>JAKEPQ010000146.1:17500-1506250 GCA_024500445.1 Entomyzon cyanotis | reverse complement strand
CAATGATCCCAATGATTCCAGTGATCTATATGATCCCAATGATCCCAAAGATCCCAGCAATCTCAGTGATCCCAAACCCCCATTGATCTCAAAGATCTCAGTGATCCTAATAATCCCAACAATCTCAGTGATCTGAATTATCCCAATTATCCCACCCGTGTTCCAAACGGTCTCACTGATCCCAATGTTGTCTGTAATCCCAATGGTCCCGATTATCTCAGTGCTCCTAATAATTTAAACAATCCCAATTATCTCGACGATCTCAACGAACCCAGTTGTCCAAATTATCCCAATTATCTCATCTACCCAAATGATCTCACTGTTCCCAACTCAGCGATCCCAGTGATCCCAAATATCTCGATTTTTGGAATGATCCCAATGTTCTGCCTGTGCTTTTGAGGCCCCCATGGGTGGTTTCTTCCCATCACAGAGATTTTTGGGAATGACAGGATGGACTCCTTGTCTGCCTCCCTCCTTTGGGGTCTGATCCCATTTCTGGGATCCCCAGCTCTGCTCCCATCCTCTGATCCCAAATCTGGGATCTCCCAGCTCTGATCCCAACTCTATGATCTCCCAGCTCTGATCCCAAATCCAGGATCCCCCGGCTCTGGTTCCCTGCACAGCCCGAGCCAGGAGCCCCTTTGGGAATAGGAACGACCCCAGGGAGAAGATTCCCGGGCTAATCCCGAGCTCCGGAGCCGGGCTGGGCTGGGCTGGGTGTGGGACAGACCCTCGGACAGAGCCGATGTCACCCGGGACGGGCAGCGACAAACCCGGCAGAGAAATTCAGCCAAACTCCGAGGGGCACTGGCGGAGCTGGGGGTGGCCGTGTCCCCCCATCGCGGTCACTTTGGGGG
Source organism: Entomyzon cyanotis (assembly GCA_024500445.1). Lineage (NCBI taxonomy): Eukaryota > Metazoa > Chordata > Aves > Passeriformes > Meliphagidae > Entomyzon > Entomyzon cyanotis. Next base: position 1,505,393 of record JAKEPQ010000146.1, on the reverse strand, counting down.
TGGCTCTGTCCCCCAGCGGTCCCCCCGCGGTGGCCGGAGGTTCCGCTGCCGGCGGGGTTGGGGCTGAAGCTGGCCCAGCCTCCTCCTCCTCCTCCTCCTCCCGCTCGCACATCTGCAGCTGGAATTGCAATTTGAGGCGCTGCCTGGGCCGGGACAGGGAGTGGGAGGAAGCCGGAGCGCGGGGGGCTGCGCGGGGCCCCGGCGGGGACAGAGCCGCGGGCGGGACGGCGACAAAACCGCGGCGACAGAGCCGCGGGGACAGCCGGAGCCACCAGCCCGGCGGGCACAGCCCGAGTGACAAAGCGGGGTCCCCAGGCTGTGTGCCCCGCGGAGCGGTGAGTGGCCGGAGGGTGGGGGGACAGCAGGGCGTGGGGACGCGGCGATCAGCCGTGTCCCCTGGGCCAGGTGAGGGTGGCACCGCCCCTGGGGGTTGGGGACACTGTGGGGGTGCCAGGACTCTGCGGCCTCTCCCCAGTGGGAGTGGGGGTTGTGGGAAGGGTGGCAGTGGGGATGGATGGTGTGGCACTGTCCCCGTGTGCCCTGGCCTGGGGGACACTGCTGGGGCCATTGGGGACACCGCGGGGACAGTGCCACAACCGTGCAGTGACACCCCTGGGTGGCTCTCGTGTCCCCAACCACGGCCGAGGGGACTTGGGGTGTCCCCAGCCCCACAGTCCTGGCACGGGGCGGGGGGACAAGGGGACAAACACCTCCTTCTTGTGCCCGCACATCTGGATCGGAGCCCCACAGCTGCCCTGAGCCCCCCAAACCCGCGGGGACACCCCGAGTTGTGGGGTCACCCCGAGTTGTGGGGACACCGTGCCAGGCCAGCCCGGTGTCCCCGCGCCGCTCTCGGCCGTGCCACAATCCCGATCCCAAACTTTGTTTCCTTTCCCTCCTGGCTCCACCACCCAGATCCCGATCCCAAACTTTGTTTCCTCTCGCCGTTTCCGCGAGCCCCGCACAGGCGGAAATGGTGGAAAATCCTCCAAATCGCTGCTCCCGCCCCGGGGAGCCCCGGAGCCACCTGGATCCTGCCCTGGAGAGACCCCCAGGGTCGGGGGGCTCCGTCCTGTGTCCCCTGGGTGACAACAGCGAGGTCACTGCCCAGCGCTGGGGACGCCGCGGGGGGTTGAGGCCACCCGCCCTCCTGGCCAGGGAGGGGAGTGGCACCTTGGGGACAGAGGTGGCCGTCGGTCACTCCCTGCCGGTCCTAGGATTTTGGCCTGAGGGTCAGCACGGACCCCGGAGTGACCCCCTGGGGACCTCCGTGGCCATGGAGGGACAGGGAATGAAGCCACGGAGCCACCAAGGGCTGCCTTGGGGTTGGGGACATTGGGGACCTCCCTGCACACCCCAAAGCCCAACACGAGCCCTAGGCAGCGTTTTTGCCAAAATCCCATCGTTTCGGGGCAGGAAAACCTTCTGGAAATCCCCGGTTTTTGCGGAAAAACCCGGGACACCCCCAGCCTGCCAGGACCCCCCTGTGAGCCACCCCAGGGCCACCCCAGGGCCACCCCAGGGCCACCAGCGCCGCATTCCCAGCCCGCAGCTCCGGACCCCTCATTCCAGGGAAAGCCTCCCCACCTGCCCTCCGTATCCTGAGGGGATATTTTTTGGGAACAGGGGCAGGCAGCGCGTGGGTGGGTTTGGCCGGCGGCGAGGCCTCTCCCGATGAGCTCAGCCCTATCCCGAGCCTCTGGATTTGTGGGATGCTCGGGAAGGGAGCCAGGAGCTCGGGGTGTTACCCCGGGATGAAGATTTGGAGCCATTCCAGGTCGGGTCAGAATCCCCGGGACTCTGATCCCTTTGGCCGCTGTGATTCCATAAAAATAAGTTGGGATCGTTCCTAAACCAGCCCCAAAAAAAGGGTTTGGGTCGAGGATAGAAATGTGCTGGAGCAGCGATTTGCACGCGGCTGTGTCCCGCACATCTGCATCCCGCACATCTGCATCCCGCACATCTGTCTGACCTGCTCAGGAACTCGGGTCGCTGTCCCCGCAGTGGCTGTGACAGCCGGTGACACCCCGGACGGTGACAATCGCGTGTCCCAAACTGGCGCAGTCGCTCCCGCACCCCGCTGGAAACTGGGATTTGGGGTCTCCTGCAAACCCTACAAACCCCGTCGCCGGTGTGGTTTTTGGGGGAGTGGAAGCTGGGGTGACACTGAGGGGACGCCGCGGCCACCCCACGCGGCCCAGGGGACACGGGGATGGATTTTGTCCCCTCCTTCTCTTGCAGGCACGCAGCGAGGCCATGGCGATGCTGCTGGAGCCGGGAATGCAGAGCCTGCGCATGGGTGAGGATGTCCCCAGCGGGTGGCGCTGGCCGAGGTGTCCCCTGACCCCCAGGCCATCGGTCCGTGTCCGGGTCCCTCGCTGTCCCCTCTCGGTGTCCCCTCTGCAGGTCTCGTGCCTCCAGGGTAACCGGAGCCAGCTGTGGGAGGAAACCCAATCCCACAATCCCAAACCTTATTCTGCCATCCCAAGCCTGAGTCCAGCATCCCAAACCTTACCCCATCATCCCAAACCCGATCCCACAATCCCAAACCCGATCCCACAGTCCCAAACCCGATCCTATGATCCCAAACCTGATCCTATGATCCCAAACCTGATCCCACAATCCCAAACCTGATCCCACGATCCCAAATCTGAGTCAGGCATCCCAAACCTTATCCCATCATCCCAAATCTGATTCCATCATCCCAAACCCGATCCCACAATCCCAAACCCGATTCTGTCATCCCAAACCCGATTCCGTCATCCCAAACCCAATCCCACAATCCCAAACCTGATCCCACCATCCCAAACATGACCCTGCCATCCTAAACCCAATCCCACAATCCCAAACCCAATCCCAAACCTGATCCTACATCCCAAACCCTATCCCACAATCCCAAATCTGATCCCACCATCCCAAATCCAACCCTGTCATCCCAAACCTGACCCTGCCATCCTAAACCCAATCCCACAATCCCAAACCCAATCCCAATCCCAAACCTGATCCTACATCCCAAACCCTATCCCACAATCCCAAATCTGATCCCACCATCCCAAATCCAACCCTGCCATCCCAGACCTGACCCTGCCATCCCAAACCCAATCCCACAATCCCAAACCCGATCCCATGATCCCAAAACTGGATCGCACCATCCCAAACCTGATCCCACAATCCCAAAGCCTATCCCATGATCCCAAACCCGATCCCGCAATCCCAAATCCGATTCCACCACCCCAAAGCTGAGTCTGACATCCCAAACATGATTCCATCATCCCAAATATGATTCCACCATCCCAAATATGATTCCACCATCCCAAACCAAATCCCCTGATCCCAAACCTGATTCTGCCATCCCAAACCCTATCCTGCAATCCCAAACCTGATCCCGCCATCCCATACCTGACCCTGCCATCCCAAACCCAATCCCACAATCCCAAATCCAATCCCAAACCCGATCCCACAATCCCAAACCCAATTCCATCATCCCAAACCCAAATTCCGCCATCCCAAACCCAGAAATGCTCAGGCTGCATCAGGAATTATCCCCCACCACCCCCCCGATCCCGATCCTTATCCGCAGGAATGACATTCCATGTCCGAGGCTCCCCAGAGCCCCCCGGAATGTCACCTGTCCCCTCTCCCGGCGACACCAGAGAGACGTTCCCGTTTATCCGGGATCAAATATTTATGGGACAGACATGGATACAGGGAAAGGCACTTAGGGAGCAGGTGTAGGGGACACGAGATGTGTCACCGGCACAGCTCGGTGCTGTCACAAGCATTGTCCCCAACTCTGCGATGTGGCGGTGGTGGCTCGGCTCTTCCCCCGACACGGAAAGTCGGGATCAGGCTGATCCCAATCCCGCAGTTTTTGGGGATCCTGGAGCATTCCCAGAGCGCTTCCAGAGGGTGTCCCAGTGTGAACTGGTGGCACTGGGAGCTGCCGTGGGTTTGTCTGGACCTGCTGGCCAAGGAGAGCTGGAATTTTGCTGGAATTTTGCTGGAATTTTGCTCTTCCCTGAGGAACCTCCGCTCTTCCCAAATTTGTCCAACCACGGAGCCTCCTCCGATCCCAAATCCCGGGCTGCTCATCCCTGTTCCCACAGCCCTGATCCCAGCAGGATCCCGGCTGGAGACACAATCCCAAACCACAGTTTTTGGGGCCGACAGTCCCTTCCCCTCCGCGGTGTCATCCCACACCCCATTCCCACCTCTCCACCCCATCCCAATCCCAGTCCCAATCCCTTGGGAATGTCGCTCCATCAGCTCCCCCAGCCCTTTCCCGGCCGCCCCGCTCCAGCTGGAGCTCTTCCAGCGGCTCATTCGTGGGCGGTGATTAATTAATGCCGGCTGCTAATTGGAGCCAGGTGCCCTGGCCAGTCCCGTCCCGGCTTTGGGATTCCCCGGGGCTGGAATTCTGGTGCCAAAGGGGACAGGGATGGTTGGTGGCTTCAGGAGAAGGAGGGAAAATCTGCTGGGGAAAATCCTGATCCCTGAAGTCCCACACCTCCTGAATCCCCCGATTTCGGGATCACCACGGATTTGGGATCTGTGGCTCTAGGAGGAGGGAAAATCCGCCAGGAAAATCCCATACCTCGTGAACCCCCCGATTTTGGGATCACCAGGGATTCATGCAGGAATCTCCAGGGTCTCCGGAAAATCGGGATGTCCTGGAGTTTGGCTGGGAGTTTGATCCAAAACCTCCTCCCCTCGCTGGGTCTCCACGGATTTGAACCACAGACACTTCCTTTCCCTCTTTCCAAGTTTTCCCCCATTCCCACTGAATCCAAACCGTCCAGCTGCCGGCCTGGAGCAGCTTCCCGATCCCTGGAATTGTCCCAAGCCACGTTGGATCACCCTGGGACAGTGGGAGGTGTCCCTGCCCACGGATGGGGTGGGAATGGATCATCTTCAGGGTCCTTCCCAACTCCAATCACCCAACAATTCCATGATTTTATGAACTCCACGTGTGCAAACCCCACAGTGACTCTGTCCCCTCCACCGCCACATCCACCCCGGATCTGTCCCCTCTGGGATGTCCCAGGTGGTGTCACCTCGGGAAAGGGTCTTTGGGGTCACCCAGACTCCCCCATCCGTGTCCCCAGGTGCCAACGGTGAGCGATGCCCGACGCCGTCCCCACCCGGGACACCCCATGACAGCTGCAGCATCGCCCCACTGACGCCTTCCCAGTCCCCGGTGAGTGGGGGGACCAGCAGGGTGGTTTTGGGGTCCCAGTCAGGCCAGTGGGAAGTCCCCAGTAAGGTCATTATGGGGTCCCCAGTATGGCCATAGTGGGGTTCCCAGTAAGGCCATGGGGGTTCCAGTATGGCCATAGTGAGGTTCCCAGTAAGGCCATGGGGGTCCCAGCAGGGTGGCTTTGGGGTCCCAGTAAGGGCAGTGTGAAGTCCCCAGTAAGATCACAGTAGGGTCCCAGAAAGGCCATTATGGGGTCCTCAGTAAGGTCGTTATGAAGTCCCAGTATGGCCATAGTGGGGTTCCCAGTAAGGCCATGGAGGTCCCAGTAAGGCAGTTGTGGGGTGCCAGTAAGGCTATTATGGGGTCCCCAGTAAGGCCATTATGGGGTCTCCAATAAGGCAGTTGTGGGTTTCACAGTAAGGCTTCTGTGGGGTCCCCAGTAAGGCCATGGGGGTCCCAGTAAGGTGATTATGGGATTCCCCAGTAAGGCAGTTGTGGGGTCCCCAGTGAGGCCAATATGGGGTCCCAATAAGGATGTTGTGGGTTTCACATAAGGCCCTTGTGGGGTCCCCAGTAAGGCCAGTGTGGGGTTCAGAGCAAAACCTTTGTGGGGTCCCAGTTAGGCTGGTGTGAGGTTCCCAGCAAGGCAGTTTTGGGGTTCCCAGCAAGACAATTGTAGGGTCCCAGTAAGGCTGTTTTGGTGTTCCCAGTAAGGCAGTTTTGGGATCTTTAGTAAGACCACTGTGAGGTCCCAGTGAGGCAGTTTTGGGGTTCCCATTAAAGCCTTTTTGGGGTCCTCAGGGAGGCAGTTTTGGGGTCTCAGTAAGGCAGTTGTGGGGTCTCCAGTAAAACCTTTGTGAAGGCCCCAGTAAGACAGTTTTGGGGTTCCAGCAAGGCCAGTATGAGGTCCCCAATAAAACCACTGCAGGGTCCCAGTAAGACCATTATGGCATTCCCAGTAAGACTACTGTGGGGTCCCAGTAAGGCAGTTTTGGGGTCCCCAATGAGGCCATTGTGGGGTCCCCAGGGGCTGCGGGGTTTGTCCCCTTGTCCTTTCCCCCTCTGATCCTTCCCCAGTTGCTGTTCCCCCTGTCCCCTCCCAGTCCGTCCTTCTGTCCCGCCAGTCCCACAGGACGGGTCAGCCTATCCCCAGGACCTTTTTCCACGGGATTTTCGGGATGGAGGGATTTTCCAGCTCTGGAACGACCCACCAGGAGAAGTTTAACCCCACAAAACCTCTGCCCTGACCCGGAGCTGCCGGGTGTGGGAGGCTGAATTCCATAGCCGGATCCTCCCTGGCATTCCTCATCCCTGCACATTCCTGTGCCAGCCGCCTCTTCCCTGCTGATCCCGGAGTTTTTCCCAGCCGGCTCATGTCCGTGTTTATCAAATCCAGGGACGCTAAAAGTTAACGAGGCTTTCGGCTTCCCGCGGTGACACGGGGACAGGGCCTTGTCACATCCTCGCCGCACTTTCGGCATGGGGACAGCGCTGCAGGGGAGGGACAGGGACACAGAGCAGGACAGGAAAGTGTGGGAGCAGCAATGGGAACACCCCAGAGCGCCTGGGCCAGGGGGATTTTTGGCGGGGTCACCCCTGGGGACACCTGGGACAAGGTCCCTTGGAGCAAGATGGGACGCAGGGATGGTTTTTGGATTGGGTGACCCTTGGGGACACCTGGGATGATGTCACCTAATCTGACATTGGGAACAGGGAAGGTTTTGGATTGGGAGACCCTTGGGGACACCTTGGACAAGGTCCCTTGGGGTGACAGTGGACACAGGAAAGGATTTTGGCTGAATGATCCATGGGGACACCTGGGACGATGTCACTTGGAGCAAGACTGGCCACAGGGAAGGTTTTTGGTGGATGATCCATGGGGACACCTGGGACAATGTCCCTTGGAATGAGACTGGACACAAGAAAGGTTTTTGGCTGAGGGACCCTTGGGGACACCTGGGATGATGTCACCTAGTCCAAATTGGAGAACAGGGAAGGGTTTGGGTCCAGTGACCCATGGGGACACCTGGGAAAATGTCCCTTGGACTGAGACCAGACACTGGGCAGGTTTTTGGGAATCTCAGCTCCAATTTCAGGGTTCAAGAGAGGGAACGCTTTCCCCAGCGATTTAGACCTGCGTAAGAAGAGAAATCACCGAATGGGGTGAAAATCCTGAAAATATCCTGAAAATCCCAGGAAAATGAACCTTTTCCTGCGGTTTTCATCCCTTTTCTGGAATCAACCAGCCCCAGCTGAGTGGTTGATCCCATTCCTTGCCTTCCAGCGGAGCGAGGTGCGTTCCCAGCCAGCCCCGTCCTTCTCCGTGGTGGTGGCCATCGATTTCGGCACCACCTCCAGCGGTTACGCCTTCAGCTTCACCAGCGACCCCGAGGCCATCCACATGATGAGGTGAGGAGCTGCCAGAAAACCCAGAGTGGCTCCAGAGGCTGGGAAAATACGTTTATGGCCCTGAAATAGGTGGAAGTTGGATTGGGGGGGAGGTAGGAATGGAGTCGAGGTGGGAATGGGGATTTGGGGAATCTATCGTGGCAGTGCTGGGTGGAAGGTGGGGAATGAGGATACTCCATGGATTCTGGAGTCCCTCTGCTCTGGGATAGCTGGGAATGTTGCCTGGAGAAGGGAAGGAGCCAGGGAGAGCTGAGAGCCCCTGGCAGGGCCTAAAGGGGCTCCAGGAGAGCTGCAGAGGGAGTGGGGACAAGGCATGGAGGGAGAGGAGACAGGGAATGGCTTCCCAGTGGGAAAGGGGAGGTTGGGCTGGGATGTTGGGAATGAGGGATTGCTGGCTGGGAGGGTGGGGGAGGGGCTGGGCTGGAATTGCCAGAGCAGCTGTGGTGCCCCTGGATCCCTGCAGTGTCCAAGGCCAGGCTGGACATTGGGGCTTGGAGCAGTCTGGGATAGTGGAAGTTTCTGGAAGTTCACCTGCTCCTGGTCTTTGCAGGAAATGGGAAGGGGGAGACCCAGGTGTGGCCAACCAGAAGACCCCGACCAGCCTCCTGCTGACTCCAGAGGGGACATTCCACAGTTTTGGTTACACTGCCCGGGATTACTACCACGACCTGGACCCCGAGGAGGCCCGTGAGTGGTTCTACTTCGAGAAGTTTAAGATGAAGATCCACAGCACCAGTGTGAGTCTCTGCTGCCATCCCGGCATTCCTGATGTTCCTGGGGGGATCCTGGCCAGGATGGTGTTGAGATGTTGGAAAAAGACCTGTTTTAACCCATTTCAGGGGTGAATTTGGGGTTCTCCCACCTGAGCTGCTCCGGGGGTGGGTGGATGTGGCTGCACAAAGGTGTTTCAGGCACCTGATCTCCAGCTCGGGCACAGAGGGATGAGCAAATTCCCGAGGTTTGGTGATGGATGTGGCCACCTCCCAGCCCCTTGTGTGATCCATTGGGTGTTCCCGGCAGGATCTGACCATGAAAACTGAGCTGGAAGCTGTCAATGGGAAGAAGATGCCGGCGCTGGAGGTGTTTGCCCACGCGCTGCACTTCTTCAAGCAGCACGCGGTGCAGGTGGGCCACCCCTGTCCTTCCTCCTCCTCCTTCCCAAATGGAATTCTGTGTGTCCTCTCCATGCCTTCCCTCTGAGGGTGGGGAGGCCCTGGAATGGAATTCCCAGAGCAGCTGTGGCTGCTCCATCCCTGGAAGTGCCCAAGGCCAGGTTGGATGGGGCTTGGAGCAACCTGGGATGGTGGCAGGTGTCCCTGGGTGGGACTGGTGGGATTTAAGGTCCTTCCCAACCCAGCCCATCCCATGATTCACTGGGAGCCCCCATGCTCCAGCCAGGGTGTCACCTACTGCCTGTCCCCTGGCAGGAGCTGAAGGATCAGTGCCCATCCCTGCCTGAAAACGATGCCATCCGCTGGGTCCTCACCGTTCCGGCCATCTGGAAGCAGCCGGCCAAGCAGTTCATGCGGGAAGCGGCCTACAAGGTGAGGGGACACTGGGGGGTGGCCATGTGGTGACCTTCACAGTGATTGTGGTCTCCGGGGGGATCCCCTTCCTCCCTCAAACTGAATTCCCAGGGGTAGATGGGATATTGGGAAGGAATTCCTGGCTGTGAGAGTGGGGAGGTGCTGAGATGGAATTCCCAGAGAAGTTGTGGCTGCCTCTGGATCCCTGGCAGTGTCCAAGGCCAGGTTGGATGGGGCTTGGAGCAACCTGGGATGGTGGAAGGTGTCCCTGCCCATGGCAAGGGGTGGAATGAGATGGGATTTAAGGTCACTTCCAACCCAAACCAACCAAAAGATTTTGGGTGGTTGGATAATTTTCCAGATGGGTGGTTGGTTGAGTGGATGGCTGGGTGGTTGGTTGAATGGGTCAATGGTTGGGTGGTTGGTTTGGTGCTCAGGTCATTGGTTGAGCAGTTGCTTGGTTGAATCATTAGTTGGGTGGTCAGGTTGTTGGTTGAGTGGTTGGTTGGTTGGGTGGTTCAACGGTTGAGTGGTTTGGTTGGTTGAGCACTTGAATGGTTGGGTGGTTGGTTGAGTGGCTGGGTCATTGATTGGGTGGTTGGTTGAGCAGTTGGGTCATCAGTTGTGTGATTGGTTTGGTGGTCAGGTCATTGGTTGAGCTGTTGGTTGGCTGAGTGGTTGGTTGGTTGGTTGGGTGCTGGAGTCATTGGCTGAGTGATTGGTTGGTTGAACAGTTGGGTCATTGATTGGGTGGTTGGTTGGGTGGTTCAGTCATGGCTGGTTGGGTGAGTTGGTACTCAGATCATTGGTTGAGCAGCTGGGTTGTTGGTTGGGTCATTGGTTGGTTTGGTGCTCAGATCGTTGGTTGAGCAGTTGGGTCATTGGTTTGTTGGGTGGTTCAGTGTTTGAGTGGTTGAGTGGTTGGCTGGTTAGGTGGTTGGTTGGGTGGTTGAATGGTTTCGTTGTTGGTTTGTTGGGTGGTTCAGTGTTTGAGTGGTTGTGTTGTCGGGTGGTTGAATGGTTGGTTGGTTGGTTGGTTGGTTGGATGGTTTGATGACTGGGCAGTTGGGTGGTTGGTTGGTTGAGTGGTTTGATGGTTGAACGGTTGGGTGGTTGGTTGGTTTGGTGGTTGGTTGGGTGCTCAGCTCATTGTTTGGATCATCATCTGCAAGTTTGGGTGAACATTTCCACGTTTGGCGAGTGCCGGATATTCCAGCATTCCCCACCTCCTCCTCTGTGTGTGCACCAAGAACACACCCTGGCAACCCCCACGTCCCCTGTCCCCTCCCCGCCTGTCACCGCGTGTCCCCTCAGGCCGGGCTGGTGTCCCCGGAGAGCCCGGAGCAGCTGCTGATCGCGCTGGAGCCCGAGGCTGCCTCCATCTACTGCCGCAAGCTGCGGCTGCACCAGCTGATCGAGCTGAGCTGCCGCGGCCCCGCCAACGGCGCCGATCCCGCCCGCCCCATCGACTCCAGCTTCCGGCAGGGTGAGCGCCGTGGGAATGGGGTCGGGATGGGGGCTGCAGGAGCACGGAATGGGATCAGGCCCCATGGTCCAGGTCTGGAGGGTCTGGCGGCTGTTGTGGCTTGGGAAATCCCCAGAGATTCCCAGAGACCCCACTGGCAGAGACCCCGTTGCCAGAGACCCCCATTCCCAGAGATTCCCATTCCCAGAGACCCCCATTCCTGGAAACCCTGCTCCTGGAGACCCCCATTTTCCAGAGACCCCATTGCTAGAGACCCCACCATTTCCCAGAGATCCCATTGCCAGAGAGCCCCCATTCCCAGAGATTCCCGTTCTCAGAGACCCCCATTCCCGAAGACCCTATTTCTGGAGACCCCCATCGCCAGAGGCGCCCCCATTTCCCTGAGACCTCATTCCCGGAGACCCCACCATTCCCGGAGACTCCCCCATTTCCCAGAGACCCCATTCCCAGAGATTCCCGTTCCCAGAGATCTCCTATTCCCAGAGACCCTCCCATTCCCAGAGACCCCCGTTCCCAGAAACCCCCAATCCTGGAGACCCCATTCCCAGAGACTCCGTTCCCAGACACCTTCCATTCCCATAGACCCATTCCCAGAGATTCCCCATTCCCAGAAACCCTCCCATCCCCAGAGATCCCCCCATCCACAGAGATCCCATCCCCTCTCCTCAAATCCAGGGCATTTTTCCCGCTTTCCCAGAAGCCTCCAAGCCGTGTGTCCCCCCTGCCACCTTGGCCACCACCCCGTGTCCCTGGGCCACCTCCAGGGACTGTCCCCTCATGGATGGGATCCTTCACTGGGACAGCCCCAGTTTGGGACCAAGCCCTGGAACTGGGATGTGCTGGTGGCGATCCCGGCTGGAGATTTGGGGTCCCATGGGATTTATGGGGTTGCCCGAGCTGATCCTGCTGGGATAACGACGAGGAATTATCCGTGTGCAAAAAATATCCCGGGATAACCCCACCTTCTCCGATTCATCCCAGCCCTTCCGGGTGGCTTTGATGTCCTCGGGACGGGGGGAGCAGAGGAAACCCCACCCGGGCTGTGGGGTCGGGGGCAGAGGTGACATCACCAGGACACCGTGGGTGGGCACAGGGTGGTCCCATGGGATCCTTTGGGATCCCAGAGGGAAAGCTGGATCAGCCCATCCATCCACCAGTGCTCCCAGTACAGCCCCCACAGCGGGAATGGGGTGGATCCCAAGGAAATGGGGTGGATCCCGGGGAGGAAATGGGGTGGATATCACAGAAATGGGGTGGATCCCAAGGAAATGGGGGTAATCCCATGGAAATGTGGGAATGCTGACCCTGCTGCTGACCCCTGGCTCTGTCCCCAGCCCGGGAACAGCTCCGGCGATCCCGACACAGCCGGACGTTCCTGGTGGAGTCGGGAGTGGGGGAGCTCTGGTCGGAGATGCAGGCAGGTAGGAGAAGTGGGACACGGGTGGGGACCCCATTGGGGTTTCCCGGATCCTGAGGAATTCCCGGATCCCAGGATCCCCACTGGATGAGGGGACAGAGGCTGGGTGTACCCTCACGGCAGAGCCCCAAGGGTGACACGGGTGCGGTTTGCCCCTTGACCCCATAAGAGGGGATGAAGTGTCCCTGCCACCATCCCAACCCTCCACCCCCCAAATCCCAGCTGGTTTTTTGGGGGAAAAACACCCCAAATCGCCCATATTTTGGTTCAAACTTCATTTTCCCGAGGGAAGCTCAACCCTGCGGCTGCTCCCAGCCCTCGGGCAGGTGTCGCGGGGTGTCACCCAGGACCGCCACCCTGTCGCTGTCCCCCCGCAGGTGACAGGTACATCGTGGCCGACTGTGGCGGGGGGACGGTGGATCTGACTGTTCACCAGATCGAGAAGCCGCAGGGGACGCTGAAGGAGCTGTACAAAGCCTCGGGTGGGTTCCACACCCCGATTTATCCCTTTTCCCCGCTCCGGGATCCCCAAAATCCCAAACCCGGCTGGATCCGCCCCAAAACCGGCCGTGAGTGGGGTTGTGGCTCCACCTAGTGGCGGCGTGAGGGAAGTGCGGGGGAACAAGGAGGGACAGAGCGGGGACAGAGGGACTGGGGGGGATGGACTGGGGGGACAAGATGGGACAGCGTGGGTTTTTGGGGACAAGGTGGGACGGGGGGGGTGGATTGGGGGTGAGTGGGACAGAGGGACAAGGGGCTGGAGGGGACAAAGGGAAGGGAGGATGGACTGGGGGGGACAAGGTGGGACCGGGGTGGATTTTTGGGGACAAGACGGGACAGGGAGGAAGGGTGGTGGGTGCTGGATGAGTGGGACAGAGGGACAAGGGGGCTGGGGTGGAGGGGACAAGGGGGACAGCGGGACGGGAGTCTGGAAGGGACAAAGAGAAGTGGGGATTTGTGGTCATGGGAATGTTGGGGGACATCGGGATGTGGGGACATGGGGCTGGGGGTGCCATGGGGGACATGGTGATGGGGGACATGAGGACATCAGGACGGGGGACACAGGAGACATGGGGACATGAGGTTGGGGGTGCCACAGGGACATGGGGATGGGGGACAAAGGGACGTGGGAATGAGGGGACATGGGGTTGGCGGTGCCATGGGGACATGGTGATGGGAGCCATAGCTCCCACAGCGCGTGGCCACCACGGGGCCACCTCCTGATCCCACCCCTCATCCATCCCTCAGGGGGTCCCTACGGCGCCGTGGGGGTGGACCTGGCCTTCGAGAAGCTGCTGTGCCACATCTTCGGCGACGATTTCATCGCCACCTTCAAGGCCAAGCGCCCGGCGGCCTGGGTGGACCTGACCATCGCCTTCGAGGCGCGGAAACGCGCGGCTGCCCCGAGCCGCTCCAGCCCCCTCAACATCTCCCTGCCCTTCTCCTTCGTCGACTTCTACCGCAAGCACCGCGGGCATAACGTGGAGACGGCGCTCCGCAAGAGCAAGTGAGGCGGGGACGCGTTTGGGGACATCGTGGGGATGCGTTTGGGGACATCGCGGGGACACGGAGGCAGCGAGAGGGCGGGATGGGGGTGGGAGGGGTGAGAGGGACGGGGAAGGAGCAGGCGGGAGTCCCTGGTCACCTCCGGGTCCCCTGCATGTCCCCAGTGTCAACCTGGTGAAGTGGTCGTCGCAAGGCATGCTGCGGATGTCACCCGAGGCCATGAACGAGCTGTTCCAGCCAACCATCGGTCACATCATCCAGCACATCGGTGCGGCCCGGGGGGACCTATCCCTGGGAGAGCCCTGTCCCTGGGATTGTCCCATCCCTGTCACACCCACTGTCCCTGGGATTGTCCCATCCCTGGGAGACCCCTGTCCCTGGGATTGGCCTTATCCCTGTCCCACCTCCTGTCCCTGGGATCACCCCATCCCTGTCCCACCTTCATCCCCAGGATCGCCCCCCATCCCTGGGACCTTCCCTGTCCCTGAACCCCCGCTGTCCCTGGGACCCCGCTCCATCCCTGAAAGCCACCTTGTCCCTGGGAACCTTTTATCGCTGGAACGCCCTTTGTCCCCAGGATCACCCCAGTCCCCATGAGCCCCCCATACCTGGAACCATCCCCATTCCTGAGAGATCCCCTCATTCCTGGCACAATCCCACACCCTGGGAGACGCCCTTTCCCTGGGACCCTGCCTGTCCCTGTGAACCCTCCGTCCCTGGAACCTTGGGAGCCCCTCTTGCCCCCGGGACCCCCTTGTCCCTGGGACCTTCCCTGTCCCTGGCAGCCTCCCTGTCCCTGGCAGCCTCCCTGTCCCTGGGACTTTCTTGTCCCTGGGATCACCCCTTGTCTCTGGGACCCCCCTGTCCCTGGGAACCTTTTATCCCTGGGACCTTCCCTGTCCCTGGCAGCCTCCCTGTCCCTGGGACCCGCCTTGTCTCTGGGACCCCCCTGTCCCTGGACCCACCCCCATCCCTGGAACCCTCCCTGTCCCTGGAACACTCCCTGTCCCTGGGAACCTTCTATCCCTGGAACCCCCCTTGTCCCTGGGATCACCTCTGTCCTTGGGACCCCCCCTCCATCCCTATAACCGCCCCCATTCCTGGACTCCCCTCATCCCTAGCACCCCATCTCCCCCACCCCAACCCCAAAACCACCCTTTCACTCCCCCTCCAGACGCCCTCCTGAAGAAACCCGAAGTCCACGGCATCAAGTTCCTCTTCCTGGTGGGCGGCTTCGCCGAGTCGGCCATGCTGCAGCGGGCGGTGCAGGCCGCCTTCGGCCACTGCTGCCGGGTCATTGTCCCGCAGGACGTGGGGCTGACCATCCTCAAGGGGGCCGTGCTCTTCGGCCTGGACCCCGGCGTGGTCCGAGTGCGCCGCTCGCCGCTCACCTACGGCGTCGGCGTCCTCAACAAGTTTGTGGAGGGCAAACACCCGCGGGAGAAGCTGCTGGTCAAGGAGGGCAAGAATTGGTGCACCGATATCTTTGAGAAGTTCGTGGCCGTTGACCAGTCGGTGGCGTTGGGCGAGGTGGTCCAGCGGAGCTACTGTCCGGCCAGGCCTGGTCAGCGCCGGACCATCATCAACATCTACTGCTGTGAGACCGATGACGTGGTGTACATCACCGACCCCGGCGTCAGGAAGTGTGGCACCATCAGCCTGGAGCTGGGAGACGCGGGGGACGCGGGGGACGCGGCGCGGGGACGGCGGGAGATCCGCGCCAGCATGCAGTTCGGGGACACCGAGATCAAGGTGACTGCGCTGGACACGCGCACCATGCGGAGCGTGAGGGCCACCATCGACTTCCTGTCCAACTGAGACCCTCCTGGAGATGCCACTGTTGAGTTCATCTCCAACTGAGAGTCCTTGTCATTGTGGGGACACCCCTGGGAGATGCCACCATTGACTTCCTGTCCAACTGAGACCCTCCTGGAGATGCCACCATTGAGTTCATCTCCAACTGAGAGCCACTGGCATTGGGGGACACACCCAGGAATTGCCACCATTGACTTCCTGTCCAACTGAGAGACCCTGGCATTCAGGGGACACCCTTGGGAGATGCCACCATTGAATTCATCTCAAAGACCTTCCTGGAGATGCCACCATTGAGTTCATCTCCAACTGACAGTCCTTGTCATTGTGGGGACACTCCCAGGAATTGCCACCATTGACTTCCTGTCGAACTGACTTCCTGTCATTGTGGGGACATCCCCAGGACCTGCCACCATCAACTTCCTGCCCAACTGAGACCTTTCTGGAGATGCCACCACTGACTTCCTGTCCAACTGAGACCCCCCATCGTCACGGGGACACCCCCAGGAGCTGCCACCATCAATTTTCTGTCCAGCTGAGAGTCCTTGTCACTGTGGGGACACTGCTGGGATCTGCCACCATCGACTTCCTGTCCAACTGAGAACCCTTGGAGATGTCACCATCAACTTCCTGCACAACTGAGGGACCCAGGAGATGCCACCACTGACTTCCTGTGTGACTGAGACCTTCCTGGAGATGCCACCATTGACTACTGGTCCAACTCATGTTGGGACCACCACTGCGGGGACCACCAGTAGATGCCACCATGGACGTCCTGTCCAACTGAGACCTTCCTAGAGATGCCACCATCAATTCTGTCCCCAGCTGAGACCACCCCCCTCACCATGGGGACCCCAGACCCTTCCCCCCACCCTTTAACTGGAATTTACCCCCCAAATTCCCCCCACAGCCCATCCAGGACTATTTGAGATTGTCCCCTGTCCCCCTGGGTGGCTTCATGGAGGTGACCTGAGCTCCAACCCCTTCCCGGTTGGAATTTTATTCCTTCCCAGTGGGATTTTGTACTTTAACCCCCCCCAGGCATGTAAGATATCTTTATATTTATATATATATATATATATATATAGGCACATAAAACCTCCTGAAACTGCTCCTGGTCCTTGTACCGCGAGGGAAAAAAAACAACAGAAAAGTGGGAAAAAACCAGGGAAAAAATGAAGAAAAAAGGGAAAAACCCCCAAAAAAGAGGCGCTGGCAGCAACACAAGGACACGGCCATGGGGGAGGACTCCCCGCTCCAGCCCCACATTCCACAGGCAAAACTCCCCCAAAAACCCAGTGAGGAGGACAAATCCCACCCCAAGAGGCACAATTCCCCCAAAATCCCCCGGGGCTGCGGGGTGAGGGCGAAGCGGCAGCAGCAGCGACAAGCGAGGTCCCCCCGCCCGCTTTGGGGACCGTCCTGCGCTTTGGGGGCTTTGGGGACCCCCGGGGTGGGGTTTGGGGTCAGTCGAAGCCGTGCCAGTCGCTCTGCTCCGAGTCGTATTCCAGCTCGGCTCCCACGCAGCGCACGCCGTCCAGGAGCATCGGCGTCCCGTGGTGGCGGTCTGGGGACAGCAGGGGACACGGCTTGGGGACAGCTCTCTGTCCCTTTGGGGAGGTTGGAGATTTTAGGGGGTTTTGGGGGAATTTGGGGGTTTTAAGGGGTTTGTTGTCCCTCCCATGGGGTCCCCATGAGTGATGCTGGCCCTGGGGTCTGGGGACATCATGTCCTGTCCCCATGTCACCACTGCGGTCATGGCCCAGGGGTGGTGGCAGGTGACAACCCTGGGGTGCTGGGGGTGGCTGGGATATGGTGCTGGGGACGTGGCGGGGACTGGGGAAAGATCCCAAAGATTGGAGATTCCAGGGATTTGGTGGATCCAGGCAGGCACAGGGACCCTGGGGACATTGGGGACATCGGGGTCACCTCCACCCCCTCCTTCCCCCCTTCCCAGCGCTCTCTTCAACCTGGGCAATTTTCGGGATGAAAACCGCTCGGTTTGGGCAATTCCTCAGCAGAGCCCTGGAGCCAAACTGGGACAACCGGGGGACAGCGGCTGGGCTGGGGGGGACAGCGAGTGACCCCAGGACCCCTCGGACACTCACCCATGACCCGGGCCTGGACGGTGACCTTGACGTGGCCAGGGCCGTGTCCGGCCAGGAGCAGCTCCTCCCTCAGCACGCCCTCCTTGTGCGCCGTGTACTCGCAGTGCACGCTGTGCCCTGGGAACGAGCGGGACAGGGAGCTGGGAGCATTCCTGGAACATTCCCTGAGCATTCCCAGAGCATTCCCGGAGCATTGCCTGCCCTGGGAATGGGATATGGAGATGGGAATTTGGGCTTCTGTTCTGGGAATAGGATATAGGGCTGGGAGCATTCCCAGAGCATTCCTGTCCTGGGAATGGGATATGGAGCTGGGAGCATTCCCAGAGCATTCCTGTCCTGGGAATGGGATATGGAGCTGGGAGCATTCCCAGAGCATTGCCTGTCCTGGAATGGGATATGAGCTGGGAGCATTCCCAGAGCATTCCTAGCATTCCCTGTCCTGGGAATGAATGGAATATGGAGCTGGGAGCATTCCTAGAACATTCCCTGAGCATTGCCTGTGTTTGGAATGAATGGGATATGGAGCTGGGAGCATTCCCAGAGCATTCCCTGAGCATTCCAGGAGAATTCCCTGTCCTGGGAATGGGATATGGAGCTCCCTGAACATTCCCTGCCCTAGGAATGGGATATGGAGCTCCCCGATCCCAATCCCAATCCTGGCTCTGATGTCAGCACCGATCCCAGCCCTAATCCTACCCCTGATCCCAGCTCTGATCCCAATCCTGGCTCTAATCCTGGTCCCAATCCCAGCCCCAGCTTTGATCCTAATCCCAGCCCCGATCCCAATCCTGATCTCGGCTCCAATTCCAATCCCAGCCCCAATCCCAGCTCCACCTTGGCCTCGATCCTGGCTGTGACCCCAATCCCAATCCCAATCCCAATCCTGATTCCCACAAACCCTGTCCCTGTCCCCTGTCCCCTGTCCCCTGTCCCTGTCCCTCCTCAGGGTCTGGAGCTCCCTCACCCCCAGGAAGGGAAAATCCCAACAGCAACAACAAAACAACGAAATTTGGGGACATCCGTGTCCCCGAGAGTGAGGCATTGTCACCTCCCCAGCACGCAGAGTGACACCTGGCTCTGCCCCCTCCCACCCTTCGGAAAAGAGCGGGATTTGGGATGGGGACATCGGGGACAAGGAGGGGACGCGGTACCTTCCGGCAGGGAGGTGACGCTGGTGACGCGCAGGTTGGGGTTGGGGACAGGGAGGGGACAGACGTCCTTGCCCAGCCGCGGCACGGGGGGCAGCAGGAAGGTGATCTCGTACTTGTGGAGGATCTTCAGGAATCCCACCTGGAAAAACGGGATGCGGGGAGGGGGTGACACCGTGGATGGGGTGACAACATGGCTCAGGTGACACTGCCACCCTCCTTGGGGACAGGGACCCCCAGGAAGGTGGGGACAGCGCATGGAGGGCAGGAATTGTATCCCAAATATCCTAAATATCCCAAATAATATCCTAAACTCTGGGAGGAATTTGTGCCCCAAAACATTTAGGGAATAATAATTCGGGAAATAATTTAGGAAAATATCAAATAATAAAATAATATGAATTATTAAAATAATATTAAATATTAAATAACAAAAAATTGGGAAATAATTTAGGAAATGACAGGGATAATTCGGGAAATTAATTAGGAAAAGGTGACAAACGCGGTGATTTTACCCCAAAAATGCAGGAAAAATGCAGGAAAATTGAGGAATTTTGGAGAAAATTGCAGGAAAATTGAGGAATTTTGGGAAAAATTCTGGGAATAGCACCCTGCAGGAGTCACGGGAGCAGGGAGAGGCTTCCCAGCCATTCCCGGAAAAGGCAGGAGCTCCTCTTCCCATGGAATTCATCCTGGGCTGTGATGAAAACCAGAACCCTTCGGAGCCTTGGAAAAATCCATTTTGGGAAGGGAGGGAGCTGGGGATGATCCCGGAGGGAGAATCCGGAGCCAGGAATTCCCAAATCCTCCCCGATCATCCTGAGCAGCTGGAAAAGGATCCAGGGGGATTTTTCCAGAGGCTAAAGGGGATTTGGGATAAAGGATGGAGGGAATGGCTTCCCACTGGGAAAGGGGGGGATCGGGCTGGGGTTTTGGGAATGAGGAATTCCTGGCTGGGAGGGATTGGGATGCAATTCCCAGAAAAGCCAGAAAGATCCCTGGAAGTGCCCAAAGCGCCAGGATGAGCTCCAACCTCTTCCCCCCACCGAAATCCCAGCATTAATCCCATTAAAACCCCGGAAAAAAAACCCACTCAGCACCGTGGGGAAAAAACCCCCCAAAATCTCCTTTTGCCAGGCTCATCCCGATGTCCCCAAGTCCCCGTGGGTGGCACTGCCACCCTCCCCTCATCCCCCGTGGATCACGTGCCGAGCTCCGGTGGGAAAACATCGCCAGCCGCCCCCGGCACGCCGGATTTGGGATGGAATTCCGGCCTCCCGCGCCCGCCACGAGGCTCTGACTCAGCGCTGGTGGCAGCTGCAGGTGCCACCAACGTGTGGCACCGCAGGTGTCCCCTCCGCTGTCACCGCCCCCGCGGTGGCACCCACGGGAACGGGGCTGGGAGAACGGGAATGTGGTTAGGATGGTCATGGTGGGACATGGCGTCCCCAAACAGGGCTGGAGGGGACAGTGTGGCGTGTCCCCATTGTCCCCAGAGCCACTCTGGTGTCACCCAAACGCTGCGCGAGATTTGGGGGGAAACGGGACAATCCGGAGTTGGTGGCTTCAGGGAAAGGAGCGGGAATTTTGGGCTGGAAATCTGGGAATTTTCGGGATTCGGGAGCCCCCCAGGTTGTCCCCTGTTGTCCCCACCTTGACCAGGAAGTGGCCGTCCTTGTCCTGTGTCACCATCACGGCCGAGTCGTGCAGCTGCTCCTGGAAGTGCACGTGTGTCCCCTCCTGCGGGTGGCCCTGTGTCCCCTCCCGGGGCTGGCCCCGTGTCCCCTCGGGGGCGAAGCGCACTCCTGTCCCCTTCGCCTTGCCGCCTGCGGGTGACAAAGCCGCGGTGACAGCCGTGTCCCCAAGGGGGGTGGCCTCGCCTTGGGGACACGGGGAGGGGGGAGAGTGGTGGCACAAGGAGGGGCGTGTCTGTCGCCCCCTCGCGGTGTCACCTGCGACACGGGGAGGGGTGGCAGGGGACAGGTGAGCAATGCCACCAGCCCGTGTCCAGAGGGTCCCCAAGTGTCCCCAAGTGTCCCCAGGCTCGGCAGCATCCTCTCCCTCCTTGATTCCTTAGGACAAGTGACACAGGCTGGGGACACAGGGACAAGGGACACAGGTGACTGTGGTCACAGCCACCTCCCCTCCGGCGGGGACCTCCACCAGCCCATGGCCAGAGGGTCCCCAAGTGTCCCCAGGTGTCCCCAGGCTCGGCAGCGTCCTCTCCCTCCTGTGATGTCCTTAGGACAAGCGACACAGGCTGGGGACGCAGGGGATGGGTGGCAGGGGACAGGTGGGCATGGAAGAGCCACCAGCCTGTGTCCAGAGGGACACCGAGTGTCCCCAAGCGTCCCCAAGTGTCCCCAGGCTCGGCAGACTCCGTTCCCTCCCCGGGCCGAGCGCTGCCACACGCAGGTGACACGGCAAGGTGACGCGGCAAGGTGACAAGGCCAGCAGGGCAGCACACGTCCCAGCGCCAGTGCGGCCACCAGCTTGGGGACAGCGCTGTCCTCGCACAGGCCCAAATCCCGTGGGATTTTCCACGTGCGCCGCTTCCATGGAAAATCCGCCCCTTCCTCCTCCTCCTCCTCCTCCTCCTCCTCCTCCTCCTCCCGCCCAGCCCCGCTCCCAGCTGGCAGCAGATTGTCACCATCGCCACCAGATTGTCGCCTCCCTCGTCGCCCGGAGAAAAGGCTCTTTGTGCCGGGAGCGGCCGGGAATCCCGGGATTTAATGAGCCGGGAATTCATTAACGAGCCGCGGGTTAATGAGCCGCGGGTTGAGGTCCCGCCATTGTCCGGCCCCGGGGGGGGACAGCGAGGGACACGGCGACAGCGTGGGGACACACGCGGGGACCCTCCTGGGTGGCACCGCGGCGATCCCAAAGGATCTGCGCGGATGCCATATCGCGATCCCATATCGCGATCCCAATATCGCGGTGCCAGCCCGGGAATCCCAAAGGAGCCTTTGTCACCCTGGTGGCACTTGGGGACATTGGGTGACCCCCCGGCCTGGCGCGGATCCTCTGGGAAGAGCGGGGTTGGAGCAGGAGGAGATGGGAATTTCTCCCGGGAAAATCCCGCCGGGAACGAGCTGTCCCGGGATTCGGGTGTCCCATCGCGGTGACATCGCGGTGGCCTCACCGATGTCCCCAAGCCCCATTCCCGCAGGAATTGCCGGAGCACAAAGGGATCCCAAAAAGACATCCCCGGGGTTTGTCGACCCCAAAGCCCCTTTTGGGGTCCCTGAAATCCCTGGATGGGGGCAGAGAGACCCCAAAATCTCCGGGAAAATCCCTCAAATCCCTGGATAAGGGAAGAAAAATCCCAAAGATAAAGCCAGGGACAGCCGGGATCCCAAAAACTCTGGGAATCCCACAAATCCCTGGCTGGGGACAGGGAGGGGACAGGGAGGGACACTCACCCTTGCCGGCCGTCGCCATCTGTCCCCTCCGGCGTTGTCGCTGTCCCCAAATCAGCGGCCGGGGGGCATCGTCCGGGAATTCTGCGGGAATGGGATTGGGAACGGGAAGGTGTCAATCCATTCCCGGTGAGGGGACACCGTGGTGGCCCCGAGGTGGCCGCGATGCTGGCCCTGGAATGGGCATTCCCTAATCCCAAATTTCCGGGAAAAGAGGGAATTCCATCCTCCATCGTCTGCCTCAGTTTCCCCCTTTTCACCCCCAAACCAACTCCCAGGTTTTGGGATTTTTTTCCAGGCTGGAAGGATCCCGAATTTGGAGTTATCCCAAATGTTTTGGGGTTTTTTTTTTTTTCCGGGATAACGGGGTGTGGAGACGCCAACTCGAGCCGGGAATTCGGGATGTGACATCCCAAAAAACGTGACATCCCAAAAAAATGTGACATCCCAAAAAAATGTGACATCCCAAAAATGTGACATCCCAAAAAAATGTCACATCCCAAAAAATGCCCTGCTTGGGACGGCAGGGTGGAATCTCCTCCCTGGGATCGTCCCGGGAAAGGATTAGACCGGGAATGCCGGCGGGAATCGGGAATTGGGAATCCCGAACGGCACCGGCAAGGAACCACCGGGAAATTCGGGGAAAAAACCACCGAAATTGGGGAAAACCGGGAAAAAATAGAAAACCGAGCTGCGAGAGGGGGAGCCTCTCCCCTTGGAGGGAAAATCCCGGGATTTGGGGTGTCCCAAGCCACGCGGCGCTGGGGCGGAGGTGTCGCCAAGCCTCAGCATCGGGGTGACAGCGGGAGGGGACAGCGCGGTGGGGTTTGTCCCCCCTTCCCGAGCCCTCCCAGCCCTGTTTGCTTCCTCCATCCCCCGCAGCCCCTCCCGAGGGTCTCCCGGCCCCTCCGCGCCCCCCTGGGGGTCCCCAATGTCCCCCAATATCCCCTGCTGTCCCCCGCTGTCGCCATGCCCTGCTCACCGCGCCGCTCCCGCTGCCCGCTTCCCGCTGCCGGGACACGCCCCCTCGCTCCTATTGGCTGGCGCGTCCCCGCCTCGCTCTCCCATTGGTCAGTGCTCACGTCAATCACGCGGCGAGGTCACGCCCCCGCTGAGCTTCCCGGGCGTTGCTAGGGGCGGTGCTGTTGCTAAGGGGCGGGGCTAATCGCGGGGCAGCCAATGGGAGGAGGGCGCGCTCGCCGCGGGGCGCCGCCTTGTGGTCAGAGGGGGAGCTGGGGGCGTTGCCATGGGAACGGGGGAGGGGCTGAGTCGCGACAGCGCCGCGATAGCGCGGGGAGAGCCCGAGAATCTCCTTTCCTTTCCTTTCCTTTCCTTTCCTTTCCTTTCCTTTCCTTTCCTTTCCTTTCCTTTCCTTTCCTTTCCTTTCCTTCCCTTCCCTTCCCTTCCCTTCCCTTCCCTTCCTTCCCTTCCTTCCCTTCCCTTCCCTTCCCTTCCCTTCCCTTCCCTTCCCTTCCCTTCCCTTCCCTTCCCTTCCCTTCCCTTCCCTTCCCATTCCCATTCCCATTCCCATTCCCATTCCCATTCCCTCTCCATCCCATTTCTTCTCATCCCAAATCATCCCAATTCCATCCCATCCCAAGTCCATCCATCTCATCCCAATTCCATCCCATCCCAACCTATCCCGTTCCATCTCATCCCATCCATTTCATCCCAAAGCATCCCAATTGTTTCCCATCCCTTCCCATCCCATAAATCCCCCCCCCACCCTCAACTCCATCAATCCCATCCCATTCCCTGGCCACCGCCAAGCGTGGGAACACCGAGCCCCGTCTTTCCTGTCCCCATCCCGACCTCCGTGTCCCTTCCCGCGGGGACAGGCGACAGGGAACGGCCACGTCCCACCGGGAGCGGCAATGGATGAGCACGGATTGTCCCCTGGGAATGCCGGGGGACAGCGGGTCAGGGGACACGTGAGGGACAGAGGGGACACTGAGGGACACAGTGTCACCCCCGGGCGGCTGCTCCAGCTGCTGGAACGCTTAAAAATCCGCGATCTGCGTTCCCAAAAAAACCAGGATCCACATTCCCAGGGATCCCCAGAGCCCCGGCTGTGTCCTTGTCCCCGGCACGGTGACATCACACCCGGCTTGTCCCCAAGGGAGGGGACACCAGGGCCTGGCTTGTCCCGCCATTCCCACCCCGGCTGGAAATTCCAGGTTTTCCCTAAAAAGGCACTCTGGCACAGGGAGCACCTGGAGCCACCGCCGGCTGTGTCGCCGTGGCTGGGGATGTCACCTGGGGGGTGTCGCTGTCACCTCCCAGCGCCGGGCGCGGATTTGCTCCAGGATTGCAAAAACAACGGGATTTGGGAAGGGATTAAATCCCGGCGGCCACCGGGCGGAGCTGTCCCCGCGTCCCCAGGGTGTCCCCAAGGCCTGCCCACAGTGTCCCCAGCGTGTCCCCAAAGCCTTCCCACGATGTCCCCACAGCGTCTCCACGGTGTCCCCAAGCCGTTCCCGCAGCATCCCCACGGTGTCCCCACGATGTCCCCGCCCTGCTGGCCCCATTCCGATGTCCCCACGCTGCTGTCCCCGCTCTGATGTCCCCATGCTGTCCCCACAGTGCCATCGCCACTCTGATGTCCCCACAGTGTCCCCATCCCCACACTGCTGTCCTCGTCCTGCTGTCCCCCACGGTGTCCCCATTTGGATGATGTCCCCAAAGCATCCCCATGGTGTCCCCACAATGTTGTCCTCATGCTGCTGTCCTCACCCTGAGGTCCCCACCGTGTCCCCACTCTGATGTCCCCTCCCTGCAGTCCCCACAATGATGTCCCCACGGTGTCCCCACCCTGTTGTTCCTTCCCTGATGTCCTCATGCCAATGTCTCTACAGTGTCCCCCATGGTGTCCCCACACTGCCATCCCAACGCTGCTGTCCCCACAGTGTCCCTTCCCCGCTGTCCCCGCCGTCCCCACAGTGTCCCCACAGTGTCCCCATAGTGTCCCTGCTGTCCCCTCTCCGTTGTCCCCACAGTGTCCCCACACTGTCTCCGCTGTCCCCACAATGTCCCCACACCCCCCATGTCCCCACTGTCCCAGCAGTGTTCCCTCCCCGCTGTCCCCCCAGTGTCCCCCCAGTGTCCCCGCTGTCCCCTCCCCGCTGTCCCCTACACTGTCCCCGCAGTGTCCCCCATTCCCCGCTCCCCCACAGTTCCCCACTACGCTTCCCCACAGTGTCCCCAGAGTGTCCCCTACAATGTCCCCACAGTGTCCCCACAATGTCCCCGCTGTCCCCTCCCCGCTGTCCCCTACACTGTCCCCGCAGTGTCCCCGCAGTGTCCCCGCTGCCCCCACAGTGTCCCCACTACGCTGTCCCCACAGTGTCCCCAGAGTGTCCCCTACAATGTCCCCACAGTTCCCCACAATGTCCCCGCTGTTCCCTCCCCGCTGTCCCCTACACTGTCCCCACAGTGTCCCCACAGTGTCCCTGCTGTCCCCACAGTGTCCCCACACTGCCATCCACACCCCGCTGTCCCCACAGTGTGTCCACAGTGTCCCCACAGTGTCCCCGCAGTGTCCCCACAATGTCCCCGCTGTCCCCTCCCCGCTGTCCCCACTACACTGTCCCCACAGTGTCCCCGCTGTCCCCACAGTGTCCCCACGGTGTCCCCACAATGTCCTCGCTGTCCCCTCCCCGCTGTCCCCACTACACTGTCCCCACAGTGTCCCCGCTGTCCCCACAGCGTCCCCACAGTGTCCCCACGGTGTCCCCGCTGTCCCCTCACTGCCGCTCTCACCCCAGCCAAGATCCAACACTTTAATCCCCAGCGCCAGAGACTCGCCGCCAACTGGGCGAACTGGGAGCCACTGGTCTGTCCCCGGGCTGTCCCTGGGACGCCACCGCGATGCCACCACAGCCGTGTCGCCGTCGCCTGTCACCGCCGCTGGCCCTGGAGCAGCTGCAGCTGGCGGCTCAGGTCGTCGATGCGCAGGTTTTTGAGGAGCAGCAGCTGCTCCAGCCGCCCCACCTTGGCCTGCAGGATCTGCGATTCCATGGATTTGGGGCGGCGGGAATCACTCATCCCAACCCCAAACCCATTCCCGGGGGTTTTCCCGGAGCGGGGAATGCGGGGAGAGGGAATTTTGGGTTTTTTTTCCCGAGGGGAAAACTGAGGAGGAATGGTGGGTTTGGGGTTTCTGGGTAAAATCTCCTTCCTGGAAAATGGGAATTCCTGGTGTACCGGTTTTCCCACCCCGGATAGCCCAGGGAATTCCCGAAATCTACATCGCCGGTGGGAAAAAAGAAGGATTTCTGGGGCAAATTTAGGGAGCGGGGAAAGCCGGGAATGGGGGAACAGGGAAAAGCCGGGAAAGGGGGAACAGGGGAAAGCCGGGAAAACTGGGAAGAAGGGAACGAAAAAAGCCGGGAAGGAGGGACCGGGAAAAGCTGGGAAAAGTCGGGAAAAGACGGGAAGGGGGGACAGGGAAAAACCGGGAAGAAGGGACCGGGAAAAAACAGGGAAAAGTCGAGAAGGGGAGACGGGGAAAAGCAGGGAAAAGTCAGGAAAATCAGGGAAAAGCCGGAAATGAGGGACTGAGGAAAGCCGGGAAAAGTCGGGAAGGGGGAGCAGGGAAAAGCAGAGAAAAGTCGGAAAGGTCCAGGAAAAGCCGGGAATAAAGGAGGGCGAAAAGCCGAGAAAAGTCGGGAATAAGGGACCGGGAAAAGCCGGGAAGAAGGGAGAGGGACAAGACAGTGTCGCGAGTGTCCCCCCGGGCTGTCCCCGCCCATCCAGAGTCCTTCCCGGCGGGATTTGGGATCGCCTCACCTGGATCGTTTCCCTCGCCAGCAGCAGCGCCTGCTCGCGCTCCGCCAGCTGCTGTCGCGTGTCCCCAGCGCTGTCGCCGGGCTGGGTTGTCACCCCGCTGCTGGCACAGGGGACAGGCGGGGAGCACTCCGGTCACCCCGGAGCTGCGAGGGCCGGGGGATCCCCAAATCCCCAAATCCTGACCCCCCCGATCCCATGGGAATGTCCTGATCTCCGCAGGGACCCCGGGGACACATGGGGACAACCTGACCCCCTCGGTGACCCCAGGAGCCCTTCAGGGACCTCCAGGAGCCCAATTGTGACCCTCAGGGTGACACTGGGACACCCATGGGGACCCTCTGACCACCAGAGTGACCCCTAGAACCATACGGGTACTCCCAAACCCCACAGGGACACCCAGGCCACCACAGTGACCCCACAAAGCCCCGCTGTCCCCAAGAGGGTCCTGTCCCCTGCCCAGCCCTCACCTGGCCGTGCCCTCCTGGCTGCAGCCTCTTCCCAAATCGCTCCGGACCTTGGAATAGCCTGGAAAACCCCACAGGAATGGGGTCAGCTGCCCGGACAGCTCTGTCCCATCCCCGGGACCCCAAAGGTCACCGTGGGGGATTTGGGGATTTGTTCCCTCACCCCTACCTGTGTCCAGATATTCACCTTCCTCCAGTGCTGCCGGTGCTGCTGGGGGCTGCAGGGAGAGGCAGGAAAATCCCGGGAATATCCCAGGGATCCAGGGGCACCACAGCTGCTCTGGCAATTCCAGCCCAGCCCCTCCCCACCCTCCTAGCCAGCAATCCCTCATTCCCAACATCCCAGCCCAAGCTCCCCTTTCCCACTGGGAAGCCATTCCCTGTCTCCTGTCCCTCCATGCCTTGTCCCCAGTCCCTCTGCAGCTCTCCTGGAGCCCCTTTAGGCCCTGCCAGGGGCTCGGAGCTCTCCCTGGCTCCTTCCCTTCTCCAGGGAACATTCCCAGCTCTCCCAGAGCAGGGATGCTCCATCCCTTGGAATATCTAGGTTGGGAGTGACCTCAAATCCCATCCACTCCCACCCAGGGCCACCTCCCACTATCCCAGGTTGCTCCAATCCCAACATCCAGCCTCTCCCGGGACACTCCCGGGGTGAAATCCCGGCACGCCGCTGGAATTCCTCATTCCAGGTGTTCCTCACCTGCCCGGCTCCTCCCTTCCTGTGCCTCTGCCTCTCCTGGATTTTCTCCCGCAGGAGCTGCAGGAGCTGCTCGGCCGTTCCCGGCCGGCTCTGCGCCAGCTGCTGGATCATCCCCTCCGGGACGCGGAAATTCAGCTTGCTCAGCACTTTCCTAAAATTGGGGAGCGATGGAACACCTGGGGGAGGCAGAGGGACACGGGGGGACACGAGGGGACACCGAGAGACACTGAGAGACACTGAGAGACACGGAGGGACACGGAGGGACACAGGGGGACACCGGGAGACACAGAGGGACACGGGGGGGACACAAAGGGACACCGAGGGACACAGAGGGACACTGAGGGACACAGAAGGATGCGGAGGGACACAGGAGACACGGGGGGACACGGGAGGACACAGGGGGACACAAAGGGACACCGAGGGACACAGAGGGACACAGAGGGACACTGTGGGGACACAGAGGGACACTGTGGGGACACAGAGGGACACGGGGGGACACGGAGGAACACAGAGGGACACGGGGGGACATGGAGGGACACAGAGGGACACCGAGAGACACCAAGAGACACAGAGGGACACTGAGGGACACGGAGGGACACGGGGCGACACGAAGGGACACTGTGGGGACACCAACCCCCAGCCGCAGCATGTCCCTCTGTGGGCACGCGGATCTGTCGGGGTGTCCCAGCTAGGACAGTTGGGGACACTGCGGGGACACCCCTCGGGGGTGACACCCGCCCCTACCTGTTCAGGTGTCCCCAGTTGGCGACCTTCTGCGCCGTGGAGCTGGTGGGCACGAAGCTGTGCAGCTCCACCAGGGAGGGGAAGAAGAACTTCACCACCTCGGCCACCAGCACTGCGGGGACAGCGGGGACGCGCTGGGGGTGGCACCGCCGGGGACACGGCGCCCCGGTGTCACCCCCGCCGGGTCCCCCCGGCCCCAAAGCCAACCGCCGTCGCTGAAGTCGCGGGCGATGTTCCTGCGCGGCCGCGACAGCGGCACCGTGTCCAGCCAGCGGTACAGGGACACCAGTGACGTGTCCGGTCCTGTGTCCGGCTCCCTGTCCCCCCGCATGTCCAGCCTCGTCTCCGGCCCTGCTGCCGCCATGAGGGCCAGGCCAGAGCGTCGCGGTGCCATGGCAACGGGGGCGGGGCTTCAGGGAGCGTCTGTGCTGCCATGGTAACGGGGCGGGGCTTCAGGGAGCGTCTGTGCTGCCATGGCAACAGGGCGGGGCTTCGTGAGAGAGGCTCGGTTGTCATGGCAATGTGGGCGGGGCTTCAGGGAGCGTCTCTGCTGCTATGGCAACGGGGCGGGGCTTCAGGGAGCGTCTCTGTTTCCATGGTAACGAGGGAGGGCTTCAGGGAGCATCCCATTGCCATGGCAACGAGGACGGGATGTAAACATTGGGATGGGATATGGACTTTGGGATGGGATATGGAGTGGGATGGGAGATGGACAATGGGATTGGAGATGGACAATGGGATTGGAGATGGACATTGGGGTGGGAAATGGACACTGGAAAGGGATCGGGACTTTGGGATAGGATATGGACACCGGGATGGGATGGGATGACAACAGAGTCACATCCCCAGGCGGTGACAATGACACTCCCAGTCCCGGAGCTGCTCATTGCGGGGCGCAGTGACACAGGACCACCCCAGCCGGGAAAGCCGCCCCTCTCCTGCCCCTCGGGGGGGTCTCGACTGCCACCCCCTCCCTGTCGCTCCCCCCAGCCATGTCCCCACCAGCCATGTCCCCCTGTCCAGGTGATGTCCCCAAAATCCCTCCCCTCCTTATTCCCCGCTTTATCCCCGTTCCCCATAGCGCCTCCCCCGCACTTTAACCCCGCCCCTTTTATAGCCCCGCCCCGTAACTCTTTCCCTCCTTCTATTGGCTGCTGCACCTGTCAATCACTGGTCTTGCTCTCTTTCCCGCCCACCGATCACTTCCGCCCTCTGCCTGACCCCGCCCATCCCTCTCTGTTATTGGTTTTTACACCCGCCAATCATTTGTTTTCACCAATCAGCTTTCGCCTCCCTTCCCAGCTCGCCCCGCCCCTGCGCTCTGCCATTGGCTGCCGCTTCCCCCAATTTGAATATAAGCGGCGGCTCGGCACTTCGCGCCCCCTGGCGGATGCGGCGCCGGCTCAGAGGGTGGGCACGTCGCTCTCCGCTCACCTTTAAAACCCTTTTTTACCCCAAATTTCCCCCTTTTTATTCCCTTTCTCCCTCTTTTTATTCCCTCCCCCCTCCTTTTCCCCTCTGTTTTTCTCCTCTTTTTCCCCCTTCCCTCCCTTTTCTCCCTTTCCCACTTTTCCTTCCCCTTTTTCTTCCCCATTTTTTTCCCTTCCCTCCCTTTTAATTCCCTTTTCCTCCTCCCTTTCCTCCATTTTTTATTCCCCTTTTCCTCCCCTTTAATTCCCTTTTTACCCCAAATTTCCTCCTTTTTATTCCCTTTCTCCCTCTTTTTATTCCCTATTCCACCCTCCTTTTTCCCCTCTGTTTTTCTCCTCTTTTTCTCCTCCTTTCCCTCCTTTTTCTCCGCTTTTCCCACCTTTCCTTCCTCCTTTTTATTCCCTTCCCCTCCCTTTCCTCATCCTTTTCCTGCTTTTTTTAATTCCCCTTTTCCTCCCCTTTTTTCCCCCTTTCTCCCCACCTTTTAATTCCCTTTTTACCCTATATTTCCCCCTTTTTATTCCCTTTCTCCTTCCCTTTTAATTCCCTTTTCCTCCTCCCTTTCCTCCATTTTTATTCCCCTTTTCCTCCCATATATTCCCCTTTTTATTCCCCTTTTCTCCTCCCCTTTTAATTCCCTTTTTCCCCCATATTTCCCCCCTTTTTTCCCTTTCTCCCCCCCTTTTTCCCTTTCCCATATTTCCCCCTTTTTATTCCCTTCCTCCCCAATTTAATTCCCTTTTTAATCCCATATTTCCCACTTTTTAACTCCCTTTCCCTCCCTTTTTATTTATTTGGGCTTCATTTATTGGGATTTATTTATTGGGGTTTATTTATTTATCGAGGTTTACCTTGGGGTTTATTTTTTGGGGTTTATTTAGGGGTAATTTTGGTGTAATTGGGGTTATTTTGTGACTTTTTTTTGGTTTTTTCTCCCCGTTTTGTTCTATTTAAAGCAGTTTATTCTCTGCCCAGCCGTGATTAATTTGGGGAAATTCCCCAAATGTCACTTGGGGACCCCAAAATGGCACGGGGGGGGGAGAGGGGACTTTAGCTGGGGACAGTTTGGGGTGGCAGTGGGGACGACAATGAGGACAGGGGTGGGGTGGTGGCACTTGGGTGGGGATCCTGGATTGGGGGATGATCCCACTGGATAATGGGGTTGATCCCACTGGGTTTTGGGGGATGATCCCACTGGATAACAGGGATGATCCCATTGGATAATGGGGTTGATCCCACTGGGTTTTGGGGGATGATCCCATTGGATAAGGGGAATGATCCCACTGGTTTTGTGGGATGATCCCATTGGATAATGGGGTTGATCCCTCTGGTTTTGGGGGGATGATCCCATTGGATAAGGGGGATGATCCCACTGGATAAATGGGGTTGATCCCTCTGGTTTTGGGGGATGATCCCATTGGATAAATGGGGTTGATCCCACTGGTTTTGGGGGATGATCCCACTGGATAAATGGGGATGATCCCACTGGATAAATGGGGTTGATCCCACTGGTTTTGGGGGATGATCCCATTGGATATTGGGGTTGATCCCACTGGTTTTGGGGGATGATCCCATTGGATAATGGGGATGATCCCACTGGTTTGGGGGGGATGATCCCATTGGATAATGGGGTTGATCCCATTGGATAATGGGGATGATCCCATTGGATAATGGGGTTGATCCCATTGGATAATGGGGTTGATCCCATTGGATAAAGGGGATGATCCCATTGGATAATGGGGTTGATCCCACTGGGTTTTGGGGGATGATCCCATTGGATAGGGGGGATGATCCCACTGGGTTTTGGGGGTATGAGACCCATTGGATAAGGGGGTTGATCCCACTGGTTTGGGGGGATGATCCCATTGTTTTTGGGGGTACGAGACCCCTTGGATAAGGGGGTTGATCCCACTGGGCTGGGAGGATCAACCCCTTGGAAAGAGGGGATGAGATCCCTAAATAGGTGGGATGATCCCATTAGTTTTGGGGGAATAATCCCTCTGGATTTGGGAGATGATTCCCTTGGATAAATGGAATCACCCCACTGTGTTTTGGGATCTGAACCCCCTGGATAGGAGGGATCATCCCACAGGTTTTGGGATCTGAGCTCTTGGAATAAAGGGATCATTCCACTGGATTTGGGGGATCTGAGCTACTGGGATAGAGGGATCATCTCACTGCATTTGGGGGATCATCGACCTGGATTTGGGGGATCATCCCACAGATTTTGGGGCATCTGAACCCCCTGGATCAGTGGGATCATCCCACTGGATTTGGGGGATCATCCCACAGGTTTTGGGGGATCTGAGCTCCTTGGATTGAGGGGATCATCCCACAAGTTTGGGACATCTGAACCCTCTGGATAAAGGGAATCATCTCACCGTTTTTGGGGGATCTGAGCTCCCTGGATTTGGGGGATCATCTCACTGGTTTTGGGGGATCTGAGCTACTGGGATAGAGGGATCATCCCACTGCATTTGGGGGATCATCCCATTAGATTTGGGGGATCATCCCACAGGTTTTAGAGCATCTGAACCCCCTGGATAAAGGAATAATCCCACTGTTTTTGGGGGATCTGAACCCCTTGGATGAAGGGGATTATCCCACTGGATTAGTGGGATCATCCCACATCTTTTGGGGCATCTGAACCCCCTGGATAAAGGGGAGTATCCCATAGGTTTTGGGGGATCTGAACTCCTGGGATAAAGGGAATAATCTCATTGTTTTCTGGGATCTGAACCCCCTGGATAAAGGGAATAATCCCATTGGATTTGGGGCATCTGAACTCCTGGGATAGGAGGGACCATCCCACTGCATTTGGGGGATCATCCAGCTGGATTTGGGGGATCATCCCACTGGTTTTGGGGCACCTGAACCCCCTGAATAAAGGGATCATCCCACTGGTTTTGGGGGATCTGAACCCCCTGGATAAAGGGAATAATCCCACTGGATTAACGGGATCATCCCACAGGTTTTGGGGGATCTGAGCTCCTGGGATAGAGGGAATCACCCCACTGGATAGGAGGGATCACCCCACAGGTTTGGGGGATCTAAGTTCCTGGAATAAAGGGATCATCCCTCTGTTTTTGGGGGATCAGAGCTCCTGGGATAGAGAGGAGCATCCCACAGGTTTTGGGGGATCTGAGCTCCCTGGATAAAGAGAATAATCACCCTGGTTTTGGGGGATCTGAGCCCCCTGGACAAAGGGAATCCCCCCCGGCTCAGCGCGATCACCCCATTATTTTCAGCGGAGGCGGCCATTCAGGGGACACCGCCACTACCCTGCGGTGACACCTCGGGGACAAAGAGGTCCCTCTGGCACACCCAGGGGAAGCTGAAGTTGCAGTTGTGGTCGTTCCAGAGCGCTGTTCCCACGGGGTGGATCTGCACGCAGCGCTCACCTCCCCACTGCCCGTGGTCAGTGCTGTCCGGCTGGCCTGGCGCCCAGAAACTGCGGGCAAACGGCGGGTGGCGGTCACAGCGGTGTCCCCAGGTGTCCCCAGGTGTCCCCAGGTGTCACGCTCACCTGAGCTCGGGGGGAGTAGGGGGTCCCGTCTGTCCAGCGCCAGGAGCCACCCGGGCCTGTGGCTGCCAGCCCGATCCAGTAGGAGCCACCGTGAGCCTCCCGGGCCAGGAAGGCCTGGGGACAGTGGGGACACGGCGGGGGGACAGGTGAGGTGGGGACAGGTAGGGCACAGGATTTGGGGACAGGAACTGCGGGCTGGGGACAGAGTTTGGGAATGGCTTGGGGATAGGAGTTGGGGACAGGCTGTGAGCAGGAGTTGGGGACAGGATTGGTTTGGGGACAGGGGCTGTGAGCAGGATTTGGGGACAGGGACTGCAGGCTGGGGACAGGAATGGGAGATGGTGACAGTTTGGGAATGGGCTGGGGACAGGATTTGGGGACAGGCTGTGAGCAGGAGTTGGGAACAGGGGTTGTGGGCTGGGGACAAGTGCTGGGGACAGGGCACTGGTGCTGGTGACAAAGTTTGGGGACAGGGCTGTGAGCAGGATTTGGGGACAGGATGGTGTTGGGGACAGGGGCTGTGAGCAGGATTTGGGGACAGGGACTGCAGGCTGGGGACAGGGACGGGAGCTGGTGACAGAGTTTGGGAATGGCCTGGGACAGGAGCTGGGGACAGGACAGGTCTTGGGGACAAGACAGGGGTTGTGAGCAGGATTTGGGGACAGGATGGGGTTGGGGACAGGCCAGGATTTGGGGACAGGATGGGGTTGGGGACAGGCCAGGATTTGGGGACAGGCCAATAAAGGCTCACAGGCAGAGGCTGCTCAGGTGGCAGCGCGCAGGACAGGACAGGAGTGGCGGTCCCCGGCTGTCCCCGGGTGTCGCCAGGCTCACCTGCTCCTCGGCGCTGGTGACAGAGGCCAGGTGGCCGTGTGTCACCGCGCACGCCGCCTCGGCCGCGGCCCAGGGCTGCCGCTGGCCCGAGAACAGGTACAGCTTGCCCCGGTGGTAGCGCCAGCCCAGCGCCAGCCCCTGCAGCCACCGCCCTGGGGGACACGGGGACACCCCTGTCACACCCCTGTCACCGCCCCGAGCCCAGCTCCTTCAAGCCACCGCCCTCGGGGACACCCCTGTCACACCCCCGAGCCCGGCTACCTGCAGCCACCGCCCTGGGGCACACCGGGACAGCCCTGTCGCATCCCCGGCACCGCCCTTGTCACTTCCCCATTGTCACTTCCCCCCTTGTCACTTCCCCCCTGTCACCCACCGAGCTGGTCCTGCCGCCGCTGCGCCGCTGCAGGAGTGTCATCTGCGGGGACATGGAGTTGGGGACAGGGACAGGGGCTGGATTTGGGGACAGGGGCTGGATTTGGGGGCAGGGGCTGAAAACAGGGTTTGGGGAGAGGGGGCTGAAGGCACGGGCTGGAACAGGGGACAGGGGACAAGGGCTGGGACAGTCTGGGGACAGCAGGTAGGGGCTGTGGGCTGGGGACAGGGATTTGGGACAGGATTTAGGGACAGGGGTAGGGACTGGAGCTGGTGACAGTTTGGGGACCGGGTGTGGGAGACAGGGGCTGGAGACTGGAGTTGGGGACAGGCTGTGAGCAGGATTTGGGGACAAGCACTGGGGACAAGGGACTGGAGCTGGTGACACAGTTTGGGGACGGGGCTGTGGGCGATAGCTGGGGACAGGGGACAGGCGTTTGGGGACAGGACGGGGGTTGGCGACAGGGGCTGTGCGCAGGATTTGGGGACAGCGGGTGCGGAAGGGGGGCTGCAGGCAGGGCCTGGGGACAAGGACAGGGGACAGGGACAGGCTGGGGACAGGGACAGGGGACAGCACGGGGACTGGCGACAGGGCCGGGTGTCCCTCACCGTCGGGGTCCGGGGTGCGCAGGGGGTCGATGGCAGCTGCCAGCTCCGCCCGCGCCGCCCGCAGCTCCTGCCGGCTCTGCACGTCTGCGGAAGGGGCGACACTGCCGTGACGGGACCGCCACCCTGTCCCTATCCCCTCCCGACCCCTCCCCAGTCCCCCCTCTCCCGGCGCTGTCCCCTGTCGCTGTCCCCTGTCGCTGTCCCCACTCACAGAGGGTGGCCAGCGCCGCCAGCCCCGCGGCCAGCAGCAGCAGCGCGGCAGTGCTCAGTGCCCGGTGACACCCGCGACACCGCGGGGACAGCGCCGGGCGGCGGGGTGGCGGGTAGCGGATCTCCAGCGTCTCGTACAGGTCGGGGCTGTTGGCCATGGCCTTGGGGACAGCGACAGGGGACAGCGCTCTCCCTGCTTCCTGCCCCGTGCCCACCGAGGAACAGGAACCCCGGCTGTGCCACCCGCCCGCGTCACGCGTGTCCCCACCCCCAGGGGACAGCCCGCCCTGGGGACACACGGGGATCGGGGAGGGGATTGGACCTGGCCCTGTTTGTCACTGATCCTTGTCCCCAACTTGTCGCTGATCCTGACTCTGCCACTGAACGTGTCCCTCTCTGTCCCTGTCTGTCCCTGACTGTCCCCGCCCCTGTCCCCATCCTTGTCCCGGTCCCTGACCTTGCCTTCACTGTCCCTATTCCTGACTTTGTCCCAGTCACTGTCCCACATCCCGAACTTGTCCCAGTTCCTATATCCCTATATCCCTGATATCCCTATATCCCTGTCCTTGCCCCTATATCCCTGTTCCCGTATCCCTGTATCCCTGTATCCCTATATCCCTGTATCTATATCCCTGTCCCAGATCCCGAACTTGTCCCAGTTCCTATATCCCTGTATCCCTGTCCCCCTATATCCCTATATCCCTATATCCCTGTCTTTGCCCCTATATCCCTGCCCCATATCCCTATACCCCTGTATCCCCGTCCCTATATCCCTATATCCCTATACCCCTGTATCCCTGTCCCTATATCCCTATCCCCATATCCCTATCTCTGTCCCTATATCCGTATATCCCTATCCCCATATCCCTATACCCCTCTATCCCTGTTCCCATATCCCCATATCCCCATATCCCCATATCCCCATATCCCCATCCCCTAGATCCCTATCTCTGTCCCTCTATCCCTATCCCTATCCCTTCCCTATATCCCTATATCCCTGTCCCTGTCCCTATATCCCTATCCCTGTCCCCGCAGTTCCACCCCAAACCCCCTCACTCCCAATTCACCTCTCCAGCCCTCAGACCCCAAAATCCCAGAAAACCCCCACAATCCCATTGGCATCCAACTCCTCAATCCCAATCCCACCCCAGGAGGATCCCTCCAGCTTCTCCAGGAATCCCGGAATGGTTTGGGGTGGGAAGAGACCCTAAATCCCATCGATCCCATTCCATGGGCAGGGACACTTCCCATTATCCCAGGCTGCTCCAAACCCCATCCCAACCTGGCCTTGGACACTTCCAGGGATGGAGAATCCACGTGGGAAAACCAAATTCCTTGGAATTTTTGGGGGAACTTTTCAGGCATTGGAGGGGAATCCATGTGGCAAAACCAAATTCCTCAAAATTTTTGGGGGAATTTTTGGGGCGCTGCTCCCATCCTCCTCCTCTTCTCCTCCATTGGGTTCCCAGTCCTTAAAAGGGTTGAGAATCCCCGGAATGAGCTCTCCCAAGGGAATGTTCACTCGGGAATCCCTTGGGAATTCCAGGATCGTCGGGATGGATGCTTCCAATCCACCCCATAACGGTTTGGGATGGAGGGAACCCCCAAACAACGCTGATCCGGGCCGGAATTCCCACATTTTTTGCTTTCCCGTGTGGAATTCCAGGCGGATTCGACCCCCTCCGGACCCATGGGGACGTTGGTGACATCGGGGGTGACTCAGGCCGGACGTTCCCCAATATCCGGGATGGGGAATGGGGAAGGAAACGGGAATTGCGCAAGGGGGTGACTCAACGGGGGACGGAATTTCCCGGATTTGGGGGACATTTCGGGGGTCACCCCGGACCCCAAACACCCCGGGCTGGGGGGCATTGGGCCGTTTTGGGTGGATTTGGCCAGTTTTGGGGTGACTGTGTCCAGTTTTGGGGTGAATTCATCCAGTTTTGGGGTGTCAGCACCCAGTTTGGGGTGAATTGTCCCAGTTTTGGGGTAAATTCTCCCGGTTTGAGATGACAGTGTCCAATTTTGGGGTGACTGTGTCCAGTTTTGGGGTGAATTTTTACCAGTTTTGTGGTAAGTTTTTCCCAGTTTGGAGTGAATTTTCCCAGTTTGGGGTGAATTTGGCCATTTTGAGGTGAATTTTCCCGATTCGGGGTGAATTTGTCCAGTTCTGGGGTGACTGTGCCCAGTTTTGGGGTGACTGGATCCAGTTCTGGGTGCACTTGGCCATTTTGGGGTGAACTTGCCCAGTTTTGGGGTGAATTCACCCAGTTTTTGGGTGTCAGTGCCCAGTTTGGGGTGACTGGATCCGTTTTGGTGTGAATTCTCCCAGTTTGGGGTGAATTCGTCCAATTCTGGGGTGTCAGTGCCCAGTTTTGGGGTGAATTCTTCCAGTTTTGTGGTGAATTGTCCCAGATTTGTGGTGAATTTTTCCCAGTTTGGAGTGAATTTTCCCAGTTTGGGGTGAATTCTCCCAATTTGGGGTGCATTCTCCCAGTTTGGGGTGAATTTTCCCAGTTCTGGGGTGACTGCGTCCAGTTTTGGGGTGAATTCGTCCAGTTTTTGGGTGTCACTGCCCAGTTTGGGGTGAATTCTCCCACTCTGGGGTGACCAGATCTAGTTCAGAAGTTGTCCTTTCCCATTTTGGGGTGGTTTCTCCCAGTTTGGGGTGAATTCTCCCAGTTCTGTGATGAATTCTCCCAGTTTGGGGTGAATTTTCCCAGTTTGGTGTGACTGGACTCCAGTTTTGGGCTGAATTTGCCCAGTTTGGGGGGGGCGGGGGGGGGGGGGGGGGCCTGGGTTTGGGGTGAATTTGTCCAGTTTTAGGGTAAGTTTGCTCAGTTTTGGGGTGAATTTGCCCAATTTTGGGATGAATTTTCCCAGTTCTTGGGTGTCTTTTCCCAGTTTTGGGCTGACCGCTCCCAGTTTTTGGAGTTTCCGCCCCCAATCTGGGGACTCCCATTGCCCCCATTCCCATCCCCATCGCGGCTCTGACGTCACACGGGCGTGACCATGACGTCACCGCACACAGGGCGCCCCCTGCCGGGCCACCCGCACAACGTCCCCGCGCCCCCCGAGGAGACAGCGGAGGTTTGGTGGCTTTGCGGTGTCCCCGGGAATGTGGGAATTCCCGGCTCATCCCATCCCATTCCCGAGCCAGGGATCCCATGGGATAAACCCTGTCCCCCCTGGTGACCCCAAACCCAGCCCATTTGGGGTTCGGGGGTCACCTGGGTGTCCCCGCGGTGTCACCGTCAGGGCACATTTAGGGCGCGGATCCCAAAGGAGCTCATCCCGGGGAATGGGGATGGGGATGGAGCATGGAGGGAGGGATGGAGGGATGGACAAATGGATGGATGGATGGACAGATGGACACCGGAATGGATGGGTGCATGGATGGACAAACGGATGCTGGGATGGATGAGGCCATGGATGGATGGATGGATGGACACTGGGATGGATGACTGGGATGGATGAATGGACGGACAATGGGATGGATGGACAGATGGACACTGGGATGGGTGAATGGACAATGGGATGAACGACTGGATGGACACTGGGATGGATGGACAGATGGACACTGGGATGAACAACTGGATGGACAATGGGATGGATGAACAGATGGACACTGGGATGGATGAATGGATACTGGGATGGATGAATGGACACTGGGATGAACGACTGGATGGACACTGGGATGGATGGATGGACAGACAATGGGATGGATGGACAGATGGACACTGGGATGGGTGAATGGACACTGGGATGAACGACTGGATGGACAATGGGATGGATGGACAGATGGACACTGGGATGGATGAATGGATGGACGGATAGATGGACAGATGGACACTGGAATGGACGAATGGATACTGGGATGGATGAATGGATGATCACTGGGATGGAGGGATGGACAGATGGATAGTAGGATGGACAGATGGACACTGGGATGGCTGGACAGACACTGGAATGGATGAATGGATGGACACTGGGAATAGACAGACGGACACTGGGATGGACAAATGGATACTGGGATGGATGAGGGCATGGATGGATGGGTGGACGGACAGACATGGATGGATGGGGACTGGAGGGACATGGATGGATGGACGGATGGATGGACACTGGGATGGACGGATGGATGGACACTGGGATGGATGGGGACATGGAGGGATGGACACTGGGATGGACAGATGGACACTGGGATGGATGAATGGATACTGGGATAGATGGGGCATGGGGGGGAGGACACTGGGATGGACAGATGGACACCTGGATGGATGGATGGATACTGGGACTGATGGGGCTGTTGTGGGATGGACAAGATCGTGGACAGATGGACACTGGGAAGGATGGGAATGTGCCCAGATGGATGTTGGGATGGACACCAAGGATGGATGGACACCAGGATGGACACAGGGATGGACAGGGCATGGACAGAAGGATATTGGGATGGACAGGGACATGGACAAACGGAACCCCCGGGAAATGTTTGGGGTCACCCCAGGGTATCCCTGGGGCCAGTTTGGGGTCATCCTGGGAATGTCCTTGGGGCTGGTTTGGGGCCATCCCTCAGGATCCCAGGGACCTTTCTGGGGTCTCTCTGGGATATCCTGGGACCTGTTTGGGGTCACCCCGGGGTGTCCCTGGGACCAGTTTGGGGTCACCCTGGCATGTCCGTAGGGGTAGTTTGGGGTCCCCCCGGGGTGTCCCTGGGGCCGGTTTGGGGTCATCCCTCGGGGTCCTCGGGGCCTTTTGGGGGTCTCTCCGGGACTCATTTGGGGTCACCCCAGGGACACACCGGGATCCCTCCGCGTTCCCCCCGGGCCCCATTTGGAGCCTCTCCACGCTGTCCCCGCGGCCTCCCCTGTCCCCCCGCGCTCCCTCCCCCGCCATCCCCGGGGGTCTCTCCCGGGGGTCCCTCCGGGGGTCTCCCCTCGGGGTGCCCGCGCCCCCCGCGCGGCGCGGGGAGGGACCGCTCCTCCCCGGAATGATGTCAGCCTGGCCGGCCGCGGCCCCCGCCTCCCCCGGCGGCTCCGGCCCTGCCTCCCCGGGGAGGCGGCGGCGGTGCCGGGATGGCCCGGGCCGGTGCGGCGGCGGCGGCGGGGCGGCGGCACCGAGCGCTGCTGCTGCTCATGGTGCTGCTGCCCGAGCCGGGAGCCCGCCGGGGCCGCGCCGGGGGGCGGCGGAGGCGGCGGAGGGGAGAGGGGGGCGACGGCACCGCCGGGACCCCCGGGCCGCCCCCAGCCCGCCCGCTGCTGCTGCTGCTGCCGCTGCCGCCGCCGCCGCCGCCTCCTCCTCCGCCCCGCGCCGCCGCCGCCGCCCGCCCGGTAACGGAACCGAGCCCCCGCCCCCGGCCGGGCCCCCCGGCGGCCTGCACTCCTCCCCTGCGCCTCGGCCGGCCCTCCCTCCGAGCCTCCATCCCTCCCTCCCTCCCTCCTTCCCTCCATCCCTCCGGGGCCGCGCTCCATCCCTCCCTCCATCCCTCCCTCCACTCCTCCTCCGAGCCTTCCTCCATCCCTCCCTCCACTCCTCCTCTCCATCCCTCCCTCCATCCTTCTACTCCTCCTCCGAGCCTCCCTCCATCCCTCCACTCCTCCTCCATCCCTCCCTCTGCCGCGCTCCATCCATCCCTCCACTCCTCCTCCGAGCCTTCCTCCACCCCTCCTCTCCCTCCCTCCATCCTTCCACTCCTCCCTCCCTCCTCCCATCCCTCCCTCCACTCCTCCCCACCCCTCCCTCTCCCCCCCGCTCCTTCCCCTCCCCTCTCTCAGCTCCGGGGCTCCTCCAGCTCCAACTTCTCGGGCTCTGCCCTCTCCCGCCCCCTCCTCCCTCCCCCCGAGCCCCCCCCCGGAGCCTCCCCCTCCCTCTCCCCTCCCTCTCCCCTCCCTCCCTCCGCAGATGCCGCTTCCCCGGCGGCCGGGACGGCGTCCCCCGGCACCTGCCCGGCGCTGAGCCCGGGGCGGGGGGCTGTCCGGGGGTCCCGCTGAGCCCCCCGGTCATGTTCTCGGTGCAGGAGGCGCTGCCCCGCGGGGGTGTCCCCATGAAGGAGGAGCCGCTGAGCGCGGGGCTCCCCGCCGGCCGCTGGCTGCAGGGCACCGGCATCCTGGACGCCAGCACGGCGGCGCAGAGGTAAGGGGACAACCCGGGGGACAGCTCGGGGACAGCCGGGAGACGGCGTGGGGACAGCACGGGGTATCCCCGGTGCAGGGGTGGATGCAGCCCGAGCCCCGCGGGCAGCCCTGCGGGAATCCTGAGCTCCGCGGGAATTCCAGGGGCTGCGGGCAGCCCGAGGTCCGTGGGCATCCCGGGCTCCGTGGGGGTCCCGGGGCTCTGGACATCCTGGATTCCGTGGGCATCCCGGGGCTGTGGACATCCCGGGGCTGTGGATGTCGTGGGTTCCGTGGGCATTCCAGGGCTCTGGACATCCTGGGAACCACGGGCATCCCAGATTTCATGGGCATCCCAGGGTTGGGGATGTCGTGGGTTCCGCGGGCATCCCGAGGGCTGTGGTCATTCCAGATGCGGTGGTCATCCCGGGTTCCGTGGGCATCCCGGGTTCCACGGGAGTTCCAGCGGCTGTGGTCATCCCAAATTCCGCAGGCATTCCCAGGGCCCTGGGCATCCATGGGCATCCCGGGTTTTCACGGGCAGTGGTCACCCCAGCAGGGATTGTGGGCATTTCGTGGGCACCCTGCGGGTTCTGGGCATTCCAGGGCTGTGGACATGCTGGGATCCACGGGCATCCCAGATTCCATGGGCATGCCAGGGTATCCCGGGGATCTGGACATCCCGGGCTCTGGGGGCTTCCTGGGTGTTGAGGGCATTCCAGGCCCCACGGGCATCCCAAATTCCACGGGCATCCCAAATTCCACTTCAAGCATCCCAGGCACTGCGGGCTCCCTGGGCGCTGCGGGTATTCCCGGTTCTGTGGGGATCCCGGGATCCACGGGCATTCCGGGGGCTGTGGGCACCCTGGGCACCCTGGGCACTGCGGGTATCGTGGTCATCCCGTGGTCGTTCCGGGTTCTGTGGGCATTCCGGGATCCCTGGATGTTCCCCTAGTCCCTGGGATCCCTTGGGCCTCTGGATCCCCGTGTCCTGGGAATGTTGGGATCCCCATGGATTTCTGCTGCCAGGGGTTTGTGCCAACGGGAATGGGACCTGAATCCCATTGCCTGCCATCCCAAGGGACTTAGATCCCATTCCCTGCCTTCTCCAGGGGGTTCAGGGATCCCTGAATCCCATTCCCTGCATTCCCAGAGGGATCAGGACTCCCGGAATCCCATTCCCTGCCCTCCCAATGGGCTCCAAATCCTATTCCCTGCATTCCCAAGGGACCCAAATCCCATTCCCTGTTCTCCCAAAGGACTCCAATCCCATTCCCTGCCATCCCAAAGGACTCCAATCCCATTCCCTGCCATCCCAAGGGATTCAAATCCCATTCCCTGCCTTTCCAGGTGACTCCAATCCCATTCCCTGCATTCCCAAGGGACCCAAATCCCATTTCCTACATTCCCAAAGGATTCCAATCCCATTCCCTGCCCGCCCGAGGCGCTCAGTGTCCCCTGTCCCTCCCATGTCCCTCTCTCCCTCCCGTGCCCAGAGGGGTCAGTGCCACCCCTGTCCTGTCCTGCTGTCCCCTCCGCGGGGTCTGTGGGGTCACCAAGGGGTCACCGAGGCCGTGGTGGCTCCCTGGGGTCCCCAAACTCTGGGACACCGGAAAACCTCAGGGACCCCAGGGGGTGACAGCCACCCCTCGTGCCCGTGTCCCCAGAAACTCCCGCGGGGGACAGGGGGACACACCCAGGGCTGGCACCGGTGGCAGGGCCGTGTCCCCGTGGGGCAGCTTGGGGTGCCACCGTGGTGGCAGTGCCACCCGTGGGGACACCCGCCTGGGGGGGTTACCCGCACCCCACATCGTCCCCCCACGCGTGTCCTCGCGGCCACCACAGTGTCCCCAAGGGGTTGGCACCGCGGTCTAGGGTCCGAGGGTGACCCACCCGCGGGTGACATCCAGGACCCCCTCAGCCTCCCCCCCCCGCGTGTCCTCGCGGCCACCACAGTGTCCCCAGGGGGGTGGCACTGGGTCTGGGGTCCCCGGAGTGTCGGGGGGTGACCCGGCTGGTGTCCCCAAGCCCCGCGGAGCCACCGCAGGGCCGTGCCCGCTTTCCTGGAAGCGCCGGGGCCGCGGCTGCTTGGAAATGCTTGATTGCCTTTAATAATTAATTAACGCGGCGGGCGGGGCCGGCAGCGCGGGGGGGACACGGCGGGGGACAGAGGGGACAGCCAGGGCCACCCCCCGAGCGGCGGGGACACGATTTGGGGGCGCGCGGGGGGATTTTTGGGGCTGGAAAAGGCGCCGCTGTCCCATTGTCGGGGACAGTGAGGGGACAGAGGTGTCCCCGCGGGGGTTGGACCGCGAGAGCCACCAGCACGGGGAGGGGACAAGGGACACCGCTGGGTGTCCGCGGCAGGTGTGGG
Organism: Entomyzon cyanotis; assembly: GCA_024500445.1. NCBI lineage: Eukaryota > Metazoa > Chordata > Aves > Passeriformes > Meliphagidae > Entomyzon > Entomyzon cyanotis. The sequence continues at coordinate 1,461,206 of JAKEPQ010000146.1, read as the reverse complement.
GACGCGATGTGACACCTCCGTGGTGGCCGCGCGCAGGTATTGTCGCCTCCTCAGGTGTGGCCCCGCGGGTGGCCCTGGGGACAGTTGGGGTCCCCGCGGGTGGCCCTGGGGACAGTTTGGGTCCCCCGAGGAGCAGCTTAAGGAGCTTTTCCTCCGCCGCGTCGCCGAGAAGTGTCCCCAGAGTGTCGCCAAGGTCCCCAGGGCTTCGCACGTGGCTCCGGCTGTGGCGGGGGTGACACTGGCGACACTGAAGGGACAGGGGCCACCAGCGGGGTGGGGACACGGTGACGGGGCCGTCGTCCCTGGGGTGGCTCTGCTGTCACTGCCCTGTCACCTCAGCCGTGACACCGGCGGTGACACCGGCGAGCCCAGAGGTGGCACCGCGGGTGGCTTGGGCGGGGAGGGCTCGGGGATGTCCCCGCTGTCCCTTTTTGTCCCTTTTTGTCCCCTCTGTCTCCGGTGCCAGGGACAGGTGATGCTGCTGGTGCTGGCAGTGTCGCCAGCTGTGTCCCCTGCCCTGGGCAGGGAGGGGGCGCTGGGGACAGGCTGGTGGCTCTGGGGACAGGCTGGTGGCTCTGGTGATGGGGTGCTGGGGGCTTTGGGGACAGGCTGGTGGCCCTGGGGACAGGGCGCTGCAGGTTCTGGGCGTCCCAAGGACTGGATTTTGGGATTTGAGGATTTGGGGATTTTGGGATTCTGGGCGTCCTGGGGACATCATTTTGGGGGTCCCGGGGATGAGCTTTTGGGAGTTCCGGTATTGGGGTGCTGAGGTTCGGGGGGTCCCCAGAATGGGGTGCCGGTGTCCCATCGGGGAGGTTTTGGGGGTCCCGGGATTGGGGTTCGGGGTGTCCCAGTATTGGGGTGCTGGGGGTGTCGGTGTCCCATGGAGGAGGTTTTGGGGTTCCTGGCAGTGGGGTTCTGAGGGGTCTCTGGGATAGGGTTTTGGGGTCCCAGTGCTGAGGTTTTGGGGTCCCTGGCAATGGGATTCCGGGGGTCCCTGGAATGGGGTTTTGGGGTTCCCGGGCAATGGGGTTCCGGGGGTCCCCCGGCTGAGGTGCTGGGGTTCTGGGGTCCCTGGAAATGGGGTTCTGGGGGGTCTCTGGGATGGGGTTTTGGGGTTCCTGGAAATGGGGTTCTGGGGGTCTCTGGGATGGGTTTTTGGGGTCCCTGGCAGTGGGGTTCTGGGGATACCTAGGATGGGGTTCTGGGGTTCCCGGCAATGGAGTGTTGGGAGTCCCTGGTAATGGGGTTTTGGGGTCCCTGGTAATGGGGTTCTGGGGATACCTGGGATGAGGTTTTGGGGTTCTGGGGATCTCTGGGATGGGGTGTGAGGTTTCCACTGCTGAGGTTCTGGGGTTCCCGGCATTGGGGTTCTGGGGGTCAGTGGGATCGGGTTTTGGGGTCTCAGTGCTGAGGTTCTGGGGGTTCCTGGCAATGGGGTTCTGGGGATACCTAGGATGGGGTTTTGGGGTTCCCGGCAAGGGGGTTCTGGGAGTCTCTAGGGTGGGGTTTTGGGGTCCCAGTGCTGAGGTTCTGGGGGTCCCATAGAGGAGGTTCTGGGGTCCCTGGCTATGGGGTTATGGGGATCTCTGGGATGGGGTTTTGGCTTCCTGGCAATGGGGTTCTGGGGGTCCCAGGGCTGAAGTTCTGGGGTCCCTGGGATGGGGTTTTGGGGTTACCGGGCAATGGGGTTTTGGGGTTCCCGGCAATTGGGTTTCGAGGTTCTCTGGTCTGTGGTGCTGAACTTCTGGGGTCCCTGGGATAGGATTTTGGGATTCCCGGGCAATGGGGTTTTGGGGTCTCTGGTAATAGGGTTCTGGGGATCTCTGGGATGGGGTCTGAGGTTCCCACTGCTGAGGTTTTGGGATTCCCAGCAATGGGGTTTTGGGGTCCCTGGCAGTGAGGTTCTGGGGTTACCAGGCAAGGGGGTTTTGGGGTTCCCGGCAATGGGGTTTTGGGGTCCCTCGGATGAGGCTCTGGAGTTCCCAGCAATGGGGTTTTGTGGTTCCTGGCAATGGCGTTCTGGGGATCTGTGGGATAGGGTTTTGGGGTTTCTGGCAATGGGGTTCCGGGGGTCTGTGGGATAGGGTTTTGGGATCTTACTGCTGAGGTTCTGGGGTTACCAGGCAATGGGGTTTTGGGGTCCCCGGCAATGGGGTTCCGGGGGTCAGTGGGATAAGGTTTTGGGGTCCCACTGCTGAGGTTCTGGGGTTCCCGGCAATGGGACTTTGGGGTCCCCGGCTATTGGGGTTCTGGGGGTCCCAGCAATGGGGTTTTGGGGTCCCCGGCAATGGGGTTCCGGGGGTCAGTGGGATAAGGTTTTGGGGTCCCACTGCTGAGGTTCTGGGGTTCCCGGCAATGGGACTTTGGGGTCCCCGGCAATTGGGGTTCTGGGGGTCCCAGCAATGGGATTTTGGGGTCCTCGGCAATGGGGTTCTGGGGTTCCCGGCAATGGGGTTTTGGGGTTCCTGGCAATGGGGTTCTGGGGGTCCCCGGCAATGGGGTTTTGGGGTCCCAGTGCTGAGGTTCTGGGGTCCCTAGAATGAGGTTCTGGGGTTCCCGGCGTTGGGGTTCGGTGCTCCCGTCGGCGCCGGTGTCGCGGCCACCCCCGCGAAGTGTCGCCGCCCTGTCGCAGCGGGGTGTCGCTGGCCCGCGCGCACTTCGAGAAGCAGCCTCCGGCCAACCTGCGCAAGTCCAACTTCTTCCACTTCGTGCTGGCGATGTACGACCGGCAGGGGCAGCCGGTGGAGGTGGAGAGAACCTGCTTCATCGACTTCGTGGAGAAGGAGAGGGTGAGAGACCCGAAAAACCCTAAAAAAAACCCCAAAAAAACCCCAAAAAACCCCAAAAAACCCCCCAAAAAACCCAAAACCACAAAAAAAAAAACCCTCAAAGAACCCCAAAAAGCCCTCAAAAAACCCCAAGAAACCCTCAAAAAAAGCTCTCAAAAAAAACCCTCAACCCCACCCCCCCCCAAAAACCTCAAAAACCCCAAAAAGCCCTCAACCCCCCCCAAAACCTTCCCAAAAACCCCCCCCAAAAAAGCCCTACAAAGCCCTCAAAGAACCCCCGAAAAAGCCCCCCAAAAGCCCTCAGAAATCCCCACAAAATCGCTCAAAAAAACCCCCAAAATCCCCGAAAAGACCTCAAAAAACCCCAGGCCCCCAAAAAAGACCCAAAAAGCCCAGACCTCCCAAAAAGAGACCTAAAAAAACCCCAACCCCCCCCAAGAAATACCCAAAAAAGACCCAAAAAACAACAAAAAACCCTTTAAATCCTCCCCCCAAAAGCCCCCCAAAACCCACCAAAAGCCTCCCAAAAAAACTCTCAAAAAAACCCTAAAAATACTCCCCAAAAAACTTTAAAAAACCCCGAAAACCCCCCAAAAACCCCCTACCCCCCCAAAGAAAATCCCCCAAAACTCCCAAAACCCCAAAAAGCCCCCCAGAAAACCCCCAAACCCCCCAAAAAGTCCCAAAAAAACCCCCAAACCACCCCAAAAACTTCCTCAACCCACCCAAAAAAACCCCAAAAACTCCCCAAAAAACCCCCCGACCCCCCCAAAAAGCTTCCAAAAGCCCCCCAAGACCCCCCCAAAGCCCCAAAAATCCTTTCCTCAAAACAAACCCAAACCAGCAAAGCCCTCCCAAAACCCCCAAAAGAACCCCCTATAAAAAAAAACAAAAAAAAAAACCTCCAAAAAAACCCCCAAACAACTCCAGAAAACCCCAACAGCAAAAAATCCCAAAACCGCCCCCAAAACACCCAAAACCACCCCCAAACCATCCCCAAAAAAACCCCAAAACCACCCAAAAACCACCCCGAAAACCCCAAAACCACCCGGAGAACACCCCAAAAAAACCCCTGAAAACCCCAAAATCACCCCAACGCCCCCCCAAAAAAACCCCAAAACCCCCCAAAAAACCCCAAAACCACCCTCTGAGGGCGGGGTGATCCCGTCTGAGGCCACCGGGAGTGACCAGGGGACCCGTGACCCCATAAGTGACCCCACAAGTGACCCCACAAACTGTCCCCTCCCCCGCAGGAGCAGAACGGCGAGAAAACCAACAACGGCATTCACTACCGGCTGCAGCTGCTCTACAGCAACGGTGGCGTTTGGGGGTGGTTTTTGGGGTTTTTGGGGGTTTTTGGGGAGTTTTTGGAGTGGTTTTGGGGTTTTTGGAGAGTTTTTGAGGTGGTTTTGGGGTAGTTTGGGTTTTTGGGGTGTTTTTGGGGTTTTTTGGGTGCTTTTGGGGTGGTTTTTGGGTGGTTTGGGGTGTTTTTGGGGGTTTGGGGTGTTTTTGGGGTGTTTTGGTTGTTTTTGGGGTGTTTTTGGGTGGTTTTGGGGTGTTTTGGGGTGTTTCTGGGGTGTTTTGGCGGGTGGTTTTGGATGTTTTTGGGTGTTTTCTGGGTGTTTTGGGGTGTTTTGGGGAGTTTTTGGGTGGGTTTGGGGTGGTTTGGGGTTTTTGGAGAGTTTTTGAGGTGGTTTTGGGGTGGTTTTGGGGTTTTCGGGGTGGTTTGGGGGGTTTTTTGGGGTGTTTTCCAGGTAGTTTTGGGTGGTTTGGGGTGTTTTTGGGGTGTTTTGGGTGTTTTTGGGGTGTTTTGGGGGGGGTTTTTGGGGTGTTTTCCGGGTAGTTTTGGGTGTGTTTGGGGTGTTTTTGGGTGTTTTTGTGGTTGTTTTGGGGTGTTTTGGGGTGTTTTGGGGTGTTTTGGGGTGGTTTTGGGGTGGTTTTTGGGGTGTTTTGGGGTTTTTGGAGAGTTTTTGGAGTGGTTTTGGGGTGGTTTTGGGGTTTTCGGAGTGGTTTTTTTGGGCGGTTTTGGCGGGTGGTTTTGGGGTGTTTTTGGAGTTTTTTGGGGTTTTTTGGGGGAGTTTCTCTGAGGTTTTTTCGGGGTCTTGGGGGGCTTTGGGGATTTGTTTGTGGTTTTGGGGGAAAGGATTTCTGGGGCGGTTTTGGGTTTTTTTGGGGATGTTTTTGGGGTTCTTGAGGGTGTTTATGGGATTTTTGGGGTGTGTTGGGGGTTTTTTGGGTGTTTTTGGCGTTATTGGGGTGTTTTTTGGGTTTTCTTGGGGAATGGTTTTTTTTGGGGTGTCTAGAGGGGTGCTTTTCCGGTTTTTGGGGTGCTTATGGGATTTTCGGGGTGGTTTTGGGGTTTTTTTGGGAATTTCTCTTTGGGGTTTTTTGGGGGTTTTGGGGATTTGTGTGTGGTTTTGAGGGAGAGGATTTTTGGGGTTTTGGAGTGCTTTTAAGGGTTTTCGTGGTGGTTTTGGGGAGCCTTTAAGGGTTTTTTGAGGTTTTTGGGGTGGTTTTAGGCGTTTATGGGGGTTTTGGGGTGTTTATGGGATTTTCAGAGTGGTTTTCCAGGTGGTTTTGGGGCGGTGTTGGGTGTTTTTGGGGTGTTTTTGGGGTTTTTTGGGGAGTTTCTCTTTGGGGATTTTTGGAGTTTTGGGGGGCTTTGGGGATTTGTTTGTGGTTTTGGGGGAAAGGATTTCTGGGGTGGTTTTGGGTTTTTTGGGGTGCTTTTGGGGTGGTTTGGGGTTTGCAGGGTGTTTTTGGGGTTTTTGGGGTGTTTATGGGATTTTCTGGGTGTTTTTGGGGTGGTTTTGGGGAGTTTTTCTTTGGGGTCTCTTGGGGGTTTTGGGGGGACTTTGGGGATTTGTTTGTTGTTTTGGGGGAGAGGATTTTGGGGTTTTGGGGTGGTTTTGAGTTTTTGAGGTGTTCTTGGCATTATTGGGGTGGTTTTGGGGCTTTCGTGGGGAGTATTTTTTCGGGGTGTCCCGAGGGGTTGGTTTGGGTTTTTCGGGGTGCCTTTGGGGTGTTTTTGGGGCTTTTGGGGTGTTTTTGGGGTGGTTTTGGTGAGTTTCTCATAGGGGCTTTTTCAGGGTTTTGGGGGCCTTTGAGGATTTGTTTGTGGTTTTGGGGGAAAGGATTTTTGGGGTTTTCAGAGTGTTTTCGGGGTGCTTTTAGAGTTTTTGGGGTGTATTTTGGGGGTTTTGGGGTTTTTTTTTGGTGGTTTTGCGGTTTTTGGGGTGCTTTTGGGGTTTTCGGGGTGTTTATGGGATTTTCTGGGTGTTTTCGGGGTGGTTTTTGAGGTGGTTTTCGGGGTGGTTTTGGGTTTTTTTGGGTGGTTTTTGGGTTTTTGGGATGGTTTTGGGGTTTTCGGGGTGGTTTTGAGGTGGCTTTTGGGTTGTTTTGGGGGTTTTTTTTGGTGGTTTTTTTTTGGTGCGTTTCGGGTTTTTGGGGCAGTCTCGGGTTTCCTGGGCTGTCCCCAGCGGTGGTGACCAGCAGGTGACACCGCGCTGTCCCCGCAGGGCTGCGCACCGAGCAGGATCTCTACGTCCGCCTCATCGACTCCATGTCCAAGCAGGTACCGACACCCCAAAAATCCCCCAAAAATCCCAAAAAAATCCCCAAAAAATCCCCAAAAATCCCTGGGGACACCCGGAGGTGACCGCGATGCCACCCCGGTGTCGCCGCTGTCCCCTGGCTGTCCCCCAGGCCATCATTTACGAGGGACAGGACAAGAACCCCGAGATGTGCCGCGTGCTGCTGACCCACGAGATCATGTGCAGGTGCGCTGGGGACACTGCTGTCACCCTGCTGTCACCCTGCTGTCACCTCCCCGCTGTCCCCGAGGTCCCTTGGCGCCCCCGCGCCAATTAACGCGCCGCTAATTAGCCCCGCGAGTCATCGCGACAGGGGACAGGCCACCCGCAAAGTCACCGCGGGGACATCCGCTGGGGTTTGGGTGGCCTTGCTGTGTCACCTGGGGGTGACAGGGAGCCCTGGGGTGTCCCCAGTCCGGTCAGAGCCACCCGGGGGTGACAGTGATGTGTCCCCAACTTATTGAGAGCCACCTGGGGGTGACAGGAATGTGTCCCCAACCCGTTCAGAGCCATCCGGGGATGACAGGGATGTGTCCCCAACCTGTCCAGAGCCACACAGGGGTGACACAGAGCCCCCCAGGGTGACAGGAATGTGTCCCCAGCCCCTTCAGAGCCACCCGGGGGTGACACGGAGCCCCCCGGAGCCCCAAATCTGTCCCCAACCCCATAAAGGGGTGGCAAAGGGACACCCCCGAGTGTGCCCACCCTGCTGTCCCTGTCCTGGTGTCCCCTCTGTCCCCACCCGGAGTGACGGCGAGGGTGTCACAAGGGGACCTGGCGGGTCACACAGCCCTGGCTGTCCCCTGATGTCCCCTGCTGTCCCCTGCGCAGCCGCTGCTGTGACAAGAAGAGCTGCGGGAATCGCAACGAGACCCCGTCGGACCCTGTGATCATCGACAGGTGCTGGGGACACTGGGGACACTGGGGACACTGGGGACATCGGGACACACCCGACACTTCACAGTGACCCGCAGGGGGTGGCAGCCGCGGGGAGGTGTCGCCAAGATTGGGGACTTGATGCTGATGAGTTGGGGACAGCACCCGGGGGGGTGACAGCGGTGACAATGTCCCCGTCGCTCACGTCGGTAATGGCGGTGGCACACTGGGGACATCCCGGGGCTGCCGTGTCCCCGTGGCCGTGGTGTCCCTGTCCCCACCGGGGTCCTCCTGCCTGTCCCGGTGTCACCTCCCTCACCGTGGTCCCCTTGTCGCTGTCCCCGTGTCCCCTGTCCTGGGTCTGTCCTCACCATGGCACTTTTGGGGTCCCTGTGATCCCCCAGGAGCGATGTCCCCCAGGGAGGTGACACCCCGGTGGCTGCTGGCAGAGTCCCTAATGTCCCCAAATGTCCCCGATTCTCCCCCCAAAACCTCAGGACTTTCGGGGTGTCCCAAGCCTGTCCTCCCCATTCCCAGGACTTCTAGGGTGTCACCAAGGGCCAGGCGTGTCCCCAACCCCCTGTCCCCATCCCCAGAGCTTTCGGGGTGTCACCCAGTTCCAGGTGTGTCCCCAGCCTGTCCCTCCCATTTCCAGAACTTTCGGGGTGTCCCCAACCTCCTGTCCCCTTTCCCAGAGCTTTTGGGGTGTCCCCAGTATCCCTCTCTTCTGTCCCCGAGCTTTCGGGGTGTCCCCCAGTTCCAGGAGTGTCCCCAACCTGTCCCCCCATTCCCAGAGCTTTCGGGGTGTCCCCAACCCCCCTGACCCATCCCCAAAACTCTCGGGGTGTCCCCCAGGGCTTTTGGGGTGTCACCCAGTTCCAGGCGTGTCCCCAACCTGTCCCCCCATTCCCCGAGCTTTCGGCATGTCCCCAGTCCCCTGTCCCCTTTCCCAGAGCTTTCAGGGTGTCCCCCAGTTCCAGGAGGGTCCCCAACCTGCCCCAGAGCTTTTTGGGGTGTCCCCAGCCCCCCTGTCCCCGAGCTTTTGGGGTGTTCCCTAGTTCCAGGAGTGTCCCCAGAGCTTTTTGGGGTGTCCCCAATCCCCCTGTCCCCTTTCCCAGGGCTTTTTGGGGTATCACCCAGTTCCAGGCATGTCCCCAACTGTCCCCCCCCACTCCCAGAATTTTTGGGGTGTCCCCAATCCGTGTCCTATTCCCACCCCCCCCCCCCCCCCCCCCCCCCCCCCCCCCCCCCCCCCCCCCCCCCCCCCCCCCCCCCCCCCCGGGCCCCCGGGGGGCCCCCCCCCCGGGGGCCCCCCCCCCCCCCCCCCCCCCCCCCACACCTGGGGGGGCCCCCCCCCCCCCCCCCCACCCCCCAGGGGTTGGGGGGGCCCCCCTCCCGGGAGCCCCCAACCCCCCCCCCCACTCCCAGAATTTTGGGTGTCCCCAATCCGTGTCCTCATTCCCAGAGCTTTTGGGGTGTCACCCAGTCCCAGGAGTGTCCCCAACCTGCCGCAAGCCTTTTGGGGTGTCCCCAGGCCCCCTGTCCCCTTTCCCAGGACTTTTGGGGTGTCACCCAGGGCTTTTGGGGTGTCACCCAGTTCCAGGAATGTCCCCAACCCATCCCCTGATTCCCAGAACTTTTGGGGTGTCCCCAACCCTCTGTCCCCTTTCCAAGGGCATTTTGGGGTGTCACCCAGTCCCAGGAGTGTCCCCAGCCTGCCGCAAGACTTTCGGGGTGTCCCCACTCCCCCTGTCCCCTTTCCCAGGGCTTTTGGGGTGTCCCCCAGTTCCAGGCATGTCCCCAACCTGTCCCCCCCCACTCCCACACCTTTTGGGGTCTCCCATCCCCACTCCCCAAACTTCGGGGGTCACGCAGGGCCAGCCGCGTCCCCTCCTCCCCCCGTGTCCCCCCCGTGTCCCCCCCTGTCCCCCGTGTCCCCCCCCGGGCCAGCCCCGCTGGTTGGAGAGCTCGCTAAGTGCCCCTCTCGCGGCGTTAATCAAATTACCCGGCAGCGAAAATTGACGCTTCTCATTAATTAGCCCCGATTATGCAAATTGCGCATTCAAATTTATGCGCCGCGAGCAGAAGGCGCTCGGCAGCGGCGCCGGGCATTTGCATATTCAATGGTAATTAGCCATGCTAATTAATGCGCCGGCCCCGTATTTTTAACTCGCGGGGGTTCAGCCTCACTCCCCCCCCCCGCCCCATTCCGGGCCTGGATTGAGGGCTTTTTTTTGGGGTTTTTAGGGGATTTTTTTGGGGTCGCGCTGTCCCTGTCACCGTCCCGGGATGGGGGAGCGTTTTCCAGGCGTTTTTCGGGCGTTTTCCGGGATTTTTCCGGGCATTTTCCAGCGTTTTCCCGGTGTTTTTTGGGTGTTTTCTGGGCGTTTTCCAGGCGTTTTTAGGGTGTTTTCCAGGTGTTTTCTGGGCATTTTCCTGCGTTTTCCAGGCGTTTTCCAGTGTTTTCCGGGATTTTTCCGGGCGTTTTCCTGCATTTTCCAGCGTTTTCCAGGTGTTTTCCGGGTGTTTTCAAGTGTTTTCCAGGCGTTTTCCAGCGTTTTCCAGACATTTCCTAGCGTTTTCTGGGCGTTTTCCAGTGTTTTCTGAGCGTTTTCCGTTTTTTTTTTCCTGGGTGTTTTCTGGGCGTTTTACATTGTTTTCCGGGCGTTTCCCGGGCGTTTTCCAGCGTTTTCCGGGATTTTTCCGGGCGTTTTCCAGCTCCTTCCTCGCCCTGATTACTCCCCGCGGGGCGGGAATGGGATTATGGGAATGGGGGCAATGGGAAAATCGGAATAACCCCATTTCCTGCACTGTCCCATGGGAGACCCCAGTGAGAGATCCCATTACCCTGGATCCCCCTTTTTGTGGGATCCCCTTTTATATGGAATCCTATAAAAGAGACCCTTTTTTGTGGGATCCCCTTCCTTTTGGGATCCCCCTTTTTTTGGGATCCCCTTTTCCCCTGGAATCCTATAAAAGAGACCCTTTTTTGTGATATCCCCTTGTTTTTGGGATCTCCTTTTTCTGTGGGATCGCTGTTCCCTGGGACCTCCTTTTTTCTGGGGTCCTCATTCCCTGGGACCCCTTTTTGTGGGATCTCCTTTCCGTGGGGAGCCCCTCTCTGTCAGATCCCTTTTTTTTCTGGGATCCTTGTTCCCTGGGATCCTCATGCCCTGGACCCTGTTTTTGTGGGATCCCCTTTGTGTGGGATCCCCTTTTCCATGGGATTCCTTTTCTGTGGGATCCCCATTCCCTGAACCCCCATTTTGTTGGATCCCCTTTTTGTGGGATCACTATTCCCTGTGATTCCCATTCCCTGGACCTCCTTTTTATGGGATCCCTGTTTTTATGGGATCCCTGTTTTTATGGGATCCCTGTTTTTGTGGGATCCCCGTTCCCTGGGATTCCCATCCATGTCCCCCTATCCTGACCCAGGGGTGACCCTACTGGGATGGGGACAGGAAGGGACACTGGGATGGGGACAGTGGGACTGGGATAGTGGAATAGGGATGGGGTGGGGACAGAATGGGGACAGTGGGGTTGGGATGGGATGAGACAGTGGGATTGAGACGAGAGGGGACAGAGGGATGGGGACAGTGTGGGACAGGATGGAGCAGTGGGATCAGGACACTGGGATGGGGACAGGGAGGGGCAGAAAGGGACAGGAGGATGGGGACACTGGGATGGGGATGGAGCAGGACAGTGGGATTGGGGACAGGATTGGGACACTGAAATGGGGACAGGGGACAGGAACAGGATGGGGACATTGGCATGGGGACAGAGGGATGGGGACAAGTGTGGGGTGGGGACGGGATGGGGACAGAGGGATGGGGACAGGGACAGAGGGATGGGGACAGGATGGATACTGGGATGGGGATAGTGGGATAGGGACAAGAGTGGGACAGTGGGAAGGGGACAGGGACAGTGGGATGGGGACAGGGTGGGATGGGGACAAGAGGGGGACAATGGATAGGAACAGGATGGGGACACTGGGATGAGCATGGGGACAGTGGGATGGGGACAGGATGGACCAGTGAAATGGGGACAAAATGGGATATTAGGATGGGGACAATGTGATGGGGACAAGATGGGGACACTGGGATCGGGGTGGGGACAGTGGGATGGGGACAAGAAGGGGACAGTGGGATGGGGACGGGGCGGGGACACTGGAAGAGGGACAGGATGGGACATTGGGATGGGGACAATGGGATAGGGATGAGATGGGGACAATGGCATGGGGACAGGATGGGACATTGGGATGGGGACAGGATGGGGACACTGCGATGGGGACAGTGGATAGGAACAGGATGGGGACACTGGGATCAGGGTGGGGACATTGGGGTGGAGACAAGAAGGGGACAGTGGGATGGGGACAGGATGGGACAGCAGAATGGGGACACTGGAAAAGGGACATTGGGAAGGGGACAGGATGGGGACATTGGGATGGGGACAGGGTGGGACAGTACAATGGGGACAAAATGGGACATTAGGATGGGGACAGTGGAATGGGGACAAAACAGCACATTAGGATGGGGACAATGGGATAGGGACAAGATGGGGACACTGGGATCGGGGTAGGGACAAGGAGACACTGGGACGGGGACAAGATGGGACAGTGGGATGGGCATGGGGACTCTGGGATGGGGACAGGGTGGGGACACCGGAAAAGGGACAGGATGGGGACACCGGGATGGGGACAGCACCTAACAACACCACAGGACGGCGACAACGACACGACGGCGACAACGACACGACACGAGAGGAACCCAATTTCCCCCTTTTTTTCCCCTCCCAGGTTTTTCCTCAAGTTTTTCCTCAAGTGCAACCAGAACTGCCTGAAAAACGCGGGGAACCCGCGGGACATGCGGCGCTTCCAGGTGACATTTGGGGACATTAGAAGGGGTGTGGGCGATCCCAAAAGGGGGTGCGGCGACCCCAAAAGATTTCCCAAAGGGGTCGAGGGGAATCGGGGATTCGATTCCCCCCGTTCGGGGGAATCGAATCCCCGATTCCCCTCGACCCCTTTGAAAAATCCTAAACCCCTTCCCCGCCGCCCTACAAAAAAAAAAACCCCAAATCCTCCCGGAAAAACCCCGAAAAACCCTGCAAAACCCCAAAATCTCCGCCCCTCCTCCCCCGCCCCGGTCGCAGCTGGGGTTTGGCTCCCCCCGAGGTTCATCAGGGCTCGGTAACGAGATGTTAATTGTGACATTTCGGTGATTAACGAGCCCCATTTGCATCGCGGCGGCGGCGGGAGAGCGGCGGGAGGGGGGCGGGGGGGACGGGGATGGGGGCGGGGGGGGGGTGGCTTTTAGGGGATTTTGGGGGTTTGGGGTGACCCTAAAGGGGGTTTGGGGTTGTCTTGGGGGGTTTGGGGTGTCCCTAAAGGGGTTTGAGGTTCTCTTTTAGGGGATTTGGGGGGTTTGGGGTGATCCTAAAGGGAGTTTGGGGTTGTCTGGGGGGGGTTTGGGGTGTCCATAAAGGGGTTTTGGGGTTCCATTTTAGGGGATTTGGGGGGTTTGGGGTGACCCTACTGGGGTTTTGGGGTTTCTCTACGTTTCGGGGGATTTGGGGTTTGGGGTGACCCTAAAGGGGTTTGGAGTGACCCTAAAGGGCGTTTGGGGTTTCCTTTTAGGGGATTTGGGGGCTTTGGGGTGACCCTAAAGAGGGTTTGGGGTGGGGGACTCTAAAGGGGGGGTTAGGGGTTTCTCTGCTGGGGGCTGGGAGTGACCTTAAAGGGGTTTGGGGTCTTCATGGGGTTCCCTTCTGGGGTTTGGGGTGTCACTTCGGGGTTTGGGGTGACCCTAAAGGGGGTTTGAGGTTCTCTTTTAGGGGATTTGGGGGTTTGGGGTGACCCTAAAGGGGGTTTGGGGTGACCCTAAAGGGGTTTGGGGGTCCATTTTAGGGGATTTGGGGGGTTTGGGGTGACCCTAAAGGGGGTTTGGGGTTGCCTTGGGGGGATTGGGGTGATCCTAAAGGGGGTTTGAGGTTCTCTTTTAAGGGATTTGGGGGGTTTGGGGTGTCCCTAAAGGGGGTTTGGGGTTCCATTTTAGGGGATTTTGGGGGGGCTGGGGTGACCCTAAAGGGGGTTTGGGGTTCTCTTTTAGGGGATTTGGGGGGTTTGGGGTGACCCTAAAGGGCATTTGGGGTTTCCTTGGGGCGTTTGGGGTGACTCTAAAGGGGTTTGGGGTTCCATTTTAGGGGATTTGTGGGGTTTGCGGTGAACCTAAAGGGGGTTTGGGGTTTCCTTGAGGGGTTTGGGGTCGGCTGGGGGGTCTGACGAGATCCCTGGGGGCGACTTGGGGGGCTTGGAGTGGTCTTAAAGGGGGTTTGGGGTTGCCCTGAAGGGAATTTGGGGTCCCCTTGGGGGGCTGGGGGTGTCCCTAAAGGAGGTTTGGGGTCTTCTGGAGGGAACGTGGGGGGCTGGGAGTGACCCTAAAGGGATTTGGGGTTCCCTTTTAGGGGATTTGGGGGTTGAGGGTGACCCTAAAGGGGCTTGGGGTCCCCTGGAGGGACTGGGAAGGTTCCCTAGGGGATCAAGGGGGTTTTGGGGTGTCCTGGGTGTCCCCTGGGGTGGCCTGGGGGGACTTTGGGAATCTGGGGGTCACCTGGGGGGGCTGGAGAACCCCTGGAGGGGAGGGGACACCGTGGTGACACTACAGGGACACCATGGGGACACCACATGGACATCATATAGAATGTCCCCGCGAGGTGGCACTGCTCTGACAGGGGAGGGGACACCACACAGAGCGTCCCCGTAGTGTGACAGGGCTGTGGCAGGGAAGGGGACACCGTGGGGACACCGCAGGGACATCACACAGAGTGTCCCCATGTTGTTCCATAGCTGTGGCAGGGGAGGGGACACCGTGGTGGCACCATGGGGACACCACAGAGACATCACAGAGTGTCCACCACGAGGTGGCACTGCTCTGACAGGGGAGGGGACACCATGGTGACACCGTGGGGGACACCATACAGAGCGTCCCCATGGTGTGATATGGCTGTGGCAGGGGAGGGGACACTGTAGTGACACCATGGGGACACCACAGGGACGCCACCTAGAGCGTCCCCATGATGTGATATGGCTGTGGCAGAGGAGGGGACACCGTGGGGACACCGTGGGGACACCACACCCCCATGCTGCCACATGGCTGTGCCAGGGTCACCATGGGCAGTGAGATGGGGACACCATGGGGACATCACCCACAGCATCCCCATGGTGTCACACAGCCATGCCAGCTCAGAGGACACCCCAGGGTGACCACAGCGTCCCTTGTCCCCTGCAGGTGGTGGTGTCCACCACGGTCCACGTGGACGGCCATGTCCTGGCGGTGTCCGACAACATGTTCGTCCACAACAACTCCAAGCACGGCCGCCGCGCCCGGCGCCTCGACCCCTCCGAAGGTCAGGGGACACCTTGGGGACACCTTGGGGACACTCTGTGGTGACCCCAAAGATATCCCAAAGGGCTTGAGGGGAACTGGGGACTCAATTCCGCCTGACCCCTTTGGAGATCCCAAATCCCTTTGCTGATGCCCTAAAAAAAACCCCAAATCCGGCCTGGGTGGCTTTGTTTGTCCCCTTCGTGTCACTGTGGTCACCTGGGATTGTCCCCAGCTGTGTCGGTGTGTCCCCATCCCTGTCCCTGTGTCCCCGTGGCTGTCCCAATCCGTGCCCATGTCACCGTGTCCCCGTGGCTGTCCCCATGTCCCGATGACCACCTGTGACCCATTCCAGTCCATGTCCCTACGGCCACCTGTGTCTGTCCCAGTCCATGTCCCCATGTCCCAGTCCGTGCCCATGTCCCTGTTGCCACCTATATCTGTCCCCATCCATGTCCCCGTGTCACCGTCCATGTCCCCATGTTTGTCCCCACTGCCACCTCTGTCTGTCCCCATCCATGTCCCCGTGTCACCACACATGTCCGTGTCCCTGTGTCTGTCCCAATCCATGTCCATGTCCCACTGTCCCTGTGGCCACCTGTGTGTGTCCCCATCCATGTCACCATGTCCCCATCCATGTCCTCATGTATGTCCCAGTCTGTGTCCATGTCCCTGTGGTCACCTGTGTGCGTCCCAATCCGTGTCCCCATCCCTATCCATGTCCCCATGTCCTGATTGCCACCTGTGTCTGTCCCCATCCATGTCCCTATGTCCCCGTGGCCACCTGTGGTCCCCATGGGCTCCCCATGGTCCCAGTGGTCCCCATATCTCAGTGTCCCCCTGTCCCAATGCCTGTCCCCTCTTCCCCACCCCTCGGTGTCCCCCACGCTGTCCCTGTCCCCTCCAGCAGCCACCCCCTGCATCAAGGCCATCAGCCCCAGCGAGGGCTGGACCACGGGCGGTGCCACCGTCATCGTCATCGGGGACAACTTCTTCGATGGCCTCCAGGTGCTCTTCGGCACCGTCCTGGTGTGGAGCGAGGTACGGGGGTGGCCTGGGGACAGCCTGGGGACAGCTTGGTGACAGCCCGGGCCAGACTGAGGCCGTGTCCCCTCCGCAGCTCATCACGCCCCACGCCATCCGCGTGCAGACCCCCCCGCGTCACATCCCGGGGGTCGTGGAGGTGACATTGTCCTACAAGGCCAAGCACTTCTGCAAGGGCGCGCCGGGGCGCTTCGTCTACACCGGTGAGGGACAGCGCGGGGACAGCGCGGTGGGGACAGCGGGGTGGGGTGGGGACAGTCGGGATCACAGTTGGGATGGTTGGGAATGGGATGAAGACACCTGGGATTGGGATTGGGGACATGCAAGAATGGGATGGGGACAGCGGGATTGGGGTGGGGACAGCGGGGTTAGCTTGGGGACAGTGCAGTTGAGGTGGAGACGCCTGGGATTGGACTAGGGATGTTTGGGATTGGGATGGGGACAGTCAGGATTAGGATGAGGACACCCAGGAGTGGGATGGGGACATCGGGATTGGGATAGGAATATCGGGATTGGGGTGGGGATGGTTGGGATTGGGGTAGGGACAGTCAAGATTGGGATGAGGACACCTGGGAATGGGGTGGGGACAGTTGGGATTGGGATGGGGGCACTCAGGAATGGAATAGGGACAGCTGGGAATGGGGTAGGGGACGCACGAGAATGGGATGGGGACATCAGGATTAGGGTGGGGACACCTAGGAATGGGATGGGGATACTCGGGATCGGGGTGGAGACACCTGGGATTGGGGTGGGGACACCCAGGAATGGGATGGGGACACTTGGCAATGGAATAGAGAGTTCTGGGAATGGGATGGGGACATTTGGGATCGGGACACAGACCCCCGAGAAGGGGACACAGCCCCCTGTGACAGGGACACAGCCCCCGGGAAGGGGCCAGAGCCCCGGTGGCAGTGACACGGCCGGGGCGTGTCCCCTGTCCCCTGTCGCCAGCCCTGAACGAGCCCACCATCGATTATGGCTTCCAGCGGCTGCAGAAGGTGATCCCGCGACACCCCGGGGACCCCGAGCGCCTGCCCAAGGTGGGGACGGGGGACAGGAGGGACACCCCGGGGACACTGGGACACCCCGGGGACAGGAGGGACACCAGGGGACACGGGGATGCCCCGGCAGTGCCCAGGAGGAGGTGACAGTTTTTGTGTCCCCCAGGTGTGGCAGAGCTGCGGGCGGGGAGGGACGGGGGGGTTGGGGACACGGGGGGGGGACATGGGGGTGGGACACTGGGGGGCCATGAGGGCAGGATGGGGGTGCAGCCCCCCCTGTCCCCTCTGTGTCCCCTCGCTGTCCCCAGGAGGTGCTGCTGAAGCGCGCGGCTGACCTGGTGGAGGCGCTCTATGGTGTCCCCCACAGCAACCAGGTGTGTGACCGGGGTGACACCACGGGGTGGCATCAAGGGGTGACGCTGTGAGATGACACTGTGGGGTGACACTGTGGGGTGACACTGAGAGGTGACACTGTGGGGTCATGCCAAAGGGTGACTCTGTGACACCATGGGGTGCACTGAGTGGTGACATCTAGGGGTGACACTGAGGGGTGTATTTAGGGGTGACACCGAGCGGTGACATTTAGGGGTGACGCTGTGTGGTGCCACCAAGGGGTGTCACCAAGGGGTGGCTCTGTGGGGCGACCCTGCTCGGTGGCACTGCAGGGCGCCCCCCAGAGGTGCCACCGAGCAGTGCCACCGCCGTTCGGTGACGCCGCTGTCGCCGTGTCCCCAGGACGTGCTGCTGAAGCGCGCGGCCGACGTGGCCGAGGCGCTCTACAGTGTCCCCAGGGCCCCCGCGCATGTCACTGTCCCCTCCTTCGGCGGGGGACAGCTCGGCCTCGCCATGGGCGACTCTCCGCAGGGCTCCGAGCAAGGTGCGCTGTGGCCTCGCGGTGGCCTCTGGGTGGCGGGAGGCTCTCTGTCCCCTCCCGGGCGATGTCACCTGTCGCTGTCCCCGCAGGGTTCTCGCGCAGCCCCGGCACGCCCCCGGCGAGGGGGTTTGTCCCCCGGGCTCTGCCCCCCAGCAGGGCTTCGCGGGGACAACCGGTGGCTTCGGCGGTGCCACCATGGCCGGGCTGGGTGTCCCCGGGTCACCGCCCAGCTTCCTGAGCGGCTCCACCGCCACCTCCCCCTACGCCAGTGAGTGACACCCCGGGGGACACGGGGGGACACGGGGTCGTGGGGGTCACCGAGGTCATGGGAGGGTCTCAAGGGGTCCTCATAGTCATCGTGGGGTCCCTGGGGTGTCCCCAAAGCCATGTGTCAAACCTGGGTTGTCCCCAAGGTCATGGTTGGTCCCTGGGAGTGTCCTCGGAGTCATGTGCCACCCCTGGGGGTCCCGAATGCCATGTGCCAGCCCCGGGGGGTCCCCAAAGCCATTGTGGGGGTTCTGAGGTCCCCAAAGTCATGTGACAACCCTTGGGTATCCCCAGTGCCATCGCTGAGGGCAAGAGGGATGGGGACATGGCTGGCTGGGGTGGGACAGCCTCAGCCCTGTCCTTGTCCTGTTCCCTGTCCCTGTCACTTCCGTGCCAGCTCCCTGCACGGGGAGCCCCCCATGTCCCTGTCCCCTTCCTGTCCCCATCCTCATCCCCATCCCTATCCCTGTCCTCGCGGTGTCCCCATCTCCACCCACATTATCCCTGCATTGTCCCCACACTGTCCCTGTCCCCACCAAGCTGTCCCCTCACTGTCCCCACAGTCCTGCCCGCCAGTCCCCCTCTGGGCGCCTCGTCAGTGCCGGTGGCCTCAGGCCCGAGCGCTGCCACCCCTCCCGGTGGCTTCTCGTTCTCTCCGGTGACAATGATCTCGGCCGTGAAGCAGAAGAGCGCCTTTGCCCCTGTGCTGCGGCCGCAGGGCTCACCGCCACCCGCCTGCGCCAGCGCCCTGCAAGGTCAGCTGTCCCCAAGGCCACCGGGGTCACCAGGGTCACTGGCATCACTGGGGTCACTGAGGTCACCAGGGTCATCAGGGTCATGGGGGTCACCAGGGTCACCAGCATCACCTGCATCACTAGGGTCACCAGGGCCACCGGGGTCACCAGGATCACTGGCATCACTGGGGTCACTGAGGTCACTAGGGTCACCAGAGTCACCAGGGTCATGGGGATCACCAGGTTCATCGGGGTCACCAGAGTCACCAGGGTCATGGGGATCACCAGGGTCACCGGCATCACCTGCATCACTAGGGTCACCAGGGCCACCGGGGTCACTGGGGTCACTGAGGTCACTAGGGTCACCAGAGTCACCAGGGTCATGGGGGTCATCAGGGTCACCAGGGTCATTAGGGTCACCAGGGTCACTGGGTCACTGGGGTCATCAGGGTAACCAGGGTCACCGGCATCACCAGGGTCACTAGGGTCACCAGGGTCACCAGAGTCCCCAGTGCCCAGCCCCAGGTGGCCCCTGCCCCACAGAGGGACCCCAGTGTCACTGTGATCCCTGTCCCTGGCTGATGTCCTGTGCATTGGCCACCCTTGGCCCTGACCCACAGTGTCCCCAGAGTCCCCAAGGTCACTGAGGTCACCGAGGTCACCATAGTCCCCAGTGCCCAGCCCCAGGTGGCTCATGCCCCATGGAGGGTGTCACCAAATGTCCTGGATGTGGACATGGCAAGGGCTGTCCCATGTCACCCTTGTCCCTCTGTCCCCTATGTCCCCAGTGTCCCCAGTGTCCACAGAGTCCCCAGTGTCCCCAGCACCCACCCCGAGTCCCCCCTGCCCCACGGCAAGTCCCCAGTGTCACCACACTCCCTGCCCAATGTCCATACCCTTGTCACGCCCATACCCAGGGCTGTCCCACATGCCGCCCTCACCCCTCTCCCTGATGTCCCCATTGTCCCCAGTGTCCCCATTGTCCCCCGGCTGACGCTGTCCCTGCCCTGCCCAGACCCAGCTTTCGAGGACTCGGACAAATTCCACGCTCCGGCGCGGCCGCTCCAGGGATTGGCCTATTCCTAAGGACGGCGTGTCCGGGGACAATCCGGATCCTGGGACAGGAGCGGGGACACGGATTGGGGACATCCCTGTCACCTGCGCCCAATCCCGCCTCCCCTCGGAGCCGGGATGGCGCCACACGGAGCGGGATGAGGGGACCTGGCCCCGCGATGTCCCCACCCTGGGTGACCCCGGCCCGGCTGAGGGGGGATGAGGGGAAATCCTGGAATGAGCCAAAATTCCCGGGAAGAGGTGGAGAGAGCTGGGAATGGGGACAGCGAGGGACACGGGGAGGAGGTGCTGGGGTGGGTGGGATGGGTGATCCAGGTGGGGTGGATGTTCTGGAGAAGGATGGATGATCCAGGATAGGATGGATGATCCAGGATGGGATTGATGATCCAAGGTGAGATGGATGTTCTGGAAAAGAATGGATGATCCAGGTGGAATGGAAGCTCTGGGAAAGGATGGATGTTCAAGGTGGGATGTTCTGGACAAGGATGGATGATCCTGGATGGGATGGATGATCCAAGATGGGATGGATGATCCAAGGTGGAATGGATGTTCTGGAAAATGATGGATGATCCAGGTGGGATTGATATCCCAGGATGGAATGGATGTTTTAGAAAAGGGTGGATGATCCAGGTGGGATGGATGATCCAGGTGGGATTGATGTTCAGGAAGAGGATGGATGATCCAAGGTGGAATGGGTGATCCAAGGTGGGATAGATGGTCCAGGATGGGATGGATGTTCTGGAAAATGATGGATGGTCCAGGATGGGATGGATGATCCAGGATGGGAGGGATGATCCAAGGTAGGATGGGTGATCCAGGTGGAATAGATGTTCTGGAGAAGGATGGATGATCCAAGGTGAGATGGATGTTCTGGAAAAGGATGGATGATCCAGGCGGGTTTGATACCCCAGGATGGGATGGATGATCCAAGGTGAGATGGATGCTCCAGGATGGGATGGATGTTCTGGAAAAGGATGGATGATCCAAGCTGGGATGTGTGATCCAAAACGAGATGGATATTGAGGATAAGAGGGATGATCCAGGAAAAGATGGATGGTCCTGGGCAGGAGGGATGGATGGATGGATGATGGATGGATTTTAGGATGGATGGGTGATGGATGGACAGATGGACATTCCAGGAGAGGACAGCTATTCCAGCTGGGATGGACACTCCAGGACAGGATGGATGCTCCAACTCCCCCGCCCTTCCCAGCTCTCCCCAAGTTCCACCTCCAGAGCTTCCCACCTGCAGTTCCACCCAATTCCCAAATCCCAGATTTCGGTGCCACCCGGGGCTCGAGGACACCGCGCTCCCTGTCCCCTGCTGTTCATTACCAATATCGTCATCAATATTAATGATTGGAATTATTTTGACCCCAGGCCACCTCGGGGGATGTCCCTGGGTGTCCCTGGATGTCCCTGGGTGTCCCTGGATGTCCCTGGGTGTCCCTGTCACCTCCCCAGCCAGGAATTTTGTACATAAAACGGGAACAATTCCCAACATTCCCCATTTGTCCCGCTCGGGAGTGGCTCCTGTCCCCATCTCCGTGTCTGTCCCCTCTCGGTGTCACCGCGTGTCCCCTCCCGGGCTGGCGGGTGACCCTTGGGGACAATGTCCCCCCCTGGCGGAGGTGGCGCGGGGCTCTCCCGTGGGAATTAAAGACCTCGTGGAAAAGCCGCGACTCCCGGGATTTGTGACACCCGCGGGACGGCGACACCGCTGTCACCCCACTGTGTCGCCACCCCCGGTCCCCTCCAGCTGCGGTGTCACCTCCTGTCCCCTCCCCCCGCCCGGCGCGGCGCAGGAGGAGCTGGAATTAATTGCGTTAATCAAGAAAGGTTAATGAGGAGGTGGCGATGCCAGCGCGCGGGGGAGGGGGGTGACACAGCTGGCGATGTCACGGGGATGGCGACACGGGGAGGGGACAGCGAGCCGCGACACGGGGAGGGGACAGCGCGGGACCCCCGTGGGGACGGGGGTGACACCCGTAGCGGCCGGGGGTGGTGGCACTAGGAGCGCGTGTGGCACAGGCGGTGGGGACAGTCACGGGTGTTGGGGACACACACAGGTGTTGGGGACAATCGCAGTGTTGGGGACATTCACAGGTGTTGGGAACATTCACAGGTGTTGGGGACAGTCACGGGTGTTGGGGACACAGATGTGACACGCATTGGGGGACACGCGAGTGGCACACGCACAGGTGCTGGGGACATGCAGTGGGGACACGCACGTGGCACAGGTGGCACACGTGGTGGCACATGCCGTGGGGACACTCAGGCGCTGGGGACACAGATGTGACACATGTTGGGAGGACAAACACGTGGCACACGCCATGGAGTCACACACAGGTGTTGGGGACACGCAGGTGGCACACTGTGAGGACACTCCCAGGTGGTGGGGACGTGTGGTGGGGACAGAGGTGGCACATGCCGTGGGGACACTCAGGTGTTGGGGACACACACGTGGCACACGCCATGGGGACATTCACAGGTGGTGGGGACATGTGGGGACACGCATGGCACAGGTGTTGGGGACACACATGGCACACGCCATGGGGACAGTCAAAGGTGTTGGGGACAGGTGTGGCACTCACCGTGGGGACACTCCCAGGCGTGTTGGGGACACGCGGTGGGGACACGGATGTGGCACAGGGGTTGGGGACACGAACAAGTGGTGGTGACGCACGTGGCACAGGCAGTGGGGACACCGCCAGGGGCTGGGGACACCCAGGTGGCACATGGGGTGACACACAGGTGGCACATGTCCCCAGGGGTTGGGGACACACCTGTGGCTCTTGGGGACACTGGGGACATCTCTCAGGGGATGTTTTGGGGTCTCTTGGGGACTTTGGGGACAATTTGGGGTTTCTTGGGGACAACTCAGGGCTCTGTGTGACTTCAGGGGCAATTTTGGGGACCTGGGGGGCTTTTGGGACATTCTGTGGGATTTTGGGGTCAAAGTTTGGGGTTCTGGGGGATTTTGGGGTCTCTGGGGTCCCCATGGAATTCCTGGTCCTTCCCATTCCCACGGGCTTTGGCTTCTCCCCAATCCCAAATTTCCCCCAAATCCCTCAGACCCCAATCCCGAATTTCCCCTAAATTTCCCCCAAATTTCCCTCAAATCCCTCAGACCCCAATTCCAAATTTCCCCCAAATGCCCCAGACCCCAATCCCAAATTTCCCCCAGATTTCCCCCAAATCCTCCAGACCCCAAATCCGAATTTCCCCTAAATCCCTCAGACCCCAATCCCGAATTTCCCCCAAATTTCCCCCAAATCCCCCAGACCCCAACCCCGAATTTAGGGTCGCGGCCGATCCCGGGATTTGGGGTCGGGAAAACCGGGAATGGATCAACCCAGAGAGGGAATTGGGGTGGGATAAACCCCAAAAGAGGGAAAAGCGGGAATGGGATCGGGAAACAGGGAAAAGGGGAAAACAGGGAAAAGGGGAAATAGGGAAAAGGGGAAATCCCAAATCCCAAATCCCATCCCGGGAGGGGGAGGAGCGTCCCCGATCCTCTTTCTGGGAATTGAGAGAATTCCCAAAAATAGCCGCGGGGAGGAGCGAATCCCATGGGAACAGCTGGGACCGCGCGGGAGGAACCCGAAATCCCATAAAAGGGCGTGGCGATCCCAAAATGTGCCCCGTGGGGCCGTGGGGATCCCAAAATCCTTCCCGGTGTCCCCAAAAGGGGTTGGAGATCCCAAAATTCCCTTTCTGGGGACAATGAAGGAGTGGGGACCCCAAAATTCCTGCCGATATCCCCAAAATCTGGGGACCCCAAAATTCCTCTCTCAGGACGCAAAAGGGGTTTGGGACCCCAGAATGCACTTTTTGGGGACAATGGGGAATTGGGGACCCCAAAATCCCCTCCTGGGGACGATTAGGGGATTTTAGGACTAAGAATTCAATTAGGATTTTGGGGACCCCAAAATTCCCCCGATGTCCCCAAAAGGGGTTGGGGACCCCAAAATTCCCTTTCTGGGGACACCGAAGGACTGGGGACCCCAAAATGCCCCCCTTGGGGACAATTAGGGACAGCTGGGACCCCAAATCCCATCCTGGCGACAATGAAAGATCAGAGACCCCAAACCCCGCGACGTCCCCAAAGCGAAGCGAAAACCCCAAAACCTTTCCCGACGTCCCCAAAAAGACCCTCGATGTCCCCAAAAGGGGGCGTGGCCTCCTCGCCGCCCCTCCCCCACTGATGTCGCGGTCCCTTTAAGAGGGGCGTGGCCTGGGGGGGATGGGGAAAGGGGGGAGGTGGGAAAATCCCAGAAATTTTTTTTTTTTTTGGGATCGGGGTGGGGGAGGGGACGATGCTGCGGCTGTTCGTGCTGCGGGCCGAGAATGTCCTCACGGGTGACAGCGACATCAGCGACACCTACTGCTCCGCCACCTTCCAAGGTGGGGGGGGGGGGGGGGGAAGGAAAAAAAACCCGGGATTTGGGGGAATTTTGGGGGATTTTTGGGGGTTTTTGGGGTGATTCGGGGAGGCTCGAAAGGGGTGGGATGGGGAGGGGAGTGTCGCGGGTCTTCGCTGTCACCTCTGTCACTTGTCACCCCGTTGGTGTCCCCTCCCTGTTCCGGGGTGGGATGGTCCGGAGGGGGGAAAAAATTGGGATTTAGGGGGGATTTTGGGGGAAAAATAGGGATTTTAGGGGGATTTAGGGGGATTTTTGGGGGGGTTTGGGGCGTTTCGGCGCCGCCCTAATGGGGTTGTCGCCGTTTGTCGCCGCCACCCCATTGGTGTCCCCTCCCTGTTTTCCCAGGTGGGAAGGTCCGGAGGGGAAAAAATCCGGAATTAGGGGAATTCTGGGGGAAAAAAATAGGGATTTCGGGGAATTTTGGGGAAAAATAGGGATTTAGGGTAATTTCGAGGGGAAAAAAAATGGGATTTTAGGGGAATTTTTTGGGGAAAAAGTTTCGGGATTTAAGGGAATTTTGGGAGAAAAAAATCGGGGTTTTAGGGGAACTTTGGGGGAAAAAAATCGGGATTTGGAGGAATTTTGGGGTGGGGGGAAGAGATTTTAGAGGAATTTTGGGGGAAAAAAATCGGGATTAAGGGGGGATTTGGGGTAAAAAAAAAATCGGTATTTTAGTGGAATTTTGGAGGGAAAAACCTCGGGATTTAGGGGAATTTTGGGGGAGGGGAAAAATCGGGATTTTGGGGGAAAAAGACAGGATTTTAGGGGAATTTTGGGGGGGGGGGGAAAAAATCGGGATTTAGTGGAATTTCCTGGGAAAAAAAATCGGGATTTCAGTGGGATTTGGGGGAATTTTGGCCCTAAGGGTCGGGATGGATTGGGATCGCCGCGGCTCCTCCCTGTCCCTGTTGTCGCCGTTGTCGCCGCCCCGCTGGTGGCCCTTGGGGACCTCCCTAGTGTCACCCCGCGTGTCCCTTTCTCTGTCCCCCGGCGCTGCCAGCTCGCCGCTATTTTGGGATTTCCCGCTCGCGGGAGGAGGGGATGATCCCAAATTTGGGAATGACTGGGATTTGTCCCTTCCCGGCTGTCACTTCCCGGTGTCACACTTGGGGACATCCCGGAGGGGACAGAAGGGACGTTAAGGGGTGGATTTGGGGTTTTTTTGGGGGAAAAAGGGCTTTTTTGGGATTCCTGGATGAGGAATCATTCCTGGGATTGCAGAATTCCCAAATCCCGGAGCCTTGCAGGATCCCGAAATCCTGGGGGTTCATTTCCCATCCCTGGCATTCCCAAACCCCAATTCCAGGATTTCCTTGGGATTTCCAGCATTCCTGGATCCCAATGATTTAATTCCCCATCCTTGGGATTTGCAGGATCTCAGAATTCCAGGGATTTCTTTCCCATCCCTGAGGTTCCCAATATTCCCAAATCCTGATGTTTGGGCATCCTTGGGGTTTCCAGAATTCCCAAATCCCAATGATTTAATTCCTCATCCCTGGGAATTCCCAGCATTCCCAGATCCCGGTGCTGGGTCATCCACAGGCCTTGGAGCATCCTGGAATCCCAGGGATTCATTTTCCTTTTTTTGGGATTCCCAGAATCCCTGAATCCCAGGAATTCATTTCCCCACTCCTTTCAGTTCTCAGCATTCCCAAATCCCAGTGTTTGGCAATCCTGGATGTTCCCAGCATTCCCAAATCCCAAGGATTTCCTTTCCCACCTCTGATTCCCTGGATTCAGGTGATTGATTTCCCATCCCTGGCATTCCCAGCATTCCCAAATCCCAGTGTTTGGGCATCTTTGGGGTTTCCAGCATTCCTGGATCCCAATGATTTAATTCTCCATCCCTGGGAATTCTGGAATTCCTGGATCCTGATCCTGGATCATCCTCAGGCCTTGGAGCATCCCTGAATCCCAGGTATTCATTTCCCATCCCTGGCATTCCCAGAATTCCCAAATCCCAGTTCTAGGATTTCCTTGAGGTTTCCAGCATTCCCAAATCCCAATGATTTAATTCCCCATCCCTGGGGATTGCAATATTCCCAGATCCCAGTGATTTAATTTCCCATCCCTGGACTTCCCAGAATCCCTGGATCCTGGGGATTCATTTCCCCATCCCTGGCATTCCCAGCATTCCCAAATCCCAGTATTTGGGCATCCTTGGCTTTTCCAGCATTCCTGAATCCCAGGGATTTAATTCCACTCCCAGAGTCCCTGAATCCCAATGATTTAATTCCCCATCCCTGGGATTTGCAGCATTCCCAGATCCTGGTGCTGGGGCATCCTCAGGCCTTGGAGCATTCCCAAATCCCAGGGGTTTATTCCCAATCCTTGGGACTCCCAGAATGCCTGGATCCCAAGGATTCATTTCCCATCCCTGGGGGTTCCCAGCATTCCCAAATCCCAGTTCTAGGATTTCCTTGAGGTTTCCAGCATTCCTGAATCTCAGGAATTTATTTTCCCATCCCGGGGACTCCCAGCATTCCTGAATCCCAATGATTTAATTCCCCATGGAATTAAATAATCCCTGGGATTTGCAGCATCCCTGAATCCAGGGGTTTATTCCCAATTCCCTTTTCCCGCTCCATCCCAGGATCCCAGGGATTGATTTTTCCATCCCTGGCACTCCCAGAATCCCAGGATTCTGGGCATTCATTTCCCATCCCTGGCATTCCCAGCATTCCCAAATCCCAGTCTTTGGGCATCCTTGGGGTTTCCAGCATCCCTGAATCCAGGAATTTATTCCCAATTCCCTTTTCCCACTCCATCCCTGAATCCCAGGAATTTATTTTCCCATCCCTGGCACTCCCAGAGTCCCTGAATCCCAAAGATCTAATTCCTGGGATTTGCAGCATCTCTGAATCCAGAGATTTTTCCCAACCCCTTTTTCCCACAGCATCCCAGGGATTCATTCCCAACTCCCATCTCCCCCCAGTCCCATCTCTCCACTCCCGTTTTTTCCCTGTTTTTCCCGGTTTTTCCCTGTTTTTCCCGGCTCCGGGGGCGTTCCGTGCCCTTTCCCGGGCACCTCCTCCCGCGCCGGGAAGGGCCGGACCGGGAAAAGGGGCTGGGAATGGGATGGGATGGGATGAGGGATCCTTATCCCGGTTTTCCCCATCCCAATCCCGATCCCAACCATGCTCCGCTGCCTGCTCCAAAGGGCTTCCCACCTTCCCAGCCTGGAAAAGCGGGATAAGCAAAGCGATCCCGTGGCCAGCCTGACCTTCCGAGGTGAGGGAATCCCGGTTTTTTTTTTTTTTTTTTTTTTTTTGGGAAGCAGGGGAGGGTTTGGAATGTTTGGGAGCAGCTCCCGGGAAAAAAATCGGGATTTGGGAAGCTCCGTAAATCCTTGGAAAATCCCGCTTGCCTTGCGTTTTTTATTCCCCTCCTCCCAATTTTTTTTTTTTTTTTTTTTTTTTTAAATCCCACGCTGGAATTTCCTCGGGAATTCCATCCCTCCGAATCCTTTCATTCCGGATGGGGATGGATGGGAATGATCCCACACGGAGCGGGGGTTATCCCATTCCCGAGGGATGGATTTCCTGGGAAAAGCGAGGCTTTGCATCTCCCAGATTCCCGCCGGGGGTTGGGAATTTTCGGGCATTTCCCGGTAGGGAAAAAAACGGGGGAAAATTCCGTTTTTAGCAAAAAATCAGGGAAAGGACTGGGAGTTCCTTATCCAGATTTTTCCATAGGAATGGGGTGAATATGGGGTGGGAATGGGGATTGCTTTCCCACCGGGATCCCTCAGGAAAATCCCGGGATCTCCAAATCCCGATCCGAGGGAATCCCAGAGCTCCGAATCCCGGGAAAACGAGAAGCAGCTGAACCTTTGGATGAGGAAAAAACAGGGAGATGAAATTTCCCATATTCCCGTGGAAATTTCTCTCTTCCCAATCCCAAATCGATAAGGATTGGTGGGGGAAAAAAAAGAGGCGAAAAGCGGGAATATTCGGAATCTCCCGGGATTTGAGTCACGGCCATTGTTTGGCCTTTTCCTTTTCCTCTTCCCGCGGGGGTTCCTCCCTTGGGATCAGCGGCATTCCAGGAGGGATGAGGGGGGCGTGGCTTGGGGGGGGAGGGGGAGGGATGGAGCATTCCCAAATTCGGGAATGTTGGGTTTGGATCCCGGGGTGGCTGCGGGATTTGTGGGGATGGAATGGTTGGGATCCCTCGTGGCTCTTCCCAGCCCGAATTCCTGATTTCTGGAATCTTCGGATTTGTTCTCTCTGCTCCCCGGGAAACTGAGGCACGGCAGGGAGGGGAATTCTGTGGGATTTTCCTGGGTTTTCCTTGGATCCCGGGTTGGGATCCAGCTTTGCATCCCAAAGCCTGCCTGGGATCAGGGAATGGGATCCAATCCTGATCTTGGGAACTGTGGGAATTTCTGGAAGTTCAGCCTCACCTGGGAACAGGGAAAAACCCTGATCCTGCTCCTGGGAATTGTGGGAATTTCTGGAGGTTCAGCTCCAGCTGGGAGCATGGAGTGGAATCCAATCCCAGTCCTGGGAAATCTGGGAAAAATCCCTGAAATCTCAGCCTCAGCTGGAATCTGGGAATGGGATCCAGTCCTGATCCTGAGAATCCCTGGATGTTCTGGACCAGCTGGGATTAAGGAATGGAATCGAATCCCAATCCTGGGAATTCCTGGAAGTTCAGCCCCACCTGGGATTGGAGCTTCATTCCGGGATCTTGATCCCTGGGAATCTCCTGATCCATGGGAATCTCCTGATCCATGGGAAATTCCCAATCCCTGGGAATCTCCTGATCTCTGGGAAGTTCCCAATCCCTGGGAATCTCCTGATCCCGACATTTCTCCCTCCAGGAGTGAAGAAGCGCACGAAGGTCATCAAGAACAACGTGAATCCCATCTGGAATGAGGTGAGAGTTCCCAATCCCTGGATTTATCCCTGTTCCCAGAAAAAAAAGGCCCCAAGCCCAGGTGATCCCAAGGTTTGGGATGGTTTTTCCATTCCTGCTCCGGAATTCCGGGCACGGAGCCACCTCCGGCCTCTTCCCCTTCCATCAAGGTTTTATCCGGATTTAGCGCGAAGGTTACGAGAAATTTCTGTGGAATTGGAATTTTTCCAGCAGCTTTTCTCCCTCTGTGTGTCAAAATCTAAAAAAAAAACTCAAAAAAAAAAAAAGGGGATTTGGTGGGAAAACAGGCACGGATTTGGGGTTGGAGAAATTCCTGGGATTTGCTCCTTCCTGGTATTCCACGGCCAAGGAAAAGCTTTTTCCCAAGGCATGTTTTTTCCCATGAATTTGCTGGGAATTTTGGCTTTGGGAATGCTGTCATTCCAAGGCGGTTTGGGATTTCTGCTTCCAAGAGCTCATCCAGGCACTGATCCCGTTTTTTTTTTTTTTTCCAGGGATTTGAGTGGGATCTGAAGGGAATCCCTCTGGATCCTGACGCCGAGCTCACCGTGGTGGTCAAGGACCATGAAACCGTGGGAAGAAACAGGTGGGGGCAAAAAATTCGGGAATCGCGGAAATCCCATTCCCGGGATGCATCCAGCTCTTCCCAGATTTTGCGAATTCCCCCTTGGAAGTGGAGGCGGCCAGTGGGAGGCCGGAGAGGCATTTTTGGGCCGAAAGCCGGGGAAAAATTCCAGGGGGAAATTCCAGCGTCCGAGGGTCGGGAAAACACAGGGGGTCCTTGTATCCCGAGCCGCTCGGCCGGGATTTGGGAATTGCTGCCAAAATCCTTTCCCGAGGCGCCGGCAGAGCCGGGAAGGGTGGCGTTCCCGGAGCCTCCGGTTTCCTTCCTCCCGCCGATCCCGGTGCCCCACATTCCAGGGGTTCCCCATGGATCGGGGGCTGAGGAATGAGGGGATTCCTGGAATTCCAGGTCGTTCCCGGCTCCCTGCAGGGAGCTGCTGGGAAAGGGGGGAAAATATCGAGGGAGGGATTTATTTTTGAAGGTTGGGAATGAGCTCCCTGCTCCGGCCGGGAGGGAAGGATCCAGGGCTGGAGCGGCGACTGGAATTGCTGTTGGGATGAGAGCCAAAGGAGCTGGAATTTGGGGCCATTCCAGGTCCTGCGCGTCCATAAATAGCGACGGGAAAACGGGAGGAGGGTCTTGGATCCCGGAGCTTGGAGATTCCATGGGCAGAGACAATTCCTGCTATCCCAGGGGGATCCAATTCCTGTCCAGCCTGCCCTTGGACACTGCAGGGATCCAGGGGCACCACAGCTGCTCTGGCAATTCCAGCCCAGCCCCTCCCCACCCTCCCAGCCAGCAATCCCTCATTCCCAACATCCCAGCCCAACCTCCCCTTTCCCACTGGGAAGCCATTCCCTGTCTCCTGTCCCTCCATGCCTTGTCCCCAGTCCCTCTGCAGCTCTCCTGGAGCCCCTTTAGGCCCTGCCAGGGGCTCGGAGCTCTCCCTGGCTCCTTCCCTTCTCCAGGGAAACATTCCCAACATTCCCAGCTCTCCATCTCCATGGCCTCTCCCAAATCCCTGGCTCCAGAAAATTCGGATGCTCCCAGATTTCCCTTTCCCAAGCTGATCCTGCTCCCTGTCCTGCAGGTTTTTGGGAGAATCCCGAGTTCCACTCCGGGATGTCCTGGCCACTCCCAGCCTGGCAGCTTCGTTCAACCTCCCCCTGCTGGACTCGCGCAAGGAGACCACCGGGGTGAGTGCTGGGACCAGTCTGGACCAGTTTGGGACCAGTTTGGGACCAGTTGGGACCAGTTGGGGTTCCCAGTCTGGGATCAGTCTGGACCTGTTGGGACCAGTTTGGGACTAGCTGGCCTTCCAGTTTGGGACCAGTTGAGGCTCCCAGTTTGGGACCAGTTGAGGCTCCCAGTTTGGGACCAGTTGAGGCTCCCAGTTTGGGGCCATTTGGGGCTCCCAGTTTGGGACAAGTTGGGGCTCCGAATTTGGGACAAGTTGGGCTCCCAGTTTGGGACCAGTTAGCACCAGTCAGGGACTAGTTGGGCTACCAGTCTGAGACCAGTTGGGCTACCAGTCTGGGACTGGTCTGAGTCCTGTCCCTTCCAGTTTGGTCCCAGTCTGAGCCCTGTCCCTCCCAGTCTGATCCCAGTTCTCCCATTAGCCTCTCTAACTCCCATTCCCTCTTTTCCAGGCTTCCCTGTTCCTGCAGATCTCCTACATTCCCCCTCCGGGCGCCATCCCAATTTTCCCAACTCCGAACCCTCCGGATCCAACCCCGCCTCTGGCCGAGCTGGAATCAGTCACCGGTACCCAACCCCCCTTCCTCATCCCGATTTTTGGGATCCCAACCCCATTCCCAATCCCAGAATTCCCTTTTCCCGCCGGGCAGAGACGGCCGGAGAGGAGGACACGGAGGATCCAGAGGCCACGGGGGACACGGAGCCCTCGGCGTCATCGGGGCCTCCAGGCTCGGAGCCGCCGGCAATTCCGAGGAATCCGCCCGGGAATCGAATCCGGGGGATGAAGAGGAGGAGGAGGAGCTCTCCCAAAAAACCGTTATCCAACAAACCGCAGGATTTCCAGGTGGGATGGAGTTCCTGGGATGAGCTGTTCCTGAAAAACCCCGCGGGTTGGGCCTGGGGTGGGATTGGCTCTGGAGGTGTCATCCCATGGGGTTATCCTGGTATTCCCTGTTCTCCATCCCATCCCAGAGCCAAATGATTCCCTGTCCTCCATCCCATGGGGTTATCCTGGTATTCCCTGTTCTCCATCCCGTAGGATGATCCCAGAATTCCCTGTCCTCCATCCCATGGGGTTATCCTGGTATTCCCTGTTCTCCATCCCGTAGGATGATCCCAGAATTCCCTGTCCTCCATCCCATGGGGTTATCCTGGTATTCCCTGTTCTCCATCCCGTAGGATGATCCCGGAATTTCCTGTCCTCCATCCCATGGGGTTATCCTGGTATTCCCTGTTCTCCATCCCGTAGGATGATCCCGGAATTTCCTGTCCTCCATCCCATGGGGTTATCCTGGTATTCCCTGTTCTCCATCCCAGGGGATGATCCTGGTATTCCCTGTCTTCCATCCCACCCCAAATCCCAGTGCTTCCCCGTCTTCCATCCCATGGGATGATCCCAGTGATTCCTTATCCTTCATCCCATGGGATGATCCCGGTATTCCTTGTTCTCCATCCCATAGGACAATCCTAGTAATTCCCTGTCCTCCATCTCATGGGGTTATCCTGATGATTCCCTGTCCTCCATCTCATGGGGTTATCCTGATGATTCCTTGTCCTCCGTCCCATGGGATGATCCTGGTGATTCCCTGTCCTCCATCCCATGGGACAACCCCGGTATTCCCTATCCTCCATCCTATCCCAGATCTGAGTGATTCCCTGTCCTCCATCCCATGGGATGATCCTTGTGATTCCCTGTCCTCCATCTCATCCCAAATCCCAGTTGTTCCCTGTCCTCCACCACATGGGACGATCCCGGTATTCCCTATCCCCCATCCCATCCCAGATCCCAGTGATCCCTGTCCTCCATCCCACGGGACGATCCCGGTATTCCCTGTCCCCCATCCCAGATCCGGGTGCGGATCATCGAGGGCCGGCAGCTCCCCGGGATGCGGATCCGGCCGGTGGTGAAGGTGACAGTGTCCGGACAAACCAAGCGGACGCGGATCCGGAAAGGGAACAACCCCTTCTGGGATGAGGTGAGTGGGAATTCCCGGGAGAGGGATCCAATTCCTGGAGAAGCTGGGAAGTGGGAATTTGCTCTGGGGGAAAAACTGGGAGAGTTCCTCACCCTCATCCTGGTTTTCCAGACTTTTTCTTCAACGTCTTCGAGTCTCCATCGGAACTGTTTGATGCTCCCATTTTCCTCTCGGTGAGTGTGGGGAAGTCCCGGAATTCTCCCCTTCCCAGGGAAACGTCCCTATAATTTTCCAGGATTTGCGCTGGATCACCCATTTTCCCTCATTTTCAGGTCGTGGATTCTCGGTCGTTCCGCACGGATTCGGTGATCGGGGAATTCCGGGTAAGGTGCCATCCCTTTATCCCACCATTTCCCGCTCTGGATGAACTCTGGAATCTCCTTTTCCTTGTATCCCGCAGATGGACGTGGAGGCCGTTTACTCCGAGCCAAGTGAGCCTTGGGAAAACCCTTTTTTTGGGAAAACACTTTTTTTTTGGGAAAACCACCCACACATCTGAGCTCTTCCATGGACATATTCCATATCCATGGCCATGAAATCTTGGAATTTTGGGTGGGAAGGGACCTTAAATCCCATCCCATTCCATGGGCTGGGAGACCTCCCACTATCCCAGGTAGATCCAAGTAATTCCAACCTGGCCTTGGACACTTCCAGGGATGGAGCAGTCACAGCTTCTCTGGGAATTCCATCCCATAGATTCCTCCCTCTTCACCAGCCCCTTCCTGGGAAAGGAACTGCAATATTCCCAAATCCCATTCCGTGATTATTTTAAGCCCCCAACCAGGAGCACTTCTGACCTCCCTGCACATCCCGGAATTCCATGTTTCCCTCCCAGAACACGCTTTCCTCAGGAAGTGGCTGCTCCTCTCGGATCCGGAGGATTTTTCCGCGGGAGCCAAGGGCTACCTGAAGGTCAGCGCCTTTGTCCTGGGGCCTGGAGATGAAGCTCCTGTGAGTATCCCGCTGGGAATGGGGGGACATTCCTGCCCTGGGACATTCCAGCCATTGGCCACCAACCCCAATGGCCATTCCCAGGGAATCCAGTTGTATCCAGGGACAATTCCCACCATCCCAGGTGGATCCAGGCTGCCCTTGGACACTGCAGGGATCCAGGGGCACCACAGCTGCTCTGGCAATTCCAGCCCAGCCCCTCCCCACCCTCCCAGCCAGCAATCCCTCATTCCCAACATCCCAGCCCAAGCTCCCCTTTCCCACTGGGAAGCCATTCCCTGTCTCCTGTCCCTCCATGCCTTGTCCCCAGTCCCTCTGCAGCTCTCCTGGAGCCCCTTTAGGCCCTGCCAGGGGCTCGGAGCTCTCCCTGGCTCCTTCCCTTCTCCAGGCAACATTCCCAGCTCTCCCAGAGCAGAGACTCTCCAGAATCCTGGAATGGTTTGGGTTGGGAGGAACCTTAAATCCCATTATCCCATCCCATTATCCCATCCCATTATCCCATCCCATTATCCCATCCCATTATCCCATCCCATTATCCCATCCCATCCATGTCCAGAGACATCTCCCACAATCCCATGTTGCTCCAATCCCAATGTCCAACCTCACCTTGGACACTTCCAGGGACAGGAAATCCCCCTAACCTCTCTATTTAGTGATTTTCCCGCTCATTCCCTTTTCCGGGCTGACTTTTCCCGTTTTCCCGCAGACGGAGAAGCCGGAGGTGTCTGAGGACAAGGAGGACGTCGAGGCCAATCTGCTCCGCCCCACCGGGGTCACCCTCAGGGGGGCGCTGTTCCACCTCCGCATCTTCAAAGCTGAGGATTTGCCCCAGAGTAGGTTTTCCCTTCGGATCCCTTGGAATCGCGACATTCCGGGCAGGAATTTAGGGAATTTAGGAACCTTAGGCTGGATTTTGGGGAATCTGAGCCCAGATTTTGGGGAACTGGGACTGGATTTTTGGGAATCTGAGTCCACATTTTAGGGAATCTGAGGCTGGATTTTTGGGAATCTGAGGCCCGACTTTAGGGAATTTGAGGCTGGATTTTTGGGAATCCAAGTCTGGATTTTTGGGAATCTTGAGTTCAGATTTTTGGGAATCTGAAGTTGGATTTTAGGGAATCCGAGTCCAGATTTTAGGGAATCCAAGGCTGGATTTTTGGGAATCTGAGTTTGGATTTTGGAGAACCTGGGGCCAGATTTTTGGGAATCTGAGTCCAGATTTTAGAGAATCTGAGTCCAGATTTTTGGGAATCTAAGGCTGGATTTTTGGGAATCTGAGTCCGGATTTTGGGGAATCTGAGACTGGATTTTAAGGAACCTGAGTTTGGATTTTGGGAATTGTGGCCTGGAAAAGGGAACGATCCATATCTCAATCCGAGGATTTTGGCTTCTGGGAAAGGAGTCTCTTCCCACATCCAAACTGGTTTTTCCACCCATTTTTCCCGCCTGGAAAAGCATCTCCTCCATAGGAATGCTCCTCCCGCTGGTGGGACAGCTGGGAGCATCCGGATGGTTCCCAATTCCATGAATTTTGGCATCTCCCTCTCTTCCCAGTGGATGACGCCGTCATGGACAACGTCCGGCAGATCTTCGGCTTCGAGAGCAACAGGAAGAACCTGGTGGATCCCTTCGTGGAAGTCAGCTTTGCCGGGAAAACGGTGGGAATGGCGGAATCTGCCGGGATCCTGGGAATGGTGGCGGGAGGAACCTGGGATTGGGAATGGTGGTGGGATGACCTCTCCTGGTTCTGGTGCTGGACTTGGAATGGAGGGATTTGGTCTTGGAATGGGGAAATTTGGTCTTGGCTTGAGGGAATTTGGTCCTGTAATGGGGAGATTTGGTCTTGGAATGGGGAAACTGGGTCTTGACATGGAGGAATTTGGTCTTGGGATGGGAAGATTTGGTCTTGGAACAGGAGAATTTGGTCTTGACATGAGGGAATTTGGTCCTGGAATGGGGAGATTTTGTCCTGGAATGGGGAAATTTGGTCTTGGCTTGAGGCAATTTGGGCCTGGAATGGGAAGAATTTGGTCATGGAATGGGGAAACTGGGTCTTGACATGGAGGAATTTGGGTGTGGAATGGGAGAATTTGGTTCTGGAATGGGGGAATTTGGTCTTGACATGGAGGAATTTGGGTGTGGAATGGGAGAATTTGGTTCCGCAATGGGGGAATTTGGTCTTGACATGGAGGAATTTGCTCCTGGACTGGGGAGATTTGGTCTTGGCATGAGGGAATTTGGGTCTGGAATGAGAGGAATTTGGGCCTGGAATGGGGAAATTTGGTCTTGGCTTGGGGGAATTTGGACCTGGAATAGGGAAAATGTGATCCTGCTGGTCTCAAGGTAAAATCCCTGGGAAATCCAAAACATCCTCTGCCTCCTGCACCGGGGGGGTTTTGGGGAGCCCATGGAATGGAGGATGGATTTTGGGGAACCTGAGGTCAGATTTTCGGGAATTTAAGTCTGAATTTTGGGGAATCTGAGGCTGGATTTTTGGGAATCTGAGGCTGGATTTTTGGGAAACCAAAGCTGGATTTCAGGGAATTTGAGGCCAGATTTTAGGGAACCTGAAACTGGATTTTGGGGAACCTGTGGCCAGATTTTGGGGAATCTGAGGCTGGATTTTGGGCAATCTGAGTCTTCCCAACTCGATCGACTGGGAAAACAGCGACATTCTCGGGACAACACTCACATTCCCCATTCCCATCCCTTTTCCCAGCTCTACTCCCGGATCATGGAGAAAAACGCCAACCCCCAGTGGAACCAGTGCCTGACGCTGCCGGCCATGGTGAGCCCTGGTGTCCCCAAGGTCCCCTCCTGCTGTCCCCAGAGCCACTCACCCTCTTCCCGTGTCCCTTTTCCCAGTTCCCTTCCATGTGCGAGCGGATGAGGATCCGTGTGACCGACTGGTGAGCGGGAAGGGCATTATTCCCACATTCCCACGTTCCCACATTCCTGGAGCAGCGGGTTGGGACCTCCCAGGATTCCCCAAAGTGACAATGTCACCTTGCAGGGACCGCCTGACGCACAACGACATCATCGGCACAGCTTTCCTGGGAATGTCCAAGATCTCGAGCCCCGGCGGGGAGCTGGAGGGTAAGGGCGGGAAGGAGGCTGGGATTTGGGATGCATGGATGCATGGCCACCGAGGAGCCGCATGGCGTGGCTGGAGGTTGGTGGTGGCTTTGGGAATGGCACTGTCACAGCTGTCACTGTCCCTGCTGGGGACAGTCCTGGGGGTCATTCCAAGCTGTGTCCATTTTTAGGATGGATCCAACCCCTCTGGATTTGGGATTCGGTGGATTCTTGGGAATGGGGCTTGAGGCTGCAGGTCCATGGGGTGGTGGAGGTTGGTGGTGGCTTAGGGAATGTCTCTGTCACAGCTTGGGGACAGTCCTGGGGGTGGCTCTGAGCTGTGCCTGGGTTCGGGATGGATCCAACCCCTTGGGAATTGGGATTTGGGGGATTCTCGGGAATGGAGGCTTGAGGCTGGAGGTCCATGGGGTGGCAGAGGTTGGTGGTGGCTTTGGGAATGGCACTATCACTGTCACAGCTAGGGGACAGGCCTGGGGGTGTCCCTGAGCTGTGTCCATTTTTGGGATGGATCCAACCCCTCGGGATTTGGGATTTGGTGGATTCTCGGGAATATGGGCTTGAGGCTGGAGGTCCACGGGGTGGCTGGATGTTGGTGGTGGCTTTTGGAATGTCACTGTCCCTTCTTGGGGACAGTCCTGGGGGTCACTCTGCACTCTGCCCAGATTTGGAATGGATCCAACCCCTTGGGATTTGGGATTTGGTGGATTCTCGGGAATCGGGGCTTGAGGCTGCAGATCCATGGGGTTGCTGAGGTTTGGTGCCACATGGTGCTGGCAGATGCCACGCCTCATGGAGGTGACACTGAGGGGTTGTCCCAGGGTGGGAATTCCCAACCAAATCCCAGAATTCCAAGGGGAAGTACCCCTGGGTGGCGGCAGGGCTCAGCCAACTGTCACTGTCACCGGTGCAGGGGGGAGGACAGGAATTTGGGGACACCACGGCTTTGGAGCTGCCAAGAGCTTCCACCTGCATGAGCTTCTCCTGCTGCCGGCACTTCCGTGGAATCCACGATCCCGCCGGGAATTCCGTGCTTGGCTTTGTGACCCCCACGAGCCGTAGGGACATTGTATGGCCACCTTGGGAAAGGCTGGGAGCAATCTGGGATAGGGAAAGATGTCCCTTCCCATGGAATGGGATGAAGTCCTTCCAAGCCATTCCATGCCATTCCATGATTCCATGGATCAGGACATGATCCAGGGGCTCCAGCCGTGTGTCCCCACCAATGTCCCAACCCCTGGCTCTGCCTTCTTCCCAGTCCCAACACAGATCCTGGGATGGGCTGGAGAGAAAGAGAGAGAGGATGGGAATGGGATGATCCCATTCCACCACTGGGATCTGCTTGATCCCAAGGAAATTCCAAGGAAAGAAACTCTGCAATGCTCCAATCCTGCTCCACCCCAATCCTACAGCCTCTGGGATTGTCCAAGGCCAGGCTGGATGGGGTTTGGAGGAAGCTGGGATAGTGGGAGGATTGGATGCACCTGGATGAGTTTTAAGGTCCTTTCCCTCACAAACCATTCCATGATTCCTTGAATCCATGATTCCACAATTCCATGATTCCATGATTCCACGATTCCATGAACAACCTCTCCCCTTCTCTCTCTGTCTCTCCGCACTAAATCCCGTGGGAATCTCCACCCTCATTCCCATATCCCATATCCCTTTTCCACGCTTTTCTCCCAACCTTTCCCAACCTCTCTCCCTCTCTTTGTGCCTCAGATGAATTTCCTGCTCCTGTGAAGCCTCTGAAACCCTCGGACCGTACGTTCCCAGTAACATCCCGGTTTTCCAGCGCCTCCTGGGACTGGATTTACTGGTTCCGCCCTCTGGAGAGGGGGGAGGATCCGCCGGGATGAGTTGGGCACCTTGGGAAAAGGGAATGGCCCTTTGGGGATTCCCGGGATGCTCAGGGCGGGATTCCCGCTCAAAATTCCATAAAAATGAGTGGTTCTCCTCCTGGAATCATGGGATTGGAAAATCCCTCTGATCCATTGGCTGCTGAGGCCACCACTGATCCATGTCCCCGAGTGCCACATCCTCAGGGATGTTTGATCCCTCCAGGGATGGGGATGGACTTTTCCAGGAAGGAATTTTCCCGGAAATCCAACCTAAACCTCCCCTAGCCTTTTCTGGGAAGGAATTTTCCCCAAAATCCAACCTAAACCTCCCCATGCCTTTTCCAGGAAGGTATTTTCCCAAAAATCTGACCTCAACCTCCCCGAGCTTTTTCCAGGAAAGAATTTTCCCGAAAATCCAACCTAAGGCTCTTTCCTCTCTCCTGTCACTCTTACTCTTCTCTGACCCCTGTCTTTCCTTTCCCCTTTCCATGGGGACTTTTCCCGGGATTGGGAATTCCCGGGATACCGCACCACACCCTCCTTGTCTTTCTCCCGCTCCAAGGTGAGGTTGTAAACGGATAAAAATTCCAGGATTTTGGTGACTTCCGGCTGTGTGATCCCAGTGATCCTACAGCCAGCAGGATGCATTCCCAAGGTGCCTCCAGGAATCTCTAATCCCTCTTTTCCCTGCCATTCCCAGTGGATGACGGGCTGGGATTCCTGCCGACCTTCGGCCCCTGCTACATCAACCTCTATGGAAGCCCCCGGGAATTCAGCGGCTTTCCCGATCCCTACGAGACGCTCAATTCGGGAAAGGTGACATCGGCTGCTTCCCAGCGCATCCCAAAATAACCCTCCGGCTCCTCTTTTCCCAAAAAAACTGCTCCTAACCCAATCTGGCTTTGCCATCAGGAACCTACGCTGCGTTTCCTGGCTATTCCCGCTAAATCCTCCTGCTACTTCTCTGCTCCCAAAATTCCATCTGGGAAGCGCCTGCTGGAATTCTCTGCCTGATCTTGCTGCTCTGCCGTGAAGCTTCTGGGAAGCTAAAGCTTCAGGAAGGGAATTCCGGGATCCTGATCCCGGAATTCCTGGTCTGTCCCAAGGGCGAGGGGGTGGCGTATCGGGGTCGGATCCTGGTGGAGCTGGAGACCAAACTGGTGGAGCACTTGGAGCAGAAGGTGGAGGAGATTCCTGCAGATGACATCTTGAGGGTGGAGGTATGGGAATCTCCGGGAAATCTCTGGGATTGGAGCGTGGGATGTGATGGAAGGGATGGTGGCCATGGGTGGGGAATGTCCCATGGTCCCTGAGCTCCTGGAGGGAAATCCTGCTGGATTTCTATCCTGAGAGTCCAGGTTGATCCATCTGAGCCGGTTGTGGTGGTCATGGAATCATGGATTGTGGAATCATGGAATGGTTTGGGTGGAAATGGATCTGAAAGTCCATCCCATTCCTACCCAGGGACAATTCCCACTATCCCAGGTGGATCCAAGCTGCCCTTGGACACTGCAGGGATCCAGGGGCACCACAGCTGCTCTGGCAATTCCAGCCCAGCCCCTCCCCACCCTCCCAGCCAGCAATCCCTCATTCCCAACATCCCAGCCCAAGCTCCCCTTTCCCACTGGGAAGCCATTCCCTGTCTCCTGTCCCTCCATGCCTTGTCCCCAGTCCCTCTGCAGCTCTCCTGGAGCCCCTTTAGGCCCTGCCAGGGGCTCGGAGCTCTCCCATGGAATTGTGGGAGATTTCCCTTCATTCCAGCTCTCTCAGATTTCCTCCTTGGGTTCACTTTCCATGACAAGTTGCAGCCTCCTCTTCCATCAGGTTTTCGTAAATATCCCCCCCCAAAATTCCTGTGCTGTAAAGTTTGTTATTCCCCCTGGAAGAAAATTCCCGTCTTGGAGCGATCACTGAGCTCTGTGTGCCTGGGCAGTGATGGGTCATGGAAACATGGAATCATGGAATCCTGGAATCATGGAGGTTGGAAAAGCCCTCTGGGATCATTGAGTTTAAGCTGGGATCGATCCCCACCACATCCAGGAATTCCTTGGACACCTGCAGGGATGGACACTCCAAACCTCCCTGGGCAGTTCCAAGGCCTGACCACCCTTTCCATGAGGAAATTCCTGCTGATGTCCAACCTGAGCCTCCCCTGGCCCAGCCTGAGGCTGTTCCCTCTTTTCCTGTTGTTCCCTTGGAGCAGATCCTGATTCCCACCTGGCTCCAACTTTCAGGGGGTTGTGGAGATCCAGAAGATTCCTCCCTGATCCCTGTTTTCTCCAGGCTGAGCTCCCTTCCCATCTCCCTCAGCTTTTCCTGGTTCTCCAGACCATTCCCAGCTCCCTCAACCTCTCCCCAGGATCTACCCTCCAGCTTCTTCCCAGAGATCATTGGTGGTGTCTCCTCCACGCCCACATTCCCATCCCTTTTCCAGAAATACCTGCGCCGACGGAAATATTCCCTCTTCGCCGCCTTCTACTCGGCCACCATGCTCCAGGGAGTGGATGGAGCCATCCAGTTCGAGGTCAGCATCGGGAATTACGGGAACAAATTCGACTCCACCTGCCTGCCCTTGGCCTCCAGCACCCAGTACAGCCGGGCTGTGTTCGATGGTGAGTGTGGAAAAACATCCATGGAGGTGATCCCAGTGAGGCTGGTGGGAGAGAATTGTGGAATTATGGAATGGGTTGGGTGGGAATGGACCTTAAGGCCATCCTGTTCCATCCCATCCATGGGCTGGGACACCTCCTGCTATCTCAGGTGGATCCAATTCCCAATGTCCAGCCTGCCCTTGGACACTGCAGGGATCCAGGGGCACCACAGCTGCTCTGGCAATTCCAGCCCAGCCCCTCCCCACCCTCCCAGCCAGCAATCCCTCATTCCCAACATCCCAGCCCAACCTCCCCTTTCCCACTGGGAAGCCATTCCCTGTCTCCTGTCCCTCCATGCCTTGTCCCCAGTCCCTCTGCAGCTCTCCTGGAGCCCCTTTAGGCCCTGCCAGGGGCTCTCAGCTCTCCCTGGCTCCTTCCCTTCTCCAGGGAACGTTCCCAGCTCTCCCAGAGCAGAGACTCTCCAGAATCCTGGAATGGTTTGAGTTTGCAGGAACCTTAAATCCCATCCATTCCCACCCCATTCCATGTTCAGGGACACCTTCCCCTATCCCATGTTGCTCCAATCCCAATGTCCAGCCTGGCCTTGGACACTCGCAGGGATGAGAACCCAGAGGTTGTGTCCAGGGGATCCCACTGGAGGTGTCCCTGCTTGGACCAGATGACTCCCGAGGGTTTTCCCACCTTAACCATGATGGGAATTTATGTCTGGGAAGGAGCAGGGAAGTCAGGACTTCTCTCAGCTCCATGCAGTGGTTTTTGGGAACACGTTTCCCTGGCCTTTCCCTGCCTCCTAGCCTCATCCCACCAGGAATGCCAAGCTGGTTTCCAGCCTTGCTGCCGGAGCTGTGGAGTTGGATCCACATCCCATTGGATCGTGCTGGACTCTCACCGATTTAGAGAACACCATTCCTGTCTTTCTCCCAAACCCCTTCCGAGATGGATTCCCAACCCAATTCTCCCCTATTTCCCCCTTTTTCTTCCCTTTCTTTCCTTGTCCCTCCTTTTCCCCCCATATTGTTAATCTTATTTTTACCTCTTTTTTTCTCTTATTTTCCCTTTTTTCCTTCTCTTTTTTCTCTTATTTTCCCCTTTTCCCCTCCTCTTTTTTCTTTTGTTTTCTCCTTTTATCCCTTCTTTTCCCATATTTTTTCTCTTATTTTCCCCTCTGTTTTCTCTTATTTTCCCATTTCCCTCCTCTTTTTTGCCTTCTTTTCCCCTTTCCCTCCTTTTTTCTCTTATTTCCCCCTTTCCCCCCTCTTTTTTCTCTTATTTTCTCTCTTATTTTCTCTCTTATTTTCTCTCTTATTTTTTCTGTTATTTTTTCTGTTATTTTTTCTGTTATTTTTTCTCTTATTTTTTCTCTTATTTTTTCTCTTATATTTTTTCTCTTATATTTTTTCTCTTATATTTTTTCTCTTATATTTTTTCTCTTATATTTTTTCTCTTATATTTTTTCTCTTATATTTTTTCTCTTATATTTTTTCTCTTATTTTTTCCTCATATTTTTATCTTCTTTTATCTCTTATTTCTTCTCTTATTTCCCCCCTTCCCCCTCTTTTTTCTCTTATTTTCCCTTCTTTTTTCTCTTATTTCCCCCTTATTTTTCCCCTTATTTTCCTTTTTTCTCTTATTTCCCCCCCTCCCCACCCCGTTTCCCTCCTTTTCCTCCTTTTTTCCGTTTTCCCCCTTTTTCTCTCCATGCCTGCTCCCGAGGGGTGGATCCCGTTATCCCATCATCCCGTTGTTATCCCATCATCCCGTTGTTATCCCATCATCCTGACATTCCCGCGCTGTCCCCAGGTTGTCACTACTACTACCTGCCCTGGGGGAACGTGAAGCCAGTGGTGGTGCTCTCGTCCTACTGGGAGGACATCAGCCACCGCACGGACGCCCAGAACCTCCTGCTGCACGGGGCTGAGCGGCTGGTGAGCGGCTGGGGACATCCCTGGGGACACCGGGAGGGGACAGTGGCATCCCTGGGGACACAGAGGGTGACCCAGGTTTGGGGTTTGGTTCTCCTGTGCCATAGAGGGGAAGTTGTTGGTGTTC
The DNA here is from genome assembly GCA_024500445.1 of Entomyzon cyanotis. NCBI lineage: Eukaryota > Metazoa > Chordata > Aves > Passeriformes > Meliphagidae > Entomyzon > Entomyzon cyanotis. Next base: position 1,417,977 of record JAKEPQ010000146.1, on the reverse strand, counting down.
CAGGTGTCCTGCTGGGATCATGGCAGGGATGGGGGGAATGGGATGCTGTCACCTCCGTGGGGGTGACAGCAGGGTGGGGACATGGGGCTGTCCTGTGACCCACCTGCTGGACCAAGAGATTCATGGAATCATGGAATGGTTTGGGTGGGAAGGGACCTTAGAGCCCAACCAGTTCCATCCAGGGACAATTCCCACTGTCCCAGGTGGATCCAGGCTGCCCTTGGACACTGCAGGGATCCAGGGGCACCACAGCTGCTCTGGCAATTCCAGCCCAGCCCCTCCCCACCCTCCCAGCCAGCAATCCCTCATTCCCAACATCCCAGCCCAAGCTCCCCTTTCCCACTGGGAAGCCATTCCCTGTCTCCTGTCCCTCCATGCCTTGTCCCCAGTCCCTCTGCAGCTCTCCTGGAGCCCCTTTAGGCCCTGCCAGGGGCTCGGAGCTCTCCCTGGCTCCTTCCCTTCTCCAGGCAACATTCCCAGCTCTCCCAGCCTGCCTCCAGAATCCTGGAATGGTTTGGGTTTGGAGGAACCTTAAATCCCATCCCATTCCATGTTCAGGGACATCCCTCACTATCCCAGGTTTCTCCAATCCCAATGTCCAACCTGGCCTTGGACACTCCCAGGGATCCAGGGCCTTTCCTTCAGCTCCAGAGCAATTTCTGGGATTTCTTGCTAGCTTTCCCTGTTGATTCTCCTGGAGCTCCAAACATTGGGGTGCAGCTGAACCCAGGCTGTGGTCTCCAATCCCGAGGAGCTGCCCTAGCCGTTTACCAGGAATATCATGGAAGTGGGCTGGGATGGAATTCCAGGGGATTCTGCAGCCCCTGATCCGCACTTTTCCTGCAGGAAGCAAACCTGGAGAAGGTCCAGGTGGCCCTGAAATCCAGTCGCTCTCTGAGTGAGCTGGAGGCTCTGGGATCCCAACTGCTCGATGATGTCATCGCCGACTGCAGGTACCTCCGGAATTCGGGATGGAAAACCATTCCTGAAGTTTCTTCTTCATCTTGGAAAAGACCACTGCTTCTGTCCCTTTTCTCTCCCCTTTTCTCCACCTCTTTTCCCTCCTTTTTTCCCCTTTTCCCCCTTTTCTCCCCTTTTTCTCCCTTTCCCTCCTTTTTTCCTCTTTATTCCCCCATTTCCTCAGTTTTCCATTTTCCCCTTTCTCCTCCCTTATTTTTTATCTTATTTCCCCCTTTTTTCCCCTCTTTCCCCCCTTTTTACATTTTCCTCCCTTTCCCTCTTCCCCCCATTTTTCAGTTTTTTCCATTTTCTCCACTTCTTTTCCATTTTTCCTCTCTTCTCCTTTTTCTCCTTTCTCTTCTCTCCTTCCTCCTTTTTCCTCCTTCCGCCCTTTTTTCCCTTCTCCCCCTTTTCTCTTTTCCCCTTTCCCCCTTTTTTCTCCTTTCCTTCTTTTCCCTTTCCCCCATTTCCCTTATTTTTCTTTATTCCCTTTATTCCCTTTATTCCCTTTATTCCCTTCATTCCCCTTTTCCCATTTTTTTTCCCTTTCCCCCCCTTTTCCCTCTTTTTCAACAACTCCTCCATATTTTCTCTTCTCATTTATTCCCATTTAAGTTCCCAGCCGCAAAATTCCTCTTCCTTCATCCATTGCAGGCATTCCATAGCTCCAGGAAAAAGATGCCATCAAACCATTCCCTCCTTTTCTTTTTTTTCCTGTAGTTTTATAATTTATCCTCCAGAAATTCCCTTAAATTCCAGTGGTTCCATCAATTTTTGAAGCAGGGATGCTGCATCCCTAAAAATCTCCTTAAAAACCCTCTCCGCTGTCCTAAAAACAAATTTATCTTTCTCTCCATCTATTTATTCCGGAGGAAATCCTGATTTGCGGGTCAGGAGCCGCGAGCAGGAAGTTCATTTATAGCAGCGGATCCATAAATCCTTGAATTTTACAGGAAAACCTCCCAGTTTGGCACCAGTGAGGATCCTCCTGGCTGGTTTATCCGGGAGTTTGGATCAATGGATACTTAACTGTGGGTGTGGCTCATTCCCACCCTAATTCCAGGAGGAATTCCCAGAGTGGTTTGAACCTATTTTGCCCTTCCCGTTCCCAAATATCTTTGGGATATCTCCTCGAATTTTTGGAGATCTGCTGAAAATATGGAAAAAGCCATTTTTGAAAGGCAGGAAAATCCCACAGGAAGCTGGATGAGCTGTTTGGGGCTGGATTTGGGATGGATTAATGACCTTTAACGACCATTAATGATCATTGAATGGTCATTAATGGTCACTAGATTAGAAACAATTAACGACCATTAACACCTTCAGGATCCATCCCAATCCATCCCAATCCCTGATTTCCGCCCATCCCTGCAGCCTGAAGCTTCCCGACGTCCTGGGGAAAGCATCCAGCACCCACCTGGACCAGAACCTGTTCCGTTTCCGGAGTGCCCACCTGGAGCAGATCCTGCAGACAGCCCTGAGGCTCAAGCACGAGAATTCCGACCTTTCCCAGATCCTGGAGCAGGCGGAGGATTGGCTGGGTCGGCTCCAGGCCATGGCGGAGGAGGTGACCTTTCCCAGTTTTTCCGTGGTGGTTTTGGTGGGAGGCAGGGGCGATGTTCCATTCCGGCTCCCAAATCCATTCTGGCTCCCAAATCCATGGATTCTCCCACGGCACCAGGTTTGGCTCCGATGGTTGTTTATGGATGAGATGAGTTCAGCTCATGGACTGGGAGAAGCTCTGGGAGAAGGACTTGGAATGTTGGTGGGTGGGAAGGTCCATGTTCTCTGGGTTGATCCCACAGCAGGAAAAGGTGGAATTCTGGAACTCCTCTGCCATGGCTGGGAGAGCTGGGAATGTTTCCCTGGAGAAGGGAAGGAGCCAGGGAGAGCTGAGAGCCCCTGGCAGGGCCTAAAGGGGCTCCAGGAGAGCTGCAGAGGGACTGGGGACAAGGCATGGAGGGAGAGGAGACAGGGAATGGCTTCCCAGTGGGAAAGGGGAGCTTGGGCTGGGATGTTGGGAATGAGGGATTGCTGGCTGGGAGGGTGGGGAGGGGCTGGGCTGGAATTGCCAGAGCAGCTGTGGTGCCCCTGGATCCCTGCAGTGTCCAAGGGCAGCCTGGATCCACCTGGGATGGTGGGAATTGTCCCTGGGTGGAAATGGATGGGCTTTAAGATCCCTCCAAGCCAAACCATTCCATGATTCCACAATCCCATGATTCCAGGCCATGCTCACGTGGATCCCTGTGGATTTGTGTTTTCCAGCCCCAGAACAGCCTCCCGGACATCGTCATCTGGATGCTCCAGGGGGACAAACGCGTGGCCTTCGCCCGAGTCCCAGCCCACCAGGTCCTGTATTCCCGGAACATCTCCAACTGCTGCGGCAGGAACTGCGGGAAGCTCCAGACCATCTTCCTCAAGGTACTTCCAGAAGCGTATCCAGGTGGAATCTCGAGTTTCCAAACGGTTTTTCCCTAAAAAAATAACTAATGAGGGAGAAAATCCAGCGGGGAAATCTCAAATCTCAACGTTCAGCCCCAGTTTCATGGAATTGTGGAATGGTTTGGGTTGGGAGAGACCTTAAATTCCAACAATTCCACCCTGTTCCGTGGGCAGGGAGACTTCCCACTATCCCAGGTGGATCCAAGTCCATCCAGCCTGGCCTTGGACACTTCCAGGGATCCCGGGAAAACCACAGCTTCTCTGGTTGAAGTTGATTCCTGCAGGAAAAGATCCTGGTTGTGTTCCTGCAGGAGATTCTCGGGATATCTCCCTCTATCCTGCAGTTCCAGGAGAGATCCATCCCAGGTTGTGCTTTTTTTTTGGAAAATCCATTTCATTTTTGAATTTTTCCAAATTCCCAACCCTCTGCCACTCCAGGAAATTTCAGCTGCTGCCTCCTCTCCCAGGCACTTCCCTAGCTTCTCCCATCTCCAAGGATATTTCATGTCCGGAAAATATTGGGAGCAGAGAAGCAGCACAGTACAAGCTCAAAAAAAAAAAAACCAAAACAGGGAAATGAAACAAATGGAATAAAATCCCAATTCCCAAACCCAGCTGTCACCAAAACCAAACTCAAATCTCTCTGTTGGGATTTTTCCTTATCCACGATTTTGGGATGGAAAACCGGCAGTGCTTGGAGTGGGAAAAAGCTGATTGGGAGAGAGGGAAAAGAGCAGTGAGGAAGAATTCTGGGAGATTTTTCCTGTTTTTCCTGAATGTGTGGGTTGGGTTTGGTGTCCTGACCCTGGAATTTGTCCCTGATCCAGTCCCTGATCCTGTCCCTGATCCCATCCCTCATCCCATCCATGACCACTGGAATTTTGGAGCTCCTCAAGGTGAACTGGGAATACGGTTGATGCTGGGATAGATGATCCCAAAGGTCTTTTCCCACCTCAATCCCACAATCCCAAAACATTCCACCCACTCCTGATGTTCCCAACTCCCACCTGTGATCCGTGTCCCACCTGCCCCATCCAGGGGTCCGTCTTTCCCTCCCTTCTGGCCTCCCATCCTGAGAATTCCCAAGAATTCCCAAGAATTCCCGTTAATCCCATCCCGGGATCATTTCCTTGGCAGTACCCGCAGGAGGAGGCGATGGGGCCGCGGATCCCGGCGCAGATCCGGGTGCGCCTCTGGTTCGGATTGGCCGTGGATGAGAAGGAATTCAACCAATTCGCCGAGGGAAAACTCTCCGTCTTTGCCGAAACCGTGAGCATTCCCGAGGGATCCTCATCCCGGTGGGAAAAGAGGGTGGGATGGGCCTGAAACCTCACAATTCCCTAAAAACTGCCGGGAGAAGGAACTGTTTCCACCAGCTCAGCCTGGAATGCTGAAGGGAAATTTGGGAATGAGTCGCCAAGCTGCGTTTTCCTTCACGACAGGAAAATCGGGATGCGGTGGAATGGGTTGGATTTCTCCATCCCTCTGCAGAGATTACTCACAGGATTCTGTGGGATTATTCATGGAATTCTGTTATTCCAACCCCGAATCCCTCTTTCTCTTGGCTCTCCCAGTACGAGAACCAGACCAAGCTGGCGCTGGTGGGGAACTGGGGCACCACCGGCCTGACCTATCCCAAATATTCCGACGTCACCGGCCGGATCAAGCTGCCCAAGGACAGCTTCCGGCCTTCCGCGGGATGGACCTGGGCCGGGGATTGGTTCATCTGCCCGGAAAAGACGTGAGTGGGGCTTTTCCGCTGGGAATCCCAAAAAATTCCGGTGGGAAAATCTGGGATGCCAGCGGGGTTGCTCGTCTGTGCCTATGGATGTCACTGCCCCCCATCCAAATCTTGGGATGCTCCAAAATTGAGGAATTTTAGGGTGGGATTTTCATCCCGGTTTGGGTTTTTCCCGAGGGGAAACCTCGCTTGGAGGGGTGGGAGAAATTTGGGAAGGAGGGATGGGGAATCCCTGATTTTGAGAATTCCCGGGATGCAGGTTGCTCCACGACGTGGACGCAGGACACCTGAGCTTCGTGGAGGAGGTGTTTGAGAACCAAGTCCGGCTCCCCGGAGGGCAGTGGATCCACATGACCGATTCCTACACGGATGTGGTGAGGGAAAAGTGGGAATTCTGGGAGCCTGGCACCAGCCCGGGCTGGAATTCCAGGGGAAATTTCGGGATCCTTTTGGGTGAAAATTCCCTGTGTCCCACAGAACGGGGAGAAGGTTCTGCCCAAGGATGAGATTGAGTGTCCTCCCGGCTGGAAGTGGGAAGATGTGGAATGGGATACTGATCTCAACAGGGCTGTGGATGAGAAAGGTAGGGAGAGAATTTTGGGATCCGGGATTTGGGAATTTTGGGATCCAGGATTTGGGAATTTTGGGATTCTGCTTTCTTTCCATGGATCCATCACTGGGCATTCCAGAGGGATGGGTTGTGCCTTAAGTAAGGAAATCCAGCCTGGAAATTCTGTTGGATTCAGCCACAGCTTTGCTGTTGGTACCAGGGAGGGAATTTTGGGATCCTGGATTTGGGAATTTTGGGATCCTGGTTTCTTTCCGTGGTCCATGGATGAGAACATTCCCATGGTGTAGGAGCTGGATCAGGAGAAGGGGTCAAATCCTGGGGGATCCTCTTCCCTTGGATCCGCCTGGAGCTGCGGAATGGGAATTCCCAAAGGGATAATCTGGGAAGATCCTGGTGGAAAAGAAGTGGAAAACACCGGGCTGGAGAGCACCGGGATGGTCCCAAGGGTTGGGATAGCCGGAGGGAGGGAAGAATCCTCGAGGTGGGATTTGGAGCCAGGGGACACCACAGATCCATCGCCAGGAATTCCAGAGGGATTGGAATTAAAATTAAATTAAATTGGGAAATCCCACCAGAATATTTTGTTGGATTCGACCACACCTTCGCTGTTGGAGGTTCCTGGCGGGATCCAAGGCGGGAGGCTCCAGCCAGGTGTTCCCTTCTTCCCAAGGCTGGGAATACGGGATCCCGATCCCGCCGGAGCGCAAGCCCAAGGCCTGGGTGCCGGCGGAGAAGATGTTCCACACCCACCGGCGCCGGCGCTGGGTGAGGCTCCGCCGGCGCCTCCCGGAGCACATGGAATCTGTGAGAAAGGTGGGATGAGCTGGGAAAAGGTGACACCGGATCGGGATGTGGCTCTGTCCCTCCTGTGGGTGCCTGGCTTTGGCAGGATCTGCTTTTCTTTGGGAATTGGGGGGGTTCTCATCCCCATGCTCGGTGGTTTCCAGTGGGAAACTCCACATTCCCGGGGTGGAGACCGTTCCGGAGGGATTGGTTGGGATGGGGATATCCAGGAATTTTCCAGAGTTCGGGAGAAGGGGGCGGGCCGATGTCCCCAGCCTGTCCCGGTCGTGCTTCCCTCTAGATGGTGCCATCGGACCGGGAATGCCACCACCGTCATTCCCTCCTCCAGCCACTTCCCGGGGACACTTCTCTCCCTTCCCAGCAATTTTCTGGGATAATTGTGACCACGGGAGCCCTGTCACTCCATTTCAAAAGGGATGTGGATGTCATAGGGAAGCAGGGAGGAAAATCCTTCGCAGGCTTGGGGTGGAGAATCCAGGGAGGAACTCCAGAGGTGGCAGAGCCACGGGAGGGATCGGGATGATGACAAAGGGAAAAGCGGGATGGGAAGTGGAGCTGCTGGTGCTCCACAGGCCTGGATGGGATTCAGTCCCATCCTTGCTCAACCCTGGCTCAGTGATCCCATTCCCAGTGGGATTCATCCCAGGGACTGGGGAAGGGCTGAATTCCCAGTGGTGGAGCCGGAAATGTTAATGGCTGGGCTGGGAGATTCCAGCTCCATCCTGGGAAGTGTCTGAGGCCAGGCTGGACATTGGGGCTTGCAGAAACCTGGGATAATGGGAGGTGTCCCTGAACTTGGATGGGGATAGAATGAGATGGGGTTTGAAGTCCCTCCAAACCATTCCAGGATTCTGGAGAGTCTCTGCTCTGGGAGAGCTGGGAATGTTTCCCTGGAGAAGGGAAGGAGCCAGGGAGAGCTGAGAGCCCCTGGCAGGGCCTAAAGGGGCTCCAGGAGAGCTGCAGAGGGACTGGGGACAAGGCATGGAGGGACAGGAGACAGGGAATGGCTTCCCAGTGGGAAAGGGGAGCTTGGGCTGGGATGTTGGGAATGAGGGATTGCTGGCTGGGAGGGTGGGGAGGGGCTGGGCTGGAATTGCCAGAGCAGCTGTGGTGCCCCAAGGGCAACACAAGGGCAGCTTGGATCCACCTGGGATGGTGGGAATTGTCCCTGGATGGAACTGGTTGGGCTTTAAGGTCCCTTCCCACCCAGACCATTCCAAGATTCTGTGATGATCTCCAGGGCCTTTCCCAACCTAAACATTCCTTTGATTCTCCCAACAATTCCATGACCCTATTCCATGATCCCAGCCTGGGGGAGCCACAGGGAAGGCCCAGGGTGGGACAACTGTAATCAACAACATCCCAAAAAGCCACAATCCATCTTTTGGGTGGATCCCGGAGATCCTGATCCCTATAATCCCTGTCTGGCAGCACAAGCAGGAGGAGCTGGATGGGGATGGCTGGGAATACGCTTCCCTCTTCGGCTGGCGCTTCCACCTCCAGCAGCGCCGCTCCGACTCCTTCCGCCGGCGCCGCTGGAGACGCCGGATGGAGCCTCTGGAACGCACCGGCCCTGCCGCCGTCTTCGCCTTGGAAGGGGCTCTGGTAGGGAACAGCTTCCCGCATTCCCAAATTTCTGTGGGAATTATCAGCTTCCCATTATCAGCCTCCCGTTATCAGCTTCCCGTTATCAGCCTCCCGTTATCAGCTTCCCGTTATCCGCCCTGTTTGTTCCCTGCTATCCTGACTTTCTCCACGCTCTGGATTTCCCAATCTGCTGCTTTTCCAATGATTCAACGAGAGCCAAAGCAGCACAAAGCTCCCATTCTGTGTTTTTATGGATTCTTTTCCCCTCCCCTTTTTGGCTTTTTTCTCCCTCTTTCCCTGCTCTGTCTTTCCCTCTGATCCAGCGTCGATCCCTTTGGGATCAAAGTGGCTCTGCGGTGTTTTCCATGAGCTGCTCCCATCCGGGGGGTCCCAGAGCTCCCGGTGGGATTGTTCCTATTCCCCCTTCCCCCTGGGATCCTGGGATCCGTGGATGGGAATTCTCAGCCTTGGGAATCATTCCTTTCCCCACAAATATTCCAGTGGGGCAATTAGGAGGACTCGGGAATCTCCAAGGGTTTTTCCAACCTGAATTTTCTAATTCTGTGGAATGCTGGAAGCCCAGATTCCTCTTGGACACCCTGGAGGATTCCATCCCATGGGGAATCCCGGCTCTGGAGATGATCCCGACATTCCCGACCTTCCCTCCTTTTCCTTGCAGGGGGGAGTGACGGACGACAAGAGCGACGATGGAAAATCCGACGGAAAATCCGCATCCACCCTCAGTTTCGGAGTCAACAGACCCACAATCTCCTGCATTTTTGACTGTAAGGATCCGAGGGGAGTGGGAAAGCATTTCCCATCCTTTTCCTGGAGAAAGATGGGAGGTGGAAAAAGGGTGGAGGGGAAGGATGGCGAGTGGGAATATCCACACGCTTCGGGATCGGTTCTTGGGATATCCTGGGGGGATTAACCTGGGTTTTCCTCAGATGGGAGACTGGGAATGATGGAAAACCATCCCAGGGCTCCTCTTTTCCATGATTCCCATTCTTCCTTCAGATGGGAATCGCTACCACCTCCGCTGTTACCTGTACCAGGCGCGGGATCTCATAGCCATGGACAAGGACAGCTTCTCCGGTGAGTCCGGATCCTCTCCGGGGGCAATTCTGGGAATGTTGGGATCATCCCATGGGCAGAGACAATTCCCACTATCCCAGGTGGATCCAACCTGCGCTTGGACACTGCAGGGATCCAGGGGCACCACAGCTGCTCTGGCAGTTCCAGCCCAGCCCCTCCCCACCCTCCCAGCCAGGAATTCCTTCCCAAGATCCCATACCCCCAAGGGATTTCCAGAGCCTTCCCTTCTCCAGGCTGGATATGATGAAATTTCCATGGGATGTGCTCAGGAAAAATTCCAGAGGGTGACAGGATTTACTCAGAATCTTGGAGCTATCAGGAGCCTTCTTCTCCAGCATCGTCAGGGAATTCCACATGGGATTTGATCCAGTAGAAGGTTCCCAGACCATGGGGTTGGATCTGGATTATCCCTAAGGTCCATTCTGTCCCAAACCAGTCTGGGATCCCATAATTCCATAATTGCTCAGTATCCCTCACGTCTCACAGCAGAGCAGGAGAGCAGAAATCCCTGGGATTTGGAATTTGGGAAGGAGATCTCCATGGAAAAAAGGGATTGAGGTGGAGAACGGGGTGTCCTGGGCTTTGAGGAGGAGTTTTCCATGTCCTGCTGCTCCACCCATTCCCAGCAGAGCTCCCAGGATTTCTGAAATTCCCAGGATGACACCTGGGACATCCCATGGTGGAGTTTTTTTGGGATAGAAGTCGGAATAGGAGAAATCCTTTTTATCTGTGGGATTGTGGTGCTGGAGGAGCTCAAATGCAGGAGGAACATCCCTTTGGAATGTGGCTGAGGGGGGATGGAGAGGGATGATGTGCTGGGAATTATCCCAGAAGCTGGAAAATCCCACATCCTCATCCCTGGGGTCTGGGCCATCCCAGCCAGGTGATCCCATTAATGCCGTGGAGCTGGAAAAGTGGGAAAAGGGGATGTCACCACCTCTGGATCTGAGCTGGAGCTGGGACAGTGCAGAATGTCCCAAATCCTGGGAAAAATGTCCCTGGAGCACCCACAGGCGGGAGAGAGATCCGACATCCCATCCATCCATCCAGGGCTTTCCCTGCCTGCTTCCCATGGGAATTTGCTGAGGGATTTGGGTGGGATTTCCATCCCAACTCTGGGATTTAAGCCCCACCCCGGAACAGCACATCCCAGGAATTTTTGATCCCGGATGGGACAAAGGGACAACCCCAAAATTGGGGAAGCAGCTGCCAGGCAGCCGGGCCGTGATCCCGAGGGAATCCTGCTTCTCCTGGAGGTTGGAATGACAGGATTTTTGGGAATAAACACCCCGGAGCATCCAAACAATCCCCCCGTGTCTGCTCCCACCTCGAATTCCCACAAAAGGCTCCTTGTCGGGATGAGGAGGTGGGACCGAGGTGAGCTCATGGCCCGGGAGGGGAGTCCAGAATCCTTTTCCTTTGGAAAAATCCCGGCCAAGGACAACACGAGCAACAACGTTCCACAATGCGGGATTGTGATTCCCGCTGCCGGGAATAAAGGAGTTCATTAAAGGGGCTCGGCAGTTGGAAAAATAAACATTCCCTGCTCCCAACAAAGGGGCTTTAGAGAGGCTTCCATGAAAAAAAAAAAAAAGGAGGAGAAGGGAGGGAAAAATGGCAAAAAAAAAAAAAAAAAAAAAAAGAGGGAAAAATCGACTCCAAATCCAGGGGGGTTTTTGTTTATTGTGATGGATTTGGGTGGAAAAAAGAGGGAAAGGTTCTTTCCAGAGTGGATTGTTGGGAATGTTGGAGTTAGGCATGGAATGGGGGGAATCCACCTCCAGCCCCCCAATTCCTTGGAAAAGAGGGGAAGAGGGGGGAAAAGGAGGGTAAAGGGGGAATGTTGCCATGATCAGCCAGCCCTGCTTCCAGGGTTATGGGATAATCCTAGGATCTGAATCCAGGGGTGTGTGGGATAATTCTGGGATCTGAATCCAGAGGTTTAAGGGATGTTCCTCTACCTCCCAGCCAGCAATCCCTCATTCCCAACATCCCAGCCCAAGCTCCCCTTTCCCACTGGGAAGCCATTCCCTGTCTCCTGTCCCTCCATGCCTTGTCCCCAGTCCCTCTGCAGCTCTCCTGGAGCCCCTTTAGGCTCTGGAAGTTGCTCCAAGATTTCCCCAGATCCTTAAACATTCCCAGCTCTCAGACTGAGCCTTCCCAGCTGGAAAACTGCCTGGAAAACCAGGTGATTTGGGGTTGGAATGCCGAATTCCAAGTATTCGGATGGCTCCTTCCCCCTCAAGCGAGACTAGAGGGACTGAGAACTCCCAAAATCCATGGATGGAGCTTGGAAACCTCACGGGTGGCTCCAGGAAGAGCCGGAGCTCAGATCCATCCCTGAATCCCATTCCTTGGATCTCATTCCCGCAGATCCCTATGCCATCGTGTCCTTCCTGCACCAGAGCCAGAAGACAGTGGTGGAGAAGAACACCCTGAATCCCACCTGGGATCAGACCCTGATCTTCTACGAGATCGAGATTTTCGGGAATTCCCAGGACGTGGCCGAGTGCCCTCCCAACATCCTGGTGGAAATCTATGACCACGACACCTATGTGAGTGGGGGAATTCCCGCTGGGAATGAGGCGTTCCCACCCTCTGGAATGTGGCATCTCTGGGTGGTTCAGGCCTTGGGGTGGATGCTCCGGAGGGTGAAATTCCAGGGAAAATCCTGTGTTGTCCTTGAGGTCCCTCTTGAGTCACCAAAGCTTCACTGATGTCAATTAAAGTGGGAAAAATAACCCATGGAATTTTCCTCACGGAAAAACCTTGGGATAAGGTTGGAAGCAGTCATGGAATTGGGGAAACACCCTCTGTTGTTTGCCGTGCCCAAAAGGGCTGGGAATGATGGAATTTTGGTGAGGTTGGTTGGAATTTTGAAGTTTTTTTCCTGAAAAAACCAGGCTGGAGCCTGTCCTGAACGCTGGAGGGAATTCAGCACTTGGAATACACCTCAGGAATATCTCAGGAATTTTTTTTCCCTCTCTCCTGCTCCTTCCCAGCAGGAAGCAGGAAAAGCAGGAAAAGATCCCATTGTGGTATGGTGAACGGGATTTTTAGGAGTTGCTGAAGGTTCTGAGTTCCTTCTCTGGAAAACCCGGGATAGGAATTCCACCTCCTAAGCCAAAACTCCTAAAAAATGCACTTTCCCAGCCTTTAGGAATTCTGGGAAGGAGCTGGAAAATTCCAGGGGGCACCAATCCGTTCATTTTCCTGCCCCGATCCCATAACAGCTCATCCCTCACTCCCCATTTTTGGCTGAGGATTGGGTGCATTGGGGATGGGATTTTCCGGGAAAAATGATGGGAATGGCGATCCCGATTCCCGTGATTCCCATTCCAGGGCGCGGATGAATTCATGGGACGCTGCATCTGCCGGCCCAGCCTGGAGCGCTCGCCTCGGCTCTCCTGGTATCCCGTCGTCAAATCCGGCCGGAATGCCGGGGAGCTGCTGGCTGCCTTCGAGCTGATCCAGAGGGAAAAGGTGAGATCCATCCCCGAGACTCCGGAACGCTCTGGAATGCTCTGGAATTCTGATTTCTCCCTAAGATTCAACCTTTGATCAGTGTTGGGTTTTGTCCATCCTGTTTATTTTTTTGTGGGAAGAGCCAGAGGGATTTGTCCCTTTTTGAGGGATAATTCCATAGGCTGATAATTCCAATTCCCAGTGGTTTGGGGTTGGCCTGATGGAAACCTGTGGAGTTCCGGGTGGGATGGGCTGGATGGCTCCTTCTTTCCCAGGATGAGAGCTGTGGCATCTCTGGGATACCGAGGGAGCTGGGAATTGCCAAAATCCATAAGGAATGCTGCGCTTTGCTTGGAATTATTTCTGGAGGGGGTTTAGGAGAGCTGGAGCCACTCCGGCTTTTCCAACGGCTGCATCCCGGATGTGCCAGGAGAAATGGATGGAAAATGGGAGACTCAATCCCTCCATCCTGTTCTTCCCTCCCAGCACCGAGTTTTAACTGGGAATGGGAATCCCACAATTCCCTATTCCCTGGAAATCCCAGGACAAGGCAACAAATGATCCCCACGTGGCTTCTTTCTCCTCATTCCCTCAGAAGCGGGTGGGGGAGGCCTTGGAAAGGCCTTGGAATGGGATTTGGTGGATTTGGTGCCTCCTGGCTGGATGAGAGTCCAGGATTTTTGGAGCTGGGAATGGAAGGGGCAGCACCTGGATGAGGTTTCCCTGGCAGATAAAGTGGGATTAACACTGGGAATTTTCATGGGAATTGTGTTCTCTCCCTGCAGCCGGCTGTCCATCACATCCCTGGATTCGAGGTAATTCCTGACTCCGCTGTCCCTGCAGAGCTGCTGGGAATGGCCCAGCACCATTCCCAGCTTTCCCAGGGAATTCGATTCCATTTCCAGCCCTGCAGCAATCCCTCCATCCCATCCTAGGGAATTCATTTAGGATGAAGGAATTGTGGTTTTCCTCGGGTGATAAAGAAAATCAGGAGAAGTGGGACAAATCCTTCCTGACAGGGCAAATTTATCCCATTCCAGGATTCTGAGGATCTCATGGAAATGTTCCATGGTTCTGGAGGCAGGCTGGGAGAGCTGGGAATGTTGCCTGGAGAAGGGAAGGAGCCAGGGAGAGCTCGAGAGCCCCTGGCAGGGCCTAAAGGGGCTCCAGGAGAGCTGCAGAGGGACTGGGGACAAGGCATGGAGGGAGAGGAGACAGGGAATGGCTTCCCAGTGGGAAAGGGGAGCTTGGGCTGGGATGTTGGGAATGAGGGATTGCTGGCTGGGAGGGTGGGGAGGGGCTGGGCTGGAATTGCCAGAGCATCTGTGGTGCCCCTGGATCCCTGCAGTGTCCGAGGGCAGCCTGGATCCACCTGGGATGGTGGGAATTGTCCCTGGGTGGGAATGAATGGGATTTAAGGACCCCTTCCAGCCCAAACCATTCCATGATTCCATTGAGTTATAAACCTTGGGATGGGTTTAGGGATGGGAATTCCTCTAATTCTCTCCTCTCCTCCTCTTTCCCAGACCGAGCTCTCCTCCAGCCTGGATGAGGTGAGTCTTTGGGAATTCCTTGTTTTTCATCTTGGGATTGTTAAGTTTTGCTTCCTTGGGAAATCCACTTTTTCCCGGATGGATCAAGCTGGAAGCGTTCATTTTAGGAATTTTAGGAATAAGAGTGATCCCTGCAGGATGGGCTTTTCCCATGGCTGGGAATGTTGGGATCCATTTACTCTCTGGAATGAGGTGTCCCATCCTTCTGACCCAGGCGTGTGAGAGCCGGGAATTCTGGGCTGGCCTCAGGAAATCCCAGTTCCAAACTTTCCATGGAGAATTTGCCGTGAATTGAGGATGCGCTGGAATGTTCTGAAGGAAATTCCCATGTCCCATCTCTGGGAAAATCCAGGGATAGTTTGGATGGGGCTGGGAGCAACCTGGGATAGTGGAAAGTTCCCTGCCCATGGATGAGGGTGGAATGGGATGGGATTTCAGATCCCTTCCACTGTTAAATATTCCATGATTCCATCATTCCCAAGAATTCCATCATTCCCAAGATTCTGATTCCACGCCCGAGATCCCAAACTGTCCGAGACTTTATCCTTGTGCATCCCATGGAGCTGATCCCAGGCTGAAGCAAGAGGCAGAGTTGGGATCTTGGAAAAGTCCAGGCAGGGAAAGATCTCCAAGATCTCTTGGAATGTTGTGATGACTCTCAGAGCCCTTCATCCCAAAGTCCGGGAGATGAGCTAGGAAAGACCTGAGCCACATTCCCGGAAAAAGTAGGATTGGATGGGATAAACACAATTTTTCCGAGATCTTTTTCCCACCCAAGCTGCCTTTCCTTGGGAGCTCATCCCGGTGTTCCGTGTGTCCATAATCATCTCTCCTCTTTTTCCCTCCATTTCTTCCCACTGCCGGCATTCCCGGAATTCCACAGCTCTGCATGCCCGCCATGTTCTCCGAGGGGCTCCTCCAATGGGTATCTCGCTCTCCTCCCTTCCCTCCCTTTTCCCAGAATCCAAGCAAAATCCCAGCAGAGCCTCTTGGGGAGAGCAGGATTGCAGGACCTCCATCCTGACAAAATTCCCGGGGCTGCATCCCAAGGATTCCCATCCGGGAATCTCCAGTTCCTCATGGATGAACCCGAAGGACCAGGCTCCATTTTTTTCCCTCCATTTTTTCTTGGGAATGGCTAAATCCCCACCAAACTCTGGGATTTATCTTTGGAACTCATCCCAGTTTCCCTTTAAACTGGGAATCTTTTCCAGCTTTTTTTTTTTGGCCTCACCTGTGTTGATTTTGCTCATCCTGGATCAAAATCCGGCTTGGATTCCATAATCTCCAGAGCACCCGGATTCCCTCTGATTTATCCTTGACCCATTCCCGCTCCCAGCAGGATTTTCATGGATTCTCCTCCCTCCAGCCAGCTGGGAATTGCTTGTTCCCATTGCCATCCTGATCCCTCCCAGCTCCCACCTCATCCCTGGCATTCCCTGCTCATTTCCGTCCATCCGGAGGAACATCCCATCCTCTGGCATTCAGCTGGAATGCGGGAGAACACCTGGAAAACCACCGGGAGAGCAGCAGGGACTGAGGAAGGACCTAAAAAAAATCCTGGAATGATGCAGGGTTAAAATCCAGGTTGATCCCGGAGAGGATGGAAAGGGGCAGGAGCTCTTCCCTGAGGCATTCCCATTGGATTTGCCGAAGGATTGATCACTAATTCACTAATGTCCCTTCCAACCCAAACCATTCCATGGCTTTGGGCCTGAGTGGCCAGAAATGATTTTTTTTTTGGGAATTAGCATTCCAGAGGTAATGCAGGGAATGTGGGATACTCTGCAGCTCTCCCTTCTCCTCCTTCGGGTTATCCCAGATAAAATTCCCATTCCCGGCTGGCACTAACCAACGCTGGGAGCACGTGGAGTGTGGGATGGGGGAGTGGCTTCTCCATGTGGGAAAATTCCCAAATGGAATTACCAAAAACCTTCGGCTAATGAGCAGCTGGGCTCAAGAACCACCAGAAATTCCCAAGGAAAATTAAACCTTGGAATTTTATGGGAAAAGGGGTTGGAACTGGATGATCCTTAAGGTCCTTTTCAACCCCAACCATTCCCTGATTCCATGATTTTCCACAGGAATCCCCTTTGGAGAGCCAATCCTTTACCCAAGCCTGTGATTAAAATGCATCCACGCTTCCTTTAATCCAATAAAATTCCAGCCGGGAGAGAATTCCAAGATCCTAAATCGCTCCCAACTGCAGGGATGGTTTTCCAGAGGTTTTGCTTCCATTCCGGCCTTTCTTGGGGTTCGGAACTGGGAGATGCCGGAGAAGAACATGAGGAATTCCTGCTCCTGCTTTCCTCCTCTGGGAAGGCAAACTGGGAATTCATCAAGAATTCCAAGATTTGAGATCACCCAGATGGAATTCCCAGGTACAAGGGCAGATCCCTTGAATTCCCTTGGGAAAAACTCAGGGATCTCTCTCAGCATCTGAGAGGACCAGGCTGGATCCATTCTTCTCCTCCATTTTTTCTTGGCAATGGCTTTTTGGGGCTAAATCCCAAACTCTGGGATTTATCTTTGGATCATTTAAACTGGGAATCTTTTCTGGCTGTGGTTTTTTTGGCCTTATCCATGTTGACTTCCACTCATCCTGGATCCAAGTCCGGGTTGGATTCCATGATCTCCAGAACTCTCTTCCACCTGGATTCCCGCTGATTTATCCTTGACCTATCCTGGCTCCCAGCAGGATTTTCATGGATTTTCCTTCCTCCAGCCAGCTGGGAATTGCTTTTTCCCACTCCCATCCTCATCCCTCCCTGCTTCCACCTCATCCCTGGCATTCCCTGCCCGTTGGATCTTCTCCAGGATGGATTCAAGGGATAAAACCACTTTTCCAGTACCTCCATCCCACCGTTCCTCATCTTCCTGGGAGAGATGGATGAGTTTGGCGGAGATGGAGGTTCTGGGCGAATCCAGCGTGGGGAGGGATTGATGTCCCATTATCCCATTATCTCATGCCATCCCATCCCATCCCAGCGCTTCCTGACATTCCCTTTCCCTCTCTGCTCCCGCAGTCCGAGGATTCTGACCTTCCCTATCCGCCGCCCCAGCGGGAGCCCAACGTCTACATGGTTCCGCAGGGAATCAAACCCGTCCTGCAGCGCACGGCCATCGAGGTGAGTCCTGGATCCCGTGGGATCCCTCGGGATCGGGGAGTGAGGGCTGGGAATGGGATCTGAGATGGATTTTGGGGTGGGATTCTGGAGGAAAGGAGGTTCTGGGGAGATCTGGCACTGCACAATTCCCTGATGGGAAGGTGGAGCTGGAGGAGTTGGGATTTGCTCCCTGGGAAGAAGGGATGGGATAGGGATGAAGTTCAGGTTGGACATCAGCAGGAATTTCCTCATGGAAAGGCTGGTCAGGCCTTGGAAGTGCCCAGGCAGGTTTGGAGTGTCCATCCTGGGAGGTGTCCAAGGAATTCCTGGTGCCAAGGTGCGCATCAGGCACAGCTTGGACTCAATGACCTCCATGATGCCTTTTCCAACCTCAGTCATTCCATGATTCCCACCACTGGTTGCATGGTTGAACCTCCAGGTTCTCCTCCACTTGGAGGTCTTTTCCAACCTCGGTCATTCCATGATTCCCACCCCTGCTCATCCTACACGGTTGAACCTCCAGGTTCTCCTCCACTGCCGAGGAGCTCCATGGACACCTGGGAGCAGAGCTTTGCCTCAGGATTTGGTATTCCCGTATCCCGCAGATCCTGGCCTGGGGGCTGAGGAACCTCAAGAGCTTCCAGCTGGCCAGTGTGAACTCGCCCAGCCTGCTGGTGGAGTGCGGCGGGCAGCGCGTCCAGTCCGGAGTCATCAAGAACGTCAGGAAGAATCCCAACTTTGACGTCTGCGTGCTCTTCATGGAAGTGGTGAGGTCCTGGTGGGGCTGGGGTGGGGAAGAAGGTCCCATTAAAATGGATCTCAGGGTGAAGGACCTCAAAATCCCATAAAAATAGATTTTGTGAAGGACCTCATGTCTGGTAAAATTGGATCTTCTGGTGAAGGATGTCAAAGTCCCATCAAGTTGGGCCTTGTGGTGAAGGACCTCAAAATTCCCTGAAAATGGATCCTGTGGTGAAGGACAATAAAGTCCCATAAAATTTATGTTGTGAAGGACCTCAAAGTCCCATAAAATTGGATTTTGTGGTGAAGGACCTCAAAGTTCCAAGGAAACGGATGTCACAGTGAAGGACCTCAAAATTCCATGAAAACGGATCTTATGGTGAAGGACTTTGAAGTCCCATAAAGATGGATTTTATGGTGAAGGACATCAAGATCCCATAAAAGTGGATCTTGGGATGAAGGACCTCAAAATCCCATAAAAAGGTGTCTTGTGAAGGATCCATAAAATTGCATTTTGGGGTGAAGGACCTCCAGATCCCATAAATATGGATCTCCTGGTGAAGTTAACTCTGCCCTTGTTTTTTTTTGGGATGGTGCAGAACATCCACCCTCCCTTTCCAGCCCCATTCCATGGCCTCATTCCATGTTCCCTTCCCTCTTCCCACAGCGCCTTCCCAAGGAGAGCCTCTACAGCCCCCCCATCATCCTGAAGGTCATCGACAACCGCCCCTTCGGCCGCCGGCCCGTGGTGGGACAGTGCACCATCCGATCCCTGGAGGAATTCTACTGGGATCCTTCCCGGCAGGACATGGCAGCGCCCCAGGAGCAGCCAGGTGGGTGGGAATGTCGGGATTTGTGTCCTTTGTGGAGTCGTGGAATGGGTTGAGTTGGAAGGGATCTCATAGATCATCCCACCCTATCCAGGGAGAATTCCCACCATCCCAGGTGGATCCAGGCTGCCCTTGGACACTGCAGGGATCCAGGGGCACCACAGCTGCTCTGGCAATTCCAGCCCAGCCCCTCCCCACCCTCCCAGCCAGCAATCCCTCATTCCCAACATCCCAGCCCAAGCTCCCCTTTCCCACTGGGAAGCCATTCCCTGTCTCCTGTCCCTCCATGCCTTGTCCCCAGTCCCTCTGCAGCTCTCCTGGAGCCCCTTTAGGCCCTGCCAGGGGCTCTCAGCTCTCCCTGGCTCCTTCCCTTCTCCAGGCAACATTCCCAGCTCTCCCAGAATCCTGGAATGGTTTGGGTTTGGAGGAACTTAAAATTCCATCCTATTCCCGCCTCTATCCATGTTCAGGAACACCTCCCACCATCGCAGGTTGCTCCAAGCGCAGTCCAGCCTGGCACTGGACACTTCCAGGGATCCAGGGGCACCACAGCTTCTCTGGGAATTTCATTCCAGACCCTCCCCACCCTCACAGAGGGGAATTTTTTCCCAGTATCCCAGCCGAAGCTGCCCTCCTTCAGTTTAATCTGTTCCCCCTTATCCTGGCACTCCATGTCCTTTTCCCAAGTCCCTCTCCCGACTCCTTGGAATCCTGGATTGGATCAGGATAATGGATATTAACTCTGGGAAGTGTAAAAAGTCTGGATGAGGTTGGGATCACAGATATGAACTTTGGGTGGTGGGAAGAGCCTGGGATCATGGAGATGGGAGGGGCCGGGATCACTCCTGGAGGCTCTGGGATTCCCAAATCCCGGGATCCCGGTGACTCCCACTCCGGTTGCAGATGATGTCAGCCTCACACCCAGGGATGATGTCCTCATTGACATTGACGACAAGGAGCCCCTGATTCCCACCCAGGTATGGAAAATGCCACCAGGCTGGGAAAATCCCAGATTTTTCCATGCTCTGCCAGATCCGGTGAGGGTGGAGGAACCCAGCAGTGCTGATGTGAGGCTTGATCCAGTTGGATCCATCCTTTCCCAACTTCCATGTGTTTTCCCTCCCTCTCCTCACCTGCGCAACCCCAAACTCCTCCTCCTTCCCTTTGCTGGGATTTGCTTTCCCGACGGAGAGAAATCCATGCCAGGCTCTTCCCAAGGAAACAAAAATTCCCTGAGGTTCCATCATCCTCACCCCAGGTCTTTTCCCAGTTTGGCTCCTGGTTTGTGGGAATTTTACTGGAGTGGGATTGCAGAATCCCAAATCCCAAATCCATGGTGGTGGGAGCATGGAAGGAGGAAAGGAATTGGTGGAATTCCAGCTCTGTGCCGTGAATTTGAGGGATCTCAGCTTTCCCTTGGGAATGGAGCAGGATGGACAAACCCCTGGAGCTTCTGTTCTTCCAGGAACTTCCCATATCCACAGACCTTGGATTGCTTCTCCAGCAGAAGGAATCTTTGGGACAGAGCTGTGCTGAGCTGTGTGTGGGATGCACAGATCCGGAGGTGATCCCGGTGCCTCTGGAGCAGCTGGGAATGGCGTCAGGAATGTTTGGTGAAGCTTTTCCCAATCTCCTATCCCTTGGTGGGATATCACGGGCTGGAATTTCCTTTCTCCCTGTGCCTGGATGCCACAGGGCTGGAAAAGCCGGAGTTTTCCAGAAGGGATCTGCCTCTCGGGTGTTTCCTGCCTCAGTTTTCCGGGTCTTGAGCACTTCCAGGGATGGAGGAGCTGGTAAATCCAAGATGTCCAGCTTGGGCATGGATCCTGCTCTTTTCCGTGTCCTTGCTGGCACCTGGGGGGTTCTATTCCCAAGGATTTTCCGGTGCAGTTGGATATTTGTGGTGTATCCTAAAGCTGAATCCCACATCGAGCTGGGAATCAGGAATTTGTCCAATTCCCAGCAAAATCTGTGGATGTGGGAATCCAACTTTCCTGGCCCTGCTCATTCCCACTCCAAATCCTCATCCCTGGAAGTGTCCAAGGCCAGGTTGGAATAGGCTTGGAGAAACCTGGGATAGCAGGAGGTATCCCTGTCCATGGAAAGGGTGGAATGGGCTGGGATTCCATTCCATGATCCCATTATTCTGTTCACAGCTCCCTTGGGATCTTGTCCTGAAATCCATCAGTCTCCGTTAGGAACGGGACAGGGGAATTGGGAAATTTGGCTCCAGGGAAAAGCGTGGAAAGGAAAAAGCAGCTCCCAAAAATGCTCCTGATTGGAGTGTTGGGAAATTGGGAAAGCAGCCTCATTCCCTCCTGTTCACTTCCCATTTAAGGATTTATCCCTAAAATTTACAACTGGGCTTTGTCTTGGATCAGGGAAGTAACTGGAGCATGCCCGTGGAAAACGTGGAGTTTTGGCACAGGAATTTCTGCAATAAATCCCCCTTTTTCTAGTCCAGGATGGAGAAACCTGGGAGAAAACAGAGGGAATAATGTGGGAATCTCCTGGGGGCTGAGAGGGGGCTGAACCCACTGTGGGATCCCAAATCGGGATGCAGAGCTGGGATCTCCCATGATCCAAGGTTTCCCATGATCCAGAATCGGGATCTCGCATGATCTGGTGCTGGCAGTGCCCAGACGATGTTGTGCTGGTCATTCCCACTGGTGACATTCCCAGTTTGTCCCATTTTTCTGAGTGGTCAGGATGGAATGAGCACCCTGGGATGCCCAGAGACAGGGTCGGCCGTGCCTGCTATTCCCTGGAAATTTCTCTCAGATTCCCGTGACTTATTCCTGGAAAACCACGTTGGTGGCAATCCTGCTCCCATTTGTTCCTTTGGGAACAAAACCTCAGGATTGGACACATCTCCCTGGAGCTTCGGGGGCTGTTCCCGGGAATTGGGAGATCCCATAGGAAGGAATCAGATGGAATCCTGGATCTTTTTCCCTGGGGCAGCCTAAAATTTCTTGGAATCATTTCCGAGCTTGGATCAACTTTAGGGAAGAGTTCAAACAGCAGGAAAAGCGGGAGAGGGATGTGGCAAAACCATTCCAAAGTGGCAGATTTTGGGCATTTGTTCCTGGAAAAAAGCATTTCCCAAACAATCCAATTCCTGCCACGAGTGGAGCTCTTCAGTTTGACCCTGGATTTGTCCTTCTCCCTTTGTTCCTTTCCTTGTTTTTCCCATCATTTCGGGAAAGGAGGGAGCTCCTTCCTGGAAAGCCAACCCCAAATTCCCACCTCGGAATTTTGGCCCTGGAAAAGCTGCTCCTCTCCTGGAGGTGGACAGGGATGGAGGCGTGGATGGACCATTGGGATCATTCTGTCCATCCAGGGCCAGATTTGGGAGGTCAAGGAGCAATCCCAATCCTCAGGGACCATCCCACTCCTCCTTCCCGGGAAAAGGGATGGATCCCAACCCAGCAGGAATATTCCAGCGGTGCCCTCAGCAGCAGGAGCCAGGATTTTTCATGGATGCTTTTCCTTGTGTGGCTCCGGAGTTTTTCTCCCTCCTTGCCAAGCCTGGCTTTGCTCCC
The DNA here is from genome assembly GCA_024500445.1 of Entomyzon cyanotis. Lineage (NCBI taxonomy): Eukaryota > Metazoa > Chordata > Aves > Passeriformes > Meliphagidae > Entomyzon > Entomyzon cyanotis. The sequence continues at coordinate 1,395,539 of JAKEPQ010000146.1, read as the reverse complement.
TCCTCCCATGGATGGCTGGAACAAAGGATCCCTTTGTTGCTTCCCATGGAAAATCGGGAAAACAACCAGAGGTGAAATCCCTCCGCTCCGAGCTTTGGGAGTGCATTATCCATCTGATCCGAGCGGGATCAGGAGTTCAGCCGGAGTTTAAAACCAGGTTAAGGGCACAGGAATCACATCCAAAAAATCATGGAAAAGCTGTTTTTCCCGGTTAATTCAGTCTAGTTTGGTTTTCTGGGAGAAGGGGTTTTGGAAAGGAGGAATTTGGGGAAAAAGCTGCTGGATCAGGCCTTGTCCTGCCTGCTCTGCTTCCTGTGTTTTCTGAGGGTTCATTCCCTTGGGAAGAAGCTCGGGAAGGACATCCACAGATCCATGGGATGAGCAGGGGTTTGATCCTTTGGATTTTATCCAATGGATAAATTGGCTGGAAAGGATCTATTCCCAGCAGCTTCTGGGAGCTGTGTGGGAATCCCGGTGGAAAATGATCCTGAGAGAAATTTTCCCTATGGAGCAGCTGGAAATTTTGGGGTTTGGCTCAAGGATGGCGGTCTGGATTTGTGGGATCAGAGCAGCATTTTGGGAACCAACCCGAGCTGGATAACTGGGAATGCCATTGGGATTGGCTTGGTGCTCAAACCTGGCTGTTTTCTGGGAAGAACCTCTCATTCCTCCCCCTTTCCACCTCCAAGGGATCGAACCTGGGAATCCAGGATCACTTCCAGGCGGGAAGTGATCCCAGGTTTTTGAGATCCCAGGATTTGGTTTGCTGAGGATTTGCTGGGCTTGGATCTGGACCTTGATCCTGAGCATTCCCAATCCCATTCCAAACCCGCTCTGGCCCAGATCCCTCCTTGGATCCTGATAATTCCCTGTGTTTGCAGCCCTCGGTATCCAGGGAAAAGCCTCTCCTCCACAGGGAATTACTAACAGCTTTTCCATATTTTTTCCGCTTTAATATCCCATTTTTCCTCTGCCTCACTCCATCTATGCCCATTTTGCTCAACATCCCTAAAAAGTCCAACCCTGCTCTCATCCCAAAGTTGCCTCATCCCGGGAAACCCCAGGGTCGGGAATATCTGTTCGGATGAATCCCTTGAATTTCTCCCAAACGGTTGCTTTCGCTGATGTGTGTTCATCCCTGAATTTCCTGGAATTCCTTGGATAACGGCTCCTTTTAATTTGTAGCTCGCCGAGGCTTTGACGAGCTCAGCGCTAATTAACATCCCGGATTCCCGGGCCCCGCCCCATGTAGGTATCGCTTCCTTCCTAATTAACGGCTTCATTAATGACCCCAATCCATGGGAATGCGCGGATTGAAATGTCAGCAGGCGTTTCCTTCTGGGAAAGATCCCGCTGGCTGCTTAGGAAAATGGCAATTCCAGCTGGATGCCAGAGTGTCCTTGGGTTTTCCGCTCGTTCCAAAGGGAATGAGGGTGGTTTGGGGAGGAATTCTGTCTCCAGATCTGGGATCCGAGCACAGGAAGGATGTGGGAATGTGGGAACGATCCAGAGGAGGCACTGGGATGATAGGAGGGATGGACTGGGAATGCTGGGAGGAAAGGCTGGGAGAGCTGGGAATGTTCTCCTGGAGAAGGGAGAACTTCAGGGAAACCTCAGAGCTGCTTCCGGGAGAGCTGCAGAGGGAGTGGGGACAAGGCATGGAGGGACAGGAGACAGGGAATGGCTTCCCAGTGGGAAAGGGGAGCTTGGGCTGGGATGTTGGGAATGAGGGATTGCTGGCTGGGAGGGTGGGGAGGGGCTGGGCTGGAATTGCCAGAGCAGCTGTGGTGCCCCTGGATCCCTGCAGTGTCCAAGGGCAGCTTGGATCCACCTGGGATAGTGGGAATTGCTGAACATGGATGGGGTGGGACAAAATTTAAGGATACCTCCCCTTTTCCTGCTCCCTTTTTGTGTTTTCCATGAGAAAACCAGATGTTAGGAGATTCCTGGGTTTTACAGGGAGCTGCTTTGTGTTCTCTGGGATAACGCTCCAAAGGAGCAATTCCCTGTATCCCAAATTCATTCTGATTAGATTCCCGATGGAATTATGGAATGGTTTGGGTGGGAAGGACTTAAATCCCATCCCATTCCACCCCATCCATGGCAGGGACACCTCCCACTGTCCCAGGTTGTCCCAAGATCTTTCCAACCTGGCCTTGGACAATTCCAGGGATTGGTCAATTCCAAACATTGACCACAGATGGGTGGCAGTGCAGGAATCCCGACTGTGGAAGCAAAAATTCCCTAAATAATGCCCCCATCCCGCTGTCCATGCCCATCTTTCATTTACATGGATATGGTTTTGGTTTAGGTCAAATAAAATCTAGGAAAAAAACCAACAAAAAAACCCAAGGATGGAAAAGCTGCAAACCATTAATTTAAAATGGAAATAAGGGAATCTGAGACAGGAATAAACCATCCCGTTGTCCTGGGCTTTTCCAGGATTTCTAGGAACGGGAATAGATGTGACAAAGCCCAGGTTGCAGAAATCTGGGAATATTTCTTTGGGAAGACCATCCCGGTTTGGAAAGCTGAGTTCCCCTCTCCCTTCCTGTCTCCTTCTCCTTTATAGCTCCGGAGCTTCGCACGAAAGCCGGAGATGGGGAATGAGGCCCAGGGGCTGCAGCCGGGGAAATCTTAGGAAAAAGGATTTTCCAGCCAAAAAATCCAGCCCAGTGTGGGGAGTGTGAGGGAGGTCCTGGATTTCACTGGGATCTGCCTCTGTCTGGGGCGGGAATGACAAGGGGGAAGGGTTGGAAGTGCCGGAGGGCAGGGATGGATGGATGTTGGGATGGAATTGCTGGCTGGGAGGGTGGGGAGGGGTTGGGATGGAATTCCTGGAGAAGCTGTGGTGCCCCTGGATCCCTGGAAGTGTCCAAGGGCAGGTTGGATCCACCTGGGATGGTGGGAATTGTCCTTACCCATGGAATGGGATGAGGTGGTTTCAGACACGCAAATCCCCCATCCCGATTCACGGAGCCGACCAGAGCCAATTCCAGCTGATCCAAGTCTGTAAACTATTTGGGATAATTGGTTGTTTGCTGGGTTTGCTTCTTCCCAGTCCGAGCCCACATTTCACGGCTTCTCCGGTTACTGTTCCCTGGAAAAGCTCCGGGGGTCGGATATCTCCTCCTGGGAATGGTTCCCAACCCAGCCCCGGAATGTTCCTGATGGTTTTTATATTCCCAGTTGGGAGCCAGCCATGGCACTGCCACGGGGGAGGGGTGGGTAAAATTCCCAGGAAAATCTCCAGGGCTGGGTTTCCACAGCCTGGGGTTTGTAGGATCATGGAATGGTTTGGGTGGGATGGGAGCTGGAAGTTCATCCCATTCCATGGGCTGGGACAATTCCTGCTGTCCCAGGTGGATCCAAACCCCAATGTCCAGCCTGCAGGCATCCAGGGGCACCACAGGTTCTCTGGAATTCCATCCCAGTCCCTTCCCACACTCCCAGCTAGGAATTTTTTCTGGAAAGGGAAAATTCTCCTCCCTCCAGCCGTGCTTTGTGCCTGGAGCTGCTGCAGCTCCTGGGATGATGGGATCAGGTGATGTGATCTGGTTATTCCCAGGATATCCAAGGGACAGCTCCCTCTTGGGAAAAAGGTTGGAGTTCAAGGGTGGTGAGGCTCTGGAAGTGAGAGAGAAGAGGGAGGGAACAGGGATAGGGAGAGAGGAACCCTCTGGATGATCATGGCAGCAGCTCTCCACGTCTGGAGAAGCCCTTTCTCCAAGAAAATTTGTGGATCTGGTCACTTGGAATTAAATTTATCCAGAAGTGACATTCACCTGGGATCCATGAAAAAGTGGGAGAGGGAGACCCCGATCCCAAAGATCCTGGGATGTGGGATGTGCCATGTCCAGGATAAACCTCTGGAGGGGATTTTGGGATACCTGGAAGGAGTTTTATCCATCCCTGGATAAGTGAAATCCCTCAATCCATCCTTTGCCGATCCATCACTTTCCCTGCCTTTCCCATTCCCAAACGGATTCATCTCCATCGCTATTAACATTCCAGCTGCTCCCCTTCCCTCCTTTGTATGTTTTCCTGCTTTTTTAATTGGAAAATGCATCAAAATCCACCAAAATCTGTAACCCAACTCTTTCCCTTGGGGCTGCAGAGGATTCTGTGGGTAAGTCATGGGATGAAGCCAAGCGTTTTCCTTATATCCCGATACCTGTGGAATGTCACGATGTCTGAATGGAGCTTTTAAAGAATAAAATGGGAAGTGAAGGGAGAAAAATACGGATTTTCCCAAAAAAAAAAAAAAGGAGGTGACGGAAGCCTCGGAGTGAATTTCTGGAGTATTCCTGTTAAATCCAATGTCTATCCATTAAATCCTGCTTCAAATAGAAATCCAGTAAAACTCCAATTGGAATCCTCCGTGAGGTCACTGAGCTGGAATTCCGTGACCTCCTAAAAGGAGACACCAGGATTTTGCAGGAATTCTTCACGGATCGCCGGCAAAGCGATCTCAACAATGGGATTCCTATAAAATCCATGGAATTGTTGAGCTGGCATATCCGGTTTTCCTCTTGGAATGGCATCCTTAGAGCTGGAATGGTTTGCACCGGGAGTGAGGTGATGGGCGATGAGGTTTTGTGGGATTTTCCCGTTTTTCCTTTTTGTCCAAGGGTTGTGTCCTTCCGGAGACCTGAGCACCGTTGGGTTTTAATGGAAAGATGGGAATTTTAGGGATTTATTCATTTATCCACAGGTTTTGTTGGGAATGGGGAGGTCTGGTGGTGCCGGGATACAACCAGGAAATCAATCCCTGTCTCCCAAATCCCAAAAATTTCCAGGGAAAGTCTAAAATTGGAGAATTTCAGGCTGGTAACACCAGAGTTAAATTGTCTCATTCCCTGTGTGATCCTGCATGGAAATCCTGGGAAGACCAAACTCCATGTGGCCAAAAATTCCCTAAAAATGCTCCAAATTCTTCTTGGAATATTCTTCTTGGAGCTCTACCTCATCTTCCCATAGGGAATCATCCTCTTGGGAATATCCAGTGCCACAGCTGGATTTGGGGTGGGAGCATCCCAAAAAACCTGGAAATCCGGGATGGAGTTGATTCAGGGTTCACTTCCCAAATCTGGGAGCTGCTGCTGCCGTTTTCCCGGGATTTTCTTCTGGAAAAGGAGTAACTTTGGGATCTCTGGCTGCAGGAGGAGGAATTCATCGATTGGTGGAGCAAATTTTACGCTTCCACGGGAGAGAGGGAGAAATGCGGGAATTACTTGGAAAAGGGATTCGACACCTTGAAGGTGAGTGGCCTCCGCTGGAATTCCTTGGAATTCCACTCGCCATGTTTGCCTTGGGATTTTACCTTTTTTTTCCCCATCCAGGTAAAAAAAAAAAGGAAACATTTTTCCCAGTTTGGAAAATTCCATTTCCTTTGGAAAATCCTTTTGGGGGAACTTCCAGAAATTTTCCCCTTGGGAAGTCGTGGAGAGTTTGCCACCTTGGGAAGGGTTTGGGAATGAGGAAAATCTGGGATTGCTCATGGAAGAGGGAGATTTAGGCACAAGGAATGCTAAATTTAATGCAAAAATCCCAAATAGGGAAGATTTTCCTTGATTTTGAGGAAAATTCCGAGCAGGAAGATCTCTATCCATGAAAAACCTTCCAGGAGACCTTGGCTTTGTCTGGGTCATTGGGATGGGCTGGAATTTTTTGTGGGATTCCCAAATTCTCCTCTTCTCACTGTCCCAGAGGGAAATAAGGGAGAAAAATCCCTGGGAATTTCTCCCTGTGGATTGTGTTTTCCCATGGGATTGAGGACTTGTGGGTGGAATTTTTTCCCTGCTCCATCTTTTCCTCCACAGGTCTACGAGACGGAGCTGGAAAACCTGGAGGAATTCGAGCACCTCTCCGATTTCTGCCACACCTTCCAACTGTTCCGGGGGCCGATCCCAGGATTCCAGCGATGACCCCTCGGTCGTGGGGGAATTCAAGGTGGGTTGTGTCCATGGGGTGGGAATGGGAGGATCCTCAAGGTCCTTTCCAGCCCAAATCATCCCATGACTCCAGGAATTGTGGGAGTTGTGGAATTGTCACCCGTGGAAGTGTCCGAGGTTTCTTGGATGGGGCTTGGAGCAGCCTGGGATGGTGGGAGGTGTCCCTGAACGTGGATGGGGTGGGAATGGGATGGGATTTAAGGTTCCTCCAAACCTAGACCATCCCAGGATTCTGGAGGCAGGCTGGGATAGCTGGGAATGTTGCCTGGAGAAGGGAAGGAGCCAGGGAGAGCTCGGAGCCCCTGGCAGGGCCTAAAGGGGCTCCAGGAGAGCTGCAGGGGGACTGGGGACAAGGCATGGAGGGAGAGGAGACAGGGAATGGCTTCCCAGTGGGAAAGGGGAGGTTGGGCTGGGATGTTGGGAATGAGGGATTGCTGGCTGGGAGGGTGGGGGAGGGGCTGGGCTGGAATTGCCAGAGCAGCTGTGGTGCCCCTGGATCCCTGCAGTGTCCATGGGCAGCCTGGATCCACCTGGGATGGTGGGAATTGTCCCTGCCTGGAATGGGATGAGCTTTACATTCCCTTCCATCCCAAACCTCTCCAAGATCCCACAGTTCATCCCACCCATTCCAAGCCCGCTCACTCAGGTCCCACCTCCCCGTGTCATTCCCTGAATTCCCGTGTCCTTCCCAGGGTTCCTTCAAGATTTACCCTCTTCCCGACGATCCGCGGGTTCCGCTGCCTCCCCGGCAATTCCAGCAGCTCCCAGCCCGGGGACTCCAGGAATGCCTCGTCAGGGTTTACATCATCCGCGCCTTTGGCCTCCAGCCCAAGGACTCCAATGGGAAGGTATCCCGGTGGGAAAGATCCAGGATGGCTCCTGGAATGGATTCCTGGAACGGCTCAACCCTCATTGGTCAACATTCCATCAAAATTTGGTCAAACTTTGGTCAAAATTGGTCGAAATTTGCGAATTTGCCTTAACATTTAGGAATTTGTCCCCCTTCTGCCTCCATGGGAACATCTGGGAATTCCAGGAGCCAACTCTTCCTCTATCCATGGGGAATTTTCAGGAGTTCAACGAGTTTTGGGTTTGTTTTTATTTGGGTTTTTTTTTGGTGTCTTGGTGCTGAAGGAAACAAAATCCCATTTTCCCCAAGAATCCATTTTTGGAAAACTGTCAGTCTGGAAGCAAAATTCCAGGAAAACAGGAATTGTGTAGGTCCAGAAGTCCCCAGATCTTTGGGAAGGGAAAAATCCTTTGTAAGTCTCTTTTTTTCCACTGGAAAACAAGGGGAAAGTTAAAGAATACTGTGGGAAATACATGAAGAAATATATAGGAAAAATAGATGGGAAAAAATTAAATACATGTGGAAAATATATGGAAAAATAATATATTTTTAAATATATAATATATATTTGGAATATATATCGAAAAATAGAAAAAGAAATTCCAGCTGCTTTTGGTTCTTCCAAATTTTTTCCATGGATTTGGAATGGAAGTGTTCAATTCCTTAGAAATTTCCCATAAATGAATCCTGAGGACTAAAAATAAGGAAAAATAAAGGGATTTTTTTTTCAATTTAAAACCCCAAACCAACCCAAATTTCATCCCAGGTTTTCCCTGGGATGGGAATTTTCCAGAGGCTCATCCCAGCCTGGGGAAGACCTGGGTGCTCATTCCATTCCTTGAGTGCTGTTTGCCATGCATTCCTTAAAAAACAAATCAGCAGGAACAGGAAAATCAGGGAAAAGTGATGCGGAAATTTGGCCCGGGTGTTTTTTCCCAGGGAATTTTTGGATGTGACCGGGATGGTGGATCCCTGTAGATCCAGGTGAAATCTTTGAGGTGGAATTAGATCTTATCCTTGATTTTTCTCTTGTCCCGGCAAAAAATCCGGCTTGAATGAAATTCCCCGCTTTTCAAATTAATCTGGAATTCCCAGGATAATTTTATTCGGGAGAGGGATGGGATTTGGAACAACCTGGGCTGGGGAAAAGGGTGGGATTGGATGAGCTTCAGGATCCCTCCCAGTCCAACCCATCCCATGGGATTTTTGTGTTTCTTCCCATGCCCGCCTCCAGTGCGATCCCTACGTGAAGATTTCCGTGGGAAAGAAATCCATAAATGACCAGGACAACTACCTTCCCTGCACTCTGGAGCCTGTCTTTGGGAAGTAAGTGTGGATTCCGGTTGGGATCCATGGAATTTTTTGGATGTCCTGCTGAGGGGATTGTGCTGGGCCTGCAGGAGTTTCCCATTCCAACACTCAATTCCAGCTTGGAGCAACCTGGGGTAGTGGAATCTGCCCATGGAAGGGATTTGGAATGGGATGGATTTTAAGGTTCCTCCCACCCAAACCATTCCATGATTCCATCATTCATCAATCCCTGGGATTTCTCTGGAAACTGGATTGGCTCAGGCTGGTTGGACCTGGAATTCCATAGTGGAGGAACCTGGTTGCTGGAAAAGAGTTTGGGAATTTCTCCTCCTCATCCAGGAGCTTTGATCTAATGTCTGAAGGAAAAATAGGAGGAATGGAGACCTCTTTGGAGGCTCTGGAATGGGAAACCTGAAAATATTCTGGAGAGGAATTATCCATGGATAATTGAGTTGTTTCCCTCACAAATGGGATAAAAGTCCAAGGATAATGGGTTTATTCTGGGAAAAGGTGTTTGGCAGGGCTGAAAAAGGAGCAGGGAAACTGAGGAAAGCTCAACTCCGTGGGGCTTTGCTCTCCCAGAAAATCAAGGAATCAGGGAATATCCTGGGTTGGGAGAGACCCATTGGGATCATCGATCCAGCTCTCCCCAGGGCAATCCCAACAATCCCACCGTGCGCCTGGAAGTGTTTTCCAAATGCTTCCGGAGCTCTGGCAGCCTTGGGAATGTGACCATTCCCTGTTCAGTGCCCAACCTCCCTCTGGATGAGGAATCTTTTCCCAAAATCCAACCTAACCCACCCTGGAACAGCTCTGGCTGTTCCATGATTCCATAATTCTTCGACCAACTTTCCCATCCTGGCTTTAACCCCAGCTCCGGGCTGCTGTTAAATTCCCATTTCCCGAGTTTTTCCCGGCTGGCTGCCCTCCAGCTCCAGCCAATTAATTTGCGCTGCTCCCAGCTCCTCCCACACTCTTAATTAGTGCCTTAATTACTCCTTTCCTCTCCTTAAAATCTGCTCTGGGGTGGCTGCTGGGAATGTTTATCCCACTTTTCCCCAGCCTTCCCACACAGGTGGACAATTCCTTGGATTTTCTGGCTCGCCCACTCTCTTCCATGTCTCCAAAATCCATGAGATTGGCTGGGTCTGGATCCATCTGTATCCAGAGGGATGGATCTGGGGCTGGTGGGAGTTGTCCCTGTCCATGGAATGGGTTGGAATTGGATGGGAATTAAAGTTCTTCCAACCCAAACTGGTCTGGAATTCCATGATCCCAGGCTTGACTCCTGTTTTGGATATTTCCTCCAAGAGGAGTTTTTCCCAAAGCTGTCACTTCTCCGCCTTTCAAATTCCATGGTAATGAGGATTCCTGACTCCCGCCTGTTGCTCTTTTTCCCTGGGATATCGCAGTGTTGGGTATTTTTAAGAGGAATTAAACCGGATCAATATTTGTTTGGGAATAATTTATCCAGGGAAAAATGAACCGCAGACAGGCTTGGTTACATATCCACACTGGATCACAGGGCTGGAGCCAGGCTGGGAGAGCTGGGAATGTTGCCTGGAGAAGGGAAGGAGCCAGGGAGAGCTCGGAGCCCCTGGCAGGGCCTAAAGGGGCTCCAGGAGAGCTGCAGAGGGAGTGGGGACAAGGCATGGAGGGAGAGGAGACAGGGAATGGCTTCCCAGTGGGAAAGGGGAGCTTGGGCTGGGATGTTGGGAATGAGGGATTGCTGGCTGGGAGGGTGGGGAGGGGCTGGGCTGGAATTGCCAGAGCAGCTGTGGTGCCCCTGGATCCCTGCAGTGTCCAAGGGCAGCCTGGACATTGGGACTTGGAGCAGGCTGGGATAGCGGGAGGTGTGGAATGAGAAGGTCTTTAAGGTCATTTTGGTGTCTCCCGACCCAAATCATTCCATGATTCCATGAATCCTTGATAACCTAAGCCACCCCACCCTCCCTGGCACTGCTGTATCCAGGTGCCACTGAATCTCCAGGTCTCCCTGCTCCATCCCATCACTGGTCGGTTGGGATGGTGTGTGGATCCATTCCCATGGAATCCCAGCAGTGCGATCCCCTTTTCCCACGCATTTTCCCACTCCATTCCCAGGATGTTCGAGCTGAGCTGCACCCTGCCCCTGGAGAAGGACCTCAAGATCGCCCTTTACGACTATGATCTCCTGTCCAGGGATGAGAAGATCGGCGAGACCGTCATCGACCTGGAGAACCGCTTCCTGTCCAAGCACGGAGCGCGCTGCGGCCTCCCCCAGACCTACTGCCTGTGGGTGCCTCCGTGGGCTTGGAATGTCCGTGGAATTCAGGATTGGGATGCTGAGGTGGCCATGGGATCAGGGCAGGGTTGTTCCGGGGGATGTGGATGGAGCTGCAGTTCCCAAAGTCCTGAATCTTCTCCAAAATCCATAAACGTCCTCAGGGAGATCCTGATGTGGAACCTCGTGCTGAGGACAACCCCAGAGAAGCTGTGGCTGCCCCAACCCTGGAAGGGGAGATTTGGTTGGGATATTGGGAACGAGGAATTCCTGGCTGGGAGGGTGGGGAGGCCACATGGAATGGATTTCCTAGAGCAGCTGTGGTGCCCCTGGATCCCTGGATTTGTTCAAGACCAGGTTGGACTTTGGAGCTTGGAGCAACCTGGGATAGTGGGAGGTGTCCCATTGCAGAGGGTGGAATGGGATGATCTTTAAGGTCCTTCCAACCCGACCCATTCCATGATCCCATGATTCCATGACTCCATGATTCCATGATTGATTCCATGATTGATTCCATGATTCTGTTTGGTTCCAGCTCTGGCCCCAACCAGTGGCGAGACCAACTCCGCCCTTCCCAGCTGCTCCAGCTCTTCTCCCTGCAGCACAACTACAAACCTCCCACCTACAAATCCGACCGGATCATCTTCCGGGATCAGGAATATCTCCTCTCCGAGCTGGGTAAGGTGACAGGGATGCTTCGGGATAGCAGAATTGCCCTTATCCAGTGCAGGGATGGAGCTGGATGTCATGGAGACATCACCAGGACTGGGTGATGGCATTGTCCCCAGCCTTCTCCTCACTGTCCCCATCGGGTCTCAACCATTCCCAAGCCCCAAATCCTGGGATTTTGTCCAGACCCTCAATCCATCAACCCTGACTTGGACCAAACCAAACTAAACTTCCCTGGGTGTGACCTCTATTGTTGGGAATTCCATTGGGAAGCTCCAAGCGGAACTTCCAAGTGCATGGAGACATCATGAGGAGCATTATGGAGACCAGGGCTGGATGATGGGATTGTCCCCATCCTCCTCCTCGCTGTCCATGTTGGCTCTGGTCCATTCCCAAGCTTGGCCGTGCTCCAAATCCTGGGATTGGAGACTTTCGATCCAGGAATGTTGACCTTGAGTTTGACCTAACCCAACACCCCTGGATTGAGAGTGAGAAGCTCCAAGTGGATGTTCCAGGGCTGGAAGAGCAGCTCTGCCGCTGGAATCTCATTTTGGGAATGGTCACTAGAGGGAGACAGTATCCCACACATGGTGCCTGGGAATTCCTCCAGGATTTGGGGCAACTGGGGGACAAACCCAGCTTGGACCAAAGAGGAGAAAAGTCCTGGAATTTTGGGGAGGAGTTTTTTGTTTGCGCAAAAGTCACATCACCGATGCTTTTGTATCCTGGGCACCTCCATCTGACCCAACATTCCTGGGCAGGAATTGTATTTTTGGGAAAACTTTGCTTTAAGGCACAACAAGGGATGTTTTTGTCCCAGGAGGAGGTGAAATCCCACCAGGCCTGGCCCAGGGGATGAAGTTTGGGATCATGGAATGGTTTTGGTTGGAAGGACCTTAAAGGTGATCCAGTTCCACCTTCTCCATGGGCAATGGAGCTGCCCATGGGTGGATCCTGGGTGGATCCAAACTGGCCCTGGACACTTCCAGGGATGGGGCAGCCACAGGAATTCTATTCCTGGCCCTCCCCACCCTCACAGGGAAGAATTCCCAATATCCCACCTAAATTTTGATCGGATTTTATCGAGGCCACCACATCAAGGACGTCACCGGAAACACAAAACCAGGCACAACCCAGGGCTGATCCCTCTCCCCTCTCCAGGAAACAAAGCACAAATCCCTTCAGGAATTCAGGCTTTCCCCCGAGGAGAAGGGAAGCTCCATCACTTTGCAGCCTCTCCTTATGGAAAAGTTTTCCAGGGAGAGCTGGGGAGGTGTGAAAATGTGTCCCCCCCGTGACACGTTTTATGGGATGTCACCTTCGCCTGCTTTAATGGCAGCGAGTTCAAAGAGCGGAACAAATCCCGAGGCTTGACCCGGAGCAGGTCTGGAATCCAGCTGGGAGCTCTGGAGCCGGACTGGGAATAAACTGGAGCCATTAAATGCGGGAGCTGGGATTTTACAAGCCTCTCCCCTGGCCCGTTATTCCATAAGTCCCAGATTTCTCCGGGAGGGGCTCGTTCTTTTCCTGATTCGTGAAGCCGCACTTGTTCACACACACCGAGAATTCCAGGGATTGGGAAATGGTTGGGAATTAGCCCAGCAGGCTGGAGTTAAACACTTCGAGGCTTTGCCAAGAAAGGAGCTGGGATGTCTCACCTGGATTTGGTGGGGTTGGAATATTTATGGAACACCTTGCATCTCAAAGGTCCTGGAAGGTTCATGGCTGGAGTGAGGTGAAGTCCACCAACCCCAGCTTGGGATTTTGGGATCGTTTGGGTTGGATTCGGAGAGTTAGGGAATCTTTCAGGTTGGAAAGGACCTTGAAGATCCTGGAATTCCGTAATTCAGGTTGGAGAAATCTCCAGGATTGAGTCCAACCTTGTCCAAGTGTCATGTCCAGTTTTTTTTGGACACCTCCAGCGGTGGGGATTTCACACCACTTCCCTGATATCCGTGGATAGGGAATTGTGTCCAGCAGTTGTCAGAGACTTGGAATGGGATGGGGAGGCAGGAATTGGCCATTGGCCGTGCCGGGATGGATGGATGGATCCTGACTGGAATGTCCAGCAGGAATGTCCATTATTGGGGAATCTTGGCCCATTTGTGGCAGGATCAGGGACTGGTGTGGAACAGGTGAGGAAGAGGAGGAGGAGATAATTCCAGGTCTTCCATGGATGGAGGACCACAAATATCCTGGCGGGATTTGGAGCAGAGTAGGAGCTTGGAGCAACTCCCAGGCTGTGCCAGTGGTGTCTCCATGTCCTTCCTCCTCCTCCAATTCCCATCTTTCACCCCAAATCCAGCAGAGAAGGAATGGGATCCCAATGGGAACTCATTCCTGTTCATCCAGCTGGAGATCCTGGATGGCTTTAAACTCTGGGATAAACTCTTGGGAGTGGGAGCATTGGCAGAGGATTGATGGGAATCCTGATTTCCAGGGCTTTGGGAGACCTGGATACAGGAGTGGGATCAATTGTTGGATTCTCCTTTCCGTGGGCCCCAGCTGGATCCTTGTCCTGTTTCCCTGGCTGGGATTTGGGGGTGGTTGTATGAAGGTCCCCATGGGTTTTCCCACTGGGAATGGGATACCTGTGCCTGGAAGGTGATGGATTTTGGGAATGCTGCTCCAGCTCTTTCCAGCTGGGTGGCTCGAGAGTGGCCAAAATCCATCCCTGTGGGATTAACCCTGTTCTTTTCCATCCTTTCCAGAGGATGGAAAACCCCCGAATCCGCACCTGGGGCCGGTGGAGGAGCGGCTCGCCCTGGCCGCCCTCCGGAAGCAGGGATTGGTTCCGGAGCACGTGGAGACCCGCAGGCTGTACAGCCCGCTCCAGCCGGACATCGAGCAGGTGGGTCCTGGAATGTGCCTGGGATGAGCTCGGGAGCATCATCTCCTGATCCACGTGGAGAGTCCTGCTGGGAATGGCTGGCCATGGATATGGGATGTTCCCAGGGATGTGTGGGAGGGAGCAGAGGATTGGCTCCAATGGACTGGAGTTGCTCCATCCATGGATGTCTTGCTCAGGATGTTTGGGACAACCATTCCAGCCTCCTGCGGTCATTCCCATTGGAATTTTTTTCCCATTTTTCAATTTAATTTAATTTTGCATTTTTGGTCTAAAAATCCTGGTGCAGAATTCTTCTCCCAGAAACCCTGAGGTTGGAAAATCCTCCAGGATCATCAAGATGGGATCGACCCCCACCTTGTCCCTGAGTGCCACATCCAGGAATTCCTTGGACACCTCCAGGGATGGACAGTCCAACACCTCCCTGGGCACTTCCAAGGCCTGACCAGCCTTTCCATGAGGAAATTCCTGCTGATGTCCAACCTGAGCCTCCCCTGGCACAGCCTGAGGCTGCTCCTTCTTTTCCTGTTGTTCCCTGGGTGCAGATCCTGATTCCCACCTGGCTCCAGGCACTTGTGGAGATCCAGATCCCTGATCCCTGTTTTTCCAGGTTGAGCCCTTTCCCATCTCCCTCAGCTTTTCCTGGTTCTCCAGACCATTCCCAGCTCCCCTGGCTACTCCTCATAGGATTTACATCCATCAACACATTCCCAACTATCCCTAAAATAATTTTAATACAACCTTTAATGCCAGTTTTCCATTGAGGAATCTTCCCTCCCACCTGAGGATCCCAGTTCTCCCTGGGGAGGTTCAGGTGTCCCAGTCTGGAATCTCCCGAGGCTTCAGGGCTCTGTTTTTCCACGCAGGGAAAGCTCCAGATGTGGGTGGATCTGTTTCCCAAATCCCTGGGACATCCCGGCCCCCCTTTCAATGTCACTCCACGCAAAGCCAAGAGGTAACTTCCCATTTTTTCTTCAACATTTTTTTGGGAAGGGACTTGGGAATGCATGGAAGTGCCAGGTGGGGATGGATTCACCCACCTGGCTGAGGGACATTTGTGGGATCATCTCCAGGGAAATGGAGCTCCTGCAGGGAAATCCCTCAGTGGGACAACTGGGCTTCCAGGTGGGATGAGTTTTCCACCTTCTCATGGTTTTCTTCCCGGGATTTTCCAGGTTCTACCTGCGCTGCATCATCTGGAACACCAAGGATGTGATCCTGGATGACCTCAGCATCACCGGGGAGAAGATGAGTGACATCTACGTCAAAGGGTGAGTGTCCCACTCCGGAGCATCCCGGAATCCAGAGCCTGGAGGTGCAGGAGGAGCAGGGAAGGAACTAAGGTTATCCTTGGATCAGCATTTATGGGATAGACGTGGATCCTGATGGGTTGGAGGGATCATCATGGCACTCCAGTTATGGATCCATGGCTTTCCAACTGTGGATCCACATCTCCGGCCATGGATCCACACCTCTCCAGCCATGGACCCACATCTCTCCTACTATGGACCCACATCTCTCCAACTGTGGATCCACACCTTTCCAGCCATGGATCCACACCTTTCCAGCCATGGATCCACATCTCTCCAGCTGTGGATCCACACCTTTCCAGCCATGGATCCACATCTCTCCAGACATGGATCCACACCTCTCAAGTCACAGATCCAGCTTTTTGAAAGGCACATCTCTGCTGAGCTCACAATTTTTTCTTTGGATCTCCGGGTTGCTCCCATGGCAATATTTTTCCTTGGATCGCTTGGATATTCCCATAGGGAGATAAGATGTGGGAGATGGAAAGAGGAGCTCATTGTCTGCTCATTCCCAGCTCCTCTCCCAGACTTTTTCCACGGTTATAGATTGAATTATTTGCATGGCTGCTTTCTTTGGAATTCCCTTTATTCCTGGAAACAACTCCTGGCACATTCCCTTCCCTGCCCGACTCCATTTAGGATTTCTCTTGTGTCAAACGCTGCAATCCCAGCCGAGGGAGTTCCTTATTTTGTGCCTCCTTGGGATTTACAGGCAGGAAGAGGTGGGATTTGGGAACAGACTGTAAATCTCTGTTTTACAATCCCAATTTTCCCCCTGTAAATCCAGAATGCCGTGATGCTTTCCTGGTATTCCCATCAAGCGCGTTGTTATCGGCTCTGGTTAAGCTGTTCCGTGCCTTTTGGGGCCCCTGAAAAGATTTGCTGCTGGAAAAGTAGGAGCATCCAGGGGTTGCTGAGATCCCTATCCCGATTTTCAGCATCCAAGCAAATCTTCTTGCAGGGCTTGAAATGAGTTCAGAGCTTGCTCAGCTTCCAGATCTTTCTACCCAAAGGAAAGGCATCTTGAAAAATCCTGTTGGGAAGGGAGGAAATGATCCCATAGGATCTGCCCTATGGATCGGGAATCCAGGGGACACTGTTCCTTCCATCCACTGCTGCCTCCTGAGCAGGGGCTGGAACCTATCCTAGATTGGACATTAGGGAAAAATCCTTCCTGGAAAAGGTTGTCAACAGTGGAATGGGATTCCCAAGGAAGTGATGGAGCCAGGCTGGGAGAGCTGGGAGCGTTCCCTGGAGAAGGGAAGGACCCAGGGAGAGCTCCGAGCCCCTGGCAGGGCCTAAAGGGGCTCCAGGAGAGCTGCAGAGGGACTGGGGACAAGGCATGGAGGGAGAGGAGACAGGGAATGGCTTCCCAGTGGGAAAGGGGAGGTTGGGCTGGGATGTTGGGAATGAGGGATTGCTGGCTGGGAGGGTGGGGAGGGGCTGGGCTGGAATTGCCAGAGCAGCTGTGGTGCCCCTGGATCCCTGCAGTGTCCAAGGGCAGCTTGGATCCACCTGGGATGGTGGGAATTGTCCCTGGGTGGGAATGGATGGGATTTAAGGGATTTTAGGATCCCTTCCCATCCAAACCATTCACCTCCCAACACTGGCACTGCCGCATTCCCTCTCCCATCTCCAGGTTATCCCTACACCCACAGGGACCAGGAACATTCCCTTTCCTGCTTGTAGCCATTGCAACGTTGACCAAGATCCCAAATCCTGGCTGTGGTCCCAAATCCTTGCCGTGATCCCAAATCCTTGCTGTGATCCTGCTTTTCCATGCTCTCTGTTTGTCCCTGGCAGGTGGCTGGTGGGGCACGAGGAGAACAAGCAGAAGACAGATGTTCACTACAGATCCATGGGAGGGGAAGGGAATTTCAACTGGAGATTCGTCTTTCCCTTCGATTATCTCCCGGCGGAGCAGATGTGTCACGTGGCCAAGAAGGTGAGTGGTCCTGGATGGAATTTCTGCATCCTCACAGGAATTCTGGGGTGAAATGGAAATTTTAGACCTCCACAAACAGAGCCCTGCGAGGCTTGGCCTTTCTGTGGTGTTTTTCGACTGTTAAATTTTGGGAATTTTGTTCAAAAATCCACATTTGGAAGGAAAATGGGGTTGGAATTAGAAGTGGTTTTTTGGAGAGACTGATCCCTCTGGGAAAGATTCCTCCAGGCTGGAGCAGGAAAAATATTGGAGTAAATGTCCAAGTGCTCTTGGACCACAAGGTTATTCCAAAGCTGGAGGTGGCAATTCCATGGGGATGGTTTGGTGGGAACCTCTGATTTCCCGCATGGAATAATGGGCCTTGTGCCGTGCAAAAACTTCCCACAATGGCTAAAAATGGGGAAAAGGAGCTGCCTCCAAATTCCTGAAGGGAACAAGGGTTGGGATGTGCCACTGGAAGAAAAGCTTTGGATTCAGGGAGAGGATTGGATTGGGAGTTGAAGTGGATGGGATTTCGTGACGGGATTTTGATCTTGTCGTTCCTCCTGCTCCTGGTGTTCCTTGGATTGGATTGTGCAGTGGGATGTGGGATTTACAGGGAGGGAAGGAAACAGCAGTGGGGTTGGGGTGGCTGTGTGGAATAACGCTGGAGGAAACTGGACAATGAAAATTATGGAAATTTGGGAAAATTGGATGTTGGACAATAGAGGAGGGAGATCCATTAATTTAAATTTCCTTCATCTGGACATTAAGAGGTTTAAAAGGATTAAGAGGAACAACGCAAAAGAAGATTCCCTGTCCATGGCAGGGGGTGGAACTGGATCATCTTCAAGGTCTCTTCCAATCCAAACCATTCCATGGTTTTTGGGTCTTTTTTGTCTGTGGACAGCAGGGACAATCCCAGCTTCTTGTGACACCTCCCTGGAGGCTCCAAGTCCTTCATCCGCCTAATCCCAGGCCTTCATCCCTTGATTTTGGATATCAGAAGGAATTTCTCAGTGGCAAAGTTGGAGAAGTGCCCAGGGAGGTTTGGAGTCCCCATCCCAGGAGGTGTCCAAGGAATTCCTGGATGTAGCACTCAGTGGTGAGGTGGGATCAGTCATGGGCTGGATTTGGTCAGCCTGGAGGTCTTTTCCAACCTCAGTGATTCCATGATCCCACAATCCCTGCTCCCTGCCTTAGCTCAGCCTCAGAATTCATGGAATATGAGGTGCCCAAAGATTCCTGCTTGCAGTGGGACTGTTCCCAAAATCCCCTGGGATGCTCAAACCCCCCAGGACCCCCAAAACCCATTGAGATCCCCAAAACCTGCTAGGAACCCCATCCCACCTTTTTTCCCATGGAACCATCTCCTTGACGAGGAAGAATCCAAACGAATCCCTTATCCCAAACAATCCCAAACTTCCAAAGCCCTCCCCGGGCACTTCCGATGACTGACAGAATCCCAGCTGGGATTCAATCCCATTTCATGCTCCATATCCAGCAAATCCCAAGTACAGGGTGTACTACATCCAATTATCCCTCTCGGAAAAATCCGAGACCCCCCCTCCCTATAAACCCCTTTGAGCAAATCCATCCCGCTGTTCCAATCTGGAATCTCTTCCCGCCACATGGCTGCCAACGCTGGATCCGAAAATAAACACCTTGTAAAAGCTCTCCGTAAAGGCCCCAGTAATGAAGGAAAAGGCCGGCGTCGGATCTGGGGGCCGCATTCCAGCTCCGGGAATTTTTTGATCTCGCCATGTGCTGTTTGAACTCCGGCTTCGTTCCCGCGGCCGTAAAAATCCCGGCTGGAAAAGCAGGCGCGGGAAGGTGGAATTTCAATCAGAAGTTGGGAGTGGCTGTGGGGAATTGGGAGCTGCTCGAAACCACCTGTGCCCAACCAGGCCTGCAGGGAGAGAGTTTTCCAGTGATTGTCCTTTGTTTGCTCCATGCTGGAGCTCCCAGGTGAATTGGGAATCACAGAATTATGGAATGGTTTGGGTGGGAAGAGACCTGGAAGATCATCTGGTTCCATCCAGGGACATCTTCCACCATCCCAGGTGGATCCAAGCCCATTGTCCAGGCTGCCCTTGGACACTGCAGGGATCCAGGGGCACCACAGCTGCTCTGGCAATTCCAGCCCAGCCCCTCCCCACCCTCCCAGCCAGCAATCCCTCATTCCCAACATCCCAGCCCAACCTCCCCTTTCCCACTGGGAAGCCATTCCCTGTCTCCTCTCCCTCCATGCCTTGTCCCCAGTCCCTCTGCAGCTCTCCTGGAGCCCCTTTAGGCCCTGCCAGGGGCTCTCAGCTCTCCCTGGCTCCTTCCCTTCTCCAGGCAACATTCCCAGCTCTCCCAGGAGCCTGGATCCAGAGCCAAGGGGCTCCAGGATTCTGGAATGGTTTGGGTTTGGGAGAACCTTAAATCCCATCCCATTCCATGTTCTCTGATACTTCCCACTATCCCAGGTTGCTCCAAGCCCCAATGTCCAACCTGTCCTTGGTCACTTCCAGGGATCCAGGGGCACCACAGCTTCTCTGGGAATTCCATGTCAGGGCAGGGATCTCTGGCTCTCTCCAACAGCTCCACATCCTTCCTGTGCTGGAAATTCCAGAGCTGGAGGCAGCTCTGCAGGTCTCAATGGATCATCCCAAGCCAGACTGGTAATATTCTCCTAAAAAAAACAACGATGCTCCTGGATAATAGGATGTCCATGATATTCCAGTCTGATGTGAATTCCTGGAGCGGTTGGGAGCCTGGAACCCGGGGAAACCCAGGGAAAACCCGGGGAAAACCAGGTGCCATTCTTATTCCCGGTTTTCTGAACCTTCCAACCATTTCTGGATGCTTTTCCATAATTTCCCTTGCTGGATTAATGGTACAAATGTTTTCTTCTCTTTTTGAAGAAGGAATTTATCTTCCAGTCCTTTTTCCCCATGGCTTGGACAAGGCTGGGATATAAATTCCGTGCTCCGGGTTGTTTTAATAGGGAATGTTCAGAGCTCGATTTAATCATGGAAGCGAATTTCACGCTGCCTTGAAAGGGACCCTGTAAACTTCACTCAGCATTGAATTCCCCCTTTCCAAATCCCAACTTTCCCTTTTCCTGCTTTTCCAGCGGAGCTCTGGGTGTCCCCAGCTCAACAGGGCTCGGAGCAGGGAGGTTTTGTCTCTGGCCAAATTATATTTTATGGTGTTTTTCCACTAAAAAAAAAGGGGAAAGATGGAGTGATGGAGCATGGAATGTGGTCTGGATCCCCACCTGGAAAGGGCCGAGCCCCACCTGAGTTATCCCTGGAATGCTGGGATGTTCCGAGGGGTTGGGATGTGGAGGGTGCAGGGAGATTCCAACGGAGCTGAGGTTTTGTTCCCTTTTTCCTTGGATATTGTGGTGGGAAGGTGGGAAGGCAGAATCCCGGAGTCTGCTGAGTTTGCCAGCAGTTCCATGGAATCATGGAATGGTTTGGGATGGGAGTGGCTTTAAAGCCCATCCAGTTCCACTCAGGGACAATTCCCACTATCCCAGGTGGATCCAAGCCCCAATGTCCAACCTGGCCTTGGGCACTCCCAGGGATCCAGGGACAGCCACGGCTTCTGTGGGAATTCCATCCCAGCCAGAAATTCCTCCCCAGTATTCCATCCAACCTTTCCTTCAGCTTCAGGCCATTATCCCGAGGGACACTTATCCAATCAGGATGGGTGGGAGATGATTCCAAGAGTGAGGTTTTCCTCAAGTTTGGCTCCAGATGGCGCGAAGAGAAATTCCAATGAATTTTTGGGAAGTTGCATCAACCCAGGCAGGAGATTGGGATATTCCTGGAGCATGGACACATCCATGGAATGTCAGAGTGGAGGGATCAGCCTCAGAGCTGGGGATTCCCTGGGAAAAGGAGGCACCTGCAGGGCACGGAGCTCATGGAATTTTCCCTTCCAGGGAAGATTCCAGCTGGGAGATGAGGTGGCCCTTCCAGCCCAAACCAGTCTGGAATTCCATATATTTCTCCCTTTTCCAAGCCAAGCAATCCTTTGGATTGCTCTGGGAAGGCACAATCCGAAGGAGCTCCTGGTGTTTTTTTCGCCTTGGAGATGGATTTTCCACCACCTTGGAAACTTTCCAGTCCCTTCTGAAGTCATCCTGGTGTTATTATCCATGGATCCATGGCTCCTGGATCCCTGTGAATCCCTTCTTTCCCCAGTATCTGGCAAAGGGAAGAATCGCCATCAACTCTTCCCCCTTTTTAGCGGTTTTAATTAAAAACAGCTGGAAAAGCTGGAAAAATCCCGCTGGATAAACATCCCCCTGGATAAACATCCATCCCAATCCGCTGCAACCAGCGGAGGGGAGAGAGGGAACTTTCCATGGACTTCGGTTTGGATTTCTGGATTATCCAATATCTCAAATGAATCCATAAAATGCTCCAATGCAAAATTCCTGGCGCGTTTTCCCAAAGCCGGGCAGGGAACGGAGCGGAATTGGAACACAACCATCCAGGGGGATCTCTTAAAGAGAATCCAATGGGATTGAAGTGCCCACAGACTCCCGGCTGGAATATTTATGTTCTTGTGGAGTGTGACACATTTTCCCCCTTTTTTGTTTTATTAATATTGGATGAAATAACGAATCCGAGCCTTGCGGTGAATTTATGGAGCGACGGATGAATAGCGCCGGAGTTTCCTGGTTTTAATTAAATCCTGTCATTTCTGACACTTCCAGGAGGAATTGCCACCAGGACACCCTCAGAGGGGTGTCAGGAATCTTGCTGGGATTTTCCTCCTCTTTGCTGGAGCCAGGAACAACAATCCCAACAATCCCTTGGCTTTGTGTGGGATTTTGTCCTTCTCCTTTTTCCTAGCATTTCTTCTGGGTGTCAGCAGGAATTTCCTGGCCTGGAATTCCCAGAGCAGCTCTGGCTGCCCCTGGATCCCTGGAAGTGTCCAAGGTCAGGTTGGACACTGAGGCTTGGAGCCACCAGGGTGATACCAGTGGATTTCCTGGAATTTTCCTTTCCATATCCATGTTCAGGGAATAAATTCAAGAGCCACAGGTGACCTGAAGGTGGGACTGGTGGCCTCAGGTTGTCCCACTGCTGGTGACAGACCTGGGAGCAGATCGGAGCTGTGGTGGATCCGGGAGGAAAGGGATCTGTGGGAATTCTCTGCCGGAAGTTCTGATTTAAGTGTCCACCCGATATTTTTCCATTAATTAAGAGGAAGCGGAAGTTTGGCAGCACTGGCACTCAACACTTGTTGCTCTCTTTGCCTTGGAGAGTTGTCCTTGTTGGAATTCTGGGAATTTCTGTCGCTCCTTTGGATCCTGGTTGGGAGCCCATGGAGCCTTTTTCTAAAATAAATTAAATAAATTAAATAAATTAAATAAATTAAATAAATTAAATAAATTAAATAAAATTAATTTAAACCATGAAATTAGGACATAAATTGTTTCCAACACCTTCCAGAATCTTCTTGGGATTTTCTGCTGATTATCCTTGTCCAGGAGTTTTCCAGAGACAGTGATCCTGCAGATCCAGAGCAGGACACTCCAGGAATTCCAGGGTTTCGAGGAGATGGGAGGAGCCCAATTCTCCCAATGAAATTTTCATTTTCCTGTCATTTCTTTCCCACTGTGATTTTAGGAACACTTCTGGAGCTTGGACAAGACGGAAAACAAGATTCCACCCCAGCTGATCTTCCAGATCTGGGACAATGACAAGTTCTCCTTTGACGACTATTTGGGTGAGTTGGGAATTTTGGGATCCATCCAAAAAAAGGGAAAAAATCACCAGCACAGGTTGTCCGGAGAAGCTGCAGATGTCCAATCCATGGAAGTGTCCAAGGCATGGTCGGACAGGACTTGGAGCAACCTGGGATAGTGGAATTTGGGAGTTCGGAATGGGATGGTCCACGTGGCCCAAGCTCCATGAGATCATGGGAATATCCCATATTTTCAGGACTGTCCTGCTGAGATGCCTCACCCGGAATGTTCTTCCTTGCAGGATCCATCCAGATGGATCTCAACAGGATGCCCAAGCCAGCCAAGACAGCGGAGAAGTGTTCCTTGGATCTTCTGGATGAATCCCTGTCCTTGGGCCGCTCCGTGTCCCTCTTCGAGCAGAAAACTGTCAAGGGCTGGTGGCCCTGCGTGGCCGAGCAGGACCAGAAGAAGATCCTGGCGGTAAAGTGGCCTTTCCATGTTTTTCCTTGGATCTTTCGCCCCAAATTCCCATCACTGGAAGTGTCCAAGGCCAGGCTGGATGAGGATTGGAGCACCCTGGGGTAGTTGAAGGTGTCCCTGCCCATGGCTGGGGGTTGGAAATGGATGATCTTTAAGCTTCCTTCCAACCCAAAATGTTCCATGATTCCCTGAAAGCTTTGAAAGCCAGGATGCCACGGACAGGGCAAGAAATTCCATTTCCAACCGCAGATTTCGTGGAGCCAGCTGGACCATCTGAGGTTGGCTGGAAGTTTTCCGGCACCGTGCAGAGGAATGATTGGTTTTGTGGGATTTCTCACCGTGGTTTTTGGAATGTGCCACCAAATTTGGTTCCATATCACAACTATTCCCAATGATCTCACATCCAATGCACTAGGAAAAAATTCCAGCTGTCCCAGTGATAGATTTAAAGGTGGATGGGCTCCTGTTCCAGTTTTTGGCGGCTGTTCCATCCAGGTGAGGGAATCCAGGTGGGGAATTGAGTCATGGAACCAAAAATTCCTGAGTGGATTCCAGGGAAATCAGGGAATAAGGAAAGACTGGATGCGGCTGATCACTGATGATCGGTCACAGGCTGGACTTGATCTCAGAGGGTTTTCCAACCTCAGTGATCCTGGGATTCTGTGGTTGCCCAAATTTGGGTGTCAGAGACATTTGGGATCTCCTGGAGTAGTTCTGGTGCGAGGTGAAGGATTTCTGGAATCCTGGGATCCTCGTGTGTTTGTGTTGTGCTCAAAGGATATTTTTTCCCCAATCCCTGTTTTCCATCCCATGCTCACTCCTCACCTCTTCCCTTTAAAATTTTTTTTTATTTTTAAATTTTTTTGGATAATAAATCAGTTTTTGCTTAACCCCCCCAGGGCAAACTGGAGATGACTTTGGAAATCGTGGCGGAACAGGAGCACGAGGAGCGTCCGGCCGGGATGGGACGGGATGAGCCAAACATGAACCCCAGGCTGGAGGATCCCAAGTAAGAACATCCCAGATGGAAAACAACCACCAGGGCATGGAGTTCTTGAGGAGAAATGGGAATTCTGGGTTCCCAGTTGGAGGGAATGGGGCTGAACTGGGTTTGCACCAGTTGGGATCCACTCTGAACTGGTGGGGACTGGAAGAGTGGTCTGGACCAGCATTCCAGTGGGATTGGGAAACTGGTCTGGACTGTGAATCTAGTGGGATTTGGAGGGTGGTCTGGACCACAGATCCAGTGGGATTTGGAGATTAGTCTGGACCACCAATCCACTGGGATTTGGGAGACTGGTCTGGATCACCAATCCAGTGGTATTGGATCACCAAGGAGGACATTGGTGGGACATACCTAGAGGGAGGGAGGAGCTGAGACAATCCAGTGGGATTGGGAAGATGATCTGCACCACCAATCCACTGGGATTGGGAGGCTGGTCTGGACTACCAATCCGGTGGGATTGGGAGGCTGGTCTGAATAACCAATCCGGTGGGACTGGGAGACTGGTCTGAACAACCAATCCAGTGGGAATGGGAAGCTGGTCTGGACCACCAATCCAGTGGGATTTGGAGATTGGTCTGGACCACCAATCCAGTGGGATTTGGAGATTAGTCTGGACCACCAATCCACTGGGATTTGGAGATTAGTCTGGACCACCAGTCCAGTGGGATTAGAAAAGTGGTCTGGCCCACCAAGGTGGATGAGAATAGGGATCCTCCTGGATCTCCATGAAACTCTGAGGTGACCTTGACATTCCTTGGCTCCAGGCGTCCCGAGACCTCCTTCCTGTGGTTCACTTCCCCCTACAAGACCCTGAAGTTCATCCTGTGGCGTCGCCACAAATGGATGCTGATCCTGCTCCTCCTCCTCTTCATCCTGCTGCTCTTCCTGGGAATCTTTGTCTACGCCTTCCCGGTATGGAAGAGGACAGGGATTGGCTGAGGGTTGAGGCGTCTCTGGGTCTCTGGGGGTGGTGGTTCCGGGGCAATGGAGAATCCCAATCTGAGGAATAACGATGTGGATCACGATGGGTTAAAAAGGGATTTGGGACCCTGGGGAGAAAGGCGTGGATGGGGATGGAGCGTGTCCAGGGATGGGAATGGAATTGGGAAGGGGCTGGAGCACCAGGAGGGAGTTCATCCTGGAGAAAAGGGGGATTGGAGGGACCTTTGGGATCTCCACAACTTCCTGAAAGTTCGGAGCCAGGTGGGATTTGGGATCTGCTCCCAGGGAACAACAGGACCAGAGGGAACGGCGTCGAGTTTTCCAAGTGAGGTTTAGGTTGGATATTAAGGAAAACTCCTCATGGAAAAGGGTGTCCACTCCTGGCACAGCTTCCCAGGGCAGCAGTGGAGTCCTCATCCATGGAATTATTCCGAAAACATCTGGATGTGGCACTCGAGGACATGGATAATGATAAACTTAAGGATGGTGCTCTTTTCCAACCCCAACCATTCCATGGTATCAGCAATGGTGGAGATCCCAAAAAATCATGGGAAGGTCATTCCTGGGGTGTCCTCAGCAATGCAAAGTGCTGGCACTGGAACAATTCCCGAGGTTTTCTGGGATGCAGAGGGAAAAGAATCCAGGATAAATTTGCCTGCCTTGATTGCCTTTGGAGAAATTCCATGGAGCAGCCAGCTGGACTTGTCCTCGGAATAAATGAGGATGGGGCAGGGCTGGAGAAGCCAGAGTGGTGCTGGACCTCTGGAAAGCTCTGCATCCCAGAAAAATCCTGGCACAGCTTTGGGAATGCTCCAGGACCCCTTTCCAAAGGGTCTGGCTCAAGAGGATGTCCCTGATTTTGTGGGATCATGGGAAGAAGGACGCAAAGCCAGGGGTTGGTTGGGTGGCGAATCCAGCAGATTTGTTGGAAGCGGCGGAGGGGAAGGAGCAATGGGATCCAGAGGAGAGGAGGATGCTCCAGCAACTCAGGGAAAACTGGGAATGCTTCCCACTGGTTGGGCACTGGGATAATGCTGGGGGGAGGGGCCAAATTTCATCCAAGGGTTTGAAGAATTGGGAATTTCTCTTAAAAACTGTTGGGAAGAGCAACTAAAATCCAGGAGTGATTCCCGGTGCTTGTTGAATTCTGGGATGGGGCCTTAGAGACCATCCTGTGACCAGCAGCTTGTACTGGGAAAAGGGAAAATCCGTGTTTTTCCCACAAATCTTGGGGTTTCTCATGCCCTTTTTTGTGGGAATGTGGTTTTTAATTCCTTGTCCCTGCAGGTTGGATTAGGAACTTGGTCATCCCTGGATTCAGCCATGTCCCTAAAAATGCGTCAACTTCCAATGATTCCTTTGCTTTTCCAATGATTCCCTTATTCTTCCAGTGATACCCTTGCTTTTCCAATGATTCCTGTGTTTTTGCAATGGTTCCTTTACTTTTCCAATGATTCCCATGTTTTTCCAATGATTCCCGTGTTTCTCCAATTATTTCCTTATTTTTCCAACAATTCCCTTGTTTTTCCAACAATTCCCTTATTTTCCCAATGTTCCCTACATTGTTCCAGTGATTCCCTTATTTTTCCAATGATTCCCATATTTTCCCAACGATTCCCATCTTTTTCCAACAATTCCCTTATTTTTCCCTCCTTCCAGAACTACGCTGCTATGAAGCTGGTGAAACCTTTCAACTGAAGCTGCTCCCGTGCCTGCCTGGGAATTTTGGGAAGGAGCTGTGCCTCTGGAAGTGGAGAAGGAACAATCTCATCCCAGCCACCAGCTGCTGCCAAAGACTCCACTTCCCTGCCGCGGAATTCCGCCTGGGAAGCGTGGCGTAACCAAAGCCTCCACTGAAATATTCCCGGTTTTCCATCCTTTTCTGTTTTATTTGCATTTTCCCGCTGCTCTGGTTGGTAAATCCCGAATTCCAGCACAAAGCCAAGGGGAAAGGAGGGGAAAGGATCTTTCCATCCATGAGCTGGGAATGTGCAGGGGCTCCTCAGGGAAGGATTTGGGATTTGCTGGCCTGAGCAGTCAAAATCCCACGGATTCTGGGCACCTTTTGCTCTCTGATCCAGCCTCAGTTTCCCTTTCCCTGTATTATCCCATTTATATATTGTAAACCTGTGGAAAATGTGTTGGAAAAGTGGAATCCCTGGCATGACCCATCGCATTCCCAAAGCCAAAACCAGTGGAATGGGAAAGTCTTCAGCACAAAACCTGGGATTTGGAGTCGGTACTCAGCAAAGTCCCAACTCCTCTTGGACTTTGAGGCTTTTCCATTCCCGCTGGTGGAATTTTGGAGCTGGTTTCTCCTCGGAGCTGCTCCACAATCCCACAGGTCTCCCATTCCAACTGGGACAGAAATCCCAGGAGGAGGTGGGCTTTGATTTCCTCCTCTCCCGCTGTCAGCAACTCCCCAGCCACATTTTTGGGAATTCTTGGTGTGTTAATAGCGGTGTTTGTGGAATTTCAGGATCACTGAGGTTGGAAAAGCCCTCTGGGATCATTGAATCCAAGCTGTGCCTGATCTCCACCTTGTCCCTGAGTGCCACATCCAGGAATTCCTTGGACACCTCCAGGGATGGACACTCCAAACCTCCCTGGGCACTTCCAAGGCCTGACCAGCCTTTCTATGAGGAAATTCCTGCTGATGCCCAGCCTGTCCTCCCCTGGGACAACCTCAGGCTGTTCCCTCCTTTCCTGTTGTTCCCTGTTCCCAGATGCCGATTCCCACCTGGCTCCAAATTTTCAGGGAATTGTGGAGAGCCGGAAGGTCCCTCCTGATCCCCCTTTTCTCCAGGCTGAGCCCCCCCTAATATTCCTTTGGAATTCACTGTTTTTCCCTGTATTCCCAAAGATTCTTAAGGAAAACAGCCCAGCCCGGGCTGACCACTGCTGGGCGCTAATGGAGCGAAAAACCTGTCCCAGTATGGGATTTGTTTTCCAAACAAATCCATGAGCCACAACCTGCGGATCACCCGCAGCCTCCCACGGATCTGATGGCAACTCTGGGACATTCCCGCTGTTTGCTGTTCCCTGCTCCTGTCCCTGGAGCGGGATAATCCCATGGGATGTGGCATTTGGGGAATTGTGGCTTTGGCAGGGCTGGGGTGGTGGTTGGACTTGAGCTCAGAGGTCTTTCCCACTCTGGACAGTTCTGTAATTCCATGAATCCCAGTGGTTTTTAGCTCTGGAAGGATGTTGATTCACAGAGCCTCGAATTCCCATCCTGCAAGGAGTCATCTCTCATTTTTCCACTGCCAAAATCCCATTGAGATCCGGCTGCACCTTTGCCAATTCGGGATCTTCCCGCCTGCCCTTCAGCAGGACAACACTTATCCTTGATTTCACGTTTTCCTTGGAGCTGTGGCTGCTCCAAACGAGCAAGAAGCCAGGAAAAGTGATCCCGAGGGATCAGTTTCCTGGGACAAACTCTTCCCATGGCAGCTCCTGCCCTGCTCCGGCCAGGATTTTAAGGCCATGCTTAAAAAATAGGGAAAACAGCCAAATTGGGGTGTAACCCATGGGGGATTAAATCCCAGGATACTCAGTGTTGTAACAGCTCCCGGATTGCACAGGGCAGCTCCTTTTCCATGTTTTCCACATGGAAACACGTGGATTTATAGGGAATTAGAGCCTCATCCCTGCTGCTGAGCTTTGGCTGATCCATGGCCCTTTTCCCAAAAGTTGGAGTGGAGAAATCAACTCCGGATTTGCACATCCCAGGGTGGAGGTTTCATTTTCCACCATTAAACGCTTCGTTCTCCTGCAGTTTTTCCCTAAAATCCTCCCAACCTCATTCCCACCCCCATCCCGGTTTATAGCCACTATCAAACTACCAGGACTCGCTCCAGTTTTCCAGAGGTCTTATTATCCCGGAGGAGCCGAGGAGTCGAGGACAAAAGTTGCTTCTCTTCAGCCCTTGGTGGGTTTGGGAGTTTGGATTTTTTTGGGAATGTTGGTTCTTGCGCCTTTCCCACCGGGATCCAGCTGTGCCAGGCAGATCTGGGCATTCCCTGAGTGCTCTCCTGGAATTCACAGTGGGAAATCAGGTCCACTATCCCTTGGATTTGCAGGGGCTCTGGGATTCCCTATCTCAGTGGAATTCCCCGTTATCCTGAACCAAAATCTCAGAGCCAAGAGCCCCAGATGGATGAGTGATCCATGTGGGAATGCCAAAGGAGGGATGCTCATCCCCCATCCCATCGGGAACATTGCTGTCTATCCCAGGAGAAACGAGGAACCAAAATCCATCTGTGGATGACCTTTGGAAGTGTCCAGGGCCAGGTTGGAAAAGGATTGGAGCCACCTGGGATAACGGAAAATGTCCCTGGCTGGAATGGGACAGGCTGGAATGTCCTGGAATTCTCAGTCTGGAATTCTCTCCCAGAGATGCTTCCAGTGGGAAATCCAGTTTCATTCCCAGCATTCCCCTGGCAAACCTGGGTGATGGGAGAGAAGGATCCAGGGCATCGAATTCCATAAAAATGGGGATATCCATAGGGCAAACATCAAAACCTTCCATGGACCTGGGGTTTCCATGCCGGGAGGATTCCATGGGATTCCGTGGGTAAATTCAGGTCGGAGCATCCGGAAAAGTTATCTGCATCCCATTTCTTTTCCCTGAACAGCCACATCCAGCTCTGGGCCTGGTTGTGTCTCCTCCAAATCCAGGCAGGACCTGTATGAAGAATTCCCTTTGGCTTCCGGTTGTCCAGGGAATTGGCTGGAATTCGTTCTGGCTCACCTGTGCCTGCCTTACCCGTGATGATGCCAAAAGCACTGTGATTCCCAATGAAATGCTCTGAAACCTTCCCATTCCCGGTGTGTTTGATTGTGGGGATGGAATTGCTGCTCCTCTCAGGAGTGGGAATGGGAAAATCGGGATTGTTCAACCTAGAGAAGGGAAGGAGCCAGGGAGAGCTCGGAGCCCCTGGCAGGGCCTAAAGGGGCTCCAGGAGAGCTGCAGAGGGACTGGGGACAAGGCATGGAGGGACAGGAGACAGGGAATGGCTTCCCAGTGGGAAAGGGGAGCTTGGGCTGGGATGTTGGGAATGAGGGATTGCTGGCTGGGAGGGTGGGGAGGGGCTGGGCTGGAATTGCCAGAGCAGCTGTGGTGCCCCTGGATCCCTGCAGTGTCCAAGGGCAGCCTGGATCCACCTGGGATAGTGGGAATTCTCCATGCCCATGGATGGGGTGGGAATGCAATGATCCTAAAGCCCCTTCCATCCCACCCCATTCCATGATTCCATGAATCCCTGCCCGTGCATAGGTGGGTGCAGAAGTCAATTCCCAAACCTTCCACTACTCGAGCACTTCCCTGATCCCACATTTCCTCAGCCTGATGCCAGGGGTAATTCCAGCCTGGAATTGTGGAATGTGGCAGCTCCTTCAGGACCATCTGGACACAACAGCCCCGTTGTGTTCCCATTCCCTGGGCTCAGCCCCATGAGCCAGAGGAGCTGGAAAACTTCCATCCCACACTGGGGCTGAACTCCCGAGATCTCCAGTAGCCTCCCTGGCATGTCCCAAAAAAACCCGGGATTGGTTTACCTCCCCAAAAATAACAATTCCCGAGTCATTGCCTGGTTTTATTCTCTCTGAAGGGAGAGTTTTCCACCCACAAACGCGGATTGTGCCGGAGCCGTTGGAAAGGAGGGAGGCAGCTCAGGGAGAGGGGGATGAGAGGTGGGATCTAGGTCAAGGTGTTCCCATGAAAAGGCTTTTTTGGAGCCGTTGGCAGTTTGATTTGTTGGTTTAACCCCTGAGGGACTCATTCACTCATTCCCTGGAATACGGAGCCTGGGAGCGCTGATCCAACGGGATGCTCCCTGAAGAAGACCATCGCGGCCTGCTGGCTCCCAAATCCATCAATTTTCCGATGGCAAGGTGGAGATTTCCCCAGATTTCGGTGCCATGACTCGTTTCAGCCTTGACTTGAGGCCTGATCCCTTTGAGCTTTCCCAGGATGATGATTCCCAGTGCTGGAATGTCGCTCCTGGAAAACGCAGCCATGGAGAAGGTGGTGATGGTTTTAAAGGTGGGTGGATAACCTGGAATTCCTGTCGGCTTTTTCCAAGGATAACCTCATGCCATGGGACAGCCGCCAGCCTTGGCTGTGCTGCTGCAGTCAGGATCCATCCCAGAAAAGCCAAACCCTGGGATTGAGGGATGATTTGTGGGGATTTGGGAGGACATTCCCAAGAAATGGACCGTGAAACTGCTCCGGGTTTGTCTCCATCCCGAATCTGCTTCCAGAGGAAAATGAGCTTTATTTGTCCCGTCTGCTTTTCCCATTCCCATCCCAGCCTTCCCAAAGAAATGTGCCGAGTATTTTTATCCCTTTCTTAGGAAAAAAGAGAGGAAAAAGCAGTGGATGCATCCAGGGTTTTATTCCAGCTGGAGCAGCAGCTGAGGCCGGATCCAGCCTGGATCTTCCCTCGAGGTTGGAACCTTGTCTATGATCTTTCATTTTCCCAAGCCTCGGGCTGTCCCCCAGTCATGGAATCATGGAATGGTTGAAGGAAGGAGCCTTAAAGCTCATCCCGTTCCATGGGATCCGTGATCCTTCAAGCCAGCTCAGGCCATGGAATTCTTACCTTTGGGGAAGGTTTGGTGGATATTTGGGATATTGGGTTGAATCGTGGAAATCATGGAATGGTTTGGGATGGGATGGACCTTAAAGCCCATTGCGTTTCCTTTCCCTTCCCTTTGCTTTTCCCTTCTTTTTTTTTTTTGTTTGTTTTTTCTCCCTTTTCCCTCCTTTTTTTGTTCTTTTCCCCCTTTTCCCTCCATTCTCTCCTCCTTTTCCACTTGCGATTTGTATCCAAACCTCATCCAAGTCCACCACCCTGGGAAGAGATGGGAATTCCAGCCTCATGAATTAGGACAGCCTCGGCTCTCCCAAATCCAGCCTTTTTCCTCCTCTTCGTTCTTCTTCCCAAAACTCTTGGGAATGAAATCCACCTGATCAGTGTTGGGATCTCCTGGAGGTTTTCCCCAGAAGCAGCCTAATCCCATGTTTATGAAAATCATGGAGCCAGGGCAGTTAAACTGGATGGAATTCCAGGGACGGCTGGAGGAGGGAGAACCCTCTCTATCCCTGTTTTTCCCACCCTTTGGAGCAGAATCCAAAGGTTGTTCTGCCCGAAGCAAATAAAGGCAAACAGGATTTGGTGGATATGGAAAAGTGGGAAAAATAAATCCCAGGATGAGCCAGAGATTTCCAGTCACACTTTGCCAAGGAAAACAGTGGTAAGAATCATCCGCTGGCAAATCCATGGCTGGAAAACAAAGCCTGGATTCATTGTCTCCCTCTATGGACAGCAGGGAACAATTGGGATGAATCATTCCAAGGGGTGGGAATAGCCTTGGAGATTTCTGGTGACTCCAGAGAGGGACAGGGAGGTCATCAGAGAGGTTTGGAGGTCTCCCTGCTCCGTGCTGGAATGTTGGGAAGAGATCATCCCTCTTTTCACCCAGGGGACTGGGAGCAGTCAGGCGCCTCCAAACATTCCTGGTGGTTTTTTTTTTTTTAGGAATTATGCAATCTGAGGGAAAGAAAATAGAACAATAATACAAAGGCAGGTTGGATTTTATTTCTGTTTTCCAGTTGTCTGAGTAATCAGGGATTTGAAATTCCATGATTTCCTTTGCATAGGAAAAAAAATCCCCCAAAAATACTCATATTCCCAGAAGGAATTTTCCTTCACCTCCAACACTGTTTTTGGAAGGAATACCAGAAATCCCAAATTTTGTGGGCGATGGAGACATCTGGGATCGTCTCCCTCATGGAGAGAGCTCTGGAATACCCAGAGATGCTGGAGACCTTTATTAATTCATTATTAATAATTAATTTACAATTAATTACTTATAAATCAATTTATTATTAATTAATCAATTCTCAACTGGCTCCTAAAAAATGAACTTGGGGAGGCTCATTCCCTCTTTCCCACCTCTGCCACCTCCAGGTGATTGGGGGAATTAGCAAAAAACCAGGGATTTGTCCCAAATACAGAATTCTGGGGAATTTCCCCATTCCCACAAAACTGGATGGGAGGGATTTAGACAAGGAGCCGGAAAAAAGGGAAAAGAGACGGAATATCTGGGAGAAGGGAGACTCCACGTGGGATGAGATTGGAATTCCCAGGCTTGTCCAACCCATTGGGAACCGGAGAACAGCCGGGAATAAATCCCAGCCAAGGAGGAAAACCAGAAGGAAATGCTGGGATGAAAACAGAGAGGCAAAGGCTGTGGATAAATCCAGGATTTTATTCCAGCGGGAGCAGCAGCTGAGGTTGGGTTGGGCCTTGACCTTCCCTCGAGGTTGGAACCTCTTCCATGATCCTTCGTCTTCCCAAGGCGCAAGATCATGGAATCATGGAATCACGGAATCACGGAATCATGGAATCATGGAATCATGGAATGGTCCAAGGAAGGGACCTCTGAACTCATCCCATTCCATGGGATGGGACAACTTCCAGCCTGGCCTTGGACACTTCCCGGGATCCAGGGGCTCACAAGCTCCGGAATAACCAAATCCCAAATCCCAATGGTTCAGAGCTCTTCCGGTGAGGATAATTTTCCATCCTCTCCTCACCACTGGGAAAATTTCCCTTGGACAACCTCAGGGCTCCATGGAGAAATCCCAAACCCTTGTGTCCAAGTCCTCCCCATGCCAAGGAGAAGCAGAGGCTGGAGAGGGTCTGGAGCAGGAATTCCACTCCTGATGTGCCAGTGGGTGGATGAGACGTTCCAGGTCGGCTAATTCCAAGAGTTCTGCTTCCCATTAAAGTGCCGGGGAGCAGCTGAGGCTCTGGACTCCGTTAAATGCCACTTTTTGGGAATGGCCTTTGATTCCAGCTGTTTATTTTTATACACAGGAGCTGAGCCATGGATGATGAAAATGGAATAAAAGCGAGGAAAAAAAATGGATGATGGGATTTGGGATGGGAAAAAAAATAGGAATATCAAAAATTGCCTGTTTTGACACCTGGAGCATGGAAAAGCCCTTTTGGAAATATTGGCTCCTTCATCACCTGGAAGTAAGGGAGAATCCGGAATTAGGGGATTGAAATATCCATAATTTGTACAGGGAAATGTGGTTTTTAATTTCCCTGGAATAGATTGCCCAGAGCGTGGTTGGGAGTAGGGATGGAGATCCTTCTTCCAATGGTGCCATTGGTGAGACCTCAAAACTGGGAAAAATTGGGATGGAACTAACCAAAATGGTCCAAATTCCATCATTTAGGAAGGAGTTCTTGGTTGGAGGGGTGAGGCACCGGAATGGAATTCCCAGAGAAGTTGTGGATTTCCCATCCCTGGAAGTGTCCAAGGCCGGGTGGGATGGGATTTGGTGCCACCTCCTTCACCAGCTCCGTGCAGCTCCCAACACATTCCCAAACCAACCCCTCGGATCAGGTGCTTCTCCAGTGGACCAAATCCAGCATTTTCCAGCCCCAAGGATTCCCCCAGCAGCCGGGAATTGGGACAGCTCTGCTTCTCCGCACCCCACGGTGCCGGAGCAAAAGCCAGCAGCCGCTTTTCCAAGAATGCTTTATGGGAAATCCATGGATTAACATCAAAGGAGCTCTCCCGGGCAGGTGGGAAGGCTGAGCTCGTAACCTTTTATGGCTCCTGCTCCAGGGAATTGTTCTCCCACTTGGACATCGGGAATGTGTTAAATCCAGGCCCCTGTGGAGCACCTTTGTCTCCCTGCCCCACCATGCCATTTACAGGGAGCAACAGGAGACAGGGAATGGCTTCCCAGTGGGAAAGGGGAGCTTGGGCTGGGATGTTGGGAATGAGGGATTGCTGGCTGGGAGGGTGGGGAGGGGCTGGGCTGGAATTGCCAGAGCAGCTGTGGTGCTCCTGGATCCCTGCAGTGTCCAAGGCCAGGTTGGACATTGGGAATTAGTCCCCCCTGGGATAGTGGGAATTTTCCACCCTGCCCATGGATGGGGTTGAACAGGATCATCTTCTAGATCCCTTCCAGTTCTAGGATTCCAAGTCCAAGCTCTCCCAGGTGCAGAATTCCAGACCAGGAAGCAGCTGCAGGTGCTCCCAGAGGGAAGATGGGATCTACTTCCCGGGGATCCTTCAGCACCATCCGCAGGGAAGTTTGGGAAAATCAAAGAACCCTAAAATCCCACAATGCCTTGGGTCAGAAGGGACCCTAAATCCCATCCCATTCCATGGTCAAGGACACCTCCCGCTATCCCGGATTGCTCCAAGCCTTTTCCATCCCTCCCAAACTCCTGGAAACCCGGAGCCATCAGCTGACGGTGACATCACAACCCCGAGCCGTCAGGACATTCCCGACACCCAAAAATATCCCTTCTCCAGAGGCTGGGAAGCGGCGGCAACCCATCCATCCTGTCAGCACGGCTAATCCCAGGTTTTTTCTGGCTCCGGGAACACAGGGAGGGTGGGAAGTGTGAGGGAAGGGGGGTTGGTTGGCACAT
The DNA here is from genome assembly GCA_024500445.1 of Entomyzon cyanotis. Taxonomy (NCBI): domain Eukaryota; kingdom Metazoa; phylum Chordata; class Aves; order Passeriformes; family Meliphagidae; genus Entomyzon; species Entomyzon cyanotis. Next base: position 1,359,818 of record JAKEPQ010000146.1, on the reverse strand, counting down.
CTGGATGCACTCGGAGCCGGGCTGGTGGCAGCTGTTCCCTCATCCTGGTCGCTCGCTCCGGGTCTGGAATCAATTTCCAAGAGTTTTTTTCCCCTGCCTAGATTGGAGCCTGAAGTCTGCTTGGCTCCTTCTCTCCCGGTTTTCCAGCTGGGCTTTTATTCCTTAAAAATAGACGTGCTGGAAAAGGAGAGGCGCGGCTCTTCCAGAGGCCTGGCTGGAGGGAAAGGAGGGAATTCTGTGCTCCTCGGAGTGGGGAAGGGGAGAAATCCCTGTGGGAGATAATCCCAAGGATTATCCCAAGGGAATTCCCAAAATTCCCACAGCTCCCATTCCTGGCTTTAGCTGGGACTCACCTAAAGTGAGGTTCTGTCCTGGGAGTGAGATGAAATCCAGGATTTTTTCCTTGGAAAAATGGTGTTGCAGGGCCTGCTGATGGAAGAATCCGTGATGGGATTTCTTTAACAATGCTGGGTTTATCCATGAAAATCCCCTGGAATTCCAGGGTGCTCCCTTGGTATAAAAACCCGGAAAGGTTTTTTTATCCCAAAAGCAGATTTTTTGGGAAGGAGGGATATGATCCCGAGGCGGGAAAGGATCTTTGTATTTGGATTCAGGTGGAATGTGCACTTTATGGGAAAAGAGCTGATTTATGGGATTGCAACCAGGGAATGACAGGAAAATCAGGAATGGCTTCCCACAGCCAGAGGGCAGGGTTGGGTGGGATGTCGGGAAGGAATTTTGGGAAGGAATTTTGGGATGTTTCTCCCAAAACAGCACCAAACCCCAGGTGGTTTCCCAGAGTTTTCCCACATCCACAGGTCAGATCCACCCTGGAATGAATTCCATGGGATTTCCTCCAGCCCCGGGAGAGGGGATTCACCTGGATGGGGTTGGGAAGAATCACCTGGAGCTCATCAGATCTGGAGCATCCGGAGCAATATTTTGGGAACAGGAGGTTGGGAAAAGCTGAGCTCTGGGATTGGTTTTTTGGGAGTGCCGATGGAACTTGGGATGGATTTGGGGTCTCCGTGTTCCTGCATGAAAGAAAAATCCCAACCGAAAAACCCCAAAATCCAAAATCCTGGACAAAAATTAAACGGAAATGCTGGAAACAGGATTTTCCACCTCTCCCACCATTCCAGCCTTCCCTCCAGGAGTTATGGATCCACATCCCATTTTAGAACCTGAGAAGGGAAGTCCTAATAGCACCCAATCCTCATTCCCGCCCTTCAGAATGTGGGAATTCTGCTGGAAAAATCCAGATTTCATCCCAAAAACTCTTGGAGCGACAGATAGGAGTCTTGCAATGCTTAGGAAAACTCGGAATCCGCCGGACAAAATCCGTGTGGAACAAAAAGTTATTTTTAGCCGCGGTCGGGAGTTGTCTGTTCCTGCCGGATTTGGGATTTAAAAATCCAGGCCCTCTTTCTCTCCCTGCTTCCCTCTGGAATTCCAATTTATTTTTTTTTCCAGCTGAATCCCCAGCTTTCCCAACAACTTTTCCCTGCTTTTTTTTAACCCCAATCCAGCTCTGCTTCATCTCGGCCTCCTCAGGAAGAGTTTTCCCGTCTCTGCTCCGGTTTATGGGATTTCCATGCCCTGACGCGACCCCCATTAATTCCCAAATGAAAAACCGGCTGAAGACAAAAACTCCTCTGGCTTTTTCCACCTTTTTTTTTTGCTTCCCCTCCCTCCAATCCTTCTGTTTCTGGGCTCATAATTTTTTACGAGTTCGGTGATTCCGAGTGATTGAATTTCCCGGCTCCCTTCATTATTTCCATGTTGGGAATTTTATTGGCGGGGAAGGTAAACAAATAACATTTGTTGCCCTAAAATCCGCATTCCCCCTTGTTTTTCCCATTTATTCAAAGTCTGGCTTCTGTTTGTCTCATATCCCATGGCCATGTGGAATGGATGGCGATGCTGGAATATTTGGGATCCCTGCTTTGTTGGTGGATAAGGTTTGGCTTTGGAATGAGGGGGAAAAAGGGATTTTGGGGAAAAAAATGCTTTTGCGGGGTTTGTGGTTGGCTATTCCCAGAGAAGTTGTGGATGTGTCATCCTTGGAAGTGTCCAAGGCCAGGTTGGAAAGGGCTTGGAGCAACCTGGGATAGTGGGAGATGTACAGGAAAATGGAATAGGGTGAGAATGGAAGGGATTTAAGGTCCATTCCAACCCAAACCATTTCAGGATTCTGGGAGAGCTGGGAATGTTGCCTGGAGAAGGGAAGGAGCCAGGGAGAGCTGAGAGCCCCTGGCAGGGCCTAAAGGGGCTCCAGGAGAGCTGCAGAGGGACTGGGGACAAGGCATGGAGGGAGAGGAGACAGGGAATGGCTTCCCAGTGGGAAAGGGGAGGTTGGGCTGGGATGTTGGGAATGAGGGATTGCTGGCTGGGAGGGTGGGGAGGGGCTGGGCTGGAATTGCCAGAGCAGCTGTGGTGCCCCTGGATCCCTGCAGTGTCCAAGGGCAGCTTGGATCCACCAGGAATTGTCCCTGGGTGGAACTGGCTGAACTTTAAATCCATCCCAACCCAAACCTTCCCAGGATTCCATGAAAACTCGGATATTTTTGCACCCCCCAGCTGCCCTTGGTGTTGCCTGGTGCAGCTGCTCCGAGAGGACAATTCCGGATCCGATTCGTGCCAGAGACACCGGAGAGACCACAATTCCCTCCTTCCCCTGACTCACCTGGAGAAGAAGCCACTTGGGAATTAATTCCGCGCGCTAACGAGCTGACCTTTATTCCCCAACAATTCCCGAGCTAATTGCGCTCATTCCCGCTTCCCGAGGCATTGATGAACACGTCAAAGGAGCTGCTATTTCTATGGATCAAGAGGGAAAACGGGAAGAAACCTCCAATCAATGCCTTCCCATCAAAGCTCCGGGCAGGATGTCTCCGCTCCGTGTGAGTTTTTCAAGGGCTCTTCCATGCCCTGGATGGATTTTTATTCCGTTTTCATGGAAAAGAAGCAATTCCCAGAAAATTTCAACAGGCTCCGAGCACCTGCGAGTCCCTGAGAGCCTTTTTGTGCTCCATGGGTTTATTTTTAGCTGAAGGAACGAGGGCAGCTCGTTGGAAACCACTTGGAGCGTTTCTTGCTCCAAAGCTTCCCAGGGATGGATCCGGATTTTTGGGGCAGGAGGATCTTCAGGATTGTCCCATGGCGAGATTTTCCCTGCCCATCCCGGCTCGGGATGGAGTGGGATAGACAGGCTGTGCTCCCAGCTCCAGCTCGGTGTGGGGATTCTGGGATTCCCAGGGTGTGCTGCCTGAGGAGAATTTTGCATATCCTTCATGGAATCATGGAATGGTTTGGGATGGAAGGGACCTTAAATCCCATCCCATTCCATGTTCAGGGACAATTCCCACCATCCCAGGTGGATCCAGGCTGCCCTTGGACACTGCAGGGATCCAGGGGCACCACAGCTGCTCTGGCAATTCCAGCCCAGCCCCTCCCCACCCTCCCAGCCAGCAATCCCTCATTCCCAACATCCCAGCCCAAGCTCCCCTTTCCCACTGGGAAGCCATTCCCTGTCTCCTCTCCCTCCATGCCTTGTCCCCAGTCCCTCTGCAGCTCTCCTGGAGCCCCTTTAGGCTCTGGAAAGAACTCCAAGTTTTCTCTGGAATCTTCTCTGGACACTTTTAGTGGATGACACTTTGCCCATCACTTCTCTCATCCCTTCATCCCACAAAAACCTTGGATAACTCCTCATTCTGAGGGCAGAAATCTCCTCAACCCCCATTTTGCCCTTGGAGAAGATTCCATGGAAGTGGCTCTGGAACTTCCCCATCCCAAATATCCTCTCCAGGGCTTTTCCCTCATTTTACACAGAGGGAAAGACTCCATGTCCAGCTGGGATGAAAAAATTTGGAATGCTGGACTTGGTCCCCAGGCACTGGGACATTCCCAACTTGGGCTCCCATCCCGCTGGACACAAATGAAATTCCCTGGATGGATTCCAAGCATGGAATTTCAGAATACTCTTTGAGGTGGGGATCACCACCCTGCTCTCCCAGGGAGTTTTCCCGGGGATTTTGACCTCTCTTGGAATAACCACGGAAACGCGGGATATTCCAGCCGCATGGGAAAGTGGAATTGGGGTTTTCCTGCCTCTGGAAAAATGTCGGGATGAGCTTTGTCCTTCCCTCTGGAACGAACAGCAGCAAAGGTGATTTTCCTGGAAAAGGGTGTGGGGCGGCGGGAGGGAGGAGGAAAAACGGGAAAAGCGAGAATTCCTGAATCCCCGGCGGCAGCAGAGGGAGCCCTTCCATTGCGGATGAGGCAGAGCTGGAGACTCATCCTCAATCTCCCATTCCAGGTTTTTCCAGGATGCGACAGATCCCCCTGGAGATGGCAGAGCCCTGTCCCTGTTCCTGTCACCTGAGGCTCCCGAAAAAACGGGATCTATCCCAAAATCCCACCTGGAAAATCCCTCAGCCCCTTCAAGGATCTCCTCCCCATATTCCCTTGAAAATTCCCACTCCAAGCACATTCAAATTTTTTTTTTTTTTTTGCCAGGCTGGAAAAAGGCTCCAAGGCTGAGGGGTGAAAAGATCCCCTCTGCGGAATCCTGGAATATCCTGGAAAATTTCTGCTGGATGGGAGAACTGGAGCCAAGAAGGATCCGAGCAGAAATTCCCATTCCCTGCTGAGGTTGGAATTTCGGATCATGGATGAAGGTCCAATATCTGGGAATAGCCAGGGACAGGTGGATTTTGGGAATGCAGAGTCCTTTGATCCCTCAGAGCTTTCCCAGGGATTCCCTTTCCGGGTCCCATTGCGGAGACATCCCAATATTTTCCCTTTTCTCTTTCCATGGAATTAAAGGGAAGACGGAATCTAAAAAGAAAGACGATTCCTCTTCTCCTTTGGCACCTGGAAAAAAAGTGGGATCAAGTCCATTTTCCCACAGGCTCAAATATTCGGGATCATTCCATGGGGTTTTCTCCAAGTGTTTTCCAAAGAACTTCCTTGGGAAGGGAGCATGGGAAATCCCTGTCCATTCCCATTCCCATTCCCTCTGGAATCTCTGCTGTGTATTCCCAAAAGTTTATCCAATTGCAGATCCATCCAGAGAATATTTTTCCCGGGATTTATCCAATTCCCTTCACCCTGAGACCATCCCAGGATCTGCTCTCCAACCCTTGGCTCATCCAGAAATCACCCAAAATCCCCAATTTTCCCAAAATCCCCAATGTTCCCGAAATCACCAATTCCTCATTTCCATGTCCATTTCCCGTTCCCTTCCCAGCCATTCCCTGTATCCCATGTTTTCCCTTCCTTTTCCAGGCCTTTTCCAGCCTCATTTATCCCATGATTCCTCCTCAAATCCAGCTGCTCTCCCTGGATTTGCTCCTCCTTAGCAGGGAATGCTGGGAGAAATGAATCCTTCCCAAATTTGGGAATCACAGCAGCTTGGAGCATCCTCGGACATCAGGAATTCCAGCAGGAATGAAAGGGGAAATTTCTCCCTCCTGGATTAGTTTTGGATTAAGAGAGCAAGAAGCACCAAGGAATGGTAGAAACCTTAAGGAATTCCTTAAGGAATTTCCCTCCAGCTGGAATTCCATGGGAAAACTGCTGGGAGATCTGACTTAATTGTTTAAAATCCCCTTTTTTTTGGGATTGGAATTTTCAGGAATGGCAGAGCCTCTTCGCCTGAACTCCACTGGGAAAACACTGCCTTGGGTGGAAAAGGGGAAGAATTCCAAGCAGGGAGCTGGGAAATTCCGGTGGACAAATTCTGGAGATGGAACCTCCAAAGGGATGTCCCACCTCAAATCCTTGGGATGGTGAGTCCATATTTATGGCTCCAAATCCATGGAGTTTTCCCATTTTTCCTGCTTTTCCACTGCCTGGTTCCTCTTCCCTCCAACCATCCCTCCAACCATTCCATTGGAATTTGTCTCCTCCATGATCCAATTCCTGTTTCTCCCCATGGATCAAACTCCATTGAGGCTGGAAAAGCTTTCCCAGAGCAACAAATCCAACCAATTCTGTGTCCCTGAATCCATTTTTTTTTCCTAACTCGGAATCCCAAAATCCACCTGGGAATGATCCACCTCAGGTCCAGAGGATCCAGGTGAATTTCCCCATCCTCATTTTTAATTGGGAGTAATTTTTTGGGATGCAAGAGGCTCTTCCAAAGGAACCATGGAATTCTGGGGATGGATGTTTGATGTTATCCACAAAATCCATAAATTGTACCAGATTTGCCACATCAATCAAGGAGCAGGAGCCTTCCCAGCCGGTGGGAATTTTGGGATTGGGAACTCCTATCCCATACAGCTGATTCCGATGGATATGGGAATCCTTTCAGTTTCCAAGGAATTCTCTGGTGGGGTGGATTTATGGAATTGCTGGCTTGGCCAATGAAATCCAGAAGAAAAGTTGGGAATGGGAAGAATTTTTCCTCCTCAGTTGTGGTTTTTTGTTTTTTTGTTTTTTTTTTTTTTTGGGGGGGGGGGGGAAATCAGGATTCCTTTCCTTTCCTTTCCTTTCCTTTCCTTTCCTTTCCTTTCCTTTCCTTTCCTTTCCTTTCCTTTCCTTTCCTTTCCTTTCCTTTCCTTTCCTTTCCATTCCATTCCTTCCATTCCATTCCATTCCATTCCATTCCATTCCATTCCATTCCATTCCATTCCATTCCATTCCCTTGTTCTCCATTAAAAGCTGTCAGGAGATGCTGCCAAAGCAAAAATTGGGAATGAGCCTTCCTGGATTCTCCCTCTTCCCATCATATCCCACCATCCTGGCAAAGTCCAAGATGGATTTTCCCCTCCCATTCCTTTGCTTTTATCCCAGGAAAACACCGGAAACTTCCAGCATTTTCCATTGGCCTCACCAGTCATTCCCATTCCTCCCCTCCCAAGGTTTTTCCCTCTGGAGAAGACCTCGGGGTGGATTTCTGCCCTGAACTCTGGAATTCCCACATTCCATGAGACTGGAGATGTTCCCAAGATTACCTGGGATCCGGATAAACTGGATATCCTCACTCCAAGGTTTTTTTCTCCCAGGCTGGCATGTTGGAAACCCAAACCTGGAGCTGGAGAATTCCCAGGAAATCAAATAATTTAATTTTTTCCTCCCCTCCTCTTCTTTCCCAGGAATTCAAGTCATGGATTCCCTTCTCCCAGGGGTCTGCCATGGATATCCCAAATTCCAGGTTCTGTAGGTTTGGGAGAGCTGGAAGAATCCAAGCTCATCCAAACATCTCCAGATCCAATGTCGGACACGGCAGCAGATCCAAGAATCCAGGAGGAAATTCCACCAGGAATGGGGACGACAATCCCGATTTTTGGGCCATTTCCCACCTCTTTTGTGGGATTTGTTCCACATCTTTAGAGACGAAACCCCAAAAATTGGAATCCGACAATTCCAAGGATTGGGAATTCCCGTCACCCATGCCAATCAATTCCAGACTCCTTCCAAAGGCGATTTCCAGGGAACACCTGAGCCTCGGAAAGCCCTTGGGAAAATCAGCTCTGGGAACAAAAGCTCTTTGAGTTTTCCTGCTGGGAATCCAAGGAGGTTTTTAGGGAAAGCTGGAGCAGCTCCGGTTTCATTCCCTCGGAGAGGAACGGCTTTGTCGGCAAATGAAGTTGTTTTTTAGGAAAAATGGGAATTGTTGGATTTTCACGGAATTCTCAGTGAGTTAAAACATGAAGAAATCCACGGAAAAAAGCTGGATTTCCAAATGTTTTATTTTTAGTGGGAATTATCCCCCAAATCCTAACAAGACTCCTGGAAAATTCCCTTTATTTTGGAATAAGAATGAAAAGTTGGGACCAATTAAAAAAAAGTAGGAATGCTGGATTTTTTTTTTCCCAGATCCACTCTGGAAGAATTCCTATTAATCCATGTGAAATGGATTGGGGAGGTTTTATTTTGGGGAGTTTTTTTAAGGAAAAATGGGAATTATTTGATTTTCACGGAATTCTCAGTGAGTTAAAACATAAAGAAATCCATGGAAAAAATCTGGATTTCCAGGGTTTGGATTTTATGGGAATTACCCCCCAGATCCTTACAGGACTTCAGGAGAATTTGCTTTATTTAGGAATAAGAATAAAAATTTGGGATCGAGAATTAGAAGTTGGAATGCCGGAATTTTTTTTTTCCCAATTCACATTGGAAGAATTCCTGTTAATCCATGTGGAATGGATTGGGGAGTTTTTAAGGAAAAATAGGAATTATTTGATTTCCTGGGAATTCTCTGTCAGTTAAAATACAAAGAAATCCATGGAAAAAAGCTGGATTTCCAGGGTTTGGATTTCATGGGAATTATCCCTCAGATCCTAACAGGATTTCAGGTGAATTCCCTTTATTTAGGAATAAGAATATAAAGTTGGGATCAAGAATAAACAGTTGAATGCTGGATTATTTTTTTTCCAAATCCACTCTGAAGAATCCCTATTAATCCACATGGAATGGATTGGGGAGAGTTTTTTTGGGGAGTTTTTTTTTAGGAAAAATTGGAATTGTTTCATTTCCTTGGAATTCTCAGTGAGTTTAAATATAAAGAAATCCTTGGAAAAAAACTGGATTTCCAGGGTTTGGATTTTATGGGAATTATCCCTCAAATCCTAACAAGACTTCAGGAAAATTCCCTTTATTTAGAATAAGAATAAAAAGTTGGGATCGAGAATAAAAAGTTGGATTTTTTTTTTCCCTGAATCCACTCTGGAAGAATTCCAGGATTCCATGATTCTTACCAGAACAGAGATATTTTTCCCCCATTCCCAGGCGGAAAAGGAGATTCCTTTCCCTCCATTCCCACATTTCCAGGAGCTCTCCCGACATTCCAGCACGGCTGATGCTTCTCCAAGGATCCTGGAGCTCTTCCCGAATCCTGGAAAATCCTTCCCAAATCCTGGAAAATCCTGGAAAATCCTTTCCCAATTCCTGGAAAATCATTAAGGTTCGGATGTTCCTGCACTTCCTCCTCCCGGGTAAGCAGGAATAGTTAAACAGGAATAGTTTCCCATAGGAGTGGGATAAAACATGGATTTGGGATCCAGGGCTTATCCCACTATTTTCCTACTCCTTATCCAGCCTCCCAGAAATTCACTCCTCTGTTTGAATCTCTTTTTTTTTTTGGGAAAATCAAGCCAGGATAGATCAATCCAACAATAGCTGCAATTCCCTGATAAAAAAAATTTTCATGGAATTTCGGAGTTTTTGTAGGAAATCCAAGCAGTAGCAGATATTCCAAGACCATCCCTGGATTCTTTTCTCCCTGGTGCCATTTTTTTCGGATATGAGGGAAGGAATGGATGTTACTCATGGATCTGGGAGTCAGGGAAGAATCCAAACTTCCCGCTGGGGGGAATTGCAAATTCCAGCTGGGATTGGATATTCCTGAACTGTACCTGACCCTTCCCAGCGTGGAAAGGAAAAGGAATTTTAAGGAAAAACAAAGTTTGGCAAAATCGGGACAATCCCATTCCTTTTCTTTGGTTTTTATGGAGCAGAACCCAAAATAGAGGGTTTTTTTTTTTCCATGTGAAATATTTCTGGAGAGCTTGGGAATTCTCACTCTCTGGATCTGGCTCGGATGGAAAAATCAAGGAATTGGGTGTTTTCAAATTTTCCAGTTTTTTTCTGCCAGGGAAATAAAATCCTTATCCCGAGGTTTCCCTGCCTTGGAAAAGCATCCAGGCTGGGTAATTCCAGGTGAACACCTGGAATTTCATGTCCGAAGTAATTTCCAGCCTTTCCCATTTATCCCTTTTTTTTGGATGTGTTTTTGGGAACAATTTTTTGGGAACAATTCAGATTATTTCTTTGGTTTCCAGAGGAGCAGGGAAGCCAAGGGAGGGTGGAGGAATTCCCGGGATTTGGATGAGGAGGGAGGTTGATCTCCTTGGAAAAGGCCATGGAGGATTCGTGGATTCTGGAGCTGTCCTCCATGCCCTTATTTTGGGATTTTCCTGGATAATCCCGATGTGAGGATGGGATTTGGGGATATCCTGGATCCTAACCCAGCCCAGGATGGGTTGAAATCCTGTTCTCCCCAACAACAAAAAAAAAAAATCAGGATTTTGATCCAAATCCCAACAAAAGCAGAGGGAAAACACTGGAATAACCCCATGGAAAATGCTGTGCCTGCTCTGATCCCAATTTTTCATGGATACACTCCCAGCTCCATCCCAAGGAGTGTTTTACACCTCCTGTTTGTTGTTAAACATCCCAATCCTCATTCCCTGCTTTTAGCTGGATATCTGGCAGATGGATAAACAATTCCCGATTTTCCAGAACATTAAAACCTCACAGTTACCCCGACCGATGCCGAGAAAATTCCACTCTTTTCCATATTAAAAATACATGGAAATCTGCAAGAAGAGCGACTTTTATTCCCAGAAAGATTTATTCCAATAACTCCGGATCAGCTGGCACATGGAAAAATCATTTCCAGGGAGAAAAAAAACAGTGCAGCCTCCAAACCCAGCTGATGCCGGATGTAAATTGGGAATTTTATAATTTCATCAAGCACCCTTCATTCCCGGAGAACTCATGGATGTGAATTTAGGAAATTTTTCCCCTCTTTTCTGCTGGAGCAGCCGGATGAACTGGGCTTGGAATTCCCACTCTGCAGTTTGATCCGGCTGGTTCTGGGTCAGCTTGGAATTCTCTTTCCCACGGAGTTGAGGCTGGAATTGGCACCTGGGATGATCCCGATGGTTCTCTGGGAGGCTCCGGAGCTGCTGAGCTCATGGATTGGGATTTGGATTGCTGGGATGAGGCCGGAATGGGATTTGAGGAGAGATCCATGGTTTGAGGGCTTCGGGTCTGGGATTCCTGGGATGTTTGTTAAGGAGCGAGAGGATCCTGAAATTCCAGCTTTTCCCAGGAGATCTTGATTAGGCACTATCTGGATAACGCCGGTTATCTCTGGGTGGAGATGAAAATAGGGGATTACTGAGGAAGCAACAATGGATCGGTGGGAATTCCCATTTTTCCAGGCTGCCCTCCCCAAAATCCAGAAATCCAGCAGGGAACGTGTCCCCCTGGAATCCATTCTCCCTCAGAGTGGAAAAATCCCCCAAACCTTAAAGGAAATCTGGGAATGAGCTGAGTAAACAGAGATTCCCAGCAGCGCCGGGATTTGGGATATTCCACACCAAAAATCCACCTTTTCCAAGATTTGCTTCCACTGGATCCTCTCATCGCTGCTCCTCAAATCCCTCGGATTTCCCTCACTTTCCCTTCCTGGGAATTCTTAGAGTCCCACATTCTCCCAGATTCCCTTCCAGCTCCTCCCAACCAGGACCTTTGGTCCATCCCACCCTCGGGAATGCTGCAGGTCTTGGAATGCTGAACTCTCTTCCAAAACATCCCAAGAGGTTTTTTTTGGGATCAATAAAAAAAAGAGTAGGAACGCTGGATTTTTTTTTTTTTCCAGATCCACTTTGGAAGAATTCCTATTAGTCCACGTGGAAGAGATTGGGGGAATTTTTATTTTGGAGAGTTTTCTTAGGAAAAATTCTCCAAAATGTCCTCGATTTCGTTTCATCCCCGAAATTTGGGAACAAAGAAAACTCCTCGCTCCTCTCCTTTAGCTCCAGGATTTTGGGAACAACCCAAGCTTTGAATCCACAGCTTTTAGGGATGGATTTCGGGATGTTTTCCCGAATTTCCCCATCCAGCTGCGTGCCAGCGCAGGACTGGAAGCTGCAAGAGCGGGAAAAGCTGCTCTTGGAGCCAACGATTCCCTGGAATTAACGATTCCCTGGAGTTAATGATTCCCTGGAATCCGAGCTGCCTGCAGGCATCTGCCAGCTCCGACTCCGAGGTGTAAAACTGCAGGAAAACTCCGGGAAAAACAGTGGGATGGGGAGGGGATGGGGTGGAAATGCCTTTTTTTATCCAATTTTTTTTTCCCCCTGCTGTTCCGTCTGCCAGCTTTATTCCTGGCTTTTTCCAGCCTGCTCCTGCTTCCCGCTGTGCAGAAGGGACCTGGAGAAGCATCCCAAAAAAATAAAGATCCAGGGAAAAGAAAAGAAAAAAATCAGGGATGCAGCGCCGGGTTTTGGGGATTTTTAATTTGAATTCCTGTGGGAATGAGGGGGAAGGGAGAAAATCAAGGAATTTGGGGACACGGCTCCCTCCCTCGGGAGAGGATAAATCTTCCGGACAATCGATTTGATCCTTGAACTCTCGGCTCCGTCGGAGCCTGGAAAAGCAATCGGCGGGAATATCAAATCCTAACGAGGCCTGGAGTCGATCCCTGTGCTCCAGGCGGAATTCCCAGCGGCTGGCAGGGAATCAGAGCCCTTGGAAAACTGGGAAATGTGTGGAGATAGCGGAGGAGGACGCTTGGAGTCGCTGGGGCTTCTCTGTTGCAGCTCCGGGCTTTGTGCTCCTGGTTTTTCCTTGGAAAATCCCATTGGGATTCCACAATATCCCGCTGGACAGGATTTCCTCCAAGGGAAAACCCGGAGTTTTCCTTGGATTTAGCATCTCCCAGCTTGGAATGGTCTGACCTGGTCAGGGAGAGGCATTCAAATGTCCCTGTCTGACCTCGGAGCACAAATCCCGTGAGCTGGGATTTTTTTCCCCAAATATTTTTGGGGAAAATTGCAGGAATTTTAAGGTGTAGAGGGGAAAGCAGAGGATGAGCAATTGGGATCTCTTGGAATGTTCAGCCAAGGGAGATTCACTGGGATCAGGAATTCCCAAGGGCAGCTCAGATCTCTGGGATTGGGATCGGCCGCGGGAATTGGATTCCGGAATGGAATTCCATCCAATCTCACCTTGGACACTTCCAGGGATTGAGGAATCCAGGGATAGATAAGACTGGACAGAATTCCTACCAGGAATAAGTGGTGCCAAGGGGTGAGAATTCCAGGAGCTGCTTCATCCTCTTGTAGCTCCAGCACCAGATCCAAATCCATGGATTCAGGTGTATCCATGGATCATCCCCATCCCACACCAGGAAGTGACACCTTTTCCATAACTTTTCCACACTATTAAAGGATCAAAATTCCCTGGCCAAGCTCTTATTCCAAAAACCTCTGAGAAGGAAAAACTCTTCCCTTCCCACTGCTCCTCAAATTCCTTCCATCTCCTCCCTCTCCACACCCTCCTTCCTTTAAAATCCCAAGTTTTAAAGAGGGTTTTCCATTGGAGAAGCTGGAATTGGGAAATGTCCTGGAATGAGGTCCAGGTGGGATGAATTCACTTCCAGGGAAGGAGATTTTGGGAATGAGAATAACACCTGGAAGGATTTTTGGGAAGGAAGGGGGAGAGAATTGATATAAAATGGGGTAAAAGTGATAAAAATAAGGATTCCCATGGGAATATCCCTGCTTTTCCCTCCCGGCTTGCTTGGAAAAGCTCTGAACCAACCGAGTGGGAATGAAGGGCAAATTCCAGGGTTTCAGTCCTGAGAAATTCCAGGGCCTCCCCTTTGCCCTTCCTGGGCCTTTCCTTGCACTTCCAAGAGAAAATTTCTGGAGAAATCCTCATTCCCAGAGCTGACAGCAGCTGGAACATCCCAGAGACTCCCCAAGGCCTAAATTCCATGGGGGAAAAGCTTTGGAAAAGCGGAGTCTCCATGAAAATTCGGGCTGAATTCATCCCAAACAAGGAAGTTTCTCCTACAACTTCCAAAAATCCGTTGGGTTTGATCCCATCCTTGGGATACTCCTGGAACAACATCTCCTTTTCCCAAGTTCTTCCCTATTCTTCTCGTTTTTGGACTCCCAACCTAAGGAATTTCCACCTCCCAAAATTCCCTGCTGTTTTTCCAGGGATAAACAGGGATAAATTCCCTGCTGTTTTTCCAGGTGGACACTTCCTACCACCATGCCCATTCCCAGAACCTCCCATCTTCCCAGAAACTGGAAAAAATTCCCTAAAAAAAAAAAAAAAAAAATCAAAAAATCACATTGTGTGCATCAGCCGCCTGAAAGCGCCCGGATCACCTCCAAGTATTTTTATGGAGGGAGTTTTCCTCTCGTTCCCGATCGTAAATCCGTGATGTTTTCCAGGTGTTGGCTCCTCATCCCGGGAGGGAAGGTGTCGGAGCAGCTGCTCCAGGCAGGTGGTGGCCACTGGGAAGCTCCGCAGCTGCCAGACTGGGAGGAACTGGAAGCAATTCCCATTCCTAATGGACGTGGATCCTCATTAAACGGGAAGTTCTGCAGGCCTGGAGCGGATTTGCTTCCAGAGGAGACTCCCTGACAAATTTTTGGAGGCTTAAAGGAAGTTTTTGGGAGGCGGGAAGGGATGGGAAGCAGAGCCAGAGGGAGATTTTGGGGTCGGATTTTTGACACGTGGCTCAAATCCATGGATGGGGAAACACCGGGAAGGATTTTCCAGGTTATTGGAAGACACGAGATTGGCACAGTCATGGAATGAGGATGGGATTGGGGATGAGGATGGGAGAAGGTTGGACCTACCTGGAATTTTGGGAGTTTGGAGGAGGGAAAATATTCCCTGAGGTTGGGAGAATCCAGGAATTACATCCCACAAGGGCTCGGGATGATCAAGAGCTGATTCCGCTTCTGCGCTGCCTCATCCCAGGATTTGGGATGCAGAAGAATCCTGGAATGGCTTGGATCGGAAGGGACCTTAAATCCCATCCAGTGTCACCCATTCCATGTTCAGGGACAATTCCCACTATCCCAGATGGATCCAAGCCCCAATGTCCAGCCTGGCCTTGGACACTCCAGGGATCCAGGGGCACCACAGCTTCCCTGGAAAAATGGGAATTTCCCCATTTTCAGCCATTAACAGGATCTTCCAATCCCTGCTTGGAATTCTCCACTTTCCCTTTAAGGTCTTTTGTTTGGAATCCATCAGGACCCCACAGATCTCCCGATACCTCCAGAGCTGGATCTAATCCTGGGATTTTGAAGCCAGTCTGGAACAGATTATTCTAACCTTCAGCTCATCCACGAACAAAACCTCGCATTCCTGGACTTTTCCCAAACAACAGCTCCGTGGAAGCATCCTTTGCTCCAACACATCCCTGGTTTTGATTTTCTGGGGAAAGGATTGACTGAGATTTCCCAAAAAAACCCCCATTTTTCCCTGTCCTGCTGAAATATCCATCCTTCCAACACCCTTTTCCATCTTTTGATCCCAGCTGGAGCTGGGAAACACCAAAGAAGCCACAAAAGACGGGATGGGAATTGGAACAGGAAATGGGAATTGGATTGCTCCGAACCACGGCGAGCGTTCCCGGGATGATCTCATTTTATGA
This sequence comes from Entomyzon cyanotis, assembly GCA_024500445.1. NCBI lineage: Eukaryota > Metazoa > Chordata > Aves > Passeriformes > Meliphagidae > Entomyzon > Entomyzon cyanotis. Next base: position 1,344,613 of record JAKEPQ010000146.1, on the reverse strand, counting down.
ATCCATCACAGACGTGCCAACCCCTCCATCATCCCGAAACAGCTGGAAGGAATCCACAGCTTCCTTGGAATCTGGCAGAGGAGGGAAGAGACGATGAAGTCATGGGATGAAGAAGGAGACCTTTCCCAAATTTAAGAGTCGGAGAAACCTCAAGGATCCGAGTCCCATCCGTGATCCCCCAAGCCTCTTCTGCTGTTGCAATTCCCAGAGAATTCCTTCTCATCAAAACAACTTGGAATTCTTTAAAATGTGATTTTGCCATGGATAAAATGGGATTAACAATTTTCCAGCTCTTTTCTGAGTGTTCCATATTCAGCTCATCCCTTAAATCCGGATCCTGCGATGGATCCTCATGGAGTGTGGAGATGTTTCGGAGCAAAGGGTGCAGCTCGGGTGGTTCATCCCAAGGAAAAGATGGAAAACACCCTGGAGCCACCTGAGCTCAGGGAGAGCCGGAGGAGATGTTTCAGAAAATTCCCACCTGGAATTTTGGGATACAGGGATGGATCCAGAGCTGCACTGAGCCAAAAGTCACCTGGCCAAGCCCAAATCCAGGTTGTGCTGCAGGAGCTGGAGATTCAGAGCAATTCCATCATTTTTCCATCTCAGTCAGATTTTTCCCAGTTTGATCTTGGAAAATGTCACTGGGTGCTGAACGAACTCAGCCTGTGGAGCATGGAATCATGGAATGGTTTGGGATGGAATGGATCTTAAATCCCATCCATTCCCACCCAGGGACAATTCCCACTATCCCAGGTTGCTCCAAGCCCTGATACCCAGCCTGGCCTTGGACACTTCCAGGGATCATGGAGCAACCACAGCTTCTCTGGGAATTCCATTCCAGGGCCTCACCACCCTCCCAGTGAACAATATCCCAGAATCCCAGAAAGATTTCAGTTGGAAAAGCCCTTTGGGATCATTGAGTCCAAGCTGTGCCTGATCCCCACCTTGTCCCACATCCAGGAATTCCTTGGACACCTCCAGGGATGGGGAATCCAAACCTCCCTGTTCCCATTCCCAACCACCCTTTCCCTGAAGAAATTCCCTCAGATTCCCAATATCACTCACCAGGATTTGTTTCGAGTCTTCCCAGGATAAAAATGCCTCCAAAGAGGAATCCCAGTTCCGTCTCTTTCCAATGATTCTTCCCTGCCAAATTCCCAAGACTCATTTCTTCCCTGGCCACGGAGAAAACACAAAAAAACAGGAAAAGAGAGAGGAAAAGGCTCTCCCAGTCAGCAGCAAGAAAAACGGGAGAGCCCGTCATGGATTTTTCCCAGTGGTTGCTCCAAGGCCGCGATTCCAAGTTCATGGAGAGGCCGCTGGCGCTGACCCCAGTCTGCAGCTAATTCCATCCAGAAACTCCCTGGAAAAGCTCCGGAGGATCTCCGCGATAAGTTGAGGCTCCCCCAGCAGATAATGGGAAAAATGTGTTCCCAATCTGACGCACCTGTCGGATTCCACATGGGCATTCCCAGGAAAAAAAATAAGGGATGGAAATACAGGGGTGTCGCCGCTTACGGGATCAAATCCTCCTATCCCAAAAAACTCCGTCCTTGGCATCACTGGCTTTTCAGGAATGAATTTTCCCATTCCCAGCCTGATTATTTCCCCAACAAGAGGAAATGGAATTTTCCCGTTCCCTCTGGAATGTGGCAGGATTTGGGATGAGTTGTTGTGGGATTTTTTTCCCTCTCTGGCGGGTGGTGATGAAATCCAAGTTTAGTTTTCCGATTTCCCGGAAATGGGAATGTTCTGTGTCAGAGTTATCCCTGACTTTTGCACCTGGAAAAACGGGGAAAAGGCAAAACTGAAAAGAATTCCCAGTGCTTTGGGAAGCCTCAGGATAAAATTCCCATCAATTCCATGCAGCGATTCCCTGGTTAGGAAATTATAAATAAAAATTAGGGATCAAACACATCTAACCCGGATAAGCCCTTCCAGGAATCCATGGATTCCTGCCTCTATGGTTTTCCCCTGGAAACCATTCCAAGGATTTCATGGATGCCTCAATGCCTCATCATCCCAACCTTGCGATTCCATGTTTGGAATGATGTTCCCCTCCATGGCGATGGTACATTCCCTGTTTTTTAAACATCGTCACATCCAAGCTTTAGCTGGAATCTCCCACCCAACCAGAATCCCGGGAATCCCAAGCTCCAGCATCTGATCCAGAGGAGGATGTTGTACTTTAAATCCTTCTTCCCAAAGAAAACTCTTCCGTTGTGCTTTCCTCTCCCAGCTCTCTCCAATTTCCCATGTTTCCCAAGAACCAGCTGAGCAGGAATAAACACAGGAAGTCAAATTTCCTGTGGAATTCCCACTGGTTTAGGCTGCCAAGGTGCCAAATCTTTCCCAAAGATGCCAAATCCTTCCCAGGAGACCAAGATCCAGAGGGAACCTCTGGTTTTCCCCCACAAAAAAACCTGGATCCCATCAAGGAGCTTGGATGAGCAAAAGGAAGGAGGTGAGTTGTGCATTCCAAGTAGGAATTCCCATTGCTTCCTAGATTGATTTGCAGCTTCCATGGCCGCAAATTCCAAGATCCCATCTCCTGGGAGAGGGACTTTGGATAAGGCTATGGAGAGACAGGAAAAGTGGGAATGGCTTCCTGCTTCCAAAGGGCAGGGTTGGATTGGCAACTTTTTAAATCTTAGAATTCCCACGGGATTTCACTTTTGGATTTTCCTTTTACCTCCTGTCTCTCCTTTCCCCTTGCAATAATTCCACCAAGTCCCAAACCAGGAATATTTTTTCCTGGAGGGATTTAACCCTTCCAGAGTTAAACAATTCAATTAATTAATTATTATTTATTTAGAATAATTTAATTATTCCCCAGCTCTCTCCTTCTGAACTTGTGGCTTTAGGAAATCTTGGAAACATTTAAATATGGAATTCTTATAATTTATAATTCCCTCAACGACCCCCCAGACAGCAATTCCCAAACAAAGGGCTCTTCCATCTCTCCTGGTATTCCCGGGATTCTCGGGAAGAACAGGAAGAAACAGAGGATAAATCCTAATATTTAAGAGATTTCTGGACAGCAAGCCATGGAAAACCTATGGAAACCCATCCTATTAATTATAGGGTAGGATTATAATATAATAATCCCAATATTGCCTGTTGGAGAAAGTTTGATGTGGACACAACATTTTTTATGGAATCACAAGGATGACTGGAAGCCAATTTTTTTGGGAAGAGTTCTTTTCCCTGCATGGAGATGATCCATGAGTTTTCCTATCAGGGAATGATGTTGTTGGCTAATCCCACTGTCCTGTCCGCTGGTGGCCTGAAGGAAACATTTCCAGGAAAATCCCAGAATTACTGAGGTTGGAAAAGCCCTCCAGGGTCATGGAATCCAATCCCCATCCTGAGCCCTGAGTGCCACATCCAGGAATTCCTTGGACACCTCCAGGGATGGGAATTCCAAACCTCCCTGGGCACTTCCAAGGCCTGACCACCCTTTCCATGAGGAAATTCCTGCTGATCTCCAACCTGAGCCTCCCCTGGCACAGCCTGAGGCTGTTCCCTCTTTTCCTGTTGTTCCCTGGGATAAGATCCCAAATCCCCCTCCTGTCAGGGAATTTCAGAGCGGGAAAAGGATCCCTCTGGATCCTCCTTTCCTCCAGGCTGAGCTCCTTTCCCAGCTTCCTCAGCTTTTCCTGGTTCTCCAGCCCCTTCCCAGCTCCGTTCTCTTCCCTGGACACACTCCAGATCCTTCCGGAATGGAGAGGCCCAGAACCAATCCCGGATCCAAGGAATGCTGAGAGGGAACAGTGACCTTCTGTGCAGCCAGATCCTGAGCAAAAAGAATGGGAATAATTCACTGCCAATTCCATGAATTTGCCGTTGTCCGGAGCGAAACTCAATCCCGTGCCTCGGCTGGGAGATGCCATTCCCAGAAATTCCCCATCGCCATGGATTGGGAGGCCCTTCCATCATCTTTCCCCCTTCCCAACCCGCTTTTAATGGAAAATCCCACCTTCCCTGCCTTTTCCCAGGATCTCTCCATGATCAAATCCATCCCCATGAAAAGCTTCAGGAGAGCTCAGATCAGAGGAGAGTTTTGTTCTTTCATTTCCTGGGATTTTCCATCCTGGGAAGAATCCTTTTGGTTGGATTTTTTCCTGAATTTGACCCAGACTTCCCCATTCCACATTTTTTTCAGGAAAAATGACAAATTTTTCAGCTGCCATCATCCCTCCCTAGGGTTGGGTTTTCCATTCCAGGGGGTGTCTCTCCATGATTTAAATCAGGGATAATTCAGGAATACTCAGACACAGAGGGAAATCTATCCCTGCCCTTTCCTGTCTTAAAACAAGACCTTTCCCTGTCATTAATTCCCTGGATTCTCCCTTTTTCTCCACGGATCCAAGGGGAGGAAGAGGAAATTGGATGCTGTTTGGAGTCTCCATGGAAGTTTTCCAAGTCTGCTCCTACCTAATGAACACTTTTGGGAACGCAGTGCCAAATCCACCTATTTCCTGCCTCTGCCACTCCTGCCTGGCACAGGGACAGAATTCCCTGGAGATGGAAAAGAAAGGGAAAAAATCCAAGCCGGAAGTGTTTCTCAGCCGTTATCCCGGGAATTCCATGGGGATAATTCCTCAGAGGCTCCCATGTTCATGGGGGATCCGTTGGATGTTGGAATTCCAAAGGGAGAGGAATTGGTGAAAATCGAGGATGCAGGAGATGCAGAATATTCCATTCTTCAAATCCAATTCCTTTTTGGGGCTAAACGTGCTCCAAGGGCAAATCCATCCTCTCCTGGGCTATCCCAAATCCCAGTCAACCCCAAATCCAATGCTCTGCTGCTCTGTTTCCAGGGAATTCGAGGAGGTTTGAGTTTTGGGCTTGATTTTCCCAAAAAATCCACTTTAGGTGGTGAAGCCTTGTGCGCTTCTCCCTGATTATCTACTTTCATGGAATTTTGATGCTCACGGATGACTCCAATCCCAGCGGGTTTGGGGCAGGAGGAGCAAAGTTTGGAAGTCTTGGCCCATTTTAGACAAAAAATCCGAGCTCACCCAACATTCCCATGATAGATTCCATTTATAAACATCCCAAGGGAGGCAGGAGGAGGTGTCCTAGAAAATTCCATGGAATCAGTGGGAAAATAGTAAGGAAAGCAATGATTCCTCTCCAAACACTACCTGTCTGGCAACATCCTGAGCCTAAATCCTGAATTTTGGAGAAGAGCATTGTCAGGAAGAGCTCCTTCCCCTCTGTGTGGGATTGGGATGTGTGGGAATCTGAGTATTCCCGGGAATCTCATCAATCCCCACTTCCTTCCATTCCTTTCCACTTGGGAAAATTGCTTTTTCCAGCTGCTTCTCGTGGTCCTTGCCTGAATTTTCCGAGCCAAGGAAGGAGGTTTGGAAGTTGCTTCCTTGGTCACCTTTAAGGCCGAGAGGAAAGTTGGGATTTCGGATGGAATGAACTGCTTGGGATTCCCTGGATTCTGCCAGGTTATCCCACCTGCCCGACCTATCCTGGTGGTTTTTAAAGGAATTAGGCCAAACCATCCTGAATTCCTTTTGGAGGCCATGGAGATGGAGCCAGGCTGGGAATGTTCACATGGAGAAGGGAAAGCTCAGGGACTGGGGATAGAACCTCCAGAGAGATTTTATATAGGAAGCAAAGTTGGAAAAATTCTCACTGAGAATTTTTCTGAGGAGACAAAATTTACTGAGGAGACAATCCCAAAGCAGAATAAAAAAATTCCAAACGCAAGAAATTACGGATTTATTTCTCCCCATTCTGGCTGGAGTTGAAAATTGTCAAGGAGATGCATCCAGGAGGGTTAATCCCTGGATTTTTCTGTGCATCATGGAAAAGGCTTCATGGAGAAATTTCCTGAAAGTGAATCCATTGCTTTCCCTGATGCCAAATCTGCACCTTCCTTGGAGCTGCCACTGAAGTGGCTTTGCTCCTTGGAACAGCCAGGAGTGTTTGGAGAGTGAGAAACGGGGAATTCAGGCCCGGAATGAAGCTCCTGGCAGCCGTGGGGTCACTGGCAACCATGGAACATTTCTAGGAAAAGAAATCCTTGGAGTTTTCAGCTCTGTTTTGGCTCAAAGGGCTTGGATCTAAACAGAGCCTGATCCCGAAGAAAAGGGAATGGATGGATGTTCCCAGAAAAAGGTGACACCTCTGTGTCCCCTAAGGGACACAGGGATCTTCATCCTTTGTTTCTTCTTGGAGGTGGGCATGGAATCATGGAATGGTTGAGGTGGGAAGGACCTTAAATCCAATCCATTCCCAACCTCATCTATGGGCTTTGGGACAATTCCCACCGTCCCAGGTGGATCCAGGCTGCCCTTGGACACTGCAGGGATCCAGGGGCACCACAGCTGCTCTGGCAATTCCAGCCCAGCCCCTCCCCACCCTCCCAGCCAGCAATCCCTCATTCCCAACATCCCAGCCCAAGCTCCCCTTTCCCACTGGGAAGCCATTCCCTGTCTCCTCTCCCTCCATGCCTTGTCCCCAGTCCCTCTGCAGCTCTCCTGGAGCCCCTTTAGGCCCTGCCAGGGGCTCTCAGCTCTCCCTGGCTCCTTCCCTTCTCCAGGCAACATTCCCAGCTCTCCCAGAGCAGAGAGGCTCCAGAATCCTGGAATGGTTTGGGTGGGAAGGAACTTTAATTCTCATCCCATTCCGTTCTCATCCATTTTCAGGGACACCTCCCACTATCCCAGGTTTCTCCAAGCCCCAATGTCCAGCCTGGCCTTAGACATTCCCAGGGATGAGACGGCCGGTGGGTTCAGTGGGATCATTGGGATGAGGAGCTGTCAGTCAAAGCTGCCACCTGACAGGAACCTCCAACCCACTCCAGGGACTGAATGTGTTCCTGGCAGAGCACGATTCCCAAATCCAGGAGTTCTCCTGAACTTTATTCATCCAGCAGGAAATCAGGGTGGGCAAGTCACACCAGCTGAGCCTTCCCTGTTCCAGGGACAAATCCCAGCCCAACCAGGACACCCATGGAAAACCAAGGATGAAATTCCCATGGTTTTGCACCCAAAATTCCCTGTTTTCCAGGACTGAAAAGCCACCATGCAGACAACAGTTAACATCACCTCAAACAAAATCCATGGATTTGCTCATGCTCCAAGCCTGTTCCCTCTCCCTGCCACCTTCCTGTGGTTTTGGCTGCCCTGGAATTTGGCAGGACCGCCACACGCGCTCTGACACGGAACAGAGCCGTTACCAGCCCGGCCCCGGGATGACAGGAAAGTGCCTGTGGATTTATGGGATAATTAAGGAGCCGGGCACATTGGGAAGGGAGCAGGGAGGTGGCGTCGGTGACTCAATGGGTGGCAGAATTCCATGGGTGGCAGAATTCCATGTGCCGCTGGAATAACGATGGGGAGCAATGGCAGAGAGAGAAAAAGGCATTGTCCTGGCTCTGGAGGCTCTGCATGGCTCCCGGTGTTCTCCCTGGGCTTTTTTTCCAAGGAAAAGGTGTTAAGTTGTTGCTCCACCTCTCTCCCAAAGGTTTGTCCACCAGGATTGTTTTTGTCACTTTTCCTCATTTCCTGGAGTGTCATTGTCCGTGGAGTGTTCATGGGATGCACCTGGTCAGGTATCTCCTGGTTTATAATGGGTTGGAAAAATCCTGAACATCCCAGAGCTCCAAGTCATGGAATTCCAGGCTGGTTTGGGTTGGGAAGTACCTTCCACTCCCTGCCATGAGCAGGGACAATTCCCACCATCCCGAGGGCAGGTGGATCCAGCCTGCCCTTGGACACTGCAGGGATCCAGGGGCACCACAGCTGCTCTGGCAATTCCAGCCCAGCCCCTCCCCACCCTCCCAGCCAGCAATCCCTCATTCCCAACATCCCAGCCCAACCTCCCCTTTCCCACTGGGAAGCCATTCCCTGTCTCCTCTCCCTCCATGCTTTGTCCCAACTCCTTCTCCAAGTCGAGGCACTTCCCAGTTTCCAGATACTCAGGAAATGTTGGTTTGCAATCGGAGCCGAACTTTTCCTCAGCTCACCTCTGGAATTTTGGGTTCTCAGAGGCATCTCCAGAGCTCTGTGGGTGCTGCAGTCCAAGTCTGGTTCCTCAGTTGCAGCTCTCCAGGGAGTCCTACAATCCTGGATATTCCTGGGATATTCTGTGATGGATCAGAGAGAGAGGAAAGACACAGAGGGGGCCCCAGAGCTGCTCCGAGGGCTGGAGCTCCTCTGGAGGCAGGCTGGGAGAGCTGGGAATGTTTCCCTGGAGAAGGGAAGGAGCCAGGGAGAGCTCCGAGCCCCTGGCAGGGCCTAAAGGGGCTCCAGGAGAGCTGCAGAGGGAGTGGGGACAAGGCATGGAGGGAGAGGAGACAGGGAATGGCTTCCCAGTGGGAAAGGGGAGGTTGGGCTGGGATGTTGGGAATGAGGGATTGCTGGCTGGGAGGGTGGGGAGGGGCTGGGCTGGAATTGCCAGAGCAGCTGTGGTGCCCCTGGATCCCTGCAGTGTCCAAGGGCAGGCTGGACACTGGGGCTTGGAGCATCCTGGGATGGTGGGAGGTGTCCCCAAAGCCCATGGACGGGGTGGAATAGGATGATCCTTAACATTTTTCCAACCCAAACCATTCCATGACTCTATGCCCACCACCAACTCCACAAGCCCAGCCAAAGAGAGATCCAGCAGCTGGGAAGCAGCAGGAAAGTGGAATCACCAGGAAAACCCCCAGCCGAGGGATGGGAGCTGCAGGAATTCCTCAGGGCAGGAGGAGAGAGGGAAGAGCTTCATTCCCAGAGTGATCTTCCCAACCCAACCCAACAGCAGGACAAAATATTGGATAAAAGTAGGAACATCCCAGGGCTGAGCCAGGCAGTCGCAGGATGCCATGGAAAAGTGATTTCCTTGGCACAAATTCCTGTGTTTCCAGCCAGAACAGGGAAGGAAGGGGAGGGAAACAACCCAAAGTGTCGGAGCACGCCCGGGGCAGCTCGGGATGAGACGTGGGATGGAGCACGGGGCCACCTTGGAACACTCCCAGCTCCCGCCCTTCCCATTCCCCACGGAGCAGCCGGGACGTGCAGCCGGCAGGATGGCGGGAAGGCTTTGATGGAGGTGGTTTTGGCTCTGACCGCGGGTTGGGATCCATCCCCGTTCCCTGCTCCCATCTCCACGTCCCCAGGCCACCCAAACCACGGGATAGTTGGATAATTGGATGTGTCGACATCTCCTGCATCCGGTGATGGGAGAGGCTGGAAATAGAAATGTTCCTGCTGTAAATGCTTTGGGATGGAACGGAGTTGGAAAAGGACACGGAATGGGAAGGTCCTGTTCTCCTTTTGGGGGCGTGTCCAGGATCCTGGGGCACAAAAGTGTTGGGAAAAGGGATTGGGATCTCTATCTTCCCTTCATCCAGCACTTCCAGGGGTTTTTACCCTCCCCATTCCATCATGGAGGAGAAGAAAGGTCCACACTTGACCCTGGAAGTGTCTGCTGGAGATGCTGCATCCATAGGGCTGCTCAGTAATGTCCAGAGATCAGGATGGATCCTGGAATCATGGAATTGTTTGGGTGGGAAGGACCTTAAATCTCATCCCATTCCACCCCAACCATGGACAAGGACAGCTCCCACCATCCCAGGTGGATCCAAACCCCAGTGTCCAGCCTGGCCTTGGACACTGCCAGGGATCCAGGGGCACCACAGCTTCTCGTGGAATGGAGAGGGACAGAGGGAATTTGGGAAAGCCGGGAGACAGTAAAAGTCCTCAGTGTGCTAAAAGTTTTCCCGCTCATTCTGGTTATCCCGGGATTCAGCCTTCCAGCACAGCTCCGGTGTGGGTTGGAGCCTCGGGAATTTCAATCCCATCAGGTTCCTGATGGGAGAGTCTCATCCCACGGCATTCCATGTCCTACTCCTCCCACTCCACCCTTTTTTTTGGAGTTTCTTCCATATCCATGAATCCAAGGAGCAGCTTGAGCCTTCCTTCCCACAGCAGGGATGATCCAGGGAAGGACACAGGCTGAAAAACAGGGATCATCCATCCCAACCTGGCATAGCAGGAGGTGTCCCTGCCCATGGATGGGGGTGGAATGGGATGGGATTTAAGGTCCCTTCCCACCCAAACCATTCCATGATTCCATGAATGGAAAAAATGTGGAAAATCTCCCTCCTCACCTCTCTCCTTGGGGAGACTGGATGTAAGAGGAGAAGGAAGTGAGGCTTTGGATTTTGGATTTCCATATCCTGGGAATGAAGAATGGCCCAGAATCCATGGATAGATATCACAAAAAGGATAAAAATCAGCTCCAGGTTTTCAGACTTGGTGGATTCCATACATGTCTGCAGCTTCCCAGCAATTCCAAGCTGGAAAAATCAGGGAAAAAAAGGAATTAAGGTCCCATGGCTGAGATTTATCGGGAATTGGTGGTTCTGCCCCAGAAAAATCCACAGGTTCCATGGGGAAAATCCCTGCCTTGTAAGAGGAACCAAACCACTTCCATGTCCATGGATGCTCCAGAGCTCTCCCGGAAAAAGGGAGCTGGGAATAATTAGTTCTTCGAAGAGGGAAATGTAATGGGGTTGTTCCAAGGAAAAGTGGAAGAGGAAAAGGAGCTGAAAGAGGAGCTGGCACCGGAGGCAGTGCTGATGTCCTGGACTTGTTGGGAAAAGGGCTTGGAAAAGAGGGAAGAAAATCCGAACTGGATTTGGAGACTGAAGGAATCCTGCTGGACAGGAATCACTCGGAATGAAGCCTTTCAGAGGGAAAAGATCCAATTCCTGTGGGAAATTGTGGATTTATGGAGTGTAAGGCAAGGAAAGATCCTTGACCTCCCACGTGACCCTTCCCAGGGTGCTGGGAATCCCAGGAATCCATGTGCTTTAGGAACACATCCCATCGTGATTCCAAGGGGGAATCCACACCAGCCTCAGGTAAGTTATTCTTGGATTTAATTATCCCATTGGATGAGAGAAAACTGTGCTCTTCTCCCTAGTGAATTTGTCTGGCTCCTGTTTCCAGCCTTGGATCTCGCTGAGCTGTGCCTGCTCCACCAAAGAGAGCAGGGAATTCAGGAATCTGGGAATGAGAGGAGCCAAGGCCAGGCTTTGCTCTTTCTTGGACTCACACAGCCCCCCAAAAATGGGGAATGCAAAGTTGGGAATGCTGAGGTGGATCCCAAAGGAGCCTCCCGTGCCATCCCCTCCCTCCATGCTGACGGATGCTCCAGAGGGTCCAAAAATGGGAACAAGGACTATTTATTGCTTCAGAGAGGGAATTGTTACAAGGGTGTTCCGAGACAAAGTGCCAGCAGCAAAGGACTCTAATGGAATCACGGAATTGTGGAATGGTTGGAGTGGGAAGAGACCTGAAATCCTATCCAGTTCCACCCAGGGACAATTCCCACTATCCCGGGTGGATCCAAGTCCCAATGTCCAACCTGGCCTTGGACACTTCCAGGGATCCAGGGGAATCCAGAACCTCTGTGGGCAGAGATCCACTTGGATCCACAGGGGATGTGATGCTTCCCACCTGGAATGAAGGGAGGAGACTGAAAGTGTCCAAGGCCAGGTTGGGAAAGGGCGTGGAGAAACCTGGGATAGTGGGAGGTGACCCTGAAAAGGGAATGGGATGGGAGTTAAGGTCTTCTCCAACACAAAGCTTTCCAGGATTCTGAGCCCCTCAGCTCTGGAGGCAGGCTGGGAGAGCTGGGAATATTTCCCTGGAGAAGGGAAGGAGCCAGGGAGAGCTGAGAGCCCCTGGCAGGGCCTAAAGGGGCTCCAGGAGAGCTGCAGAGGGACTGGGGACAAGGCATGGAGGGACAGGAGACAGGGAATGGCTTCCCAGTGGGAAAGGGGAGCTTGGGCTGGGATGTTGGGAATGAGGGATTGCTGGCTGGGAGGGTGGGGAGGGGCTGGGCTGGAATTGCCAGAGCAGCTGTGGTGCCCCTGGATCCCTGCAGTGTCCAAGGGCAGGCTGGATCCACCTGGGATAGTGGGAATTGTCCCTGCCATGGATGTGGTGGGATTTAAGTTCCCTCCCATCCCAAACCCTTCCATGATACCATGATCCTCCAGTGGTTTTGGCAGCAGGGAAAGAAAAACAATCCTTTTGAAAAAAAGGATTAATGATAATCAATCCAGACAAAATCCCATTTAATGGGATCCAGACCATCCTGGTGCTCCTGATGCTGTTCCTGGGCTGGGAAAAGCAAGAGCTGGAGGAAAGCCTTGTCCTTGGGATGCTGTTTTCCATGGATTCTGGGCAGGGAATGACACAGTGGTTTCCCTGGAGGTGAGGGATTTGGGAACAACTCTAAACTGACTCCAGAGGGAGGGATGAGAGGAGCCACATCCAGGAAAAACCTGGAAAGAAAGGGGCAAGGATGGCCCCAAACTGGAAGGTATAACCCAGAATTCCCTCTCCATTCCCTCCCCCTCCTCCTGCTCCAAGACTGACCTGGAGAAGAAGTTTCCCCTCCCAAAAAAATCGAGGATTTGCTGACAGGCCCAGCCTGGAGTGTGGATTGAACCTCATCCCGGAGGATTTGCGGTGGCTCCGGGCAGAATTCCAACCAAACACAAACACATTCCCCAGTGCCGACGTCGTGGATCCATCCCGGGGGAAGAACCCGGGCGAACAAGGGGAGATTTCACTTCCCAAACCCAGAGAAAAGTCGGGAAACAACAGCCGGGGAATTGTGGCTTCCCTTCAAGTTGTCGGGGACACGGAGCTTCTGGTGAAAATGGATTCGTTGGGATTTATTGGAACTTTTAACCTCGGAGTGAGTTTATCCCGAGGAGGATACGGTGCTGTCCGGAGCTTTTCCAAGAGATGGCAGTGCTGGAGCTCCGTGGTGACATTCCAAGTGATTCCCATGTTTCCTGGGAATGATTCCCTCGGGAGAGGCCGAAGGTGTGAGTAAAGGTTGAGTAAAAGTTGAGTAGCGGAACAACCACAACATGGAGCAGAGTAGGAGAGGTTTTTCCTTTAATAATCCCGGGATTGGTCAAATGTTGGCTCCCACAGGGATTTCCTGCCCTCTCTGGAGTTTTAAACCCTTGGGATTTGTTGTTCTCCCGTTTTTCCAAGCGTTTCACAAGGATGGAGGAGCGGGAATGGCACATTCCGGAACTGGGGTGGGAAGAAATGTCTCCAGGTGAACATTCCCAACATTCCCAGCATTCCCATCCCTAAAAAAACGGATGAACACCAAGGGCGGATCCTCCACATCCCTCTCCCATGGATATCCCACTCCATCCACCAAAAAGAGGCTTTTCCAGCTGGGAAGAAAGGGTTTTCCAGCTCTCGGAGGCAGGGGAAGCAGGAAGATTGGATTTAGGGATTAAGTGGAACATCTCCCATGTTTCCCAGTCAGGAAATGCAGGGAGATGCTCTGGATTCCTCCACCAGAATTCCCTAAAATACCCATCCAAGGAAAGATCAAGAAAATCTGGGATTTTTTAAGAAAGGGAAAACAGAGCAGGATAAAAAGGATCCAACCTCTGTCTGCCCCTCCTGAGCCCAGGGATCCGAAGGATTTCTCGCCACATTCCCAATCCCATTCCCTGCCGCTTTCCAGTCGTATTTTTAGGATTTAAACCCTTCTATTTTAAACTCCGAACTTTAAAATTAAATTGAAATTAACCTCGTTTTCCTCACTCCTTCTGTCCTTCCCGGATCCAGCGGGATTGACACATCCCAGGTTTCGGAGCCGTGTCCATGTAATTATGGGTGGAGCCATGGAGTTATTTTTACGCCCTGCCAGGGATTATTCACTTTTTGGGAATGTGGATTGAAGTGGCAGGCTTGGATCGGCGTGATAAAAATAGGGAAAATCCAGCACTGTCCATGTTTTCTTTCGGCTCTGTCATCCCTCCCACCTGCCATTCCCGAAACCACATCCAAGGATGTGAGGGGCAGGATGAGGCTGGAGGGGAATGGCGGAGAGCTTGATAAATGGGATAAAAAAATGGGGAAGGGAAGGGAAGGGAAGGGAAGGGAAGGGAAGGAAGGGAAGGGAAGGGAAGGGAAGGGAAGGGAAGGGAAGGGAAGGGAAGGGAAGGGAAGGGAAGGAAGGAAGGGAAGGGAAGGGAAGGGAAGGGAAGGGAAGGGAAGGGAAGGGAAGGGAAGGGAAGGGAAGGGAAGGGAAGGAAGGGAAGGGAAGGGAAGGAAGGGAAGGGAAGGGAAGGGAAGGGAAGGGAAGGGAAGGGAAGGGAAGGGAAGGGAATCAGGTGATGAAAAGTGGTAAGGAAAAGCATGAGAAAAATCATAGAATTCCAGAGTGGTTTAGGTTGGAAAGGAGCTTACATCCCATCCCATTCCAACCCCATCCATGTTCAGGGACAATTCCCACTATCCCAGGTGGATCCAGGCTGCCCTTGGACACTGCAGGGATCCAGGGGCACCACAGCTGCTCTGGCAATTCCAGCCCAGCCCCTCCCCACCCTCCCAGCCAGCAATCCCTCATTCCCAACATCCCAGCCCAAGCGCCCCTTTCCCACTGGGAAGCCATTCCCTGTCTCCTGTGCCTCCATGCCTTGTCCCCAGTCCCTCTGCAGCTCTCCTGGAGCCCCTTTAGGCCCTGCCAGGGGCTCTCAGCTCTCCCTGGCTCCTTCCCTTCTCCAGGCAACATTCCCAGCTCTCCCTGCCTGCCTCCAGAACCGTGGAATGGTTTGGGTTGGAAGGAACTTTAATTCTCATCCCATTCCATTCTCATCCATTTTCAGGGATGCCTCCCACTATCCCAGGTTTCTCTGAGCCCCAGTGTCCAGCCTGGCCTTGGACACTGCCAGGGATCCAGAGGCACCACAGTTTCTCTGGGAATTCTGTGACTTTGCTCCATGAATTTATTCTCTCCCATTCTGTCACTCAGCCTCTCCTGGCCACTCCACCTCCATTTCTAACCCAAATTTCAGGTTTGTTTTTTGGGATTTGCAGTCTTTCTGCTCGGAAAGGGTCTGATCCCAACAGCAATCCCGGGACACTCCGCTGTTTTCCGTCTTCTCCCCATCCAGACCTCGGATGTGAAATCCCCTTTTCTAATCACTCTGTTTTATGGGATTTGTCCACATTCCCCTTGGATTCCACCCAGAACATCCCATCCTGGAGCCATTTCCAAGCCGATCTCGGCACTCCGTGGTTTTTGGCGCCTTTCCCGCTCTTTGAAGTTGCCTCTCCAAAATCCCCATTTATCAGGATTCTGTCGCTGATGTCATCTTCCCCACGGACATTCCGGACACTTACCAATCCCGCCGGGATCGCCTTTTTCCTGGAAGAGTCTCCTGAGCCAATTCTGCTTCCAAAGGGACTTTTCTTCGTCCCAAATTCCAACACAAGTGTTGGAAAGAATTAACTCCTTGTTGCCTTTCCGGATTTGGGGATCCACAGAAGGGATTTTGATCCCAATTTTATCAATGTTTGGAGAAATGAATTGAATTCCAGGCAGGAATTTTACCTTTACAGTCCAAGCTGGGACTGTATTTCTTGGGAAAATTCCAGGAGATTTTGGGACACTGAACTTCCCAGTGGGTATCAGAACAATAACTCCAGCTCTGTTTCCCCCTGGTCGAATAAAACAGGAATTTTGCCGGATTTTTCTCCAATTTTGGGGACCTTTTCCTGGCAATCCAAGATTTTCCTGCTCGGGAGCTGCCCATGGACATCTCTAGCTGCTTTTCCTGCCAAAAAAAGGACAAGGATACATTAGAACTATCAGAATTTTTTTAAAGAACTTGGATGAACCCATTTTTCCAGGGACTCGAAGTTGCTGGAAGTTGATTTATAAACTGGGAATTTTAATTTAATTTTAAAAACTTTATTGGTTTTATTTATTTATTGTTGCTTTTGTTTTATTTTTTATTTAATTTTTTAATGTTATTTAATTTAATTTAACTTTTAAAATTTAATTGTTTAAAAATTACTTATTTTATTTTTACTTTATTTTATTTTATTTTAATTTTAAAAATTTATTCAATTTAGTTTTATTGGTTTTATCTTTATTTCTATTGTTTTTATTGTTTTTATTAAATTTTATTAAATTTTTTTTTTCCTTTTTTATTGTTTTAATTTTATTTTATTTCCTTTTTAAAATTTCATTTAAAAATTAATTTTATTTTTTGGTTAATTTTATTTTATTTTTTTAAACTTATTTCATTTTATTTTATTTAATTTTATTTTATCCATGGGAAACACAAAACTTTTCCTTAGGAGAATTGCTGCTATCCAAGAGAAAAAAAGTCCCTTTTTCCATGATCTTCCTTAATATCCATTTATGGCTGAACACTCATTTTTAATAATTCCAACCCACAATATTCCCAAAATTTTTTTGAAAATCATATTTCCTTCCTGGGGTGATTGGCAGCATTTTTTCTTTTTTCTTTTCTTTTCTTTTTTTAAAATTATTATTATTCCCAATTGGAAGCCAGAAGCAAAAATCTGGACCTTCGTGGGAAATGGCTTTTCCAAAAAAACTCCAGCTGGGTATAGCAGAATATTCCTTGTGGATAGCATGGAGTTGTTGGATTTTGTTATTGTGGGAATATTTGGATTTGATAACAGTGGATCTGGACAATCCTGGAGGTCTGAGTTTGAAAAGATGGGAATGTTTTCCGTCAAAACAGTGCCAGGAAATGAAATATTTAAGGAATTCCTAGAAGTCAAAAATTCCTACAAAACTTAAAAAAAAAAAAAAAAAAGGGAATGAGCCCCTAGAAATAAGGGAAAAGCTGGAATGGCAAATTCTGTGTTTCGGTGGTGGGGAGAAAGGTCTGGACAATTTTTGTGTTGAATTTCAGGGAAAAGGAGCTACTCCCACAAAATATTTGGGATTCACGGATGCAGCGGAGCGGGATTTGTGCACTAATGAGGAGAGAAAAAACCTTGGGAAAAAACCAACCTGAGGCTTCATGGATACAGAGTGGATCCAGGGGTTTTCTTGGAATGGTGGGTGTTGAGCCCTCTGAGTGGTATCCTAATTTTTCCTGGTCTAAATCCAACATTTTCTTTCCTTCCTGGCTGTCAAACCTTTCCCAGAGACTTGAAAAGGCAATTCCCAGCCCACCTTGCTCCGGTGACTGTTTTCCCAAAGATCCCAAGGGAAGGGAGGAGGAGCAGGGATGGAGGATGGGATGAGCCATTCCCATGAATTTTCTCTGCACATTCCAGCATGGAAAAGCTGTTTTGGAGGTGGGATTTGTTCCCACACCCTGCAGGTTATTCCAGGTGTTCCCGCACGGAGCAGCCGAGATTTCCCGGAATTCAGGGAGGAGCCCAAGCTCCAGTGGGGGTGAAATTCTCTTCCAGGGGAACCATGGGAGAAATTCCAGGAAAACCCAGCCAGCTGGATCTTCAGCTGAAATCCAGAGTCCCTCTGTCTGTTGTTCCTGGAATTTTCCGGAGCCAATGCCCGGATCCATTCCCAACCTCACCTCACAGGGAAGCGAGGCTGGCAAAGCCCAGGGAATGTTGCTCCCATTCCATCCTGGAGCTCCGTTTGCTGTTTTTAGGGAATTCCCAAGGGCATGGCCCTGCCTGGACCCTGATCCTGGCCTAAGGAATTTGGGAAGAACATCCCAAAGGGCGGATACACCTCTCTCCATGTCCCTTTGGATTGGCTGGACTGGATGATCTCGGAGGTTTTTCCAACCTGAAAGATTCCCTGGCTGGAATCCAATCCCTTCCAAAATCTGAGAAATAAAGGGGGAGGAAGCAGGAGATGCCGCAAACTCCAGCCTTGGAATCTTTCTCCAAGGAAAACCTGTTCCTGGAATTCTGGGATGCACCGTCCATCCCCCTCCAGATATAGGTTCTGCTCCCATGGAGCCTCCCAAATCCAGGTGGGATCTTCAAGAAATCCCGGTGCCAGATTTCTTGGAAAGCCTTCCCTGCCTCCCTCCTTCCCTCATTCCCGGGAGAGCCGTTCCTTTGGATCGCTCCCATCCCTAATTGTTGGTGATAAACGAGCCCGTTCCGAAGGTTTGTTTTCCTTGGAAGAGGCGGGAGAGGGACTTTTCCAGCAAAGTGTCGGGATTTAGCGCTCGGAGCCGCGCGGCTCCAGGCCCTTTTTCCAGGACAAAGCTCCGTTTCAGCTGGAAGCCCTTTGGGATTATGGGATGTGTCTGCTGGAAGCACCAGAGAGTGGCCACTTGTGTTCCGAAGGGAAAAATGGATTTTTAATGACTCCAGGATGGTGAAAAAGCTCTGGGTTTTGCAGGTTTTGTGGAAAAGGAAAATTGTGGATGTTGGTGGGACAGCTCCGTCCTCATCTTCCCTTTTCCATCTGCATTTCTCCCAGAATTTTCAGGATGAAAATACATCCTCAATCCTTGTGGGAGAGGTGGTTTTTCATGCCTTCTCAGGGAAGGAAAAATCCTGGGAAAAAGTAGAAAATTAAGTTGCACTGTTTGGAAACATCCAGTTTGCAGCTGTGAGAAAACGTGGAGATGGTAGGAAGGTGGGAAAAGAAGGAAAAAACTGAAAGGTGGGAAAACATGGAAAGAGTTGGAAGGTGGTCACTGTCTTGGAGAGTCCAGTGGCCTCCACATTTCGTTCCCCAATCCAGGAATCCAATTCCAGCTGCTTGGAATGATATGTTGGTGTTGGCTTTGGGTGATCCTTTCCTTTTTCCTTTCCTTTTCCCTTCCCTTTCCTTTTTCCTTCCCTTTCCTTTTTCCTTTCCTTTTTCCTTTCCTTTTTCCTTTCCTTTTCCCTTCCCTTCCCTTCCCTGAAACTTCCCTTCCCTTCCCTGAAACTTCCCTGAAACTTCCCTGAAACTTCCCTGAAACTTCCCTTCTAAACTTCCCTGAAACTTCCCTGAAACTTCCCTGAAACTTCCCTGAAACTTCCCTGAAACTTCCCTTCCCTGAAACTTCCCTTCCCTGAAACTTCCCTCTTTCCCCTCCCCATCCCATCCATGAAACTTTCCCATCCCATTTTCCCAAATCCCAAAAATCAGATTCCCCTGCACCAGCTCCAAGCAGGGAATCAGAGATGTTTGTAAACCAGTGACAGATCCCATTAAATCCTCCTATGAGGAGAATCCTGATGGATCGGGATTAGATCCCAATGGATCGACACCAAGGCAGCCTGGAGAGGAATTCCAGTGACTCCCAAGTTTGGTTTCTCCATCAAATCCAGGTTTGGATCCACCTGGGATAGTGGAAGGTGTCCCTGCCTATGGAAAAGGATAGGATTTTCCCACCAGGATCACTCCATGAACTCCAATTCCATATTTTACAGCGGGATGAAAATAATGGGAAAAGAGGACAAAATCTGAGAGCATAAAACTCCAAATTAATTCTTTATTATTTCTCTCCTGGTTTTATTCTATCATAAATATTCCCTTTGTTTCCCTGGAATTTGGAAGGATGAGGAGAAGTTTAACTCTGGTGGGTGGGAATATCTGAAGTAAATATCTGAAGCAAATATTCCCACTGGGATCATCAAGGCCAAAATTGACTTTATCCATGGAGAACAAGGATGAAAGGATTTAAAAAATGGGATTTAAGGAGCTGAGCTACTTAAACATCTCTCAGAGCCAGGATCTCACTTCATCCCACAATTTCTGGGATGCAACAGAGACATCCCAGCCCCGCCGAAATCCCGGGATTGGGGAGGATTAATGACAACCAGATTTGTTTCCAGCAGGGATAACAGAACAACAACCCCAAAACAACTCCCAACAATCGGGATGCGTTTCCAGCCTGTGGGTGTTTGCTGGACCTGCTGATCCGAAGGATAAACAATCCCAAAATAATGTCCTGCCGCTCCCTGGAGGATTCCCGGGAACAAAGCGTCTGATTCATTTGTGCTGCAGGGGAGGGGAGAGGCGGAGCTGTTCCTTGTGGATAAACACGGCTGGAAAACAACAAGGGGGAATAAATTAGGGAGAGAAATCCATAGGGAGGGAAAGGAATGGAAAGGGGAAAGTGGTCAGGAGTGGGGGAAACGTTCTGGAGAGTGGGATGGGGCTTTGGAAACAAATGGGGTCACAGTGGGCAGTGCTTGTCCCAGTAGAATCCGAGGAATCCTGGGATGGTTTGGGTGGGAAGGACCATAAATCCCATCCCATCCCATCCCCCACCCATCCCAACACCATCCATGTTCAGGGAGAATTCCCACCATCCCAGGTGGATCCAAGCTGCCCTTGGACACTGCAGGGATGCAGGGGCACCACAGCTGCTCTGGGAATTCCAGCCCAGCCCCTCCCCACCCTCCCAGCCAGCAATCCCTCATTCCCAACATCCCAGCCCAAGCTCCCCTTTCCCACTGGGAAGCCATTCCCTGTCTCCTGTCCCTCCATGCCTTGTCCCCAGTCCCTCTGCAGCTCTCCTGGAGCCCCTTTAGGCTCCAGAAGAGGTTCCAAGTTTTCTGTGGATCCTTTCCTTCCCCAGGCAGGACAATGGATACAGTGTCCCACTGGAGGTGCAGTTTCCAAGTGCCCCTTTGCAAATCCTGGGAATTTTCTGGATGGATTAATCAATACAAAACGGACAGGTCAGTTATTTTAAGAATCACACATTTTTCATCTGTGCAATCCAGTATTCCCAGAAAATCTGCCCCAGTCCTGCCATTCCCTCACTTTTTTTGGGATGTGTGAATATCGAACTGGATATCCTGTGGATGCTCCCTTCCAGAATCCTGGGTAACTTTGGAGAACATTCTTGGAGAAGGAGATCTTATTCTGTCCCTGAATTTGGGACTTAAGCAGAGGTTTGGGTTTAATCCCCACCTGTCCCCGAGTGCAACATCCAGGAATTCCTTGGACACCTCCAGGGATGGGGAATCCAAACCTCCATTGGCAATTCCAAAGCCTCAAGAGGTCTTGGATTGGGATTTCCACAGGAATCCCTCCATCCAATCTCAGCTATCCATGGATCTGGGAATTAGAGCTTCCACCCTTTGGAGATGCCTCCTTCTCCCTGATAATCCCTGGAAAACAGCCTGGAGAAGATTCCCAAACTATCAACAACCACATTCTTTAACACGGGGGCTTCCCAGCAGATCCTGATCCTGATCCTGATCCTGATCCAGGTCCAAATCCCAATCCAGATCCAGATCCAGTTTCAGATCCAAACCCAGATCCAAATCCAAATCCCAATCCAGATCCAGATCCATGCTCTCCCTTACTAAATAGGGATCCAAATTCCACATTTCTGGGAGAAAGGGACAATTTAGTGGGATTGGACTTCAGTAAACAGCCGGGAAAAAAAAGGGAAGATGAACTCTTCCATTGTATTCCTTCCTTGGATTTGGCAGCCAAACAAGAACCTGGGTGGTGTTTATCCAACCTCCCGAATCCGTAGGTTTTCATTCCCTGTGAATCAACTTCCAGCTGCTCCAGGAATTCCCAGGAGGGAAGAGGCTTCTTCCGTGGGTGGTTTGTGTTTTTTTGGGATGAGTTTCTGTTTTTCGCTGTTTTTATTGCCCAGAATTTCTGTTCCAGGGTTGTCCCGGGATGTCCCGAAGCGGGAGGAGTTGAGGTGGAAGGAAAACATGGGGAGGGAAAAGTTTATCCCAAATTTTCCAAACCTGGAATGAGGTTTGTTCACTCCATGTTATCCTCCTTTCCAGCTTGGAATATTCTGGGATTTTGTAACAAAACCCCTTCAGTTCTTCCGGACATGGAAGGAGTTGGGGATTGTGTTTTCCACCTGGAGAGTATTTTCCAGGTCCTTGGAGGCTTTTCCATGGATAAGGAGCTTGGGAAGAATCCATGGAAGCTTGGGAATCTCTCTGGAGAGCAAAGGTGGTGAGAATGGAAGGATTTCTGTGGTCTGATCCCAAACTAATTCCCATTTCTGGTTGGGATTGAGGAATCAGGAGGGAAAAGTGGGAAAACTCATGGTCTGGGATGAAGATGACAAGGAATTTCATCCCCACTTCCCACAGCAGGGATGTGTGCAGCATTCCTGGGAAAACCAGGAAGATCAACACCAGCATTCCAAGAGTTTTCCCTTTTCCTTCTTCTTCCCAGAGCTGGAATATTCCTGGGATTAGTTGGGATCAGCATTCCCAGCTGTGTGCCCCCAGCTCCTTCCCAGTCTCTTCCCTGGTGGGATGAGGAGCAGAAAAGGACTTGATTCCATGAAAAAGCAAAAATATCCTGGTTTTATCCAGGAAAAATCCCAGGAAAAATCCCAAACAGCCCCACATCAGCTAACGGGAAGAAAATTAACTCCATCCTGGGAAAAAATCAGCTGAAAATTCCAAAAAATAGGGACAAGTTGGGGAATAAAACAGGATCCGTTTTAACTTGGAATATCCCAGTGACATCTGCCCGGAACTGGGAAAGAGGGATGAGGAATAAATGGGAATTTCCTCTGTGAACAGGTGAATCTGGGAATTTTTTAGTTCTCATGGAACACCAGGAATATTTTCCATGGGACAGATATTCCCATACATCCCAGATTGAAGGAATTGTTTTCATCCTGATTTTTTTTTCATTCTACTGTTTTTTGGGGTTTTTTACCTGGAAAAAAGAAAATCCTGTGAATTCCAAAAACTTGTGGAGTTTTAAAAACAAAATTGGGGATTCTGGAAACAATTTTTTTTTGGTGGGTGTTTTGTTGGTTTTTTAAAATATTCCAGCTCCAAGATATCTCATGGAATTCCTCAACTTCCTCCCTTTTCCCTGATTCCTGTTAGGGTTGCTTGGTTCCTCTTTCCAACCAATCCAGGAATTCCAATCCCTACTTCCCAAAATCCCATTTTTGGATTTTTACCTGGAAAAAAAATCCACGATGCTCCAATTCACATTTTTTCCCATTTACTCCCTAAATCCCTTTGGTTCTCCCAAGATTTTCCCTCCTTTCCCAAAGGTTTCCATGCTTGGCTCTTTATTCCTTCCTTTTCCACATGGATTGGAAATCAATTCCTATTGATGGATTTCCCAAAAGGAAAAAAAAAATTCCAACAAACCAACCAAACCAAACAACTCAAGGAACAAATTCCATGGAAAATCCTATTTTTCTTGTAGATGTTTTTCCTGAAGGTTTTCCATGAAAAAAGAAGGAAGAAGACTCTGAACCAAACCCTAAAAGTAAAGTTTAACTTTTCCAGTTTTTTACTGGGGAAAGAGGATTATTCCCTTTTTTTTTTTAGGCATAAACTCTTCCCAAGGATTATTTTCTATTTTTTTCCCTGGAAAACTTCAATATTCCTTTGCCCCCCTTCCCAAAAATTCCTTTTGTTTTAAAGCTGAGGGAGAATTTGGAATTACAGGTGAGCAAAGAATGCTGAAGGAGATCCCAAACTTTAGAACAAAATCCTCTGGAAAAGGAAAAATTGAGGAGTCTGGCGCTTCCTTCAATGTTAAATCCATGGATTTTTACATGGAATATTTATCCCACATTTTTTTGGTAGGATTTTAACTCTCACAAACCTCCAGCTGTGCTTTTTAAATTCCCCCTGGAATTTTCTTCTTTCTGTCCTGAAATTCCACCTGACCTGATGGGCTGCAGGATCCCAAATCCCAGGAAAATCCACGTTTGGGATCAAATTCCTGCACTCCGAGGAAAAAGCAGCTTCCTGGATTCACACAGGAGTGAACACTGATCGAAATTCCAGCTGGGAAAGAGACCGGATGGAATTCCTCAATTTTTTTTGGGAATTCCCTTGTCCTGATTCTCTGGGAAATCATTCCTCCCTCGGGACACGCTCCCGGTAAAATGCAGGAATGGGTTCCAGGAGTTTCCCAAGGATTTGAGAAGGAGAGGGAGGGGAAAACTAGAGGCTGGCTCCTGATTTTTCTGCCTCACTTGGAAAATTCATGGAAATTTGCCCCTTGCAGGAGCCGAGTCCAAGGTTTGTCATAATTTTCCTGGGAAAATGACTTTTGGGAGCTGCTGGCAAACGGAGACTCCCAAGAAGTCAGGTCTGCTCCAAGTCTAATTGCTCCTGGAATTAGCCAGGATCCGGAAGACAGGAAGGCTCCATCCCAAGGAATTATTCAATCCCATAAAAGAGAGACCATCGAGACAACAAAACTCACGAATTCCTTAAAGAAAAGTGGGAAAAATGGAGTTAAGGATGAGGAAAATCCCTTTTTCCCGAGGTGGGAAGACCACCAGGAGTCCGAAAGTCGGTAAAATTTACGGCAGAGCCTCCGTTCGGAGAAGCTTTAATGGGAATTTGGAGGAGGAATTTACAAGCGCTCGCTGCTACCGAGTGGAAAAATCCGTTGGCCACGGAGCGAATCCCGTTTGCCAATTCCGATGATTCATTCCCGAGTCAGAAATAATCGGATAAAAGGGGCCAAAAGGGGTTGTGTCCTGCCAAGGATTTATTAGGGAATGGAGTTAAATCCTTAACTGGGAGCTCTCTTCCCGGAAAGCCGAAACCGCAGCTCTCCATGAAAAGGTCAGGAGCGATTTGGAGAGGAATTTCGACAAAACGCTGTCGGATTTGAAATCTTCCGTCTTTAGCACCGCAAAAAAAAAGCTGGGAAAAAATTTTTAAAAAATGGGGATTGGTTCATCCAGGAGCTCCAATTTGTCATGGGGATCCCTGGAGATCCTAAAGAACAGGGGGAGTTTGGGAATGCCGGGAATTGTGTCTCCTGGGGGAATGGAAATGAACTATCCTCACCTTTTTGGGGGACTGGATCCACCGGCCCTTCCCAGCCTGCATGGAATCATGGGGTGGTTTGGGATTGGAAGATCCCATTGGAGGATCCCATTCCAACCCCTGCCAGGGGGTGACTCCAGGGGAGCCTGGAGGTTTCTCATGGAGATCTGGAGGAGCTGGGAGATGAATCCGATCTGGGATTCTGTGATTCCCAGGATTTCTGGGAGATTCCATCCCAGAGCCGTGGGAAAACAGCTTCCCACATCTCCAAGAGGAGGTGGTCCATGTCCATCCCTGCCTCAGTTTCTCTTCCTGGAGAAATCTTCCAGGGTTTCTTTCGGAATGGGACACGAGGCCCTGCTTGGCAAAGTGGGATCATGTGGGATTCACTCCCAACCTTCTCCCAAATCTCTTTGGGAATTTAGGAGTCACCCAGCAATCCACAGGAGCAGGGACTGATTGGTTGATCTGTGCCAAAAAATTCCTCGGAGAGCCATGGCTGGTGGATGTCCTGGAATTCCACAGAGTTGTTATCCCTAAAAAACATTGGGTGATCGGTGGTGATGGAAAATGGATCCATCAGGGAATCCTGGCCAGGACGTCACAGAGAAGAGATCAGGATAGGGATAGATGGGATTTTGGGAAGGAGGGATTGCTGGCTGGGAGGGTGGGGAGGGGCTGGGCTGGAATTGCCAGAGCAGCTGTGGTGCCCCTGGATCCCTGCAGTGTCCAAGGGCAGCTTGGATCCACCTGGGATAGTGGGAATTGTCCCTGCCCATGGATGGCTTTGGACTGGAATGATCCTTAAAATCCCTTCCAACCAAACCATTCCATATTTCTTAAAAAGTGCTGGAAAGATCACAAGAAAACCCGGATCCACTGGGATGTTTCTGCTGGATCCAGGGTGCTTTTCCCAGAGGGACACACCTGAGATCTTTTATTTTGGAGGAAAATCCGGGAGAAGATCAGGCCATGCTGGATCATCCCAGGCGAGTGTTGGCTGAACAAAGAATTCCTTTTTCTCCCTGTAAAATCAGAATTTTTCCTTCTATTTTCCAGATTTTCAGCACCTGCATCCACGCCTCAAACACCCGAAATTCCAAAATCCTTGAAAAATGGATCATTTCAAACGCTTGGATCCGATCAATCCCTATTTTTAAGTCTTCCTTTTCCAGCATTTCTAAAATCCTTCCTTTCCCTCCCCCTGTTTGTATCCAAACCACATTCCAGACACTCCAACCCCATCCAGAAAAAGAAAAAAAAACCCTCTCCTTGTCTTCCTCCATCCCTTTGATTTCTCGGGAAGCATCTGGCCTGCAGGAATATGGACAGGCTGCAAAATTCCCTTGCAGTGTCAGAGCATTTGATGGATTCTCCGGACAATGGGAACCGGGAGGCTTTCGACACCTCATAAATCCCAAATCCCACAGGGCTGCCTGGTGCTGACACATTTGGAGCTGGAAAAGGGGGAATTTTATTACGGGATTGATGGCGTGACACAGCCATGGGAATTCACCGCCAGAGTCCTGGGATGATCCCACGGCGTGGGCAGCAGGAAAGGTGGGAATTCTGCCGCTCTGTCCCGCTCGGGTGAGACCCCAACTGCAGAGCTGCACGGATCCTGCTGGTTTTCCATGGATCAGGAATGTGCCCAGATCCTCCTGTCCATGGATCAGGGATGTGCACAGATCCTATTAACCAGGGATTTGCACAAATCCTGCTCTCCATGGATCAGGGATGTGCACAGATCCCATTAACCAGGAATGAACCCAAATCCTGCTGCTCCCCCAAAACCAGGAATGTTCCCAAATCCCTCTTTTCTCCCATGGATCAGGGATGTGCCCAGATCCCATTAACCAGGAAAGGACCCAAATCCTGCTGCTCTCCCACAGCCAGGAATGTTCCCAAATCCCACTCTTCTCCCACACATCCCACACCTGCCCACCCCCTGTTCCGTGGAATATCAGGATTTTCCCCAGCCTGGCCCCAGATGAGCCAATTAAACCCAAAACTCCCCTTTTCTTGCTGATTTCCCGACCTGACACCCAGCCTGGCACAGGATGGGATTTTCCCACCTATTCCCTCCCTTCCCTTTCCCAAGGGCTTTCCAAGCCTCATCCCGTTCATCCTGGGCGATCCCGAGGCTCCCCGTGCGTTCGCCTGTTCCCCATTAAATCCCAGCCTGGCCTCGGCTCATTAGGGAATGAGGGCTGGAATCACTTCAGTTCCTGGAGCAGCTCAATCCCACATCCCTGGCTGCACGATCCGCAGGAAAAGAGGGAATTCTGCCCATGCCCTGCTCAGGTGAGATGCCACCTGTGGAGCTGCTCCAGCTCCATGATCCCAAATTCAGGGGGGCTTGGAGCTGCTGGAATGAGTCTGGAGGAGGTCGTGGAAATGCTGCTGGGGTTAGAGCCAGGCTGGGAGAGCTGGGGATGTTGCCTGGAGAAGGGAAGGAGCCAGGGAGAGCTGAGAGCCCCTGGCAGGGCCTAAAGGGGCTCCAGGAGAGCTGCAGAGGGACTGGGGACAAGGCATGGAGGGACAGGAGACAGGGAATGGCTTCCCAGTGGGAAAGGGGAGCTTGGGCTGGGATGTTGGGAATGAGGGATTGCTGGCTGGGAGGGTGGGGAGGGGCTGGGCTGGAATTGCCAGAGCAGCTGTGGTGCCCCTGGATCCCTGCAGTGTCCAAGGGGATGGGAATGGGATGATCCTTCAGATCCCAACCATTCCATGATTCCATGGTGACATCATGGACACCATTCCTTATCCCTGGATCCTCCTGCTCAGGAGCAGCAGCTCCATTATCTCAGCAGATCTCCTGCTTCCCTCAGTTTTCCATGAGGGAGAAGCAGAACTGTGGGATAACAGGACATTCCAGGGATCCCGGTGTTCACTCTGTTCCCATCAATTCCCCACATTCCCAGCCATGGTTGATTCCATGAGCCTCTGGAATTGCTGGGAACACCAAACTCCCGCATGGAATCACCAACCCTTTTCCAAGCCTCTGTGAGAGATAAACACATGGATCCAGGGATTGCTCCCATTTTTTCTGCACATCTTTGGAGCGTGAGGCTCTGAAATCCAGCAGCGCCTGGTGTCCCTGGGCAGAATTCCCTCTTTTCCTGCGGATCGTGCAGCCAGGGATGTGGGATTGAGCTGCTCCAGGAACTGAAGTGATTCCAGCCCTCATTCCCTAATGAGCCGAGGCCAGGCTGGGATTTAATGGGGAACAGGCGAACGCACGGGGAGCCTCGGGATCGCCCAGGATGAACGGGATGAGGCTTGGAAAGCCCTTGGGAAAGGGAAGGGAGGGAATAGGTGGGAAAATCCCATCCTGTGCCAGGCTGGGTGTCAGGTCGGGAAATCAGCAAGAAAAGGGGAGTTTTGGGTTTAATTGGCTCATCTGGGGCCAGGCTGGGGAAAATCCTGATATCCCATGGAACAGGGGGTGGGCAGGTGTGGGATGTGTGGGAGAAGAGTGGGATTTGGGAACATTCCTGGTTAATGGGAGAGCAGCAGGATTTGGGTCCTTTCCTAGTTAATGGGATTTGTGCACATCCCTGATCCATGGGAGAAAAGAGGGATTTGGGAACATTTGTGGTTAATGGGATCTGTGCTCATTCCTGGTCCATGGAACAGCAGGATCTGTGCTCATTCCTGATCCTTGGAGAGCATCAGGATCTGGGCACATTCCTTATCGATGGAACAGTGGGATCTGGGAACATTCCTTATCTCTGGAATAGCAGGATCTGTGCTCATTCCTGATCCATGGAATAGCAGGATCTGTGCACATTCCTTATCCCTGGAATAGCAGGATCTGTGCTCATTCCTGATCCATGGAATAGTGGCATCTGTGCACATCCCTGATCCATGGGAGAGCAACAGGAATATCAGCTGTGAGGGCTCAAACCTGCCCAGGGATTCCCTCCTGGAATGTTCGGATTTGGAGTGATCAATCCCAGCCCTGAGTCCATCCCGTGTCCCACTGCTTTCCCGGCTGTTTCCTGGGAATATCCCAATTTTTAAGCCATCCTGCCCCCTTTTCCTGCAGGTGGGAGCTGCAATCTCCCCTTTCCCACCTTTCCCATTCCCATCAGCATTCCAAGATCTCCCAGGACGTGCTGGGAATAACAAAACCTGTTCTTTTCCATAATGGAATATTATGGAATAATATAGAATATTATGGAATATTATGGAATATTATGGAATAATCCACTCCAATTTCCCTGTTCCCATCCCACTCCTGGGCTGCCACATTCCCATAATTTCGGGACACCTCCCATCCCAAACATTTGGGAATCTGGGTGTCCATGTGAGTAAAAATTTTGTGGCTTTTCCAATCTTTCCAGCAGGAATTCCAGCTGGATCAGAGCTCCTCGTGCTCTTCTTCCCAGCAGCATCCAGAGGTGCCAACAGCTGCATTCCAGGGATTCACAGCCGTCCTGGGAATGGTTATTCCGGAAACCTGGATGGAAGGAAGGGATTAACACTTCTGAGGATCTCACGGCATCAAGAGGAGAATCCGAGCTGCAAGAGGGAACAGAATCCGGGAGAGAGGAGGGAATTTCGGCTGATCCTGCCCTGGTTTTGTTGATGGAGAGACTTTTTTGGGATTGGTGGTGTTTTGTGGGAAATCCAAAGCTCCTGGATCCATGGGGTGCTCCGGCTGTCCCGGTGTCCTGTTCCTCGTAAAAAATAAAATTCCAGGGGATTGGCTGGAAGAACACATGGAATTCCTGTCTCCTGCCCTCGGCTGTGACCTTTTCCAGGAATCTCATGGAGCCCTCGGTGCTGAGGCTGAACATACCTGGAGACAGGGCTGGAATTGTTTCCCTGGGAACAGAAATTCTCTGTGTGCTCCAGCTCCAGTGCCTCCTCATTCCAAAGGGATGAGGAGATCAGAGTCTGGGAATTCCTGGAAAAACGGGAAGATGGGAGGGCTCCTCCAGGGGCTGCTCTGCTGGAGGGGAGAGGGGCAGGAAGGAATTCCCAGCTGGGAGTGTGGGGAGCTCCTGGCACAGATATTCCCAGAGAAATTGTGGATTCCTCTGGATCCCTGGAAGTGCCCAAGGCCTGGTTGGACACTGGGGCTTGGAGAAACCTGGGATTGGGGAAGGTGTTCCTGCCTGGAATGGGATGGGATTTACAACCCAAACCCAAAAATCATTAATTTTTAATGATTAATTAATAAGTGTAATCATAATCAACAATTGATAATTAACAATTAATACTTCATAGTTAAGAATATCAATCATCGTCATCGTCGTCATCAACAATGAACAATTCTGGGAATTTTCAAGCATGGAATCTCCCCCAAATTCCAAGCAGGCAGTTCCATTTACTCCAAGCACCCTCCCGACATTCCAGAGGGAAAAAAGAAAAGATGGAAACATTTTTCCCATCTCCACTGGGAGAAGGGAATGGGCTGAACCCTTCCCAGGCTTTGGGGATTTATGGATTGGGAAACACCCCCGGAATCCGAGCGGCACAAATCCTCTCCGGAGGAACCTGGGAAGAGAATCCATGGCAATTCCAGCTCCATCCAGGGTGTTTTCCACATCCAAATCCCGATCCAGCAGCCGGGAGCAGAGCTATTCCCACTTGCTCCTAATTTACGGATCGCCGAATTCCCGAAAGGAGGGGTTGGGATGATTTATTCCCGGGAAGCCGCCGCAGGCTGGCGCTGAGAGCTTTTATCCTCATTCCAGGTGCGAAGTGTCCGAGGCCATCATTTTTCCAAGCAATTGGCCGGATTATGGCTCTCCTCAAAACATTCCGAGCGTTTTATGTGGGAATTCCATGCTGCGGTGGACTGACAGCTCCGCGAGCTCCGTATCCCAGGAAAACTCCGGGAAAAACTCCTGGAAAAACCAGGATCCTTCCCAGGGAGGGAGTTTTGTTGCTGTTATTCCTGAATGGATTCAGCTCTTCCCTTCGCCAGCCTTGGGAATTTTTTCTGTGGGAGAAACCACATGGCAAATCGGGAATTGTGATTCCAGGGAAGTGAAGCAGCCATGAGACAAATGGGTTTTATTCCTGAAAAAAAGTTTTCCGGAGTTCCATCACTGGGAAAAGTCCCAAAAAGCCCCAAGATTTGGAAGATCCAGGCATTTTTATTGGGATAAAAAACAGAATTCCCAACCCCTTCATTCCCTGGTGGGGATAATTTGGGATTAGGGAAATGCCTTTTATTCCTAAAAAACTTCCCCAAATTCCCTCACTGGGAAAAAACCCCAAAATTGGGAAATGCCCATGATTTATATCAGGATAAAAATCAGAATTCCCATCCCCTTCAGGCCCCAAATGGATAATTTGGGATCTAGGAAATGCCTTTTATTCCTAGAATTCCTGAGTTCCTTTGCTGGGACAAACCCCAAGATTTGGAAGATCCAGGAATTTTTACCAGGATAAAAATCAGAACTCCAATCCCAATCATGGGATAATTTGGGATTAGGGAAATGCCTTTTATTCCTAAAAATCTTCCCCAAATTCCCTCACTGGGAAAAAAACCCCCAAATTTGTAAATGCCCAGGATTTATATGAGGGTAAAAAATCAGAATTCCTATCCGAATTCCTATCCCCTTCAGGCCCCAAATGGATAATTTGGGATCTAGGAAATGCCTTTTATTCCTAGAAGACTTTCCTGAGCTCCCTCGCTGGGACAAACCCCAAGATTTGGAAGATCCAGGCATTTTTACTGGGATAAAAATCAGAATTCCCATCACATTCCTGCCCCAGAGCGGATAACTCGGGATTAAATATTTGGATAAATTGAGTTTATTCCGTGGAGGATCCTTGAAACCTTTCCCTGGGAAAAAACTCCATTTTCCCTGTGCAAATCCCCTGCTGCATTCCCAACTTCCCAACCCGTCTCAAACACCTAAAAAACCCAGGAAAAAAAAAAAAATCCCAAAATTCAGCCACGGCGAGCAACTCCTCAACTTCTGGGGTCTCCCTAAAAAACCAGACAACTTGAATTTTTCCCTCTCAACATTCCCAAGTCGACTTTGCTCTTCCCAACAACTCCCCATCCCTTTTCCTTCCCGATCCATCCGTTTCCCTGGAATATTCAGCTCCAGCCTCCCGGAACGTTATTAACAACCCCGGCAACGGAGAGAGCCATAAATCCCGACATCCCCCGGAAGTTTACGGCGCTCCGAAGGGTTCGGATACCCGAGCTCCACAAATCACCGGGAGAAAATCGGATTCCTGGGATGGCGTTTCATCAAAATATTTTACGGCTCTGCCATTCCGGGTTTGGATTTACGGCAGCGACGGATCCTCATTGAAATTCAGGGGAAAAGAGGAAAACAAGCCGGAGGTGACTCCAGCTGGGAGAAGTTTAATGGATTTTTAGTTTTCTTTCCCAAACTTTTTTGGGAAAGGGAGGAGGTTGGTAGAGTTTTGGCTCATCATTTATTTCCTGGGGAATGTGGATATTCTTGGATCCTGGGAAGTGTCCAAGGCCAGGTTGGATCCACCTGGGATAGTGGGAATTTTCCCTGGGTTGGAATGGGATGATCCTTAAGGTTTCTTCCATCCCAAACCAGCCTGGGATAATCCAGCCATGGAAAAATGGGAAAACGGATCCTCAGAGTTTCCACCTCTCTTGCTGTTGGAGATTCCCAAAAAGCTGAGATCCTAAAGGAAAATCCTGCACCGGGAGAATTCTTTCAGCTAAAAAGAGATGGATTTGGTGCCTTTGGAAAAAAAAAATTCCCACTAAAAATTCCTAAAGTCTTGAGGATGGATATTCCAGCTGGGACAAGGAGAGGAGGAAGGAAAAAAAGGAGTTTTGGGGACATTTCCAAACCAGGAAAAATTTTTCCAGCTGGGAAAAATCCCCCTTAAGATCACAGAATGGAGGAAATCGGGATGCAGTTGCTCTCTCCAGAGCCAAATTCCAATGTTTTTCCCCACTGGAATCTCCAGCCTGGATCAGGGAAGAGACTCAGGCTGAGGACATGGGACAGGGCCCGGAATTCCTATAAAAATCCGGGATGTGTGGGATTCTCCCACAGAATCAGGGAATCGGGACAGCCTGGATGTGACTTTGGGACCATTTATTCCAAGAACTGGAATAACAAAAAACCATGGAATGTCACAAAACCAATCCAGCTCCTCCAGGAAATAACAGGAAATCCGGGAAGCAATTCAGTCATTGTAGAAGTGGAAGTTTTCCATGAATCCCTGTTTTTTGGGTGGATTTGGGCTGATGGAGGCATTTTTCCAACCGTCCCCATCCATGCCAGCTCCAAGGGTTGGATTTTTGTTCCTGGGAAACTCCGAGATCCAAAATTCCTCATTTAGGGAATCAAGGCTGGAATGATCTCAGGGCACTGGAAAATCCCTGACGGAAAAGAATGAAATATTCCCGAAAATGTGGATTAAATTCCAAAATGAGATGAAGGGAAAGAATGAAAACTGGGAAATCAGGCAGAGACCAAATTCATGGATTTGGATTTGGATTTAGATTTGGGTTTGGGTTTGGGTTTGGGTTTAGATTTGGGTTTGGATTTGGATTTAGATTTGGGTTTGGGTTTGGGGGTTGATTTGGGTTTGGATTTTGATTTGGACTTGGATTTGGACTTATATCTGGATGTTGGAGAGGCCAACAAACCTCAGCTGTCCCAGCAGAAATCCACTTGGAAAACTGGGAAAATGGCGTTTAGGGAAGTTTGCCTTCACATCCTCTAATTCCGAGTATGGGATTTTCATGGGATGAGCCCAGACTGGGGCAGGTGGGAATTCCAGGTCAGAGCTTGGGAGAAAATGCTGGATCCAATGTGGAATCCATGGGAGAAAATGTTGGATCCAGTGTGAATCCATGGGAGAAAATGCTGGATCCAGTGTGGAATCCATGGAATGGTGTGGGATGAGAGCACGGAAGTGCTGGAGCTGGAATAGTGCAACCAGGACATTGCAGACTTGTGTTTTCTCCGGGAGAGGGAATTGTTTGCACAAAATTCCTAAGGTGGATCGGATTATTCCTGATTCTGGGAAAAGGAAATGGAGTGTCCTGAATCCCAGAGAAACGAGGAGACTTCCCGTGCCAGTCCCAAAAATCCCACCATCCCAAAATCCCTGCCGACCTTCCCCTCCACCCACAGCCCCTTTTCCCAAAGAATCCGCTCTTCCTTTCCATGAAAAACCTGGATTTCAGCCCCACGGATTGACCAGGAGCTGCTCCATGGCCTGACCCAACATCCTCAGAGCTCTTTTCCCACCTCAATCCCAGAATTCCACATCCCTGCTCCCTCAGCAGCTCAACCCAAGGGAAAAAAAAATCCGTTTTCCCTCTGTTTGCTGCTCCGGGAGCCATAAAATATGGATCCAATCTCAGCACCTGCTGCCATCCCAGCCTCTCCGGCTCCTGATTTATTCCCAGGATTTATTATTTATTTCATTTATTATGGATTTATTCCCAGCTCCTTCCCGCTCCGGAGGCTCCCAGGCTTGTCCTTGGAGCGATTGAATCCCAGCGTGACCTGAAACGGGAGAAACTCTGGAGTTTTTCTCTCCTATTCCTCGGCAGATGGATCCCAAAAAAACCAAAATTTCGGGAAGCTGAGCTTCCTGACTTTTCAATCCGAGAGAATTCCCAGCTTCCAGTGCTCTTGGATAACTGCTGCCAAGGAAGGATGAGGGGCAGGGAGGGTGGGAAGTTATTCCGGGTTTTGCTTTTCCCTCGGAGAGCAGGAATGAGCTGGGGATGGTTTTATGGGATAATGTGGATCTTGGAAAGGCAGGAGAGACACAGCCATGGGTTGGATTCCTCCTTTCCATGGTTTCTCCTCCTCCTTTCCATGCTTCTCCCTCCTCCTTTTCCAAGGTTTTTCACCTTTTCCATGGTTTTCCTTTCTCCTTTGCCCTCCTCCTTTCCATGGTTTTCTCTTTTCCATGTTTTTCCATCCTCCTTTCCATGGTTTTCCTTTCTCCTCCTTTCCATGGTTTTCCCTTCTCTATTCCATGACTTTCCTCCTCCTTTCCTTGGTTATCGCTCCTCCTTTTCCCTCCTCATTTCCTTGGTTTTCCCTCCTCCTTTCCCTCCCTTATCTTTTCCATGGTTTTCCCTTCTCCTCCTTTCCATGGTTTTCCCTTCTCTATTCCATGATTTTCCTCCTCATTTCCTTGGTTTTCCCTCCTCCTTTTTCCTTCTCTTTTCCATGCTTTTCCCTTCTCTTTTCCATGCTTTTCCCTCCTCCTTTCCAATTTTTTCCCTCCTCCTTTTCCCTTCTCCTTTCCATGGTTTTCCCTCCTCCATTTAATAATGGCAAATCTGTTTTCAATGCTATAAACCTGGTTTTTAATGATAAAACTGGGGTTTTTTTTCATTTTTTTCCAACAACAAACCTGGTTTTTCGGGAGAACACCTGTTTTTTTTAATAAGGATAAACCTGGGTTTTAAGGAAAAAACCAGGTTTATCATGATAAACCTGGGTTTTATAACAATAAACCTGGTTTGAAGGACAAACCCAGGTTTTATAATGATGAATCTCATTTTTAATGACATAAACCAGGTTTTTAATACTAAACCCTGTTTTTTTTTGGTGATAAAACCTGTTTTTAAGGATAAACCTGTTTTTTTGCTGATAAAACCCTGGTTTTCAATGATAAACCCTGAATTTAATAACAATAAACCTGATTTTTTAAGGATAAAGCTGGTTTTTAGTGATATAAACCTGGTTTTAAATTATATAAACCTCCTTTTTTAAAAAATTACAATAAATCCTGGTTTTAAATGATAAAACCCTGGTTTTAAGGATGATAAACCCATTTTTTACTGGATTTTATAATGATAAACCCGTTTTTTTATGACAATAAACCTGGTTTTTATGATGATAAACCTGATTTTTAAGGACAAACCTGCTTTTAATAACGATAAACCTGTTTTTTAAGGAGAAACCCAGTTTTTATCAAGATAAACCTGGTTTTAATAAAGACAAACCTGGATTTAATGATAAACCTCAGGTTTTGGTGATACAAACCTGTTTTTTTAAATGCTAAACCCAGTGTTAAATGATAAAACCTGGTTTTGATGATGTAAAGCTGGTTTTTCATGATAAACCCATTTCTTAGACCAACAAACCTGTTTTTTAAGGACAAACACTTGTTTTCCATTATAAAGATGTTTAATAACAACAAACCTGGTTTTTAAGGACAAACCCTGGTTTGTCGTGATAAAACCATTTAATAACGATAAACCTGATTTTAAACAACAAACCCGGGGTTTGATCAGGATAAACGGGGTTTTTGAGGGTAAACCCATTTTTTATCACGATAAAGGTTATTTTTAGTGGTGAAACGCTGGTTTTAATGACAAACCTGATAATCCCATCCATCCCACCACATCCATGTTCAGGGACAATTCCCACTGTCCCAGGTGGATCCAGGCTGCCCTTGGACACTGCAGGGATGCAGGGGCACCACAGCTGCTCTGGCAATTCCAGCCCAGCCCCTCCCCACCCTCCCAGCCAGCAATCCCTCATTCCCAACATCCCAGCCCAAGCTCCCCTTTCCCACTGGGAAGCCATTCCCTGTCTCCTCTCCCTCCATGCCTTGTCCCCAGTCCCTCTGCAGCTCTCCTGGAGCCCCTTATAGGCCCTGCCAGGGGCTCTCAGCTCTCCCTGGCTCCTTCCCTTCTCCAGGGAAACATTCCCAGCTTTTCCAGAATCCTGGAATGGTTTGGGTTGGAATCCTTAACTCCCATCCATTCCCACCCCATCCATATTCAGGGACACCTCCCACCATCCCAAACTTCTCCAGTCCCCAATGTCCAGCCTGCCCTTGGACACTCCCAGGTTTCCAGGTGCAGCCACACCTTCTCCTTCCCAAAATCCCACCCATCCCTGCCCTCTTTCCCTTCAAAGCCATTCCCACAGCGCAGAGCTCCACAAAACCCTGACCCCATTCCCACGTTTTCTCCAGGCGGGCAGCAATCCGATCCCAGCGCGGCTGATGAGGTGAGAGCCGAGCCGAGCGCCATTCCCAAGGTGTGAGCTCAAACCAGACAGCTCCGGATCCCTAACAAATCCCAGCTGCTCCCCAGGCGGAAAATTCCCGCTCCTTGTTTCCTGGGATGTGCCGGGAACGGGATGCAGCCATTCCCATAAAATTGTGCTGGATGAGGGAATGGCTGCACTGGGAAGCTTTGGGTTATTCCCAGAAAATTCCCACAATGGGAATTTTCCCTGCCCATGGATGGAGGTGAAGGTGGAGATTTCCCATCCAAGCCAATTATATCCATTAATTTAATTAATATTCACTAATTAAATTCCTAAAAGACTAAACAAATTCCTGCTAGGTGAGGGAATGGCTGCCCTGGGAAGGGTTGGGTTATTCCCAGAAAATTCCCACAATGGGAATTTTCCCTGCCTATGGATGGAGGTGAAGGTGGAGAGTTCCCATCCAAGCCAATTATATCCATTAACGAAGGGCATTAATTTAATTAATATTCATTAATTAAATTCCTAAATGACTAAACAAATTCCTGCTAGGTGAGGGAATGGCTGCAGTGGGAAGGGTTGGGTTATTCCCAGAAAATTCCCATAATGGGAATTTTTCCTGCCTGTGGATGGAAGTGAAGGCGGAGATTTCCCATCCAAGCCAATTATATCCATTAATGAAGGGCATTAATTAATTGATATTCACTAATTAAATTCCTAAATGACTAAAAAAATTCCTGCTAGATGAGGGAATGGCTGCCCTGGGAAGCTTTGGGTTATTCCCAGAAAATTCCCACAATGGAAATTTTCCCTGCCCGTGGATGGAAGTGAAGGTGGAGATTTCCCATCCAAGCCAATTATATCCATTAATGAAGGGCATTAATGAATTAATATTCATTAGTTAAATTCCTAAAAGACTAAAAAAATTCCTGCTACGTCAATCAGGAGGTAAAAATTCCAAGACAAAGGGGAATTTTGGATTCCCAAATGGATTGAGTGGAGTTTTACTCCAGATTTAATTCCAGTTTGGGGCTTCAACATCATCGTGGTTTAAGCCGGAATTTACCCAAAATTTGGGAATATCCTGGAAAATTCCCTAATTCCTTGGATTCGATTCTCTCCCACCTCTCATTCCCAACTTTTCCCAATTTCTCAGCCACATTTCCTATGCTTCCGATAATCCCAAAAAATTCCCATCAGACCTCCAAGAAATCACCCCAAGCGCTCCAACGTCCCTGGAAAAGCGGGAAAATTCCCAACCCTCCCAATCCTCATC
This sequence comes from Entomyzon cyanotis, assembly GCA_024500445.1. Taxonomy (NCBI): domain Eukaryota; kingdom Metazoa; phylum Chordata; class Aves; order Passeriformes; family Meliphagidae; genus Entomyzon; species Entomyzon cyanotis. The sequence goes on along the minus strand of JAKEPQ010000146.1, from coordinate 1,306,880 downwards.
CTCAGGGATAAAATCCAGCAAAAAATAGGAATTTTCCCCCCAAACTTTTGCAGGGACATCTCCAAAATCCGGGAGCCTGGAATTCCCTGGCCGAGGGGAGGTGAAAGTTGCTGCAAATCCCATTTGACCTCCTGAATGGAATTAATGAGGCGGAAAACTTCCCGTGGATAATCCAATGAGGTGGATAAAAAGGTCCTGAACCGCCTGGCGGGAAGTCAATGCCAAGAGAATTCCCTTTCCTTGGAATTCCTGCCGGCGGAACGGCCCGATCCCGGCTTTTCCCGGAATTTTTGGGTATTGTCGGCCTTGCTGTTGGATTTTTCCATGTTTTTTGGGGAAGCAGAATTCCTAAATGAATAAAAAAGTTCCTCCCGTGTCTATCAGGAGGTAAAAATTCCAAAATAAGGCGAAAGTTTTTATTCCTAAATTTATAATTTCCTCATTTTTAACTCCATGTTGGATTTTTCTGTGAGATTTTGGGGTGGAAGTGAAATTGCTAAATGAATAAAAAAATTCCTCCTGTGACTATCAGGAGGTAAAAATTCCAAAATAAGATGAAATTTTTTATTCCTAAATTTATTAATTCCTTATTTTTAATTCCATGTTGGATTTTTCCCTGGGGTTTTTTTTTTTGTGGAAGTGAAATTCCTAAATGAATAAAAAAATTCCTCCCGTGTCTATCAGGAGGTAAAAATTCCAAAATAAGGCAAAATTTTTTATTCCTAACTTTATTAATTCCTTTTTTTAAATTCCACGCTGGATTTTTCCATGATATTTTTTGGGGGAAGTGAAATTCCTAAATGAATAAAAAAATTCCTCCTGTGCTAATCAGGAGGAAAAAACCCCAAAATCAAAACCAAGGGGGAATTTTTTATTCCTAAATTTATTAATTCCCTATTTGTAATTCCATGTTGGATATTTCCCTGTTTCTTTTTTGTGGAAGCGAAATTCCTAAATGAATTTAAAAATTCCTGCTGTGCCAATCAGGAGGCAAAAATTCCAAAATAAGGTGGAATATTTTATTCATAAATTTATTAATTCCTTTTTTAAAATTCCATGCTGGATTTTTCCATGATTTTTTGTGGGAAGCAGAATTCCTAAATGAATAAAAAAGTTCCTGCTGTGCCAATCAGGAGGTAAAAATTCCAAGACAAAGGGGAATTTTTTTATTCCTAAATGAATCCAGTGGAGTTTTACTGCAGATTTAATTCCAGTTTGGGGCTCAAACATCATAGTTGTTTAAGCTGGAATTTACCCCAAATTTGGGAATATCCTGGAAAATTCCCTAATTCTGGCTGGTTATCCAGGTTTCTGGAAAGGCAGGGAGATTGGTTGTTTGGGGTGTGATTCCTGTATTTTATAATTAAAATTCCACTTACTTATAATTAATTATAACTCCGGAAAATGGAATTCCTCCGATAGATCCTAAAATCCTTCAATAATCACAAAATCCATGGAAAATCCCTTTTTTATCCCATTCCCCAAATCTTCCTGGTGATTTTTCCAGGCAAAATTGACACCAAACTAACCGGATCAGCCCTTAATTAGCTCCTGGTTAATTAGAACGAATTAATGAGGTTGGAATTAGATGGGATTTGAGTTTCCTTCCCATCCCAAACCATTCCAGGGGTTTTTTTCTCCCGTAATAACATCCAATTCCATCCTCCAGGCCTTTCTAATTCCATGTGCCACAATGAGGCCATTCCCTGAAACGCCAGAGAATATAAAAAATAATTAAATTAATTAATTAATTAAAACGCTCCTCTTTCCCCTTTTTCCTTTCTTTTCCTTTTTTCCATTTTTTTCCTTTTCCCCCTTTTTCCCCTCCCTTTTTCCCCCTTTTTCTTCCCTATTTTTTCCCTTTCCCCCCCCCTTTCCCCCCTTTTTCCCCTGTTTTCCCTGTTTTATCTGTTTTTTAATTTTTGTTAATTTTTTTCTTTTTTCCCCTTTTTCCTTTTCTCCCTTCTTCCCCCCTTTTTTCCCCCTTTCCTTCCCCCATTTTTTCCTTTTTTCCCCACTTCTCCCTGTATTCCCCTGTTTTCCATTTTTGTTCCTTTTTCCCTTTTTTCTTTTTTCCCTTTTTTAGGTTTTTTCTTTTTCATTTTCCCCCCTTTCCCCCCCTTTTTCCCTTTCTTTTCTTCTTCTTCTTCTTTTTCTTCTTCTTTTTCTTTTTCTTTCTTTTTCTTTTTCTTTTCTTTTTCTTTTTCTTTTTCTTTTTCTTTTTCTTTTTCTTTTTCTTTTTCTTTTTCTTTTTCATATTCTTTTCTTTTCATATTCTTTTCTTTTCTTTTTCTTCTTCTTTTCCTTTTTCTTTTCTTTCTTTTTCTTTTTCTTTCTTTTTCTTTTCTTTTTCTTCTTCTTTTCCTTTTCCTTTTCCTTTTCCTTTTGGATTCCACCAGCTCAGGGAACATTTTTTCATCTGTGGCTCACACATGAGGAAACATAAAAAAAAACAAGGAAAGAATTCCAGAATAATTTCCCTGAGTATTCCCAAATATTCCCAGTATTCCACTCACTTGCCAAGTGATTTTATATAACGCAATATCCCAAATTTAAACCCTTGGAATGCATTTTTTTGGGGGATTCCATTGGCTTGGAGCAATGGGAGACATCCCAGGTTTTCCTCTTGAAATGCTATTTTTTTGGGATTCCGTCGGCTCAAGACGGTGGGAGACATCCCAGATTTTCCTCTCAAAATTATTTTGGGATTCCATCGGCTCAGGGCAGTGGGAGACATCCCAAATTTTCCTCTCCCAACGTTTTTCCCAGCCGGATAACGAGAGGTCAGAGTTCATCCGGCGAACCTGCAGATCAGAGGTGAGCAGGGAAGCGAGAAAAACCGGGAATAGCACATCCCGGGATCCTGAACCTCCCCTGACCTCCGCCTCCCGGAATTCCGCGCTCCGTCATCTCCCATTCCCTCTTTTCCGAGCGGATGGCCGGGAATGTCCCCACGGATGCGAGCGACACCCCGGGGGTCCCCAGGGGTCACTCAGGGGTGGCTTCACAATGTGCAGCTCCGATGGGATTTGGGATCGTGCCGGGAATGTTCCCAAATCCCAGGTGTGGAGGCGGAGAAGGGGAATTTCACCTCTCCGGCCGCGGGAATAGTTTGGGAATAGTTTTCCCTGTTGGAGATGGGATTAGGCAGCTCCTCAGCATGGTTCCCGATTGAACTCCGGGAACGGAGCGCCGGGAATTCCCGGAGTTCAAGGAGCACTGGCCCAGAAGTTGTTCCCGCGGAAAGGCTGGATTTGGGAGAGCCATGGGAGAGGAGGTCATTAGGGGGTGACCTGTCACCTCCGATCCGTCACCGGCATTCCGACCGGCGGGAAAACCCACGGGAATGTCGTCCTTTGCCTCCGGAAGGAGATTATTCCATGTTTATTCCGTGATTATTGTTTGTTTATTAGCAGCGATTTAGGCGGGATAAAGGGAAATTCCTGATGGACGTGAGGAATTCCTGAGTCCCTCTTTCCCTGTCTCCAAGGCTGTTCCCATTTCTCCCAGGATTGGGAATTTTCTTCCTTTCCCGGTCCAGCCCATCCCAGGATTCTGCAGAGGTGGAATCTCCTGAAATGCCTGCAGTGCATCCACACCATTCCCGCTTTTCCTCAGGGCATTCCGATGGGAAACAGAGCTGTTTTCCAAGGAAAGATAGCCATTTTCCAAGGAAATCCAGACATTTTCCAAAGGATATTAATCATCCCTCCATGCCATCCACAGGGATGAGCCTGAGGAAAGCTCTGGCTCCAGAGTGGCCTTTTTTCCCCCTTTTCCCCCTTTTTTCCCCTCCATTTTCCCCCTTTTTTTCCTCCATTTCCAAGGGCGGAGATGTCCTTTAGCAGGAATATTCCTGCCCTCCGTGTGCTTCATCCCAAAACCTTTGGAATTATTTCTCTTGCCGCCCCATGAGGAGAAAACGGGGAGATTTAAATTCTTTGGGATTTTCCAAGGCCAGGCTGGATGGACTTGGATCCACCTAGGATAATGGGAGGTGTCCCTGTCCATGGATGGAGTGGGAATGGGATGGGATGGGATTGGATTTGGATTTGGAATGGATTTGGATTTGGGATTTGGATTCCAACCCAAACCATTCCACAGTTTTGTGGCTCCTTGATTTTACAGAATGGGGGAATATGAGGGAAAAGGTTTTTGAGGAGCTATAGCGGCTTTTTGATCCCAAATGCAGCTCTTCCAGGGAAAAGGCACTGAGGGGGAATTTCCTCCCCATCTGTTGGGATTCAAAGGGAAAAAGTGGGATCATGGACCAAAATCATGGACCAGGATCACGGACCAGGATCATGGATCAGGATCATGGATCAGCCTCTGCTCCATGGGACAAGAGGAACGGGCAGGAAGTGATCCCAGGAAATTCCAGCTGGAGAGGAGGAAGAACTTCTTGGAGAAGATCCCGTAGATGGGGTGGAGTCTCCTCACTGGGAATATTCCAGAGCCATCCGGATAGAATCCTGGGATGCTCTGCTGGATGACCCACTGTGATCCATAAATCCCAGTGCACTGGAAGGATATTTAGGAATCTTTTCTATCCCACAGAAATTGCCGAGGGACCCTTGGGAGCACCAGGACCACAAGCTGGAATTCCTGGATTTTCTACTCACGGAACATTCCTGAACTGCAGAAGCATCAGGAACAAATTTTGATGGAATTTGGTGGAAAAAAGCCGATTTTCCTGAGCCAGCAGTGTTATCCAAGGTCCTTTCAGTCCACAGGAATTTGTCACTCTCAGTATTTCCCGATCCCATATGGATATTGAGAAGTTTTCCTTGTGAGTCAAGCAGAGAGGGAGACGGAATTGCTTTGGATTGAGAAAACAGGGATGGATTTAAATGGAAACATCCGGATCCGGCCGGGACAAATATCCTTAACAAATCCAACGCTCCCGACATTCCAAAGAGCTTCCCTGGCAAGGTCAGGCTAGAAAATAAGGAATTTGTGGATGGAATTGCATCATTGCCTTGATTCCCATTGGAAAGAACTTCCCGGATGTTGGAGGGACAGAGACGGAGAGGAATGGATTTTTGGGAATGATCCAGGTGGGATAATAGGAATTCCGCCAGGGATGTTGGATTCCAACATCCCAAAGGATGGTGAAGAATTCCTGGGAAAGGAATCCTGGCTGTCCCCAGGACCTGGCTGGGCTCTGGGACGGTGGAAAGGCAGGAATTCTGCAGGAATATTGTATCCAAGGAATTTGGGGCTGGAAGGGATCTCGATGGGCCACCTCATCCATTTTCCCCTTAAGATGCAAGTTCAGGTGGAGCTAAGGAATTCCTGACAGATTTCTGCCTGGCATATCCATAAAAATCCTGGGAAAATCCTTTTAGGTGACCTCAGGGCATCCTGATCACCAAATCCTTCATGTTTCTTTTTTTCCTCTCAAATCCAATCCTGCTTTTCTGGGATTAAAGCAGGAATTCTTCATCCAGCCAGAGCCAACAGGGACAAGAGGTGGTTTCTCCCTGTGGAGATGAATTCCATGTGTTTGAATCCCTTTATCCCGGTTTTCCTCAGCTCTCCGAGCTCTGGACCAAACAGCTCCGGTCTGGACCTTGGTCCCAGTTTGTGGTTCCTCCTAAATCCTATTCCATGGACTCATCCCATATGGAGATATGTATGAAATATCAGTTTAGTTCATGGAATCCTGGAATGGTTTAGGTGGGAAAGGACCTTAAATCCCATCCATTCCCACCTCTATACATGATCAGGGGCAATTCCCACCGTCCCAGGTTGCTCCAATCCCAATCCAAGCTGTCCTTGGACACTCCCAGGGATTTCAGTTCCTTTGGTGGGAACAAATCCCAGCCCGTCCCACTTGGAGTTAATTCCAACTCCTCCCGTCCTTCCCACTCCATCCCAGCTCCGTTATTTATTTATCCCTCAATGGCCTCCTTGAGGCTTTTTAAACCATCCCGAGGAGGGTTAAATCCCGGGATGAAGTTAGGAAAACAAACCTCAGGAATGTTTAACAGCCACTGCTGAGGGCAATCGAGGGATGAGGATAAACAATTCCTGACCTGGAAACCTTCACCTCTTCCTGAAAAAATCCATCACTCCTTTCACCATATGAGGGCACAATCTCCTTAGTTTTAGGATTCCGGGCGGCTTCCACAATGGATATTGTTTGAAGTGCTTTTCCCTGCGGTAATTCATGGAATGGGATGGGAATGACCAGGATCCAGGGAAAAAAGGGTTCCTAAAGCTGGGTGGGTATTCCCATCCGAGGCTGGATTGCAGGGAATGTCGGGAAGAACGGGAGGAAAGAACTCTTCCTTCCAAACCTTGCTTCCAGAGCAGGTAAAACTCGGGATTTCAATGGATTTGAAAGGAAAAATGTTGGCTCAGGTGGTCAGTTTGCTCCCTTCGGATCCTGGATGTGATCCATAGGTGATGGAATTCTTGGAGTGTTCCTGAAACTGTCAAGTAAAGGACATTCCATAGCTCCTCGTCTGGAGGAATTCCGGGGACAAGGAGATGTATCCAGGCCCTTTTTCCCTCCCTCTGGAATCTCCAGCTCATTCCTTTGCCCATCATTCCTTAATCCTCTCCCGGTGGTTTTGTTCCCTAAGGATGCTCCGGTTTTCCCTTCCTCCCAGCAGGAATTCTTCATTCCCGGTTTCCCCAACATCCAGCACAGCGTTCCTGTCCATGCTTTATCTCCGACGGGAAGAGCAGCTCTTCCCACCATCCTTTCCCCCCTCATTCCCACTCATCCCACTCCCACTTGGAATTCCAACCCCATTCAGGAAGCAGCTTTGGGCAAAGAGACAAAACCATTAAACAAAACCATTCTGCTTTATCCCAAAAATTCCCCAGGAATGGTGCAGGTGCTGCTTTTCCACCATGGATTTGGAGAGGGCAGGAGGGAAGAGGCAGAAATGGGGATGATTTATAGGATCAGGAATTTGCTGCTGGAAATGGGAGATATCCGTGTGGATCATCCCTGTCACCAACAGTTGCCGTCCCCAAAATGACCTTTTTATTCCTGTTTTATTCCCTGTTTTATTCCTTCTTTTATTCCCTGTTTTATTCCTTCTTTTATTCCCTGTTTTATCGCTGCTCTTCCCTGGGTTTTTTTTTTTTTTGGGTGGGTCTTTTCTTGGTGGTTTTTTTTTTTTTTTGTGGTTTTCTTTGGTTTTTTTGCTTTTTGTTATTGGGGGTTATTTTGGGGGGGGTTTTGAGGGTTTTTTTGGTTTTTTGGTTTTTCTTTTTCTTTTTTCATTTTGGTTTTGGTTTTGTTCTTTTTTTAACCCATCAAAAAAGAACCAGGCAATAGAAACATCAGGAATAAATCAGGGGGAAAGAAAGAAAAAAAAAAAATCCTTCCCAGATTTTCCACCCAGCCTGCAGAGTGAGGTCTGATTTCCTTTTATTCTTCGGGAACAGAATCCAATTGGAATCCATCATCCCTTTTTTAGGATCGTTGCTCATCCTCCTCTTTCTCCGGGACGATGCTTTGTGCACCTCCAGGAGCTCCCCCTTTGGAAAGGCTGGAATTCCGGCTGGTTTTTGGTGGCACTCGGAGCGTTGCACAAGGAAAAGGTCAGGAGGGACGGGAGCAGTGAGTCACGCAGGGAGGGGAAGGCAGCCGGAGCTTTTCCAACTGAAATCCCGCCACGGATCCCGCACGATTCCAACGGCAAAATCAATCCCAGGCGCTCCGGGCTGTTGTTGACACTCCCGACCCCGGAGGCAGATTTAAGGAATTGGGGACGACTCACGTTTGAGTCAAAGTGACCCCAGTGCCGTGGAAAGCCACGGAAGTGGGAGCTTTTCGGGATGAGTCACCGGCCGTGGCTTCCAGAAGCCGTGTGGTGAACCCAAAATATTCCGTGGGAACGGCCTGGCTCTTTTAGGGAATGCATCCATTCCGGAGAGGTTGGATCTGGTGCTCAGTTGAAGCTCCAGGCTCTCTCCCGGACTGGGAATTGCCATTCCTTGCTGGGCAGCAGTGGGAGTTGGGAAGTGCTGTCCTTGCTGGAGCTGAACATCCCAGCCCTGCCCTGGGAGCTTCTCCCATGGATTTGCCTGTGCTCCAGGTGCTCAGCTGCTTCCCAACCCCACGGGAATTCTGCACTCATGGAATCATGGAATGGGTTGGGATGGACCTGGAAGCTCATCCCATTCCAGACTAAGGACAATTCCCACCATCCCAGGTGGATCCAAGCTGCCCTTGGGCACTGCAGGGATCCAGGGGCACCACAGCTGCTCTGGCAATTCCAGCCCAGCCCCTCCCCACCCTCCCAGCCAGCAATCCCTCATTCCCAACATCCCAGCCCAAGCTCCCCTTTCCCACTGGGAAGCCATTCCCTGTCTCCTCTCCCTCCATGCCTTGTCCCCAGTCCCTCTGCAGCTCTCCTGGAGCCCCTTTAGGCCCTGCCAGGGGCTCGGAGCTCTCCCTGGCTCCTTCCCTTCTCCAGGCAACATTCCCAGCTCTCCCAGCCTGCCTCCAGAATCCTGGAATGGTTTGGGTTGGAATTCACCTTAAATCCCATCCATTCCACCCCATCCATGTCCAGGGACACCTCCCACTATCCCAGGTTGCTCCAAACCTTGTCCATGTTCATCCCCAATCCCAATTTTTTGCTCCATGACCAGGTGTGTGCATGGAAAATGGATTGTTCCATTCCAGAGGTTTCCTGTGGCCTCGGCTGGGTTTGTTCCCACTGAGATTTATCCCAAATCCCAAAAGCTTTGAGCAGCCCCAGATCCCGTTCAGGTGTAGAACAGAGGAATGAGGAATTTCCTTGCCTCAGGAAGAATGTGGATTTTCCTGGAAAGGCCATTCTGGCCTGGGCTGGAATTCCCAGAGCAGCTGTGGTGCCCCTGGCTCCCTGGAAGTGTTCAAGACCAGGTTGGACAGGGATTGGAGCAGCCTGGGATAGTGGGAATTGTCCCTGGATTTGGATCCAGATGGGATTTAAGGTCCCTTCCCACCCAAACCATTCCATGATTCTGATTCCAGACCTTCCCTGACCTTTCCAGGAGGGAAAGGGTTTTCCTTGGCTTTTTTCTCCTATCCAACAGCTCTTCCAGGTCCTCCATGCCATCCCAAATGGAATTACATATCCAACTTCAGGGAACTGAACCTTATCCCAAATTTCCTGGTCTTGTCAAAGCATCAGAAGCAGCATTTTGGAATTGGTGCTGGGAAGACTTGAGTGCTCTTTTCCTTTCCCAAATCCCAGGAAACACAGGGGTGATGCCATGTTCCTGATCCTCGGATTAGACTCTGGCACAGAAAATTAGGGGAAAAATGACATTTTTATATTGGGCAGGTGATGATCCAGGTGCTGATTTCTCCTGGACACCCAGAAGGGGAAAAGGACTTCGCCATTCCCAAATCCTGGTGTTTTCCAGCCTTGGAGCAGCACTTTATCCTGCTTGGCAGGCTCTGGAATTTGTCCTAATTTGCTCCTAATTTTGGGATTATTTGCATTCCCAGCATGGCAAAGAATTCCATACATTGCCTCCCACAGAGGTCAGCAATCCATGAAAACCATTCCCGGAATTCATTGCTGCTTTTTCCTGCTTTAATTCCAAATAAATCCCTTTTCCTCCTCTTTTAATTCCAGGTAGATTCCTTTTCCTCCAGCTGGAATTCGGAATGGGCAGTGGAGACGACTCATTCCCACTTTTCTTGGCTCGGATCAGCCGTTAATTTGGGCTGGATCCCACAAATAATGATGGAAAAAATCCAAATAAATTTGATTAATTATTTTGGATTCATTAATTGGCTTAAATATTAATTAATTTTTAAAACCCCAAATTCAATTAAGCAAGGAGACCCCAATTATCCAGATAAAATTCCAAACCAGGAAAGCGAGGAGAGAAAGAGTTCAGGAAGAGATGAGTCCTGAGATCTTTGGGAAAAGCCGGAAAGACGGGAGAGACGTCAAGGAAAAAGGTCCTGGCAGATGTGGGGCTGGCAAATCGGGAAGCACCGAATGGATGGTTTTCAGTAGGAAAAACATCTGGATAAAATTAGATCCTGAAAGTGCTCGGGAGAGGGGAAAGGGAGGAACACCAATTTTATGGGATTCACCAACAAATCCCGCTCTGTTTTTCAGGGAAAAACCCCCAAATCCAGGGGTTATTTTTATCCTCCGAACGAGCTCCTTCCCCTAATGAAAGAACTGAAATCCCAAAAAAAAAACCCAGGGAAAAGAAGCGGAGAAAGTATTTATTTCTCCTCAACTCCTGTGGAAAAATCCCCCCTGATCCCCACTTTATGAAGCCATAAAAAACCTTGGAAGTGGATCCTGGCAGACGCCTGGTGTCGGAGGCTCCGGTTTTTCGGGATGAGAGGGTTTGGAAAATCGGCTTTGGAATTATTCTGAAAGGTCAGAGGGGTGGAGAAGGGAAAAACACAGAGCTGGGAGCTTTTCCCAGGAGCCCCTGGTGACATCTTGGAATGACAAATCCCATGGAACAGAATTCCGGGATGGATTTTTTTTTTATTTTTGGGAACAGCCAAACTGAGGGATTCCCTTCCTGGCTTTTTCATCTGAGCTGCCTGAATCCATAAAATTGCTAAATTCACTCGGAATTCCAGGCCAAATTCCCTCTGGCTGCTCCTTGGAGATGAGGAAGGAGAGCCCAACCTTGTCTTTTCCCTCTCCAAGTGCCTCTGGAGAGAGAAAATTCCCTATTTGGGGAATTTTTTGGTGCCTTGCTGTAATGCAAGGGTGGAATTCCATCGTGGAATTACGTGGAATTTCCAAATTCCCTTGGAAAAGAGGAGGAATTAAACCAGAGAGAACCAGGAAGTCGCTGCAAAGTGGAAAGGATTCGCCTCGGGGATGGGAATTCCCAAATTCCAGCTTTTCCCCACATTCCCTGAGGAGCCATCCCTGGGAAAGCCGAGATGGAACTCAGGGAGTGCTGAAAGATGGGATCAGCACCAGAAAAATTCCAAGGGAATTGTCCAAACTGGGTAAATCCATGGCATTCCAGCCTTTTTCCATGCTGGGATGTCAACTTCAGCCAGAGATTTGCTTCTCCGAGGAATCAGGAATTTAGAACTCTCCTGTTTTTAGGGAAAAGGGGCTGGAAAAGGAGCTGGAATCTCTGGAATTAAGACCTAGGGAATTCACGCGAGTCTGGATCCTAATTCCAAGCAATTCCCAAATTCCCAGTTGTGTCTCACATCCAAGAGAAGGAGCACAAGCACCTTCCAGCATTCCTTGAGGGATTTTTGGGATATAATTCCCAAGAAAACTTCCCTGTCTGAGGATCACCTCCAGATACGGAGGCTGTTCAAAGCCAAATTCCGGCTTTCCAAAGGGAAAAGCATTCCGGAATAATTTTCCATGGATAAAATAATAGATTCACCCTTCCACCCTGGCTGAAGAATCCAGGGAAACCCAACCTACGGATTGTATGGAATTCCATGGCTTCATTTTTGACAGCTGAAAATTGGGATTTAAAGGGAAAAATTCCAGGGATCCCCAGCTTTGGACATTCCTGCCTGTCCTGGAAAATCCACGAGGAAACCGGAGTCAGACCTGGATTATGGAAGCTGAGCTCTTTTCCAGCTTTTTTCATGGAAACTCTGGGAATGGGCAGCCTGCTCCCCAGCCAGGGATGTGTCCTTGTTTTCCTTTATTTTCCCCTTTTCCCCCTTTCCCCCCTTTTTTTTTTTTCTCCTTTTTTTCTCCTTTTTTCACCCTTTTTTTTCACCCTTTTAAAATTTTTTTCTCCTTTTTTCCTCCTTTCTCCACCCCTGCTTTTTTCCCTTTTTTTTCTCCTTTTATTCCTCTTTTTCCTCTTTTAATTTTCTCCTCCCCCCTCTTCCCCTCTTTGTTCCTCTTTTTATTCCTCTTTTTTCCCCTTTTTATTCATCTTTTTCTCTCCTTTTATTTTCTCCTCCTCTCTTTTTTTCCCTTTCTCCTCCTTTTTCTCTCCTTTTTCCCCTCCTTTTCTTCTCCTTTTTTTCTCCTTTTTTCCTCCTTTCCCTTCCCCATTCCCCCTTTTTTTCTCCTTTTTTTTCCCCTCCTTTTTTTCCTTCCTTACTTTCCCTCCTTTTTCATTTTAAATTAAACTCTCCCCAATCTTCACCACTTCAGCCTTTCCATTTTTCCCCATCCTACAAAATTCCCAAAATCTCCAATTCCCAAAAAAATCCATCTCCCTTTGCCTAATGTGGAGCCTTCGGGAAGATTCCATCGGATAAAGCTACGGATCAGATTTGCTGCCATCCTGATGGATTTTTTTCCAACACTTTTCTATCCTTCTTATATTCCCCCATCTCCACTCCCAGCTTCCCTAAAAAACCAGGAATTTCCACATGGAATGTGCAGGTGGAATTGGCCGGCAATCCCATCCCAACCAAACTCCACAATTGGGATAACCAGGCTGGAAAACTGCAATTCCAAGGGCAAAATCCCAAATGCCAGGGGTCGGGGTGAGGTTAACCAGCCGAAAAAAAAAAAAAACCCTCTGGAAGATCTGAGGTTTGGGATGAGTCACGTTGGGAATGAGTCAGCAGCGTCCTGCTGCTGTTCTATCCCGGGATTTGTAAACAATTCCACGCTCCCCGGGACACGTAGGGAAGTTTTCCGCTCCGGGGTTGGGACAGGGATTAGTCGGCATTTTGTGGATTGAGGGCTTTGTGTTCTTTCAAAAAAACCCCAAAAAACACAAAAAAAAACCCCAAACAAAAAACCCCAACAACAACAACCCCCCCCCCAAAAAATGGGAAGAGAAATGCCATAAAATAATTTGGATAATAAAACCGAACCCATGATGAGTTGTTTAATTCAGGGGAAAGAAGGGAAAGTGGGAATTTTGGAATTTGTTGGACTTTGCCACCCTTTTATCCCAGTTTTGTCCCATTTGCGATGTCAGAACATCCTGCTGCTGTTCTATCCCGGGATTTATAAACAATTCCGTGTTCCCGAGGACACGTAGGGAATTTTTCCGCTCAGAGGTTGGGACAGGGATTAGTTGGAATCTTGTGGATTGAGGGCTTTGTGTTCTTTCCAAAAAACCCAAAAAACCAAAACAAAAAAACCCCCAAAACCCCCAAACAAACAAAAACACCCAACAACAACAAAAACCCCTCAAAAAATGAGAAGAGAAAAGCCATAAAATAATTTGGATAATAAAACGCGATCCGTGATTAGTTGTTTAATCCAGGAGAAAGAAGGGAAAATGGGAATTTTGGAATTTGTTGGACTTTGCCACCCTTTTATCCCAGTTTTGTCCCATTTGTGATGTCAGAATTCCTTTGGATCCATGAAAAACGTGGAGACTCCGTGTTGTGACGTCACTCTAGCATTCCCAGATCCTCGGAATTCCCACATCTATCTCACCTCCTCAGCTTTCTCCCTGCTGTAGGAATTGGGAAAATCTCCCTGGAACTGGTCTCAGGAAGTTCACCTGGAATTCTGTCATTCCCGGAGGATCATCCCTGCTCCCGAGGCCTCCCAGGGGTTTGGATAATCCATTTTCAGAACTTGGAATTCCATCCCTGATTTTGTGACTCTTTTCCCACCTTTCTGCTGGATTTGTTGTTTTTCCCTGTCCACAACCTTGATCCTTCAAATGTCTTAAAAACTCAGGAATTTTACCACTTGACTTTGTAGGAAGGGATTACTTTGGGGTTTTATTTTGGATGTGGCTGGTTGATCCCATTTTTCCAGAGTGTTGTTCCTCCAAACGAAGCTCTGGAAAGGCTGGAGCGTCAAAGCTTGGGAATTTTAGGATAATAACCTTAAATCCCATCCCATTCCATGGACAGGGAGAATTCCCATTATCCCAGGTTTCTCCAAACCCCAATGTCCAACCTGGCCTTGGACACTTCCAGGGATCCAGGGCCAGCCACAGCTTTTCTGGGAAAAAATGGGATATGTATATATTCCCAAATTATTTGGGAGACCTACACGATCCCTGTGTTTCCTTCCATCCATCCATCCATCCATCCATCCATCCATCCATCCATCCATCCATCCATCCCATGCCTCTCAGCAGCACAGAATTCCCTGAATTTTCCCAGCAGGAAGGAACAATCCCTTCTCTCCCAGCGAAAGGCCCAGCCGTGGTGGAGCTGGATGGATTCCTGACCCTGTTGTGGATTTCCATGTGGAATTCCACAAAAATCCAGCGGATGTGGCTCTGGAGGACACGGCTCAACACGGTGGTGGTTCCGTGTTAACCCTGGGACTCGATGATCCCAGAGATTTTTCCCAACTTTCCCAATTCCGTGATTTTCCAAGTGCTCAGCTGAGTGCATCCACTCCTTTTCAGGCACACCAGGATGAAGATGCCGACAGAATTCCCAAGGGATTCCATGGAAAAATTCCCACCAGAGGTGGACACTGAGCCACTTCCAATAGGATGGGGAGAAGAGCTGAGGGCCCTGCTGGAAATCCGGGAATGTCAGACTGAATATCCACATCCTCACTTTCCAACCTTATCCCAGAATTCCATGTCTCCAGGAGAAGAGCCAAGGAAATTGGGAATGCAGGACTGAAAATCCATGTCCTGCGTTCCCAGCTTTATCCCAGAATTCCGTTTCTCCAGGAGAAGAGCCGAGGGCCCTGCAGAAAATCTGGGAATGCCAGACTGAAAATCCATGTTCTCACTTCCCAACCTTTTCCCAAAATTCCATTTCTGCTCCCCTTTGGACAATCCAGCAGGGATAAGCAACACTCTGGAGAGGCTGGGATTTATGGAATTTATCCGGAATGTGCTCCCCAAAATTATCTGGGAATTATTATCTGGGAATTATTATTATCATTATCTGGGAATAATTTTATAATTATTACCTAATATAATAATCTGAATAATATATCTAAATAATAATCTATCTAATAATAATAATCTTATTATTATCTAGGAATAAACCCAAAAACCTCCGTGGATTTCCGACGCTCCCAAAATCCCACCTTTGGCTCGGAGAGCGAATTCCTCGGGAATTGTTGCGTCACCCGGAGGAAAAGCAGGAAAACAAATCCGTGGTGATAAACAGGGATTGTTTTCCCATGGATTGAGGGATTTGTGTGGAGACGGAGTTGGATTTCAGGCTTTCAGCTCCTAAATAAACTCCCCGGGATTCCGTGAGGACAGGAATCGGGAATATGTGAAAAATGGGACAATTCCCTTCCTTCCCGGTGGGATTCCATGGAGAGAACAAACGCTGGGAAAACACGGATGGGAATTCCTGGTGGGAAGAATTCTTCCAGCCCTGGGAGGTGCAGCTGTTTTGGGATGCTTCCCTCACTTTTCCTGGATTTTCCCCCTCCTCCCTTTTTTCCCTCTCCCTTCTCTCCCACCTTCCCCTCCCTTTTTTTTTTCTCCTTTTTTCCCTCCTTTTTCCCCCTTCCCCCTCTTTTTCCCTCTTTTTCCCCTTCCCCCCTTTTTCCTCCTCTTTTCCTCATTTTTTCTCCTATTTTCTCCCTTTTTCCACATTTTTCCTCCCTTTTCCCTCATATTTCTCCATGTTTTTCCTCATATTTCCTGCCCTTTCCCCCTTTTTTTCTCCTTTATTTCCCTCCTTTTCTTTCTTCTTTTTCCCCCTTTTCCCTCCAATTTCCCTCCTTTTTTTTGTTCTTCCCCCTTTCCCTTTTCCCCTTTCCCTTCCCAGAACCTCTTCCCTAAAAACCCAGCCCGACCTCGCTCAGATGGGAGAAGCCATTCGAATCCGTCAGGATTGATGGGAATGTTGGCTTTTCCAAGCTGAAGGGTTGGAATTCCCGAGGATTGATGGGAATGTTGGCTTTTCCAAGCTGAAGGGTTGGAATTCCCAAGGATTGATGGGAATGCCGGCTGTTAGCATTCCTGGATGTCTCGGAAGGAGTCATCCGTCATTCCCACATGGAAAATCCCGGCAAATATCCAAGCTCCATCCCAGCAGCTGCTCCCGCATCCATAATCTCCCTTTTCCCAAACAGGCATTCCGTTGGATTTTAAAATCCATTTAAAAAAAAAAAGGAAAAAGAAGGAAAAGTGAAAGCCCACAGGGAGAACAGCCTGGAAAAACCTTGGAAAAGGAGGAGGAAGGACAGGCGGGTGGATGGAATAGGGATAAGATGGCATGGAAGTGGCACAGGGCACCTGGCTTGGTTTTCCATGGAATTTTACATGGAATCTTTGCCTGGAGAGCTCCTCCTCTCATCCCACCTTTCCCATTTGGCGCAGATGACTGTGGGAGAAACCTCTGGGATCATGGGAAAAACCTTTGGGATCATGGGAGAAACCTTTGGGATCATAGGAAAAACCTTCGGGATCATGGATATCACCTTGGGACCCCGGGATGAATTCCAGGTGATTCCTTAACTCTGCATATTCCCAACCAGGCTGATTTTCCTCCTTCCATGTGCAGCGGAGTTCTCCAGCCCTGCCTGGGAATTCTTCACCTGGAATTCCTTGTCTTTATTCCCCTTTTCCCTGACATTTGGGACACCTGCCATTCCCGGGAAGTGGGGAGTGGATGAGGCCACGGGGGTTGTTTGGGATCATAAATGGAATTTCAGGAATTTAGTGGAGGAGGATTTTCCCTCACCTGCAGACCTGTTGGGATTTCTGGGACAATTCCAGGACAATTCCAGGACAATTCCAGGACAATTCAGGACAATTCCAACCTGCATTCCTCCTGAATCCCAAGGATTTTCTGGGAGCAGGGACAGCCTGGCAGGATTCTCCCTGAATCCACGGATCCATGGAGAGAGGCTGCTGCTCCTGCCCTGGAATCTTCCCCCTTTTTCAGGGCTAAAATCCATCATTTTTCATTCCAGGTGGTAAACCCTCGGGAATTCACCTCCCTCATCCCCAATCCCAACTCTCCCCCCACTCCCAAATCCCTCCTTTCCCTCCTTCCCATCCCGAATTCCTTCTCCCCCCTCCCGACCCGAGCCGAGCGTGTTTTCCTTCAGGAATCCTCAGGCTAATCCAGGACAAACAAACCACATTCCCACAAAACCGCCAACTCCATGAACTCCTGCCCCGGCCTTGACCGCTCTCCCTCCTCCTCTCTTCCCAATCCCCATCCCGCCTTTCCCTGGGCTCGCCTGAGGTTTCCAGGAAATTTTTTCTCCCTGACGTTGTTGGAAAAGCTCCGGAGATTTTTTGGGGGATGGGATTAGGAGCTGCGTGGATTTGGGGTGTGGGAGAGGAGAGGTGGAGGAAATCCCTGGAGAAGAGGGAGATGCTCATTCCCGGGAATGGCAGGGGAGGAGCTGGGATGGTTGGAGGGAACGGCTGGGTTGGGACTGGGAGAATGGGGAAAAAACCTGGGATGAGGCTGCTGGAGCAAATCCCACGATAATGGATTATTGTTATGATTATTGTTATAAAAATAGTAATTATTATTACTATTATTCCAGCGGCTCCCAGGTCAATTTTTGTCCCTCTTCCAGCTTTCCCGAGGAATGGCTGGGTTATTCCTGGGGTTTTTTAGGATAAGGACCCCCAGGCCCCCTCTGGGACCCACAGATCCAATCCCAAAAATGTCGGGATTGGGGAGGGAGTGAGGGATGTTCTGACATTCCTTTTCCCACAGGGATTGTCGTTCCTGGGTGTCTCAGCTGGAAAATGGGTCAGGATTATTTGGGAAGGGTTTTTCCATGGCACCATTCCCAAATCTTCCATCCGGAGGGCCGGGAGAGATTCCGAAGTCGTTTTTCCATGGGAATGTGGAATGTGGGAAGAGGGGTGGGATTGGCTCATCCCAGCTGGGAATACAGTGGGTGGGATGGGATTATTCCCTGAATTCCCTTAAAATCAGCTTCCCCATGGAGACACTTCCATGACCTCGGAGTCTCCATTCCTTGGGAATGGCTGACACCTTTATCCATGATTTCAGCAGGAAAATCAGGTTGTTAATTCCCAAATTCCCTCTTAAGCCTCCCCTTCCCTTTATAGGTGGAGACCCCGGGGTTATCCACATGGAATTCCAACATATTGTAAAACAATTCCCAAAAATCCCAGTTTCTTCTCCCTGGGAATTTGTGGGATACCTGCCTGCAGGGGCATTTTTCCAAACCCAAATCCCAGAGCGCCCTAAATTATTCATCCCGAATTAAAATCCACAAATGATAGCGGAATTTCCCACTTTTGAATCCACAATTCCATTAAAAAAAAAAAAAAAGAAAAAAGAAAAGGAAGAACACAGCCAGATTTTCAGGGAAAACAAATCCCACTGAGCTCCGCATTTTTGTGTGTCCCAAATCCCATTTTCCGAGGGAGAACAACTTCCAGGGAATGTTTTGTGCCTGGCCTGAGTGTCACTGCCTTTCCCAGCAGCATTCCAGGAACACGGAATTCCAGGGGGATGACAAAAAGCTTTGCTCCTGTAATTCCCAAATCCCGAATTTTGCCAGGTTATTGTTCGGAACTGTTCTGGATCCTCTTTTTCCCAGCATTTCTTCCCTAAGATTTTGTGTCTTCCTTGCCTGTTCTTTTTTCCCTGTCTGCATCCTTATCCTGCCTTGGAATGTCCTAGCTGGGATTTCTTCCCCCTTTTAATTGGGATCCTTAATGAAGGGGTTTAATTGGAATTGAGGACAAATATAGGGAATAAATTCTTCCCTGGGATGGAATTCCCAAATTCCCGGAAAAGCTGTGGCTGCCCCTGGATCCCTGGGAGTGTCCAAGGCCAGGTTGGATAAAGCTGGGACAATGGGAAGGAATGGGAATCTGGTCCTTTCCCACCAAACCAGTCTGGAATTCTGGGATTCCCTAAGAACAGACTGGAATTCGGGATAAATCCATTAAATGATGACGTTTTCCCACAGGGAATCTAACAGCAGAATAAATACGGATGGAGGAGAGCTTTGGAATTTTGTGAGGGAATAGGAAGTGATGCTCCCTGGAAGAGCCAGAATTTGGGAATGTTGTCTGGAAATCTCTCCCTTTCCTCCTGATGCTGGGAAGAGAATTCCCAGAGGTTTGAAGGAGCTCCAAGTTCTATGGAAAAGCTCCCTAAGGAGAACCCTGATGGCACAATTCCCTTTCCATCTTCATCGGGATGTAGAAGGAAAATATCCCCAGAGATGCTCTGGCTGCAGTGGGAATTCCATGGAGGATAAATCCGGGAGATTCCATGGAATTCTGGAATGGCTTGGAATGGACCTTAAGGATCATCTCATTCCAAGCCCTCCATGGATCAGGGATGTTTTTCCTGTGGGAATAAACCTTTCCAGGTGTTTTTATTCCATCCTGCTGAATCCAGGGAAAATCCAGGGGAAATCCCTTGGAAGAGATTCCCTGCTCCAGGATTTGTCTTTGGAAAGCCCTCGGGAAGATCCAAGTCCGGCATCTCCAGGAGGGAATGTTCTCCATCTGGCTCTGGAGTGGGACCTTGCCAGGCTCCAGTGGGAATTTGGGAATTCTTCCGGAGCATCCAAAGCCTGGAGCTTGATGGGATCAAAGCATCGGCCTGGAATGAGCAGTGTGGATAAAACATGGGAAAAAATGGGAAAAAATGGGGAAAAATGGGAAAAAATGGGAAAAAAATGGAAAAGGGAATCAATGAAAATAAGAGACTTCCCTGAAATCTTCCAAAATTCCCAGCTCCAGGGAATCTGTGGAACAAAATGGGATTTTCAGCTCGTTTCAATCCCAAATTTCGGGGTCCAAGCAGCCCCTCTGACTCCCATCCCAAATTCCATCCATCCTCTTTCCCTCAGGTTATTCCCAACCTTGGAGCCAGGGAATCTAACATCCCTGAGCAGCTGGAGCATGGAATTGGCTCCCTGGGAAAGCCAGAAATTTTTAGGGAATGACGGAGTTTCCATCACCGCTCTCTGGATGAGGATATTCAGGATGGTGAGTGTCATTCCCAGGAACAGCCTCACGGAGCTGGAAACCCTTTGGAAATTCATGGGATTGGGGAATTCTCTTCCCTGTCATCCCAGCATTAAGGTGGGAATGGGATGTGGCATTCCCACCTCTGGCTCTTCCCTGTTTTTCCTTTGGCCCCAGTGGGAATTTTTTGGGATTTGGGATTCAATCTCCCTCCTCAAACTCCTCCTGGAGGAACAAATCCAATGTTTTTCCAGAACTCAAGGATGGCAGGATTTATCCAACCAGGATTCCCACCGGGAATGCTGCTCTCCTAAGGATGCTCCAGCTTTATCCCTCAAGGGAGAAAATCCAGGGAAGCACCGCAAGCCCAGAATTCCTGCTGGAACCACAGAGCTTCATCCAGGAATTTCCCACCCATTTCAGGAGGGAATGGAGGCAGGAAAAGGGAATCTTTCCTCCATCCTGGTGTTTTCCATATGGATACCAATCTCCCTCCCAGACCCCATTCCCACTCGGAATCCTCCCAGCCTTTCCCTGCCGGGGATTCTTCCGATCCTCGCCCTTCCCGAAATCACAACCAGATGGGCCTGGAGCAGCTCTGACTCAGTCTCCGACATCACCATCCCGAAAATCCGGCTCCCGGCAGGAATTCTCTCCCCCCAGGGACCTCATCCTGCATCCATGAGGAGGTGACTCAGTGCCGGATGATCCGTGGGCCAAGCCAAGCACGGATCCAGGAGGGATGAGGCTGGCTAATGGGAATTCATCCATTTTTTTCCTCTGGAATCCGTATTCTTGGAAAAGCGGGAGTGTTCCCCGGGACCAGCCGGATTTGTCATCCCCACGGGTGGCTATTTGCATATTTGCATAAATTATTGTCATTATTTTATCTTCTCCTTTCATTTTCTTTTCCCTGTTTTGGGACAATCTCTCCTTGGATGCATTTTCCACAAAATAAAGCTCTGGGAAGTTTCTCCTGCTTCTAAAAACTAAGGATGAAATTCCAGCTCCTTGACCTTGACAGCTCAGGGAAGACATTCCAGGCTTTTCCCAGCAAAGCCCAGACTTATTCCCAGAAATCTGATGATCCAAGTCTGCAGACTGAATATAAAATCATAGAATCATGGAATTATGGGATTGGTTCAGTTGGAAAAGACCTTTAAAATCATGGAATCAAACTTTCCTTTCCTTTCCTTTCCTTTCCTTTCCTTTCCTTTCCTTTCCTTTCCTTTCCTTTCCTTTCCTTTCCTTTCCTTTCCTTTCCTTTCCTTTCCTTTCCTTTCCTTTCCTTTCCTTTCCTTTCCTTTCCTTTCCTTTCCTTTCCTTTCCTTTCCTTTCCTTTCCTTTCCTTTCCTTTCCTTTCCTTTCCTTTCCTTTCCTTTCCTTTCCTTTCCTTTCCTTTCCTTTCCTTTCCTTTCCTTTCCTTTCCTTTCCTTTCCCTGAAACTTCCCTGAAACCTCCCACTGGATCTGATGGTTTTCACAACCTAAACCTCCCACATTCCCAGGATTTGCCCACTGCATGAAAAATCCTTAAATTCATCCTCCCATCCCTTAAATTCTGGGAAAAGGGATTTTTCATGTTACTTCCAGAAAGCTGCTTTTGATTTTCCCCTGCTGGAATTCAGCCCAAAAATCAGGATTCGAATCCAAACCTCCCCCAAATTCCAGACTTTGAAGATGGCTTCCTATATTTTTTCCCAAAGGACAAATTTCGAAGGGACAATGGGATCATCCAGCATAATTTTCCTGTTTTTTCTAGGATTTAATCCATGGATTCTTCTCCTCGGGAGAGAGGTGTGATCCAAGCAGAGGGGGTGGTTCCAAAGCCAAGATCCAATCAGAATTGCTGGATCCAAACAAAACCCTTTCCCTGCTTTTTGGGTCATTCCGATTCATCCATCACGAGCTTTCCAGCACTTTTCTTTGGGAACCATTCCCGTGGCTGAGCGGGAAGTGCCAATCCCGATATCCCAACTCCAGCTCCGACATCCATAAACGATTCCCTGCCTCGATTCCCCTTTGCAGGGTTCTCCCGGAGACAAAATTTTTCCAGGAACTCTGGGATTGTTGAGTGTTTTCCAGAGTTTTGTCTCCATCCCTTGGAATTCATCCCAACTCCCGGAAACCTGGGAGAGCCTCAACAACCTCCGGCTGGGAATGAAGGAGTCGGGGGGAGTTTGGAAGCACCGGGAATATTTGAAGACCCTCAAATCCAACGGGATTGGGTTCCCGGTCCTGGTTTTCATGTGGATTTTCCTCGGAGTGCTGAATTCCAAGAGGGTTGGGATCCAAGCCGGAGGGGAGCTCTGAATCCAACGGGAGAAGGTCGACGGCTGCTCCTTTGCCGAGCGTTCGGAGCTGAGCTATCCGGAGAGGAAATGAATCCAAGATGAGCTCAGGGTTTGGTGGAAATCCACGGAGGGAAAGGGAGAGGGGAGAGTGGGAATTTGGGCAAGGAAAGGCCTTTTCAGTTGGAGTCGTTATCCTGAAAAATTGGGAAATAAAATGGGATCAATCCTTCCGATCAGAGTGTGGGGACTTCGCAAGGCTGGGTTGGATTGGGATTGGAGCAGCCTGGGATAGTGGGAATTTTGCCTTTGGAATTCAAGCCACAGATCCAGGGAAATCCCAGCGTTGTCCCTTTTCCTGAAATACTCCAGGCAGCAAGAATTCTTTTTTTTTTAAATTCCTTTTCCCAGGAATGAAACACTAGAGATAAAGCTGGGAGAAACTTTGGGATAACAAGGATAGATCCACATGGATTTCCATCCGAGCTGGGAGATGACATCAGCTTTCCCGTGGCCAAATCCCAGATTTTTCCATGTTATCCTTGGATAACGCCAAGGATCTCTTATGCTTCCGGGCAAAAGTGTTTGAGGTTTTTATCCAGGTGTTGGGAAAGAAAATTCTCCCCATTCCAGCTTTATCCGGGATTGTGGGAAATCCCGATAATCAGAAATTATCCCGTTGGATAAGGAATTCCACAGAAAATCCATCTCAGCCTCCAGGTCTCTATCAGGGAACATTCCTGGGCTGGGAAAAGCTGTTTTAAGGGAAAAGAGGAATTTTTTGATTCCCATCACATTTGAAGCACTGGAATTCCTTTGCTTGGGTGGTTGATATTTTAGGAAAATCAGAATTCCAACATTCAGATCGTGGGGATTTTTACTGGGAATAATCACCACAGGAACATAAAAATGAATCCAAATGAGAACTTTTCAGATTTCCACAAAATTCCAAATCCAGGCCATTCCAGGGGAACTCCCAATCCTCCTTTTCCCATTTTTGGGGTGTCAGTTCTGGGGCTGTTCTGGAATTTTTAATTATGGGAATTTTGTTGGGAATTCTGAGTCCAATTCCCAGAATGGGAAAAGGAAATCTCTGGATCACCCAGCAGATCCTTGGAAAAATAGCTTTCAAAAGTTGCCTGTTTTGGTTGTCATCCCGGAGAAATTCCAAAAAAAATCAGAGAATATCCAGAGGTGGAAGTGACCCACAGGGATCATCCCAGTCCAGCTGCTAAAAATGAAAAATTCCAGCTCAGGAAACTGGGAAAAATCCGAATTTGCCAATGGAAAACACCCACGGAAGGAAGAGGATTTGCTCTGAGGATGGTGAATCCTAAACTGGAAAATCAGAGTGGATTTCATCCATTTCCTTCTCCTTGGGATTCTTGGAATTGTCCTGTGCAGAGCCAGGAACTGGATTTGGATGATTCCGGTGTGTTCCTCCAACCTGGGATATTCCGTGATTCCATGATCAGAGAGTTGTCCTCAGAAAAGGATGGATAAACCTGGAATATCTCTCCCATCCTGGGATAGTCTGTAATTTTGTGTTTAGAGAGTTGTCCTTTGAAAATTATGGATAAACCTGGAATATTCCTCCCAAGTTGGGATATTCCCTGATTCCATGACTGCCCTTTGAAAAGGATGGATAAACCTGGAATATCTCTCCCAGTTTTGGATATTCTGGTATTCCATGACTTCCCCTTTAGATCTGTCCTCTGAAAAGGATGGATGAACCTGGAATATCAGGATATTCCATGATTCCATGATCTCCCCTTAAAAGTCGTGTCCTTAGAAAAGGATGGATAAACCTGGAATATCACTCCCAACTTGGGAAATTCTGTAATTCCATGATCAGAGAGTTGTCCTTTGAAAAAGATGGATAAACCTGGAACATCCCTCCCAACTTGAGATATTCCATGATTCCATGACTGCCCTTCAAAAAGGACGGATAAACCTGGAATGCAGGAGAACTTGCTCGGACAAATCTCCCTAAACCTCCAAAATCCAGAGGCAGAAGGAGACCTTTATTCCCAAATTTATTCCATCCAGCCCGAAGCCGACTCCTCATTAGCGGGATGAGGTCATTCCTGGAGGATTGGGATCAGATCCCTCCTTTTGAAGCTTTCCCTCTTCCAAGGGAAACGTGGGACCTCCGTCTCCTTTTCTTGGAGGATTGGAGGACTCCAAACGAGCCGAGAGTTGGCCTCAGTCCCCGGAATTACTCAGGAAATCTGGCAGGAGGGAAAACCAGCGAACATTCCAAAAAAAAAAGGCAGAATTCCTGGTGTTACAACGAGTCCATTCAGTTGGAAAATCCCAGGCTGTTATCCCGTGCCAACAGCATCCCAATCAGGTAAATCCTTGGCTTTGTTTTCCGGGCGCTTTGGATTTGTGGAGGAATTTAACAGGGATGGGTTTGGAGCTGCCGGCGTGGAGCTGAGCTTCCCCCCCTCATCCCGGAAAGTCTGGGATCCCATGGGAAAACACCCCAGGATTGGGGCAGGATGGGAGAAAAGGAACAATAGGATTACCTGGATTGGGAGATTTTCCACCCCGCGAGCCAAGGAGGCTTGGGATTTATCCCTTCGGCTTTTCCAAAGGGAATGCTTTGCTGTTGTAGGGATTATGGAAGGAAGGGAGAGTGGTGGAGGATTTTTGGGAATGAGTGAATTTCCCCTGGAGCGGGGGAAGTTTTTGATGGGAAATAAGGAGGGAATGGGATGTGGCTGGTGGTGGAGCCTGGGATGTTTGGATCGGGAGCAATTCCTTGAATTTTCACATCCCAAAATCCTCTGGGATAGGTCGGCAAAACTCTGGAAAATCCCAGAGGGAAAAGCAGAAAGGGTAGGGTAGGAGCAGGACTTTGGCCATGGTTGTGAATCCAACTGATCCCAAATTTCCTGGGTGTTGAGGCGAAACCACCGGGAATAAGGCAAGGAATGGAAAATGGCTGTTTTTTGGGATCCCTGCAGAGCGGGAAGTTGTGCTGGGACTGGGAATTTCCGGGGATAATCCGGGCAGGAAGGAAGCTCAGGAGGTGGCTGGTCCAGCTTCCTTCCCAGGGACTGGAATTTTTAGCCTTTAGATTTTTCCTTTTATTTGCCTGGGATTTTTGTGGGATCATGTTTAAAAAAAGCCCCAAAACCACATCCATGGGATCATGGAATGGTTTGGGTGGGAAGGAACCTTAAGGATAATCCAATCCCACCATCCCAGGTGGATCCAGGCTGCCCTTGGACACTGCAGGGATCCAGGGGCACCACAGCTGCTCTGGCAATTCCAGCCCAGCCCCTCCCCACCCTCCCAGCCAGCAATCCCTCATTCCCAACATCCCAGCCCAAGCTCCCCTTTCCCACTGGGAAGCCATTCCCTGTCTCCTCTCCCTCCATGCCTTGTCCCCAGTCCCTCTCCATCTGGGATCCATGGACTCCTCCATGTCCGTGAAGCTGTGAGTCACCAGACCAGCAGTATTCCCGGAGGGAGTTCATCCCAGCTGTGAGCACAATTTGGGATTCCCTGGAGAGCAGCCGGGAGGTCCTGGGAATGCCAACCCAGCTGGAGCTCCACCCAGCTCCGTGCCAAGCACAGCTCTGCTCTGCTGGAGCAATTCCTGAGGAAAAGCATCCTTTTTTTCTTCTTTCCCATTTTCTCTCTCCATTCCCGCTTTTTCTCCCACATTTCGCTCTTTTGTCCTCGGATGAGGTGCAAAATTCACACCCAACCCTGAAATGGCGTGAAAACAATTCCGGAACAAAGCTGGGAAATCCTTTGTCCCTGAGAACCAAATATTTCCTCAGGCCTTGGAAATTTTCCCTGATTTCCAGAAAAACTCCAATTGTTCTGAGCAATGCTGGGCTTTATTTATCCCATTTTGGGAAGGTTTGGAAGCTGGGAGGAGGAAGGGGAATGGATGCAGATGAAGACGCCCTGATGGATTTTTTAAAGAAATTTCCTGGGATCCTGGTTTGGAGGAACAGGGAATGCTTTGGAAGGAACCTTCAGGATCATCCCATGGACAAGGACACCTTCCACTATCCCAGGATGCTCAGAGTTGGTTCTGCTGCTGGAAAAGCCTAGGAAAATTGTCCACATCACTGAGACTGGAACTGGGACCTCCTCCCAGTCCTGACTGGGAAAAAATGGGAGAATTCCAGCAAAAGGATGGAACTGTGGTGCCCCTGGATCCCTGGAAGTGTCCCAGGCCAGGTTGGACACTGGGGCTTGGAGCAGCCTGGGATAGTGGGAATTATCCCTGAATATTAATGGATTGGGATTAGATCATCTTTAGAGTCCTTTCCAACCCAAACCATTCCATGATTCCAGGAATTACTGCCAAACAGGAATATCGGGATCGGGATCTGTCAGGGAATGGTCCCACCTTGGAGGTGAATGATCCTGGAGATGCTGACAACAGTCCTGGGAAAGCAGCCGGTGACATCCTCTGGAATTCCTCCAGGACATGGATTCCTTCCCTTTCCCACTGCTGTGCCCCTCTGGAATCTCCTCCAGAACCATGGAATAGTTTGGGATGAAAGAGACCTTCAAAACGATCCAATCCCAACCTCCAGAGGCCTGGAAAATCCCCTGGGATTGCTCCTTTTCCCCCTTTCCCTTCCTCCTTTCCAAGCCCTGCAGGGAAAATTCCCCTTCCCTCCCGGAGAGGGAACACTGGGCAAGGAGCCTTTTCCAGAAATAACCTCTTCCCTCATTTCCGACCCTAATCTGTTTTTCCCTTCCCTTTCCATAAAAACAACACGGATGAAACAAAGCCCCCTTCTCTCCGAGGCTTTCTCCCTTGCCCAAACACAGAGTCCTGGTGCCTCCAAGTCTCACGGAGCAAATCCAGCCTGGAAGCCGCAGCCAGGACTCGGTGCCACCTCCAAGTCTTGGACACTTCCTTGGATTCACCTTCCCGAGGCTTTGGATTTGTTCTCGGATCCAGAAATTCGAGTGGATAGCCGGAGCCTCAGCAGGGAAAGGTCATTTCCACTCGTTGACATTCAGGCTGTCTCTTCTCCAGGGATATTTCTATTCCAAGAGCATGGGCCTGGCTGGGCAGAGGCTTCCCATCCGTCAGGATTTCTGGGAAGGGGGAATGTTCACACCTGGAGGAGCAGGAGGTTTTGACGGGAAAATAATTCCAGCCTAATCCATCTTCTCCTCGTGGCTTCTCCCGGGGACTGGATGGGAGCCGCCGGCTGTCCCGGGAAAATTCCCAACAAAAGGGTTTTGTGAGCTCCCAGCTCCCCTGCCAAACCTGCTCCCTCTCCCCACTCAGGAATTTCCAAGCCTTCCCACTGACTGCAATTCCCGCTGGGATTGATCCGAAGCAGCGTGGGCAGCAGGAAAGGTGGGAATTCTGTCCCTGTGCCCTGCTCAGGTGAAACCTCACCTGCAGAGCTGCCCAGCCCTGGATCCCAAATTCCGCAGGACCTGGAGCTGCTGGAATGAGTCTGGAGGAGGTCATGGAAATGCTCCAGGATTCTGGAGGCAGGCAGGGAGAGCTGGGAATGTTGCCTGGAGAAGGGAAGGAGCCAGGGAGAGCTGAGAGCCCCTGGCAGGGCCTAAAGGGGCTCCAGGAGAGCTGCAGAGGGACTGGGGACAAGGCTTGGAGGGAGAGGAGACAGGGAATGGCTTCCCAGTGGGAAAGGGGAGCTTGGGCTGGGATGTTGGGAATGAGGGATTGCTGGCTGGGAGGGTGGGGAGGGGCTGGGCTGGAATTGCCAGAGCAGCTGTGGTGCCCCTGCATCCCTGCAGTGTCCAAGGGCAGCCTGGATCCACCTGGGATGGTGGGAATTGTCCCTGAACATGGGAATGGCTGGAATGGGATGATCCTTATGTTCCCTTCCCACCCAAACCATTCCATGATTCCATGCCTTCACCTCCAGGACTTTGTATCCCATTTTTCCTCCTTTTGGAAGCCATTCCTTAGTTTTTGGGACAGTGAGGATGTCGTGCACTCAGAGATAAAGGAATTCCAGGAAAGAAGGTTCTTTCCTAAGGACAATCCAATGGGAACTCGCTTTGGGATGCAGCCACATCTGGTGTTAATTTTTCCAGGGAGAGTTCAGGACCTTTTTTTTTTCCCCCAAGGCCTAAAATGATACAGAAATTCAGGGAATTGCTCCCTCTGGGAGATAAAAACAGGGCAGAGGCTTTTTCTGGAAAAAAAAAAAAATTAAAAGCACATTAAAAAAATAAAAAATTAAAAAATAACGAAGCCCTTCGGAATTCTCGGCTTCAAAACAATTCCTGGTCTCAGCATGGAATTCAAACAATTCCTCGCAAGGATTAAAGGAGCTGAAAGCACAACAAAGCACCTTGGAGTGAAACAAAACATTCGGAGTTGCTCTGGGATCCAAAATCCAGGGCGCTGTGTTCCCCACAAGAAAAACAGGGACAATTCCTGGTGCTTTTCCAACAGTTCGGCTGCAGCTCTGGTCGATGTTTGCTGGGAAAAATGGTGGAATTTTCGGGATAAAGGTGCTTTTCCTGGCACAGGCAGTGGGGTGAGGACCTGAGGAGGGAATCCAGGTGGGAATTCTGTCCGTGTCAGAGCTATCCCTTCCCTGGACACATTCCAGCCCTTCCAGGTCTTTCTTCCTGAGGGAAATGGGCATGTTGAGGTCCAAGAATTTCGGCTGGGATTTTAGGACAGGATCCTTAGGATTTGCAGGTCTCCCAGGAATATTCCCACCTGTGGAAAAACATGGGAAATGTGACCTTTTCTTCCTCTGGAGTTTTCCAGATGTTGAAAAAGTGGGATGCTGCAGGACACCTCATCCGTGATGGATTTTCCCTCTGAACTTGTGTTCCAGGACATCCATTGCTCCAACAAAAAAAAATGGGATAAAGGAGGAGAAGATCCAAACAGCTCCCAAAATTCTCTCTGGAAAAATCCTGATCCACCACCAGGCTGAGATTTAATTTAAAAGGGATGAAGCCTTTCCCAGATCCGGGAATTCTTTAGGAATGGGAAGCATTCCCGAATTTACAATCGTGTGTAATTCCTGTTTGGGATCCTGTGGATAAAAGGAGCTCATCCATTTCCCAGCCTGAGAAACCTCAGGAAACCTTCGGAGCCATTCCCAAATATCTGGGAAAATCCTCCTGGCTCTCCTGGAACGGGAACAACCAGGAGGATCGGTTTGAACTTCCTGGCATGGAACGAGCGGAGAAGGGAAGAGCTCAGGAATGGGATTGTCTCCGAATCAGAGGAGAAGGAGCTGGAAGCAATCCAGAGCCTCAGCAGAGCTCCGGGGATCTCAGATCCCGGCTGGAATCCCAGAGCTCGTGTCCCGCTCGTTTTCGGGAGGCTGTAATGGAAAACAGCAGCCATGGAGCAGTGGCCATGGCCACGTTTGCTCCGGGCTGGGACAATCCCGAGGTTCTCACGAGCTACTGCTCTGGCAAATCCCTGCTCCCAGGAGCGGCAAAATCCCTGGAAACAGGAGCGGAGCAGCTGGAATGTTCGCAGAGAGGTGGATGTGGGGATGGAGAGGGGATGAGAGATCCAAAGGGGAAGGAAAAAAGTCATGGATGTGACAGGGAGCAGGGTGGGAAGCCTGCAGTGGTGGTGGGATATTCCAACAGCTCCATGATCCAGAGCTCCGAGTGCTCCCACCTGGAATTCCTCCCTGCTGTTATAAGCATCCTCTGGCAAACATTCCCTCTTTTTTGCTGGAATTATTTATGTCCTGAGAGCGGGAATAACCCAGAGCCCCCAACTCCTGGATGGCAAAATGGTTCCCATTTGTGGCTAAAAAGAAGGGAAACAACTGGAAAACAATTGGATTTACGGTTTGTCCAAATAGCTGTAGGTTTACACTGGAACTGGGGGTTGGAAAAGGAATTTTTCCTTTTTTTTCCCCAAATATTTGGCCTGCTTTAGGAGTTTTTTTGGGGTTGTTGTTGGTTTTGTTGTTTTGGGGGGATTTAGGGTTTTTTTTCTGGAAACTCCAACCATTCCATGATTTCCTGGTTTGCCAGGATTTGCCTTCCAAGAGATGGGAAAGTCCCATTGTCACCCTTTGGAGTTCCAAAGGAGAGGAAAGGTGGATTTTCCAACCAGTTTGTGATCCCAGATTTTTCTGGAGATTTTTTTCTTTCCCTTCATCTCGACTGGGAGAAATGTTCCAATATCCCAGTATTTTTCAGGAAGAGGGGAAACCACCTCCTCCTCGACCCCTTTTCCCAAGGTGAGAAAAACTGAATCATCCAATGATTCCAGTGGAAAAATCCCAATTTTTTCCTCCACGCCTCCATCTCCTCCATCCCTGTCCTTGCTGTAAGTGCTGAATTTTGTGGGAATCGCTGGGAAAGGGCTCAGAATTCCATCTGTTTGTAATATCCATGTATTGATTATGGAGAAATCCCAAGCTCAGCCCCTTCAGCAGCTGCATTCCACTGTAAAGAAAATCCTTTTTTTTCCCCAGAAATCCACCCTGTGGATAATTCCCGAGGGCAAGGTGGGCATTTGGCGGGAAGAAGTCCCTGTGGGAATTGCTTTCCTCTCAGTGCTTCACCTCCCTCACCTGAAAAAGTGGGATTAATTCCATGGCAGTTCTTTTCCAAGGGGTTTGGAGCGGTAAGATTTGGGTTC
This sequence comes from Entomyzon cyanotis, assembly GCA_024500445.1. Taxonomy (NCBI): domain Eukaryota; kingdom Metazoa; phylum Chordata; class Aves; order Passeriformes; family Meliphagidae; genus Entomyzon; species Entomyzon cyanotis. The sequence continues at coordinate 1,276,218 of JAKEPQ010000146.1, read as the reverse complement.
CTTATCAAGGCGTGTGGGAAAGAGCAGAGAGCAGGAATTCCAGCCTGGAATAATCAGCTCCAACATCCCAGCCCTGGGCATGGATAATGTGGGAAATGCACTTCCAATGATGTCACCTCCGTGTCACTTCCCACCGTTCCCTGGGAATCATCGCCCCGATGGGATGGGATGGGAAAACATTCCCTGCCCTCTCTCCCACGGGAACAACACCCTCGGATCCCAAGGTTTTCTGGGAATTTCCTATCAGTGGGACTGGGCTGGGGTTGTTGTTTCCGAGGGTGGAGGGGGAGGTCACCACATCTGTTATTCCTGTTTCATCCAAGATGGAAAATTGGCTCCTGGAAAACAGCTCTGGGCACGGTTGGAATTATTTTCCTTAGGAAATACTCCCTGGCTGGAGGGCTTGGATTCCTCCTTCCCTGGAATCGAGTTGAGCTCCTGTTTGGATGTGGGAATCTCTTCCATGAAAATCAGTGACTCCTGGAGAAAGTCTGGGAAGGAGGAGAGCTTCCAAATGATCCAGAGGTTGAGTGTGCTCCTCTCTTCCCAGGAAAAGAGCAGCAGGAATGTGAATCCAGCCACAGGGTGGGGAAAATAAATGGAATTTGGGAAGGTGATCTTGGGATCGAAGAATTTTGGGATCATTTGGATTCTTTGTGCCCCGGAGCAAAGCAAAGGCAAGAAATCCTGGGGAAAATCCCTGGAATTGTTCAAATCCAGGTGTCACCGGCTGTCCCTTGTCCAAATCCAAAGGCAGCCAGAGCCGGACATCCCCACCCCGATGGAGTCACCAGGTACAAAGGGATGTTTGGGAATCCGATCCCAAAAAAGTGACCTCATCCAGCCGGGAGCTTTGGGTGGATTAATCCAGCGCAACAACCGGATGCTCTTAGTCAGAGCAAGGTTTGTGTGGGAAAGGCAGGGAAGTTATCCCAGGAAACCCAAAAGGGTGGCTTTGGAAAAAATTCCACTTGGTTAAGGAATTCTGGCACACAGGGAGGTCCATGGATTGGAGAATCCGGTTTATATTGGATGGGAAGTTCTGGTTTTTATTGGATGAATCCCATCAATTCCCCTCCACAAAAAACTCCAACTTGCACAGCTCCGATCCCAGGTGTTGTCCAAGGAAATGATCATGGATGATCATGGATAACATTTTTAGGGAATAGGACAAGAAACCAGGATGGGGTTTTACTCCTAGATCTGCTCCTGGAGCTGGGAGCATCCCTGGGAAAAGGGATTGGGAAGCCTCGGAGGACTAAGCAGGGAATGTGGGATACTCAGGACACAGCAAAGATTCCCAAAAAAACACCCTCTGGAGAAAGAATCTTGGTCTGATCCTGCAAATCCAGCTGGTTTTCCCAGAATTCCGGGATGGATCAGGTTGGAAGGGATCCCAGTGGGTCATTGTCCCTGCTCCCTGCTCCAGCAGGGACATCCCAGGATTGTATTCAAATGGCTCTGGAATATTCCCAGCAAGGAGACTCCACCCCATCTCCAGGATCTGCTCCAAGAAGTTCTTCCTCCTGTCCAGGTGGAATTTCCTGGGATCACTTCCTGCCCGTTCCTCTTGTCCCACGGAGCAGAGGCTGATCCATGATCCCGATCCATGATCCCGGTCCATGATCCCGGTCCATGATCCCGATCCATGATCCCGATCCATGATCCTGATCCATGATCCCAATCCATGATCCCGATCCATGATCCTGATCCATGATCCTGGTCCATGATCCCGATCCATGATCCCGATCTATGATCCTGATCCTTGATCCCGATCCATGATCCCGATCCATGATCCCGATCCATGATCCTGGTCCATGATCCCGATCCATGATCCTGATCCATGATCCTGGTCTGTGATCCCGAGCCATGATCCTGGTCCATGATCCTGATCCATGATCCTGATCCATGATCCCGGTCCATGATCCCGATCCATGATCCCGAGGATCTGGTCCATGATCCCGAGCCATGATCCTGGTCCATGATCCTGATCCATGATCCTGGTCCATGATCCCGATCCATGATCCTGGTCCATGATCCCGATCCATGATCCTGATCCATGATCCTGGTCCATGATCCCGGTCCATGATCCTGATCCATGATCCTGATCCATGATCCTGATCCTTGATCCTGATCCATGATCCCACTCTTTCCCTGGAACCCGACAGATCGGGATGAGATTCCCTCTCAGCCCCAGCTCCCTCAGCTTTTCCTTGGAAATCATTTTCCCTCCTTCCTAATCCTTTTCCCTCCCAAATCCACCCCAAACCCTCAGAATCTTCCAATTCCTCTTCCAACAATTCCAGGACTTCCAACACCACCCGTGGGGCTTCTGAGGAAAACAGGGAACTGAGCCGAAGTGTGCTCTGCTCCCAGGACTGCAGAACTCCATGGAGACCTCATCTCAAATCCCAGGAAATCCTGCTCACATCCAGAATTTTAAATCCTGGATCCCATCCATCATTTTAAATTTTATATCCCATCCATCATTTTAATCCCTGTATCCTATCCATAATTTTAATCACTGTATCCATCCATAATTTTAATCCATGAATCCCATCCATAATTTTAATCCCTGCAAGCACCACCCACGAATCCCATTGAGATATTCCTTGAAAAATTCCAGTTTTCCCTTTAAATTTCCGTTCTCCAGGGCAAACCAATCCAGTTCCTTCAGCCTCTCCTCACAGTCCCATTCTCCAATCCCAGGATTTCCTTCATGCCTTCCCTGAACTTCCCAGATTCCCAATTTCTTGCCAGTGACCTGGAATTGGCTCCATGGATCCAAAGCATGTCCAGGATTGGTCCCTTTGGAACCAAAAATTCCCTTTTTTTCTGATTTTTTCCCGATAATTTTTAACATCTCATCTGCAAAATATCCCTGGAAGAGGAATGTTTTATCCCACATTTTCAGAGGGCTCCTAAAAGAAGGATTTCTGGCTCATGACCAAGCTCAGCAGGATAAATAATTGGGATTATATTTATATTAATAATTCTATTAATTTTAATTATAACAATAATAATAATAATACTAATAATAATTCTAATAATTATTGTAACAAAATTATAATAAAAATACAATAATACCAACAACAGGAATAATAGTTATAATAATTATCATTATTATAAATAATTCTAATAGTTCTAATAATAATACCAATAGCTTTAATAATTCTAATAATAAATATAATAAAAATATAATAACAACAATAACAATAATAATAACAATAAGAATAATGATGATGATGATGATGAGCTATTATTATTATTCTTATTTTTTAAATAATTTCCACCCGGAATAACTAATAATAATAATATTAAGCGGCAATAATTTAATATTCCCTTCAATTCCCATTGGGAATATCCCATTCCACCTACAGATATTTGCTTTTGCTCTGGCAAATGTTGGGGTTTGGCCTCTGCTCCCTATAAAATCCCTGGAAAACATTGTGGCAAACCCCCTGTGTTTTCCTAGGATTTTCAGGGCTCCGTTTCTGGTGAACTTTTTCCTTTCCGAGAGGTAAAGTTCCTCCTACACTCCCTGGATTGTTTTCTTAAGGAAAACAGAGGGAAAATGTGGTGATATTTTCCATGGATTTGCCCTTGTTTAGGAGGGCTCTGGAGCTGGTTGGGATTTTGGGATGGCAAATTTAAACGGGAAAGGATAATGGAAAATAATCGGAATTTTTAACGCGAGGAATCCTCATCCCATCTCAGCTTTCCAGGGAGATGTTTTCCTGCAAATCACAGCCTTAAATTCCAATAATTTCAACCCCATCCATGGGCGAGGAGAATTCCCACCATCCCAGGTGGATCCAAATCCCAATTAACCTGGCCTTGGACACTTCCAGGGATCCATGGACAGCCACAGCTTCCCTGGAAATTCCATCCCAGCCAGGAATTCCTTCATAAATCCCAAACACATTGATTGTGCAGAATTCCACCCTCCCCATCCCAAACGTGTGGAAGGGAATGAAATTCCCGCTCATCTCCCTGATCCCACGGAACAAACACCTCCATCCCACTTGGAGCTCGTCCAGGATTTGGAATCTACCCCTCCTTGTCCAACCCAACGTTAGAACAACAAACCCTCCCCTCATCCCTAATTCCCGGGATTTTGCGAGACCTGCGCCGTCTAAACTCCTTGGGAAAACATCCAGGGCACGGCCAGGGCTGTGCTTCCGAAGGAATTTGTGGGATTATGTCGGACAGTTCCGGGCGAGCCGAGATCAAAGGTATCGGGTTGCGGGTTTTAATGGAGCTTAACGGGATGTGACAGCCAGGTCACTCCGTGTTTTTGGGCTGCCAGGATGGATTGGAGGGAATCTCCAGTTCCAGGGGATTGTTGTTATTTTTAGGGAATATTAGGAATGGGATAAACGGGAAGAGAATTCAAGGTGGAGCCGGGAAGGTGAATCCGATTGGAATTTTGATATTTGGGATTCCAGACTATCCAGGGACAGTTTGGGTCCACAAACAGCACGAGGAGGGTGGAGGATGGATGGACTGGGAAAGGGATGGATTGGGTTTGGGATGGATTGGGACTGGGAAAGATTGGGATTGGGATGGATTGGGACTGGAATAAATTGGGATTGGGGTGGATTGGGACTGGGATGGATCGGGGGGGATGGATTTGGAGAGGGATCTTTTCCAATGTGGAATCTTGGGAAGAATTGACACCTCTGATCTCACTGACAATTCCCAGTTTAGGTCAAAAAATGGTCATTCCAACATTTCCTGCCTGGGAATATTTTAACATCCGTTGGTATCTCCAAAAATCAGAGGAATACAGCGGAGCAATCGGAATCGCTGGAGGGTTTGCCAGGAATAACCTTTTTTTTCCCTGATCACCATCACCGGGAACTTGCAGGGAAGGATTTGGGATGTGGGATAAGGAACAGAAAATCCTTGGCTCTGTGGAAACACTTCCCCAAAATAATGGATCCATCCCTGTGTTCCCAGCACCAAATCCAGCCCGAATCCCTTTAATTTTCCTCCCATTCCAGCTCCTAAGAGGAAAATTAACTCCAGCCCAAAGAGTCATTTTTTTGTGGCATTCATGGGCCAGGAAAAGCCTTTGGGATGTTCAGTCACATCCCAAATGATGGATTTTATCCCAATTTTTCCCAAAGGGTTTTCCAAAGGGTTTTTCCCATTGATGGATTTTATCCCAGTTGGTGCCACCATGGAGTTTCCCAAGGGAAAGCAGCCCTGGAGTGGAGGATCCAAATCTGGGATTTTGGCTCACAGCAGCTCAGGAGCCAAACCATGCCCCAGCATTCCAAAATCCAAGGGGAGGCTGTTGGTTTGTGAGGAAAACGAGCCAGGAATGAGATTCCCAGCAATTTCCAGCCCCGGGATTCTCTTTTAGAGGGGGAAAAGGTCACCGAAGGTGAATTTATCCAAAAGGTGAATCATGGCTGGAAAGGAGTCCAAGAGGAAATAATCTCATGGATTGGCAAGGCCGTGCTGATAGTCAGGAGCTTGGATCCCAAAAAACCAACAAGGCACGGATCCAACTCCAGCTCCCTCCTTTTCCCACCTTTCCACCCAGATGTGGGCGCTGGAAATCCACCAACGGAGCAAAGATATCCCGGGGCTTTGGGAAGCTGATGCCTTAGGAAAACAAAGCAAACCCCCGGGATTAAATGGAACGACGCGGTGAGAAATCCTGGGATTCCTGAAGCTTTGGCTAGCCGCTTATCTCCGGAGGGGTTTATCCGAGTGGTGGGAAGAACGCGGAGCTGCTGCGGCAGGTGCAGGAATGAGGGAAAGGAATTGGCTGGAAGAACGGAAAGATCAAAAAATCCAGACAATTCCGGAAAAAATACGGGGGGAAAGGATGAGGAGGACACGGAGAGGGCAAGAGAGGGAAGGGAAAAATGGAGGAGCTGTTTTGGACTTGGAATTTTCCTCCGTGGTTCCAAAAAAATCGTGGGCAAGAGCCAGACTGGAGCAATGACCTCACTGAGGACCTGAGGAGGGGCAGGAGAAGGAGGGAGAGGGATTTTTATATGGGATGGAGGGACAGGAGACAGGGAATGGCTTCCCAGTGGGAAAGGGGAGCTTGGGCTGGGATGTTGGGAATGAGGGATTGCTGGCTGGGAGGGTGGGGAGGGGCTGGGCTGGAATTGCCAGAGCAGCTGTGGTGCCCCTGGATCCCTGCAGTGTCCAAGGGCAGCCTGGATCCACCTGGGATGGTGGGAATTGTCCCTGAACATGGAATGGGATCATCCTTTACATTCCCTTTTCACCCAAACCATTCCAGGATTCCATGATTTTCTTCTCCGTGGTGAGCCATGCCAGAGGAGCCTGGAGCAGTTTGAGGGATGTTTCCAGACAAACATCCCTGGAGTGGTTTGAAAGCCAAGCCAAACTTTTCCCGTGTTTTGGAATAGCTTGGAACTTTCGGAGCCACTTTGGAGCACCAGAGCCGCAGCGATTCCGGAGCTCCACACAAACTGGGCAAAGATGAATCCCGGGGAAAAAAAAAAAAAAAAAAAAAAAAAAGCTTTTTTGGAGGAAAATCAGCTCCGTGTGCTCAGAAATGTGGGAAGGAAGGAGCTGCCAGCCAGACCTGGAGAGGAGCATTCCAATCCCAGGGATGAGCAGCTGGGATTCCATGGAAATAACTCAGCCCCACCCCCAGGTGTTAAACCAGCTGAATCCCAGCCCAGCTGATCCCGGAGCAGGGAATAAATCTGGGAAGTTCTCACTCCCTCTTTTTCTGTGCTGGGGGTGCAGCTGATCCTGAAAAATGGGAGAGTTTTGGCAAGAAAGGAATTTTTTTTCCCCATTTTTTTGCTGTTGGGAAGAAGCCAAAGGCTGAACATCCACAGCGGAGTTGGAGCAGAAGGAGAGAGGGAAAAGAGACCCAGGAAAAAAATGGAATAAAATCTGGGAGGTGTGGAAAGGGAGAGAAAAGTGAGAGGGGAGGAATTAAAAGAGAAGATGTGAAGGGAAAGGAGGAGAAGGAGAGTCTGGAAAAAACTCTGGGAGATGGGAAAAGGGGGAAAAAAATGGGGAAGAAATTTAAAGGGAAGATGGAAAGGAAGAAAGGGAATTGTGAGGAGAAAAAAAGGGGGAAATAACTGATTTGGGGATTGTGGGGAATAAAGGGGGAGCAGCCAGTTTGGGAATTTTGGGCAGTGAAAAGGGGGGAACTAACTGATTTGGGAATTGTGGGCAGCAAACACGGGGAGATTTGGCATTTCCAAACAGGAATTTCTCCTAAAAATAGGGAGAAGGGAACAGGGGAAAAAAGCAGGAGGATGGAGTGAAGAATCACAGAATCCTTTAGGCTGGAAAAACCTGGAATATCAACCTTGGAACAACTCTGAACAACCTGGGGGGAGGAGAGGATCCGGATCCTTCCCCACCTTGGGAATGAGGAGCAGCAAGCTCCCTGCAGGTTTTCCATCAAAACCACTTTTCCTCCCGGAATTCCTCCCGGAATTCCCAGCCCGGCTCCGCGATATCCCAATCCCAAACCCTCCCTGCCATCCACGCGGAGCTGTTTGGAGAGCAAACAATTCCCGAGCCCTGCCGGTGGCTCCACACGTGTGCAAACCCTCGGGAATTCCTTCCCAAACAATCCCGGGATTGTTTGGGAATGTCCTTTGGCTGCCCCCGAGTGACCCTCGGAAGCAGTGGAATAAAATCTTGATTTTTCCATCTTTTTTCGCTCCAGGGAGAAGGGAGATGTGGAAAAATCCTGCTGGGAGCTTTCCCTGAAAACCCAAACCCCCACTGGAATATTCCCCTCCCCTGGGATTGGCATCCAAGAAGGAAAAATATTCCTCCTGGGATCACTTCCAGCTTGGAAAAGCTTTTATTTATGGGACACGGAAAGCCAGAGGGAGGTTTTGTTTGTTCTTTCCAGCTGTTCCCAAAATCCAGCCGGGAAAGGGATGCTCAGGGCTCCGGAGGTGATGGGAATTTGTGGGAAAAGCAACGGGAATGGCTTTTTATCTTGGATTTGACCCTGGAAGAGAATTCCCTGCTCCTCACGTCTACCTGGAAAAGGGCTTATCCTGGATTTTTTCTCTCTTCCCAGGAGCTGGGTAAACCAGGCCTTCAGGAAAACTCTGAAATCTCCTCTTCAGGAGGTAAAAATTCTTTTTTTTTTTTTTCCTCTCCGTGTCCTTTCCACCTGGTGAAATTCCTAGGAAAAAGGAAAAAGACCAAAGTTGGGGAATAAATTCCCTTTCTTCCTTTGCCCTGCCTTGGAAAATTCCTTCCCAAGTCACCTCCATTATGGGAGGTGGGAATTCCTCATGGAAAAGTTTTCTTTTCCCATGGAAAATTAATTTGGAGAGAGTTACCAATGTGGGATCTTGGAATTAGTGGGAATCCATCAGGACCAACCTCAGGTAAAGCTCCAACATTCCCAAATTTCCATGGCTGGGAATATTCCCAGTCTTTTCCCCAAGCTTTTCCTGGTGCATCACAGAGCCCAAACCTGGAATTCAGCCAGAGGGTACAAACTTTAAGGAAAAAAAAGCCAAAATTCCAAAAGATCTGCCAAAGCTCTGGATCAGTGGGAATCCTGCAGGATTCCTGTGGCTGGAGGGAAACTTTTCCAAAAGGGCAAAGGAAAAGATTTCCATGAACATTCCAAGGTGGAAAATGCCACAATTTGGGAAGGAGTTTTATTTTAAAATCCAATTTTAATTCCAGTTTCAGGGTCCAATTCCCGAATCTGGCGCAGATTCCACCAAAATCTACATTTCCATTAGAATTAAATAATCCTGGAATTCCGAAGTTTGGAAAAGACTCCAAGATCATCCAATCCAACCCAACGCCCACCACATCCAGCACTAAATTATTCCTAAATTAATTCCTAAATAAATTTTCCTATAAAAAGTCCTAAATAAGTATCCCTAAATAAATACCATTTAAAAAATGCCACATCCAGAAATTCTTTGGGCAATCCCAGGGATTGGGATTCCACCACTGCCCAGGACATCTCATCCCAATGCTTGACATACATTCCCATGGATAAATTATTCCCATGGATAAATTATTCCCAAGGATAAATTTTTCCTAGTATTTAATCCAGATCTCCACTGACCATCCCGTGGTGTTATCCCAGGAAAACCAGGCTTGGCTTCATCCCTTTCCCTCAGAATTAACTCTTGGATTGTCCCATTGTTCCAGGTATGCCTGGCTGGGATGTTGCCTTTATCCCAAGGAATTGTCATCCCTGCTGGGACAGAAAAATCCAAAAATTTTGGCTGCTCTGCAGCCAAAAAAATCCCTCCCTGGAGCTTTCCCTCCTCCAGGAATATTCCCAATGATCCGACCGGAGGAACCACAGGGATTGGGGCTGGAAATTCCCACTGGGATTTGATGTTTCGCACATTCCCAGCCGCTTCAAATGCCACATCCTCAAAGGAACTGCTCTGGCCGTGGTTGTGGTGGTGACGCTCCGGTTGGGCAATGCTCCTTCCAGAGGCAAACTGGATGCACTGGGATAACTCCTGACTCAACTTGCTGCGAGCAGATGAGTCTTTCTTTCCCAGGAATCTGAGGGATGTGGGATTTTGGTGTTTTTTTTTTTTTTTGTGTTCCTGAACCAGCAGTGCTGTCAGCAATTCCATGGAGGAGCAGAGCAGTGCAGGGAAGGTTTGATTTTCCTGGTTAATTCCGGTTTTGCTGAGCGGAATCAATCCTAATCCGTTGGAATGTGGTTTTGTAGAAACACAGTGAAATCATGGAATCCTGGAATGGTTTGGGTTGGAAAGGACCTTAAATCCCATCCATTCCCACCCCATCCGTGTTCCGGGACAATTCCCACCATCCCAGGTGGATCCAGGCTGCCCATGGACACTGCAGGGATCCAGGGGCACCACAGCTGCTCTGGCAATTCCAGCCCAGCCCCTCCCCACCCTCCCAGCCAGCAATCCCTCATTCCCAACATCCCAGCCCAAGCTCCCCTTTCCCACTGGGAAGCCATTCCCTGTCTCCTCTCCCTCCATGCCTTGTCCCCAGTCCCTCTGCAGCTCTCCTGGAGCCCCTTTAGGCCCTGCCAGGGGCTCAGAGCTCTCCCTGGCTCCTTCCCTTCTCCAGGGAACATTCCCAGCTCTCCCAGCCTGCCTCCAGAATCCTGGAATGGTTTCAGTTGGAAGGAACTTTAAATCCCATCCCATTCCCACCCCATCCATGTTCAGGGACACCTCCCACCATCCCAGGTTGCCCCAAACCCCAATGTCCAACCTGCCCTTGGACACTTCCAAGGATGGGGAATCCAGAATCACTCTGGAAAACTCCTCACACCCCTCATTCCCACTTTCCCGCATGGTGTGGATTGACACCGGAGTTCCTTCCCAGATTTGCTGTCCCTGTCTTGCTCCCAATCCATCCCAGTGGTGCCACAAATCAGAACCCAAAGGGAACATCCCTCTTTTTTTTTGGCTGGGTATTCCCAGAGATTTTGGCTGGGTATTCCCAGAGATTTTGGCTGCTTATTCCCAGAGCTTTTTCCTTCAGCAAACATGGAATTATTTCCTCATCTTGCAGCAGATTCCGAGCTCAAGACCAAGCTGACATCAATATTGTGGGAATGGTTCCTCCCAGACCCAACAGCAGGAAAAGCCACCAGAACATTCCAAACCCTCAATCTTTCCCAGTCCCTCCTCAGGCTGCCAACACCAAACATCCCCATTTTTCAACACCACTGGAATTGGTGGCATCTCAAAAAATCAGGGAATTTTTGTGCATTCCCTGCAATAATTTTGGGTGTAGCAATCCCAGCCCGGGGTCAGGAGCCGGCTCAATCCAGCTCCAATTGGGATCAGGCCACGCTGTTGTGAAGAGAAATTCCTTGGAAGCGCAAAGCCTACGGATGGAATCCATCAAACCCGTCTGGACTCCAGGGCTTTGGGATGCTCCCTTGGTCTTTTTATTCCGGAGAAATCTGTGGCCTTGCGGTCTCCTTTGAAGCTTTTCCGGGTTTGGCTCGGGATGAGGGATTTTCCTGAGGTGACAAAGGGGAACCAAGGGTTCTTCTGGTGGGATTGGGTTGGGTTTGACCCTTGGGAAGGGGGGAATTAAAACAGGGATACCTCCCACTATCCCAGCTGGAATCCAAAAGGGGTCACAAAAAGAGGGATGTTGGAATGCCTGGAAAATCCCTTGTTGCGGGGGGAAAAGGGATTCTTTCCCTGTGGAGCCAAGCAGAAGGATGATGAGAATAAAATTCCTCTTGATGAGGAGTTTGAGGGATAAATTGGAGGGAAGGAAAAGGCCTGAGGGAGGTTTTGTGTGGAAGAAGTGATGGGAAAGTCTGGGATGATCCGGGATGATCCAAGAACATTCCAAGCCACTGGAGAACACACCTGCCCCGCCACACTTCACTAAAACCAATTCATTTTCATTAATTAACACAGCCTTGAACCAACCAATTCCCAGGAAAAACATTCCTTTTGCCCATTTGGATTGAAAAAATGGGGGATTTCCTCGGGAAGCAACTAAAATTCCTATAGAATTCCCTTCTTTCTTCCTCCTCCGTCGATATTTACGCTGGGAAATATTTTCCTTGGATTTCCCTTTTTCCTGCCACTCTCTCCCATCTTTTTCCCATTTTCTCCAAAAGTGTGAGAGATCCATTAGAGCCTGGAATCCTGGGGATAAAACCCTTGGATTAAAACTTTTCCAGGCTGTACCAGCAGAGAGGGAAACTGAGGCACAGCCAAGGATCCAGTTGGATTCTTCACAGCGTCCTAAACTTTGGAAGAACTTCTCCCAGGAGTTTGTTTGTTCCAATCCAAAACTTTTCCATAGCTCCCATTTGGATCCTTGCCAGGCCTGGACTTTCATGGAAAAGCTCCTTAAAACAATTAAATAAATCCATGGATAAATTAGCTCCCCTGAGCTCTTTTCCGGATGATCCAGAGGAGTTTTCCCATGGTTGGGTTATCCTGATTTAATTTTCCTCTGGGAATTCTTCCTGCTGGGATTCTGTGCCATTTCCCAACCTGCTCCTCTGACCTCATCCAGGGATATTTTGCCCCTGCTTTTCCTGGGAAAAATTCCATGGAAAATAGGGATGCTCAGTGGCTGGGAGGTACAAAAGCTCCTAAATAATCTCTAGGATGAGCCAGAAGATTCCAGGAAAACCGGGAACACGGCATCTTCTGAATTCCGTGAATATTTTTTTTTCCAGGAATGATGAATCTTGTGAGTTCCTGTAGCGTAAATTCCCAGTAGGATTAATTCCCAGTAGGATTAATTATGAATAATTGTGATTAATTGTGATTAATTATCCCATGAGCTCTTAGGAAATGTTTTGTGGTTTAGTGGATACAACTGGAAAAAACCAGAAATTTGTTGGAATATTTTCCTGAAAGATCCATCAGGGATTAGGTTGAATTTGGAGGCAGAGGAGGGAGGATTCACCTCTGGATTTCACCCCGGCCATGGAACTGGGATGATGGCTTTCCATGGAAATCTGGGATTGATGGAACATTTCCATGGAAATCTGGGATTGATGGAACATTTCCATGGAATCCATGAAGATTCCAATCCAAGAGGAACAGTTTTCTCTGTGCTCTTTGGATATTTCCGTGAGAAAAATTCCCTCAGGGAGTCACACCTCCACTGGGACACCTCTGGGAATCCAAAAGGATTAAAAACCTCGGGAATAGGCAGCCAGACCTCCAATTCCAGGGGTTTTCCTTACCCTTAGCCCAACACGAACCTCACGGAGATGCTCCATGCGATGAAGAACTCCGGAGAGGAGACCAAAAATCCTGGAGAAGGGGCTGGAAAATCCCTGGATTCACCCCCGGGATCAGGGCGTGGAGCTGGGAATTTCTGAGTCCCCTCAGTAGAGGGCAGCAATGGCCCACATTCCATAGCCAGGCGATTCCAATGGGATTTTTGGGAAAAGGATCCATGCGGAATGTGCCTCCAAATCACAGGAAAAATCCCATCCAAAAATCCCGTTTTTCTCCACGAGAAAAAGCCCCAAATCCAGGGATTTGCTTTACCTTTGGGTGATTCCTTTAACATCCGAAAAAGTGGGAAGAGAGCAAGGATGGGAACCGAGGAAAAGTTCATCCTGATGGAAAAATGACCCTCAGCCATCCAATCATTCCCTGGAGGGCTTGGAATTCAAGAGATCTCAGGGAAAGATTGGATGAAACCAGCATTAAAGCAGCTCCTTTCCACTGAAAATCCAGTTTGGAAAATCTGAATTCCACTGGGAATCTCAATCCCAGCTATCCCAGTTTCTCAGGGAAGAGCAGACCCTTAGGGATTCAGCCCAAGCTGCTCCAGGTGTATTTTCTGTGCCTGTTCCTGAGGTTTTTAATCCTTTGGGATTCCCAAAGTTGTCCCAGTGGAGGTGTGATTCCCTGAAGGAATTTTTCTCGTGGAAATATCCAAAGAGCACAGAGAAAATTGTTTTTCTTGGATTGGAATCTTCGGTGATTCCTTGGAAATAATCCATCAATCCCAGATTTCCATGGCCCACGGGGTGAAACCCAGAGATGAATCTTCCCTCCTCTGCCTCCAAAGTCAACCTTAGAGCATCCCTGATGGATCTTTCTGGAAAATATTCCAAGGAATTCCTGTTTTTTCCAGCTGTATCCACTATGGAATCATTTTGTAGCATCCAGGTGGGGCTTGGGAGTTAATTCCTTACAACGAGGAAAGTTGGGATGTCGGGATGAATCCAAGGATAAACATCAGCATGGAGAGAAACCAAACTGGGAATGCAGCTGGGCCTCTTCCCACTGGGAAAATCCAGGGATAACAGCCTGGGTGGATTCTGTTGGCTTAGAGGGAATTTTCCACGTGGAGATTCACCCCTGAGCTATTGGATTGAGTTTCCTCATGGCATTTTTGGGATGGGAGGTTGGGATGTGGCTCTGGAATGATGCCAGAGATTCCAAGTGGGGGAAGTTCCTCTTGGATTCAGGAATTGCTGGGGAAGATGACATTCCCTCCTCCCAGCCAGCCTGGGAAAAGCTGGAAAGGGAACAGAGCAGGGAATTCCTGGGAATTCACACATGCCTGGAATTGGGGGAACAACGCCTGAGCTCTGTCTGAGGAATTCATGGATATGGCAGCAGGGAAAGGGTTAAAAATGGGATGCTGGAGTGAGAAAAGTGGGATGTTGGATGGGGCTGGGAAACAGTGGGATCCCAATAATATTCCAGAGGGATGTTTTCTGGGAGCATTCTGCCGGTAACTGAGCTCCGGAGAGGTCAAAGGAAAAGGATAATGGGAATATATTCCAGAGGGGATCCTTGTTCTCCAGTCTCTGCTGGGATATGGAACTGGAAAATAATCCCAGTGCTCCGGTGGCAGAGGAGGAGCTGTTCCCAAAACTCCATCCGAGCTGGGAATGCGAGCCCCACGGGAAAATCTGGGATATGGGACCCTGTGGAGAGGCTGTGGAGGTTTGTTTGGCTCTAATTCCCTGATGGTTTTCCATGTGGGGAAAAATACGGACATGGAGACATGACTCCACAGGTCTGTGGGTGATGGACAAGGGCATGGAATTGTGGAATCATGAAATTGTGGAATCATAAAAATCATGGAATCATCAAATCGTGGAATGGGTTGGGTTGGAAGGGACTTTTAAAATCCTCACATTCCAATTCCATGGACAAGGAACAACTTCCCCTATCCCAGAGAGCTCCAAACCCAGTCTGGCAGAGCTGCAGAGGGACTGGGGACAGGGAATGGAGGGAGAGGAGACAGGGAATGGCTTCCCAGTGGGAAAGGGGAGCTTGGGCTGGGATGTTGGGAATGAGGGATTGCTGGCTGGGAGGGTGGGGAGGGGCTGGGCTGGAATTGCCAGAGCAGCTGTGGTGCCCCTGGATCCCTGCAGTGTCCAAGGGCAGCCTGGATCCACCTGGGACAGTGGCAATTGTCCCTGAACGTGGATGGGAGTGAAAAAATGATCTTTAAGCTCTTTCCATCCCAAACCATTCCATGATTCCATGATTTTAATATCCAGGACCAGACAAGCTCCAGTGGCTCTGGCAGGTGGGACAGAGGAAGGGAATTCTGGCACTCTCCCACCATCCCTGCATCTGTTGCTCATCCAGCCCCAATTCCCTGGAGCAGAGCTCAGGATTCCTGGAGCTTTCAGATCCCAAAGACGTCCAAAGGGAGCAGCTCTGGGAGCAGAGCTCAGGATTTCCCTCCATGGAGAGAAGAAGGGAAATGGGATCATCCCACCTTTCCCACCTTCCAAAGGAGCTGTTATTCCGAATTCCATTCCTGAGGCTCCTCAAGGATGAATTCCTGGGATTCATCCAAGTCCTGCTGTCATTCCAAGGGCCTCTGTTTATTTGTATTTTAATTTTATTTATCCCTGTCCCACTCATTTAATTCTGACCCCATTAATTGGCAATTAAACGCCTGATCCCAGGTCCCTGGGAGAAGGGATGATCTTATCCCAGCTTTTCATCCCTGTCTTTGTGTATCCCGAATTTTGGAAAGACATCAAACCTTATCGCAAAGGCCTCAGCCTATGGAAGAGGAGGAGGGAAACGCAATTTTAAAGGATTCATCCTTCTCTCCAGGAAAAGAAAAATTCCAAACTCTTTTTGGAATTTAACCTGCAGCTGAAGGAATTGTGGGGGTTTTTTAAAGGAAAATCCAAATTTGTTGACTCGCAACCCAGTGGAAGTAAAACCTTCATTTTTCTGGAGATCCCTCTCCGTTTTTATTGGCACTCAAGGATCTTAGGTGGATGCATCCTAGAAATATTCTTTGGATCAGGATTTTGATGATGGAGGATAAATCTTCCTTTGGAATCTTTTCAAAAGCATTAAATCCAAAACCTCTCATTTTTCCTCGGAATGTTTTTTCTTGTTGAAAATTCCAGAGTTGGAGAGATTTTCCTGAAAAAAAAAAAAGTGGAAGAAAGAAAACTTTTCTCAATTTTGGCACCAGGAATATCCAGCTCTGATTCCGAGGGTGATTATGGAATTCTTCATCCCGAAATCCGTGGGAAACTGGGGATTCCAACCAATATCCCTGAGAATGCAAAAGATCTGGGAAATCTGGGATTCCAGGCTCCTCTGTGCATCCCTTTCCCTCAAATGTTTTGGGAATTGGCCAACGCAGCTCCTGGAAATCTGGGATTAAGGTTTACTGTCACCAGACTGGGAAGAAGCAGCTGGAACCTCTCCAGTAGAGGATGCATGGAATTCCAGGATATTCCAGAGGAAACTGGAATGGCTTTTGTCACTCCTTCAGCCTCTCCAGGGCCTTGTCTGTCCCCAGCTCCATTCCTGCTCCGTAGGCTTTTTCCTTTTGCCTTCCCTTTTCGTGATTTCCTAAAGAAAAAAAATATATATCAAAAAGGAAGTCAACCCTTCTTGGATCTTCTTCCGTCCTTCCCTAGAAGGGTTATAATCCCGGGATCATTTGGGTTGGAAAAGTTCTCCAGGATCATCGAGTCCAAGCTGGGATCAATGAGTGCCACATCCAGGAATTCCTTGGACACCTCCGGGGATGGGAATTCCAAACCTCCCTGGGCAATTCCAAGGCCTGACCAGCCTTTCCATGAGGAAATTCCTGCTGAAGTCCAACCTGAGCCTCCCCTGGCACAGCCTGAGGCTGTTCCCTCTTTTCCTGTAGTTCCCTGGGTGCAGATCCTGATTCCCACCTGGCTGCCTCCTCCTGTCAGGGAATTTCAGAGAGGGAAAAGGATCCCTCTGGATCCTCCTTTTCTCCAGGCTGAGCTCCCTTCCCATCTCCCTCAGCTTTTCCTGGTTCTCCAGCCCCTTCCCAGCTCCATTCCCTTCCCTGGAGTCACTCCAGCCCCTCCATGTCCTTTTTTCCATGAGGATCCCAGAAACAAAACCAGGATTTGAGGTGTCTCAGCACAGAGGGACAACTCTATTTTGGACAACTCTATTTCGGATAAAGGCCAGGATGCCTTTGGAATTCCTGTCCATCTGGGCTCATAAACAATGGAAAACATCAAGGAGAACCTTGGGAAAACTGACCAGACTCCACCTCCCCTCGGGGATAAAAAACAACAACAAAAAAAAGGATGGAAAATCATCCATTGGAACATTTCTGCTTTAATTTCGGTCCTTTGGAAAAATTCCAGGCGGGAGAACGTGATCCGGCGGCATTGTTAAAACAGAAGGTGAGAGGAGGGAAAAGAAAGCGGCGAGGAAAACTGTGGGATTAAAAAAAAAAAAGGGCATGGATCAAAAAAAAAATTAAATCAAATCAAAGGAATATCAGGCAGCCTGGCAGGATTCCAGGATAGTAGGAATAAAGGAATAATTAACTGGGAGAAAGGAGTTCGGCACAGGAGGCATTCCAGCAAGGGAAGGGCTGGGAGGGGAAGGGAGATGTGAGAAAACACCAGGAAAATCCATTCCAGAGGGGCACTGGGAGTGATTTTCTGGAGGGTGAAGGAGCTGAGGACACCCAAAGGTAATTCCAGGGTAAATCAGGGAGGAAAAACAAGGTGGGAAACTCCAGGGGGGAAGCAACAAATAAGAACGCTCCGAGGGAAAAGATTCCAGCCTTGTTTGGAATCCATGGATAAGCAACTTAAAAATGTGCTTGGAACGATGTTTTTGGGAGAAAAGGAGCACTGGGAGAGCTGGAATTCCTCACAACATTCCATCAGCAAGGAAAAGAGGCAAACAAAACAAAGAGGGGAAGAAAAGAAGGAAAATACGTTTGAAAAATCGGGAACTAAACTGTAAAAGTAGCTCCTGGTGGGGAAAAAGCAGGGAAATCTATGGGAAACTGGATGAGGAGTGGAATTGGAATAGGAGAACTACAAGGGAGCAAATTGGATTTGGAACTCTGAGGAATTGGGGTGAGAGCTCTGGGAAAAGGGGAAGTTGTGTCAGAGCTTCCAACAGCCAAAAGAATGGGAATCCTGGGAATTCAGTGTGGAGTCGTGACCTGTGGCTCCAGTAATAACTGGATTTGTACAGAGGGAAAGGATTTGGGAATGAACCTGGAAACTGAGGTTGAGCATCCAGGAAATCCACCTGGAAATAAGGAATGTCACCCTCTGGAATTACCATCCCATAGAGAAGAGAACTCAGGGATCCTTAGGTGGGAATACAGGGAAGTTGTGCCTGGAAATGTCCAAAGCCAGGTTGGACATTGGGATTTGGAGCAACCTGGGATAGTGGGAAGTGTCCCTGAACATGGAATGGGATTGGAATGGGATGGGATTTAGGCTCCTTCCCACCCAAACAATCCCAGCATCTCCGACTCTGCTCACGGCTTTCCTTCTCCACCTCATCCCTCTTTTCCCTCTAAAATGATGGTTCAGCTCATGAGCTCGTGAGGCTGAAAAACACATCCCAGAGTGTGCAGGGATGGGGAATTACTGGAATTTCCCACGGGTGCTACAGTGGCTCAGCCATGGCAAGGGAATTGTGAGGGGAAAAACTTCAGGAATGAGCCGAGCTCCCGAGGAAAAGAGGGATTTGGGATACAGAAAGGGTGATGAAGGTTTGATCCTGGTCGAAGTTGATCCCTCTGTGGCAGCAATCTGGCAGGAAATTATTCCTGTGCTTTGTCCAGGGTTCAGGTGTCACATCCCAACCTTGGGATATAAAAATAATAATAATAAATAATAATAATATAAAAATATAATAATAATAATAATATATTATAATAATTATAATAATAATTCCCAACCCTGGCTCCTAGCAATCTGCAGCCCCACAAGGTAAACCAGAGATCAGGTAGGACACAAGCAGCACCCGGAGCAAGGCCGGAGATGCTCCAGCTGAGGTGGGAATTCAGGAGGTCAAAAAGCCGGGGGGACAAAATTCCATCAAAAGACAAATCCCTGCTCTCCGAGCAGCAGAGATTCCATTGGAAGCCCCGGCAGTGAACTTGGCCGGAGCAGCACATTCCCTTTCCATGGATGCATCCCTCACAGCTTTCGCCCATTCCTCAAGTTCCTTCTCCCTGCTAAGCCGCGTCGCCGCTGCCTTCTCCGGCCGGAGCCGCCGCGGGATCCTTCTCATCCCGCTCCCCGCGGCGGCCTGGCCTCGGGAAGCGCCTGGAAAAGTGTTTTTTTAAGGATTGTTTGGCGTTTTTTTAAGGATTGTTTAGCGTTTACTCCTCCGGAGCGCTTGTGTATTTTTCTTCCAGCCCACTCACGCTCCCAGCAAGAAAACTCCCGGGCCAGGGCTCCACGCGGCCCTCGGCACCCCAGGATTCCCAGGCTTTATCCCAAATCCGCGGGAGGCGGCTGTTGTTGGAAAAGAAAACAGCCGTGTCAGGCTGTTCCCCGCTCCCCTGCCCCAGCCTGAAAGTCCCAGCTCGGTGTCCCGAATCTTTCCTGGAGAGCAGCTCCGCATTCCGGAGCTCAGACCGCTCCCGAAGATGCCAAAGGAATTCGGTCGCTCAGCTCGCAAGGAAATACTTGGAAATTAGGTGTTCGCATATCGCCGGATATTTCCACTGATAGTGTTTTCCGATAAATCCTTCCTTTCCCAGATTTGCGAGGGGAAGTTTGGCCCTGCTGAGGAGCTGCTGGAAAAGCGGGATGTGGGATGTGTGGGGAGTTGGGAGGTTTTTCTGTCCTGGCATATCCAGGCAGCAATATTCCTGCAGAGCCTGGTGGGAAGAGGAGTCGAGGTCATCCCAATCCTTGTCTGTTTTCCACAAGAAAATGATGCACGGAAGGAAAATGAGGAATTTGTAGGATAAATTTGTAGGATTTGTAGTTAAAGCTGAAATTTAAACAGGGAAGTTGGTGATGTCCAATCCCTGGAATTGTCCAAATCCAGGTTGGATATCGGGGCTTGGATCCACCTGGGGTAGGGGAAGGTGTCCCTGCTCATGGAGTGGGATGGGATTTAAGGTCCTTTCCCACCCAAACCATTCCAGGATTCCCTGGGGCAGCTCTGCAGGTGAGCTCTCACCTGAGCAGGGCACAGGGACACAACTCCCACCTTTCCTGCTGCCCACGCCGTGGGATCAGCCCAGGGCAGAGCGGGGTCTGGCTTGGGCCATTCCAGCCTCATCCACAACATCCCAAATCCTCCTCCCAGGGCTGCTCCAGCTGCTCATCCCCACCCTGGATTAATTTTGGAGCAGCACTGAGGATCTGCCAAACTTTGGCGCTCAAGACGCCACCAAAGTCCATGATTATCCTGCATCCATGTGGGAAGATCATTAACGCCGCCCCTGGATGGAACAACGGCTCGTTCTACTCCATCCCCTGATTCTTCCCGCTTTTCCTGAGCCAATTTTGTTGTTTTTTGCTGTGAGGACATGGAATGGTCTTTGGGGCCTTTCTGCTCCAAGTTTTCCTCTCTCAGCATCCCAATCCGCAGCGGTTGGAGCTACACCTGGGAGTTACACCCGGAGCAGTCACACCCCGGAGTTGGTAGAACCTCAGAGAGCAGAACAGAGTAGGTGAGGAGTCCAAAAAAAAAAAGCTCAAACCTCTTCCAGAAACCTGAAACTTCTTCCAAAAACCCAGAACTTCTTCCAAGCTGAGATGAGACCAACCCATCCATGAAAAACTTGCCCTAAAAAAATTCGGCACCTTTATTTCTCCCATTCCAGAGGAATTCAGCAAAGGAGCATTTTCTGGGTGGGATTTCAGGGCGGGAAGCAGCTCCGCAAAAATGGAATTTTCCAGAAAGTGGAATAAAGCAAAGGAGCATTTTCTGGGTGGGATTTTAGGGTGGGAAGCAGCTCCGCACAAATGAGGCTTTCCGGAAAGTGCCGTCAGCGATTCCATAGAAACTCCTCTCCTCTGTTTGGGCTAAATTTGTCTGCCAGGATTCATCTGAGGGTCTTCCTTTCGGGAAGACGTGAAGCAAAATTCCGGTGGCCGCTCCCAGTTACCCAAATTCCCTCTTTCCTGAAGAAAAAGGAGGTGGAAGCTGCTTTCCAGGCCAAAATCTGATTCATGTTCTGCCTTCCCACGCTTTTTTTTTTTTCCCCTGTAATTTTTACTGGACTCGATTCTTCTCTTGGATCCAATCATCCCCTTCCCTTCCCATGCCTATTCCTTCCTCAAATTATGCTGGGTCGAATGAGCCGAGGTTCCAGAAGCTGAGCCCGACTGAGTGAGGCTCTGTTTTCTGGGAAATTGGGAAAATCGGGTTTGGAAGGGCGAGTAGGGATGAGGAAAGTTTGTTGGGATGATGGAAGCAGTGAGTCAGGGAGGATCAGGGATGGGAAGAGGCTCCGATGGGTCATTTTCCAAGACCTCCCCACACGGATTTGGGAAAGTTGGAGTCACATCCCTCAGCTAGCCGAGCTTGGATCAGAAATGGTCACTCGAAACTAAGAAATTCCAGGATTTCGGCTCCTCCTTTTAACCACGCCGTAGTGGGGAGCATTCCTGATTTTTTTTCCTGCTTTTCCGCCATCTTCTTTCATTTAACAGGAATATCAAGTTAGAGTCTCGTTAAGCCTCAGGCTCATTAGGAGAAACCGAAGCTCCTGAAGTTTGCCTGGAATGGTCGGGATCTGATGACAGAAGCTGACACTGGATTTTTTGGGAGTTCTTAGGATCAAGGAGAAATCAGCTGGAATCCTGTGATGGAAGAAACTGGAAACCAATCAGGAAGAGGCAGTGGTTTGTGTCAGGCAAGGGGAGCTTTTCCTTAAAAAATCCCACAAAATTCCCCGATATAAGGAATAGTTTTGTTATTTAGGATGAGAGGAAATGGCCTCAAGTGTGCCAGAGGAGGTTTAGGTTGGATATTTGGGAATATTTCTTCATGGAAAGGGTTGTCCAGCCCTGGAACAAGCTGCCCAGGTGTGGAGTCCCCATTCCTGAAGGGATTAAAATCCATGTGGATGTGGCACTTGGGGACATGGATCTGAGGAATTGTTGATGGGCTTGGAGTTCAGGCTTTTCCAGCCAGGATTATCCAGGGATTTCCTGGCTTTGTGACATCACATGGAGCAGAGCAGGTGTTGGTGACCCTGTGATATCCCATGATTGGAACATTCCGTGATTCCATCTGGGAAAGGCAATTCCAGGGAGGTGAAGACACCAAACCCAATGTTGTCCCCATTCCCACCGAGGGCAGGTCCTTCCTCTCCCTTCCCTGCAGCCAGAAAATTCCAATCCCCCCTTTTCCCTCTGCCCTCTGCTAATTCAGGAGGATGGGAATTTGCTAGGAATTTTCTCTGGGAATTTTAACTTCCCTGGAAGTCAGAACTGCTCCATTTCGAGGGAATAAGCAGAGCAGGACCTTATTTCCATCCAAAAAACTTCCTTTGACAGGGAAAAACCACTGGATACCTGGATATCCATGGAAACAGTGCTTCCGCTCCATCCCATTCCCATTTCCCTGTCTCTGCCTCCACCGGGAATGAGCTCCAGCTTTTCCATTTTTATTTTCCACCCTCTCCCGCTCGTTCGCCGAACTTTCACCCACCCGACCCCAAAATCCAACCCTGCAACTCCGAAACTCCGAGAGCCCCTCGGAAGGAGGAAGCAGCCGGAGCCGGCAGCCGGAGCAGCGCAGGCACCAAGGTCATCCTTTGCATAATCTATTTATCTTGGAAAACGGGATTCGATTCAGGCTGTCCAAGAATCCAAGTGCTGAAACCAACACTAAGTCAACAGCACTTAGAGTAATGAAATAAATTCTTCAGGACAATCCAGCCGAAGGAGTCGGCGAGGAGGGGGGGAGCGGGGTTGTTTTTATTAAAATTCCTTCATTCCTGCAAACCGGCATTGTCTGTATTTCTTGGATGCTGCCGACGGAGAGACACCGCGCAAAGCCTGGGCCGGAGTTTATTTAGTCTGCTGCCTGCAGCAAAGGAAAATAAAACTCTTAATAAAAGATTTCCTTCTGCGGGAGCCCCTGCGATTTGCAGATGGGGAGATAAGGGGGCTGTTGGGAGGGAGGGATAATTCTCCATCCCGACGGAGATGGCATTCCCGGGCCGAGGGAATGGGAATTCTTCTTTAGGCTCTGGTTAACCGCAGGCCTGAGTGGAAGCCACCAGGACTGAAAGCTTAAACTGTTCTTAATTGGGCCGTAAAGCTCAAAGGAAAATATTTTGGATGCTCCGGGTTTTTAATCTAAGTATGATTTAAATTCAGCCGTGGCCTTTCCCTCCCGACAGCGCTGCACCAATCCTTCATTCCGTGACCTCTTGCGTGGAATTCTGCCAGGAATTCCATGGTGTTGGAAGATTAATTCGAAGCCTAATTCCCACTGGCCTGGAAACACCGAGATTTGGTTATGCTGCAGCTGCAGCAGCAAAGTGTGGTTCTGCTCTCGATCCTTTCTTTTACCTGGAGAGATGTTTCATCCCATTATTCCGAGATATTGGAATTGGTGTTCCTTTGCTCGGGAATTCTGTGTCAGTGAAAAATATTCCAGGTCCTGGAGAGGTTTTTTGATCGATCTTGGAAATGGAAAACTTCCTTAGTTTTGGGGTCTTCCCTTCCTTGGAAATGGAAAATTCTCTTTGTTTTAGCGTCATCCCTTCCAGATTTCCAGCTTTCCCAGTCTGTGGTTCCTCACAAACCAGGGATCCAGAATTCCATGGAAATTCTTCCCGGTTATCCCCCCAAGCCAGAAAATCTCCAGGATTTTGCAGTCCAGAACAACGAGGAGGAAAAGATTTCACAAATCTTTTTCCAGGAGGGAAATAAAAGAAGACAAAAGATGTTTTTCCACGGATGTCCTGCAAGAGGAAAGATCCAGCCAAAGGCTTTACAGGGATCCTGTGGAAAATCCATGGATACCCTTCAAGTCTCCTGCATCCCACAATCCCATTTTGTCCATAAATCCATGATGCATTTGCTTCCTCATCCTCAAAATGCACAAGTCACTTGTCTCCCAAAATCCAGGCCAAGATTTGTATCCCAGTTAAACTTCCAAGGCAATATCCTTGGAAACTGAAAATGGGGAAAATTAATCCACATATTCCAGCAGTCCGTGGATGAGATTCAACCAAATTCCTACAGTACCTGGATTGATTTAGATGGGAATATATTCCCTAAATCCCTCTTTTCTCATCTTTGGGAAGGAATTTGGCTCCTGCATTGTCTTCAAATCCACAATGGCACTGATATGGAATTGTTGGATGGAGAGTGCTCTGATTTTCCAGGAAATCCCAGGCAGCTGCTTCTGGTTGGGTCACCATCCCTCCCCATTCCCTCTTTCCCATCTCTCCTTCAGGAATGGGATCCATGTAGTATAAAATCCCATATATTTCCATATTCCCTCTTTTCCAAAAGGCCTAATTTTGGTGGCTGAGCCTGCTCTCGGCAGAGCTGATCCACAAGGGACCTCATTCCCAGAGTTCCAGCAATCCCAAATTTGGATTGGTCCCCTACTCCTGGCCTAAGAGGAAAGGATCTGTCCTTAAAGCCACTGAGGGAAAATGTCACCCCTGGATAACCAGAGATTCCAACTGCTTTATTTCATGGAGGAAGCAGGTTTGGATTTCCCTGAGAGGTTTGGAGTTTACTCATCCTGCAGAATCTCGGGATGGGATGGGATGGGATGGGATGGGATGGGATGGGATGATGGGATGGGATGGGATAATGGGATGGGATGGGATGGGATGGGATGGGATGGGATGGGATGGGATGGGATGGGATAATGGGATGGGATAATGGGATGGGATAATGGGATGGGATAATGGGATGGGATGGGATGGGATGGGATGGGATGGGATGGGATGGGATGGGATGGGATGGGATGGGATGATTGGACTCTGAGCACCTCATCCTGACAACCATCAGAGCCTGTGAGAACACAACTTGAGATTAAAAATAGGGAAAAATTCCTCCTTGTGAGGGTGGGGAGGCCCTGGAATGGAATTCCCAGAGAAGCTGTGGCTGCCCCTGGATCCCTGGAAGTGTCCACAGCCAGGTTGGATCCACCTGGGATGGTGGGAGGTGTCCCTGCCCGTGGCCAGGGGTGGAACTGGATGCTCTTTAAATTCCCTTCCAACTCATTCCATGATTCCTTTATTTTACGACCTTGATTCTTCACCCCCAGATTGGATTTCTCCCCAAAACTCCAGGAACAAATTTCCTTTCTATTTTTAAAGGGGAAAATCTCCTTTCTTTAGTCTTTATATTTTTTTTCCAGGGCTTTTTTCCCAGACTGTTCTCTCCCGGTCGTTCCTTTTTAGGAATTCTGGGAGGAGTGGGGCTGGATGAGGCAGAAGCCCACCTGGGGTGGGAAAATTGGGAGAATCAGATCTTGTTCTGGGACTTTCCAGCCAGGACACACCTTTGGATCTGTGTTGAAGCAAACCTGGGCTCCTGGAGTGGGGAAAAATGATGGAGCTGCAGGAAAACCTGGAGTGAAGCCGCTTGGACCACGGAGCGCCGGGATCCAGCATGAGGCCTTAAAAGCTGGGAGGAAAAAGCAGAGGAAATTAATGATTGGATAATGGATTCCAAATGTTGCCGTTCCCAGTGAAATCCTAGGAATACAGGGGACATGGAGCTCCAAGCCGGATTGTTTTTCAAGGCAGAGCAGCAGCGAGGAGGACACTGGGTAATGCTTCCCGAATTCCCAGAAAGGTAATAAGGTGAGGATTTAGCTCCATCCCGGCTCCGCTGGCTTCCGCGAGCGCAGGAACAGTCACGGAGCGCTCTTCCCGAGGATTTGCATCCCGCCCGGACTGTTAATCCCGGTGGCAGGTGGCCGCCGGCCATCTGGAATCTCTTCATCCATTAAGGTTCTCCCAGAAAGAAAGGAAAGAACTTCCTCTGTAGCCAGGCCAGGTTTTCAGGGAGAGCTGTGCGGCGGCTCCGGGTCAGCGCTCCTGGTTGGAGCGTTGGCTCCGAGTTTTGGCTCAGGGAATGGGATTTTCATCCCTCTTTTCCTACCCTTGTCCCAGATCCTCACTTCACCTCCTTGCTGTGCTTTTCCTGGAGTTTCCAGGGGGCCAAACCTGGGATGGTTCCATGGAGGGGGATGGCATGGAATGACATGGAATGACAGGACAAAGGGAATGGCCTGGATGGCATGGAATGGAGGAGGGAAGGTTTGGATGAGATGCTGGGATGGAATTCTTTGGATAAGGGTGGGACGGAGAAGCTGTGGCTGCCCCTGGATCCCTGGAAGTGTCACAGGCCAGGCTGGACAGGGCTTGGAGCATCCTGGGATTGTGGGAAGTGTCCCTCTCCATGGATGGCATGGAATGGGATGAGTTTTAATGTCCTTTCCCACCCAAACCATTCCATGATTCCATAATTATTCCAATTATTACTAGGATGTCCCATTGTGCAGCACTGCCAGAGGGGTTCAACCCAATCCCTGTTTCCTGCTTGGCTTCATCCCAATCCTTCATCCAATAGCGTAAAAAAATCTGGGGAGACAATTCAGCAACAGCTCCAAGTGGGAACTGCACCAGCTCAAAAACGGAAATGGAAAAATCCCTGAGGAATTTTTAAAAATGGGGGATTTTCAACATTGGACATGGGGATGGGGAAAACCAAGGAAAACTTTCCAACATGAGATTCGTTCCTATTGCAGAAGGAAAAACAAAGCCATGGGTGAACAAAGCAGCCTTTCCCGAATAATCCTATATTTTTGGGGGATAATTACAGGCTCAGAGGTGTCTCTCCCATTTCCAGATGGTTCCGATGGGAATAACAGCATGGATCAAGGGCCCCAGACCTTGGGAATTCCACAAGGTCTCCAGCAGAAATGGGGGAAATTTTTCCAACCTGAAATCCAAATCATCCATCTATATTCCAGACCCTTAAAATTATCCAGGTCTCCATGACCCCCAGCAGGGATAAACTGGGGATCAAAGGAAGTGGCCGGAGTGTCCGAGTGTATTTACCAAGATACTTTGGGGTAAGAATTAGGGAAAAGGGGACTTTTGCTGAAGGGGAAAGTCTAAACAAGGAAAGGGTGGGTGTGGCTAGCACAGGTTCTTCCCGTGGGAACATTTTGCTATATTTCATAAACAAGATAAAGTTTGGATGTTTTGCAAACAATTTCTCTGGATTGAGTGAGTTCGGGCTTGGCCAGTTGGGCCTAGGGGGAGGTCTCGGGCTGACCAATCTGGGGCACTTCTGTAGACTCTATATATATGGAATTCAAAACAATAAAGCTCTCTTCTCCTCTCTTTCCTTGTCTGAGAACTTGGGTCAGTCCTCAGCTAGCCGCTCAACAGTGACAGGTGGGGATGGACGTGGATTTGGATTCCCAACCCTTTGCACTTCCCATGGGAATTCCAAGTGGAGACGGGGATTGCACCAGGGCTGATCCACTGCAGAGTCACCCCATGGTGATCCTAAATTCCAGGGAGCCTTGGGAGAGCCCAAATCCATGGGATTTTCTGTCATTGTCCCTTTGGAATTTGCACCACACCCCGGCAAAGTCCGACCACAGGTTCCTGAGTCCCTCCCAGCGATTTCCATGTGTCACCATTATCCTGCTGATTTTTTAGGAATCCAAACCGATTTTGGAAGGGCCAGAGCAGAGGAATGTGGCTCAATCTCCTGCTTTAAACCATTTTCCAGCTTTTTGGAATCACGTCACCCTCATTGGCGCTCTGCCATCAGCACCCGTGGAACAATGTCCGAGGGATTCAAGAATTCCTGGAAATCATTCCTGCTCCCTTCAGCTCCATCACTGCACAGAGTTGCTGCAGTGCTCAGCACTTCACAGGGTCTGGCCTTGAGGCAGGAGGAGAAAAAAACCCAGAATCCCAGAGGATTGGGATTGGAAAATTCCAATCTTGGAAAATCTCTCCAACGTCATTGAGTCTGACCTGTGCCTGATCCTCACCTTGGCATGGGAATGCCACATCCCTTCTCCACCCACTCCAGTCCTTGGAGCTTGGATCAGCTGGAGAATTGCAGAAAATTCCAGAGAATTCCCTGGAATCTCAGGAAAGCACCTGAACCCCAAGATGTTTCCTTGGAATGCTCCCGGATCTATTCCAGGTTGGCCCATCCCTCTCGCCGGCAGCCTGGGGAAATAATTCAAACTAAAATCGGGAGACTTCCGAGGATCCTCAGCATTATCCTGGATAATCCAGGGGGAAAAAAATGCCAGGTGGAAAAATAAAAGATGCCAACCTTTTTCCACGATGTATTTGTGCTGCCTTGACACAGCTCCGCTTCCTCGCACCATTCCTTTGTATCCGGTTGACGGATATTTTTCCATAGAGTGGGAATGCTGATCTTGGCAGGGGCTGAGAGCAAATATAGAAGCTCCGAGGAGTGCCTGGGGATTTCCGAGCCATCGGGAAAGCTGCCGGGAGCAGCAGGAGGAAGCAGAAAAGAGCCGGAGGGCTGGAGAGGGCTTGTTCCGCATCCATAAATCCCGCGGGATTCGGGAAGGTGAGGGGAACCCTGCCATCCCAAATGGCAGGAGGCTGCCAAGGAACACCGCTGGCAAAATTCCCCCTCAGTTATGATCCGATGTCTTTTATTCCTGCTCCTGCTCCGGATCTTTGGCTTCCATCGTTCCAATATCCAGCTCCTGCTGTCTTTAGTGTATTTTATCTTTTCCACATCGTCCAGAGCAGGATCCTGGTGCTGATCCTTGGATTCCAGGAGCACAAAGAGCTGGAGAGGCCCAGGTTTAGGACTTGGAATTTAAATTTCCTTGAAGCCAGGCTTTGGAAACAGCTCCCAAAATCCCCATCTCCCCAGTTGAGGCTCATTCATGTGTGCTGGAATTTGGGATGGGATATTCCAGCTGGTTCCTGCTTTTGGGAATTGCTGGAGTGACCTCCACCGCTTCAATCCATGTCCCTTCCTGCTCTGGAGAGATCCCAGCAGGGAATTGTGCAATATGGTTGGATGAAGCTGCTCGTTTTGCTGCAGGCAGATCTTCCCCGGAGGGAACCACAGAAAACATGGAGAGGGACAATTTCCAAAGGCCTGGAGTGACAGGACACAGGGAATGGCTTCCCACTGCCAGAGGGCAGGGAGAGATGGGATATTGGGAACGAATTGCTGGCTGGGAGGGTGGGGAGGGACTGGGCTGGAAGTGCCAGAGCAGCTGTGGTGTCCCTGGATCCCTGCAGTGTCCAAGGGCAGGCTGAACATTGGGGATTGGAGCAGCTTGAGATAGTGGCAAGTGTCCCTGCCATGCCAGGGAATGGGACTGTATGGAATTTAAGGTCCCTTCCCACCCAAACGATTCCAGGATTCTGGAGCCAGTCAGGGAGAACTGGGAATGTTGCCTGGAGAAGGGAAGGAGCCAGGGAGAGCTCCGAGCCCCTGGCAGGGCCTAAAGGGGCTCCAGGAGAGCTGCAGAGGGAGTGGGGACAAGGCATGGAGGGACAGGAGACAGGGAATGGCTTCCCAGTGGGAAAGGGGAGCTTGGGCTGGGATGTTGGGAATGAGGGATTGCTGGCTGGGAGGGTGGGGAGGGGCTGGGCTGGAATTGCCAGAGCAGCTGTGGTGCCCCTGGATCCCTGCAGTGTCCAAGGGCAGCCTGGATCCACCTGGGATGGTGGGAATTGTCCCTGAACATGGAGTTGGAATGACAAAATCTTTCAGGTCCCTTCAACCCAAACCGTTCCATGATTCCTTGAAGGTCTTTCCAGGGGGATTTTTCCAAGGGATCCAAGCTGGGAGCATCTCAGCTGTGCTGAGGTGACAATGCCCAGGTGAAACTGCTCAGATCCCATTCCCAAGCCCTGGAATCTCTCAGTTTTCCCTCTGCATTTTACCATCAGTGCTTAGACAAAGCCAGACTTCTTTTTAAGGAAAATTGCCAGAACTTAGATGTTCGTCCGGGGATGGGGGAGAAAAAATTCTTAAAAAAGCAAACGCTGGATCTTCCAATGGTTTATTTTTGGAGTCCGGAGAAAAATGTCCTTGGATTTATGTTTTTTCACGGATCTATTTCGGTGGACTTTTTCCCTTTTTTTTTTGTAAGATGGAGCTGTTGACTCCTTTCTGCCAAAAAAAATGTAATTCCCGTCTCCTTCATTGTTTCCAGAGGCTTTTTCCAAAGGTTCTCACACCCACACGGGAGCCTCTCCCAGAGCCAGGCCCAGACTCCGGGTGACCCCTCCATAAATCCCGGTGATTTATGGATTATTGTTATTCATAGCCAGCAGAAAAATTCCAAAACTCCAGGACTTTCTCTTCTGACTCCTTCTGAACTAATCCAAGAGTCTCCACGGAGCTTCCCGCGTGTCTTGCAGGAAGTCCAAGAACTTTTCCATGCTTAATTAGGAGAGTGGATTTAGGGAGGAATGACAGAGGGAGTGTGGTTGGTTATCCCTGTTATATGCCTGATTTACGATCCGCCGTTCCCAGAGGTCTGGAAGGAGGCTGGGATGAAAGGAATGATGTGACCACCTGTCATTCCGAGGTGATGGAGAGGTCTAGACTGAAATCTGCTTCTGGAATTCCAGCTATCCCGAAGAAACTCATCCTGCTGGACCCCATTCCTACCAGACCCAAACTCGGAGCTCCTCTCGCAGCAGTTCCATGGAAAATAACCGGGATGAGCTTTCCAAAGGGTGTCCTCCCTTTGGAATGAGCTGGAGTGGTTTCAGCCAGGAAAACATCAGATGAAACCACCAGGTGTCCTGAGGAACCTGGAAAAACCTGGATGGGAAAATGTGGAGAAATCGGGAGCAGATCTTGAAATGCTGGATGGTCACTTCTAAATTCCCAGCTGAGGAGGAGAATATCCATAAAGACAATGCTTGATCCTGGACAAACATGGAATAACGGATGTCATCCACCCAGATGGGGTGAAATGAGCTGGAAAAATCCCACAAAAGTGATATTTTCCTTGGATATGGGACTAACCAGGAACTGAGGCCTGGAAGTGTCCAGGTTGGACAGGGCTTGGAGCATCCTGGGATGATGGAGGTGTTGGGTCTGGAATGAAATGGGATTTAAAATCCCTTCCAACCCAACCATTCCACAATTCCATGATTCCCTGGCTCCTTCTTTTGAGTGAGAATCTCTACCCTTCCACGAGCTTTTCCCAGATTCTTTCCATGTTTTCTGCTCCTTGGAGAGGGAACCACTCTCCTCGCTGACCTGCACCTCCTCAATCCATGGATGAGCTGTTGGAAACCCGGAACATCCTTGGAGGAGCAGGCATGGAAATTGCTTGGATTTTCCCATCTATCAGCAACTCATTCCCAGGTGTAAACTGGAAATATCTGCATTTTTGGCCCGTGGAGGAGCAGGCATAGAAATTGCATGGATTTTCCCATTTTCCTGACTAGCAGCAACTCATTCCCAGGTGTAAACCGGGAACATCCCAGTTTTTGACCTGTGGAGGAGCAGGCAAGGAAATTACATGGATTTTCCCATTTTCCTGACTTTTAGCAACTCATTCCCAGGAGTTAAACGGGAACATCCAAGTTTTTGATCCGTGGAAGAGCAGGCATGGAAATTGCTTGGATTTTCCCATTTTCCTGACTATCAGCGACTCATTCCCAGGTTTCCCCTCCACCTTGGGGACCAAGAGCACCTTGGCCCCAATCTCCTCCATCCTGACATTCCCTCTATCCCGATATTCCCTTTTCCCACCCCACATCCCCCTGGATCAGCTGCATCCAGCTGGAATTCCCTCCACATCCTCTTCCCGCTCTTCCTGGCTGCCCTTCCCATTCCCTCTCCCAAAATTCCGGTGGCAAAAGCCGAAGCTCGGTGGTGGCTTTTTATCCCAAGGCTTTGGAAAGCCACATTCCCGCCCTTCTCCGGTCCCATCCCGCTCCGGCCAAGTTTTCTTGGGATAAATCCAGGGATGACAGAGCTCTTTCCCAGCCACCCGCTCACCACACCGTGGGGGGCTTGGAGCAGCTTGGGATACTGAAGGAAATAAATACTCGATTCTTGGATAATATTAAAAATTATATTTAAAATTGTATAAAATTATATTTTAAATGTATTTTAGAATTTTATGTATTTTGGAATTCTGTTTAAAATTTAATCCCGAAGCGGGATGGTGATGACACAGCAGGGCCTGGGTAGGAATTTTCCTCTTCCTTGTCCTGCTGCCAAGGTCTTTGACCTCTGGATGAACTTCCCAAAAAGTGTCTTTGGAGCCAATCCTGCCCTGTGACATTGGTGAAGGGCTGGAATTTAAATTCCCTTTTTTTTTTGGGAGGGGAGACGGAATGAGAGAGGAGCGAGGAAGGGTGGGAGTTAAAATGGAAAAAAAAATTAAAGTAAAAAGGAAAAAAAACCCCAAAAGATGGATGGGAAGAAACCAAAGCCAGAAGTGAGGGAAATCTTGTGGTTGGAAAAAACTCGGGAAAGAGTGGGATAAGTCAAGGGCTCAGAATATATGGATATCTTTCTTCCAAGAAAACAGCAGGAAAAGGTAACAGAGCCTTATCTTGAGCCAGTTCCTGCTTCCCACGTTCCCTGGCAGGGTCATTCCCAGGCTGGGAATGTTGGAAATGTCCCTGGCTGAGACCCTGGAATATCCGAACTCCTGTTGTGTGTCCAGCCTTGGGAATTATCCATCCATCCATCCATCCATCCGTCCATCCATCCCTCCATCCATCCATCATCCATCCATCCATCCATCATCCATCCATCCATCCATCCATCCCTCCATCCATCCATCATCCATCCATCCATCCGTCCATCCATCCATCCATCCATCCCTCCACCCATCCATCATCCATCCATCCATCATCCATCCATCCATCCATCCATCCCTCCATCCATCCATCCCTCCTCCATCCTTCCATCATCCATCCATCATCCATCCATCATCCATCCATCCATCCATCCATCATCCATCCACCCATCCATCCATCCATCCATCCATCATCCAGCCATCCATCATCCATCCATCCATCCATCCATCCATCATCCATCCATCCATCCCTCCTCCATCCATCCATCCATCCATCCATCATCCATCCATCATCCATCCATCCATCCATCCATCCATCCATGCATCCATCCATCCATCCATCCATCATCCATCCATCCATCCATCCCTCCATCCATCCATCCATCCATCCATCCCTCCGTCCATCCATCCATCATCCATCCATCCATCCATCCATCCATCATCCATCCATCCATCCATCCATCATCCATCCATCCATCCATCCATCATCCATCCATCCATCCATCCATCCCTCCTCCATCCATCCATCATCCATCCATCCATCCATCCATCCATCCATCCATCCATCCCTCCATCCATCCATCCATCCATCCATCCATCCATCCATCATCCATCCATCCATCCATCCATCTCCATCCATCCATCCATCCATCCATCATCCATCCATCCATCCATCCATCATCCATCCATCCATCATCCATCCATCCCTCCTCCATCCATCCATCCATCCATCCATCATCCATCCATGCATCCATCCATCATCCATCCATCCATCCATCCATCCATCATCCATCCATCCATCCATCCATCCATCCATCCATCCATCCATCCATCCATCCATCATCCATCCATCCATCCATCCATCATCCATCCATCCATCCATCATCCATCCATCCATCCATCCATCCATCCATCCATCCTCCATCCATCCATCCATCCATCATCCATCCATCCATCCATCCATCCATCATCCATCCATCCATCCATCCATCATCCATGCATCCATCCATCCATCCATCCATCCCTCCATCCATCCATCCATCCATCCCTCCGTCCATCCATCCATCATCCATCCACCCATCCATCCATCCATCCATCATCCATCCACCCATCCATCCATCCATCATCCATCCATCATCCATCCCCCCATCCCTCCATCCATCCATCGCCTCTGGAGCTCAAACTCTGGAATTTTGTCACTCAAAGCCTCCAACAAACAGCCAAGTCTTTCCCAAAATTCCAGTGCTGTCGGCACCACCTGGATCGGGATGGACTGGAGAGAGGTGGAGAAGAAAATGGTCTAAAGTTGCTGGGAAAGGGAAAATTGACTCTTTCTGGATAAAATTTTCTGAGGATCAACAGTTCCTTTCCGGAGTGATCAGGAAATTATCTTCTGCCTCTGTTGAATTTATTTATGGATTTGTTTTCACTAAATCCAAGAAAAACTGCACCGCATCCTTTGGGAATTCCATGGGAGGTGGAATTTCTCAGATTTCTTGGATTTTCCTAATTTATGTTTAACAAGGACCTGGGTAAGAGCAGCTTTGTAAAGCTCTGAATTCCCATTCCATGGGAAATTCCAGCATTTTGATTTTAAAAGGTTTTCTATTTAAAATTAAATTTTGAAAGATATTTTAAAATAGAATAAAAATTTATTGAGAATCCTATTTAAATTATATTCTAAAATGACACTTAAAAATCTACTCCTAAATTAGATTTAAAAATGATATTTAAAAAGATATTTTAAGTTATATAAAATATATTTTAAATTATATTGAACGTTATAAGGACATTATATTGAAAGTCTCTGAAGAACTCTATTTAAATAACATTTTAAAATCACATTTAAAATTATATTAAAAAATAAAATGTAAAAATATATTCAAACATTACATTTAGCAATGTATTTTAAATTATATTAAAAATATATTTCGATTATATTTTAAATAATATTTAAAATCATGTTTAAAATTATATAGAATGTATTTAAATTTAGCTACAATAGATTTAAATTACACAAAAATACAGATTATATTGAATATTACGTTTGAAATTATAGTTAAATTATACATAAAATTATATAGAATTCATTTAAATTATGTTGAAAATTATATTTGAAAACATACTTAAATTCTATTTTAAAATACCTTTTAAATTATCTTTTAAATCATATAAAATATATTTATATTATAATAAAATTTGCATTTAAATTATATTTAGGATGATATAAAATTATTTCAAATTTCAAATTACATTGGATATTTTATTAAAATATATTAAAGTTATATGAAAATTTTATTTTAAATTATATTTTTAAATTGCTTAGAGATTGTATTAACAGATTTCTATAGTATTTAAATATTATTTAAATTTTATTTAAATTATATTTTTAAATGATATTAAAATAAAAGATTGATCCAAAATCCCACAGCATTTCCCAGGCTGATCCTGGATAACAGGACAGGGACATCCTGAACAAGCCACTCCCTCATTTTTTTGGGACATCCCACCCAGATTCAGGGAATGCCACCTCCCACCTCCCACAAATCTCGGGATGTGGGATTTTTCCTTTGGAAAACCTGGGAATGAGATCCATACTGCCCTTCCCGATGTTTTCGCTGTCACCCAGGGACAAAAGGTGACAGCCAGGCCAGGGCTGGCGATGACGCCACCGACATTTGTCCTCGGGAAGAGCCAAGCTCGGGATCGTCACCACCAACAAAGATTCCCTACAAAATCCGGGAGTCGGGACGTGCCGACCCCGCCGTTCCCTGTCTTCATTCCCGGCGCTGTTTGCGCAAAGCCGCCTTGGGAAGATCCCAATTAATCCTTCCCTAATTAATTCTTGGCCCGCAGAGCCTCCCTGTTAACGAGCTCCCTGCTCCAGCCTCGTTCGCCTTGGAAAACACTGGGAGAAGGAGCCAGGAATTCTCACCTAGTTCCAGCAGGCTCAGCGGTGGGAATTGTTGATCCCGGGAAAAAGGAGCTCCAGTGAAGGATAACAGGGATCCACATCCCGAAAATCCTGCTGGGGATCAGGGCTGATCCATCAGCCAAAGGGAAAAGAGGAGTAAAAATGCTGGAAAACCAACAAGGCAACATTTCCAGAGGCCAAGGGAGAGGAGGAAAAGGGAATGGAAGTCACATGGAATT
Organism: Entomyzon cyanotis; assembly: GCA_024500445.1. NCBI lineage: Eukaryota > Metazoa > Chordata > Aves > Passeriformes > Meliphagidae > Entomyzon > Entomyzon cyanotis. Next base: position 1,240,555 of record JAKEPQ010000146.1, on the reverse strand, counting down.
CCAAGGGAGGAGCTCAGGGTGGAATTAAAGCCATGCAGCTCCCAGCATGGAGCTTTTTCCATAGGGAAGCACAGCCTGGATGTGGTTGGGATGAGGGGTGGGAAGGGATTTTATCAACGGCCATGGAATTATGGATCCAGGAGAGAAATGGGATGGGCTTGGTGCTCCTGGTGCCAAACCTTCTCCTCCTTCTTTTCCCAAATGGAAAAACAGCAGGAGGAGGAGGAGGAGGAGGAGGAGGAGGAGGAGGAGGAGGAGGAGGAGGAGGAGGAGGAGGAGGAGGAGAAGGAGAAGGAGAAGGAGAAGGAGAAGGAGAAGGAGAAGGAGAAGGAGAAGGAGAAGGAGAAGGAGAAGGAGAAGGAGAAGGAGAAGGAGAAGGAGAAGGAGAAGGAGAAGGAGAAATTCCTGAGCCGGGAAAGGTTTGGAGAAATTCAAACTCCCATCCTGGAGGTCAGGTCAGACCTGGAATGCTCTGGAAGTGTGGGATGCACTCTGAGCATCCCAAAGTTCAGGATCTCACAGCAACAATCCCAAAAAAGCTGAGCCTCCTGTTTTGGGAAGAAGCTTCCCGCAGGTGTTTTTCCAGCAGTGGGATGAGGTTGCCCTCTCTCCTTCACCTCAGCCTTTCCAATGGATATTCCTGAAATTCCCGTGCTTGTTCCTGCAATTCCTGTGGGCATTCCTGGCTCTGTTTTCCTTGGCTTTGGTGCTTTGAAGGAAAGCGATGGAGGGACTTCCCCCTTCCACCATCATTCCCGACTCCAGAACTCCAATCCAGGATTCCAAAGGTACCTGGATCCCAAAGGTGCCACCTAAAGTGAAGATCCCGCTGATTCCAGCTCGTTTTCCATGTCAATCCTCCCTGGAGCCTCCAGCCCCTCTGGAAACAGGATTTTTGCCTCCTAATTTTGTCAAGTTTTGCTGGAAATGTCCAAGGTCAGGTTGGAGAAATCTGGGATGTTCAGGAGGTGTCCCTGCCCATGGGAGGGAATGGGATGGGATGATCCTTAACTTTCCAACCCAAAAGTTAATGGGAAATCGTGCAGAAATCGTGGATCTGCAGGATACGGGAAAACCCTGGAATTTGGAAAGTTCTCTGTCTGTTGTGCTGATAAATTCCTTTAATCCCAACTTCAGGATCACTGGGACAACCAGAGGCGCCCTGGTTTATCCTTAAAAAACAAGAATCCCAGACTGGATTCCATGGAATCCCAAACTGGATTCCATGGAATCCCATGATTCATTGCCCAGCCCAGCTGGACTGGGAAAAGCAGGAAAATCCATTTGGTCCTAAATCCATATTCCAAGTCCCAGTGGAATTGCAGCTTCCAGGTGGGTCACGTCCCTTTGAGGAAAATTAGTCTTGGTTATCCCTTGGGATCCATGGGATTCCCTCCAGAAGCCATGGGAACACCTTCAGTTCTCCCAGCATTCCCCAAATCCTGATCCAGAGCCCAAACCCACCTCTGGAACAACCCAAAATCCACATCCCAAAAATCCTCCTGCTGCTCTCAGCTCATTCCCAGCTTCCCTGCTCTTTTCCCCAGCCTGATTTCCCTCCAGTAGTCCAATCCCATTTATTAGGAATTTATAGTTCTCCATAGGGTTTTTATATTTAGCTGCCTCCCCTGGAAAACCACATTTTTATGGATGTTGGATCCCAACCCTTTCCCTGCGGCTCCTCCAGGCTGATTTTCCCCCCCTTTTTCGTGTTTATGTTCCAATTTTGGAGCTTAACACCGCTCCGTGTCCATCCTTCATTCCCATCCACCCATCCCGGAAATTCCTTATCAACAGGTCGGGTTTAAAAGGACACAGTTTTTCTGGGATTGGGTCATCCTTGGCTCCCGGAGCTGTTTGGCTCCCACAAAAAAAAGTGGGAAAAGGGATCGGTTTACTGCCTGCTAAAGGTCAGCTGAGCCACTCCTGGTTTTTTTAGAGGGAGAGAGATGGAATCCTTAAAATAGAAGGATAATATCCCTAAAATAAAACCTCGCACAGCCTGATAGGCTCCCTGTGCCGGCGGATTTTCCTCTGGGATGGGCAGGATTGATCCGAATCCCAAATTTCTTGGTCCAAACCCAGAGGAAAGCGCTGCCAGTCAATGATTCCCTGCGTTATCCGGTTATTTAAAGCTGGATTTTCCATGAGGAAAGGAGGGGAGAGAGGCCAAAGGCTCAGTGATTCCTTGCTTGATTCCAGCAGGAAAGTGGGAATGCAAAGCTGCCTCTGTTTTCCAAAGCTGGAAAACGGGGGAAAATCCCACTGATTTGGGATTTCCTTCAGGAATCATCACAAATATAGAAAAAAATGAAGGGAATGACCTCGTTCATCCCTTGGGATTAAATTTTCCAGAGGGAGTGTGGATGCTCCATCCCTGGAAGAGTTTAAGGATGGAAATCTGGGAAAACCGGGAAAGGTGAGTTAGGGATGGTTAAAAAGGTGGAAAATCAACTTCACGCCAAAAACATGGGAAAATCTTTAATTCCCTCTGTCTATCAACAAATTCCATGGATTCCTCTAGGATCCCAGTCCTTGTGAAAAGATTTTTCTGGGAATGAGAAAGGATTGGAGCTTCCCAGATATCAAACGTGCCAAGGATTAAAGCAGAAAACTTTGGGATGTTGGCACTTCCCACCCTTTATCTCTTCGGGAATCATCCTAATTATTGGTATTTATTCACATACATGGAATTTCTGACAGATAAGGAGTTGGCAGAGTGGATATCAGGAATTCATAGAATTCCAGGATACTTTGGTGACCTGGATTTTTATGGATTTTTCACTCCATACAAAGAGGGTTGTTCTCATCACGGAATAATCCGGGTTGGAAAACATTCCTGGAATTTCTGCTCTCCCATTCCCAACTCAGAATAAATCAAACTAAGACTCAAAATTGTGGATTTTTCCCAAAGAATTCCACTTGTGGATGAAGGATTGAATCGGACTCCCTACTTGTTGGTGATGTTCTGGAAAAATGGGAAATCGGGAATTTCAGGAGACTGAAGTCCTTCTGTCACCTTTTTAAACAGAGGAAACCTTGGAAGGATGGAATGGTGAAATAAATTCCCAAAAAAACTTGGGAATAAATCTGGGTGAGGAATTTCAATCCATATCTCTTTTCCCATGATCCATTTTTCTACCCAGGCCGTTCCTCATGAGAGGAAAAATGACTCAAAGCTCTGGAAAAAGTGGAATTTTTCTGCTGATCACCCAAAAAAATCCAGTTTCTCCAACTGGATTCCAGGCTTCTCCAATTCCATGCATAAATTAACATAAATTAACTCCAACACCATTCCATGATGACAAACAGTCCAAGGATGGCATTGGAATGAAGTTTTTGGGAATGATTTATTCTTTAATACATCCCTGTTGTTATTAAAAACCTGGATCCCAGTATGGATTTCACATCCCATTAATGGTTTTGCCCTTAATTAAAGAAACCATCGCCAGCTCATTAATACCTCATTAGGAGGTGGGAATGCAAGATGGATACTTCTGGAAAAAAGGGCAGGAAAATCCAGCTCCTCCCAGGTGAAATTCCGCAAGAATTTATCAGGAAAGGGCGAATCTCCTCACTTTTGGCTCGCACACAGTGGCTCCTTTATTTGGGATGACTCAGCCTGGAAAAATCCTATTTATTCCCAAATTTTGGCACAATGGCAGCTACCAGGCTCGGAAGTGCTACCAGCCAAATTTCAGGATTTCTAATTCCCGGGAAATTCTGGCCTTTGGAAATTTGATTTTAGCCGGGGTTAAGAAAATAAAATTCTTTCCTTCCTTCTCGCCTCTGACTGGAATTTCTGACTCCGAAAAAATCCCGGCTTTGGAAATCATGACCTGGCATCATTGTTCCCATCCTGGAAATGGGCAGGGTTTGGAAGGAAGACTTTTTTGGGAGCAGGACTAAAGCTCCTTCAGGGATGCTATTCCCGGTTTTTATGGCTCTGGAGTGTTTTTCTTATCGTGGGAGGGAATAAATGCGGATTTGGGAACACATTGGATTGAAAAGGAAAAACAACGGGATGTTCCCGAAGGTTTTGCCGATGAATCCGTGGTGACTTGGGGGATGAGCTGGGAATTTCCAGCCTGGAAAAAAAAGGATTCAGGGCTGGGATCTTGGGAAGGGATTGCTGGCTGGGCTGGAATTGCCAGAGCAGCTGTGGTGCTCCTGGATCCCTGGGAATCCTGTTCTGATGGAATTTCAACTTCTGCTCCCTCCCATCTGTGAGATTCCACCGAAATCTGCTCCACACGCAAATCTTCCAGATCTGCATGGAAAAGAGAGGAAAAATGTTGGCTCCGGAGTGCTTTAGAGAAAATCCCAATGTTTGGACATTTCTGGATCAGTTTTGTTTTGCTTCGTTGAACCACAAGCAAAGTTTTCCCTTCAGCTTAATCCAGGCTGATCCAAGTGCTGCACAGCAGGATTTGGGATGGCTTTTCCTGGGAAACCGAGGGACAGACAGGGAGTGGAAAAGGTCCCAGAAAAATCCATCCTCTTCCTCTTTCTGCCTCCAAGTAAAACAAATTTCAAGGATTTGAGCAGTGCAGGGGAAGAGGCTGGGCAGGTGCTGTGGTTAAAAACTGAATTTATCCCTGTTTTTCTGTCCATGGAATGGGAAAGAAATGAAATTCATTCTGACTGAGTCCCAGAATCCCAGACTGGATTTGGAGCACCCTTGGAGGGTGGGAGGTGTCCCTTTGGAATAGATGATCCTGAAGGTTCCTTCCCACCCAAACCATTCCATGATTTTCTGTTTATCTCCCACATCCCTCCAGGATCCTGCTCCATGATTTCCCAATCTCCCTTTGGAAGGAAACCAGTCATTCCTGATTTCTCCTCCAAGGGAAGAACTTCAGGAACTCATTCAAGCCAATCCTCCAACCTGATCCATCCGGATTTCCCCATCCCACCTCCCACTTCCCAGCTTTGTCCCTAAATTCCGAGCTTCTCCCAAGCCACCCAACACCCACAGAACTGCCAAAACTCCTCAGTGGGATCTCTGTCACAACTCCAGGCACTCGGATCCGGGTTGTCCCTGTCCCTCCAGGAAACCACGAGGGATGAGTCAAGGTCATGCCCACAGCAAGGATTTTGGGATGGAGGTTCGACCACTGTGGTTATGGACCAGTCTGAACCAGACAATCCCAGGATGAGTCTCCTTCCCCTCCCGAATCCCACAAATCCCAAATTTCCAGCCTCACTCCCACAGCTGGGCTGAGGGAGTGCAGGGAAATCTCACTTTTTTGGCCAGTTTTGTCTCTGTCCCTCACTCAGAGTTGCTCAACCAGGCCATGGCTTGGATCCAAGGTATCCATGTCCCAATCCACTGGGAAAAGGGCTGGATTGGGTTTTCTCTCCCTACCAGTTCCTCCCCAAGCATTTCCCAACCTCAGCAGTGAATCCCACGCTTGGCATGGGAAGGGAAGCAAAGCTGAGGCAACTTCTGAGAAGAAAAATGGCCAAAAACCACCGAAAAGCTGTTCCTGAGGTGGTTTGGGTCATCCTAAGGGAATCCAGGAATTCTGGAGGTCCAGAACCAGGAATTCTGGTGTACAAGGGCTTGGAAAACCAGGATTTCCGGGATAAAGCTGGGAATAAGATTGACCACACACTGACCATGCTTTGACCTCTCATATGGAATGGGAGGAGAATCAGCACATCCTCTTTATAATCTCCATCCCATTCACCCCCAAAAAATTAAAGGGGATCCAGGATTTTCCTTCATCCAAAGAAATCCCAATCCCAACCACCCATTTTTAGGAGCACCTTTTATTTTTGGTATTTCCTGGGAAAGATGGAAAATTTCCACTGTCCTGAGTGACAGGAGCTGAGTCAGTCTGGGAATCCAATCCCTCCTCGCTTCCCATCTTGTTTTCCAGGATGCCTCCAGGCTAACCTTTCACCAACCAAATTTTCATAGGGAATAAAGTCAGGAATATTTCTCTGCTCTGGAATAGGATTTCAGGGCCTCTTGTCCTCATGGATCCTGAAGGAAAAAAAAATCTCAGTGCTTCCATGCCTCAACCAGAATCCTCACCAAAACTGAGGATTGTGCTCCAAGGGAAAGATTTGCAGCTCCAGGAGTGGATAAATAAATCCAGGGATGGCTGGGAGAGGAGGTTATTCCCACCTTGTTGCTCCATCCTGTCAGGGAATTTCAGAGCGGGAAAAGGATCCCTCTGGATCCTCCTTTCCTCCAGGCTGAGCTCCTTTCCCAGCTCCCTCAGCTTCTCCTGGTGCTCCAGCCCCTTCCCAGCTCCATTCCCTTCCCTGGACACCTCCAGCCCCTCCATGCCCTTCTGGAATTGAGGATCCCAGACCTGGACATGGAATTCCAGGCGTGACCTCACGATTGCCCGGCACAGAGGGGAAAATCCCATCCTTGAAGGATCAGACCAAACCCAAATCCCTTTTAAAGGTGGATTTTGGAAGATCATCCTGCTTGTGGGATTCCAGCCCTTCATCCGCAAGGAAGGAGCTCCAAGCCCACCTCACCTGCTCCTCTCCATGTCCAAAGTGTCCCGGAATGATCCAAGGAAACTAAGGAGTGGAAATTTCAGGACTGGAAATTTCAGGAGTGGAAATCAGCATCAAAAAGGGGACAAAAATAGCCCAAAATGGACCCAAAGTGGTATCAGAGCAAAATCCATGGGCTGGGAGATCTGAGGGACAAGGAGGTGGAGGAAAAGAGAAAGGAAGAACTTGGAGCATAAGGATGCACAAGATTGTCTCAGAATTCCCTTCAGACAACTCCCAGGATCCCGAAAATCAGTGGAATTTGGACACGGCCTTCCCAGCTCTCAGTAAAACTGAAACCAAGCCCAGGAGGCTGGAGGAGTTCGTGGCACAAATCCCGGGAAAAGGGGGAAAATGCCATGGATGAGGCACTGTCCGTGACTCACTCCGGTGACTCATCGGAGCAAAGCCGAGGTCAGGAATAAAGAAGGAAAAGCTGCCACCTTCCCCTGCTCTTTTCCCATAAATCTGATACCCAGAGCCGTGTTGAACGTTCCCAGGATTTCTCACCTGGAAAGTGACACGGAAAGGACACTGCCGGTGCTGTTTCTGAACACTGCAAGGAATTTCCTCATGATTCCACGGGAAGGACTTCCCTGTCCCAAAACCAAATCCCAAACCAAATCCCAAAACCCCTCAAATCCGGGGAGAACCCCCATGGATTTATGTTCCCATTTTAAAGATGGTAAACTGAGGCACGGGAGGAGGGTTGACCCGATTGTGAGCCACCAGCAAAGTCAGGAATCCCACCTGGAATATTGTGGGAAGTGGTCTCTGGAACAGCAGCTGGAAGTGCCTTCAGATGGTGTCTCAGGATTGTGGGAATTTCACAGGGATTAGCACATCTCACCTGCCTGGAAAAGGGAAATTCCAGGAAATTGGCTCAACCCAGTGCTCTGCCCCTTTCACTCCAGAATTCCCAGGAGCTTCCATTGCTCCAGCCTGACCCATGTGGGTAGCTCGGGCATCCCACGGGATTTGGGAATTCCAACAGGGAATGGGATCACACCCCTCATTATCAGCATGGAATCCTGGAATCCCAGAATCCCAGAACATGCATCCAGTCCATGAGGATCATTAAAATCCAACTCCTGGCACGAACACCCAGGGATTCATGGATCAAAGCCTTTCTAGGGTGGGAAGAAAGGACGAAGCTGAAGTGCCACCACTTCCTAAACTATTCCCAGCCATGGATCTCATCCAGCTGCTTCCCTCGGGAAGTTTTGCAGGAGTGGGACGGGTTGTGCTCCGAGGTGGGAGCTGGTGGATGAGGAGATGCAAATTCCAGGCAGGGAGATTCCGGGATAATCTTCCCTCAGATCACTGGTTGTTATGGAAGGAAAACCTTTCCATCCATGAAAACCTTTGCGCTTTTCCTACAGATCTCCTGGGAAAACATCTCATCCTTTGCTTCTCCATCCTCCTCACATTCTGCTTATCCCCGTGGCTGAGAGAATAAACCCCATTCCAGCCAATCCATGGATTTATACTCCCTGCATCCCATATTTTATGTCTCCATATCACTCCCGTACCAAGGAAGAGGTCATGACTTCTGCTCCGCGGATTTGCTAATCCCGGGAAAAACAAAACGAAAAAGTTCTTGTAGATACCACTCACTCCCAGGGGAGATTCCTGCTCTTTTTGCTGGATAAAAATCCTCTCCAGGACTCTGACCTCGGACTGAGTGGCTCTCCAGATGTTGGCACGCGATGACTCTGGTAGGTCTCGGCATTCACGTGGCCACCGAGCTCCAGATGTTGGCTGGAAAAACTGCCTTTGGAGTCAACTCCTGGAGGAAAAGAGGGAATGGGGATGGATCGGGGTGAGTCAAGCTGGGCGTGGAGAAAGGAATTTGCCTCCAAGGTGGCTTTGATTGCCTTGGGACTTGGGATTTATCCCCGATGGACACAGGGATGGAAGTTTAGCTCTCCCAATGGATCTCGGGAATTCCCTTTGGACAGGAGGGCCACAGGGTTTTGGGAATGACATTCCCTGTTTGTGTGGAGCTGGAAAAGTTACAAAGGTTTCCTCCATTTGGCTCCCAACCTCTGGATTGTTCCAGGTGGGAATGACTCGGCCGAGTGACGGGGACAGGATGAGAGGGAATGGCCTCAGGTTGGACCAGGGGGGGATTGGGTTGGATATTGGGGAAAATTCCTTCATGGAAAGGGGTGGAGTGTCCATCCATGGAAATATTCCAAGGGCTGGAGTCCCTCTGGATCCAGGCAGGGAGAGCTGGGGATGTTCCCTGGAGAAGGGAAGGAGCCAGGGAGAGCTCGGAGCCCCTGGCAGGGCCTAAAGGGGCTCCAGGAGAGCTGCAGAGGGACTGGGGACAAGGCATGGAGGGAGAGGAGACAGGGAATGGCTTCCCAGTGGGAAAGGGGAGCTTGGGCTGGGATGTTGGGAATGAGGGATTGCTGGCTGGGAGGGTGGGGAGGGGCTGGGCTGGAATTGCCAGAGCAGCTGTGGTGCCCCTGCATCCCTGCAGTGTCCAAGGGCAGGCTGGATGTCACTTGGATCCACCTGGGACAGTGGATCTCAGTCCCTGGATGGGGCTGGAATGGGATAAACTTGAAGTTCCCTTCCATCCCAAGCCATTCCATGATTCCATGATTTTCCATATTGTCTCCTAAATTCTCTGGAGCCCATCCTGCTTTTCCACATTCCAGGCTGAGCATCCCTCTTCAGCCTGGATTTCTTGGGAATGTGTGACAACACTGAAGTTTTAGGCCATTTTCTGTTCCCGATTTTCCTCTTGGATCAGCAAAGGAGAAGTCCCACTGCCAGCTCTGGGATAAAAATAGAAGCCTGGGATGTATGGAAAAGAGTTCATGACCCTGCTGAGAGAATTCCAGCCCTAGGCAGGTTTGGAATTACAGGGAACACTCTGATTTTTTTCCTGGTTTTTATTGGCATAATGGCAGCAAGTTCTATTTATAAAGGAAAAAAAAAAAGCAAAGCCATGGAGCAGAACACCCGGGATGTGGGTGGGATCACTCCAGGATCCACTTCCCAGATATCCATCGGAAGATCCAATCCCTTGGCCACATTCCAGAGGTGTCCTCCAGAATCTGAGAGAGGGAATATCCACAAGCCCAGCTCTGAGGTCAGAAATTATTCCTGTCTCCGGTGTTTCCAGTCATGCCATTTGGCCCCAGGGCTTTTTCCCAAGGCGGTGGAGGATCAGGGAGATGGAGAAACAGAAGAACACCTGGATTTCCTTGGGATCCAGGGCTTTCTCCAGAAAATGGAGATGGTTCTACCTCTTGGATATTACTTTGGATATTGCGTTCCTTGAGAGATAATGGAGCAACTGAAGGGCTAAATTCCAACCCCATCCATTTTTTCCTGAAAATCCAACTGGAATCTGGTTGTCCAGAGCTGGCTGCACCCACCCTGACCTGTCCCTGATCAGCCACCCAGAATTTCACCAGATATTTGTAATTTCTTTCCATCCTTTCCAGAATTTCCCGGGATTTCCGTGGCTCTGAGGCTGGAAAATGTGGCGTTGAGGAGCTGAGTTGTTCATCTGGAATGTTCTACATCCTCCTGAGTCACTCCAACAATTTCCTGGAGCTCCCTGAATTATGGCTTGGATTGCCCGTGCCCTCCCGAGGGGAACATTAAAAAATAAAAAAGGGGAAAACAGGGAGAGAAGAAGAAAAATTTGGAAGAAATGTTTCTCATCTGGAGCCAAGGAGAGGGAGAGGGAAATTCCCCTGGTGGGTGTCAAGTTCTGCTTGGAAAATGAACACAAATGGGTACTTTAGAGGCACCTTGGACTTCCTGGGACTTTTCCTTGGAAAATTTCTCCCAGGCAGGGTGTCAGGGGCAGCATTTGGCTGCCTGGGGGTTCCCATTCCCGTGGGATTGTCCTTTGGAGTGAGCAGCACAGAGTCTCCTCTTCCAAAGTTCTCAATCCGAGAAATACAACTCAGAGCAACTTGTCCATGAGGCTGGAATTTCTCCAAGTGTCCCCAGGAGGGGATGATGGCTGTGCTGGATTTACACAATCCTGGAATCCTGGGATGGGTTGGGTGGGAAGGGACCTTAGAGATCATCCCATTCCCACCCCATCCATGTTCAGGGACAATTCCCACCATCCCAGGTGGATCCAGCATGTCCTTGGACACTGCAGGGATCCAGGGGCACCACAGCTGCTCTGGCAATTCCAGCCCAGCCCCTCCCCACCCTCCCAGCCAGCAATCCCTCATTCCCAACATCCCAGCCCAACCTCCCCTTTCCCACTGGGAAGCCATTCCCTGTCTCCTGTCCCTCCATGCCTTGTCCCCAGTCCCTCTGCAGCTCTCCTGGAGCCCCTTTAGGCCCTGCCAGGGGCTCTCAGCTCTCCCTGGCTCCTTCCCTTCTCCAGGGAAACATTCCCAGCTCTCCCAGCTTTTCCTCCCAGCAGAGCTGCTCCACCACTCTGATCACCCAGAGAAACCAAAATCCCGAGCAGCTGCAAAATCCTGATTTTAGGGAACATCCCTGGTGCAATTCCCGAGCAAAGCCAACCTCTGTGACATTTCCCACAAGCACAGATCCCACTTCCCATTCCAATTCCAATTCTGGCTCCTTTGGATGAAATTCCAGCGAGTGTTACTCCATGGAGTTAACTGGCTGATGTGATTCCAGAATAATTCCTATGTGGACAAGGATTTTCAGGGAAGAGCCATGACTGTTATTCCATTTTTTTTTTTTTTCCTGGAGCCATCAGTAATGAGCTGGATTTGAGGGAATTTCTTGGAATGCAAACCCACAGACATGGATGTGGTTGTTTCTCCTGTGATGCCTTGGGATGTTGGACTCAGCTTCCTCGGACAAACCCAAATCCCACTGTCCTCATCCACGGAGTCAGGAAAAGAAGCTCTGGAATTGGATTCTCTTGTCTCTTCACCCTTGGCCAACACAAAGTCATTCCCTACCGTTTATTTCCACAGGTTTTCTTCTGGATGAGTCAATCCAAGGAATTCCACTGCTGTCCTTCAGCAGCTCCTGAAATCCAGGAACTTTTCCTTTACTTTTCCTTTACTTTTCCTTAATTTTCCTTTACTTTTCCTTTACTTTCCATGATTTCACACTGGGACTCCTCTTTCCAATCCCTTTTCCTTCCAAAATTTCTTTTCCTTTCCGCTCTGGTCCTTTCCTGGGATTCCTTTTTTTAGACAAGGGACTCAGATTTCCACGAGGAATTTTAGGAGAACTTCCAGTCTGTCCTCTGCTCCCATTTTCTCTTGGATATTTTTGGTAGATCCAGCATCCTGCTAAAGGCTGGAGTGATGGAGATTCCAACTTTTCTTCCCAAAAGGAGCTTTGTCTCCTTTCCCTGGGGAAGGTGAACCTAAATTCCAATCTAAATTTCCTTTAGAAAACTTTTGGGGATAAATTATTTCCATTTTCCATGTAATTCTTGATATATTCCAAATCTTCAGTCAGTTTTCCCTTCACCCATTTCTTCGGATTCATTGGGGTTTTACTCCTGGGCCATCTCTTTTATCATCCCATTCCTATTCCAAGGGAAATCTCCAGTTTCCCCACAAATCCCTTGCAATGGCTTAGCCAATCCTAAAACACTTCATTCCATCAGAAGGACATTTTTCCAATCTTTTTTCTATACAACAGCAGGAATTTCTTGATTTGGGATCAATTTGTAATCCATCATTTCTCCCTCAAAAGATCCAGAGTTCTTCTCCAGCTGAGATTTATCCAGGCAATGAATCTTCCTCAAGAATAATCCCTGCATGTGATTCCTTGAAATATTCCCTGCTTTTTCCATCCAGGTTTTTACTGCTTGGCTATGGATTCGCTGCCTGGGCCAGGAGAGGCACAAATTTGGCTCCCAGATTTCCCAGGTTCAGTGGCCTCTCCGAAAATAACTGCTCCAAAAGAACGGAGCAATCCAGCCCCTCTGGAAAGCTGATATTCCGGGTGGAATAGCATCATCATTCCCAAATTTCCTTCATTTTCTCTGCATGGCTTTTGCCATAAAAATGGGAATTCAACTTTGAGTTCGGGTTCTGTGTGATCCATTGGTCAATAAATGGGTTTTGTTCCTGCAAGGAATTTCCTCTGCTCCGAGGGAAAATCATCCACAGGGGAAAATTTTTCCTTTCCACTGCAAAATACCAGGTTGGGAATATCAGGGAATATCCTAATGCAGGCAGGGAAAAGCTGGAGAGATTCCCTGTGTGAGTGACGGGAAATCATTCAGGACAAAACACGGAATCATGGAATGCTTTGGGTGGGAAGTGACCTTAAAAATCATCCCATTCCAGCCCTCCTTCCCTGGACAGGGATGCCACTCGCTATCCCAGGTTGTTCCAAGAATTATCCTTGGATATTTCCAGGGATGGAGCAGCCACGACCTCTCCAGGTCACACCTTGGCCTGGAGATTCCCAAAGCGCTGGAATTCCCAAAATTCCCTGCTTTGACTCCTGCATTCCCGAGAGGAATGTGGAAAGCTTTCCTTAGGCAGGAAACACCTTTTCCTTGGACACAGAGCCCTCCCAGCTCCCCAATCCCCCCTGCTCCACACCCACACCACTTTTACAGAACTTTTTTCTCCTTGCCTGCTTCCCAAACATCATCCCAATAGCCAAACCCCCAAATCCCGGAGCCGGCCGTGCTGCCATGCGTATTCCAAGGTGTTTGCGGAGTTAAATCCCAACAAAACCCTCCCCTACCTTCCAAAGGCCATCCCCAAGCTAAAAACAGATGGGAAATGCTTTTTTTCAATCCTTTTTTTTTTTTTTGTCACGAGTGATTCAGAAGGGCTGGAACAGCCCTGTTGAGTCACGGTTGATGGCTGCGCTCTAAGCTTGGCTTTGTTAGGACTCATCAGCCAGGCTTGGATCCCAAAATATCCCCCAGCCTGCCCTGCTGCCGGAATTCCAGGATAAATCCTCACCCTGGTTTCGGGAGGGCCAAAGGGCATGGATGGGAGGCAGGAAAACACATGGATTATTCCTTATCCTCTCGCCTGTTCCCAGTTTTTTTAAAAAAACTACAGATAAAGCAATGTTGGTTCAGCCGGAAAAAGAGGCTCTGAAGTGCCAGCATTCCCAGTTCCAGGCTGTCACTGGTTTTTTTCCAGGATAACAGCAGGAATTTTATCTGCCACCGGGTGATACTCTCTGCCCACGGACAAGATGGGAATTTGGGAATGCTGGCGAGGGGGATTAACTAAAATCCATCAGGTTCTGGAGGGTGTGGAAGTGGCTCTTGACCTTTAATGTGGTCATTTGGAAAAATTCCCAGAGGCAGGACAAACCCACATCCAGCAAATCCTAGCCTCTCTCTAGCAACCCTTCCCACCGGATTTTTGGAAGTTCCCCAGAATCCATGGATTTCCCTGCCTCCCTCCCTGCAGAGGTCCCACATTTCACTCTGATGCTGATGGACAGATAAGGATCCAAACAGGGCTGAGCTGAGTTTAAGATTCCCACTGGAAAATTTCCCAAAATCCCCAGATGGAGGGTTTTGCCTGGCCTGGGTTAAATCAAGATAAAGCACATTTCCCACTGCACATCCAGCCCGGAGTTCAAACATTCCCGAAATCCAGGAATTTGCGGCTTTGGTCCCAATCCACATCCAACGTCCAAAGGGAGATCTCTCCGAGATAGCAGCGAATCCATGGATTTCTCCAGACCTCTCCTATTTTTGGGCAGTAGCTGAAAGCCTCCGAAATTTCCCTTTCCAAGCTCTGGAGCACTTAGCACTTGAAGATTTTTTCCCGGTGAAACGCTGGGAGCTTTGCCACCGATTTCAGCGGAGCTTGGATTGCCTCCTAAACGTTTCATCCTCCATATGGGGGAAGGATTTTTCCAACTTTTTTTATTTTATTTTTTTTTGTGGATGGGGGAAATGGAAATGAATCACGTGGGAACTGCTCATCCCAGGCCAAGGCACGGTCGAGGAGAAATCCCAAATTCCCGGGCTGGGATTTTGTGCCACAGTTTTCCTGGAGGAGAAAACTCCAAAGGCCACACACCGAGCGTATTCCTGCTCTCTTCTCCCTGATTTCTCGGATCTGGGAGGAAAAGGCTTCCTGTGTCTTCTCCAGAGTGCAATCCAACCCTCGGGAATGTGCACAGGGACAAAAAGTGTCCCCAGACTCCTTGGGAAAGGTTGGAATGACCCTTTGACTTTTTTTTTCCCAAATAAAACACAAAATTGGGACACGCTGGGGTTGAACTCAACATCCAAACTGCTTTTTTCCAGGAAAAGCTCGGAGGTGATGGATGAGATTCCGAAAGCCCGCCGTGCTCCCTGGTTTTTAATGCCAAAGTGGTTGTCCTGGAGGTGCCCAATCCCTGCTCCATCCATCCGGGATGGAAAATCCCAGAGAACTGAGCGCGGATTTAAGCATTCCAGACGAGCACTGGGAGAGGTGGGATGAATCCAGAGCCTGGGAAAAAGGGATGGGGATGCAGCCCAGTCCTTCCCCGGGAACTTGGGAGAGAGGGAGAGCCCTGGCACGGAAATCCTGGAATTCTTTTGGTCCATTGGTCACAGGATGATGGAATAATTTGGGATGGAAAACACCTTTAAAGGTCTCCTAGTCCAAACCCACTGGAAATAAAATTCCCAAATCTGTGTGAGAATCCTAAGAAGGAGCCTCTGGGATATTCCAATTATTTGGGAACGGGGAAGAGAAAGCTTTTGTGGATCAGACTGTGTCCCAGGAAATTCCTGGGAGTAAAAACAATTTCCACAATTAGACAAGATTAAATAATTAACCTTTGGATCACTTTTCCTGGCATCCCCAGATCCCAGTGGGATCTGCAGCCGTGGAATATGGAGCTGAATCCACTTGGGAAGGGAAACAGTGCACAGGATGAGGAAGATTGTGGGAAATTTGGTAAATCCTGTCCTTTTCCATGCCTCAGTTTCCCAAACGGGACAGTGGGAATGATGAAATCATCTGGGAGGTGCCAGAATGCCAAAATAAAATAAAAATATGGAAAAATTTTAAAAAATTAAATTAAATTAAATTAAATTAATTTTTTTTTTAAAATAAGGAATGTTTGTTGCTAATTTTACATGGAAAGTTCTTGTCCTCGGCAGCAGGAGAGAATCCAGAACAAAGGATAAAGGATAAAAGATAAAGGATAAAGGATAAAGAATAAAGGATAAAGGATAAAGGATAAAAGATCCCAGGGTACTCCAAGCCCCATCCAACCTGGCCTTGGACATTCCAAAGCCATTCCTGATAGGTGGATTAAAGATTCCCAATTAATACAACTCAATTATTAATTAAAAAATTTAAAAACCCTAAATTAAATGGAGCATGTTCCACTCTTTTTGTCCCCCTTTTATTAACCCAGCCAAAAAAATTCCTTCAAAAGCTTGGCTGATAAATTGTGGAAACTTTCTAAAATTTCCTAAAGTTTGGATTGAAATTGTCCTAATTTTTTTTCCTGAAAGAAACTCCAAACGAGTGGCTGATCTGGAGTCAAATTTTTGGTTGGATATTTTGTCTTAAAGGAGAAAACACCGATCTCCCTCGATTTCCTTAAAAATGTGGGATTGAATTGCTCTGCCGAGGGAAAAAATATTGAAAGGGAAAAAATATTTCAGGAATGAGGGAAAAGCAGAATTATCTGAACTTTTCCACCAAAAGAGAAATAAAATATTTTGGGGTTTTATGTTTTTAAGGCTAAAATTCCCATGGGAAGCACAACAGCTTCTCCAGTTTAGACTTTTCCTTTAAATCCATCCTTTCCAAGAAATTCCTTATAAATGAAGGATCCCAACGTAGGGAGATGTTCCAGCTCAGCTTTAAGCAGGAGAAAGGACAGAACAACTCCAGAGATGCTTCCCAACATTAATTTTCCTTAAATTCCTAAATTTTGGAGTCTCGAAATCCCTGATTTTTAGAATGTGAACACGCCAGGGGAGGAGAAATAATTTGGATGTGGAGGAGGGAATTCATCCCTGGTGGAATGGCCATGATTCCCAGATTTCAGGGAGCAAATGGATGGATTTTTCCAGGTTTGGAATTCGCAGGAGGTGCCAAATGGAAGGGAAAATATGCAGGATGAAGTCATGGTTTGCTCTTGTTTTTTGGGACAAATTCCCTGGGATTCCATGGGTTTTTGTCCATCCTGGGCACAGAGCTGGAGCATCCCAAAACCGGGTGGAGAATGGGAATCCAAACCACACCAAGACATGGAATAACTCCTGAGGAGAGCAATCCACATCCCAAAATCCACGTGGAGAGCCATCCCAGAAATCTGGCCACGGTTGCTTTATATCCCTTTAAATTCCTTAAATTAAGTTCCTTAAATTAAAATGTATTATTTTATTTATCCCTTTTCATTCAGGAATGCGACTCCAGGATCCATTTCCAATGCAGGACATTCCCATTCCTGCTTTTCCCACGGCGTTGGGATCTCCCAGGTCTCCATCAGCATTTTTCCCTCTTTATTCCAGGTCTTGGGAACACCAAGTGGTGGAAATTCCATCCTCTTCTCCATGGGTTTTATCCAGGATGGAGCCGAGGAGGGAGAGATGCGGACGCTGCCAGTGGGAAAGGAATAAAATCCCTAAATTTGATAACTGCTGAGTGAATCCAACGGCCACGAATCCCAATCCATGAGTGTTCCCATGGAAAGGAAAACATCCAGGCCTTCTCCTGAGGCTGAAGAGAAGCTTCTTTTCCTGGGAATTATTAGGACCCAATCCATGGAATTGAAAAGTGCAGGGAATCTGTGGTGCCCCTGGATCCCTGCAGTGTCCAAGGGCAGGCTGGATCCACCTGGGATAGTGGGAATTGTCCCTGAACATGGATGGAGTGAGAATGGATGGGATTTAAGATCCCCCCAACCCAAACCATCCTGGGATTCTGGGATTCAGTCAGAATGAATTTCATTTCTTTCCCATTCCATGGACAGAAAAACAGGGATAAATTCAGTTTTTAACTGCAGCACCTGCCCAGCCCCTTCCCCTGCACTGCTCAAATCCATGAAATCTGTTTTACTGGAGGCAGAAAGAGGAAGAGGATGGATTTTTATTGGACCTTTTTCACTCCCTGTCTGTCCCTCGGTTTCCCAGGAAAAGCCATCCCAAATCCTGCTGTGCAGCACTTGGATCAGCCTGGATTAAGCTGAAGGGAAAACTTTGCTTGTGGTTCAACGAAGCAAAACAAAACTGATCCAGAAATGTCCAAACATTGGGATTTTCTCTAAAATACTCCGGAGCCAACATTTTTCCTCTCTTTTCCATGCAGATCTGGAAGATTTGCGTGTGGAGAAGATTTTGGCGGAATCTCACAGATGGGAGGGAGCAGAAGTTGAAATTCCATCGGAGCAGGATTTCTTCTGGGCAGGAATTCCCAGCTCAAAACAAAATTATTGTTCCCCCAAACAATGAATCACCTTTTCTTTTTTTTTTTAAAGGAAACCTAGTCCTAGAAAGGTGGAGTGACTTGGAATCATGGAATGGTATAAAAAGTTATGTTAAAATGTTTAAGTTTAAAAAGTTCAGTTTAAGAATGTTTAAAATTAAAGCCCATCCAGGTGCATCCAGGGACAATTCCCACTATCCCAGGCTGCTCCAAGCCCCATCCAGCCTGGCCTTGGACACTTCCAGGGATCATGGGGCAGCCACAGTTTTTCTGGGAAACCTTTAATTTCTTGGAATCATCCTTCAGCCTCTTTCCTTGGATCAGTGTTCCATTTTAACCCCATTCCCACTAGTAGCTCCTGTGGGATAAAGATATTTCATGGATATTCATATTTCGCGGATATTCATACTTTACGGATATTTCTATTTTATGGCTATTCCTATTTTATGGACATTTTCCTGTTCCCGCTCTGAATTCCTGCATGGCGTTGGCAGAGCCACTTCCCTCCAGCAAATCCCTCCGTTCCCAAATATTCCCTGGATTTTAGAAGCAATTCCGAGATCCCCAGCATCCCAAACTCTCCCCCGATCCCTCAGGAAGGGAGGAGGTTTTTCTCCAGGAGCTCCATTCCTATCCCTGCTGCTCCCAGGTGGGATTTCCCCTCTCCGGGATTATTTATAAACCCCAGCTCGTTATCCGGGAGCAGAGAGCCGAGGGAACTTTCCGTGGAAAAGTCAGGAAGTGGCTCTCAATGGCCAGACAGAGCGGCAGCCTCCGAAGGAGCCTCCCGGGAAAAAGGAGGGATTGTCCCGTCGTGAGTCACGGATTGCTGAGCTGGAAAAAACCAGCGAGGTCCAGGAGGGGAGGTCCTGGAAAAAGGGGGAAATCCATGGATTTGGAAGGGTCCTAGCTGGGGATTCACTGTCCGTTATCCCAGTTTAATCCTTTTGGTAGCAAGGCCCTCCAGTTTAAGCCACTAAGGCAGGGAAAACATGCAAATCCCGGGAATTCAGAGGAATTCCTTTTCCAGGTGGGAATTGCAGGCAGGACACAAATAGGATACGAATTAGGACACAAATCCCATCAAAGCTTGGATGGAGAAAGGGAAATGCCCTTTACAGGGGAGCTGTTGATTTATTTTCATCCGATTAAAAGCATTTATTCAATTTATTCATCCAATTAAAAGCATTTGTTTTCATCCAATTGAAAGCATTTAATGCAAATTAATTAGTGTGCTGGCCACCGGTGGGGTCACCCCTGGAATTCCATGTCCAATCCTGAGCTCCCAAATTCAGGACCTGGAGTGGCTGGAGGTGTCCAGGGATGGGAATGGAGATGGGGAAGAGGCTGGAAAAGCTGAGGGAGCTGGGAAAGGAACTCAGCCCAGAGAAAAGGAGGATCCAGAGGGATCCTTTTTCTGTGCTGAAATTCCCTGACAGGAGGGGGATTTGGGATCTTATCCCAGGGAACAACAGGAAAAGAGGGAGCAGCCTCAGGCTGTGCCAGGGGAAGCTCAGGTTGGAGATCAGCAGGAATTTCCTCATGGAAAGGCTGGTCAGGGATTGGAATTGCCCAGGGAAATTTGGATTCCCCACCCCTGAGGTGTCCAAGGAATTCCTGGATGTGGCACAAATTTTCTCTGGGCAGCCTGAAGCTTCTCCAACCTCCCAGGGAAGAATTTTTCCTGGTATTTAGGAATTTTTCCTGCCCTTTGTGGGTTTTTTACGCTGATCCCGAGTGGATCCTTTGTCCCTACGTTGGTTTTTGGGATCTCACTTGGAAGACTTTCATTCTCCCTGCTGGTTGCACTGGGATTTTAGGAGGCAATTCCCAATTTTAGGGATGTTCCAGGAGACAATCCCTCAATTCTGGGAATACTCCAGGAGCCAATTTCTCAATTCTAGGGATACTCCAGGAGCCAATCCCTCAATTTTAGGGATATTCCAAAATCCCTCAATTCTGGGAATACTCCAGGAGCCAATCCCTCAATTCTAGGGATTCTCCACAATTGAGAAAACAAATAGGGAAAACAAATCCTATGGAATTGTTTGGGAACAGTGGCACCTGGAGAAGCCCTGAGGACTCTGAAGTTGAATTTGCTCTGTATCCATGGATGGTGAAAAACCTGGAGAAATCCGTGTGGAGAAAGGGCCTTTAAGGAAAACCAGGGATGCTGATCAGTGTTGGACCCTAAATTTCTCGATCAATTAATTGGAATTAATTGGTGCATTCCATGAGATGGAATTCCTAACCTTCCTGAATTTCCTCCTTGCTCCAGGCTAATTAGGGATCCTAGGGAAAAAAACCCCACCCCTCGGGATATTTGTGGATCTGTTTGCAGTAAAATCCAATCGATAATCCAGTGAAAATGAAATCTAGTAATTACAATTTAACAGAATCCCAGAGCCGTTAAGGTTGGCAAAACCCTCCAAGGTCATCCAGTCCAACCTGTGCCTGATTCCCACCTTGTCAAAAACATGGGAATCTCCACGTCGGCCGTGGCAACGAATTTATTTGTTGATGGAGACCTTCTCTTTCCAAGAGTTGCTGGAAACAACTTCTGACCTTGGAGCCGGCGGCACGGAATATTGTGGATGTTACTCAGCCCCTGGAATTGCCCGGTTTCCTGGAAATTCTGAGAGAAATTCAGGAAGCTCGGTGGACAATGCGAGCGATTCCTGATTAGTTTTACGATTATTTTTATTATTTTTATGATTATCGGTATGAATTTTTTGCGTGGCGGCAAAAACGAGGGATGGTGAATTCCACGAATGTGGGAGAAACTTCTCTGGAACAGAATCCCTGTGGATTTTCCAAGGCATCCATCAGGTTAACCCTGGTTTGTTTGTTTTTGGAACTCTGAACAAAACATCCTCGGAACACCAAGGCCGGAGCAAGGAAAGGCAACTTGGAGTAATTTTTGTTTATTCCCACATGGAGAAATCCGGGAGAACCTGGGAATGGCAGATCTGCCACCACGTGGCTCCGAGTGCTGGTTTGCCTCTGGAATGAGCAAGGGGGGATCAGGAGGAATTTGGATGCCTGGAAGTGTCCAAAGCCAGGTTGGATGTGGATTGGAGCAACCTGGGGTAGTGGGAGATGTCCCTGAACATGGATGGGGATGAGATTGGGATGAGATTTAAGGTTCTTTCCCACCCAAACCATTCCAGGATTCTGGATCCAGGCTGGGAGAGCTGGGAATGTTGCCTGGAGAAGGGAAGGAGCCAGGGAGAGCTGAGAGCCCCTGGCAGGGCCTAAAGGGGCTCCAGGAGAGCTGCAGAGGGACTGGGGACAAGGCATGGAGGGAGAGGAGACAGGGAATGGCTTCCCAGTGGGAAAGGGGAGCTTGGGCTGGGATGTTGGGAATGAGGGATTGCTGGCTGGGAGGGTGGGGAGGGGCTGGGCTGGAATTGCCAGAGCAGCTGTGGTGCCCCTGGATCCCTGGGAATGTCCAAGGGCAGGCTGGATGGCTGGGATTTGGGAAAACAGTGAAGGTTATAAACTGTACTCGATCCATAAAATATTCCTACAATCCTGTTCTGCACGGGACATCCAACACCTTTGGATTTTGGGTTTCCAGGAATTTGAGACCTCGTGGCTTTGAATGTCCTCACAGGGCAGCAATGAGGGAAGAACCCTGGATATTGGGATGGTGTTTCCCGAAACAAAGCCAAGCCGCAGAGATCCAGATCCATAAATCCCCTTCAGAACAACAAAATCCAAGTAGGTTCTGAAATCCAAGGAGGATGAGGTTGTCCAGGGTGAGTCTGCCTGGGAAGGGGTGGAAACAGAATGAATTTGAGGAAAAGGAAAATTTCTGCTGAATCTCAGGAAGCGTTTCCTGATGGTGAGAAACGCGAGGATGCGACGGCTCCCCCAGGGAAGCTCTGGGAAGAGCAGCAGAGAATGAAAAGCGAAGGAAAAATCCGGGATTGCTCCCGTGGGACCCCAGAGGTGACATCAGAGGTGTTCTTTCCATCTCCAGTCTCTCCATCACCAGTCTGGGAGTGACGGAAATGTGGGAATCACACCCTTTGGATCCCTGGGAAGAGCCTGGGGACAGAAATGGTGAATGTGAAGATGCCGGAGGGGAGAATGGGGTAATTCCAAAGGGGGTGGGAAGGGGGAATTGGGATAGAATCAGAGTCCAGCAGCTCCTTGTCCCAGAGAACATGGAAAAGAGGAAAGGAGAAGAGAATTTGGGGATTCCCCATCCCTGGCAGTGTCCAAGGCCAGGTGGGATCCACCTGGGATGGTGGGAATTGTCCCTGCCCATGGATGGGGTGGGAATGGATGGGATTGAAGGTCCTTTCCACCCCAATCCATTCCAGGATTCCATGATCATTCCTTGTCCAAAGTCCCTCCCAGCAGTTCCATAGTGGAGTTATCCCTCCTGACATCCCATCCCAGCCTCCAGGAAGCTCCAGTCACCTCCTGAGGGTCGAATTCCCAAAACCCAAGCCATGGATCCATGGTTCCATCCTCTGTCTCGGAGGAGAGATCTCCACAGCCAAATCTTGGGGGCAATTCCTGGAAGTTTTCCAAAAGCAGCCTGGAGAAGGAATACAGGTGGACTGACACCTGGAAAATAAAAATGAAAATAAAATAAATTTTAAAAATAAATAAATTTAAAATTAAAAAATAATTTTAAAAGTAAAAATAAAAATATAAAAATAATACAAATTTAAAATAATAAAAATAAAAAATAAAAATAAAAATAAAAATAAAAATGAAAATAAAAATTCCGCCTCGTGCTTCCATCGTTTTCCAACCAGCAGGAAGAGCAAATTCCCATGGATGCTCTGCCAGGGAATTACACGTGGATCAAAGTGGAACCTCTGATTTTCATTCTCTTCCCAGTTTTGGGTGAAGTGTGGATTGGGAAGAGGTCCTGGAGCAAGGAATAATTTTGGATCGGGAAGCAAGGAAGCCAGGGAAGCCAGGAATTGTGTTCCCCTTTGGAATTCCCCCACCATTCCCAACTTTCTTTTCAACTGAATCCCGCCAGGATTCAGGAGCAAGGAAGCCTCACCACATCCCAGTTAAAATCCTGCAATTCCCTGGATCCATCCTCACCTCCCAGAGCCTTGGCTTCGCTCCAGGAATTTGGGATCAGACCCAAGGGAGCCGAGCAGCCCGAAATTCCCTCCTCTCCCAAGGATCCTGATCTGATCCTGGATCAGCAAACAACAGGGATTTTGCCTTGTTTGGCTTTCCAGAGAGGCTTGGAAAAGTTTCACCCCAAGCACGCGTGGTTGTTTTCCTTTCACTCCGTGGGATGAGGCTGATCTTGAACTCTGCCTGAGCTTTTTGTTTTCCAGGGATGTTTGAGAGCTCTCCGGTTTCCTTGTTTATGGAGCAGCCGGGGCTTTGGGGTGCCATAAAAACCCCATCCAGGATTCCGACGATCCCGATTGCTTTGTTGATTCCGTGCTGGCTGAGCCAGGAATGAGAAACCTCCGGGATATGTCAGGAATGGGGAGCAAACAGAGACGCTCTGCGGCATTCCCTGGGGAAAAAAAAAAAGGGATAATAAACCGAGATAGCCTTTCAAATCCACTCGCAGTTGGTTGGGAAAACATCTGTGTTTGTTTTATCCCGCGGTGGCAGAGATAAGGATCTGGGACAGGGATAATTTTCATGGAATGTGTTCCTAATAATCTGCTGATTTTTAAACACGCGATAACCACCCTATTAAACCCCCGCGTCGGATTTATGGGATAAGGATTTTCCCAGGCTGCCATTCCCAGTTTTCGAGGATTATCGAAACCATCCCGAAGATTAGCGAGGATTTTTATCATCCCACGTTTCCCTCGTTAATCCTTAATAAATCTGCTCCCAATAATCAGCTCCGAATAAGCAACCGCGGCTTTGCGGAGTTGGAATACGATAATTCCCAAGGGAATTGCGAACCTCTCGGAGCTCCTGCCAGGAGATTCCAGGTGGGAATGTTGGGATTGTCCTGCTGGAATGTTGGGATTGTCCTGCTGGGGTTTCTCACCTGTTCAGGTCCTGCTGCTGTTGGGAAGTCAGTGTCTCCTGCAGGATGGGATAAAAATGGGATGGAGAGGGAATTTTGACAGGAGACAGGGAATGGCTTCCCAGTGGGAAAGGGGAGCTTGGGCTGGGATGTTGGGAATGAGGGATTGCTGGCTGGGAGGGTGGGGAGGGGCTGGGCTGGAATTGCCAGAGCAGCTGTGGTGCCCCTGGATCCCTGCAGTGTCCAAGGGCAGCCTGGATCCACCTGGGATGGTGGGAATTGTCCCCGAACATGGCATGGGGTGGGAAAGGATGGAATTTAAGGTCCCTTCAACCCCAATCATTCCATGATCCCATGATTCTCTGGGAATATCAATGGGATATAAATGAACCTTCATTGGCACAACCCTGACATCAGTGAGGACCCTAATCTGAATTCCCAACTCCTGACAATGTCCCAGAGCCGAGCCAGAGACCCTCGTGCTCATCCCCAAAGTGGCTCTCCCCATCCTCCTTTTCCCTTTTGTCCATTTTCCCTTTTTCCCTCTGTTTTCCCTGCTTTCCCTCCCACCACACTCCGATGGGTGACAAAGGTCACCTAGAAACCCCGAATGGGGACACAGCACTTCCAAAATTCCCTCCTGGAGGAGCTCCCAGGAATCTTGGCCATGTCCATATTTACCTGAGCAGAGTCAGCACCAGAGACAGAAGCTGTGGTTTTTCCCCACTCTCTCCCTTTTTTTGGTGCTCATCTCCAGGGTTTTTTTCCCAGGGAAGTGAACTCCAGGCGGGAACACAAATCCTGCTGCTGCCTCAGTGTCTTCTGTCCTCTCTGCTGTCCTCTTCCTGCCTGGCACAGCCACTGCTGGGCTGGGAAAAGGAGAATTCCGGCAAAAACGCTCTCACTGATGGGGAAAAAAATTCCATTTGTTCCATTGCAGGACAAGGAGCAATGGATTCGAAGGGAAAAAGGGGGAATTGAAGTTGGATGAAGGAGGAATTCCTTCCTGTGGGGAGTGGCATGGCAGAAGTTTCCCAGAGAAGGTGCCCCTGGATCCCTGGAAGTTTCCAAGGACAGGTTGGATCCACCTGGAATGGTAGGAATTGTCCCTGAACGTGGATGGGGTGGGAATGGATGGGATTTGGAATGGATGGGATCTAATGTCTCTCCCAACCCAAAACCATCCCAGGATTCCCCGACACCGCAGGAAAAGCTGGAATTCCATGGGAAGACAGGAGAGCTGCCCAGGGCTCTTTTCCCTGATAAATCCAACCCCAGGCAGAGCAGAAACCATGGAATCACCAAAGGAGCTGGAATTTTACAGCCCAGACTCTCCGACTGGATTTTTCCCAATGATATTTCCCAATGCCAGAGGGTCAGAATCCCTCGGGAACAATAATTTTCCGGCAATCCCGGAGCTGGGAGTTAATTCCAATTAAGTCTCCGCACTGGCTGCTCCCTCTGCCACCTCCAAGCCTTTGGAATTTGCTGCCAGCCCTGCTGGGATATAAATTATCCTTTGTTTTCAACCCTCTGGAAATCCTCTGGTGGAATCAGCGTGGCTGGAATTATCCAAGGAGGATCCTTGAGGAATATTTTCCAGCAGGATGGATGGAGCTGTATCCCTGTGATCTCCTCCAGGGATTCCCAGGGAATTTTAGCAATATTTTTAGTCCTTATCCAGGTTTTCCCAGGCTTTTAATCCTGGCTCCAGCTGCAATTGGAATTACCAAATCCATAATGAAATGGGATGAATTTCAATAATGGAATAATTTGAAAAATATTTGGAAATGGAATAAATTCCAACCTCTGGCTCGGGAATATCTGGAGTTTTTCCAGGAATGGGAGCTGGGACAATCCCAGTGACAAATTTCCAGGGGAGCTGAACAATCCTGGTGACAATTCCATGGCTCCCAGGGGATCCATCTGCAATCCCAGCCACAACCACAGCATCCTCCATCCCAGCATTCCCAGGCTGATGATCCCTTGTTTTTTTCTGGGAATCACAGATAACAGAGTTGGGAATACCAGACCTCCCTCTCTGGATCAGTTTTGGCAGGATTTTTCCCTAGGTTTTTTTAGGGATTGTTGGAAGATTCTGCTGGCAACGATCTGTTCCCGGAGCCTTAGGAAATGGGTGGATTCCACATGGATTCAGGGATGTTTGGCACCAAAATTCCACATTCCAAAATTCCACATTCCACCTGGCTCTGCCACCTCAGCTCTGACCTGGAATTCCAGGTTTTTTATGGGATGAGCCGAGTGTCCTTTGGAATAAATTTACGGGAAAAGGATCCATAGCTGTAAATCCTTCCCTATCCAATCCCAAATCCTGCTCGGGGAACAAAGAATTATTCCCACCAAAAACCATCAGGGATGACAAATCCTCTGGGAATGAGCATTGAATTCCATCGGGAAAAACGTGAGGGAATTTTCCTGTCTCCCTTGTCCAAGGAGATGGAGAAATCCCTAAAAATTCCTTGATCCAAAAGGCCACGGATGAAGGAATTCTGCCAAACCCACATTTCTCATCCAGGCGGAATGTTGTTCCCAACTTTTCCCCAGCGTTTTGCTGGAAATATGATGGATAATTCGGATTATTTAATATTAAATCCATTGTATTAACAATTATAGCTTATAACAATTTGATTATTAAATTGAATCTCGATTTTAATCCCAAATTTTATCTCTTCAAACCTGGAAAGGAGCATCCTAAAAGGATTTCTCCCTTTTTATTGAATTCCTGGAAGTATGGCTGGAATGTCAGGATCTGGAAAATTCCTTTCCTGCCAGGAGCACCAAAAAATTCCAGAAGAATTCCAGAGGATTTTGAGGCACTGAGTATCAGACCCTAGGAAAAGGAACTGGTTTTTTTCAGAAATTGTCTTTCTTTTGCTCCGAGATTTTTTTTGTGATTAAAAATCCCAATGAATCAGACTCAAAAAAAATCGCATATTTAATTTTTTTTTTTTGCTTTTTCCATGGTTTTTTTTTCATTCTTGGGAAGACTTTAGAGTTGGGAATATGAATGGAAGGGGTGCTGGGATTAATGAGGGGGAGGAAGGGTTTATTCCCGCTTTTCCTGAGGAAAACCAGGATTAGAACTGGATAAACCGGATTAATTCCCTCATTTTCCCACCTGGGGTTGAGGTTGAACACCTCAGGTGTTTAAAGCACGATGGAAAAAGATTAATTACAGAAAAAAATCTGATTAAATAAAAAAGGGCTAATGGAAGAAAAAAAGCCAATTAATTTAAAAAGCGCTAATTAAAGACAAAAAAGCCAGTTAATTAAAAATAAAAGCCAAAATTAAAGACCAAAAAGCCAATCAATTAACGAAAAAAATACAATTAATTAAAGACAAAACCCCCAATTAATTAAGGACCAAAAAGCCAATCAATTAAAGAAAAATAGACAATTAATTACAGACCAAAAAATCAATTAATTAAAGAAAACCCAATTAATATTAATAAATATATTTTTATATTCTATATATTATGATATATAATATATAAAATATATATTCTATACTATATATAATATATATTATAGTATATAAAATATACATTATATACTATATATAATATATATTATAATTTATAAAATATACATCATATACTATATATAATATATATTATAATATATCATATAATATATAAATGAAATAACCCAAAACCAATTAATTTTAAAAAAACCCAATTAATTAAAGACCAAAACTCAATTAAAGACAAATAAACCCTTCCACAGCCTCTGGAATGAAACTCTTTTCTTTCTGCTCCAATGTTTTCCTTGGGTTGTGTTTGGACAAAAAATTTGGAGGAAACTCGATCCTGGTGATTCCTGGTTTTGGTTTCCTTAGGAAAAATCTGCTCCCTGTTTTTTTGGAGTCACAGCTTGGAAAAATATTTGACCTCTGGAATCCTTCGTGATCCGGATTTGACCTGGGAACGACTGATTGTTACTTCCAGTTTGGAATAAATCAGGAATTCATCTTGGAATTCCTGAGCCAAAGGATTTTTGGAGAACCAAAATGGAAAAAAAAAAAAAAAAAAAAAAAAAGCTTTTATTTCGGGTCTGAATCGTGGAATTCTGGACGGATTTAAAAACTTTTAATTCAAATGGACGGAAAATTCCAAATCAAATGGAATTTGGAGGGAAAATGGAACATGTGGATTAGGAATTTAGGAGTTCTGGCTCTTCCCAATGGTTTTTAAATTAATTTCTTTGGGATGAGCTCTTTGGGATTTTAAAATTAATTTCTTTGGGATGAGCTCTTTGGGATTTTAAAATTTATTTCTTTGGGATGAGAATGAGACCATTCCCTGGATATTTCCCTGAGTTTCCAAAACTCCAGGAAAATTCCAAGATGTTTCAGTTTGAGCCCCAAATTCCCTGTGCCTAGCAGCTTCCCCAGGGAAATGACATTCCAGCCTGGCTTTCTCCTGGAGGAAACTCAGGAATGTCCTCGGCTTTCATGAATTCCTTTCCACGCCAGGATTTTCCCGGTTTTCCATGAGCTTGTGGTATTCCAAATCCAAGGATTTGTGCTCCCAGGCCTGTTCAGAAACAAGGATGAAACATTCCCAGAGTTGCTGGATGTTCTGGAAAGTTCCACTTTCCCTTCCCACGTTTTGAGATTAGGGAAAATCAAAATGTTTGGAGCAATTTCCCAGGAATTACCACTTTCCTAGAGTTCATTCCCAGCACTTCCAGGATCAAAAGAGGGTTTGTCCAGTTTTAGTGGAAGCTGAAACTCATCCAAGCTCCACAAACAGGAAAACTCCATTCCAAAGGTTGAGAATTCCCGAATAATCATTCTAAACCACCAACGCTTTCTTTTTCCACTTGGGACGACTCAAGAAAGTTGAGTTGTCAAAATTTCCGCTTTTTTTCCCTTTTTTCCCCCCGGAATGAAAGGCAAAAGGCGCTTTTTGATGGTGACCTTTCCCAGAAGATCGACCCTGGGCAGCTCCGCTGACATTTGCGAAGCGCAAAGCTCCGAGGAATCCGCGGGGAGAGCGGCTGGAATGACGCTGATTCCATCGGAAAGGCGCCGGATCACCGCAGGTCATTCCCAGCCACAGAGCTCTTTGTCACCTGGTCCTTTCCCAATTCTTTTGGCAGAAGTTTTTTTCCCCCTCCTCCGGATCCGCGGAAAAAAGAGAAAAACTTCGGAAAATAAAGGTTTGGGGAGGGAGGTGGAATTTTTGCTTGTTTTGAGTTCTCTTTGCGCCTTAAATCTTGGATTCTTTCTTTGAATCTCCACCTCAAATCCTGGGATTTTTGGGGGGTTCTCAGGCTAAAAGGAGCATCTGCTAAAATTTTAAAAAATTCCAGAGGTGGTCTTTTAAATTTATGGAAAAATAGGAGTTTTTCCCCTCTCCTTGAAATCCAAATAATTAAAGACCAAAAAACCCAAATTCTGCAGCAACACCCAAAAAGGGGGAATTTTGTCCCGAAGGGAAAACTCCTGAAAGTGCTTCAGTCTGGAGCTGATCCCAGTCAGGAAAACACTTGGAAAAGGCACTGATTTGTAGGGAGTTGCGATTCCTGCTCATTTCATGATCATGCTTTATTCCAGCAGGACAGTCTGAAAAAATTGGGAATATTCCAGCCTCAAAGTTCAATTCCAGCCTCAATATCCCAGCCAGGGCAGGTTTAGGTTGGATATTAGGGAAAATTTCCTGATGGAAAGGAAATTCCTCATTGGAAGAAGCTCCCAGGGCAGGGCTGGAGTCCCCATTCCCAGTGGGATTTAAATCCATGTGGAAGTGGCACTTGGGGACATGGAGCAGTGGTGGCCTTGGGCTCAGTCCTGGAGGGTTTTCCCAAACTTAATTCCGTAATTCCAGGATCACGGAACCAAATCTTTCCTTTGGACCAGAACAGAGGGTTTGGTTTCTCTTCAATTCCCGGTTTTTCCACTTCCTCTCCCCCAAAAAATCTGCCCAATCCTTCTAGGAACATTCCCCAGGATTCCCTGGATGGATCCCAAACAGCCACATTTTCCAGTTCCATCCTTGGGGACAAAACAAATCACGGAGCGCAGGAAAAGCTGGAAAAGCTTGAATGTGAGGAAGGATTTCCCACAGCTAAACTCAATCCTGAGGGAATATCTTTTGGGGGAAAAAGGGAATTTCTGTCATGTCAACTGGAAAAATCAGGAATTTTTTTCCTGTGCAGGTCGGGAGTTCACCCAAAAGGACATTTCAGGTCACTTTTCCGAGGTTTCTCAGCTCTTCAGAGGTTTAAGGGGAGTGAAAAAAGTTTGGGAATGATAGAAAACCTCATAGGAGGGAATGGAAGGAATCCTCTTCGGGTGTCTCGGATGAGGGACAGATTTTCCACCTCCATTTCGGAATTCCGGTTTGGAAACTCCTCCTTCCTTCTGAAAGATATTCCTCATTGAAAACTTGACGCTCATTTATTAAAACAGGGAGAAGGAAAACTTTCCCAGAAAAAAACAAAATTAAATTGAGTTTTTTAAAGGAACAAAATCCCAGGAATTGGGGGATTATTCCAAAAACTGGGATATTTTTGTTCGAACAAACATTTCTTGCCAAAACCGTAATTTCATCCCAATTCCGCTTCCGAGGAGCTCCAAAATCCTTCCAAAAGCACAGCCCTGACCCCAAACTGGCAGAAATCATGGAAAAATCTCTGGGATTGGAGTTTTTAGCCCAAAATTTCCTTTCCCTGCAATTACAGGATGAACAATCTCACCGCTCCTTTGAGCTCCTAAATTCCTGGATAATAGGGATAAATCGGGAATGCCATCCAACATTCCTTCTCCTGCTTCACACCTTCCCATGGGATGGGATAACCGGAATTAAATCCTCCTCTTGCCATTGGGATCACAGCCTAAAATCCCACCTTGGGTCATATCCATGGAATCCATGGATAACACCTCGGAGAGGCCTCAAGTGGGGGTTAATCCATCCTTTTCCCATCTCTGTCATTCCATTGGCTCATCCCGCCCTTCATCCGGGCTTTGGGATTTATTTTTAACTCCTGTGGAAAGCTCTGGTTTCTTTTCCTCACTGCTCCGACGTGGAAGTTGGAATTCTGGCTTTATCCTCTTCCAGCCGGGGATGGAGTTGGATTTTTGGGGGGGATTTTTTTCCTTTCTTTTGTCTCCCACTTGAATAATTCCTCCTTCCCAAATCTTCCCAAAGCAGAAGCATTCCCGGATTGCTCTCTTCTTGTTGGCTTGGCATAGGAAAAATCCCCAAAATTCCAGCTTTATCCTCTTCCAGCCTGGGATGCAATTGGATTTTTTGGGGGGCATTTCTCCTTTCCTTTGTCTCCCGCTTGAGTAATTACTTCCCAAATCTTCCCGAAGCAGAAGCATTCCCAGCTGGATCTTTTCTTGTTGGCTAGCTAGGGAAAATCCCAAAAATTCCAGCCAGGGATGCAGTTGGGTTTTTAAGGGGCATTTTTACATTTCCTTTGTCTCCCACCTGAGTAACTCCTTCCCAAATCTTCCCAAAGCAGAAGCACTCCCAGCTTGTTCTCTTCTTGGCAAAGGAAATGGAAAATCCCCAAAATTCCAGCTTTATCTGCTTCCAGACTGGGATGCAGTTGGATTTTTAAGGGATGTTTTTCCCTCTCCTTTGTCTCCCGCTTGAGTAATTCCTTCCCAAAACTTCCCAAAGTGGAAGCATTCCCAGATTGCTCTTTTCTTGGCAAAGGAAAAAGAAAATCCCCAAAATTCCAGCACGGAATTCGGCTGGATTCAACCCCCGAGTGCTCCGAGAAAACAAATCCACCCCACGCGAGGAAAACATGGAAAATATCCCCGTTTGGGGCCAAAATCTCTCCAAACTCCCCTTTTCCCAGGAAAACCTGGAGTTCAGTGGGAGGCACAGCGCATTCCCGCCACGCAGGGCTGGGATCCGGCACAGAATTCCTGGATTTTTCCTGGGATTTGGGCGCAGGGACAGAGTTCAGGCAGGGGCCAACCCCTGGATGTGTCAAAATGAGGGATGGCTCCGGGGGTCACCTCTCCTTTGGACTCCAGCGCCGCTTTTCCGTAGGCTGGAAAATTAAGAGGTGGGAAGGAGATTTATTCGTCCCCCCGGCCCGGTAGTTCCTTGTTAGGTTAAATTCCCTGATTTCCGGCGACAAAAGTGCTTGTTAAAATAATCTCCCTGGAAAAATTCCTCCGGGAGAGCTCCGTCTTCCCCCAGCCCGACATTCCCGGGGAATGGAAGGGGCGAGGTGCGAGGGATTTGTGGAAAATTAAATGAACCCCCCCAGGAAAAAGGAGATTGTTCCCAGAAATTTTGGGGGAATTCTGCTTGCTCCAGGTGTTTTGTGTGGAATTCCAGGTTCCCTGGGGGGTTTCTGCCTTTCCCACCCTCCCAGGTTTTCCCACAGGTAATTCCCATTAATTTGACCAGGCTGGGCTCTGTCCTCTGTCCACTGGAATTGTCCCAAAGAGGCAGCAGGAAAATCCATGGGCTCAACATCCTCCTTTTTCCGGGCATTTGGAGGGGCTGATCCCAAAATTTCGTCTATCCCCATCCCTTAAAATTCCGTGGGAATTCTGAGCCCAATCAGACACAAATCTCACCCCAAAAACGAGGGAAAAAATGAGAAAAAATTATCCCAGCATCCTGCCAGCCCCATTCCCAAAATCCTCCATCATCCCAGTTTTCCATCCCCTGTGGTCCCATTTTCTTCTCAAATCCCCCCAAACTGAACTTGCTCCAAGGATATTCCATATTTCCCAACCCAATCTCCCTCCATCCCAAAGTTTTGGTCCTGTTCCCATTTCCCAGTCCAAACCCAACCCTGGGAAGATCCGTGTGGAAAATGGGACCTGAGGAGCAAATCCCAGGCTGGTATGACCTCTCTGTATCCAGGAGATTGGGATTCCCTCCATCAGTGCTTTGGGATGGAGCTGCACAGCAGAGACCTGGATTGGGATCTCCGGCTGGCTTTCAACAGTGTGGACTTTTCCATGCTTTTCATGGAATCATGGAATGGTTTGGGTTGGGAGGGAACTAAAGATAATCCCATTCCCACCCCATCCATGTTCAGGGACAATTCCCACTATCCCAGGTGGATCCAGGCTGCCCTGGGACACTGCAGGGATGCAGGGGCACCACAGCTGCTCTGGCAATTCCAGCCCAGCCCCTCCCCACCCTCCCAGCCAGCAATCCCTCATTCCCAACATCCCAGCCCAAGCTCCCCTTTCCCACTGGGAAGCCATTCCCTGTCTCCTGTCCCTCCATGCCTTGTCCCCAGTCCCTCTGCAGCTCTCCTGGAGCCCCTTTAGGCCCTGCCAGGGGCTCTCAGCTCTCCCTGGATCCTTCCCTTCTCCAGGCAACATTCCCAGCTCTCCCAGAGCAGCGAGGCTCCAGAATCCTGGAATGGTTTGGGTTGGAATGGACCTTAAATCCCATCCCATTCCCACCTCCATTTCATGTTCAGGGACACCTCCCACCATCCCAGGTTGCTCCAAACCCCATCCAACCTGGCCTTGGACACTTCCAGGGATTCAGGGACGAGCAGGAATCTCCCGCAGGTTTTCCCTACCGCTGAGGCCTCACAAACTCATCCCATCCCAGGCTGTGCCTCTCTCCCTTTATCCCTCCCCTTCCCTTTCCCTGCAGCCCCTTCCCAAAAATCCCTCGGGATGCTGGAACCAAGCCCTGCCCTCAGTCACAAATCCTCGGCGCGGTTTCATCCCGAAAGCCCGAAGCTCTGGGAGCACAAAGCTCCCATTGTATCCCCGGATTATCCCGGCGGCGGAGCGGGGAAAAACCGGGAATGCCGCAGGATGCTCGGGGAGAGAGCAAAGGGCACATCCCGGCCGAGAGAGCGAGCGGAGATCCCCGGGGAGCTCCTGCCTTGCCCCGGGAGCGGAGATTGAGGAGCTGCTCGCCGCTCCCAGACATTACATCAGCTCCAGCAGCTCCCGGCCCCTTCCCGCCGCTCCCGGAATTCGGCAGGATCCGCTCCGCCACCGCCGCGGCCCGAGCCATGAATCACGGCAGGCTCCTGCCCGACAACCGGGGAAGGGAGGAGGCACGGGAGGGAGAGCGCCGTGTTCTTGTCGCTGCTGCGGGCAGGAAAAAAAATTAATTAAAAAGAAAAAAAAAGCAAAAAAAAAAAAGCTGCTTTCCCCCCTATTTTTCTATTTTTTTTCCCTCCCTTTTTTCCTTTTCCCCATTTTTTCCTTCCCCCCCACCTTTTTTATTTTCTTTCATTTTTTTTTTCCTTTTTCTCCCCCTTTTTGCCCTTTAGGCCCCTTTTTTCTCCTTTTCCCTCAGGTTTTTTTCGCCCTCTTTTCTTTTCCCCCATTTCCTCCCTTTTCCTCCTTTTCTCCCTTTCCCCCCTTTTCTCTCCCTTCCCCACCCTTCTCTTTTTTCCCTCCTTCTTCCCTTTTCGCTCTTCTTCTCTCCCCTCCTTCCACTTTTCCTCCTTTTTTCAGTTTTTCTCCCTTTCCCCCTTTTCTCTTTTATTCTCCCATTTTCCCCTTTTTCTCCCCTCTTCTCTCTTTCCCTCCTTTCCCACCTCTCTTTCCTTTTTTCCCTTTTCAGAACGAGGAACTCAGCGAGGTTTTCCCTCCCTTTTCCCCCCTTGTTCTTTCTCCTCTCAACCCCTTTTCCCCCATAAAACCAAACTCCCACCTCCCTGATTTTAGACCCTAAACAGGCTCAAACCATTCCACGGGGGATAAATTTGGTTTTGCAATCCCAATTTTGTCCCGGCCGTGTCCCAGGCTGCTCCCGCTGGAGCCGCGGGAAGGTTTTATCCCCATTAAGGGTAATTTTCAGCCCATTCACAGCTCAGAAAAACAGGGATTATTGCCCCGGGATCCCGCAGGGACGGTGGGAATCGCGTCCCGCTGCTCCTGCCTGCTTTCCAGAGGGATCCCAAATCCAAGGAGGCGCTGGGGGAGCTGGGAATGGGATGGCTGCGATTTTGGGGACTTCTCCAGGGTCACCCCAGCCGGGAATCCTCACAAATCCCATTCCCACCTCCCTCCGCGGGGACAATTCCCAGGATTTCCGGGCACTGCCAGCTCCCCGAGCCGCGCTCTCCAACCCCGCAGGAGAATCGCCTTCCCTGCTTCCTGCGGCTCCATTGAAACCCCAGGAAAAGCACCGGGAATTTCGCCCCGACCGCCTTTTCAGAGTTGAAGAGGCGAAGGCTGAGGAGAAGAATCCATTAAGGAAGTTTGATCTTTCCCTGAGGTCCTGCGGTTTGGGAAGGAGGAGGAGGAGGAGGAGGAGGAGGCTCCTCGCAGTGCTCTGTCTTCTGGACAGGTTGGGTTTGTTTTTTCCTGTCCCCGCGCGAAAAATTTGGGAATAAACCCAGTGTTTGCCTCCAGCTTTCCTCTGGATCTTCTCGCTGCTCGGGAGCCCAGCGAGCATCCATCAGGCTTTGTCATTCCCAATCCTTGTCTTTTCACCAGGAAAAACAGCAAATAAAAAACTCCAACTTCCCCCACCCCCAACCTTTGCCCCTGTTATTTAAACGCACCAAAAAAATATCAGATTTTGGTGCTAAAAATGACAGATTTGGGGTGGTTATCTCCCGTGGAAAGCCTGACTAATCCCTCTGCTCCACCGATTTTGGGATGGATCCTTCTTTTCCTTCATCCCTGGCTGCCCAGGAAGGAAGAGCTGCCCAGAATCCTTTGAAACAACATCTGTTCAGAGCCCCAGCTCCAAACAATTCCCGATTGCTTCCACATTCCCGATGGACATCGGGAATCTCCCGAGCTTTGCTCCAGAGCTTCCCAGAACCTCTTCCTCCAAGGACAGCGTTTGGAAGGGATTGCGGGGCCGGCGTTGTAAACAAAATTCCCAAAAAAAAAGCAGGAATTCCTTATGGAAAACACCGTCAGGGAGGAGAAACAGGGATGTAGCATCCCCGGTTTGCCCCTCATCCTCATCGGTCTCGAACCAGGAGGTTTGGAAAGATCCGCCGGGAATCGCTGGGAATTCCAAGAGGAACCAGCGGGAATTTCGCCAGGAGTGCAGCCTGTTCCGTTTATCCCTCTTTCCCTGGCTAATCAGGGACTGGAGGCCCCAGAAGGGGTTGGTGTCGCCTCAAATCCAGGATTTTAAATGGAATTTACGGGGATGAACTTCCGTGGCCGGGATGGGTCAAGGAAGGGCACATCCTGGGAAAAAATGGGAATTCCAGGATTGGTTTGGTTCCTTTGGGAAGGGGATGGATTGGAGCGGGTTTGTCCTAGCTGGTGGAGGGTGGGGAAATCCTACCCCCCAAAAAAACCCCAAAAGAAGAGCCGGGTTTGTTATGTTTATTATAAACAAAGAGGTTTATTACGACATCGATGCCTCTGAGGGGCCTGGGCTTAGGAAGACCCCAAATCCTGGGGAAAACGGCCATTCCAGGATTGGTTTTTTAATTTTGGAAAGGGGATGGATGAGATCTGGTTTGTTCTACCTGGTGGAGGGTGGGGAAATCCTACCAGA
Source organism: Entomyzon cyanotis (assembly GCA_024500445.1). Classification (NCBI taxonomy): domain Eukaryota; kingdom Metazoa; phylum Chordata; class Aves; order Passeriformes; family Meliphagidae; genus Entomyzon; species Entomyzon cyanotis. The sequence continues at coordinate 1,204,247 of JAKEPQ010000146.1, read as the reverse complement.
AACCCCAAAAGTACAGCCAGGTTTATTATGTTTATTATGAACAAAGAGGTTTCTTATGACATCCATGCCTCTGAGGGGTCTGGGCTTTAGGAAGACCCCAAATCCTGGGGAAAATGGGCATTCTAGGGTTGGTTTTGTTCCTTTGGGAAGGGGATGGATGAGGAGATCCGGAGCTGGTTTGTTCTACCGGGTGGAGGGTGGGGAAATCCTACAAAAAACCCCAAAAACCAGCCAGAACAAAGAGGTTTATCATGACATCGATGCCTTTGAGGGGTCTGGGCTTAGGAAAACCCCAAATCCTGAGAATTTTAGGTGTTTTTAAGGATCTGCCCCAATCCCAGCCTGCAGCTGGATCCCAGCAATTCCCTCATCCTAAAGATCAGCACTAAAGGAGGGGAGGAACCCCCAGCACTGCCAAATTTGATGATTTTTTTGGAAATTCGCTGTTGTCGGTGTTCTTCCCATAAAATCCCAGCTGTTGGGTTCAGGGGATGGCGGGAAAAAACCATTTTTTGGAAAAGAAGAAAAAGTATCGGAAAAAGGGAGAAAATTAGTGATTGGAACAGAAGGAAATCCAAAATGAAGACAATTGTTTCAAGCTCCAAAGGTGGAAGAGAAATAGGAGATAAATCCGGGAATTCTGGAGGAAATCTCCGGATTGGGATGAGATAACAAGGATCATCTCATCCCAAGGGCAGGGTCACCTTCCACAGCCCAGGGTGCTCGGGATTCCCTGGAATTTTGGGATGCCAAGGCCGACGGCATTCCCGGGGGATGGAGAACACCAGGTCTATCCCATTCCTGCCGATGCCCTCGGGATTTCCCGGGAATCTGGGGAGAGGGGAGGGGCTGGCGGCTTCGGCAGGTGGCGCTCCTGGCCTGACTAACGCTGGCAATTAGCGAATTAACCTAATTAAGCGGTGATCGGGGCCCTTTCACTCCGAGCGTGGTGGGAGCAGCCGCGAGAATTCCAGAGGGGATGGAGGGATGTTCCGAAGGCAATCCAAAGCAAACAGCAAAGAATTTTCCTCCCTCGGCATTGGGGTGTTATTCTGGGATGATCCATCCCACCCCAAACTGTCAGTGCTGGAGCTGAATTCCCTTCCCCTCCAGTGATCCCACGGTTGTCCCACTTGGATCCCTGCTCAGTCCCAGATTTCCCACAGCAGAATCCCAAAATTTGGTTTCTTCAAGTCATGGAACTTGTGGTGGAATGATCCCATGGTTTTTCCATTTAGATCCCTGCTCGATCCCACAGCAGAATCCCAAAGTTTGGTTCCTTTAAATCAGGGAATTGTGGTGCAGTGATCCCATGGCTTTTCCATTTGGATCCCTGCTCAATCCCACAGCAGAATCCCAAAATTTGGTTCCTTTAAGTCATTTAACGTTGGTGCAGTGATCCCATGGTTGTCCCATTTGGATCCGTGCTCCATCCCAGATTTCCCACAGCAGAATCCCAAAGTTTGGTTCCTTTAAGTCCTGGAATTGTGTTCCAATGATCCCATGGTTGTCCCATTTGGATCCCTGCTCAATCCCAGATTTCCCACAGCAGAATCCCAAAGTTTGGTTCCTTTAAGTCATCTAACTGTGGTTCAAAGCTCCTGAATGAACTCCTGATCCGATTTTCCACGATTTCCAGGTGGGAATGGGTGAGGGATGAGGGGAAGGAGCACCAATCCTGGTCCAACAACCAGCACTGCGCCCTGCAGCTCCAGGAGCTCTGATGATCCAAGGGGAAGATCCCATCCCAAAATCCACCTGGGCCCTGGGAATGTCGCCGTGTCCTTGTGCCATTGGGAATGTCACCATATCACTGTGGCCCCTGGGAATATCACTGTGTCCCTGTGCCATTGGGAATGTCACTGTACCCCTGGGAATGTCACCGTGTCCCTGTGCCATTGGGAATGTCACCGTGTCACTGTGCCATTGGGAATGTCACTATGCCCCTGGAATGTCACCCTGTCCCTCTGACCCCGGCAATGTCACTGTGTCCCTGTGCCATTGGGAATGTCACTATGCCCCTGGAATGTCACCCTGTCCCTCTGACCCCGGCAATGTCACTGTGTCCCTGTGCCCCTGGGAATGTCACCGTGTCACTGTGCCCTTGGGAATGTCACTGTGTCCCCGTGCCATTGGGAATGTCACTGCGTCCCTCTGCCCCCAGGAATGTCGCCGTGTCCCTGTGCCCCTGGGAATGTCACTGTGTCACTGTGGCCCCTGGGAATGTCACAATGTCGCTGGGAATGTCATCCTGTCCCTCTGCCCTTGGGAATGTCACCCTGTCCTTGTGCCCCCGGGACTGTCACCCTGTCCCTCTGACCCTGGGAATGTCACCATGTCCCCGTGGCCCTGGGAATGTCACCATGTCCCTCTGACCCTGGGAATGTCACCGTGTCCTTGTGCCCCGGGAATGTCACCCTGTCCCCGTGGCCCCGGGAATGTCACCCTGTCCCCGTGCCCCAGCACTCCTCCTCCTCCACGCGCGTCCGGAGGCGAGCTCTTAATGGCTCGCTGTTAATTAGCGTGACCTCCGCTTGCCCCGCGAGCACGCCCTTGCCTTTGTCAGCTAATTGCCCGGGCTTTCTCATCTCTTATGTAAATCGCCCCGGTCTCCGCGGCGCGGTGGCGTAACGCTCCGCATTCCTGCCATCCTGCGCTCCTTTTTCATGGAATCGCGGCTCCCAGCCCCGGGCGAAAACAGCAGCGACAACAAGAAAAAAGCAGGCGAGCCTCGGGGAGGCTCCGGAGATGAGTTCCAGAAGAAAGTGTTCCGGGCGGGAGTTCAGGGCATGGAGAGCGGGAGCAGGGGGAGGGAGGAGGTTGGGGACAGCGGGAAAAGCTGGATAATCCTGGCCTTGCGTCACCTCTGGCTGCCCCACGTGCGCAGGTAGGGCTGGGAATGGGGCCAGAGGTTGTCCCGTGTCACATCCCCGGGGAGGAGAGGAGAGGAGGAGGGAGGAGGGCTCTGCCCTTCCCTCTGTGCTGGCAAAGCCTGTGATCCCAATGCTGGGTCATTCCAGTCGGGAAGGGCTGGAGGTGTCCAGGGAAGGGAACAGAGCTGGGAAGGTCTGGAGAACTCCTGAGGGAGCTGGGAAAGGAGCTGAGCCTGGAGCAAAGGAGGCTCAGGGGGACCTTGTGGCTCTGCACAGCTGCTGCCAGGAGGGGACAGCCGGGTATGGGGTCAGGCTGTGCTCCAGGGAACAGGGACAGCAGGAGAGGGAACAGCCTCAGGCTGGCCAGGGGAGGCTCAGGGTGGACATCAGCAGGAATTTCCTCATGGAAAGGGTGGTCAGGCCTTGGAAGTGCCCAGGGAGGTTTGGAGTGTCCATCCCTGGAGGTGTCCAAGGAATTCCTGGATGTGGCACTCGGGCACAGCTTGCACTCGGTGATCCCAGAGGGATTTTCCAACCTCTGTGATCCCCACTGCAAGGACTGCGCCCAGCTTCCCTCCTGTGCTGCGACCAGCAATCCCAAATTGCTGGAGTTCCATGGTCCCTCATAGCTTTATCCATGGAAGCTGGAGTTTTCTAAGGAATTTAAGGATATTTTTAAGGATATTCCAGGAGCTGAGGAGTTCTTATAGCCAGGAAGTGTCTGTTTGACCAATCCACCCGTGCAGACAATCCAAGGAATCTCTTCCCATCCACCTCGGGAGATTCCACAGCAGGAGGAGACACCAAGAGCTGGAATGAACCTAAAAATTCCAACAGAGATCCGCAGGATGAGTTTTTCCCAAAGGGGACATTTCTATTTTGGGGTTAAAGATGGCCTAAGTGGGTCTTTTCCAGCATTCCATGTCCTACAAACAGGACAGCTCCAGAGAGAAACCCCAAATATCCCAAAATATCCACCAGTATTTTCCAGAAGGGACACACAGAGGGAGGAAAAACTTCCAAACGATATTTATTCCCCAGACAAGCAGAGCTGTAAAACAAACGAGCAGAGTCGCCGCTCCGATAAATCCACTTAGAAATCCAAACCCAGTAGCAGCAGGATAATTTACATCCCGCGGAGAGAGGTCCAGGGGAAAATGGATGAAGTCTCGGATTTGGGTAATAAATCAGATTCCATTAATGGAACTCATCCACAAATTTATAAACACAGCGCGGAGCCCAGGCTGGTGCTCAGCTCCTGGGAAGGAGGGGCTGGAGAGAAAAGGGGGATCTGATCCATAAACTCCTTCCTGATAAATCCAGGAAGACAATCTGTGAAAAGATAGCCGGGCTGGATTTATGGCACCTGAACGGGAGCCAGGCGGGAGTAAATCTTGTGGGCTAGGAGGAATAAATCTGGGAATGTTCTCCTCTTCTTCCCTCTCCGGAGAGCCACTCGCAGATCCAAGAGTGTTTCCAACTCCTCTCTGCTTTGGCCTTCCTGCCTTCAGTCCTGGGAATGATGAGATTTTTGGGATCGTGGAATGGGTTGGGTGGGAAAGGACGTTAAAAACCATCCAGTTCCACGCAGAGATAATTCCCACCATCCCAGGTGGATCCAGGCTGCCCTTGGACACTGCAGGGATCCAGGGGCACCACAGCTGCTCTGGCAATTCCAGCCCAGCCAGGAATTCCTAATTCCCAAGATCCCATCCATCCCTGCCCTCTTTCGGTTTAAAATTCCTGGGACAGGACAGTGTAAAACAGGGCCAAGTCTTTTTCTTGGAGCAATCCCTGCATTCCTGCATTCCATTTCATGTCAGATTCTCAGTGCAAAACCTGAAAACTCAGGAGGAGTTCTATCCAGGACCGGGATATTTGACTGTCAGCTGTGCCTCATTATGCTCTTTTTGGGAAAAAATGCTTCCCTGGGAGGGTGGGGAGGAATTCCTGGAATAGAATTCCCACAAAAGCTGGAAGTGTCCAAGGCCAGGTTGGACATTGGGGTTTGGATCCACCTGGGATAGTGGGAATTGTCCCTGGGTGGAGATGGATGGTTTTTATTGTATCTTCCCACCCAACCCATTCCATGATCCCGTGATTTATAGATCTGGGATTTAGGGATCTGGGAATGGAGATGAAGCTCCCCTCAAAGTCTGGGATCACCCCAAGTTCTGGTTTGAAGGTTTGGGCTTGGGAAGCTCCCAGGAATGTCTGAGACCCTGGAGAAATCCCATTTCCTCCATTTCCCATGGATTCACCTCAATCCCCAATAAAATCCTCTGATATTCCAGGGAATCCCAGGATGGTTTGGGTCAGAAAGGACCAACCCTGGAAAGATCCAAAAAGATCCTTAATTCCAACCAGGCTTGGGCAGTGCCTGGAAAAAAAAATCACTCAAAATCCCACAGGATCTTCCCTAAAACTTGACAAACAATCGAAATCCTAGGTGGGCGTCGGGGAAAGATGGGAATAACACCAATTATCCCAAACTTTTTGAAGTCCCTCCAGCCCAAACACTCAGCACAGCTGCGATTCCTCCTGCTTTGCAAACAACCAACCGGAATTTCCAAAGGGGAAAAAATTCCCTTCCCATCCCATGAATGCTCGGGAAAGCTGAGGAGAAACCCCAAATTCCCCTTGTGGGAAAAGCTCCCTGGAGCTGCTTGGGATGCAGCAAAATTCCGCTGGATCCTGAGCTGGGAAGGATCAAATAAAGAAAAGAATATTATCCCTAAAAAATATTCCTTAGGGAATTTCCCCGGGGGTGTTGGGAATGAAAGGAGTGTTTGCCACACTTTCCTCGGGATAAATCCCCATCCATCCCCGTGAAGTTCCCGGGCAGATTCCCAAAAATGGAGCTCCGAGGGAATTTCTGGGCATTCCGTGGAATTAATCATGGATGATGCACAAGGCAATTCCATGCGGAGAACATCCAGCAGGAATTCCTGTTCCTTTGGAAAACAGAGGGAAAAGCTCCAGCCAGCACTCCCTGCTGCACTCAAAGCTTTATGGGAACCCCAAATCCAGGGAAAAAATGGGAGAAATGGGAATTTTCTGCTTTTTGACTCCATCCCGGTGTTGGCTCCATATGGAATCACCAAAATTTGGATGGAAATTTTCCTTTGCATGGAGAATCCTGGGATTGAGATATCCAGGGAGCTGATGATGAATGTGCTTCATTCCAGCTTCATTCCAGCTTTATTCCAGTTTCATTCCACCTTTATTCCAGTTTTATCCCAGCTTCATTCCAGGTTTATTCCATCTTTATTCCAGCTTTATTCCAGCTTTATTCCAGTTTTATTCCAGTTTCATTCCAGCATTATTCCAGCTTCACTCCAGCTTCATTCCAACATTATTCCTCTTTTATTCCAGTTTGTTCCTGCAGTGGGTTGTTCGGGAAGGATTCCCGGGGGAATTGCTTCCCTGTTATCCCAAAAAAATTTTCCTCCCACATTCCTAAAACCCCTTTTAAAAGTCATGGAAGCTCAGGGATTGTCGCATGAGAGACTGAAGTGGCGGCCAGTTTGGTTTTTTTAATCACGGAACCATGGAATTCCGTTTTATAACGGAATCATGGAATTCCGTTTTATAATGGAATAATGGAATTCCAGTTTTAATCACAGAATCATGGAATTCCGTTTTATAATGGGATCATGGAATTCCGTTTTTAATCATGAATCATGGAATTCCGTTTTATAACGGAATCATGGAATTCCGTTTTATAATGGAATCGTGGAATTCCGTTTTAATCATGGGATCATGGAATTCCGTTTTATAACGGAATCATGGAATTCCGTTTTTAATCACGGAATCATGGAATTCTGTTTTTATAATGGAACCATGGAATTCCATTTTTATAATGGAACCATGGAATTCCATTTTTATCATGGAATCATGGAATGGTTTTCCAGGTTTTCCCAAGGAGCCACCGCAAGGCTTTGTCATCAATTTTCCAAACCCGCCTTGAAACCAATCCATGGATTCCTCTGGGATGGAGAACATTGGGAAAGGATTTTGGCCTGGGATGGAAATTCCATCGGGACTTGACTGGAATTTAATCCCGACGGGGCACGGGGATGAAAATTCCTGTTTTCCTCTGAGGACACCGAAGGCAAATTCCGGCAGCGGGATAATCCAAAGGGAGGGATGAGTGAGGATTAAAATCTCCTTTGTGGAGGAATTTCGTCACCAAATCTCTGCCCTTCCCAGCTGGAAATCCATCAGGGATTGTCTGGAATGCTTTGATGAGGTGCCCTGGATTGGGCTTGGAATTCCGGAGGAATTATCTGGGATAGAGGTGAGGGAATTGCAAAAAGTGTCAGAAAATTGAATTGGGATTAAGATTTAATTTCTCTTTTTCGACTTTCCCCAGAGCTTGGAGGAGCTGTGGGAAGATTTCCCTTATTCCAAGGGGAATTTTCCATTCTCTTCACCCCAAGAATTTGGATGTGTTTTGGGAGGGATGTCTGGAAATTTTAATTCTGTTTTAGATACTTATAATTTTTAAAATTTATTTAAATTTAATATTAAAATTAAAATTACTAAATTTATTCAAAGTATTCAATGTGTTTGAATTTATTAAAACTAAAATGAAAAATTAATTTTATTTTAAATTTTAAATTTTAAGTTTTTATTTTAATGCTAAATATTTTAAAGATATCCACTAAAAAAACAAAAGGGAATTGGTAAAGGGAAGAAATAATGGGAAAATCCATCATTTTTATCATGGAATGATTCAGGAATAAACCTTTAAGATTTACTCCCAACCCTGGATTTCTCCAGATATTCCCAGTTACAATTCTGAGACACGTAAAAATTAAAAATAACTCCAATTATTCCTCACACTTGGGATTTTGTGGATTTTTTTAGGTATCCCAAGGTTTCTCTGACCTTTTGGAAGGAAGTGGATATTTCAGGATATTGGTCACTTTGGAAAACAGGGGATTTTCTCAGTTTCAGAGCGTTTCCTAGGAGTTTTCCCATTGTTTGGGACCTGGAATATTTGGAATATCAGTAGGGAGGGATTTCAAAGATCCAGGCTTGTGTCCATATTTTCATATCCACGGATTTTGAGGGATGAATTAGGTGGAAAACAAGGATTTTCACCTTAAAATCCAGGCTGGGATTTTTCCCTCCCCAAACAAAAACCTAAAACCGATTTTTCCTCTAAAACCAAAAGACGAAAAGGGCAAAGGAATGGGAATTAAAGAATTAAAGAATTAAAGAATTAAAGAATTAAAGAATTAAAGAATTAAAGAATTAAACCTTTGCTTTTGAGTCTCATGGTTTCAAGACAAGCTGCATCCCAAATATTTCCTCTTGGGATTTTATCTTTGTCCTGACCTGGAATTTTATATTTTGGGGGGGATTTTAAAAAATATTTTCCAGTTGCTCACGTGGCTCTGGTGACTCAAACAAACATTTTCCCACCCGTGATCCAGCAGCGTTTCCCAACGATTATCCCGAGGAAAACCTAAATTTCCAGGTTGGAATTTTGCAATCCTGGCGGAGAGGTCAAACACGGACAGGAAGGTGACTGGGAAGAAATTCCTTTTCGGATTGTGCCAGAGCCAAGGATGAGTTGGGACTTTTTGGGGAAGGAGACAAAGCTTCCGGGAAGCTCCGGGAAGGTTTGGGATGGAGAGTGGATAATGTGGATATAAATCCATGGGAACAGCAGGAATGTCCTCAGCTGGGGTGGCTGAAGTGGCGATGAAACGCCTGGAGGTGAAGCAGGGATGAAGTGGTGATTTTGGGATGGATGGGAAGTTGGGAATTTCCATCCTGGAATCTGGGATGTCTCCAGGGACAAACTGTCCCGCAGGAATTCGGCTGAGATTTTCCGGATCCGATGGGATTGGAGTTGGATCTGCCTCTGGAAAAGGAGGAATTTTTGGGTTTGCAATGGTTTTGTTGTGCCTGAAGGAATGGGGGGTGTGAGTCCAAAATCCAGGAAATCCACGGAAAAGTTATGGGAAAACTTCTTGGGATGTTGGGAGTATCATGGGATTAACATTCCCATGGGATCATGGAATATCCTGAATGGGATGAGATCCACAGGATCATGGATCCAATCCCAACAGTCCCATGTGGATTTAATATGGCTTCAAAATATTCAGAATTCAAATCAAATTGAATTAAATCCAAATTAATTTAATTTTATTAATTTAATTAAATTTATTTATTTGATGAAATTCAAATTAAAATTTTAAAATTTTATTTAAAAATAAATTTTAATTTTAGTTCTCATAAATTTGAATCAATTTAATAATTAAAATTTAAAGCTCTGGCAGCCTTGGGAATGTTCCCTATTCCTTGGGGAACCTTTTCCCAATATCCACCTAACCTTCCCCTGGAAAAGCTCCAGTTGGAGAATTTTCTCCCTGGAAAATTTAGATTTTTCTCCCTGGAAAATTTAGATTTTCTCCCTGGAAAATTTAGAGTTTCCTACTTTTTTTTCTTTTTTTTTTTTTAAGGAACATTTTCCTTGAGATGCTCAAAGCATCCAGATGTTTTTTCCTTTTTCACCACTTTTTTTTTTTTTCCCCAATATATCAATATCTTATTTTCTCTCCCCAAAAAAGTAAAACCCATTTTTGGCTGTGTCCTGACTAAGAAAATATCCATAAAATATCCACGTTGGAATTGAATTTCCTCTCACCCTGAATCCATCAGGACAGCAAATTCCCACATTTTTGGACTCTTGGCATTTTTGGGAATATTCCCTGATGGATCCAGAGTGGTTGAGGATCCAGAGAATTCAGATTTACCTCAAGATTAGGATTAAGAACATTAGGATTTTTCACCTCATTCCCAAGGAATTCATTCAGGGAATGAATTCCAAGAAGGAGGAAAAATCCCCCTGGATTGACACAAATCCATTTCTCAGCCATGAACCAGCAGAGGAAACGCCAGAAATCTTTTCCTGAGGAAAAAAACCAATTTTTGGGATTTTTTGAGTTTCTGGCTCAAGCGCCTGGCTGGTCTCCATCGGAATTTTTCCAATGCCAGGGAATTATCCTGATTTTCACCAGCTGGAATTCAGGCCAAGGATGTGAAGTCACTCCCTGTTCTGGTGGAAAAGAGCAGCTTTGAGGATGGATTTGAATTCCTCCAGGTGTTTAAAAAGACAAAAAATTGGAATATTCGTTCTCTCCGGAGCCTCCAGGCTCTGAATTCCTCCAGGGACAGCAGGAAAAATGGTTCTGTGGTTACAGCAGGAAAAATCCAGGGAAAAGTCGAGTTTGAAGGTGAATTATTTGGGATTTGTGGATTATTTCCACGTTCTCCAGTGGGATTCAAGCCTGGCAGGAATCATCCTTATCCCATTTTCTGGCACAGCGATTTGCCCTCTCCTCAGCAGAGAAACCAAAAATTTGGGACAATTTTGGGATAAAATTTGGGACACGAACATTTGGGACACAAAACTTGGGACACAAAAATTTGGGACAATTTGGGACACAAAAATTTGGGACACAAAATTTGGGACAATTTGGGACACAAAAATTTGGGACACAAAAATTTGGGACACAAAATTCCTTCCCGGGTGGGACTCTCTGAAGGGAAATGGAATTTTTGCAGCTCCACCTCTTGAATTCCTCGGGGTTTTCTGCCTTCCCCAAGGATGATCCCAGATCCTGGATGTGCAAGGATCAATTCCTGATTTACATCCATTTTTAGGTGAGTTTTCCAACCAAAACCAGGGAAAAGTGGAGATCCAGGGCCTCAAAATTTGAATTTTTTAAAGAATGAGTCTGAGAAAAAGACCAAAAAGAGATGAGCAGATAAATTCTGATAGTTCAGAATGTGCTGGATAATCCGAGGGATGGGTAGGGATTAATTCCTGATTTTTAGGGTGTCAGTTCCTGATTTTTCCAACCAAAACCAGCAAAAAGTGGAGATCCAGGGCCTCAAAATTTGATTTTTTTCAGGAATGAGTCCAGGAAAAAGACCAAAAAGAGATGAGCAGATAAATTCTGATAGTTCAGAATGTGCTAGATGATCCGAGGGATGTATAGGGATTAATTCCTGATTTTTAGGTTGTCAGTGCCTGATTTTTCCAACCAAAACCAGGGAAAAGTGGAGATCCAGAGCCTCGAAATTTGAATTTTTTCAGGAATGAGTCTGAGAAAAAGACCAAAAATAGATGAGCAGATAAATTCTGATAGTTCAGAATGTGCTGGATGATCCGAGGGATGTATAGGGATTAATTCCTGATTTTTAGGGTGTCAGTGCCTGATTTTTCCAACCAAAACCAGGGAAAAATGGAGATTCAGAGCCTCAAAATTTGAATTTTTTCAGGAATGAGTCAGAGAAAAAGACCAAAAAGAGATGAGCAGATAAATTCTGACATTTCAGGACCTGCTGGATGATCCGAGGGATGTATAGGGATTGATTCCTGATTTACACCCATTTTTAGGTGAGTTTTCCAACCAAAACCAGGGAAAAGTGGAGATTCGGAGCCTCAAAATTTGAATTTTTTTAAGAATGAGTCCAGGAAAAAGACCAAAAAGAGATGAGCAGATAAATCCTGACATTTCAGGACCTGCTGGGTGATCCGAGGGCTCGAGGGCTCCTGGCTGAGGAACTCATTAAATGCCAAATCCATTCGCTGTCATTCCCACCCTGCTATTTCGGGATGCGTGGAAATATCAGACAAACAAGGTCAGGAAAACAAGGAGAATTCCGAATTTCTGCTGGAGCTGGGGCTGAGCAGCTCCAGGGGATCCAATCAGGAGCAGCAGGTTTGTCCTGGGGAGCCTCGCTGGACACTGATTTGGGATGAATCCCAAAATTCTGCGTCCCAGAGATCAAGAAAAACCACAGCAGGGATTCCATTTCTTCCTTTTCCAACTTTCCTGCAGCTCAGCCCTCGAATCCCAAGGGCCACAACACCTCAGATCTATTTTCAACCATATTTCACTTTTTTTTCATGGAAAAGGTGTCCAGCTCTGGATTTTTCCTGCAGGTGAGGAAGTGCAGGTTGTTCTCCTTTGTCCCAGAGGAAGGAAAGGATGCTGGCAGTTGGAATTGTTGGAATTAAACTCAGAATTCCCGATTTTCTGTGTCGTTTTCAGACCGTTTCACATGAAAATATTTCACATTTTTCATGGAAAAGGTGTCCAGCTCCGGATTTTTCCTGCAGGTGAGGAATTGCAGGCTATTGTCCTTTGTCCCAAATTAAGGAAAGGACCCTGGCAGTTGGAATTGTTGGAATTAAGCTCAGAATTCCCAATTTTCTGTGTCCCAGAGATCAAGAAAAACCACAGCAGGGATTCCATTTCTTCCTTTTCCAACTTTCCTGCAGCTCAGCCCTCGAATCCCAAGGACCACAAAACCTCAGATCTATTTTCAACCATATTTCACATTTTTTTCATGGAAAAGGTGTCCAGCTCCGGATTTTTCCTGCAGGTGAAAATTGCTGGATGTTCTCCTTTGTCCCAGAGGAAGGAAAGGATGCTGGCAGTTGGAATTGTTGGAATTAAACTCAGAATTCCCAATTTTCAGTATCATTTTCAGATTGTTACAAATCCATACCAGGAACAACCCTCAGAATTCCGATTTTCTGAGCAGGGAGACAGATCTAGGACTTGGAGGGGCTGAGGGTTTCATTCCCTGTGTCAGCAATTCCAAAGGATTTTCCTCGGAATCTTCCCTTCCCTGGCACAGGAAAAGCCTCTCCAAGCCCTCTTTCATTGCATTGTTGGCTGAAGAAAAAATAAAGAAAATTCAAAAAATCCCAAATTATTTTTTAGAGTTTTTCTGCCATCCCTGATTTTTGTGCTGAACTTTGACACCAGTGTGAATCCAAGCTGCCCTGGAATTTTGCTGGAATTCCCTGGATTTCCCAGCAGGGCTGGAGAACACAAGCAGGGAATTTGCTGCTGGTTAAAAGGATAATGGGGGGAAAATTTGGGATCCTGCTTGGATTGTGATTATGGTGGAGGGAAAGAGGAAGGAGAAGCTTTTCAGATCTCCATTCCCAAAGCAGGTGGATTTCCCTGTGTTCTCAGGAGTTGTGCCAGCATGGAAATTGGGGAATTCAGGCTCTGGGAGCTCTGCTTGGGAATCAGGATTGCTTTTCCTCAAGCCACCATTGTTTGGGGGTGCAAGGAGCTTTGGGAATTCCCAGTGATGGAGAAGGGATGGAGAAGGAATTCTTGTCCCTCTCACCCAGCTGAGGCTCAGCTCTGCTCTCCCCAGGGATGGGCATTGGGAATCTCAATATCCAAGGAGTGAACGGTGAAATAATCCCAGAATTCCAGGAGTGGTTTGGGTTGGGAGGGAACTAAAGATAATCCCATTCCCATCCCATCCATGTTCAGGCACAATTCCCACCATCCCAGGTGGATCCAGGCTGCCCTTGGACACTGCAGGGATCCAGGGGCACCACAGCTGCTCTGGCAATTCCAGCCCAGCCCCTCCCCACCCTCCCAGCCAGCAATCCCTCATTCCCAACATCCCAGCCCAACCTCCCCTTTCCCACTGGGAAGCCATTCCCTGTGTCCTGTCCCTCCATGCCTTGTCCCCAGTCCCTCTGCAGCTCTCCTGGAGCCCCTTTAGGCCCTGCCAGGGGCTCTCAGCTCTCCCTGGCTCCTTCCCTTCTCCAGGCAACATTCCCAGCTCTCCCAGCCCTGCAGCAGCTCCAGGCCTCCTCTGGATTTGCTCCACACCCATCACCTCTCTTTTTTTGGGGACATTTTCCTTGTAACTCAGCCTGTTTGGCCTCCCCATAAATCCCCACCCTTTAATTTGGGGAATCACAAGGACTGTTCCAGGTCATCCCGAGACGGGAACAACCCTTTTCCTCGGGGCTCTGCCGAGGGTTCAGGAGACGATTCCCGGTTTCTCCCTCCTGGAGCTGCTCTGACTCACCCACACGGAGCAGACACAACTTCCTTGGTCTCATTCCCACAGCAGCAACTGCCGCCGTTGGCTCGGCTTCAAAAAGGCTCCACGGGTGCTAAAATCCCACGGAGCTGGCAGGAATCAGAGCCCAAAATGTTGTTTTTTTCAGCGCTGGGTCTCAGTCTCTGCTCGGCGGCTCTGTCTTGTTGCTCCTGGCGCCGGTGGGAGGCTCCGAAGGCTCCGAGATTTGGGGTTTTTTGGGGGAAAAGATAAGAGGATCTGTCTGTTGTGTCTCCCAGCTGGTTATCCAGGCTCCAAACAGACTCTGGAAAATTGCTGTGGCTTTTCCTGCTCGGAGCAAGGCTGGGTCACTGGGATGAGCCTCACTGGATTTCTTTCCCGTGTCACTCGGATGAGGATGGAAAACCCATTTTCCCGGTTGTAGGGAGGGATCTGGAGATGGAAAGTGACTCTGTTTCATCCCAGATCTTCCCTTCTTTTTGGGGGGAATGAGCTCTTGGTGTGGCACAGAGATGGTGAATTCCATCCGTCTCCTGGTGGGATGGGGCAGCCAGGTGGGATTTGGGATCTTATCCCAGGGAACAACAGGAAAAGAGGGAACAGCCTCAGGCTGGGCCAGGGGAGGCTCAGGTTGGACATCAGCAGGATTTCCTCATGGAAAGGGTGGTCAGGGATTGGAATTGCCCAGGGAGGTTTGGATTCTCCATCCCTGAAGGTGTCCAAGGAATTCCTGGATGTGGCACTCAGGGACAAGGTGGGGATCAAGCACAGCTGGACTTGGTGACCTTGGAGATCTTTTCCATCCCAAACAATTCCATCAGCCAGGTGAGATCCATGTGGTTCACACCTTGTTCCTGGGACATCCCAGCCTGGGGGATGTGAAGCCTCCAAATCCACCTTCCCTTTCCACAGCCTCATTCCATGGGAGCAGGGAAGGAGCAGAGGGTTTGGAATGTTCCCAGGTACATCCCATCCTGAGGGAACAACCCCTGGACACCAATCCCGGATTGCTGAGACCTCTTTGCTGCATGAGGCCTTTTCAGAAAGGAGAGATCCACACTTAGATCTGGATTTAGATCTGAAAAAGATCAGGATTTAGGTTTGAGCAGCCTGGTTTGGTGGAAGGTGTTCCTGCCCGTGGCAGGAATTGGAATGAGAGGAGCTTTAAGTTCCTTTCCAAGCCAAACCATTCCATGATTTTTATTTCAAGGTCCCAGCCTTGTTTAGGAATCTTGCCATAAATTAAGTGAGGAGAAAACTCTCCTAATTTATTTTCCCCTCACTCTGAAAAGGAGACTTTTTATTTTATTTTCTGTATTTTCTCTTCAGCCAGTAACACAAATAATGATCAATTGAAAGCACCTTTCCCATGCTGGGGAAGAGATGGATCAGGGAACACCAGCAAGGGAAAGGTGAGGTGACTGGAACAGCAGGAAGCAGCAGGAGCTGTTCTGTCCCAGCCAGAGCCTTGGATCCCTGCCCACCTCTGAGGAACACATCCTGAGTTATTTATTCCTCCCCAGAACCAGGGCCTCTCCCAGGAGCCTCCACAGATAAGGAGTTCTTAGGAATTCTGCAGGAATTCTGGATACCTTTGCCCTGCTGGTGCTGGGAGTTCATCCCGTGGAGGGCTTGGGTTTCTCCGTGTGGCTCCCTGCTGTAATTGATTCCCTTTCCCCCTCTGTTTTAAATCCAAAGGGCCTGGAACACCTGAGGACTGATTTTCCAGCACGTTCTGAGGGTGTGGGGAGGTGTTTGCCAGGCTTGGATGGCTGGGGAGGATGGAGAGATCCAAACCTGGGAGAGTTTGGAGCCACATCTGGGGCCAAACCCCCTTCCAGCTGTGCCTGGCTTCACCCCACAGGATGCTGGTTAATCCTACAGAGCGGCAGGAAGATGTTGGTGGAGTTGGGATGATGAGGACCATGACCTAGGGGGGGATTGATGAGCCATGGATGGTTTGGGTGGTGGTGGGTGATGGTTTGGGAGGTGGTGGGTGATGGTTTGGATGGTGGGTGATGGTTTCGGTGATAGTGGGTGATGGTTTGGGTGATGGTTTGGATGGTGGGTGATGGTTTAGATGGTAGTGGGTGATGGTTTGGGTGATGCTGAGTGATGGTTTGGATGGTGGGTGATGGTTTCAGTGATAGTGGGTGATGGTTTGGGTGATGGTGGGTGATGGTTTGGATGGTGGTGGGTGATGGTTTGGATGGTGGGTGATGGTTTGGGTGATGGTTTCGGTGATGGTGAGTGATGGTTTGGATGGTGGGTGATGGTTTGGGTGATGGTGGGTGATGGTTTGGGTGGTGGTGGGTGATGGTTTGGCTGGTGGGTGATGGTTTGGGTGGTGGGTGATGGTTTGGGTGATGCTGAGTGATGGTTTGGGTGGTGGGTGATGGTTTGGGTGATGGTTGGATGTTCCAGGAGACACCTGGAGCTCCAGGAACCTCATGCTCTGTCCCAGCCTGTGCGCTGAGCTCCGCGGTGGGGCTGCACACCCCCAGCCCAGCTCTGAACATCCCCAAAAACCCCAATAAATCCACCTCCCCAACCCCCTCCCTCCCTCCCGCTCCCACCCCGCCGGTGGTCTCCGGGCACGGGGCAGATCCCCCTGAGGAATTCCCGGGAACAGGAGCTGTTCCAGGAGTTCCCGCGGGATGAGGAGCTGATAACCCCGGGCGCGTGACGATCCGGGAGGGCTCTCCCGGGTTTTGGGGTTTTTGGCACGGCCCTAATCTCTGATCTCGCGTGCGGTTCGCGTCCCCACATGGAGCGCAGCTGGGGCAGCAGCCCGATAAACGGGGATGGGGAAAGGGGTGGGAAAAGGGAGGCATTTGGGAGGGATTTGGGAGGGGTTGGATCCGACGTGCCGAGCTCCGGCTGCGATTCCCGGGAAATCAATTAGCCGGGGAGGGGCGTGACCCTTGGCAAACCGCGGGATTGGGAGGAAAACATCCCAAAAAGGAGGCGGAGGGGTTGGGAGGGAATGGATTTGTTCGTGGGGGGTGATCCCAGAAATTCCAGCAGGAGCCGGTAGGGAAAAGCTGGGATTTTGGGAAGCAGGTTGCTGATTAAAGGGACCAGGAGATCACACTCATTCCACGCTGAAATCCTGGATTTGTGGTCTGCAGTGGCAAGCTGGGAAAATCCACATTTGGAATCTCCTCGGCAGTTTGGAAACTCTGCTAGTGTCAGATGGAGCACTTTGGATATTTTTCCCTCAGGCTTCAATTCCCTCCCAGAAGTCTGGAAGACCTGAATTCTCCATCCTACTCCTTTGGGAATTTGTCCAGAGCTGCTGCGTTCCTGCTGTTATCCCATGTGGAAATGGAGCATGTGGGAAAAATGGGCTGCAGTTGGATTTAGGGATCTTCCCTCTCCTTCCCCTCCTCCTCGGAGTGTGCAATTATTTAAAATTCAATTTTATATTATTTTAAATTAAATAAATCTTGGGGTCCAGGTCCCTCCATTCCCAGTCAAATTCCACCATTCCCAGTCAGATCTCTCCTCCCTGGTTTTCAGGGATTTCTAACTCCTGTTAGGAAGGAACATGGAATTTTTGGGATGTGACTCGCTGCTTTGGGAGGGAGTGGAGTCCTCATGGAATGTCTCATCCCACAGAAAGTGGAGTTTGTGTGGAGAACTGGATTAGGGAAAGCCTGGCCTTGCCCTTGGCTTTTCCCTGGCAGGGTTGCTCCTCCAGAATTTTGGGAATTTTTCTGCTGGCACAAAGTGGGGAATGTGATTTAGGGTCGGTTGGACACGTGATGATCCCAGCTACCAAATTCCCATTCCTAAACCAGTTTGAAGGGACAGCAGAGCTGGGATTGGTGACAGAGGAGTGGATCCCACTGCTTGGGGGTCACATCCATGGCCCTGAGCTTTCCTTCCCAAAAAAAGGGAACTGAATCCCCATTCCCATGGGAATTGCTCCGAGCACAGGTTTGGGGTTTCCTCACCTGTCTCCTTTTCATTCCACCGGAATGGTGCCATGAGGACAAGGGTGGGAGGAAACTCCAGGACACTGGGAATCTCCCTGTGGTGCTGTGGAGCTCTGGAGAGGATGAACCTGGAAATGGTGTCCATGTGCATGGAAGTGTCCTCACACCTTAATCTGCATCGTTATTCCCAAAACATCCTTCCAAGATTTTTCCTGTTGCATCCCCCTGACTTGTAGGGTTTGTCAGGTCTGCTCATTTCCACTCTGGGCTTGTTCCCTTGATTAAATTCCTTTGGAACTTTCTCGAGGATCTTCCCAAATGGTTCCTCTTCATAAATTCCCCTGGAACTTTTTCTGGGATCTCCCAAACTGCTGTTTGGGTGGTTCCTCTTGTTAAACTTATGGAGAACTTTTCCTAGGATCTTCCAAGCTTCTGCTTGGATGGCTTCTCTGATTAAATTCCCCAGGATCTTTTCATGGGATCTTCCAAAAGGTTTCTCTGATTAAATTCCCTGAGAACTTTTCCTAGGATCTTCCAAATGGCTTCTCTAATTAAATTCCCCAGGATCTTTTTCTAGGATTTTCCGAATGGTTTCACTGATTAAATTTCCCTAGAATTTTTTCTAGGATCTTCCAGGCTTCTGCTTGGATGGCTCCCCTCATTAAATTCCCTGAGAACTTTTCCTAGGATTTTCAAGCTTCTGCTTGGATGGTTCCTCAGATTAAATTCTTCAAGAACTTTTTCTAGGATCTTCCAAATGTTTCCTCTTGTTAAATTCCCTTAGAACTTTTCTAGGATCTTCCAAGCCTCTGTTTGGCTGGTTCTCCTCATTAAATTCCCTGAGAACTTTTCCTAGCATCTTCCAAATGGTTCCCCTTATTAAATTCCCCTGCAAAATTTTCTAGAACCTTCCAAACTCTGCCTGGATGGATCGTGGGAGATGAACCTGCTGAGAAGAGGGACCTGAGCCAACAGTTGGGCAGAAGAAAGGGGAAGTGCACGTGGCTGGGAGAGGGAGAGGACTTGGGAATGAAAGATCCCGATGCCCTGATAGCGTCCCTGTGGGAGGCGGGTTGGTCTGGGGGTGTGAGAAAGGAATATTTGGAAGCGCGTGGGCGTGAGGTGTGCGTGAGACTGAGCCTGCCTTCCCCTCCCCACACTCTGAGAACTTTTGGGGTGTTCAAACAGGCCCCGGTGCCCCAAATAATCCACCCATCCCGAAAAATTCCAGAGTTTGTGGCCACCTGGAGGAGAAGGATTTGCTGCTGAGCCTTGGGACAGGTTTGGTGCCCAGGGGTGGTTGGGGTATCCCAAATCCATCTCCTCACTCCATAGCCTTCCCTTGCCATCTTCCGAGGGATGGACAAGTGGAACATCTCCAGCCTCTCCTCCACCACTTCCCATCATGTCCCCAGAAAGCCATGGACAACCACAGCCTGGAGGTGACATCACTCCCAGAAAAGAGTGAAATTGTCCCCTTTTTATGTCATTATGACAGGCTTGGTTATTTTCCCCTTCCAGACTGCTCCTAAATCCACCTAAATCTTCGTATCCCTGGATTTAAGGCAAGAGCAGCACAGAGCACGGAAACCCTTTTGATCCCAAAAAGTGCAGGCATCCCTGCAAGGGGATCAGGATTCTCCTGCTGTCAGCAGTTCCCCTCACCAGCCTGGACATGTGGAAAATGCAGGCTCAGGTCCCTTTTCCCTCGGGAAAAAGCCAAGCCACATCTCCCACCTGGAGCCACGCGGTGGCAGGTGCCTCTCTGCACCCATTTTTTCCCTGTTTTGGGAAAGCCATCCCGCCTGGAAGAGGGAAAACCGGGATTCAGCGGGTCAGCAAGAAAGAACAAGCAAGGCTGGCTGTGTCGGCACTCTGGGAAATTCACCTGGGAGCTGCTGGAGCTCCAAAGAGTGTGGATGTGTTTGGAAATGAAACAACCCCCGGTGCTGGCGACTGGAATTCAGGTCTCCCCACTCCCAGGGGAGTGTCCCGATCCCAAGGCTCCGGAGTCATGCTCACTCTTGTCCTCTGGAGCTTCAGGCTTGGATTTGATGGATTTTTTCTTTCCTTGCTGAGGTGTTTCTCCCAAAAAAGGGGGGTGAGCCCCTCTCTGGCTCTGCTGCTGGGAAGGACAGGCAGGATTTGGAGGATTTCTGCCTCCAACATCAGAGTTGGAGTTTCCCAGATCCAGGGAATGCTCGCTGGCATTTCAGTTGTTATTTGGGAAGGGATTGCAGGAGTTTTTCCTCCTACTCCTGCACATTGTGGGAATCTGCTGGATGTGGAGCATGGGATGGGAACACCCATGGATCAGACCTCAGTGGTGACACCAGGGAGGGACATGGGACATGGATTGGGACACCTCTGACCATGTCCTGATGCTTTGGGGTTGGGAATTTTCCCTAAAAACAGAGGTTTTCCACTGCCTATGTTGCCCCCGAGGTGACGCAGCAGGTGAGCCGGGGTGTGAGAGTGAAATCTTGGATATCCATGGATAAACACGCCGGATTTGGCCGTGCAGACCCTCGTGGGAGAGTGTTCTTCCCGGTGATTTACCCTGGCAGCCTCCAAAGCCTTCGGAGAGGCCCCTTGGAGAGCAGCAGCGCCTGCAGCCTGGCAGGAAAATCCACCACGGAGCTCTAAACAGGAAAGCTTTGATATTCCTGGCGTTAGGAATGGCGAGCGAGGAGAGGCTCTCGCACAGCTCCCGCCGAGCTCGGCGCTCCCACATCCCCCTGTGGTTTTGAAATCTTTCTAGCAGCCCCTAAATCCCTTAGGATCTCTCTCCTGACCCTTCATGCTCTGAGCTCCCCTCCGAAATCCCAGAGGGTCCCCAAATCCGCCACCGCCGCTCCCCCAAGTCCTGTTTTGCTCCCGAGCGTTGAGTCGGCGCCTGTGGGCAAATCACTTCCACCTCTGTAGGATCTGGCCGTAAAGCAGGGTTAATAACCCCAAATTACCAACCTGTGAGCATTAATGAGCTCGGCCCTTTGAAGGCAGGAGGCATTCCAGCAGCACCGGGCCATTATTGCCGAGTGTGGTTTTCATCTCGGCCTAGTTTCACTTACAAATTGGAGTTCTGCTCCCTTTGCGCTGCACGGCACTAATTAGGCAGGGAAGGGAGGAAATAAAGGTTTCCAGTGTTGGAAACCAGTTAATTTTAGGGTGCTTTGCTTTAATTGCGTCTGCAAAGACATCGGGAAAACGTGTAATGAGCTGAGAACGCTTGAACTCGGCTTTTATTGGTCCCTAAACCCTTGCTTCTGCTAAGTCACAAAATGCCAGTAAAAGAGCGGAGAGCTCGACCTCTCTTTTATTTATTTTTCTATTTTTTAAAATTTTCTTTTGGGGAATGCCGAGGTGAAATAATTCCTCCTCATCCCGTTTCACGTCGCCCTCCTCCTCCATAAATCCCGGATCACTCCACGAACGCGGGTGAGGCGCTCACTCCTCTTTTTTGGGAAGCACAAAGCTGAGGGAGGTGCTGGGATTTGCCCAGGGTGGCGTAAATGAGGCTTTGGCTCCGTGAGGAACATGTGGTGATCCGGGAAAACAGGTGGAAAACACGCTGTGGACACTTACCTCACTTCCAGGCTTGTTTTCCCTTCAGCCAATTCCTATGGATTTCAGCTGGTTTTGGCATGGTGGGTTTGAAGGGAAGCTTTGCCGGGGTTTGTTGGATCAGGATCTGTCTGGCTCCAGCTTGGGAAGGACGTGGAGCTGCTGGAGAGATCCAGAGGAGGCACCAGGGAGATCAGAGGGATGGAGGAGTTCTGCTGGGAGGAAAGGCTGGGAGAGTTGGGAATGTCCAGCCTGGAGAGGAAGAGCTTTGGGGTGACCTCATTGTGGCCTTTTGGTGCCTGAAGGAGCAGCAGGAGAGATGGAGAGAGACTTTGGACAAGGGCTGGAGGGACAGGACACGGAATGGCTTCCCAGTGCCAGAGGGCAGGGATGGATGGGATATTGGGAAGGAATTCTTCCCTGTGAGGGTAGGGAGGCCTTGGGGAATAAAATCGGGAAACCCCAGGTGGGATCTCTGGGGAAAGTGCCTGAAGTGGGGAGAGCTGGGGTTTGGTGCAAGGAGATTTTGGGGGATGAATCTGGGGCTGGAAAAGTGGTGGATGTGGTGCTGGGAGCATCAGAGAGCCAAGGCCATCCTTCCCCAGCCTCTGGAAAAATCTGGGAACACTTCCGGAATTATTGGACCAGTTTGCAGCCGACTGGGAGCTGCTGGGAGATGATGGTTTGGCTCAGGCAAAGGTGAAGAAGAGAAGGTTTTAGGGTCATTTACATGAATTTTAGGATCCAGACATTCTGGGGTTTCTGTCCAGCTCTCCAGAGACATCCTGAGTGACCAGAGCATGTCTGTCATGTGTACAGTGGGATCATGGAATGGGTTGGGTTGGGAGGGACCTGAAGCTCATCCAGTCCCAGCCCCTGCCATGGGACAAATTCCATCATCCAGGGTTCTCCAAGTCCCATCCAGCCTTGGACACTTCCAGGGATGGGACATCATGTCCTAAACAGGATTTGCAGAGAAATGAGGAGAAATGAAGGTGTCTTTAGATTGTGTTGTTCTACCCCTGCCTCTTCTTGTCCTGTGGGATTCCTGGAGGGATCCCAGTCTGCCTCTCCTGGGACACTCCTGATCCCCCATGGCCATTCCTGGAGGAACAGGACACACTGTCCTTGCTGGGCTCAGAAAGCTCGGACATTTCATTTCACCATCTTCGCTCTCTTTTCAAGTATGGACTAATTTCTGACTAAAAATCCAGCCGAGGCCCAGAGGTGTTTCCATGGCTGCTCCAGCTCTCTGTGTGTGGGAAGTGTGGTCATTTCATGGGAATGGTCATTTTGTCAGGCTTTTCCAGGAAAGCTGCCTTGCCTTTGGTCCTGAAAGAAAGCTCTTTGTGAAGTTTTTATGCTTTGGGAGTTTTTTTTTCAGAAATGTATTTAGTTTTTAAGGCCCCCAGAGCAGATCCTGATGAGAATTAAAGCAGGTTGTTCCACCTGGAGAAGGGAAGGCGCCAGGGAGAGCTCGAGAGCCCCTGGCAGGGCCTAAAGGGGCTCCAGGAGAGCTGCAGAGGGACTGGGGACAAGGCATGGAGGGAGAGGAGACAGGGAATGGCTTCCCAGTGGGAAAGGGGAGCTTGGGCTGGGATGTTGGGAATGAGGGATTGCTGGCTGGGAGGGTGGGGAGGGGCTGGGCTGGAATTGCCAGAGCAGCTGTGGTGCCCCTGGATCCCTGCAGTGTCCAAGGGCAGCCTGGATCCACCTGGGATGGTGGGAATTGTCTCCTGAACACGGATGGGGTGGCACTGGATGAATTTTAAACTCTGTTCCAACCCAACCCTTTCCAGGATTCAGGGATTAGCGTCACCCGAGAGCCACGCACTTCACTTCGGGAAATCCCAGCAGTCCAAGCACTTCCAAGCGTTTCCATCCCCCTTCTCCTTGCCCTCGGTGAGGCTGCGCAGCCCGCGGCAGCCCCCGCGGCGCTCGGTACCATGGACAGCGCTAGGACGGCCCCGCTCCCCTGCCGGAGCTCCTGGTGGGACATTGTCCCCGCTCTGCTTCGTGCCCACAGCTCTTCGGAAGGTTTCTCGCAGCAGCACCTTTTATTTTTCCTGGATTCGCTGTGGAAAATCCGTAAAATCCGCCTGATTTGGGAAGGCAGGGTGGGTTTCTGGACCCCTGACATTGGCACGTGAGGGGCTCTCCGTCTGCCGCAGGAGAAAAAGGAGCTTTTTCTCCAGAAGCAGAGATTTTGGCTTCTTAAAATCCCCTATGGATCAGTGTCCCTGTGGATCGTGATCCTGTGGAATGTGAGGAGGAAAAATCTAAAATAAGGGGCATTTTTGGGAAAGGGAATTGGAAATTTCCCTTCCAACCAGGGAAGATGTGGCTGCCCCTGGACCCCTGGAAGTGTCCAAAGCCAGGCTGGGCACTGGGGCTTGGATCCACCTGGGATAGTGGGAACTGTGGAATAGGGGGTGGAATGAGATCTTTAAGCTCCTTCCAATCCAAACAATTTTATCCTTCTGCAGCTCCTTTCTGGAGGTGGGAATCTCCCAGGAATCCTCACCCTAAAGGTTCGAGGGCAGGTCATGGAGCTCCTTCTGGGAACTCAGGGAGGTTCCTCTCCATGGAATCCCCTCGGCTCACTGGGACAAAGGAATGCCAGGAGCAGATCCGTGACATCTTTCAGATCTGACTCCTCTAATTTAATGTACAGAACAGCTCCACCTTGGAGCCTGGGGAGCACAAAGTGTCCAGAGATTCAAACCCAGCTTAGCAGGGAGCTCAAAAGAGCTTAAACTGCAAAACCTCTGGTGAGGATCTCACCTCCAGCCAGGATCAGGATATGGGTGCTGAGCGCAGGGAATTGAGGACATCAAAGCAGCATCTCTGCAAAACCTGGGAGTGTTGGAATTCCTGAGGAACTCGTTTGGCTTCTCGGAAACACGGGAGGGAAAGCAGAGGTGCCAGGTCCTCAGCGAGGCTGTGGAGATCTCCTGGATCTCACCTGGGCCTAATGGATTTTAAGGTGGTGATCTGTGCTGAGCTGGATTTTAACACCAGCTGGACACTTGGACACCAGCTCGGTGATTCCATGGTGTGCTTCCCACTGGGGTCAGATTTAAAGGGAAGTTTGTGGATTTAAAGGGAAAACCAGCACCTGGAAATCAGTGGTTGTGGGCTCTGATGGTTTGCCGTGACCAGAATTCTATTCCTGGCCTTGTCTGCAGCTTTACTCAGGGGAGAGAGGTGGTTCTGAGGCTGA
Source organism: Entomyzon cyanotis (assembly GCA_024500445.1). Lineage (NCBI taxonomy): Eukaryota > Metazoa > Chordata > Aves > Passeriformes > Meliphagidae > Entomyzon > Entomyzon cyanotis. The sequence continues at coordinate 1,179,774 of JAKEPQ010000146.1, read as the reverse complement.
GGATGTCCATGGGGGATGGACAAGGTGATTTTGGGATGGACAAGGTGATTTTGGGATGGGGGGGTTGTCCTGGGAGGTGTCAGCGCAGTGGATCAGGCACTGGGAGGATGTAGAGCCACAGGATGGTTTGGGGTGGAAAGGACCTTAAATCCCATCCATTCCCACCCCATTCATGGCAGGGACACCTCCCACCACCCCAGGTGGGTCCAAGCTGCCCTTGGACACTGCAGGGATCCAGGGGCACCACAGCTGCTCTGGCAATTCCAGCCCAGCCCCTCCCCACCCTCCCAGCCAGCAATCCCTCATTCCCAACATCCCATCTAATCCATCCCACCTCCGTTTGAAGCCATTCCCCCTTGTCCCACCACCACAATTCCTGGTGAAGAGCCCCTCTCCATCTTTTCTGTCATTTCCCTTCAGACCCTGGAAGGACATCCTTAAACGTCTGATCTGTATTTCGGAAGAGCCTGGAGATTCCATCCAAGATCATGTGGAATGTCCCAATTCCATTTCCAGTGGAAGGTGGAACTCCCATCACAGGAGTGGGAATGAGATGGTTCTTTAAGGTCCTTTCCATCCCCAAAAATTCCGTGATTCCCTGGTCATGGCCAGGCTGTGTTTGGTGCTGGACAAACACAAACTCCTTGTTCTGGGAAGTTTGTCATCCACACAGGGACAGAATAACAGCTGGATCATGGATAACTCCCTTTCTCCATTGGGAAGTGATTTGGGGTCTGCAATATCCAGTCATTCCAAACGGAGGGATGACTGAGGAGAATGAGTTGGATCTCACGATCTGTTGGAATCCAGGACCCTCTGGATTAGGACAACCAGAGCAGGTCCGGGATACTGGGAAAAGATGATCCTGGGAGAGACTTTTTCCCTGTGTTTGACAGCTGGATGGTGGAGCAGGGATGAGAGAGGATGTGGTGATCCTGGGAACGATGAGTTCTTGGATTCTTTAATCCCCTGGAGCTGAGGGAAATGGAAAGGATTCACCCTGGAAGACAGCAGGGAAAAGAGATATGGAAAACCCCAAACCACGAAGATCTCAGCTGGACTCTACCATGGAAGAATCTCCCATCACCTTTCCGAGGAGTCTCCCAATTCCTCCCAATCCATTGGCTGCTCTCCTGCAGCTCCAGAACTTTCCTTGGGTCCCACTGGGTGCCGCTGGGGATTGGGCAATCCTGGATCCACCACTTCCATGGGACACTGGGGACAAGCTCCCTGCATGCCGGGACACGCCACCCCAAAACTGTTTCTCCGCGCGACTTTCCCACAGCCGGAGGAATTCCTTGCCGGAGCCACACCTGCCGCGAACTGGTTTAGCACCAGTTTGCTAAATGGGAAGAAGCCGATAGGGACTGGAACTCTGGAAAACACCCGGCCCAGCCCAACCCGAACATCTGCACCCCGGGCAAAACTGCCCTCGGCACAGGAGGTGACAAATGTCACCTCCAGCGCTCCCAACGTCCCCATTTCATTCTGGGGAAGGGAGTTGGGACCCACGGGAGGAATTCCATGGAGAATCCCAGTGCTGGATTGAAGAACTCTGCAGGAAGGGGATGAAAATCATCCCTCGGTGCAGAACTGGGATGAATCTCTGAGAACTGGGATCAATCCAAGCTCCGAAGCCCCTCTGGAAGTCTTGGGTGGGTTTAAAGCTCGTCAACAAATCCACCCTCTTTGTTTTTCACTCGGAACAAGTTTTTCCGGGTCTGGAAGTGTCCCAAGTGAGAGGGGAAAAAAAAAGTAAAAATTCTCTCAGCTGCTTAAAGGAACACCTTTGAGAGGTTTTGGTGTCCTTTGTGCTGAGCCTGAAAACAAAAGCTGGGCTGGTTTTGGTTTTAAGCCAAGCCTGACATTTAGGGCAATTTAAGGCATTTTAGGCAAAATGGGAATTTTAGGTTCAAAATCTTCCTCTCAAAAAATGGTTTTACCCCATAGGAGGATCAAAAAATATTCCTGATTATGGATTGGAAAAATAGAATGAAGTAAACAGTATTTTACTTGTTGCCTTTTCCAAGTAAATATTTCCTGCTTAATTTTTTCAATTTCAGTTGAATTTTGTAGATTCAATTCCGATCTTTTGCAAAGGTTAAATTTTACAAATTGGAATTCAGGATTTCTTCCAACTCAATTCCAGGAAATCATTTCCTCTTGTTGATTTTTTTTCCACCTGAACAATGGAAAAGGTTGGGTTATTTGGAAAAAAGACGGAAAAGGACCTGGAGTTTTCCTGATGAGTGAGGAATGAGTGGACATGGCAGGGAATGGGACAATTCCTCATCCTTCATCCCAAAAATCCTCCACCATTCGAGCTGGGGGACAATCCCAGTGTTCCCATTTCTTGGCTCCCTTCACCTTTGCCAAAAATTTCCCTCTTTTTTTTTTTTTGGGGGGGAAGGGAGGGATTTTCCACCTCCTTTTCCCTTCCGGAGAACTTTGGGATGTCCCAAAGGGAGACATCCCCATGGATTCTCAAACTCTTTGGCTTCTCCCACCTCCTCCCACCTGTGCCAGTGAAACTCTCCCTGATTTTGGCCCAGGGCCACCTGAAACCTCGGAGTGGCAAAACAGTGGAAAATCCCAAATGGAATCCCACGGGAACGAAAGGGAGCACCCGGTGTGGGGTCCGGAGCTGTGTAGGGCAAGGCATGGAGATCTGGAATGAGGAATTGGGGTGCCGGTTTTGGCAGGAGCTCCTGGAGTTCTGCGGGATGATGGATTTTAGGGAAACGGGAGAAGCTCCTGAGCTTTGGAGCCTCCTGCTGGATCCCAGTCCCAGGTGAGTTCCCCGAGCCAGGTGGGAATCTTCCCTTTCCCGGTTTGCAGCTGGATCGGGGATTCGTCACGGCTGAACTCCCCTGCAGGTGAACGCTCAGCCTCACCTGGGCTTCACCTGCCCCAGGTGAATGAGTAACCCCAGGATTTGAGGAACAGGATGGAACTGCTGAGGGGGTTTTGTGTCCCAAGGAAAACCTCTGGAATTGTGGAGTTAGAGGATACTGGAGAGACCCCACATTCCCACCCCACGTGGAGTAAATCCCATTTCCCACCAGGCTGGCTCTGGGAATCTGAGTCAGGCTCCCCATGGTCAGGTCCCTGACCCACCCATCAGAAATATCATTCCATGGGAACACCAGAGGGGATTCCCAGGCTTTTAACTCCATACAAACAGCGATGGAGACACTGTAGGAAAAACGGGAAGAGAATTGTGGAACTTAAGCCAGGTTTTGTTCCTGAACCATCCCGGTGGCTTTGGGAATGGCCCTGGTGCCACACAGAAGCTCTGAGTTGGTTAAAACCCCCCAGGGGAATCAGATTTAATCACTCCTGGATTCATCTCCCTCGCTTTTCCATGACCCTTTGGAATTTAAATTCGCCCTGGCTCTGACTCACCCGTGTCTGAGTCGTGTGCTGGAATTGGGTCAGGCTGGGGGAGAGGTCCCCGGGGTTGCTTTCTCTCCTCCAGGTTTTCCATGGGGAAGAATCTGGGGCAGGGGTCAAAACCCAGGAACTATTTACTGGAATTGGGACCGGGGAAATTGGAGGTTTAGAAGCAAATAGGAAACCTGCTGGTGCTGGGAAGGGGAGGAGGGGATGGGGCAGAGAAATCATGGAATGGTTTGGGTTGGAGGGATCTTAAATCCCATCCATTTCCATCTGGGAACAATTCCCGCTGTCCCAAATTTCACCAAGCCCCAGTGTCCAACCTGGCTTTGGACACTGCCAGGGGCACCACAGCTGCTCTGGCAATGCCAGCCCAGCCCCTTCCCACCCTCCCAGCCAGGAATTCTTTCCCAACATCCCACCCAAATCTCCCCTTTTCCAATCTGCAGTCATTCCCCCTTGTCCCAGCACTCCAGGCCCTTATCCCAAGTCTCTCTCCTTTCCTATCTTTTCCCTTCAGGTCCTGGAAGGCCCCAAACAGCTCATGGCTCTCTGAGCAAGGTCCTTGCAGCTAAACCGGGGCTCCCAGGGCTTTGGGAATGGCTTGGGAAGGAGGACAAGCCCCTCTGGAACTGAGAACTCTGGGAAGTTCCAGAGTTTCCTGGGAACTTTATCTGCTGGCTCCTTGTGCCATCAGCTGGGACAGGATTTTTTAAATTTAAAAAGGGTTGATTTGGGATAAATAAGGAAGGATTTATTTTTTCCAGAGAGGATGGAAAAACCCTGGGAGACATTCCTCAGAGAGGTGGTGGATGCCCCATCCCCGGGAACATCCAAGGTCAGGCAGGATCTGGTGAAAGATGTTCCTTCAGAGGGGTTGGGCTGGAGGAGCTTTAAAGATCCTTCCCATCCCAAACAATTCCATGATTCCAAGCGGGATTGAAGCTCTCCTCACTCTGGGAATTGTTCTGGAATGATTTCATCCTGCCTGGAGCAGGGACACTTGTCCGGAGATGACCTTGCCTTCCAAAATCCTTTGGCCCTTTGGAGGACGTGGCTTTGGGGACAATGGGGCTTTGGGGACAATGGGGCTTTGGGGACAATGGGGCTTTGGGGAAAACGGGGATTCTGGGCCAGGAATGCAGTTTGGGAGAGGCTTTGGGAGTCGGGAAGGCAGGAATTAAGGAGTCAGAGGTGACAGCAGGCTGGCTGGGATGGAGCCTCGGGAAGGCAGGCTCTGCTCCGTGTGGGATCGACGCCTCGTGTTGGAACGCGCCTTGACCCCAAACCCTCAGCTGCCTCCAGGGAATGCTGAGTCCGGCAACTCCTCGGGATTTGGGCCGCTGGACCCACCCTGAGATGGATCAGATAGGGAGAGAGAGCGAGACAAGGATCTGATGCAAGAGCTGACCTCGCAGGGGTGCTGACTTCCCCAAGGATTTTTTTTCCCTTGGTTTTTATTTTCCTCTGTCTTTGATGGTTCCTTGCAAAGCTTTCCCACAGCTCGGGGTGGGTTTGCTCACTCTGGAAATGCTGATGGTGCTGAAACTCTGGATTTGTGTCCCTGGGATGTGTCCCAGGAGCTGGGCTGGATGATCCTTGGGGGTCCTTCCCACTCGGGACATTCTGGGATTCTGGGATAAAATCTCCTGTGTCGAGTCCTGCACCCCAGGTTTGTGTTTGGCAGACAAAGTTTGTGCCTTCAGCTCATGTTTTGAGGCCGAAAGGAGGCATTTGGGGAAGTTTCCTCCCAGTGCAGCTCCTCCTTTGCTGTGGATCATCCTTTTTTAGGATATTTTTCTGTAGGTCATCCTTTTTGAGGATATTTTTCTGTGGATCATCCTTTCTTACGATATTTTCTGTGGATCATCCTTTTTTAGGATATTTTTCTGTAGGTCATCCTTTCTTAGAATATTTTCCTGTGGGTCATCCTTTTTTTAGGATATTTTCCTGTGGGTCATAGTTTCTCAGGATATTTTCTGTGGATCATCCTTTTTTAGGATATTTTCCTGTGGGTCATCCTTTCTCAGGAGATTTTCCTGCGTATCATCCTTTTTTAAGGCAGGGCTGTAACGGGATGAGTGTTAGCTCCCTTCCAGCCCAAACCATCCTGGAATTCTGATATTCCGTAATTCCCCAGACGCAGCTCCTCTCCTCACTTCAGGGCAGCAAATCATAAAAATGTAACAATGACAACCCAGACTTGATTCCATCTGCGGCACCCAGCGAGCCGGGCAGTGTCTCCTCGCGGCTCCGATTTTATTCCCTGAGCGTTTCTGCTGGAAAAAGCCGGAGCCAGGTCGGGTTTTATGGATGTCTCCCAGCACAGGGAAGGAATGAAGCCATCGGGGTGGCTCCACCCGGCCATAAATCTTTGATGCATTGAAGAGAAAGACCAAACAACATGGGATTTGCAAGTCCCAGGCCGTGCTGAAGGTGGGACCAGGCTCCTGTTTTCCAGGGCAGGAAAATTTTGGGGTTTGCCAGAGGTCAGAGAGGAGACACGGAGCCCAAAGTGCCTTTGGTGTGGGAAATGTCCCTGTCAGGGCATTCCCCGGGTTTTATCCCTGACAGAAAGGTGCTTTTATCCCTCCAAAGCATCTTTGAATCCGTATTTTCCTTGCTGATGGTGATCTCTGCCTGTGGTACCTGTGCAGGGAGCAAAGGATGAAACGGGGATGGAGCTGGGATTTGGGGATTGTGGAATGGGTTTTTAGAGAAGGGTTTTTAAAGAGCATTTTTCCACCCCATCCATGGGCAGGGAGAATTCCCACTATCCCAGGTGGATCCAGCCTGCCCTTGGACACTGCAGGGATCCAGGGGCACCACAGCTGCTCTGGCAATTCCAGCCCAGCCCCTCCCCACCCTCCCAGCCAGGAATTCCTTCCTAAAATCCAACCTAAATCTTCCACCCTTCAGCTTTAAGCCCTTTTCCCATTTCCCATCACTCCATCCCAGCAGGAAAAATCCCTCTCCAGCCTCCCTCTCCGATCTCTCCATCCCAAAATCGCAAAGCCTCCAAGGAGAACCGGGAACGGAGATTCAGCAATCCCGGGAGCTCAGCTGATTTACGGCCGCGGAGAGAGCGGGGCCGGAGGGATCCTAAATCCCTTTGGGGCCGCAGCAGCCGGGCAGGGGGGTCAGCCGGGGCTCGGGGCAGTCTGGAGCTGCCGAGATGGGGGGCACGACCCCCCTGGAGCCGGCGGTGCCACCGCGTCTGGCTGGACTCCGTGGAAACCATGGATCTGCAGCTCCCACTGGAACCGGGATGAGCCCGGGAGCTGCAGGCGGCTGGGGCGGGCAGGGGGTGAGGAGAGGGGGTTTGGGGACACAGGGGGTGAGGAGAGAGGGTTTAAGGACATGGGGGGTTTAGGGAGACGGGGGTGAGGGGAGGGGTTTAGGGGCACGGGGATGAGGAGAGGGGATTTAGGGTCACAGGGGGTGGAGAGAGGGGGTTTAGGGGATAGGGGGATTTAGGGGCACAGGGAGTGAGGAGAGGGAGTTTGGGGGCACAGGGGGAAGGAGAGGGCGTTAGGGGCACAGGGAGTGAGGAGAGGGGATTTAGGGGCACAGAGGGTTTAGGGGATAGGGGGTGAGGAGAGAGCGCTTAGGGGCACAGGGGGTTAAGGGAACAGGGGGTTTAGGGGACAGGGGGTCAGGAGAGAAGGTTTAGGGGCACAGGGAGTATAGTGGCACAGGGGGTGAGGAGAGCAGATTTAGGGACACAGGGGGTTTAGGCGCACAAAGGGTTTGAGGTGACAAGGGACATTCCCAAGGCAGGACGTGCCCCAGGTGCTGACAGGGAATTCCGGGAAGAGCAAAAAGCATCTCCACCAGCTCTCCCTGGGAAAACTGCCCCTGCTGCAGAGCGGGAAGGTGAATCCCAGCTGCCCGTCCCTAAATTCCCTTTTCCCCCTCTTTCGGTATTTTCGGGGCTCCGTTCCCCGCGGAGGAGGCCGGGCAGGTGCCGCAGGTGACACTCCCGATCAACCAAGCAATCCAACTTTTACTTTTCCCTTCCCTAAACGGAAGCGGCAGCCGGGGCCGGGCAGGAATGCTGCTCCCGATTCCTGCTCCCTGACGAGCTCGGGGGCGGAGGTTGGCCAGAGCTGTCCTTGGAATGACAGCAGCGCTTCCCACTTCCCACCTTTTACCTGCTGGATAAACATCCCTGCCGCTCCTGGCAGCCGCAGCCTTTGATCTGCGGGAGGGGTTGGGAGAAGGGAGATAAGGACGGGATAACGAAACCCGATCCTGCCCGAGGGGAGCGAGCTGCGCATCCCGGCAGGAGCTGTGTCGCTGCCTGGCTGTGACCTCCCGGCGGTGACCTCCCTGCGCTGGCCTTGATCCTGACCTCGGGAAGTGGCTCGGGATAATCCCATGGTGCTGCTGAGCTGGGATCTGCCTGAGGGAGCAAAGGATCCCAGGATGGTTGGGGTTGGAAGGGACCTTAAAAATCCCATTCCAACCCCATCCATGTTCAGGGACAATTGCCACCATCCCAGGTGGATCCAGCCTGCCCTCGGACACTGCAGGGATCCAGGGGCACCACAGCTGCTCTGGCAATTCCAGCCCAGCCCCTCCCCACCCTCCCAGCCAGCAATCCCTCATTCCCAACATCCCAGCCCAACCTCCCCTTTCCCACTGGGAAGCCATTCCCTGTCTCCTCTCCCTCCATGCCTTGTCCCCAGTCCCTCTGCAGCTCTCCTGGAGCCCCTTTAGGCCCTGCCAGGGGCTCTCAGCTCTCCCTGGCTCCTTCCCTTCTCCAGGTGGAATGCTTCGTGTTCAAAGACACCTCAAATCCCATCTCACTCCAGCCCCAACACCTCCCAGGCTGCTCCAATCCCTGTCCAACCTGGCCTTGGACACTGCAGGATTCCAGAGCAAAGCACAGCCATGGAGGTGGCAGGAAGGTTCCCTGGATCTGTGCCAAGGGTTTGGCTATTCGGTGCCACCTCGCTCCTTGCCCTCCTTCCCTCGGTGCTCCCGAGGGTTGTGGCACCTCCTGTGGTTCCCTAAATTCCACCATGGTGACCTTCTGCCCCTCATTTCCAGCGGGGTGTGGCAGTGGCCGAGCCAGTTCCCAACAGGACTGGGAGCAGCAGGAGGAGATGCCGATGGCAGGGGCAGGACAGGTCACGGATTGTCCCAGCTCTGATGGCTTCTCCACCTGGAATGTGTGACCACGGAGGAGCCCTGGATCCACCGGAGGTGCTGTGGGGACATTCCGGGGGTGGGATGAACTCCAGCAGGCTGGCAAGGTGGAGAGAGCCAGTTTAATGGAAGGTGAAATGGGTTGAATCCCTGGCTAATTGGCTCTGTGCTGGGAGAGATCAGACATCCATTCTCTGCTGGAGCTCTCCTGGCCCTCCAGGCATTCTTTGGAAAAAGGAAAAATTAAAAAAAAAAAAAAAAAAAAAAAAAAGGGAAGGTGTTTATCCCAGTGAGTTTGGAATTCATGCCTTAAAAAACCCAAAAAACCCAAACCCCAAATCTGATTCGGATTTATGGCTCCGGGTCCATCCTGCCTTGGGATGGAGCCAAGGAATGCCATTGGTGGGTGTTGTTCTTCCCAAAAAATGCCCCTGGATCCCTGGAAGTGTCCAAGGCCAGGTTGGACACTGGGGCTTGGAGCAGCCTGGGACAGTGGGAGGTGTTGGGGTTGGAATTCAATCATCTTTAAGGTCCTTCCAACCCAAACCATCCCGTGATTCCTGGTCCTTGGATGATCCCACACCCAGCACTGAGCACCAGCTTTGGGTTTTCCCTGAATTTGAGGGATTGAACCCAAAATTACTCCTATTTTCCTTCTGGATTAATTCCAGGACCAGGGATAACGAGTAGGAATTTAATCATAAATTAATTGCTGTATCTGATGTCCATGATGTGTTTGAATAATAAAACCTGGAATTACTGCTTGGATTTCCAGAAGCTGGGATATTTTCCCTTCCCTTCCTTTCCCTTGGGGTTTGCAGTCAAATTTAATATTGTTTTTATTGTTTATATATGATTTCATTATTTATATTATTTATATTATATATCTATTACTATATTATTATTTATAATTTTATTATTTTATTTCCATTGTTTTATTATTTATAATTTATATCTAATATATCTTTATATATACTATTATTCATATTTTTGTTATTTTACTTCTATTATTTTCATTATTTGTATTTTATATCTAATACATATTTTACATATTATTTATATGTTTACTATTTATTTATATTATTCTATTATTTACATTTTACACCTAATATATATTTTATATACTACTGGTTATATGTTTATTTTATTTATATTACTTTATTAAATATATTATATATGAATTTTTTTTTTTTTTTTATTTTTAGAATTTTATTTCGATTATTTCACTCCTTCAGCCTTTACCATTCCAAGGCTCCAAAATACAAAATTCCCACTGAACTGGGGAATCCAAACCATAAATTGCAGAGAAATCCCTGCAAAGACATTGGAAGTTCTGATTATTTCAAATCTCTCCCCCTAAATTACAGATTTATACCAATAAATCCATATTTCCACCATTAAATCCATATTTTCCCCGTTAAATCCATATTTATATCCTTTGCCAGTGGGATTTGGCTCAGGGGTGGTTTGGTGAAGGAAAAATCCACCCAATCCTGCTAAAATTTGGGATTTACACCCCAAATTACCTAATTAATGCCAATTAGGTTTTGGCAGCAATTCTGGGATTCTGCTGTTGGGAAAAGCACAGCTGGGATTTGGGATTTCGGATTTGGGATCTGGGATTTGGGATGGGAAGCGCCTCAGCCTGGCTCTGTCATCCTCACTGGGTGAAAATTTGGAATTCTTGGAATGACGACAATGGAATTTGCTCGGCTGGATCTGAAATCTGGTCCAGGAGATTGGGGAAAAAGCAGCTTCCCACTCCTTATCCAGAGAGAAATTCCCTGGTGTTTCCTCTCCAGAGCTGCTGGTTTGGAAATAAAAATACAAAAATTTATTTATATCGAAAGTGAGTCATGAATTTACGGGGAAAATTCCCTGGGAATAACATGGAATACAAAAAACCCCACAACAATCCAGGTGTCTTCAGTGTCTTTCCTGGAGAGAGAATTTTTTTTCCTCCAAGTTTGATGCTCTTCCCATTAAAAAAATGGGATTGAGGGAGGGGAGGTGAGGATTGTTTGGTTTGGAATGTCGTGTAGTGCTTGGATCCACCGGATCAGGGAATTCTTCATTCCTCTGGGAATGCCCTGACCCCAAACCAGGCAGAAAACCCCTGTGGGATCACAGAGCTGCTCCAGATCCACATCCCGCTGTCCTGGTGGGTTGTGCTTCCCTTGGATCCACACGGAGCAGGGATTGGCTGGGATGAAGGGCTCAGACAGCTCCAGGAATTCCCCAAAATTGTCAGGAGCAGGAAGGAATTCCAGAGGTCACTCAGTCCAGCTCCAAGAATTCCCAAAATTGTCAGAATCAGGAGCAGGAGGGAATTCCAGAAGTTACTCAGTCCAGCTCCAAGAATTCCCAAAACTGTCAGAATCAGGAGCAGGAAGGAATTCCAGAGGTCACTCAGTCCAGCTCCAAGAATTCCCCAAACCATTGGAAATGGAAGCAAGGAGGAATTCCAGAGGTCACTCAGTCCAGCTCCAAGAATTCCCAAAATTGTCAGAACCAGGAGGGAATTCCAGAGGTCACTCAGTGCAGCTCCAAGAATTCCCCAAACCATTGGAACCAGGAGGGAATTCCAGAGGTTACTCAGTCCATCTCCTTGCCCCAGGGCAGGATGAGCTTTCCCTGCCTCATTCCCGATATTGCCCAAATCATTCCCGAAAACCTCCAGCGATGGCTCCTTCCCGGCAATCCATTCTTTTTCCTTATCTCCGTTCTCCCTCCCATCCATCTCTGCAGTTGAAATTCCAATCCCGGACTCCTCATCCCGAGGAGGGAGTGGTGATTGGATCATCTTCTCCCTCCCCATCCCTGATTCCTTCACCTTTCCCCTGCTCTCCCCCTCATCCTGGATTTTTTCCAGGGTCACCTCCAGGATGGAATTTTGGGATCAGGCTGCCTCATCTACCTGTTGCCACATCATTCCCAGGGAATGAGCATAAATCCCTGGCTCCTGGCTCCTGCATTCCCACTTTTCCTCTCCTCCTGTCTGTCCATCCCTCCTTTCCTCCAAGGATTCTCCTCCCCGTTCCCTTGGGATCTGCTGTTCCGGTTGGTTTGGGGAGGGATGTCGTGGAGGGTTTTTTGGGATGAGGGTGATTTTCCAAGGATCAGGAAGGCTCTGGCTTTAATCCTGGCCTCTGCCCAGGTCAGGTCTGGCTGGAATTTAAGCCCAGCCAGGACTGGGAGCACCCAAGGGTGTCCAAGCCACGAATAGCTCCTGGAATTCCATCATGGATCAGGATTTCCAAAGTTTCTGCAGTCAAACCTGGCCTGAAGGGGCAGAAATTCCATGGATTTCATGGCAAACCCCATTCCAGGGACATCCCTGTCCCCATCCTGCTGTTGCTGGGCTGGGCTGGGGATGGCAATTTTGTGTCCTGAACCAAAATCCCTCTTATCCCATGGAAATGTTGGAGGGACAGGAGACAGGGAATGGCTTCCCAGTGGGAAAGGGGAGCTTGGGCTGGGATGTTGGGAATGAGGGATTGCTGGCTGGGAGGGTGGGGAGGGGCTGGGCTGGAATTGCCAGAGCAGCTGTGGTGCCCCTGGATCCCTGCAGCGTCCAAGGGAATGGGATTTTCATCCTTCCAGCCCCATCCATGATTTTCTGTTCAGCCCAAAACAGAGGCATCACTTCATCTGAACCGGGAATTCCATCGTGTTGATTTCAGGGAATCTCCCATCCTTCCTCTTCCCGGTTTTCCCCCGGATTGCTCCTCCCGCAGCAGCACAGGGACCCTTTTGGGGGACACTGCAGCAGAATCCCCGGATGAGGTGGGAATCCCAAATTTGGCCACTGCCATGATGATTCCAAGCGAGGATTTTGCAAGAGTGGGTGTGGAATCCCTGGCTCGGCTCCAGCTTTGCCGATCCCATGGAATCCTGGAAAAGAGAAACCCCAAATCCAAACCCCAAACCCCCCCGATGCAATCTGGGATGTGTCCAGTCATTTTCCGGAGCTGCCGCGCTGTTGATTTTTAGGAGTGGATGAGGTGATTATCCAAGTGTTAACGAGCTAACAATGATGGGTGAATATCCCAGTGGTTTTTGGGATTTGTGCTGCTATGGGTGATGGGAAAATGGATAATATCCCATTTTTGGGGGGATTGGTGCTGCTGGGGGTGATGGGAAGATGGATAATATCCCATTTTTTGGGGGATTTGTGCTGCTGGGGGTGATGAGAAAATGGATAATATCCCAGGGGTTTTTTGGGATTTGTGTTTCTATGGGTGATGGGAAGATGGAAAATATCCCAGGAGATTTTTGGGATTGGTGCTGCTGTGGGTGATGGGAAGATGGATAATATCCCATTTTGGGGGGGATTGGTGCTGCTGGGGGTGATGGGAAGATGGATAATATGCCAGGAGGTTTTTGGGATTTGTGCTGCTGTGGGTGATGAGAAAATGGATAATATCCCAGGGGTTTTTTTGGGATTTGTGCTTCTATGGGTGATGGGAAGATGGGTAACAACCCGGATTTTTGGGGGGATTTATGCTGCCGTGGGTAATGGGAAGATGGATAATATCCCAGGTTTTTTGGGGGGATCTGTGCTTCTATGGGTGATGAGAAGATGGAAAATATCCCAGGAGATTTTTGGGATGGGTGCTGCCATGGGTAATGGGAAGATGGATAATATCCCAGATTTTTTTAGGGATTTATGCTGCCACGGGTGATGGGAAGATGGGTAAGGCAGGCTTTGCTGAGCTCCTGGTTCTGCAAATCCCCACGGTTGTTTGTGCCAAGCTCTGGGATCAAAGCTGCTCCCCAAATGGGAGTTATTAATAATCCTAATTATTGGATGTTGGAAAATTGGTGCTGGGTGTTTTCCCATTAAAAAATAAAAGGAGAAGGATGAATCCCTTTCAACTTTTGCCCGGGAATATTAACTTCATTTATAAAACAATACTAAGGAGTTGCCTGGAGGAGCCTGGAATTTGAGGTCATTTCTGGGGATTTTATCAAACAATTCCCAAACTCCAAGGGGAGAATTTTTGGGAACAGGGTTTTAATCGCAGTTTATAATTCCCGGCGTTCCCTTTTCCATCCCGACGAATCCTAAATCATTTTCCAGAGCAGGAATAGAGGGAAGGGGTTGCTCCCATCCCGTTCGAATGGGGTGGAACTCGGGAATTCTCCCGTGCCAGCGGGATGAAGCAACAGCTCGTTTGGGAGGTGAAGTCATGGGATCGCAGGAATTAGGGCTGGGAAAAAGCTCGTTAAGGAATTTGCTCCATCCCGCTCCCCCTACGTGCTCCTCGCTCTGTCCCGAGCTTTGTCCGGACTAGTTGGGAACATCCCAGGGGAGCTGAGGAACATCGGAACATCTCCAAGCGAAACTGCCGCGGCAGGCGGGAGCAGGCGGAGGGGTTGAATTCCAGCCAGGAATGGGAATGTTCCTCCCCAAAAAAACAAAAAAAAAAAAAAAACCACCAAAAAAACCCCAGAAATAAACAAACAAAACCAAACCCAACAAAACAAAACAAACAAACAGAAAAAGAGAGAAAGAGGGAGAAGGGGGAAAAGGAAAGGAAAGGAAAGGAAAGGAAAGGAAAGGAAAGGAAAGGAAAGGAAAGGAAAGGAAAGGAAAGGAAAGGAAAGGAAAGGAAAGGAAAGGAAAGGAAAGGAAAGGAAAGGAAAGGAAAGGAAAGGAAAGGAAAGGAAAGGAAAGGAAAGGAAAGGAAAGGAAAGGAAAGGAAAGGAAAGGAAAGGAAAGGAAAGGAAAGGAAAGGAAAGGAAAGGAAAGGAAAGGAAAGGAAAGGAAAGGAAAGGAAAGGAAGAAAAGAAATAAATTCCACGAGATTTCCAGGCTGCCAGGAACGAGCCTCCAGCAGCTCAAGTGTTAAATCCCAGGATCATTTCGGTTGGAAAACCCCTGTAGGGTCGAGTCCAACACAGCCAAATCCACCACTTGCTTTTCCTGCTAATTTCCCCCTTCGGATCCCGACAGATCCCATGATTTTTTTCCATGCGGAAGCAGCGCGTGGCTGCAAATTCCAGGGAGAGCTGGAATGCCGGAGGATTCACGTGCACCTCAGGAATGGTGCCGGTGAGCTCGGAATGAGCATCGCTCCCACAAGGGTCATTCCGGGTCGGGAAAGCAGGAATAGCAGTTGGGATCTGCGGTGGGAAGGAAAAGCTTCACCACATAGGCAACTGTGGATGTGCTGCTGCTGGAATTCAGGCTGGAAAAGTGGATTCCAGGCTGGAAAAGTGTCCCGTGTTGTGTGTGCAGGGATGGGAGAGCCACCTGGACCCCTGGAAATCCAGGATGTGATGGAATGGAAAGTGCTGGGGGAAGGAAGAGAGATTTTTTTGCCAAATTCCCGAACCTGTGGAGAATTCCTCACCCTTTTAGGCCTCTGGAATATCCCAGAGGCAGCAAATTCCAGGTGCTGCTGTTCCCTCTGCCCCCAAATTTCCAAGCAAATATCCCCCCCAGGCCTTTTCCTGGACAAATCCTCCTGTTCTTCCTAAACATTTCCTTGGCTGAACACTTTCCTGTCCTCAGTGGTTCTTCCCTCCTTTTCCACTCCAGGCAATCCCAAAGGATTTGGAATTCCCTTGCCCCACACTCCCTCTGCCCCTAAATTCCCGAGCAAATCCCATCCAAGTCTTTTCCTGGACAAACCCTCCTGTTCTTCCTAAACCTTCCCTCGGCTAAGTAGCCTCAGTGGCTCTTCCCTCCTTTTCCACTCAATTCCCATGGATTTTTTTCCCTGGGATGACCAAATTCCTCAGTCCTTTGGGATCCTGGGCTTAGGACGACCCTTTGGCAATCTGGGAATGAAGAGTCCAGGCAGGATGGGATGGGATGGAATCAGCTGGCCAACGCCAGTTCTTTTGGGAATGCTGAGGGAATCAGCTGGCCAACAGCCAGTTCTTTGGGAATGCTGAGGGAATCAGCTGGCCAACAGCCAGTTCTTTGGGAATGCTGATGGAATCAGCTGGCCAACGCCAGTTCTTTGGGAATGCTGAGTGGAATCAGCTGGCCAACAGCAGTTCTTTGGGAATGCTGATGGAATCAGCTGGCCAACAGCCAGTTCTTTGGGAATGCTGATGGAATCAGCTGGCCAACAGCAGTTCTTTGGGAATGCTGATGGAATCAGCTGGCCAACAGCAGTTCTTTGGGAATGCTGAGGGAATCAGCTGGCCAACAGCAGTTCTTTGGGAATGCTGAGTGGAATCAGCTGGCCAACAGCAGTTCTTTGGGAATGCTGCCTTGCCCAGCTCCTGGCCACACCCATTTTTTCCAGGGTCGACCTTCCCGCCTCGGGATATTTAACGCACAATGGCTGGCGCGGCGCGGCCGTCATTTTCCAGGCAATTATGGAATTCCACATTCCTGCGCCGCTCCTTTGATGTCGGGTGATTTCACGGCGCTTAATGACAGGACACGGAGCGGGGGAAGATCCCATCCTCACCCTCCGGAATCAGCCCCCGCTCCCGAGGCATCATTCCTCCCTCCACCTATTTATCCGCAGGATTTGGTTCCCTCCCCACACGCGGCAGCTGGAGTTGTTTTGAGCCTCGTTACTCCGGGTCCTTAATTAAGGCACCCTCGTTAATTATCCCAGGGGACACTCCTTTGGCAATTGCCGGTTGGAGAGGGAGGATGGCTGCTCCCATTATCCTAAGGATTGGGAGATGTTCTGCAGGATTGGGATTTGCTTTTTCCATAGCTAAAACCACTTTTTCCCCCCATAATTTGTGTTTTTTAGGGATGGATGAAAGCTATTCCTGGGCCTTTTTTTCCCTGCGAGTAGCCAGATGGAAAAAAATCCATTGGTTTTTGGTCTGTCAATTAATTTTCAGTGGATCCTTTGCCACCTTTCCTTGGATTTTCAGTTTGTCCATGGAGTTTAATCCTGGACCATTGTTTTTTTTTCCTGCGAGCAGCCAGATGGAAAAAATCCATTGGTTTTTGGTCTGCCCGTTGATTTTCAGTGGATTCATTGCCACCTGTCCATGGATATTCAGTCTACCCATGGATTTTAGTCTGTCCATGGATTTCAGTCTGTCTGTCATTCCAAGCCTGTGAGTGAGGAAAACCTTTGGAAGTCGAGGAGATGCTCTGGGAGCCTCTGGAAGCAGAGCTGCTGGGGCAGGAGCAGCAAACTGCTCCATGTCTGGGAAACATCCTTGGGAAGTTGTGTCCTGAATTACCTGGGAATTAAACCCCTCCTGGGCTGGATTTCTGGGGAGATGAGGAATTTTGCCACCTTCCCATCCCTGTTTTCCTCGCAGGAAATTTGCTCCAGAAACTGGCAGGGATTTTCTCCTCTTCTGCTCCTTTCCCATGCTGGGAAGATGAGTGCAGAGCAGGAACATCACCCAGGTGGACGTGGATGGAATGAGAACTGATTGGAAAATTCCCCGTTTGGGTTTCCAGAGAAAATTCCAGCTCTGGTGGGCACAGGGGGTTTGGGAAACCCTGACATTCCCTCTTTTCCCCATCCCCATCCCCCTGGGCTCCTGCCTTCCCATCAGAGGCTTTGTCCCTGAGGAACTGCAGGTTTGGGAAAACTAGATTTTTGGGCATTGCAGATCAGCTCCTGGGAATTTAGGAGACAACATTCCCTCTTAATGGACCCAGCTGGCAAAAAAGCTTGGAATTCCACTTTTTCCACGCACTGGAATTCCACAAAAATCCCAACTGGGATTTTTGTTGTTTGAGAATGAATTCCTATATTAAAAACCCAAGTGGTTTGATTATTTTCTATTAATCCAGGATGATTTTCCATCAATCCAGGCATCTCTGGGAGTGAGGGATCTCTGTGTCCCCTTGGATTTCTTCTCCCTTATTTCACTTTTCTCTAGTTTTGTCCTCCTCCCTGGAGAATTCCCGCTTGTCCCGGAATTTCCTCCTAAATTTGGGATCACACACGGATAACACATTATTGATAAAGGTTCATCCCTCCAACCTCCTGCAGGAGCTTTTCCTTTCCCCTCTCATCTTCTGGGAGCACCTGGAGAGGCTCTGAGCTCCAGCATTTGGGATTCAGAGCTCAGGAATTGTGGACATCCCCAGTGGCCAAACCCGATTGCAAATATCAATGTGGATCATGGAATTATGGAATATCCTGAGCTGGAAAAGATCCTAAGGATCATCAAAATCAGCTCCTCTCAAGCCTCCATCCCTGGAAATTCCATCAGCTTTAAGATCCAGACTCGTTTTTCCTGGTGGGAGACACCTGAGGGGGTTCAGGAGAACCCTCAGCGTCTGGATTTCGGTGTTTCTTTGTGGGCAGGAATTCCCATTTGGGAATCTGTTGTCCCAACAGTTGATCCTTTATTTTCCAACCCTTTTCAGGTGTCCCAGAGGGCCTGGAAGTCCCTGAGCCCACATGGACAATTGGGATGAGCAGGGAATGACCCCAGGGGCCAGTGGGAGCCAGGATTGCTTTTCCCTGTTTTTTTCACAGTCCGGGATGGATCCACCCTCTGGAACTTTGCTGTCCTTGGGAATCCTCCCATTCTTTTGGGACAATGAGCTCCTAAATTCCTGACACCGGGACAAACCCCAACAGCTTCGGTTTGTTTCCCTTTCTGCTCCTGATCTTCTGCACCAGGAGACTGGAAGTGCACTCTGGAATTGAGCCTGAAATTCCCTGTAGAATTCCATATTTTAATTTTTTTTGATCTTTTTTTATTTTACTCTATTCTGCTCGATTCTATTCTGCTCTATTCTATTCTGTTCTACTCTATTCTACTCTATTCTATTCTGTTCTGTTCTATTCTATTCTGTTTTATTCTGTTCTGTTCTACTCTACTCTACTCTATTCAATTCTATCCAATTCTCAGGAAAACCAGCTCCAGGTTATTCCCTCGTGGGGAAGTTACGGTTCCATCATTCCCAGGGGAGGTTTCGGCTCCATCCCAAAGTCACGGATGCATTCCAGGAGTTGAGGGGAAAAAGGGAATCTCGTGTTTGCATCCCAGTGTGTTTGTGAAGGATGGAGCAGCCCGGATTTCCATCCTGCAGGGATCCATCCCTGGATGTGCTGGAATGGGACAGTTGGTGTTGATCTTACAGCCGAGGCTGTCCAGGTGTGGATTGCTGGGAGAGATTGGAATTACGGAATGAATTTTTCCAGCAGTGCTTTCCCAGGAGGTCTCTGAGTTCATCCATGTCCTGCAGGTGGGATTAAACCTCTGGAAAACCCAGACAGGTCCCGGCTGATTCCATCCCTGTGGCAGCCTGATCCCAAAATCCAGGCTGGGATCTTCCTGCCAGGACATTATTGGAGCAAAGCTGGAAGAAATCACAGAAAATCTTGGCTGGAAGGACCTTAAGGATCATTTCACTTGGAACAACCCTTTCTTCCTGGGAGAATCCATTTTTCCCTGGGCCTCCTCACTTGTTTTGTAGTGTTAACCCTGGAAAATTTTTGTGTCGGGTTTGGAGATGACCCCAAACAAACCAAAGCCTTTCTCAGGTGGGGATTTAGGACCAAAAATTAGGAGAAGACAATCTCTGAGCTCCTCTGGCTGTAGGAAAAACTAAAAATTAAAAAATGTAAAAAAAATTTTACAAACTAAATTAAATTAATTATTATTGATAATTATTGATAATTATAAATTATAAAATAAATTTCAATTAAATAAATAAATAAAACTTAAATAAATTTTAAAAAAATTTTAAAAATTAAAACAATTTTTTAAATGTAGGAAAAACTCCACCCCACTGATGGGAATTGTGGGCATCAGATAGGAAGAGCTCTCCATCTTTTCTCCCAGCATGCAAATCCATGAATTATAAATTTTGTAAATGAGGGAAATTTGGGATTGAAGTCCCTGATTGTCCATGGCGGGGGGGGGGGGGTCAGACCCATTCCCAAAAAAACTTTTAAATATTTCTCATTGATTCACTGAGCTTCCAAGAGACTCTGAGGTTTTCCACCAGGCTCCTGCTTTTTTTGGGAATTGAGACATGTTGGATATCCAGGTTGTTTGGCTGTTCATTCCCAGATTTCGGGGATAGTTTGGAGTCTCCTGGGGCATCACATGGGGTTTTCTTGGCATTCCTTGGGGTTTAGGGTCCATAACTCGTTTATCCCACAAACCTCCAGACTGGGACGTTCTGGGAGCTGGAATTGCCCACAGGAATCCTCCCTTGGCTCAGGGAATGTCATTCCACAAGGATAAAAGGGTGAACACAACCGTTCACATCTCCCTGACTTCCTCACCAGCTTACAGGAATCCAGGCTGGAATTCCCAGCAACACAAATCCCCAAAATCTCTCCCCATTTTCCAATCTCGTTCCTTCTGGGAATGAGAGCCTCCAGCACTGCTTTAACTGAATTTCCTCCCTTTATTCCCTCATTTATCCCGTTTTTCCAGGAGGAGGAACAGCCTGGGAGGAACCTGCTCCAACACCCCCGTTCTGGAGAGGCTGCAGTTGGATCAGCCCAGCCTGCTCGGGAAGCTCATTGATTCCAGGTGCGGAGCCACAGGAATATTTTCGGGATAATCCAAAGCAGGACGGTCGGTTTAGATGGGACGTAATTGCCGTAATTTGGGCAAGATGGAACTCGCTCGGCTCTTAAATCAAAAACGAGGCTTCGCGTTTCATCCAGACACGGCTCCGGTCATCCCAGGGCTCTTAAATCCATGAGTTGTTGATTTGGGAGATAAACAAGGGATGGGCTTGAACCAAACACGAGGGGAAAAAAAATGGAATTTCTCAACCACCCGAACTCCTAAAATTCCCTTTCAGGACGAATGGATTTCATCCTTTGACCGGGAGGAATTACAGTAGGTTTTCATCTATAAACATATTCCCCTAATTAAATTTCAGGAGAATAAAATTTCAGGAGAGGAAATTTCAACCATTTCATTTGGGTTTTGTTTCATTCCTCTGACCAAAAAAAAAAAAAAAAAAAAAAAAGCTATTTGTTTACCCCAAGCAGCTCAAATAATGGACCTGAATTTAATATATTTAAATATTTTATGTCTTTATTTGATTTTGCGGCAAGTAAAATATTCCCTGAGGGAGCGGGCAGGGTTTGGAAAAAGTGTCCCTCGGGATTCCTGTGGCCTCTCAAGCTGCTGTCCCTTGGTTTGGATTCTCAGCCCCATTCCGCATTCCCCGGGTGATTCCTTGTGGGGAGAGCTGGGAAATGGGGGAGCTGTTCCGGTTTTTCCCTTTTCCCCTGCTGTCCCTGACCTGGCACCGCGTCCTGCCCTTTCTCCCCCACGGATTGCCCAACTCTCCGAGGCCTCTGGCAGCGCTTTGCCTCCCACACCCTGCGGCTCCACACCCCTTTCATCGCAATTCCACACCTCCTCCACTTCCCTGGGATCGTTTTCCAAGCGGAGCCGTGACCTCTCCTTGTTTTCCAGCCCTTTCCCCACATCCTTGGCTCGGCATGTGTTTGGGACAACTCTTACTTCACCTGCCCTGCCTTGACTTGTGGGTTCCTCTGAAATCCCTGCCCACTCCTGCCGCCAACACCTTTGGAAAAGCCATTTATCATGGAGTGATGGAATGGTTTGGGTTGGAAGATCATCCAGTCCAAAATCCCACAGGCAGGGACAATTCCCACCATCCCAGGTGGATCCAGCCTGCCCTTGGACACTGCAGGGATCCAGGGGCACCACAGCTGCTCTGGCAATTCCAGCCCAGCCCCTCCCCACCCTCCCAGCCAGCAATCCCTCATTCCCAACATCCCATCTAAATCTCCCTAATACTCTCCATTTGTTGGTTTAGGAGCACAAAGCCAGCTGGACATTTCAGGATTGCTGTCCTAGGACGGAGTTTTTCTCCCAAAGATTTTCCAGTGGAAGCAAAACTTCTTTTCCTTGGATCACACAGCAAATCAAAGTATCCCAGATCCCAGCCTGGTCCAGGAAGTTCATTATCCCAACACCTTTGGAAGCATCACAGGAGAGAATTCCAAGGCAGTGGTGACATCTCAGCTCCATCCTGAAGCAGCTTGGGAATCTTGTTTCATTCCTCATCTTCTGCACAGATACTCCAAACTGACCAGTCAGGTGGCCAAGGTGTGTTAATTAATTAATTAGTTAAGGTTGGTGAAGTGTTTTGAATCACCCACAGCGATCCCAATCCCAAAGCACCTTTCCCTTATGAATTCCCTGGCTGCAGGGAGCCAGAATTGTCCAGTTGCTCCATTAAACAGGAAAATTGAGCTGGCAGGGATTTCTCTGCTGCAAGGTGAGCAAATCCCAGGCTGAAATTCAGGGATTTTCCACTTACTCATCCCCAGTTCAGCCTAAAGGTCCTTACTCAGCTTTTACCACCTGCAAATAAATACAATTAATGCCAACAGGGGATTCCCTGGAAAAATAGGAGAAATCCAGAGGAAAGGGCAAATGTGCAAGGCCTGGTTCCTTCCCAAAAAAAATTCCTGGATTGAGGCAACGCTTCATCCTCCATGGCACAGAGCAGGAAGGTTTCCAGGTGTTTCCAGAACTTGGGATTCTGGTTCTCTCTTTCCTCTCATCCCAGAGAAACAAAGGAAAGGGAATGAGGATGGATCCGTGTTCACAGCTGATGTGTGAGGCTGGAAAAGTCCTGAACTTTCCCTTTGAGGATGAAGGAATTAATTTTTGTATTTTCCACCCATCCACTGTTTTTTACAAAATTTGTGGACAGTGATATGCTCAAGATTCCCTTTTCCCACTAAAAGGGAAACCAACGGATCAGGAAGAAGGTTCTGGGTGTTGGCAGAACTGGGACGAGGTTTCAGATCCAGCAGGAATCCAGACAGACATCAAGGAAGGGAAGGTGAAATGAGAGTTGTTCCAAAGTGGTGATGGGATATACAGAGAGCAAAAAAAAATGGGAAAAAGTCTGGAAAACAAGGTAAGTTCTGGTAATTCCCTCATGGAAAGGGTGGTCAGGCATTGGAAGTGCCCAGGGAGGTTTGGAGTGTCCATCCCTGGAGGTGTCCAAGGAATTCCTGGATGTGGCACTCAGGGACAAGGTGGGGATCAGGCACAGCTTGGACTCGGTGATCCTGGAGGATTTTCCAACCTCAGTTCTCCCAGAATTCTGGGAAGTTTGATATTTTTTCAGGAAGTGACATGTGAGCTTCACCTGGAAATGAGCACAGCTGGGTTAAAAAAAATTCCCAAAATATCTGATGAATCCACCCTCAGTGGATGATACAAACACATTTTCCATTTTCTGGGAATCTTGGGGGTTAAAAATCCCCGTTTTATTGGGACTGGGATAGGCATTTTAAACTGCCAGAGGGCAGGGATAGATGGGATATTGGGAAGGAATTCCTGGGCTGGAATTCCCAGAGAAGCTGGAATCCTGGAAGTGTCCAAGACCAGGACGGACACTGGGGCTTGGATCAACCTGGGATAGTGGGAATTGTCCCTGAACATGGAATGGGATGGGATTTAAGGTCTGTTCTGTCCCAAACCAGTCTGGGATTCTGGGAAGAACACTCAGGTTAATGATCACCCCAAAAATTAAACCTGAGGTGATCCAAAGAGATTAACTGAGTGCAGCAGCAGGGGTTGGAATGGGAAGCAGAGCAGGATCAGTGCAGGCTGTTCATGGAGGAGGAGATTTAGGGGAGATTTAGGGGAGATTTAGGGGGGGATTCCATCCCTGCCATCCTGGTTGGAATGTGGGTCCAGGAAAACTCCCGTTAACCTCAGCAGCTCCATCCCAGCTCTACATCTCCCACCCTCCTGAGATCCATGAAAACCCTGGCTGGATGCAGAGGCAGAGCTCCAGTGGGGCTGAGCTCAGGAAAAACAACAGAACAACCCAAAAATCCTTTAGGATCACGGGAGAAAGCACAGATGGCCTGGAAAGGGGCATGGAAGAGAGGGTGGGGTCACCCTTCGCCTTCCTCAGGGCCTGGAGCATCCTGAAAATCCTTCCAGAGCCAGGAGCTCCACATGGATCCCAGACCTTGGCAGAGGAAGGAGGTTTAATGGAGTCTCACACCTGAGGGCAGAGGGAATTTGTTTATTTGGAAACAAAAGTTGTTTTTCTCATATTTTCGGGGTTGCTTTGTTTCAGCCTCCAGGCCCTTCCAGCCGGGGCCAAGTCAGGGAGCAGGAGGCGTGCTGGGATTTAACTCTGCTCCTGCTGCTTCCTGGGAAATGCAGGAGAAATCAATGGATTTCCTACGGATTAAATCCAGAAAAGACTCTCAGAGTGTTGTCAAATCCTGTCAACAGGGCTTTCTCTGGAAAAATCTGAGAAATCCAGAGGAAAGGACAAATGTGCAAAGCATGGTTCCTTCCTAAAAAAATTCCTGGATTGAGGCAATGTCTCATCCTCCATGGCACAGAGCAGGAAGGTTTCCAGGTGTTGCCAGAGCTTGGGGTTTCATGCAGTTCATCCCATAGAAATGAGGGATAAAGATGGATCTGTGTTCACAGCTGATGTGTGAGGCTGGAAAAGTCCTGAGCTTTCCCATGGAGGATGCATGGATTTATTTATTTTATCAGTGTTGTCAAATCCTTTCCTTTCCTTTCCTTTCCTTTCCTTTCCTTTCCTTTCCTTTCCTTTCCTTTCCTTTCCTTTCCTTTCCTTTCCTTTCCTTTCCTTTCCTTTCCTTTCCTTTCCTTTCCTTTCCTTTCCTTTCCTTTCCTTTCCTTTCCTTTCCTTTCCTTTCCTTTCCTTTCCTTTCCTTTCCTTTCCTTTCCTTTCCTTCAAAATTATCCTAATTTCTGTCTTTTTGCCACTTCCCCCGATGAACATTTTTGGGGATTTTGTTTTCTCCTCTGGCGCCTGAGGGAAGAAGGGGACATTCTGATCATGGGGAATTCCATGGAAAAGAAAAGAAAGTGGGAATATTAAAAAACAAAAAAATATCATTTTGTTCTTGGAATTACATCTTGAAAGGAAAGCAGAAAATTCCATGGGCATCCCGAGGACAATTCCATCACCTGATCTTTTGCATGTGCAGCAGGTTCATCAGCCTAGCAAAGCAAATTCTGGGCTGGAGCCTGAAATTTCTGGGAGCCAAAAGTTGAGGGAAGAGGGAGATCGAAGCAAATATCCGGGATTTGTTGTTCCCAATGTCCAAGGGGTTGAAAATCCATGGAAAGCTTTGCCACACGGTTCAATTTTGCAGGGTTTTCCAGGTTTTCCTGCAGCTTTGCTGCTCCAAGTCAGGAATCAGAGGAATATCATCCTTGCAGGGGCTTTTTTAGGGATTTCTCCAAGGAAATATCAAATCCCTCATGGAAAACAGAAAATCACCCCATTGAACAACTGATTCCAGGGGTGAGCATCACAAAAGAGTGCTGGAAAACATTCCTGGCTGGAATACTGAGCTTTTGGCTTCTCACGTTGCTTTTTCACGGATTTGCCTCATGACTTGGATTCCGTTTGTCCCATCAGCAGATGGGAGAGGAAGGTGAGGAGTTCCAAGGGTGAAATCAAAGGAATTCCTTCCAGGTCGGTGTCTCATTCCATGCTAAGGTTTCAGGAGAGGGAGCACTGGGAAATGTTCTCATTCCAGAGGTGAGCAGGGGGATTAAATATTTCCTTTTTCCCCCTGTGTTTTCCACTTTGTCACCGCAGAAACACGGAGGGGACCAGGAAAAGTGCAATGGAAATGGGAAAAGCCACATTCCAGCCACGGAGGAGCTGGATGCAGCACAAATCCCACGTCCAGGTGAGGCAATCCTTGCTCAATCCTATGGGAAATGTCAGTTTTCCTCTTCTCCCATCTCTGGATCCAGGATATCACCACGAGACCAAAGGCGATTTCCAGTGTGGATGGAACCCAGGATGCAGGGAATGCCAAGGACACAGGGATTGATTAACAGTGCCTTTGAGCTATTTTTCCTATCAAAACACGGAGATAAAAAGTTACAAACGATCGGGAATTCCGCCAAGGGGTTGCACAACCAGCGCTGAGGCGAGGAAGCCGAAAGCGCGACTCCGTTGGGTGGGAATCGCTCCCGACCGGAAGGATTCCGGATCCTCCCAGAAAATGTGGTGGAGTGAACTCTGAGTAGGTGACAGTTCACCAGGAAGAGAAGCCACCGGGATATTTTTGGAAGAGGTGGAATCTCCGGGAGCCGACTGGTTGCTCCACGGAGCCGGAATTGCATCCGGAGGAAGTGTTTTAATCCGTGAGATGGCTCAGTCTGGGAGGTGGTTGGGGCTCCTTGTGTGCTCTGGAAACTTCTGGAAATGCTGGAGGGATCTGAGTCCATCCAGTCCATCCTGCCTGACAAACCTGGATTCAGGTTTTCCTGGAATGTTGGAGAATCCAAGTCACAAAAGACATTGAGGGTCATCCTGACTGGCTGCTTCTCTGGGAAAAATCAGTCTCCTGTAAATAGTGATGTGTCCACAGGTCTCTTGGGGATTTCCTGGATAATTTATGGTCAGAGAACCACGGAATTCTGGAATGGTTTGGGTTGGAAGGGACCTTAAATGGATCTAACCTCAATCCTCCACTATCCCAGGTCGCTCCAAGCCCTGCCCAGCCTGGCCTTGGACACTTCCAGCCACAGAATCTCTGGGAATTCCTGTGCCAGGGCCTCACCCTCATCCTGACTTCCAGACACTGGATCCCACACATTCCAGGAGGTGTCCCTGCCCATGGGGAG
This sequence comes from Entomyzon cyanotis, assembly GCA_024500445.1. NCBI lineage: Eukaryota > Metazoa > Chordata > Aves > Passeriformes > Meliphagidae > Entomyzon > Entomyzon cyanotis. The sequence continues at coordinate 1,153,653 of JAKEPQ010000146.1, read as the reverse complement.
GGTGGGACTGGATCAGCTTTGAGGCCTCATCCCACCCAAACCATTCCATGATTCCAAGGGAAGCAGCCACTGACCATCCTATGGCTTTGGATGCTCCTGGGTTCCACAGGGATGGGAACATTGGGAATCTGTCACTGGAAGATTTAGGAGAGACCTAAAAAGCCCAGCCCAGCAAACTGAGTATCAAGGGCAGGACTTGTCCCAGATTGTCCCAAATCCATCAGGGACAGCCCTGGCTTGGCTTTGGATGCTCCAGGAGCTTCCCATCCCAATGAATCCCACTTATCCCAACATTCCCACTTATCCAACATTCCACATCCAGTTCTCTCCCCAGGCTGGACTTTGGGTTCAGCACCAACCACTTTTTAAATTATTTTAAACTCTAGGATTCATTTAACCTTTTCCCCCTTTTTTTATTGTGAAAAGGAGCCTTTTACACTTCCCTTTTCCCTGATTTATTCCATACAGGTGTCCAGTGGAGGGATTCATGATTTTTGGGACAGGATTTGCTTTTCAAGGGACAAGGGGAAGATAGAAAAAATTGGAATTTTTCCTGGGAACAGCAGACTTAGGGCACCTGTCAGCACCATTTTTTTGGACAGGCAGCCCCAAAAAAGACTCTTGGAAAACCTGTGCCATGAAAATTCCTAACTGAGAACAGCATTTTTTTTTGGACACACCACAATTCCTGAATTTCCCTCATGGAAGTGAAGAGATTCCAGGGAGAGAATCCCAGGGAGATGAATTTCAGAAAACAAGGAAAAACCACCAGGATCGTATTTCAGATTTCTGGGGCATTTCGTTTGTGTTACTTTAATTCCAGAGGAATAATTTTGATAATTTTCCACGGATCCATCAGGCAACGTGACTCAGGCCGTCATGACTGAGTCATGGAAGTATTCCCTGATTTCCTTTTCCAATCGTTCCAGGCAAATCTCTGCTCTCCCTCTGGAGATCAAAGCCAGCCCTGTTTGTGTTGTAATTAATCCTTAACGAAGCACCTTAATTACAACACAAACAGGAGCTCCTTTGATCCGGGAGGGAGGAGAAGGAATTTTCGGGAGCAGCTGCTCGGAAGGATTGGGGAAAAGAAAATAAAAATAGGATTTTGGAGCTATTTCAGGGCATTTTGGGATGCCAGGAGTGCCTTCCATAGCATAGGGAGGAATAATATAAATATAATAAGATGTTACTGAAATCCCATAAAATAACCCAGGAATTCTTTGAACTTTGAGCTTTGAACACATCCAGGATTCCTGTGGGATATTTATATGAGTATAATAAAATTGTAGAAAAATATTATAGAAGAATATATAAAATTATATAACTATATATAAATATAAATATATATAATAAAATTCAATGGGGTAACGTAAAAATGGCACTATTTAAATATTATTTAATTAAATTATTTCATGTTTTTTTAATAAGAAAAGACAAAATTAGGAAGGGAAAAGAAACCTCCTAAAGTTTGTTAATTAAAAATTAATCAGAACACTCAATTTTTATTAAAATTGCATTAATCACAGGCAAGATAATTCCATCAACACCTTCTTCTCTTGGATTTCCTTATCCAACTTGGATAGGGAAGAAGAATTTGTAAGGTCAGATGTGGAGATAAAAAAAGGGAATTCCATGGAAAAGTGTCCTTGTGCTGGGCCAGGATTGGTGCTTTGCCAAAGGCATGGATCCACACCAAAATTCCATGATTTTTTATTCCAGTCCCACCAGCTCCTTTAGGAAGTTCTCCTGCTGGCTCAGAGTTATCCAAGGTCATGGGAAGGCTTCTCCTTGGTGGTTCCTGCCTGGATTCCCAAGGATTTTCCTCCATCTCCCCCTTTCCTCGCATTCCAAAGGCAAAACTGTTGGATTTCTCTGTCATCCGAGGGGAGCTGAGGATGGTTTTTCTGGGAAAACCGAGTCCTGATCCCACCTGAGCTGATGGCTGGGAATTCACCCTGTGGATGGAAGCCAAACAAAGCTAATTCTGGGATCAGAATTCCCAGATTCCCAGCTTTCCTCCCTCTTCCTAAGGGCCCATCTTCTCCAAAGGGTGAGGAATTAGGAATTTTCCACCCATCTCCTGGCTGAGGTGGGGAAGATTCCCATAATCCCTCCAGAATTCCCAATGGGAGACAATCCTGTAGCTTTCCAAGCCCAGAGGAGCACTGGAGACTCAGATTCAGGGGGAGAATCAGGATCTGCCCTTTGGTTTGCCCCACAAGGAAATCCTGGGCTTCTTCCTTGCATCCCAAACTCCTTCCTTGCTGTTCCATTTGGGAAAGCTAAAACTCCAGCAGATGGGCCTTGAGAAAGAGAGGGAAGCAGGAATCTGGGAATTCTGATCCCAGAAATAGCTTTATTTGGCTTCCACCCACAAGGGGAATTCCCAGCCATCAGCTCAGGTGGGATCAGGACTCGGTTTTCCCAGAAAAACCATCCTCAGCTCCCTCGGATGACAGAGAAATCCGACAGCTCTGCCTTTGGGATGTGGGGAAACACAAGCAGGGGAGATGGAGGAAAATCCTTGGGAATCCAGGCAGGAACCACCAAGGACCTGGATATGACCTTGGATAACTCTGGGCCAGCAGGAGAACTTCCTAAAGGAGCTGGTGGGACTGGAATAAAAAATCATGGAATTTTCGTGTGGATCCATGCCTTTGGCAAAGCACCAATCCTGGCCCAGCTCAAGGACGCTTTTCCATGGAATTCCCTTTTTTTCTCCACATCTGACCTTACAAACTCTTCTCCCTATTTTTTGTTTTTCCCCACTTTTCCCCCCTCCTCTTGTCCCTTCCCGTTTTTCCCTTCGTGCCACCGGCATGAAGCAGCTCCGGGTTGGATCGAGAGCACCGAGAAGCCGCAAGGAATCAAGCGGGATAATGGGAAGAAAGGCTCAACGGCTCTCCCGGGGGATTTCGCAGGGTTTTCTCTCCAACTGTTTTCCACGGAGTCGAAAGTTCAACCTCCCATTTGCCGGAAAGGAAGGGGAAAAAAAAAAAAAAACCAAAAAAAATGAGAGAAAGAAAGAGGACAAGTCGTGATGTGGGAATCTTTGGCCTGGGATGAAGATGGAAGGCGCCACTCGGAAAAGCGGAGCTCTTCCAATGAGATCCAGATGTTCCTCGTGTTCCTAAACACATCCAGGCCGTTTCCAATTAGCCTGGAATTAGAGCAATAATGGGAAACAAAACAGGGGTGGTGCTTGGGGTTGTTTTCCCTCTCTCTCCGCCGTGTCCTTCCCTCTCTGCCCCAGCTGGATCGGGAATTTTTCTCCAGCTGCCGTCTCCTGGTGCTTCCTGGAATGATCCCGATCATCCCATATTCCACTCATCCTTCCTTTCCTCATTTTCCCCAGACAACGGGATGTGGGATGAGGTCTTCAAATGGATGAGAACGACCCGTTCTGCTCATTTTCTGCTCGTTAGGAGCTCATGGATAACGACACTTTTATGGATTTTTTGGGGATTTTGTTGTTTTTTCCAAACCAAGCTTCAACCAAACGTCTTTTCTCAGCTGTGGGATTCCTCATTAGGGCAAGAAAAGGGGTGAATTTGTCTGCAAATATTGAATTTTTGGGATTCTTCATTAGGGAAAAAAAAAGGGGTGGGTTTGTCTGCAAATATTGGATTTTTGGGATTCCTCATTAAGGCAAAAAAGAGGGAGGGATTTGTCTCCAAACATTGGATTTTGGAATCAGAAATTGTCCTGAACTACTTTGTTTCCTCCTTTTTTTCCCCCCAAGAAATCAGGGAATTTTGTTGAGGATTTTTTGGTGATCCAATACAGGTCAAGAGTGAAAACAAATTAAAGGAATCCCAAACCCAACCCCTCTTTCCCAACTTCCCCCAGCTCCTTTGGCAAATCTGGATTTTAAGCCTTTTCCTCGGATTTTTTTTTGTGGAACGTTCCACCCCCATTGCAGGGGATTGGAAGGAGAGGATCCTTATCCCAAATCATTCCATGATTTTATAACCGGCAAATCATTAAAATAGTTAATTAAGGAGAAAGAGGCCATGTGGGGCGAATAAAGAATAAAATAATAAATCATAAAATTAACAAGAAATGTAAGTCATAAAATATTAAAATAAGAAACAAGAAATATATATAATAAAAATAAACAGTCAATACTAAATAAAATTAATAAATAATAAAATAATTAATAAATAATATAAAAGTGAATAATAAATAATTGTGGGGTGGGAACGGTCCTGGCAGGGCTCAGGTGGGAACATCCATAATTCCACAAATTCCATGTCCATAATGCTCCTGGGCCTGTTCTCCATGGCTCTTTCCATGTGACAGCATCCAATCCCCTTCCTCTGTTCCTCAGCCATGAACTGGGGACAGACACCTTCCAAAATCCCCATTTTTCCTCCCTCCCATTCCCACAAAGGAGAAATTCCTACAGACTCCTCAGCAGGAAGCTGAGGCCTTTCCCAGGGAAGAGCATGGCACAGCAGGATTCTGCTTCCCAGACCAAGCTGGGATCCATTCCACTTCCAGAATGAGAATTCCCTTGTCTCCACACCCCCGGGTTGGGCAGGATATCCCAAACCAGGAATAACCTTACAAATTCCATACCCACAATACTCCCGGCCTGTTTTCCATTCCCCTTTCCCGTGTTCCTCAGCCATGAGCTGAGGGAAGACACCTTCCAAAATCCCCATTTTTCCTCCCTCCCATTCCCACAAAGGAGAAATTCCTACAGAGGCCTCAGCAGGAAGCTGAGGCCTTTTCCAGGGAAGAGCATGGCAGATCAGGATTCTGCTTCCCAGACCAAGCTGGGATCCCTTCCACTTCCAGAATGAGAATTCCCTTGTCTCCACACCCCTGGGTTGGGCAGGATATCCCAAACCAGGAATAACCCTTCAAATTCCATATCCATAACACTCTCAGCCTGTTTTCCACGGCTCTATTCATGTGGCTGCATCCATTCTTTTTTTCCCGTGTTCCTCAGCCATGAACTGAGGACAAACACCTTCCAAAATCCCCATTTTTCCTCCCTCCCATTCCCACAAAGGACATCCAGCAGGAATCTCCCCGCTGCGCATCTCCGTCCTTCCCAACCCCGACCCTCATTTATCAGGAGCTCAATCCCTTTCTTCTTTCCCTTCCTCTCCTTCCAAAGTCCATTTACAGGAAGCCACAGCCTCCACATGGACATTGTTCGTCTTTTTTCGGAGCTTTCCTTTATTTCCCCGGAGATTGTTCCAGGAGACAGAGGAATAAAATAAAACAAATGGATTCTGGATTCTTCACTTTATTTTTTTCCTTTTCTTTTCTTTTCTTTTTTCCCCCCTGCAGTTTGTGTGTTTTAATTACAGAGAGCAAACCAAACAATGGAATCATCCCATCAGCTCCTAAGTGTGCTGGATGGGATGTTCCTTGTGGGAAAGATGCCTCCTTGAAGGGAAAAACAGGAGATTCCCTGGGGAAACCTCTTCCCTGAAACTCAGTTTGTCCTGGCGCAGCCCGGAATGCTCAGGTCCAGCTGTATCCCAATCCCAGGATCCTGAGGGTTTATTCCCTCCAGGATGAGACACCTGGACACCCTCCAGGTCCAGCTGGCCCCAATCCAGGTGGCTCCCATGTTTCCAAACCTCAATTCCCGATTTTTCCAGGCCTGGTTTAGCAGGGACAGGATTACCACGGGATCTGCTGGATCAGCTCTACAGCAGAGCTGATCCATGCTCTGGAAAACCTGGAAGCTGCTGCTGGCATGGATCTGCCCAAGCAGCAAAGCCAGAGGGTGCTCCAGGACTTTGGAGATGTGTCCTGGCTCCAGGGAAATCCCAGTTTGGAGTCAGGACACGTCCAGGGATTTACTTCCCCAGGTGGCTGGAGGATCCCAGGACAACCCACCTGCTTGTTCCCACCTTCTCCAAGGGATTGGAATTCCTCCTGTTCCACTGGAGAGGATTTCCACAGGACAGACCCACTGCCAGCTGTGGATAAAAGCTTGGGAAGTGCTGGCTTTGCTCCTGTGGCGCAGGACGGGGAGCCTGGAGATCCTTCCTGAGCTCCTGCAAAATCCCGGGTGGTTCCCTGGGACATGGAGGGGCTGGAGGTGTCCAGGGAAGGGAACGGAGCTGGGAAGGGGCTGGAGAACCAGGAAAAGCTGAGGAAGCTGGGAAAGGAGCTCAGCCTGGAGAAAAGGAGGATCCAGAGGGATCCTTTTCCCGCTCTGAAATTCCCTGACAGGAGGGGGATTTGGGATCTTAGCCCAGGGAACAACAGGAAAGGAGGGAACAGCCTCAGGCTGTGCCAGGGGAGGCTCAGGTTGGACATCAGCAGGATTTCCTCATGGAAAGGCTGGTCAGGCCTTGGAACTGCCCAGGGAGGTTTGGAATTCCCATCCCTGGAGGTGTCCAAGGAATTCCTGGATGTGGCACTCAGGGCTCAGGACGGGGATCAGGCACAGCTTGGATTTGATGATCCTGGAGAACTTTTCCAACCTCAACAATTCCACAACTGAGCAATCCTCCCCTGAACCCCACTGCTCCCAGCTCAGCTCCTCCACACCTCCCAAATCCTTCCAGCTTCTCATTCCCACAGCAGGGACAAGACCAAAGCTGCTTCCATAGGCTCTGGCCATCCATCCCCAGGAGCTCCACCTTTCCGATGAGCAAGGAGAATCCCGATTTCCTCCATCCCTGCTGCTCCAACCTCGCATCCGGAGGGCAGAGCAGCAGGAGGCTGCTGTCGGATTTCTCCCACAGCCTGTCACACTGCAGGAGCCCGAGAGGGAAAAATGACCTTTGGAGCTCCACAGGAGCCGAGTCCGAGCAACTCCTCCCGATCCTGCTTCCCACCCAACCTTTCGGCTCAGGCACGTTCCCGTCGGGAACACGAGCTGTCGGGGCTGCGTGAGAAGGGCAGGCAGGGCTTGGAGAAAGTCTCTGCAGATCTGGTTGAAGTTTAAGCCTGGCCTTGAGCGGGGAGTGATCCGAAACAGGAGAGGTGAGGGGAATCCAGGCTGGAATCAGCTCCCTGAGACGGGAAAGGGTTGGAGGTAATCCCAATTTTTACAAAAGCCTGGATTTTGGGGGCAGAGATGGGATCACGCCTCGTTCCCTAAACTCTCCTGGAGGTGGCTTGGAAATGGGGATGAGGTGAAGTCCTGGAATGATCCAGAGGTTGGGATTGCCCCTTGGAGCTCCCATTTTCCCAACAACACAAACCAGGAGAGGCCTTTGTTCCTTTTAACATGGAAAAAAAGGATTCTTTCTTCCAGCCTTTACCTTTAGGAAGTATTTAAAGTTCAGTTTGCCCTTTGGAGGCGTTAAAATAATCCAGATTATTAATTTGCATTGCAATCAGAGATCTGAGCCCAGCTGTGCTCCCAGATCAAGGAATATCCTGGAATGACTGGGGCTATCTGGGATCCTGCAACGGGGAAACAAACAGAAAGGAAGAGGAAAAAGAGTGGAAGTTTTTCTGGGAATTTCCTGTTATCGTTCTTAGGAAAAAGCATAGCAATATCCTGGAATAGCCAGGGCTATGTGGGATCTTGCAATGTGAAAACAAACAGAACAAAAGAAGAAAAAGAGTGGAAGTTTTTCTGGGAATTTCCTGTTATCATTCTTAGGAAAAAGCACAGGAATGGGGTGTAGGATAAAAGCTGGATCTTGGATAGACCCACCTGGTATCCAAGCCCATCCTGATTCCCAGGATTCAGCTCCAAGCTCACATCCAAGTCCTTGGCTGTAAATTGGGAAGGAGCAAATGGAGATTTTGGATACGGGCACCAAACTTGGCCTCTGCCATCCCTCAGAGTCCTCTTTCCACTCCCAAATCCATGGATTATTCCATCAAACTTCAATGAACCTGGCACAGGCTGCCCAGAGATGTGGAATTTCCATCCCTGGCAGTGTCCAAGGCCAGGTTGGACAGGGCTTGGAGCAGCCTGGGACAGTGGGAGGTGTCCCTGCCCATGGAAGGGGCTGGAAAGGAATGATCTCCAAGGTCTCTTCCCACCCAAACCATTCCATGATTCTTCCCACTTTTAAAAATCCTGCACCTGCATTTTTTCCTCTTGGTTAGGAAAAGGATGTGGAGGGAAAGGAGCTTTTCCCAAGGATAAATGGAGTCGCTTTGAGCTTCTAAAAGCAATTTTCCAGCTGCAAAATACATTCCCGAGGGACTTTAAGAGGGATCACCAACCTGTGCTGCTCCTTGGAATCTAAATAAACAAGGAATGAACTTCCCAACTCAAACACCGACCAGCACAGGTGGCTGAGGGATCCAGGAAGAGAATCCAAACTTTTCCAATCATCTCCTGCTGGGTGGACCGTTGTCAAAGCTCGTTAATCCCAGTTCTCCATCTCTGCCTAATTAGTCACTGGGGTTATTCCAGGGATTACACCACTTTGGAGAGTTCAGCTCGTGGTTCATCCTGGTGAAGCAGGAAGAGAAAAGAAGGACAAATTCCAAGTTAAATCCATCAAGAAGAACAAAACTCCAAAGGACCCCCCAGCCAAACATTCCCAAAGTCCTGTTCCTGCTGGGAACTCATTCCTGGTGCTCCTGATTTACAAGGGACATATGGAGGTTTGTTTACATTCTGCTCCTGCTTTATGTTCTTCCAGAAAAGAGGAATTCCTCCAGTAGGATTTGATTGCTTTCCTGCATCCCTCTCTTCCCCCACCCCACGGGATCTGGTTTCGCTTAATGTGCTCAGAAGTTTCCGGAAAAAAACAGCTCCTTGGATTTTATTTTATTTTTTCCCCCTTTTTAATGGCTGAACAAAAAGTTGGCTCTTTCTTTTTGGGAATGTTCAGGCTGAGTCCCGTTCTGTGGATCCATGATTCCAGACTCTTCCCTGTCTCTGGGGAATCAGGGAAGATTCCATGAAGCACATGGATGAAGAGCTCTGGCTACAAGCACCAGCCAGGAAGATCCTGATGGAAACCATTCCCACCCAATTCCTTTGGGAATTTTGGGTTCTCCAAGTTGAGCAGGACTCCTGGTCTTACCATCCTGTTCTACAGATTCCTAAATTTCCACAGACCAAGGAAGAAATCCAAAGGATTATTGCTGCTCACGACACAAGGGAAAAAGAGGAATTTTGTTGCTCTCCAAAGGATCCACACCAGAGCTGAAGCTCCTCCAAGATTCCCTGGAATTCGGGTTGTGTTCCTGTTCCATGAATAACCAACGGTCAAACTGTCCAACCAGTTTATTCCCTAAATTCCTGGAGACGGAGGACTTACTGGTGTGTATTCCAGCTCCGTTCCCATAGGATTTACATCCCATGTTGGATCCCAGGTTGCTCCAAGCCCCATCCAGCCTGGCCTTGGACACTTCCAGGGATGGGGAGTTCACAGTAGAGATGATCCATGAAAAAATCCTGCCCTTGGCCAACGGAATTCCAAGGAGCCACGAGATTGGAAGATGTTACGGACAAGGGAAAAGGTTTTTGCTTTAGGAAATTTTGGGATCTCTGTTCCGAGTCAGAGGAACCAAGGGCCTGCAGGGCTCTCATTCCATGGCCTTTTCCATGAGATTGGCTCCTCACAACCCAGGAAAACACCTGGAAACCTCGGTTTTGTCGAGCCAGCCTCACCTGGGAAGGAACAGACCCATTTCTACATGGATTCTTCCCAAACATTACCAGGGTGTTCAACTCGATCCATCGATTCCTGGGTGCAAAATCTTCCACTTTGGGCACCTTTGTCCATCAAGTTACAAATTTTTAAGGAACAAGAAGCTCTTTGGGGGTTAAATCCCTGGATACACCTTGGCAAAGGAGAGGGGAAAGCATCCAGTCCATCCCTGGATATCATCCTTGTCTCCAGGCAGGAATTCCCCAACAGGGACTTTATTTCCTTATCAGAGTTCTTATCTGGTGAGCTTGAGGCTTTGGGAATACAACAGGACTGTGACAAATATTTGGGATCAGACATTCGGGCAGAGCCAGGAAAACACTGGAATTCAGGCCAGGTGAGGCTCAAGTCCCACCTATGTAAAAACACAGGGAATGGCCAGAAAAAGGGGATAAAATCCCACTGAAATTTAGGGCAAATCAGCTCCTTTTAGAAAGGGGCATCTGGAGAGTTTGGAATTCATTTAAATAAGGAACAACAGGGATGGAATTGCATCTCCTTGGTTTGTCTGGTTTTTATTTGCCATTCCTCCCTTCCTTGGAAAAGCATCCCAGAGGGAAAAAAAAAAAAAAAGGGAAACGAGCCTGATAAATGGACCATCAAGAGGGATAATTAGTCCAGATAGGAAAATTCAATCGGGGCAACCACTAATCAGCTGCTCCTGCTGCAAGGAGGAGGCTGGGAAAGGAATTTCATTCTTGGAGGAGTCTCTGAGGCAAAGTGGAAAGGAAAAATCCAGCTGGGAAGGAATGAGAGGAGTCTGGGAGCACGGAACAGGTGGAATTGGTTAGGGAAGAGCTCCCTCCCACCCGGCTTTTCCCCTCTCCTGTTCTCCTCCTGATCTTCCTCCTGGTTGGCAGCTCCGGGAGCTGGGAAGGAAAAAATCTCTCCCTGCAAGGTGGGGAAGCTGATGCAGCTGGGAGAGGCACTGGGAGCTCCAGAGGGATCCCAATCCCAATCCCGATCCCAATCCCGATCCCAATCCTGCTCCTTCAGGGCTGGTCTCACCAGGAGAGGGGAACTCAGCATCCCCAGAAGGCTGATCCCAATCTCGATCCCAATCCTTCAGTGCTAAAGGGAATTCAGCACCCCCAGAGCCCCAATCCCAATCCCAATATTTCAGTTCTGGCTTCACAGGGAGAGGGGAATCTGACACTCCCAGAGGGCTGACGCCAGTTGTCCGGTGCTGAGAGGAGCTCAGCATTCCCAGAGTCCTGATCCCAATCCCAGTCCTTCAATTCTATGGGGAACTGGGCACCCCCAGAGCCCTGATCCCAATCCCAATCCTTCAAATTTGAGGGGAATTTGAAACCCCCAGAGCCCTAATCCCAATCCCAATCCTTCAATTCTGAGGGGAATTTGGCACCCCCAGAGCCCTGATCCCAATCCCTCAGTCTCGGCCTCACCAGGAGAGGAGAACTCAGAACTCAGCAGAGGGCTGATCCCAAACTTATCCCAAACCCAGGGGAAGCTATTCCTGGGAAAACCAATCCCGAATAATCCCATCAGCCCATCCCAGTTCCTCGCTCTCCCCGGAGATGAAGTTTTGGAGGATCCACCACCGAGGCAGGAAGCAGCAGCTCCAGTTTTTCCAAAGCTGCAGCTCCTCCAAGATTCCCTGGAATTCGGGTTGTGTTCCTGTTCCATGGATAATCAATGATCAAACTGTCCAACCAGCTTATTCCTTAAATTCCTGGAGACAGAGGATTTACTGGTGTGAATTCCAGCTCCATTCCCATAGGATTTACATCCCAGGCTGGATCCCAGGTTGCTCCAAGCCCCATCCAACCTGGCCTTGGACACTTCCAGGGATGGGGAGTTCACAGTAGAGATGATCCATGAAATATCCTGCCCTTGCATTCCCTTTCCAGCTCCTTCCTCATTCCCTTTGGCTCTGGGATCTCCCTGTTCCTCCCATTCCCGTGAGGAATTCCAATCCAACCCTAGCTGGGATCACCATCCTTGGGGAATCTAAAATTCCACCATGGACAACGAACCGCGGAAATTCCGAAGGGAAATCGGGATAGGCAAGGCTTTGGAAGGCAAACGGAATCCCTCAGCCCAGGGAAGGTTGGGATCCTCATCTCCCATTCCATTTGGGATAATTTAGCTGCCCGAAGCCCAGGGCTCAGCAAACTCCCATCTCCCAGAATGGAATCCATTCCGGAGCTGGAACGTCGCTAATTATCCTGGCGCTAATTACTTTAGCTCCCAAAATACCTCGGGAGGGGATAAGTTACAGCCATGGGATGCAGGCTGGGGATTTCCAGGGAATGCTGCCAGGAGGGGCTGAGGGAAGGACAAAAACTCCTGCCATTCCACTTCCATGGGGGAAAATCCGCCTCCATCCCATCCGTAAGGAACAGGCGCTTGAGCTGCAATTTGGGAGCCCAAAAGTTGGGATTTGGGAGAAAAGAGCTGGAAGTTTTGCCTCTTTTTTAGTTTTCTCCACGCAATTCAGCCTAAGCAGGAATTCCCAGGTTTCCTTCCCTTCCTATATGGGAAATTATGGATCTGTGAGTGGGAAAGCTTTAAAAAAAACCTGATTTTCTCCTTTTTTAGATAATTTTCTCCTCAAAATTTACCCTAAATAGGAACTCCCAGTTTTTCTTCCCTTCCTAGAAGTGAAATCATGGGAAAACTGGGACAGCTTTTGAAAACCCCTCATATTTCCTTATTTTTTTTAATTTTAAACACCAGAATTCAGACCTTTGTCTACCTCGCATAGAATTTGGGAATTTCATCCCAGGTTACATCTGCCAGAGCTCAAAAAGCAGGAATTCTGACAATCCCTCCCTCCTTCCTCAGGGAAAATTACCTTCCTCCAAGGAGGAAAAAAGAGCCTGAAGAAAACCAGGAGCATATTTCAGAGAGGATGGCTTTTTCCCCCTAAATCCAAGGTTTTCCATAGAAAATTCCAATTCTCACCCAAAACAGAGTTGATTCTCTCTGATTCACAGCTTGGGATGAGGGGTGGGATTTTTTTTTAAGGCTCCTAATATTGGAGGGAACAGCAAATGGGATTTTCCAAGGGAAAGTCTCGGGTTTCTCTTAAGATTTTTCTTTTCTTGGAAATATTAAAGTTTTGGAAATGTTGATCTTCGTCAGGGTATTCCTGCCATATTCCAGAAAAATCTGAAGGGATTGAGGGGGTTAAGGATGATATTTGGACACGGAGTAAAATGCAGGAAAAAAGTGGCCAATTTTAAAATAATCAAAAATCGCAAGGCAGAGGATTTCAAATCCAAATATTCTCAATTTTTCAGGATTTTCTGAAGAAGACAAATCCAATTATTCCCACTATCCCTGGGATAATGGGAGGTGTCCCTGCTCATGGAAATGGTGGAATGGGATGAGCTTTAAGGATCTTTCCAACCCAAACAATTCCATGATTCCATGTTCGGAAAAAGCGATTTCCCGAAGGAATTCCCAGTTCCAAGCACGGAGGGGCTGGGAGCCATCCCAAGATTTTCTGCTCCGATCTCCAACCTCCCACCTCTTCCTGAAGCACCCTGAGATGTTTTCCAAGGTAAACACACAAATGTCCCCATGCTGGAATTAAAATTCCCAAAAACTAAAGACGCTTCACTGATTAAAACCCCAAAATTCCCAAAATTAAAATACTTCATTGATTAAAACCCCAAAAATCCCAAAAACTAAAGAAACTTCATTGATTAAAACCCCAAGATCCCAAAAACTAAAGACACTTCATTGATTAAAACCCCAAGATCCCAAAAACTAAAGACACTTCATTGATTAAAACCCCAAGATCCCAAAAACTAAAGACACTTCATTGATTAAAACCCCCAAAATCCCAAAAACTAAAGACACTTCATTGATTAAAACCCCCAAAATCCCAAAAACTAAAGACACTTCATTGGTTAAAACCCCAAAAATCCCGAAAACTAAAGACACTTCATTGGTTAAAACCCCCAAAATCCCAAAAACTAAAGACACTTCATTGGTTAAAACCCCAAAAATCCCGAAAACTAAAGACACTTCATTGGTTAAAACCCCAAAAATCCCGAAAACTAAAGACACTTCATTGGTTAAAACCCCAAAAATCCCGAAAACTAAAGACACTTCATTGGTTAAAACCCCAAAAATCCCGAAAACTAAAGACACTTCATTGGTTAAAACCCCAAAAATCCCGAAAACTAAAGACACTTCATTGGTTAAAACCCCAAAATCCCGAAAACTAAAGACACTTCATTGGTTAAAACCCCAAAATCCCGAAAACTAAAGACACTTCATTGGTTAAAACCCCAAAATCCCGAAAACTAAAGACACTTCATTGGTTAAAACCCCAAAATCCCGAAAACTAAAGACATTTCATTGATTAAAACCCCAAGATCCCGAAAACTAAAGACACTTCATTGATTAAAACCCCAAAATCCCCAAAACTAAAACACTTCATTGATTAAAACCCCCAAATCCCCCCCCAAAAAATAGAGATTTAAAAACCCAACACACCCATGGAAAGAGAGTTTAAGAACAATTCCCGAACAGAAAATCCCAGAATTCCTTGAACGAGTGACTTCATCCCAAAAAAAAAAAATCAAATGTAGACCAAACATAACAAACCTGGGATTCATCCCGAGGCCAAACAGAGGAACGAGTCCGAGTCCAAAAGATCAGGAAAAGGTTTAGGATTTGCCTCGAAAGCTCCACTCTTTCCTACATCAACATTCCTGAGCAGCTAGGAAGAGATCCAGGATCATCCCGGGCTTTCCAGAGGCAGCTCGGGCAAAAGGAGAGGAAATTCACTCTGCCAGGAGAAAAACCTCAAGAGGAGCTCTGGATGTTTCAGTTATTCCTTGAGCAAACATCAGGAGCCGAAATATTCAGGGATTGGGTTCAAACGTGGCCGAGGTGGGGGAGAATTCCAGGAATTTCCAGTTTTCCCGGGATAAACGGTGGCTGGACAGGAGGAGGAGGAGGTGGATGGACAACTCTGGCTCAGGTCAGCATCGATCCTGACCCAGCACAGGAGATTTTGGGATGAATTATTTATTCCCTGAGGGAAAAATCCCCCAAAATCCGGGTTTCGAGCCCACCAAAAATATTTGCAAACTCAGGGAATATTTTCCACCCAAAGCCTGAAAATATTTTGAGGAATCAGTGTTTGTTTCAATTTTTTTTTCCTATTTTTTCACTCCAGTGCCTCTGCTTGAAACTGAATTTTGGGGCTAAACTGGAGTTGAAGCAGACTGAGCTTAAAGATGATCCCGTTTCCCACGGAACAGCCCCAAAAAATCAGGGATTTGCATATCCCTGAGAGGAACTGCTGGCACAATCCCACCGGTTCAACATTCCCAGGGAAAGACTGGGAAGATCCAGAAGGAAAAGCCAGAAGATCCAGTTCAGGAAAAATCCTCTCCGACTTCTGGGCTATGGAAATGTTGATTTAGGCTACTCAGGGATCCAGGAACAAGAAAAGCTTGGAAAAAGGTGGGAAGGAGCAGGAAGGATCCCAGCTTGGCACTCTGAGAGCAGAGCTCTGGGAAGGAGATACCCCTGGAAATAAAAATCCACTGGGATTTGTGGAAAAAATAAAATCCACAGCCTCAGGAGAGTCCTCCAGACAAGATCCATGCTGAGATTCCATCCCAAAAACATTCCCAGTTATCTCCTGCTCAGGGATTCCCTAAGCCAGAGGTGCTATTCCTAAAATCAGCAGCCCTTGATGGAATTTTATGGGATTTTCCTACTCCGTGCTGGAAGAATACAGGAAGAAAACCCACCTGGATCCAAGCCAGGAATTGTGTCCTCAGTGCTTCTCTTTGTCCTGATGGGAATTTGCTGAAGGAAATTGGATCTTTTTTTGGATATTCAGGAATTTTGGTCACCACCAGAGACTTTTTGACCTGGAAATCCTGGAATCCCTTCCCTCTGTGGAGTCTCCTCTGGAAGCACCAACAATTCCTGATATCCCAAAAATAGGGAAAAAAAAATCTAAACAAACCCTGATTCCTTAAAATGTTCTCAGGCTTTGGGTGGAAAATATTCCTGATATGAAATCCTGATATCAAAACCAGTCCTGATTCCAGCTTTTCCTGGGAATGTCCCTGAGGGGTCTGGAGAGGTCTCTGGTCACACCCAGCCAGGTCAGAGGGAAAACTTTTCCACGCAGCCACATTCCCACCGGGAAAACCCTTGGGAAGGATAAATGTTGCTCATTCCCAACGCTGGAGACAACCAGCCTGTGCCAGGTGTCACCTCCCCCACCTCGAGGCCACCAGAGGTGATCCCAACCCAAAATCTGGGATAGGAATTTCCTTCATCCCAAATTTGGCTCTCACACCAAATACCCCCGGCTGGGAAAAGCAGGAACTGGGATAAGGCTGGGATCTGCCTGGAGTTGTTCCAGGAGCAACTCCTGAAGGATTCCTGGAGCAGGGAAAAGAAAACGTTGGAGTGAAAAGGGAATTTCTGAAGGATTTGGAGCTGGTGGCAAAGAGACATTTTGTCCCAGTGCCACAGAAACTCCCCACGGTCACCAATTCCCACCTCATTCCCGGGAGAAGAGGCCTCTGGAGCCTGAATCCAGCCAGGAGGATGAGTCAGGCAGCTGGCAGTGCATTCCAGGGATGTTTGCCAAGGCAGGTTCATCCCCTGCTCCTTTCCTTTCCCCACCTCTGGTGAGTAACCGGAGCCAAATCCTTCAATCCGCGGCTCTGGCACTGCCCTGGATTTGGCAGGAAGTTGCTCAGGTGAGGCAACACTTGAACTTTGACCTTTCCGTGCCTTTGCCGAGCTTTTCTCCTGGAATATTTCGGATTAACCCGGGAAACCTCCCGTTCTCCCATCCGCAGGGAATGGGGATACAGAGCAGGGCATATCCCACTTTTTTCCCTGATTATTTTACGGTGGCAGGTTTTGGCACGAGGAGCTTGGGATGAGATCCGAGCTCTGCCTTGACAAGTCCCAGCAAAATTCCTCCCCATCCCGATTTTGCCAGGCTGGATTCGCACTCCGGCTCGACTCCGTGCAGGGGGGACATTCCCAGTGTCCCCATGTCCCTCCCAGCAGATCCCACCGGATAAATTCCCGTTCCCAACCAGGGAGATGGAGTGGTGAGCACGAAATCCATGGAATTATGGGATATTCTAGGTTGGAAGTGACCCACAAGGATCAAAGTCCAACTCCTGGCCTTGCACTGGGACAGATCCAGGAGTCCCCCCTGCTACTGGAAGTGTCCAAGGATTCCTGACTCCTGGCAGGTTTGGGAATGGGAAATTCCATGTTCAGGGAGAATTCCTACTATCCCAGGTGGATCCAGGCTGCCCTTGGACACTGCAGGGATCCAGGGGCACCACAGCTGCTCTGGCAATTCCAGCCCAGCCCCTCCCCACCCTCCCAGCCAGCAATCCCTCATTCCTAACATCCCAGCCCAAGCTCCCCTTTCCCACTGGGAAGCCATTCCCTGTCTCCTGTCCCTCTCCCTCCTTTTTGTAATCTCCCTTAAACTCCTGGAATACTGGGATAGGTGTTCCTGCTCCATTTTCCCATATCCCTAAAAACAGCTGGATGTGAGATGATCATTATTGCACTAACTCCTCCTTCTCTCACTGATGGAAAAATGGGATCTGCCTCCCATCTTTTTTTCCGCCAGCAATCCATCAATTCCAAAGTCCATTCGAAATTCGCCCCAGCTGCATTTTCTCGGAGAAAAAGGAAAAAATGGGATCTCCTCATTTCTTGGGATGCAGGGAAAAAATTCCTTTTTTCCTCCACAATCAGAGAAGGATTCCTTGGTTATCCAGCCATGGCACAGAAGTGGAAGCAGCTACCTTTTCCTGGTTACCTGATCCCAACATTTCCTTCACCCCGGGAATTCAAAAGAAATCCTAAAAATTTTGGGTTCCATGGAACCAAAGTATTTGGAACCAAAATCACATTTTAGGCTGATTTGAATTTTCCCTCTTATTTTCTGGCCTTCTCAAACCAAAGAATTCCAGGTTCATGTCCAGCAGTTCCTGCAGAGGAATCTCCCACATTTTGGGTCCAGTCACATAATTTATAGGATTTTGAGGATACAATATTGTGATCCATGGACTCCAAGCAGAAACCTCTAAATAATGGGAAAAGAGAATATTCCAAGTGTGGAAATCAGGGAAGTTTTCAGCCATCCATTTCCAAATTATTCAGGATCCTGATAAAATCCTTGGGTATCGTTGATACTACTGATGGCTGAGGAAAAGAATATCCCAGGAGCATCAAGAAACTTGGGATTTGAACAGTCAGGAGACAAAGGGAAAAGAGAGGAAGCAGACAAAATCCTTGGAATACAGGGCAGTCCAGATGGAAGATTGGGAAGTGTTGCTGTGCTGCATCCCAGGAGCACAACTCCATCTTCCCAGGAAAGACTGACACAGGATAAGAGGTGAGGTCATTCCAGAAGTATTTTCAGAAGGAAAACTGATCCCTTTCAGGGCACTTCAATCCACCTGTCGAGGAGGTGACGTTGGATGGACAAAATTCCTTCCTCTCACAAGGAAAAATGCTTGGAATGTGAAGTGACAGGGTGGTTTCACAGAAACCTCTCAAGGATCTCCAGCTTCCTCCTCGCCCTCCATGAAAAACAGGGAAAAAGACACAGAAAGAAGAATTTTCCCATCTGTGAAGTCATTGAAGTTCCTTGTTCAGGGTTTAAGGAATGTGGGATATTTACCGGCAGGGCAGGAATCATCCAGGAGTGGAAGGAGTCCGTTAATTATGGAAGTAAATGCAATTAATGCAGAGTTCCCATCAGCTCCTTTGAAAAATTATTCCCTTCTCCCCATAATGTGGCTCCAGAAGGGAATTTCAGCAGCTGGCAGGAAAACAGCCAAGGAGACACATTCCCAAAATCCAGCTCCTCACTCGGGCTGGAGAAGAAAAATGCAGGGAAGACATTGAAGCCATCAGCAAAATTCCCAAAGTTCTGAGCACTGGAGATGCTGGGAGGGAGCAGGAAAGAGAAAAGAAAAAATAAGGGAAGAGGGAAAGGTAGTTTTCCCCAAAATTCCCTGGAATTTCTGTCCATGCTGACTTTGGGATTGTCCTTATCCAAGGTGGGAATGATCCCCCACATTTAATCCAGGTGTCAAGCTTTTAATTAATCCATTAAAACCCTTCTGGTCCAAACCAACTCATTCCCAGCTGTTGTGCACAAGGAATTGTGATTCCTTCATCTGGGAGCTCCATCCCAACAGCTCCATGCACACAGCGCCAGGAAAAGGTGGGAATGTGGGAAACACTGACAATCCATACTCTCAGAATCATTTGGGATGTCTGGAAAGGGCAGGGAAAAGCTTGGGATGGGATGGGAAATATCTTTTCAGGGGATTCATGGCATTTTCAGTCAAACTTCTGAGGGTTTCCAAAGCAAGTGGTGGCAAATGAAATTCCCACATCTTTCCAGCAAAGTGAGGCTGAGCTGCTCCGAGCCATCAGCCAGGACTGGGATAAGATAAAATGGATTCCAAATGGATTAAAATGGATTAAAAATTGCTCATCCAGGGGTAGGATGAGTCCATCCTGTGCCTGTGGATTCCCTTTTCCATGGAAAAATTAGCTGATGTTTGTTTCCTGCTGGGGAAGGATGAGGCAGGACAGCAAATCCTGTCCCAAATCCCACCCGAGGACACTCTGGAAAACCCCTGTGGAGAACTCCAGCGTTCTCCAGCTTCATGCCAAAGTTTGGGAGATGATTCCCTTGTGCAAAGCTCCTTGGCTTCTGCAGAATTCCAAGATTTTTCTCCTTCCTAGTCCAGGAGCAGCAGCCTGAAAAGGCCTCAGACCCCTAAATCCATGTGGGGCTGGATGGGATCAGCCAGGAGGGGTAAACTTTACCTGGATTTAGAGGGAAAGCACCACAGGGATCCAGCAGGGATTGTTCAACATCAGGATAACAGATCCAGGCTCCTTGGCCTCTGTGAAATTCCAAGATTTTCCTCCTTCCTAGTCCAGGAACTGCAGCCTAAAAAGGCCACCCTCCTCTAAGCCCATGTGGGGCTGGATGGGATCAGCCAGAGGGAATAGGATTTACCTGGATTTTGAAGGAAAGCACCACAGGGATCCAGAAGAGATTGTTCAGCATGGATCCAGGATAACAGATCCAGAGTTTTTTCCCAAATCCAAGAGGGAGGAGGCAGCTCTGATGTCCCTCCAGCAGCAGGACAGACACAGCCTTGGGCTCTGAGCTCTGGAGGAAAGAACCTCCCGCTCACTCCAACCATGCCAAGAGGAAAAATATCCGGCTTTTCCAAGGGATGAAAGGCTCCAGGGATTACAGCCCAGCCTCCTGCTGCCTTTCAGAGCCGCTGAACCGTGCCGGGATGGCTGTCAGCTCTGTTGGTTTAGGCGGGAGGCACAACAAAGCAGCTCAGCTTTCCCGGTGCTCACACCTCCAGGGCGGATTCCCAGATATTCCCAAAAACCCCACTGCTGCCAGGGGCAAGAAGGGGGCGAACAAAAGGAAAAAAAACTTCAACTTTTGACCCTGCCGAGGGCTCGTGGCACCGGCAATGAGTCAGGAGGCTCCGGAGCTCTTCCCCACCCAGCACGTGCCTCGGCACTTTGTCACCTCCTGTCACGGTTTTTCCCAGCCCCACCGGGTTGGGAATGGGGATCCTGGGAAGTTTGGCTATGGATGTGCCCATCTGTGGTGGCAGCAAAGGAATTAAAGCCCTCAGGTGCAAAGGCTAAGCCATGTCTGGGGTGGATGTTGGTCTTGAGCCACAAGGTGAGAGCAGATTTGATAAATCCAGAGAATTTGTGGTGTCCCTGGATCCCTGGAATTGTCCAAGGCCGGGTTGGACAGGGATTGGAGCAGCCTGGGATAGCAGAAGGTGTCCCTGCCCATGGCAGGTGGTGGAACAAAATGATCCTTAAATGTCCCTTCCCACCCAAACCATTCCAGGATTCTGGATCCAGGCTGGGAGAGCTGGGAATGTTCCCTGGAGAAGGGAAGGAGCCAGGGAGAGCTGAGAGCCCCTGGCAGGGCCTAAAGGGGCTCCAGGAGAGCTGCAGAGGGACTGGGGACAAGGCATGGAGGGAGAGGAGACAGGGAATGGCTTCCCAGTGGGAAAGGGGAGCTTGGGCTGGGATGTTGGGAATAAGGGATTGCTGGCTGGGAGGGTGGGGAGGGGCTGGGCTGGAATTGCCAGAGCAGCTGTGGTGCCCCTGGATCCCTGCAGTGTCCAAGGGCAGGTTGGACATTGGGAATTGGAGCAGCCTGGGATGGTGGGAGGTTTTTAGTGGAAGGGGTTGGAATGAGTTGATCTTTAAGATCTCTTTTAACCCAAACCATTCCATTATTTTGTTTCCAGCTTTTCCAGGCCTCCCAGGAAATCTCCAAGGAGCCCAATTCCCTTCTTTATCACAACAACAGTGATTTGGGATGATGATGATGATCAGTCCCTGGTTCTCATGAATTTGGGGTCACCAATCCTTGCCTCTGCTCCAAGATGGGCAGAAGCAGCTCCTTCCCACCACTAGCCGAAGCCAGGGGACACAGGACAACACCGAAACTTTGCCTAAACGGATTCCTCAGTCTGCAAAGCTGCGGCTTATCCCAAAATCTCCCCAAAGCTGGTTTTGCTTCAGCTGCACATTCGGGGTTTGGTGGTGCCTGCTCCAAACTGCCTTTGAAGTGGGGCTCGGACGAGAAGCCCTGAGTCACCTCCCGAGGGAGCTCCGGGCGAGCGACATCCGCCAGGCTCAGCTTAATCCCGACCTCGGGAACAACGGGTGACTCACAAAGCCCAGCCTCACCTCACCTCATCCCAGATCAGCCCCGGCCACGTCCTCGGAGATCCCAAACATCAGGGAGTTCCTGCCCGGGATGATTCAGAGGAACGCGGGAGAAAGCCCCAAGCCAAGCGGAATCATCGGCAGAGCTGAGTTCAGCAGGAAATGTTGGCCGTGACTCCAAGATCCCATTGTCCCTGTTATCCAGCCCGTGGAAGGTTTTCATCAGGGCAAACAGGGAAGGTCGCAGAGGATAGGAGGTGCTCAGAACCCTCTGCAGGAATCACACGGGGAAACTGAGCCCTGCTGAGCTCTAAGCCAAGCTCTGCTAATCCGAGCCTAACAACTAACTCCATCCTTTTCCAGCAGGATCTCCCCATGAAGTCCTGGTCTTAATCAATATTTTCCAGAGAAAATATTGATTGAAAGAGATTTTCAGGACTATTTCAAGCTTCTTTGACAAGGCATAAAAGGGAGCAGAGCCCAAAACATCTGAAAATACAAATTCCCAAGTGTTTTCCTTTGTCAAAGGAGATAGGAGGTGCTCAGAACCCTCTGCAGGAATCACACGGGGAAACTGAGCCCTGCTGAGCTCTAAGCCAAGCTCTGCTAAGCTGAGCCTAAGAACCAACTCCATCCTGGACCTCCTGGTCCATCAGCAGGATCGCCTCATGAAGCCCTGGTTTTAATGAATATTTTCCAGGGAAACACTAAAAAGAGATTTTTCAGGACTATTTCAAGCTTTTTGACAAGGAATGAAAGGGAGCAGAGCTTAAAATATCTGAAAATAGAAATTTCCTAGTGTTTTCCTTCGTGTTTTTACCCTACGGCAGGAATTCCAACTTTCTCAAAGGCAAAGTAAAAATAATTTACTCGACTTTTTAATCCTTCACGTGGTAAAGAAAGAAAACCACTCACACAGCACAAAAATCTCCATCCTTACCTTCACCAGCTGATGCCATCACCCCATCCCTGACTCAGCTCTCCTGGATTCAAAAAGAAAAACAAATCCACACAGCTGCAAATAAATTTATTATTCCTTAATAAATCCTTTTAAAAACAAGGCTGCTCGTCACCCACATGAATTAATTGCACCCAAGGTCTGCCCTAATTAGCTGCTGCTAATGAGAGAGTCTCACCTGTGCTGGGCTGGAGGTTTACCTGCAAGGAAAAGACACCTGGAAGCCAAAAGCTCAGCAAAATCCAGCTTGGACCTGCTTGTCCTGTTCCACATCTCCTGACCCAGAGGAATTTGCTCTGTTTAATTCTGTTTGTGAGGAGAAGTTGTTATTCCCTCGATAATTCCTTGGGATAACAGGGCTGGATAATTTTCACCAGGCAAGGGCAGCAGATGTCACTTGCTGGCAGTGGTTTGGGTAAAAAACATCCTTTTTAAGGAATCACTCCTTGGCCACTCCCTTCTTTCCCTGCATCCAGGCTTCTTAAAATTCCAGTTTTCCCAGTAAAACAGCTGAGCTGGCGACACTCACCCTAATCTGAGGATCTGGAAGTGCCTCGAGCTCCAGGTTGCTCCAGCTGGCTGGTTTTGATGGTCCAAGTGAGGTGATTCCCAAATCCCAGCACTGCAAATTCCTGCTGCCTCCTCCTTTTCATATCCACCGAAAAAGAATCAGCAAAACCAGCACCAATAATCAATATCATCAATAATGCCACTGGAACCTTCTCCACCAAAAAAAAAAAAAAAAAAAATCCCCAGAGGTTCCTGGGTAGCAGGAACCACAAGACTTGGAAATCTGTGGAGATCAAGGAATTATTCAGGTTGGAAAAGACCTCTGAGGTCACTGAGTCCAAGCTGTGGTTGATCCCCACCTTGTCACCAGCCCAGAGCACTGAGTGCCACTTCCAGGCATTCCTTGGACATGGATGGATCCATCCATCACCTTTGGAAGTCAGCTCCAGCCTGGATCCTTCTTTTCCCTGTACTGATCCCTGTTCCCAGCACTCCAGGTATGATCCAATATCCCTGAGGATCCAACTTGTTCCCAGAAACAAGTGGCAGGATGAGATTAACTGTCCCCAAGTTGTGCCAGGGGAGGTTCAGGTTGGATATTGGGATTTCCTTTTTTCCCCATGGGAAGGATTTTCCAGCATTGGAACAATTCTAGGCAATTGATGGAATCACCATGCCTGGAAGTGTTCAAAAAATGTGGGAATGTGGAGGATGTGGGTTAGTGGTGACCATGGTGCTGGTTGATGGTTGGACTTGATGATTTTAGAGGGACTTTGAGAATTCCATAGTTCTGTATTTGGAATTAAGAGACACAGACAGAGATCATCACTGGCCTGGAATCACGGAATGCTTTGGATTGGGAAAGACCTTAAATCCCATCCATTCCCACCTCATCCATGGGCAGAGACACCTCCCACCGTCCCAGGTGGCACCAGCCTGCCCTTGGACACTGCAGGGATCCAGGGGCACCACAGCTGCTCTGGCAATTCCAGCCCAGCCCCTCCCCACCCTCCCAGCCAGCAAGTCCTTCCCAACATCCCACCCAAACCTCCTCTTTTCCAGTTTGGAGCCATTCCCTCTTTTCCCACCATACTGATCCCATTCCACACAACCACTCCATCCAGAGCCTTCAATCCGTGGCTCTGCTTGAGTGACACCCAAATGACAAGGAGTAGGGACAGGAAAACCTTGGGAATCACTGACCCTTGGCTCCAGGTGAGTCCATCCTCACTCAGGAGACTCCAAAAACCTCACCCAATCCCTGTGGATCCATGGAATGTAGAATTTTCCTGCTCTGGATTCCCACAGCCAATCGGTGCCCAAACCCCTTTTTTCCCCTGCCTGTGACTCCGCAGCCTCATCTCCAGTTCATCCCACACGGAACCAGTGAGGACAACCAGTGGCCACCAGCCATCCCCTCCTCCCTTCCTGGGAGCTCTGGATTCTATTCCCAGCTTCCCCGGGGAGCAAACAGCCGCGGCCATCGGATTTGTTTTAGGGTTTGCTGGAATTTCCTGGGGTTGGAGCGAGGTTAACCACAGCCAGCTCTTGTGGCCGCGTCCTCAGCATTCCCTATTGTTCCCCGAGAAGGTGGCTGGGCCTGGTTTTCTTGGAAGGCCGGGATGGCGTTTGGCATTCCTGGCTCGGCGCTCCGTGGTGACGGAGGGGAGGAAGGAGAAGGAGCAGCGCTTCCTTTTTTAGGCCTGTGGCTTTGAGGGAGGGCCTGGTGTCACCGAGAGGTCACCCCGAGCTCCCCGGGATGGGATTTGGGACAGCAGGAGGCTGGAACCGACTCTCTGCTTCCATAGGATTCCCCCAAGAGGCTCCAAAAAACGTCCGGAATCTCCCGCTTCGGCCTCCTTCCATGGGGTGTTCCGAAAGGCTCCTCTCCCGGGAAAAGGAGGAGAGGGCCGTTCCATAAAAAGCTTTTCCCCGCTGGGACAAAATCAGCCACATTCGTGCTCTGTCCCGACCTTTTGCTACTGGAAAGCGGAATTTCCTCGGCTCTGCCAGGAGTCCATCCCTGTCCTGGCTGCCGGCGGTGCTCCCTGGTGGGAGGACACTCTCCTTCTCCGGCCATGGGGAGACAAATTCTTCCCAGCCTAAGAGTGGAAACTTAGCTCATCCTCGTGGATCATCCTGGAGCCAAGGGCTGGGACTCTGATTCATGCCTGGAGGGGAGGGAAGGAGCCAAGCATGGCTCTGTTGGCTCCACCGGGTTATTCCAAGGAGCTGACAATGGGAATTCTGTGATCACATAGGACACGGGAGAAGGAATAAGGAAATCTGTCTGATAGATGAAATCATGGAATCATGGGAAGGTTTGTTGGGAAGGGACCTTAAATCCCGTCCCATTCCACCCCCACGATCCCAAGCTGCTCCAAACCCTGTCTGACCTGGCCTTGGACACCTCTCCCACCCTGCTTTGGGATCCAGGCGATGACACAGAGCTTTTATTCCCCCTTTCCCACTCTTTTTCCAGGAATTTCAGCCCCAAGTGGAAACACTGGATGGAGTTTGCTCATCCACAGCTCATGGATCGGAGAGGAAAAGATCCTGAAGGAGCAAAGTCACCTCAGCCCAAAGCTGCTGCCTGCTGTGGTTTGGAGGAGGTGACACACACCTGTCCTCCTGGTGACATTCCCAACCCTTTGACGGATCCCTTCCAACTGGAGAAATCCCATTATTCCATGAATTAATTAATTGGGAGAGCCTAAACCAGACAGTTTCCAGATTAATCCAGACATTCCAGAGGGGTTGTAAGCAGAGCCCTTGAGTGGCAAGAGGTACTGAGTGACCCATATTTGACTTTTCAGAGGTAGAATTCCCTTGGAATGGCGGAATTCCAATGAAACTTGGAAAACTGGCTGGAAAGGAATTTCAGGGAATCAGAGAAAAGTTTGGAAAAGGATTTAAAGATCATCCAGTCCCATGGGCAGGGAAAATTCCCACTATCCCAGGTGGATCCAAACCCCAATGTCCAACCTGGCCTTGGACATTCCCAGGGATCCAGGGGCACCACAGCTGCTCTGGGAATTCCATCCCAGCCCCTCCTTCTCTTCCTGACATCTGATCTAATTGGGTTTTAATGATTTTAATTGGCTCTGACATCAGTTTTAATTGTACCCACCTTCTCTCCCCTTCCCCAAAATCCATCATCACAAGATTCCGGAAGATCTCCGCACTGTCCTGGCTGATGGGACAAATGGCCCATGTTCCCCAGAGCTCTCAGCTCTGCACCAACAGCACCCAGGTACCTTCACCTGTTGGGAACAAGATTTTTGTGGAATATTTGGATGCCAATCCCAGGAATTTTCAGCCTGGGATGGCTCTGCTGTCAGCAGGATGCACAAGAGTGTGAAAGTGTGGCAGTCCTGAGGCCTGGCCAGGGAACAGGGCAAATTTAAACAAAAACTATGAAAAAAGGACACTTCAAAATCCCAAAATCCCCCCAGAAAAAGCCCAGAAACCCCAAATCCAGCCAGGAGAGAAAGTTGTCCCCCTCTCAGGGGGCACTGCCACCCAAACCCCTTTAAAAACCTTCTCCCTTTCTCCTGCCAGGCCCGGCACTGCCTTGTCCCGCTTTGGGGACAACACAGGGAAGATTTCTGCGGCTCAGTCAGGCCACGATCCTGGATAAAAATGGATCTGAAAGCACAGGGATGAGTCACCCATCCCAAAATCCGGGAGTCGCCAGGCCTGGCCCCGGAACGAGCTGTTGACACCACTGGGAAATGACTGCCAGCACCCTTGACCTTGCTCTGCGATGTCACCAGTTGGGACACATGAATCCAATTATTTTTACCCTAAAATCACCCTTCAAGGGCCTCACTGTGCTGTCAGCCCCCACCCTCGGCCCAGATTCCAAAAAAAAAAACCTGGATAAACCCCATTAAACATCCCCCAGCAGCAGGGCAGCTCGTTATCCCTGTGGTTAATTATTAACTCCTGGGATGACCTGGGGGGAAGCCAGGGAAGGTGGGAAATGGAGGGAGAGGGAACTGTTCCCTCTTCCCAAGGGTTTTTTGGGGGTTTTTGGGGGAGTGGAAAACCCCACGAATCCCTCCTGTGGGAAGAGGAAGGGCATAAAGAAAGGGGAAAGAGGAATGAGTGCAGAGAGGAGGACGAGGAAGGAACCAGAGGAGGATTCCCACAGTTCTGCCTCAGTTTCATGGAAAACCAGGGAAAAAAGGACTTCCCTGATTTATTGGCTTCCCTTTCCCTGTGCCTGCTCCCTGGACATTCCCAGCTATCCCAGTCTGCTCCGGTTTTGCCCTCTGGAGCAGCTTTGGGCACTCCAAGTGCTTCCTCCAGCCAGGGCTGGAAACCATCCTTGGTTTTGGGCAGGGAAGCGGGGCTGGAGCATGGAGGAACCTGGCTGAACATCAGGAATTCCAGCCAAGGAGGTCAAAGCAGGGCTGGAGTGTCCAAAACTTCCTGGGAAGCTCAACTCCGGGGCTGGGAATGTGTTGGAGAAGGTTGGGAAGAGCAGCCGAGCCCCCTGAAGGTGCAGCTCCATCAGGAAGGAGGAAAATCCTGGGAAGGAGATTCCAGCTCTCCCTGTCTCCACGTGGGAAGGTCTGGATGTTCCATTCCCGCTTCTCCCTCTCTCCAAAGCTTTGCTTTCCATGGCAAACGTGCCAGGAGAACAAATTTAGCACTGAGCTGTCCAGGAATACCCAGAGCTTTGCTGGGATTTGCCGCTGGGATTCTCACACGTCACCTGAGCGTTTTCCAGTTGCAGCAGCGTGCTCCCAGTTCCAAATCCCGCGTTTTCCAGCTGCAACATCTCAAACCCAGCTCCAAACTCATTTTCCAGTTCCACCGTCTCATTCCCAGTTCCAAACTCCCCATTTTCCAGTCCCAGCAGTTCGTTCCCAGTTCCGAACTCCCCATTTTCCAGTTCCAGCATCTCGTTCCCAGTACCAAACTCCCCATTTCCGGTCCCAACAGCTCGTTCCCAGTTCCAAACTCCACATTTTCCAGTTCCAGCATCTCGTTCCCAGTTCCAAACTCCCCATTTCCGGTCCCAACAGCTCATTCCCAGTTCCAAACTCCCCATTTTCCAGTTCCAGCATCTCATTCCCAGTTCCAAACTCCCCATTTCCGGTCCCAGCAGCTCATTCCCAGTTCCAAACTCCACATTTTCCAGTTCCAGCATCTCATTCCCAGTACCAAACTCCCCATTTCCAGTCCCAACAGCTCATTCCCAGTTCCAAACTCCACATTTTCCAATTCCAACAGCTCGTTCCCAGATCCAAACTCCACATTTCCCACCCTGTGCCGGGGACGTGGCCAAGCCGTGCCACAGCCAAGCAAAGGACAACTCCTTGTCACCCAGGAGCCACAAGTGACATCAGCAGGACATCCAGGACCCCTGGATGCCACCAGCCACAGGGACAATATTCAGGTACCTCTTCCACAAAAAAAAAAAATCTGGAAAAAGGTAAAAAAAAAAAAGATGGAAAAAAAAGAAAAAAAATTGGAAAAAAAGGGGGTGGGGACAGAAAAATGAAAAGTTCTGGAGTGTGAACTGACAGTGACCTGTCAGAAAAATTTTGCATCCAAACTTTCCCATCGAGCCCTGGGAATTTGTTCCTGATTAAAGAAAGAGGGGGTGTATTCAGTTCAAAGGAGAAGCTGGAGCAGGGAAGAATTCCGTGGCTGCTCCTGCGGTGGATTTTTTTTTCCATTTGCTTCCCCCCTTCCCTGCTCCCTCCCTTTCCAACCCCGATTCGCCCTGAATCTCCCAATTCCTGTCCAGTGCAAAAAAAAAAAAACCTAAAAAAAAATTTTAAAAAGGGAGAAAAGTCGTGGAGGAGGGAGGGAAATCTCCAATTTGTGGGAACTGCTGGTGCTGAAGTGGGAATGCAGGGAGGGGTTTGGATTTTCCCAGGCTTGGAGCTCGGAATTCTATTTTTACAGAGCAAAGGAGAAAGTTGTGGTGGGGGGGAGGGATTAAAGCAGTGTAAAAGCAGGAAATAAATGGAAATGTCACATAATTTGGGAGCTGTTGGTATTATTTATTACTTAAATCCTATTTATTCCTCGGGGGATGCACAGTAGCTGGAACACCGGGACAAAAAATTGGGGAAAAAAAAAACCTCAGAAGGAATTTTGTGACACTGACCGGAGTTTCCTGGTGTGTTTTACCTCAACGAGGTGGCAAAACTGCAGTGGAGGAATAAAATGTGGATAAAATCACCTGTCATTCTTCAGGAATTGTCCTGAGCTGGATCTCCATGGAATCATGGAATGGAATCAGCAAAGCTGGAAAAAACCTCTGAGAAAATCAAATCCAACCTTTGACCCAACATCACCCTGATCAATTAAACCACAGCAATGAGAGCCGTGAACAGCCCTTATTGAAGACATTTGGAGTCCTGGAAATTGCCTGGAGTGCCCAGAAATCCCCTGGACTTGAAAGAATGCTCAAAGGAACAGGGACGTTCATGGGAATGCTGCAAATTCTCCCCAAAAAAACTCCCTGTGGAGGATTTGGGCTTCAGGAGACACTTGAGGTGCACCACGTTCTCATGGAGATCCCAAAGACAAATCCAAGGGTCAAATTTTCCTCTGGGAAAGCAGGATGGGCAGGGATAGGAACAAAATCCATCCCCAAATCCATGACCTGGGTTAATCCAAAATTCCAGCTAAATCCTAACCTCGTCTGCAGGCCAAGCCAGCAGCAGATGCTGAAGGAAAACCTAAAACCCGGGAAATCACGGAGTTTTCCCAGTTTCCAGCTGGAACTTCCACAGAAACCACATCCCTGGACTGATCTGGGTCCATTTTATAATTCCTGACCCACACTACTCTTCCTAGAGGGAATTTCCTGAACCTCCTGGCTCCTCTTCCTCTGAAAGCCACTTGTGGTCCCTTTATCCCAAATCAAAGTGATTCTGGGGACTGCAAAAAGATCCTGGAAAGGCCAAATAAAAGGCAGAGGAAGGTGGGAGAAAGGAGTTATCTGGGATGCAGTTTTGGGGTTTTTTCCAGGGAAAAACGGAAAGAAAATTTCCATTTTTTGGCTGTGAGTTAGATAAGGTCAGTGTTTGATTCTTTTTTTTTTAATCCTAATCTCTGTAATGTGGGAATTGTTCTCCTTCATCCCAAAACAGGGCTAGGCTCAAATAAACACCTTATCCTGATATTCATGGAATCATGGAATGTTAAGGATTGGAAAGAGCCTGAAAATCCATCCATTCCCACCCTGCAGGGCAGAGACACCTTCCCCAATTCCAGGTGGATCCAAATCCTGTCCAGCCTGACCTTGGTCACTTCCAGGGATCCAGGGGCACCACGGCTTCTCTGGGAATTCCATCCCAGCCGCTCCCCACCCTCCCAGGGAACAATTCCTCCCCAGTATCCATCTAATCCACCATCCCTCATCTTGGAGCCATTCCCACTTATCCTATCACTCCATGCCCACGGCTGTGTCTGTGCCAGGAAGAAGCGAAGTTTCCTTGGAAGAGCTAAAGAAAAATCCCACTTTTTCTTGCCTTGCTGCTGCCAGATTATCCATCCAGGAGCCCACGGGAGCTCAAACCCATCTGCTCCTCTCCCGTGGGTGGGAGAGGAACAACACAGGCTTGGATCCAGGCAATGGAATGAGGTCTCCATCTGGGAGAGCACCCAGGAATTCTGCTTTTGGGAAAAAAAAAAAAAAAAAAAGCAAAGGCATAGAGATCCAATGTTATCCCACTTCTTTCTGTCTCCCAGCTGTGTCCCTGGAGGAAAGGGGAATTCAGGATGTGCCAGGTTGGCTGGGATGGAGTAAATATTCCTCCCAGGAGCTGGAATGGGGCTGCGTTTGGGATTTGGGCTGGATTGGGTGTTGGGAACACAGGGAGGGATCCATTATTTTTTGGAAGTGCTTCCGCAGAGACAAGGACATGCCTGCTCCTCATCCCTGCGAGGAGTTTGGGATGCACCAGGAGCTGGGAAGAGCCACAGCCATGAGCACTGGGGTATTCCAGAATGTGGGAATCATCCTCAGTGGATAAACCTGGGGAAAAAAGAAGGAATGTGGGGACATCCCAGTGACAGCATTTTGCCTTCCCGGATCATCATTCCCGGGATGTTGCCTGGTTTTCCCAGGGATGGGCAAACACCTGCCTGGGATGAGAAGTGGGGAATGAATTCCTTGTTTTGCTTTGCTCAGGTGGATTTTCCTTTCCCAGTTCATCTTTCTATCAATCCATGAGTTTTCCCATTTTTCCCTCCCCCATCCCACTGTGGATGAATTCCCAGTGGAGGCTAAACCATTCCACAGCTGTTCCCCACTGGCACTGAGCTCATTTTCATCCCAACCTTCCTTCCTTCATCCTGGCTCCCCCAGCGTTCCTCAGGGACCAAATTCCCACTCTCTGGATCCAGGAGCTGATTCCTTGGAGGTGGGAAAAGATGGGAATAAAGATGGGATGGCAGAGGATGTGCACAAAGGAGAAATCCCGTGCTGAGTCAGGACCTGGGCAGCAAAATTAAATACGAATAAAAAAAGGTTGGATTTTTTAGGAAAGTGTTTGTCTCCCTATTTTTAGGAGAAGCTGTTGTTTCCCTATTTTTAAACCAGACTGGAGGAGCAAAATGAGAGGTTTTGTTCTAAATCCGAAGAGGAATTTTCGGATGGGTTGAGCTACAAAAGAGCTGCAGTTTTGGGACACTCACTTGGAATTTGCATGGAGGAAGTTCAGGATTGCTCCAGAAATCGGGATGGGATGGGATGTGACCTTAAAGTCCATCCAGTGTCACCCCCTGCCGTGGCAGGGACACCTCCCACTCTCCCAAAGTGCTCCACGCCCCTTCCAGCCTGGCTTTGGACACTTCCAGGGATGGAAATCCACAACTTCTCATCCTAAATTCATTCTTCCTACTTTTTAAGGAAACCCTGGAATAGGTTTTCTCAGTCCTGGATTAGAAAACACTTAAAAATATTCAAAGAAAATGAGGTGAGCATCAGCTTTGGCTCGGGACAGATGGCACAGGAAAACATCCTTTGTTTTTAGGCAGCAAAAGGATCCTGAGGGAAATGGAAAAGGCAGCTTGGGATTTCTCTCCGTCAGGACACAACCAGGCTGTGCCACTTGATAGGGAATTTTTGGGTTCCTTTATCCCTGCTTCTCCTGGGACCAACCCTTCCTCCTCCTCTCCCACTCTCTCTCCGTGACATTGACAAAAATAACGCAGCAGGACATCACTCCTTGGCTGTTCCCAGTGCCTGCATTCCGTGGAATATTTGGGTGACATGAGCCAGGCCTCATGGGGAACACCAAACCCTCATTTCCACCCCTGAAAAAGAGGGATTTTCCCATAAATATGGTTTTTCTGTCAAGCTCCTCCTCAGGCTGAGGTCCCGGGGGATTTGGTGTGCTCCTGGTCACCTCGGCAGCGCTGGAATTCTTGGAGAGAAGTCCAAGTGGGACAAAACGGAGTGGCTGGAAGGATGGACTTATGAGGAGAAAAGCTGGAGGAGCTAAATATGGATCGTTTGGGGAAGGAGGACAACTGTCTGCGGATGGACAGAAATATCCGGGAGAGGGAGGAATTGTTTGGGTCAGACCGGCTGGGGAATAACCAGGAATCACGAGATGGATTGAGGAATGGAAAATGAGCGGCGGCTGTCAGGGGGAACATTCCTGGCAGTGAGACCCAACCTCTTGGATTGGGGAACATCCGCCCTCCCCGGGGCTGGGTGGGAATCCTGCTCTGGGTAAAAATGGCCTGGAGAGCTCTTGGGAATGATCCCTGGGGTTGGGATGGGGTGGATCCGGGCAGGGTGTTCCCTGCAGGAGGGACAAGGTGATGCTGAGAACACATGGATCATGGGAAGGGGCTCAGGGAGCAGGGGCTGCTCCAAATACGGGAATATTTGGGAATGGAGTCATGGAATCACAGCATGGTTGGGTTAGAAGGGGCTCAGGGAGCATGGGCTGCCAAAATCTGGGAATATTTGGGAAGGGACTCATGGAATTGCAGTACGGTTGGAAGGGGTTCAGGGAGCATAGGTTGTCCAAATCTGGGAATATTTGGGAATGGAGTCATGGAATCACAGCATGGTTGGGTTGGAGGAGGCTCAGGGAGCACAGGCTGCCCAAAATCTGGGAATATTTAGGTATGGAGTCATGGAATCACAGTATGGTTGGGTTATAAGGGGCTCAGGGAGCATGGGCTGCCTAAATCTGGGAATATCCAGGAATGGAGTCATGGAATTGCAGCATGGTTGGGTTGGAAGGAGCTCAGGGAACACATACTGCCCCAAATCTGGGAATATTTGGGAATGGAGTCATGGAATTGCAGTACGGTTGGAAGGGGTTCAGGGAGCATAGGTTGTCCAAATCTGGGAATATTTGGGAATGGAATCATAACATGGTCAGGTTAGAAGAGGCTCAGGGAACACGGGCTGCCCAAAATCTGGGAATATCCAGGAATGGAGTCATGGAATCACAGTATGGTTGGGTTAGAAGGGGCTCAGGCTGCCCAAATCTGGGAATATCTGGGAATGAATTCATGGAATTGCAGCATGGTTGGGTTGGAAAGTGCTCAGGGAGCACAGGCTGCCCAAAATCTGGGAATATCTGGGAATGAACTCACGGAATTGCAGCATGGCTGGGTTGGAAGGGAATTGAAGGATCATCTCATTCCACGAGGGACACTTCCCACTATCCCAGGTTGCTCCAAGCTTTATCCGACCTGGCCTTGGGCACTCCCAGGGATGAAGCATCCGTGGTTTCTTGGGATATAGGGATTTCTCTCCATGCTGGGAGAAGTTCCATGAGGTGTGGGAAAAGAGTTGCTCCAGTTCTTCCTTCTCTCCAAGGCACCTGGAAATGAGGGAATATTCAGATATAAAGCTGGGAATTGTGTTTGGAATGTTCATTGTGGGTTATCCCACATGGAGGGCTGGCCTGGGCTTCAGATGGGCCAGGAAAAGTCATTTATGGCCTCAAAATCCCTGCCAAGGGCCTGGAGCATCCCAGAGCTCAGGGAAATGGATCCAAGCAAGGAAACAAAAGGAAATATAAAAGCAATGGCAAAACCCAGGAAAAAACAAACTAAAGTAAAATAGGAATAAAATAAAATCAGGAAAAAGGATAGGGGAAAAAAGGGGAAAATAAAATGGAATAGGAATAAAATAAAATCAGGAAAAAATAGGTCTAAAATAAACAGGGGAAAAATAGGGGGAAAGAGAAGAAATAAAAAAGAGGAAAAAAATAAAAGAGAGGAGAAAATAGAAAAAAGGGGGGAAATAGGGGGAAAAGGAAAAAATAGGAAAAATGGGAAAAATAGGAATAAAATAAAATAGCAATAAAATAAAATATGAAAAATACGAAAAAATAAAATAGAATATAAGAAAGAGGGAAAAATAGAAATAAAAGGAAAAATAGGAAAACATAAATAGGCAAAATAAAGAATAGGAAAAATGAAGTACAACATAACAGGAATAAAATAATATTAACTTAAAAAAAGAAAAAGAGAACAACACTGATATGAGCCAAACCCATTTTTCCTTGAGGATCTCCCTCCAATCCCTCCTGTTGACACCAATCCTTGGCCTCAAGACAGCTTGGAATCCCAGAATCCTGGAATAATCCAGGCGGGAAGTGACCTCTGGAGGTCTCCAGTTCACCCTCTTGCCCCAGGCAGAGTCAGACTGCTCAGGGCTTTTCCAGGCTGATCCTGAGGATCTCCAAGGATCTCCCTGTGTCCTCCTCACCCTCCCCAGCACCTTCTCCAGGCCCCACCATCCTCCCAGAACTCCCCAGTTCAGGAATGTCTTGGCTGTACTGGGAGAGCCCCAAACTGGGCACATCCTTGGGATGAACTCCGAAAAATGCTGAGGAAAGGAGTTTTTTAGGATTAGAGTCTGAAAAATCTCCAAAACCCAGCTCCCTGCGGGGTTTCCACCCAAAGGGAGAAAGCTGGGGACAATCATGGAGAGAAGGCCTTGGAGCTCACCAGGGAATGGATTTTCCCAGCTCCCTGACACGTTTCCACCCCAAATGGAGAAGAATGATGGAGTGAAGACCCTGGAGCTCACCAGGGAATGGATTTTCCCATTCCATCCTTTGTTCTCCTTTGCCCACAGAGATGTGACCATGGGGGAAACTTCCCACCACGTTGGTGACCCAGAAATGTTCGTTCTTGCTCTGCACAGGACAGAATATTCCTGGCTTGGGATTCCTCCTCCTTTTGGAGGTGGTTCTCCACCCACAACTTCCATCCCACGTTCCTATCCATGAGAGCACCAGAGCAGGATCAGAATCCAACCAAATCCAGAAAAAAATTAACGAAAAGAGGGTTTTTTTCAGGTTTTTTTGTCACTTTTGTCCCTCCTGGGATCAGTTCCACCCTCACCATGACCAACCTTCTCCTCCTGTCCCACACAAGCATCCTGCTCCAGGATTTGGACCCCCAACAGGTTCTCCTCCCCTCTCCCCCAGTCCCCTTTTCCCCACTCCCAGTCTCCCAGCAAATCCCTCTGCCCTCATCTCCCCTCCAGACTAAACAATCCAACTCTTTCCATCCTCCCCTGAAGGTCATGTTTGCCGGACCTCTGATCGTTCCTGCCGCTCTCCCCTGGACCTTGTCCAGCTGGCCTGGGTCTCCTCGGAATGCCTTGTCCTGGACATTTGGGCTCCAGCTGAAGCCTTCTGGGACTCCTCAGCTCGTCTCGGCTCAGCCCATCGGAGAGGGAGATGAAAGTTCCTAAGGCTGGGTTTGGTTCTGAATCCGCGTTTCCTCCGCGCTTGGGATGTCTCTGCTGTTCCCACCAGGGACTGTGGGGAATGCAAATATCCCAAATGCTCCGAGAGCTGAGAGTTAACCCTGGAGACTGAAGAGAGACAGAGCGGAAAGTGTTCCCAAAAAACTCCTCAAAGCACGGCACACCCGGGGATTCTCCAGCTCTGTGCACAGGGTTTGAGGTGGGATGAGGGAATTCTGTACCCAAATATCTCCCTTTTTACCTGGGCAGGTGATAGGAAAAGAGGAAATTAATTTAGACTAAAGGAGGAGAGGTTTAGATGGAATTTGGGAAGGAATTGCTGGCTGGGAGGGTGGGGAGGGGCTGGGCTGGAATTGCCAGAGCCGCTGTGGTGCCCCTGGATCCCTGCAATGTCCAAGGGCAGGCTGGACACTGGGGCTTGGGGCAGCCTGGGACAGTGGAAGGTGTCCCTGCCATGGCAGGATGGTGGAACTGGATGGTCTCATCCCAAACCATTCCATGATTTTATGGTGTTCACAAATGTCTTTGCAGCTTTGCAGATTTGCAGCTCCACCTGCTAGCTGGGAAAAGAAGTCCAAAATCCAATCAATCCAACCCCAAAGTTGTCCCCACTTGCCTTCATCCACAACAAGATTTGTCCTTCCTTGAAGAGAAGCCAATTCCCAAAAAAAACCCCCTATTTATTAAAGGCAATAAACTGACACTAATTAATGATTTACCGCTAATTAATGATTAACCACGTTAGAGCCCATCCAGGACTCAGTGAAATGCAAAAGAATAAAAAGCTCCAAGGATGAACCAGGAGGTTCCTGTAATCCTTTCAGCTCCGCTCATTCCAAATGTTTCGCAGGAGGAGAATTCCAGGCAGACTCACACAATTTTTACCCTGGCCTTTTAATTTAATCATATTTATTATTAAAGCAAATAATTAATTTGCTGCAAGCCCCCATTTGATTTGGTTTTCCTTTTTTCTCTCTCCATTGCAAATTAATAGGTCCCAAAATGCATTTATTTGGTTTATTTGTAATTAAAAGCTGCTAAATCCTTGGCTTTTCCCGCACTTCATATATATCCCCCTGTAATTCCAGTGCTATTCCAGTCTCCTTGCTTTTATTCCTTGCTTTTTATTCCCCTCTTTTCTCCCTGGAAATGGAGGAATGCGAGGACAAGCAGGAGTAAAAAGTAATTTTAGGTGAACCCCAAGTGCTCCACACCCCATTCCTGATGGGATCATCCCAAAGGTGAGACTAAGACCTGGCTGGAGTCATCTGCATGGATAATCCCTGAGGGAATCATCCTCTCCACCTCCTTCCTTTCCCTTTTATCCATGTTCAGCTCCTGTCTCTTGTTTCCTTATCCATGGATTCATGGGAGAAATCCCTTCCTTATCCCAGCTGGAGTTTTCAAGGAGCTACAACACAGACAGGGATTGTTCATGAGCAACCCATTATCCAAGCACGGAATAATCTCCCTTTCCCTCATACCTGGAATGAGACCTTGGATGATCCCATCTTGAGGAACCCGCAGCAGGTCAGCATTTCCTGGATCTGGGAATTCCCAGGAGCATTCCCAGCGGCTCTGCCCATCCAGCTCCCAAGGCAGGATTGGGAATCCCATTAGCATTTCCATCCTCTCTCCATGGGTGCTTTTCCCTGCAATTCCTCTTGCTCCCGAGGCATTTGCTGAGGGAACACCACGTCCATTCCCAGCTGGGATGACGCACAGAGCTCATGGATCAAAGCCTGTGGAAAGCTGGAAAACAGGGAGCAATCCAACAACGCTGCCCTATCAACTTAGGCCGAGCCTAACCTTTCTGGATAAAGGGAATGGGCAGGGAGGGGATCTTGGAATTGTGTCCTGAGGATTCATCCTGAAACTCCGCAGCCTGTGACTCATGAGAGTCCTGAAGGG
This sequence comes from Entomyzon cyanotis, assembly GCA_024500445.1. Lineage (NCBI taxonomy): Eukaryota > Metazoa > Chordata > Aves > Passeriformes > Meliphagidae > Entomyzon > Entomyzon cyanotis. The sequence goes on along the minus strand of JAKEPQ010000146.1, from coordinate 1,116,200 downwards.
GAACAATGCATTTCCCAACCTTTGGAGCAAACCTTGGGAAAGCCATGCCGAGGTTTTCACGGGAGAGGCGATTTCACCGGGATAACTCTGCCTCCAAATGAATCCCTGCTCCTTTCCCCTGTCACTGGAGCCAGGCAGGCAATTCCAAGCAATCAGCCCGCTGGGAGCCAGATGTCTGACCCAGATTAGGTGATTCAGCTCCTGGAGGGCCTGGGGAAGGAATTTGGGATCAGACACCCAACTGGAATTTGGATAAAATTATCCCAGGTGACACCGCTCCGCCTCCCCAATAATTACACCAGCAGCAAGTGCCAGTCCATGTTTTCCCTGGGAAATGGGCCTGATCTCCTCCCAGAGGGAGGAATTCTGCTCATCCAAGGGGTTTTTCCAGGCAGAACCAAAAATTCGTGTGATAGCGGAGGTCACACGGCACAACCCTGAGCTGGAACAGCTTCTGCTTGGGAATAAACCCCAAATCCCATGGATTGGGATTGGGACTGGGAGGAGCCGGGAGCTGCTATTCCAGTGGGAAATGATATTTGGCAGGATCTGCTGCCTTGCCCAGAGGTTGTCATCAGCTGAGGTCACAGGAGGTGACAAAGTGACAAACAGGAGCAAAGCAGGATTATCCGGGTGCTGAGTGCTTTGGCTCCAAAGGACTTTTTAGGGAATAAAATCCAGTGGAACATGCAGAAAACAAGGAAAATCCACCATTTCCAGAGAGCAGAAGAACAATGATTTTTGAGGGCTTGAATATTTAAATGGGAACCAACATATCCTTTAGGGCTTAAATATTTCAGTGGGGAAGATCAACTTGATTTCCCAAAAAATAATGGAAAATAGGATAAAAGGAGAATTATTATGGCACAGAAACCCCTGACAAGACAGACACTGAAATTCCTAGTACAGAGTGTAGAAAAGCTGGATAGATCCAAGGAAAATCCAAGACAAAATGCTGTGGTGGGAGACCTTGACAGCCCCACCTAGGGAGGAAGGATTAAGATATTAAAAGTGGAATTTCTCTCACCTTCCTTTAGGAGTTTAAAAGGCAACCCAGGCTGGATATTTGTTTTCCTAAAGAACCAGCGCAGAGGGAATTCCATTTCCACCTTCCCTTTGTGGAACTCTCCGAGGCGATCAGCCCCACATTTCTGTCTCTGATTGTACTGAATTTAGGGCAGAAAAGAGCGAATTTAGGGCTCTCTGTTTCCATATCCGATTCCTTTGGAACATCATCCCAGGTCAAGTCTCCCTTCTCTCCTCGTTCCTCAACCCGTGGAATGGGTTATTCCAAGCTGGAATAACCCAGCTGGGAGCAGGTAGGGAAGGAAGAGCAGGAGGTGTTCTCCCCACCATGTGGAAGCGATGGATTTGTGGGAAAAGCCTCTGGAACATCGGGAATAACAACATCAAACATCTCTGTGCGCAATTACGGGAAATAAAACTCCACTCGCGCATTCCGAGACGAGAAACATTTCTGTGTGGACACATCCTGGACAGGCCTTCTGCTTCCCATCCCGGCTTCCCTAGGCTGGGATTAAATCCAGATTGGAGCAGCCTGGGAAAGCCATTCCCATGTCCTAATTCCCTCGTTAAACTGTAGGTGGTTCATCCTTCCGTGTGTTGGAATCACGGATTTGCTTTTCCCTGTCTCTTTGGATGTGTCAGAACTCCCCAGCCATCCCCAGAGAGTTTCCCAGGGAATTCCGTGGTGCTTCCCTCTCCCTGCCCATCCCAGTTAACCAGAGCACAAGGATTTCTCAGGCAAAGTTTGCTCTGGGGACATAGAAAAATCCCAGGAAATGTCCTTCTCCCAAATTATGTCATAAATTATGGGACCACTCAGGCAAAGGAAAGTGGGGCAGCTTCAGCTAAAAAAAAAAAAAAAGCAGGAAAATTTTCCCAGCCTTTTGTAGAACAAGGTGTTCAGAATCCAAAAAATTTTGCTCATCTGTACAAGGTAATTCCAGGATTATATCAGGAAAACTTGGAATTAGGGATAATTTTAGTGTTGCAAATGGTCTTTCCCCTCTGCCTTTCCCAAGAAGGTGATTCCTCAAGAAGATCCATTCATCACCAAAATCCCAATAAAACTCTGGAGTTCCACAGGAGAATGGGAATAAATTTAACAATTTAAAATTATTTACAAATAATTTCATTTGTTAACACAAATGTAAAAATTACAAACCACGGAACAATGAACACACCACGAATTTAGATCTAAAACATCTTCAAGGTCCTTCCCAATCCAAACCATTCCGGGATTCTCCAAAAAAAAAAAAAAAACCACCAAGGGGAAGAGCTTTGGGCACTTCTCTGCCAACATTTTTTCAGGAAAACCAAACAAGGGGAGGATTTCCGTGCACAGACAAAAAATTACCTTTCTAATCCATGGAAAGCTTCGTTTCCTACCAGCTCCAACCACAACATTCCCTGGGAATCCCATGGAGCATCCCACAGTGCTCTCCTCATCCGTCCATGGCATATTCCAGTGACAGTTGTCCCTGGGTGAATCCAGAGGAACAAAGGCATCTCCTGTGGGGTCCAGGGGGAGGAATTCTGCAGATTCCAAGTGCCCAGAGCTCCCATTCCCGCTCCAGTGGGTGGGAAGCAGTTGGATCCATGGCTTTGCTCCCCACAAATCTCCTGAAGCGGCACAGGAAGTCCCACATATCCAGGAATTACCTAGGATTGATCCAAAACCAAGGATTTGGTCTGGTTTAAGGACTTGGACAGAGGTTGGATTTGCTCCCTAGATCTCCAATCTATCTACTGGAGATTCCCAGTATCTCCAAACCTCTGGAATGATCTGACATTCCACCTTGGATATGTCACCTGGGACACCCTGGGGCTTGGTCAGGTCACCTGCAGAGGGGCAAACAGGGCCTCCTCTGCACCCTCGGGGAATTCCAAAATCCACCTTTCCAGCCCCAAGGAATTCCAAAAGCCATCCTCTCAAACCCCAATGAATTCCAAAATTCACCCTTTCAAACCCCAATGAAACCCAAAAGCCAGCCTTTCCAACCCCAAGGAGTTATGAAAGTCACCCTGTCCAACCCCAAGGAATTCCAGAAGTCACCCTTTCCAGCCTCGAGGAATTCCAAAAGCCACCCTTTCCAACCCTCAGGGAATTCCAAACCCATCCTTTCAAACCCCAAGGAATTCCAAACCCCATCCTTTCCAACCCTCAAGGAATTCCAAAAGCCACCCTTTCCAGCCTCAAGGAATTCCAAAGACCACCCTTTCCAACCCTCAGGGAATTCCAAACCCATCCTTTCAAACCCCAAGGAATTCCAAACCCCATCCTTTGCAGCCAAATGAAATCCAAAAGCCATCCTTTTCAACCCCAAGGAATTCCAAAAACCATCCTCTCAAACCCCAAGGAATTCTGAAAGCCACGCTTTCCTGCCCCAAGGAATTCCAAAACCCATCCTTTTCAACCCCAAGATTCCGAAAGCCATCCTCTCAAACCCCAAAGAATTCCAAAAACCATCTTCTCAAACCTCAAGGAATTCCGAAAGCCACCCTTTCCAACCCCAGGGAGTTCCAAAGCCATTCCAGTCCCCCCAAACCATCCTTTCAAACCCCACTTTAGGGAGAAAAAGGTGAGGCAGAGCCTTCTGCTTTAAAATCCCTTTCCCAAGCACTGAGTGGAATATTTAGGGATAACTGGGAATTTCCAGAGGGGGATTATCCCACTGCTGAGGCCATCCTCTTCCCAGAAATCCCTCGGTTACAAGTTCATCCCAAAAAGGTGCAGAGGACATTTTTACTCATCTGTACAAGGTAATTCTAGGATTTTTATCAGGAAAACTTGGAATTAGGGATAATTTTAGAGTTGCAAATGGTCTTTCCCCTCTGCCTGTCCTGCTGACATTGTCCAGCTCTCCATGGATAACCACGTCAGGAGCAGAATTCCCACGGAGCTCATTTAGGAAGGGCTGAGACAATTCCCCGGGATTCCATTTGGGAAATCAAACTCATGAATGGCTCCTCTTCCAGCCCTGGCCGGGGCTGTGGTTTTCCATGGAGCAGGGAGGAGGAGGAGGAGACACAAACCTCGGGAATGGTCTCTGCGGATGGGAATTCATCCGGGTTTGTTTTCTCAAGGCACAAATCCTTTTAAAGGCATGAGGCCTGGGAGGGGTGGGGAGAACAGGGAGCGTTTGGGGTTATTTTTGGTCGGAGAGGAGAAGTTCCGAAGCCGTTCCAATCCCGTTAATTGAGTGGTCGGAAAGACAAAGCCCTTTGGACTTTTCCGCTCGGAGACACTTGGAAGAAGCAGAGGGGATTTAAGGGTGTCACCGTGCTCCAGATGCTCCCTCCAATCCCAAAACTGAATCCTGCCCAAGGATCCTCAGAGCCTGCAGCATTTTGGGAAATCAGAGGGAATTCGCTCTTCTTTTGAGCCCAAGGGAAGGATAAAATTAATCTCCCTCCCTTCCCCTGGGAGCAAGGTGGGAATCCAAGCACTCAGCCAGGGGACAGACATGTCACCTGCAAAGCTGTGGCACATTCCGGAGCTGTGGAGATCAGGCACAGAGAGAGGATCCAGGATTAAACATTCCCCATCAAAACCCTCAGGAATATTTTCCCTCAAAGAGGAGCTCTCCTTGCATGTTTTGAAGAGATTAATCCAAACTCCAGTTTCTCCATTCCTGGGATCCTGTGAGGCCAAACAAAGCTCTCTTTCCATGGATCCCGAGGGAATATTTTCCCTCAAAAAGGAGCTCTGCTCAGATGCTTTGAAGAGATTAATCCAAACTCCGATTCTCCATTCCTGGGACCCAGTGGGGCCCAACAAGCTCTCTTTCCATGGATCCCGAGGGAATATTTTCCCTCAAAAGGAGCTCTCCTCACGTGTATTGAAGAGATTAATCCAAACTCTGGTTTCTCCATCCTTAGGATCCCATAAGGCCCAACAAAGCCTTCTTTCCATGGATCCTGAAGGAGTATTTTCCCTCAAAAAGGAGTGGGATGCAGTCAGAAAAGAAGCCTCAGAACTGCTTTTTACCATCTTTCTTGAAGATTTATCCATGAAAATCAATGGGAAGCTCTTTTCCCAAATCCATCCTCGTGGTTTTTTTGGACCAAGCTGATATGAATTGTCCAACGTGGACAATTGGAGGAGCAACAACCAGAGGAAGGTGGGACAACAAAGAGGAAACAAAATGTGAATTTCCATCATAGCAGCACCAAAAACTCCTTATACCCAAAGAGTTTGACCTCCTACAGAATCCAGGCAGGAAAATCCTACCCAGATATTCCCGCTCCAACCACAACTCCCAGATAATTTATGGAATCTGCTTCCCAGAGTGTCCCAACCTGTTTTAAACACCTGGAGCATCCCTGGACCAAATGCCTTCGGGTTTGTTGCCTGGATGATCCAACACATGGGAAGGGAAGGGAATAGGGAAGGGAACAGGGAAGGGAAAAGAGGAAAAAAGGAAAGGGCAAGGAAAACCATGGAAAATGCAACTCATGGAAGCTCCAGTGGATGTCCCATCAGGAAAGCTGAGGGAGAGATCCTTACCTCTCTTCCCGATAATTTTTATCTTTTCCCAAGCTGTGGCTTGAGGCAAAGCCCTCAGGATCATTTCCACAGTCACAGTAGATCCATAAATCCCATCACCTCCCAGCCAGATCTCCCTGCAATTCCCGGGAAAGCTCCTGGCAGCCCCGCCCAGCTCCTGGAGGTCGATTCCCGTTTTCCAGAGGCCCAAAACCGCGGGATGCCGATAACTGCTCGGTGAATGACCCCTTGTTCGGCTGCGCCACCATGGCCGGGAGGCTGCTCCACACGTTTGGAGCTCACACTTCCTGACATCTGGTTCCAATCCCATCCCAATCCGATCCCTGTGCTGCCGCCGGAGCTCCTCTTACCTGGGAAAAGGTAGCAGGAAGCTGGAATTGCCCTTGGAATTCCCACTGCAGCTGTTCCATCTCGTGCCAAACTCATCCTTCAGCCTAAATCCATCACTCCAGGCCTGGTGTTTCAGCCTCTGTTCCTCCTTTCTGCAGCTTTGTCCTCTCTTAGGGGTGGACAAATTAATTAAAATTAATAAATAATTATTTTCATTAAGTTTTGGGTGCTTATTTTCTTCCCATCTCCCTCTTCCTAGGTTTGGGTGTATTTTCTTCCCATCTCCCTCGGTTTACCAGGATCTCCATGGATCCCAGCAGGATCAAACATCCTCCATGCAAAGCCTCAAACAAGACAAATTAGGGAATTTTGGTGCTTAAATCGCATCCATCAGCTCCAGAATGCCCTGGAGAAGTTTGGGCATTCAGGATTCCTCACCCACCAGCTTGGATGATCAGATCCACCCACGTGTCCTGGGATGGAATTCATCCTTTTCCCAATGGAAAATCCATCACTTTTCCCAAATTCAGGGAAATACACACAGGGACACAAGCAGAGAACCAAAATCTTGTCGATTTTTCCACAAAAATGTCCTTTCTCCTGTTTTGTTTCTCACCTTGACCCAATCTACAACCAATTCCAGCTGCTTCTCTCACCCTGTCAACTCCATTTTTTCAGCCATGGCCTAAAATTCCTGTGTTTTCTGCTGTTTGGGGTGGGAAGGAATCCCAAACCAGTTCCCCCTCCTGTTTCTCCTTCTGCTGACCCATCTGCTCCTCCTGCTTAGCCTCAGGTTTTTTCCCAGTGGGAATTCCTCCAGAGCAAATTTGTGGCCTGCTGAGCAGAGTTTTGATACTCAGCCACCAAAAATTCCCATAAATATCAAAATCCCATCCATGCAACCCCAGGAATCAACAGAAAACTCCAGGTCCTGGAGGGTGGAATCCCTCAGTCCTCCCAGAGGGATTTTCCCATCCCAGCAGAGCCCAAAACAACTTTTTGGGTAAGGGGATGTTCCCGTTATCCAGAGCTGTGGGATCAGGGGGTCACAGTCAGGTTTCATCCCAAATTTCCCTGCCCTGGTGTTGCTCAGCCCCTGTGGAATTTTGTGCCAGGCGGCTCTGGGAAGCAGGGCTGGAGCTGGGATTGTTCCTGGAAAGCTCAGAACGATCCTGCCTCGCATTTAAACTCAGATTTTTTTGGGAATTGCCTTTGCCACCTCATTCCCACCCTGCCACTGTCGGGATAACCTTGGCAAAGCCCCAGCTGAGCTCAGTTTTTCCATCTGCACGCTCGGGATAATTGCAAAGCCCCTTTCCCTCCTAACAAGGTGTTTCCAAATTCCCTGGAAAAAAGGCGCGGTGGAGTTGCAGAGCTGCTGGATTTTGGGGTGTTTGGAGATTCATTGGATGCCAAATCCAAACCCTGCCCAGGAAAATGAAGTGTTGGGGAAGCAGGGGGGTTTCAAGTTTTTCCCCCTTTTTAATGTTTGGATTTCCTCAGTGCCTGAAGAACCCAAATTCTTGCTGGAATTTTGTTTGGGCTCCTCTGGATCCCATCCAATCACAGCTTCTGGAAGTGGTGCTAAGGAATATCCTGGAGCTCCGAGTCCAGATTCCTGACATGCTGAAGTTCCAGGATCAGCCCGAATTCCAGCTCTGGCTCCTGGGCTGGGAGAGGCTGGGAAGGGAAAGTGGGGATGGGGTGGGAGCAGGAGGTAGTGACCTGGATTTACCCAGCAGGGAGAAGGAAGAGGAAGCTCCAGGTCCAGTCTGTGCATGGAAAATCTTCCCAAACAACTCCGGGAATTGCCTGCAGTGATAATTCCAGGGAGAACTGAATTTCTCCAAGAAACCTGAGGGAATCTTTGCAGCTGGATGAGCTCCTGAATCCCTGAATCCCAAATCCCTGAATCCCTCCGCGTTTTCCCACCCAGCACGGATCCCGCTCTGGAAGCATCTCCACATCCAGAGCCACTCCTGGGCTGACTCACACCCATCCCACAAACTCCTCCAGCGGCAGCCGCGGCCAAATCCATGGAAAAACAGCCCGGGAATGCTGCTGGTGCCCTTTGGCACAGCTGGCTCCAGCTGCTGCTCCAGTGCCCGGCTGCCCTCGCAGTCTGGCTGCAGCAGAGCACGGATATTTTGGGATAACAGGATGGAGGAGCTGCAGCAGAGCGTGGTTATTTTGGGATAATGGCATGGGGAGCTGCAGCAGAGCGCGGTTATTTTGGGATAACGGGATGGGGGGAGCCAGGCCAGGGCAGTTGCCCTTGGATACAGGATGGGCTGAGCCTGGGCACGGGAGCTGCAGAGGGCAGCAAGGCAGCACAGCCATGGAATGGGTTGGATCCCCATTCGGGACCAAAGCCGGCATCCCAAAAAATTTGGCATCCCAAAAAGCTGTGTCCACATGCGTGTCCAGCCTCAGGTGATCCCTTCCACCCTCGTGTTCCCAACAGCTCCCTCGGCCACTTCCACACTCCCTCCGGCACAGGAGGGCTGGGGCTGGGCAACCCCTGCTCCCTGCACTTGGATTTGCAGCAGCAACAAAAATCATCCCACGTGGGAAAATCCTAAAAATTCCTCTCCCTGTCCCGACCATCACGTGGATATCTTGGGAAAGCAATAAATGTGGGATGGAGGCATCCTGGTTCTGATCCAGGGTCAGGCTCCTCTCCCTCCTCAGCCAACCCCAGGATGCTCAGCCTTGGCACAAACGTTCCCAGAGCAGACATTGAACACAAGGAAATTCCCTTTTAGCTGCTATCCTGGGATTTATGAGCACAGGAGGGTGAGGGAGGGGCTGGGCTGGAATTGCCAGAGCAGCTGTGGTGCCCCTGGATCCCTGCAGTGTCCAAGGGCAGCTTGGACATTGGGGTTTGGAGCAGCCTGGGAGCATTCCAGAAAGTCCCAGCACAGAACTTCAGGGGATATACAGAGGGGTCTGGAAACCCTGGAATGGGCAGGCAGGGGGCTGGAATGTTCCCTAATTCCCTGAGTTCATCCCTGCATGGGGGAAGTGGGATTGGGCTGCCCAGAGAAGGAGCAGATCCTGCAAATGCCTGAAACTTGGGGATAATTTCATAGTAATGGATTGGTTTGGGTTTTAAAGGACCTTAAAGATCCCATTCCCACTCCATCCATGGGCAGGGACACTCTCCCACCGTCCCAGGCTGCTCCAAGCCCAATGTCCAGCCTGACCTCGGACACTGCAGGGATGCAGGGGCACCACAGCTGCTCTGGCAATTCCAGCCCAGCCCCTCCCCACCCTCCCAGCCAGCAATCCCTCATTCCCAACATCCCAGCCCAACCTCCCCTTTCCCACTGGGAAGCCATTCCCTGTCTCCTGTCCCTCCATGCCTTGTCCCCAGTCCCTCTGCAGCTCTCCTGGAGCCCCTTTAGGCCCTGCCAGGGGCTCTCAGCTCTCCCTGGCTCCTTCCCTTCTCCAGGCCAACATTCCCAGCTCTCTCATTCTTTTCCCACAGGAAAGGTATTCCAGCCCTCTAACCCTTTCCAATCATTCCCATTTTCCCTATGCAAAATCCTCTGTCTCCCGGTGCTGAGAAGTTTGTCCCTATTTATTTTCCAACCTCCATGGTCAGGGTCACTTGTGGAGCCTCAGCTGGACAGAGCTGGGACCAAAGCCTGTGGCATTCCAGGCAGGAAGAGCATTCCCACACCAATCAAAGCCACACGACCACAGCCCAGCTCGGGCTTTCCCAGCTTCTCCAGCCTGGACTTTGTGGGAACACTCAAACCTTATTTTGAGATGCCGTGAAGAAGTTGGTTTTCCTCAAAAATAAAATGAGGAACTTGGAGGAGGCTGGGGCAAGCTGAGTTCTCACAGCTTTCCCTGCAAAGCAGGAGTGTTGGACACATGGAATGGTTTAGGTTGGAAAGGACCTTAAATCCCATCACATCCCATCCCAGCCCCAGCCATGGGTAGGGACAATTCCCACTATCCCAGGTGGATCCAACCTGGCCTTGGACATTCCCAGGGATCCAGAGGTGCCACAACATCTCCCAAAAAAAAGCTGCTCCAAAGACTTAAGGTCCAGAATTACCTGAGAAGAATTCACATCACAAAGGTGGGAAAGGGGAAAATGGAAGGGGATCTCCAAAGGGGGATGTTGGATGGAGATGGATTCTCCTTGGGGATTTCCCCCCACCAGGATGGATGAGGCAAATCTGTGCAGAGTTCGTGTCCCAGATTTTTAAAAGGAAGGTGAGTTAAGGAATTATTTTTAGGAAAACACAGGGAAATTATCAGAGCTCGGTAATTTTCACTTGGCTTATAAAAAGTCTGGATCTGGTTTGATTCCATCCCACAAACTCCTCCCCAAGGACTGAAATCCAGGTCCTGCAGGACCCTTTATCCCGGTGGTGACAGACAGAGCAGGAATGAATGGCTGGGAGTCAGGAAAACTCCAAGTGGAACAAACAGCAAGGGGGATTAAGCAGGGAATTCCTGATTTCTCCGGATTCTCCCCATTTCTTCAAGATGGGAAGTTTCCCTGGAAAACTCGTGTGGAATTCCTACAGCAAGGCACAACACAGGTAAAAGGCTAAACCAGATCCATCCCTGATCCTGGGAAAACAGCCTGTGGAGTTCATCCACACAAAGGTAGGGATGGCTCAGCACCCAGCAGGACAGACAGGAAAAGGGGAGCATTTCCCAAAGAAATCCGGTTTTGAAGGAATCTTAGGATAACTCGGAGTGGAAGGGACCTGCAGTGACCACCTCATCGCCCAGGAAGGGACAATGATCCCCAGGAGATGGGGAATTTTGGGGATGAATGGAACAAATTCCCCCTGGGGGTCTCCAGAGCCTTATCAGCAGTAGCTGATAACAACTCCGTTGCTGAGGCTCAGACAATTCCAGCATTCCAAGCCCTGTAATCCTTAATTCATTGATCCCAAGAGGCTTCCCTATAAATCAACCTCACCCAGCTCGAGCAGCAGGATGGCTCTGGGAACTCCCTGGCTCCATTTTTCCTGCTTTTCCTTGGACAAACAGTGGTTAATTTTCCAGGAGTAACCTGATCCATCAATTTCCTCGCTCCAGATTTATCCAGAGGCCCCTTTCCCGCCCCATGGAGCTCATCCACCCCGGGAGGAACGTCCAGCAGAGGAAATGTTCTGCTTTATTAATAGACGCAATAATGGCTTAATGAGGCTCCTGCAAAAGCCATTCTGGTGCTCCTGGGTTTAAATCAACTCCGGCAGGAGAAGCCCTGGCTGAGCCAGAGGCGGAGCTCGGGAATGGGAAATGCCGGAGTGTCCGACCCCATGACGTGATGGGAGCCCAGGACACCCACGACATCCTCCCCTGGGCTTGGGATGAGGTTTTGTGGTCAAAGCCCAGCCCTAGGAACGAGCCAGGCTGAACCCAGAGCTCTGCCGGCTCTGCTTCCCCAATCCCTCGCTTTTCCAACCTTTTCCCTCCTTCCCAAGTGCTCTCCAAGCTGCAGCAACGGGAGAGAAGATCACTTCAGATGGATTGTCCCTTTATCCCGGGTGGAGTGATGGGATGAGGTGGTCACTGCAGATCACTTCCACTCCAAGTTATCCAAAGATTCCTTCAAAACTGGATTTCTTTGGGAAATGCTCCCCTTTTCCTGTCTGTCCTGCTGGGTTCTGAGCCATCCCTACTTTTGTGTGGATGAACTCCACAGGCTGTTTTCCCGGGATCAGGGATGGATCTGGATTAGCTCGACATAAACATGCCTTTACAGGGAAAAAAATGCATCTTCCACACAGGCATTGTGAGGAACAAATCCCACCTGGATTTACCTGGGGACTATGGAACAATCCTGGTGCTCCACCTGGCCAGGACCTCCCAGCCAACTCCTAGACCCAGCCTAAGGATCAGCCAGGAAAAGTTTCCATCGACACCTCCCGTGTTTCTCTCAACCTTTCCATGGAATAGTTTGGGTTGGAGGGGAACAGGAAAGGTCATCTGGTCCAACATCCAGATACACAGAATCCCAGGATTACTGAGACTGGAAAAGCCCTCCAAGGTCATCGAATCCAAGCTGTGCCTGATCCCCACCTTGTCCCTGAGTGTCACATCCAGGAATTCCTTGGACACCTCAGGGATGGGGAATCCAAACCTCCCTGGGCAATTCCAAGGCCTGACCAGCCTTTCCATGAGGAAATTCCTGCTGATGTCCAACCTGAGCCTTCCCTGGCCCAGCCTGAGGCTGTTCCCTCTTTTCCTGTTGTTCCCTGGGATAAGATCCCAAATCCCCCTCCTGTCAGGGAATTTCAGCACAGGAAAAGGATCCCTCTGGATCCTCCTTTTCTCCAGGCTGAGCTCCTTTCCCAGCTTCCTCAGCTTTTCCTGGTTCTCCAGCCCCTTCCCAGCTCTGTTCCCTTCCCTGGACACCTCCAGCCCCTCCATGTCCTGAACTGAGGTGCCCAAAACTGGACACAGCTCTGGAATTGTGCCCAGAGGGACAATCCCTGATTCCCTGATCCTGCTGGATGTCATTCCTGATCCAAATGCCCACAGATCCCAGGATATCCTCTTTCCCTCAACGCACATTCCTGGCCGTGCTCAGAAGCAGAAATTTCCAGGACACCAGAGCTGCTCCTGCATTTCAAGGAGCACATCCCAGTGTTTTGGGGTCATTCCCTGCAATCCCCCTCAAGCACATCCCAAAATCCCAAAAACCACCTTTCCCTCCGGAGCCAAACCAATCCACGGAGCTGTAATTGGGCAAACACTGTTCGAGGAAAAAGGATATGGGAATGTAGACTAAACAAAGCTCCCATGCCAGAGAAAACTGCTCCTTCCCCTGGAAAAGGAACTGCTCATTCCATAACAAACGCTCCAACCCGATACCTCAGGACAAATATACATAAATATATATCCCATCTATATTTATAATGGGGAAAAAAGCCCGGAAAAGCCTGGTCCAGCTTCCAGCATTGGAAAGAAAGACATCCATTGACTCTGTAAAGTGCTGGAGGAGGACGTGGAATTGTAACAGGAACTGGAGGATGCCAGGAAGGTCACTGGGATGTTGGGTTTTGATTATTAAAAGGGAAGTTCTGCTATTAAAAGGGAATTTTTGGCTATTAAAATTGAAAATTTGACTACCAAAAGGGAATTTTCTCAGTGTGAGGGAATGGGTTGTTCGAGCTGCTGCCTGGAATTCTCAGGGAATGTTTGGGTTTGAAGTCCTCACTCCTTGGGATTAGTGTGGGATTCAAGGAGGGGATTGTCCTGTTCTGCTCTGGGGCAGTTTTGGGCACCACAGTCCAAAAAGGAGCCAAAAAAAGATCAAAAAAGAGCAAAAAAAAAAATTTTTAAAAAAATTTAAAAAAAATTTTTTAAAAATCAAATAAATAAATTTTAAAAAAAAATCCAACAAAAAAGATCCAAAACTCTCGAAGATCATCCAAAGGAGGGACACGAGGATGGGGAAGAATCTGGAAGGACCAGCTCCTGGTTTTCATACGGATAATCAGTGACATTCCCACCCATGGCAGGGGCAGCTGGAATCAGAGGATTTTTAATGTCCCTTCCAACTCATTCCATGTTTTTATGAGGATGATTCCATGGAAAATGCAGCAACCTCCAGAGAAGCCACTCTCAGGAACAAACCTGAAACCTCACAGGGATGCTGTAGCTAAACCCACCCTTCATTCCCTAATTTTGGGTCTCTCCGCTGCAGATTATTCCCCAAAAAATCCACATACATATCCACTGAGACTTCATCCACAGCCTCAAAGCATCCCTGACCCTCCTTTTCCCACATTTTTCCATGCAAACCTTTCTCATTTGTGCCTTATCAGATCAAAATCCCACATCAGCTGTTAAACAAATAACCAGGGAGAAGCTCCAAGGGAGGATTTCGGTGCAATCATCTCTCGTAAAGAAAAATTTTCATTCCTAGCATGGGATAAAATGAAAATCCTTCATTCCAAGTGCAGAGGGAGACCTTCAAAAAGGAATAATTGCCAGAAATCCATTTGCTGCTCCAGCACTTTACATCCTTTTGCTGTCACACTTCATCATTTTTAAAAGTACAGATCAAACACCGAGGCTATCCAGGTACTCCGAGTTATTATCCCAACACTTTGGGAGATTTATTAGGATTTACTTTGGGGTTTCAGCCAGTTTTTATCGGGAGGAATTGGATGCACCAGGAATACCAAGCTGCTTTCACTACAGGAGTCTAAAACTGGGGGATGATTCCTCCTGTGGAATGGTTTGGGGTGGAAGGGACTTTAAGGATGATCCCATTCCCACCCCATCCGTGTTCAGGGACAATTCCCACCATCCCAGGTAGATCCAAGCTGCCCTTGGACACTGCAGGGATCCAGGGGCACCACAGCTGCTCTGGCAATTCCAGCCCAGCCCCTCCCCACCCTCCCAGCCAGCAATCCCTCATTCCCAACATCCCAGCCCAAGCTCCCCTTTCCCACTGGGAAGCCATTCCCTGTCTCCTGTCCCTCCATGCCTTGTCCCCAGTCCCTCTGCAGCTCTCCTGGAGCCCCTTTAGGCCCTGCCAGGGGCTCGGAGCTCTCCCAAACTCTTCTATTCCATTCCAAGGTACCTTTCACATTTAAATTCCAGCCAAGACCAGAGCACAGGGTCCACCAGGCCTCCTAAAATATTCCGGAGAAAAACGACGCCAAGAAACCACCTGGAAATCCATCACTTTCTCCCATTTCTCTCCTTCCAATAATTCCTGTAAATGTTATTTAAGGACACTGCAAGATTTCAGCTCAACTTTTAGCTCAGCTCTACCTTGGAAGGGCCTGAGGCTGGAGATTTTCAGGTTAAATCCACATTTCAAGGGGACACAAGGTCATTCCAGAATCCCATTTCACTTTGCGGGAGACAAAATTCCCTTTTGTTTTCAGAAGAAGGAAATAAAGGAGATGAAAAGAAGGAAAAAAGGAAACTAAAAGAGGGGAAGAAAAAAATCCTTGGATGTGTTCACACACCTTTTCTCTGCTCTCACACGCAACCTTTAAAAAGAAACTTTCCAAGAGTTCAGCTCGAGTTAAAACCCAGGGAGTAACGTGAGCCTCGGAGCTGAGTGGAAAGAACACGGAGTGCGAGGGACCTGCGCCGGGATCCAGCGGCTCCCGTGAGACAATCCCAAAAAAAACCTCTCCCTGCTCCTGTTGGAGAGGAGCACAACACCTCATCCCCCTGCAGGGGTGGTGCAGCTCCTCGCTGAAAGCCATAAATGACCCATAAATTATAAATAAATCCGAGCAGAAGGGAGGGGAGCGGCGGGAAGAGGAGAAATCCCGAAAGGAAATGACCTTCCCTGCTCTGACAGAGGTGACAGACGGAGTTTGTGGGAGTTGGACAGGAAAGAAAGGACAGGGAGGTGCCACCTCGGGCTGGGAAAGGGACGGGAGAAGGATGAGCACAGCGCCAGGGTGGTTTTTTGGGACAGAGCCGGCAAAATCCTCGTTGGCAGGACACATCCCAGAGTAGGAAAAGAGCAACCCCAAAGCTCTGAAGGGAGGGAAAGGAGCCTCGGAGCCTCTGGCTGCTCCGAGGGGAGCTGGGCTTGGGTTTCACGGTCACATTTTCCAGCCAAAGTTCTGCTCATTCCCGCAGCCCTCGCTTGCCTTTGGATGTCATCCTTGGAAGCAACATCCTGTTCTCCACAGCTCCCACCACGGCTCCATCGGGGCTCTATTTATGGGGGAAAGAGGAAGGAGACAGAAGCCAATTACTTCACTAATTACCTAATTACCCTAAGCACTCCCAGCCCGCCCCGGCTCTGCTCCCGAGCAGCTGCAGCTGCAGCTCCCACCAGTAGCTTATCCTGGCACTTCTCATCCAAAGCTCTTCTCCCACCAGGCACGGCCAGACGATCCTAAAAATTTAATGATTTGGAAAGCTCGGAGCAATCCCTGCTCCCGGAAAAATACTCCAGGATATGGATTTGATGAGGAGGTGGAGTCAATCTCTTTGGAGCCCAACTGGGAGATGATGGGGACACCTTGGCTGCTCCCACCCCACCTGCTGCCCATCATGGGGTTCTTCCCACCTTGGGAATCATGTCCTGTCTTGGGAATCATGTCCTGCCCTGGGCATTGTGTCCTGAGTCATCTTCTCCACCCCACCAATCTTCTCCACCATCCCAAGCATCCCACCCATGGAGGTCTCCTGTGCCCATTCCATACAGAGCAATTCCTGAAAAAAGCAGCAGGAAGGACCAGGATACACACACACCGCTGGAATATTTGCCTTCCCATCTCTCCTCTGTGCCTTGCTGGGAGGAGGAAAAAGCTCTGGGCAGAAATGGTGTGTCCTGGAGCTCCCAAAAACCTTGGGGTGGGCTGGACGTCAGCGCTGTGGCACCTTGGTCAGGTCTGTGTCCGAACTCCAGGGATGGAGACTGCAAACCTTTCCCACTTGATTTAACACTTGACCATCCTCCCCCTAAAAAGGTTTTTTTTTTCTTTTTTTTTTTTTTTCCCCTGTATTTGGATCCGTATCAGCCAGGGTTCACCTTGATCTGGGTCATCAGGACTTTGTCCAGTCTCCAGGGATGGAGACTCCAAATCTCTCCCACTTGATTAAACACTTGACCATCCTCCCCCTAAAAATTTTATTTTATTTTATGGAATCTTATGGAATTTTATGGAATTTTGTTTTATGGCATTTTCTGCATTTGAATCCATATCAGCCAGGGTTCACCTTGGACAGCTGGCTCAGGTTCATGTCCAATCTCCAGGGATGGAGACTCCAAACCTCTCCCACTTGATGTAACACTTGACCATCCTCCCCCTTAAAATTTTATTTTATGGAATCTGATGAAATTTTATGGAATTTTCTGTATTTGGATCCATATCAGCCAGGGTTCACCTTGGACAGCTGGCTCAGGTTTGTGTCTAGTCTCCAGGGATGGAGACTCCAAACCTCTCCCACTTAATCCACCTTTTGACCATCCTCTCCGTAAAAATACTTTAATGTTTTTCATCATATTTTGAAGTGGAATTTCCTGTATTTTTTCCACGTCAACCAGGATTCACCTCAGCCACGGAGCAGGATGCCAAAATCCCAGTTTATGGGATGATCCAATTCCCAGGATAGTTTTCCCTGAATCCCCAACCCAGGAGGCCCAAGAGCCTTCAAAGGAGCTGCAGCTGGAATACAAACCCAAAACCTGGGAGATTCAACCCTTTTCCTTCCAGAATTCTAGAAAGGAGCCAAAAGGATGATTTTTTTGTTTGTTTGTTTTATTTTGGGATCACAAAATACACAACATTCATTTTAATATGGGACACAGAATATTCTGTACATATTAAAACCCACATGACTGCAACACAACCTCACACGGCACCAATTCCCCAACGAAAAAACCCCACAAGTGCTTTTTTCCTTTTTTTTTAATATTAAAAACAAATAGGATAAAACATTAATATTTTTTTCCCAGACGACGTTTACAGTAAAGAGGAAAACAAAAAATCATATTTTTACTAAATAACAAATATTTAACAGCACAACTTTATCCTAAATATCTATTTTTGAATTATAACAAAAATAGCACTTATAATAGTTTATAAAGACAGACCAAAAAAAAAAAAAATTTGTGTATAAAATAATATTATAGCAAATTGGACTGTGCTAATTAAAAAAAAAAAACAAAAAACCCAAAAAATTCTGAGATTCAAAGTGCTTTATTCTGCAAACCCACTGCAGCAACTTTATTTTTTTAGTCAAGTTACATTAGTTAGGACTGGAACAACAAAGGCTGGCTTACTTCAGCCTGGATTAAATACTCCCCCACACAAACATTGTATATCCACGGGATGTCAATGGAATTTCAGGGATGGCTGCAGCTCCCATTCCCATCTAAACTCACTCCAGAGCAGGTTTGGTTTTCACTTTGGGACGACATTGGAAGTTAAAATTAAAATTTCCGGGAAAAACTCTTCACTGATTCCCCATTAGAAGGGAGACTGAGCTCTCCCAGAAAAGTCTCTCCAAGGGATTTTGCTCATCTATCCAAGAGACTTAGCTTTAACCAGACCTTCTATCCTGGTTGTCCATCCTCCTCTCCAGCTTCTCCCTTTTCCCAGCCTCTTCAACCCCAAGCGCAGATCCCGGGTGGAAATGGGAAACCCCAAGGGTTTCCACCCTACAGCTCATCCCCTTTCCATCCCCATTCCCTACAAATCCCATGGACACCTCTGTGTGTCCATCGCCTCTCCCCAGGTGTTCATCCCTGGGAGACTCACCCTTCCCACCACATCCAGCTCTGTGTTTTCCTTCGCCCTTTGGGATTTGGATTTTTTTTTTTTTGGAGCTCCTTTTATCACCGGGAACATTTTCTCCCCATCAGGGACAAGGAAACACCAGGAATCCCTACAGGGCCTGAGCTAGTGGTGTTCCACTCAAAAATTCCAGGCTGGAAAACTGTCTGAGCCTCTGCTCCAGGGTTTCTAAAACCTTCCTTCGGGGTTTGGCACATTGGTCACCACCCAGATAAAAGGTCGGGTTAGGAATGGGAACTGGGAATCCCAGAAGACTGGGGGTTTGATTCCAGCTCAAATCAAGGGATCACCATCCCCTGGGATGCTCCGGCGGGGATTTTTTGGCAGCTTGGCTGACGGCATTCCAACCTCAAGTGCTTCCCTTGGCTCCAAACCTGCCTCCCTCATCCTTGGCCTCTCCTCCACTCGCTCCACACTTCCCGCGACCTTCCCAAGAGGCACCTCTTGCCCGAGAGGCAAAAAGCACAACCTGCAAAGCCACCTGGTGAGCCACACCTGCCCCTTCTCCTTCCCTCTTCCAAGCCCTCGGACTTCTCTGGACCCTTTGGAGCTGAAAGCCAAGCTGCCCCACCCCAAATGCCACACCAGCTCCTGTCCACACCATTCCACCTCAGGGGGTGGGGATGGGACAGGAGCGGGGCTGGATGGGCTGGAAGAGATGCCCCAAGTCCCAGAGGGATGTCCCGAGCTGGTGTTTGGCTCTGCTTTGAACCCAACATCTGCTCAGGGATCTCCTGCTCCTCACCCTCCCAACATGAACCCCCCGAATCTCCAACTCAACCCAGATGCCTCTTGCATGCAAAAAATCGGAATAAAATAAACCCCGCCGAGCAAATGGAACGCAAGATACCTCTTGGTGGCTGCTGGCTTGAGCTGGAGAGGCTTTGGGATTCTCCTGGGATATGGGGTGGAAGCTACACGGAGCTCTCTCCTTCCTGCTGAGCTCTCCCGTGGCCAAAAATACCCCAAACACGAGACAAACGAATGCACGTTGCCTGAATCCGAGAGATCACCTTTAATGCAAACACCTCTGGCAGGAGCAGCCCTGGTGCTCCCAGAGCCACGCTGGGGCTCGGGGGCTGGTGCCAGCACCTTGAGGGGACAGCAAAGGCACCAAAATGTCCCCAGAAGTGCCTTTGCCTGGGGAAGGGGCTGGCGAGGGGCTGCGGTGGAGGGGATGCTCACAGGCCGTGTAGCAGCAGCAGGAAACTCAAGGAGAGAAAAGAAAAAGGAGCTCCCCCTCCCCAGAGCCCCAAAAACATCTCAGAAAATGCAAATCTGCCTCGCCCGAGGCCTCGGGGGTGACTCAGCCCCGGGCAAGACACCACAGGAGGGGTTTTTTGGGAAGCAAAGCCACCCCTCCTCCTCCCCAGCCTGCCCCGGCACCAGCGGGAGAGGGGCTGGGAATGGGCAGCGTTGTCTCCCCCTGGCCGAGGAAAACCTCCAACGCCCCGGAACAAACAACAAAACCAGACAAAAGGAAAAAAAAACAACCTCAAAAAACATAAAAACACTGTTATCACCAGCTAATTTAACACTGTTAAAAAAAAAAAAGGTCAGAGGTCACCCCAGAGCTGCCCCGGGACACCAGACCTCAGATTCTCGGCTGATTCCAAAGCCTTTCCCGCAGTCGGGCCTTCTCCTCCTGGCAGCAGAAGTGTTTTATAGATATTTATATATATATATTTATAATATTTAGATACTGTGTACGGTCAGCCATCCCAGCTCGACTCGGCTTTTGCGGATCTTCCTCCTTCCCAACAGAACGAGACGACGGCGCCCTGACCTTCTCCGCGTCCCGCGGGAAGAGCAAAACGCTTCCGGCAGCTTCCCTGGTGGAAAAGCAGTCCCGATGCGGAGGTGGAGAAGCTCCTCATCCCTCTCTCCTCCCCTCCTGTCCATCCCCTCGCCCCCAACCCCACCCCCGCGTCCCCGGCCGCCCGTCCCTGCTGCCACCGGCGCGGGCTCTACACGGTGGCCCCCAGCATGGCGTCTGTGCCCGTCAGGATCTCGTTCTGGTTGGAATCCAGTCCGAAGAACTTGACCTTGAGTCCGTCAACCGGGTGGACCACGGGCACCAGGGTGATTTTGGGGAAAGTCCTGGTGGCGAGCTCGAAGCGGCTGGTGCTGGCCAGCTCGATGGCCAGAGCCTTGAGGAACAGCTTGGCCAGGTGCTTCCCCAGACAGGTCCGTACGCCTCCTCCGAAGGGGAGGTAGTGGAACCTGCCGTCCTTGTCTTCGCTGCGGCCCTGCCCGAAGCGGTCGGGGTCGAAGACGTCCACGTCCTTGAAGACAGGAGCGGTGTCATGGGTGTCCCGGATGCTGTACATCACGCTCCAGCCCTTGGGGATTTGGAAACCCTGCAGAGAGGTGGGAAGGGGTGGAGGGAAGAGAAGAGCAGAGTGGGTCAGTGCTGCTGGAGAAGGAGAGGGAGCAGGGCAGAGAGATAAAGGGAATTTTGTTTCCGTGGAGTTGTGGAATGGTTTGAGTTGGGAAAGACCTTAAACACATCCTGTCCACCCCCTGCCAGGGCCAGGGACACCTTCTACTATCCCAGGTTGCTCCAAAACCCATCCAGCCTGGAACACTTCCAGGGATGTGGCAACCACAATCTTTGGGCAATTTGTTCTGGGAATCACCACCCTCACGCCTTTCCCTGCTTATTCCCCTTTCCTTTGGGGTCATCACTCAAGTGTGATGCAGATTCAAAGAAAAACCAGGAAGCACAAAGGGCTGGGAGATTCCTGGAATCCTGGCTTTACTCGTCTCTCCATCCCAGGAATCCGTGGGATGATCCATCTATGTATTTACTTTGTGGTCACTGGCAGGAGTTGCCTACCAGGAACCCCGCGGTGCTGAGCAGGGGGAAGCAGCTTCTTCCGTGCCTGTGCTGTGCTTCACACACCAGCCTGCCCTTCCTAGAGCATCCCAGAGCATCCCAGAGGATCCCAGAGCATCCCAGAGGATCCCAGAGCACCCCACAGCATCCCAGAGCATCCCACACCCCGCTGCCTGTCAGCACCACACACCCAACACCCACGCCAGGGCCCGGGCGATGAGGAATGGGGTGGATTTATCATCCCCTGAGCACTTTAAAAGGTCTCTGACTCAAAGCATTGCATTAGGAGGATTTACAGTGACAAGGCAGCTCCCGAGATTTTGTTTTGCTGGGAGGAAATTCCAGCCATGGCAGTGACTAATCCGCCTGTCATCCAGCAGCCTGGAGATGCCCTTTGCCGTAAACCTTTCCCCTGTCACACCCCGGCTCAGAATTTGGCGTCACTGTCACGAGTCAGGCTTTGAAGCATCACACCCATCTGCCCTTTGACAGCTCCAGCGCATCCCCTGCTCCACATCCCATCGCTCTGCTGGATCGGGAGCGAATCCCATCACCAGAATCACAGAGTTAATCAGGTTGGAAAAGCCTTTGGGATTGTCAAGTCCAACCTGTGGCTTAACACCACCTTGTCACCAGACCACGGCACTGAGTGCCACATCCAGGCTTTGCTTCAACACCTCCCGGGATGGTGACTCCACCACCCCGCTGGGCAGCCCACTCCATCACCCAACCACTCCTTCTGGAAGGATTTTTTCCCAACATCCAATCTAAACTTCTCCTGGAGCAGCTCAAGGCTGTATCCTCTCCCCCTGCCACTGATTGCCTGGGAGAAGAAGGACTTAATTAGCAGGACTTCATTCATCCCCTCAGAGGTCTCCTCTAAGCCACGCTCAAATTAATTTTGGGGAGCTCAGGCTGCAGCCCTACTCACATCCAGCTCGAAGGTCTGCAGCACCGTCCGGTACCCGCCGGAGATGGGCGTGAAGAGCCGGAGCACCTCCTTGATGACGCAGTCCAGGTAGTGCAGGCCGTTGATGTTGTCCAGGCGCAGGGAGCCCTCGCAGATGCAGCCGTTGTGGAGGATCCCTTTGCTCCGCAGCTCCTCCCGCAGCTTCTCCAGCACCCGCGGGTGTTTGAGGAGCTGCATGATCAGGGAGGTGCTGGCGCTGGCCGTGGTGGCGTAGGCGGCGAAGATGAGCTCCAGGGTGCCATCCTGGGGGACAGGAGAAGAGCCAGGGTGAGACACAGGGTGGGACAGAGAGGCCACCAGCACCGAGGGTGCCGTGGGGTGTTTTTCTTCCCGAAATCTTTCCTTCCTGGCATTGGAATCATGGAATGGTTTGGTTTGGGTGAAACTCAAAGCCCATCTTGTTCCAACCCCAGGGACATCTTCCACTATCCCAGGTTGCTCCAAACCCTGTCCAGCCTGGCCTTAAACACTCCCAGAGCCACAACATCTCCCAGAAACAGCTGCTCCAAAGATTTAAGATCCAAAGGGGCTAGGTGACCTGAGGAGGAGTCCCATCACAAGGCTGGGAGAGGGAGAAATGGAAGGTGACCTACAAAGGCAGAGAGATGGATTCTCCTTGGTGATTTCCCAATCACCAGGATGGATGAGGGAAATCTGGGCAGAGTTTGTGTCCATTTTTAACAGTCTTGGACACATCAGGGATGGGGCAGCCACAGCTGGGTCACATTTAACTGGAAGACCATTCCTTGAAAGGCCACCACAGGGAGCTTGCTGCAGAGGATCAGCCAGGCAGGACAAAAACCCAAGAGATGACTCTGACATGCCACGGCCCAGCTGCAGGTAAGAACCTGCTGAGAGGCGCCTGTGCCCTGCAAGGGAGGCTGGAAACATGGAAGGGTCAAGGGATGAAGCTGATCAAGGCTGAAAGCTCCTGCTGTGACCAGGGAAGTTCAGGATAGCAAGAAAAATTTCTTTCCTGGAAGAGGGATGAAGCATTGGAAGAGGCTGCTCAGGGCAGCAGTGGAGTCACCAGACCTGGAAGTGTTAAAAACCGAGTGGATGTGGTGTTTAGTGGGGATGGAGGTTGGATTTGATGATCTTGGAGATCTCTTCCAACCTTAATGATTCCATGGAATGCTTTGTAGAAAGGGCTGGGCACAATCAGCAAATAAATAAGGCAGCTGGTTTGGATCCATCAGACACATTGTGGTCCCTCAGCTCTCACTGCCCACCTCAGATCTGCCCCAAAAATTCCTCCTTGGAGCATCCCACATTTTCCCTTCAGGGAGGCCCTGCCCAGAGCAGGACAACCCCAAGGCTTTACCTTCAGCTCCTGCATGGTCAGCTCCTTGCCGTGCTCCTTCCCGCTCTCTATCAGGATGTCCAGGGCATCGGCGTAATCCTTGCCCTGAGTGTTCTGCAGCTTCTCCTGGATGGCTTTTTCCAGCCCCTTCTGCAGTGTCTCCCTGGCCCGGATTCCCTGCGGAGCAGGAAGCGCTCAGACCATGCCAGCAGCACCTTGCACGCCCCAGGAGCTGGGGACGTGCTCGGGACAGGTCCAAGCCATAAAAGCAGAGGGCTGTGAAGGTGTTGGAGGTGTGCCCTGAGCAGGAGGAGTAAACCCGGAGTTGGGGAGATCACAGGCGGAGTAATCAACACCTAGGTGTAAATGACGGGTCTGGGCTGGGAGCCCCTGTGCGGCACCGGTTCACAGCCCCCGGCTCCTCCTGGGATGGATGGAAATCCCTGGGAAAATTGTCTCTCAAAGGAAAGCCCATTCATCCCAAAGAATGATCTTCCCGAGCAATTTGATCACCTGGTCCCAGTAAAGCAATTCCTAACGGGAGTGCAGCTGTTCTGAGCTAACCTGCTGCTGGGAATGATTCCATTCCCTCAGAGGCCGGAATCATTCCCACCAGCAAAGAACAATAAAAAAAATTGCAGGGATATCAGAAAAATAAATTCTGAACTCCTGTATTTCTGTTTTCCAAATTAAGATTTTAAGTCCATTTTTCATTATGTCCCTGTTTTGCATCATTCATCCAAAAAAACTGGAATGTTTTGGGAATTATTAGAAGGACCTGGTTTAGTTCTGGGAATTACAATGATCTGTTTCACTCCAAGGACAGGAGGGAATTAACAGGAGAAGGGTCCCACAAACTAAAAAAATACAGGGAAATTGTCAAGTCAGGAAAAATACGAATGAAATTTGGGCAAGTCCTGACTATTTTCTGTTCTCAAACCACTCTAATCACCAGGGAATGGATCTTTGTCCCTCTTCTCCACTAAACAGGAATTGTGGCCCAAAGTGGGCCCATTGAGGTCAGAGAGTGAGGAGACATCCCACTGAAAACCCAGAGAGGTGCGGATGAATCAATCCCCGTTAATTCCACTAATTGGCATTATCAGGAGGGAGAACCCAACCCCAATCTCACCCTCCTGTAGCCGCTGAAGGGCAGATCCACCGGCAAGGAGAAGACATTGTCCACGAACTGCTGGTAGACCTCAAAGAGATGGCTGAGCTCCTCGTCCGGGATGCGGAACCCCAGCAGGACGCGGATGGCCATGCGGAACGTCAGCTTCTGCGTCTCGTGGTACACGTTGATGGACTCGGGGTTGCTGCTCCAGGCCCGCAGGGTGTCTTTGATCACCAGCTGGATCTTGGGGAGATAACTCTCCAGAGCCTCGTGGCTGAAAATCTTGGAGAAGACCTGCAAGAGATGATGAGGAGAGGTTTCTCCACAGCCCCAACACCCTGGGCATTCTCCAGGGCCAGCATGTGTCCTACACTGAGGTGTCACCATTCCAAACTTGTCATCCAGAACCATTCCAAACTCATCATCCAGAACCACCAGCTCCTAAAAGAGCTGACAGAAAGGTTCAATGAGAAGCATCCTCCACTGAGGTTCCTCCAGAGACCCTTCAGACCCTCCCGAGATTCCCACACAACCATCAGAAGTGACAGGGAATATTGGAACAAATCAGGGATGGGAGGAATGGCTTCATCCCATGCGTGGCAGGAGGGACAGAGCCAGCTTTCCATGCCCAATGGATCCCAGTTAGGTTCATCCCATGGTTTGGATGCTGCTGATGCACCTTTTCCACAGGGATTCTCCAGTGTCCGACATGGGCACACCGACAAACACAACGGGAAAACACAATTCTCCCAGCGGGAAGTGCTGACGATTCCTCCCACCTCTCCACCACCTCTTTTTTTTTTTTTTTTAATGGATGTAAAACGAAGCAAAATAATTATTTTGGAGCCTTTAGGATCCCTGTGGAATCTGGCTGAACTCCGGCAGGGGTTCAAGCGGGGAAGAGCCTCTGCACGTACGCAGAGGCCGCGATCACCCTCGGCTCATTTCCTTGGGAAACCAGGGGAAAAAAAATCCCTGATGTCAGCAGCCAGCGTTAATTTAAGCTCTGCGAGTAAACAGTGAGCAGGACTGGGCCTCCCCAGGTCCCCCACGCTAACGGCTCCTTACTCCAATTTTTTTTCCTCCAATTTGGGCCCGGGCCCGCTCGAGGAGCTCAGCAATGCCAGGAATGTCCCTTCCCGGCACAGCAGCGCTTTCATTCGGCATTCCCGCCGCATCCCTCGCCGAGAAAGGGGGGAAAGCGCTGTTTGTTTATTTTTTATTAACCTACACACACGCACGGGGCAGGGCGCACACGCACCGCAGGCCTCCAGGAAAATCCAATTAAAGCAGGATTCCAAGGAGGGAGCCGCGCGCCGGAGCCTCCACCGGTGGCCGCTTCCCGGCGGGAATGGAGGCGAGGTGGGGGGGCTGCCGAGCTATCAACCCACCGAGGGGAACGAAATCAAAGCCGCCCCCTCTTTTCCATGAGCGCCGGGCTCGCCGGAGCTGTAAATGTGAGAATTTCCTCCGCAGTCAGCACTCCAAGGGAAAGGTAATATTTTCCTGGCTGCGACCCCTCATTGCTAATGCCCGGCGTTCGCTGGGAGTTTGTTTGGTGAAAAAACACCTCTGTCCCCTCGCAGCTCCGGGCAGGAGGCTCCGGAGGCTCCGCAGAGCCGCTTCACGGCACCCCAGGTGGAGCCCCGGGTGAAACTCGGCTCACGGCCGGCACGGCGCCGAGCTCCCCGTGGAAATGCCGGCACGGGAGGATGGATAGGGAGGAAAATCCAAGCAGATCAGCCTGGAGACAGGGAGCCGTCCCTGGATGGCCACACGGAGCCGAGGCATGAATGAATGAGAGGAGGAATCAATGAATGAATGAATGAACAGCAGGGAGCGAGAGCACGGCGAGGGCGCGGGACGGGGTGGCTGCGGCTGCCGCCTCCCTGCATCCAGAGCCGGCTGGAAGCTGGAAAAACAGAGATGTTCGGGAATTTTCTGCTGGAAAAAACAGCTGAAAAACTGGAGGGGGTAAAGGCGAGACCCTCAGCTGTGTGGGGGAAGGTGGGAAGGGAATGGGGAAAGGGAGGTTCCTTTGTCCTGAGCAGGACACCAGGGTTGGATGCAGGGCTGGAATCCATGAGCTGTTCCACAGGGATGGGACAAGACCACCTGGGTGGGGCCAGAGAAGGGACAGCAATGTGTCCCTAACCAGCTCTCCTCCACCCTTCAGCCATGCTGAGGGGTGTGGAATAAGGACAAAGGCTCACAGCAACACCCCAGTGCCCCCAAATGCTCCCTGTGCCTCAGTTTCCCCGGCAGGGGACAACCTCAGCTTTAGGAGCACTGAGCTGGCAGCCCTGCTTGGAGCCACCATCCCGATGGAAGTGGCTCTTGGGGCTCCTGACCTCATCCTTCCCCAGCATCTCCCATGGGAGAAGCACTTGGGGACCCAATTCTCCCTGAAGAAATAACACAATCCAAGCCATGCCTCTGACCCCAAAGTGCAAAAGTGCCACCCCTGGATCGAGCCAGGATCCCAGGAGGAAAGATCCTATCCCAAAGATCGAAGTGACCAGATGGGGAGACCTTTGGGAAGGGAAGACCGAACCCCTGTGGGGTCATCACAAACCAGCCCAGCCTGAAAAGAGGAACATTTAGCCTTGGGGGGGGGGTTGAGGGGGATTTTGTTCTTTCTTCACAATTTTTGGAGCTCTCCTCGTGCCAGGAGGCTCCTCCAGCTGGCTGCTCCCTGGAGCTCCCAACCACGTCCCGAGCCGTGGCCACGCTGCTCCGGCCCGGCCGCCGCCGCCGCGCTCGCACCGCCTAATCCCACATGTCAGCAGATCCTTCCCCGGCCAGACACAAGTCTGGATCCCCTTCCAGTCACCTCCAGTTCAACCCTGCATCTTTCCAGTTGATTAAAAAGGAGGAGAAGGCAGCCAACTTTCCCCGACGAACCCCGGCGCGCTCCTTGCCTAAAATTCCTGCGCCCTCTAGTGAAGTCAAGCCGAGCGGCTCGGCTGCTCCAGGAGCAAATCCAGGCTAAGCCGAGGAGAACCAGGGCAAAAAAAAAGTTGTACCAGAGCTGCTGAGAGGCGAAACCACCTCTGAGCTCAGCTTTGTTAACCCCGAGATGCCACAGCCTGGCTGCTCGCAGCAGTGCCAGGATTTTTTGGGGGAAGATGGAAAGAGTTCCCAGGTTTTCCGCTTTGGGATATGTCCCAAAAGAGCCAAATCTGGGAATTTGCTCCATCCAAGGGCATTGATTGACACCACAACCCTGCACCGATGGAGATCCCACCGCCCAGCGAGCCTGGCTGGAACCTTCCCACTCCGCCTGGCATGGAAAAAGGATATTAAAGGATTGATGGCTTTCCAAAGGCAGGAAATGTCTTCCCAGTGCCTCAGCTCAGCTCAGAGTGACAGCAAAGTGTCCCCAGTCCCAGCTGGAGAACACCCCAGCCCCATCCTTAAACCACAGCCAGGAGGAGAGGGAATTTCAGGGAATTCTCTGAGCTCCAGCAGTGATTCCATGCATGGCTGGGATGGGAAGGACAACATTTCCCAGGGTGTTCCACTTCCTACTGCAATCCCTGCCTTTTGCCATCCACCCTTTGCCATCCATCCTTCCCACCCGGCACATCCTCCCAAAAGACAGAATGGAGATTTCCACTCCTCACTTTCCAGGAGGAAAACTTGAATTTTGGGATAAGCCACCCGCATCCCATCCAGCCCCGAGCCGCTGGCCCGACCAAAGCAAGGCAGGATGAGGCTGGAAATGTTTTCAGGAACCAATTTGGCACCTGCCAGAGGTTTGGCTGCCGGGAGGTGTCGGGAAGCATCCAAAGCAACATCTCAACCTGGATTCATCCTAATTCTTCCCACATTTCCCAAGAGCAGGCTGTGTTTGTCCCAGGCCTGTCCCATCACCACATTATCCTGGATGCCTGCCCCTCTCCAGAGCGATTCCCATGCTCCAGCAGCCTTGTAAATTGGGATATTTTTGGAGAGGTTCATGGGCAAGAGCCTGTCCTGGTACTGGGAGCACGAACAAAGGGAAAACACAGCAAAAAAGCTGGAAAACTACCACAAAAGGAGAGAAAATTCCACAAAATCCTACTCCTGCCTGGACACTCTGAGGTCTGTTTTTGAAAGGTTCGGCCTTTGCACACAGTGAAGAACTGATTCGTTTTTCTCTGGAAAACGGAGCACATGGAAGGCTCTATTTTCCAGAGAAATCCAGGAATCCAGGCCCTCGTGAGCCTGGGAGTCTGGGAACAGTAGCTGGAGTCTCCAGGCTGAAGCAAAGGAATGATGCGCCTTTGCCAAAGGCAGTCGCACTGAAATTCGAATGATCCTCAAAAAAAAAGTGCTGGAAAAAATGTAGGGATCGTTTTGGATTCTTAGGCTATGTCATGATGCACCTTTCAGGGTTGTCACTACCCCTGATTTTGTCGTGTTTAAAAAGAAAAAAATAAATAATTATGAGAAACTCCAGCATTTCCAGTCAAATTCAGAATAAAATCAAGAATAAAACCCAAGATCTGCATTGCCCCACAATCCAAAAACCTCCATGTCCAAGAATCTCTCCTACAAATCCTCCACATGGCTTGGGAGGCTTTCAACCCCAAATCCTTTCCTTTTGATCCCAAATCCTTTAAGGCTGAGGTTAAAGGGGCTGTAGGGCAGAGCCAGGACCCAGCAGGATCTCTGATCTCCCTCTGCTCAAACTGCCTCCATCTCCCAGAAAATTCCATCACTGGCTAAATTCCATCCAGAAATTTCAGCTTCTCAGCCCAATTTATGGGAATAATGAAAGACATTAGGATTCAGAAGCTCTGGAGCGCTGCTCCAAGTGTCCTCTCCCTATTTATTCATGGAGAACCAGGAGGATGAAATTCACGGGATGCTCCTCAAGGAGGGATAAAAATCCCACATCAGTGGATGCCATGGTGAAGGAATGGGAGCTGTCGGGAGAAAAGGGATCAGAAAGGTGGGATCAGCTGGCCAAGAAGAGATCCAAGTGGATCCATCTGTGGATGGAGCCATGGAGTAGGAGAGAGAATCCCGAAAACCCACCGGGCATGGTTGGAGCTCTCATTCCTTAGAGAATCATGGAATAGTTTGGTTGGAAAAGACCTTAAAGATGATCTAATTCCAACCCTCTGGAATGAGCTCTCCCAGCTGCTTATGGATCACCCTGTGGTGTGGATGTGAGATGTTCCTTGGAGATAAAGAGGAGGAGAGCAGCTTTCCCAGACAGCCAATGGAAGTGGAATATCAGGAGGAAAAAATCCCATTTTTTACTGACCTGGTGCATTTTCCTGAAGCACAGAGAGGAAAGGATCCCTATGGATTCAAGGAAATCAGAGACAAAGCCAGACTTAGGAAAAACCAACTCAGGGGTTCTTCCATGGTCCTGCCAAGAATTCCAGAAACTGGGAATACAGCAGACCAAGAGGGGATGAGCAAGAAACTCCCACCCAGTGGTGCAGCCACTTCATCCCAAAGGAATAAAAACACCTTTCAGGGCATGATGGTCTCGTGGTAGGAATAGGGGAAAAAGCTTGGAAAAGCAATTCCTCCAAGAAAATCCTGAGGATTGCAAGACCTCCATGGTATGAGCAAACACCTGAGGAGCTCCTGCTGGGCAGGTGAGGCTCAAAGCTCCTCCAGGGAGGAGGTGACAAGGGCTGAGGTGACCCCACAAGGTGATCCCAACTCAAGGCCACCCCTTAAGGAGAAGGAAGCTGGAAAACCAGCGGCTGACAGGTATTTCATGGAAGAAACTCCACCTGGGAAGGGATGGAAAACTCTGTTATCACCAGAGGGATCAGTGTGATGTTACAAACCACAGCCGAGGAAGTTCCTGGAGCTGCTCGGAAGGATGGAGGAGGATGAAGGCAAAAACAAAGGAAAGACTGTGCAGGATGGATCCTGACTCCCTGACATTCCTGGGATTCGCTCCTGGTCCCTCACATCCCTGGGATTCGCTCCCCCATCCCTTTGGGAGTGGAGCCTGGGCTGTGGTTCCACCCAGCTCCACCTTCTCCACCCAAAACTTCCCACCCTGGATTGCACTCGCAGGGAATTTCGGGGTGGAAGGCACTGTGAAATCCCACCGAATTTGTATTTTAGCCAGGAGCTCCTCCACTCGGCTTTTTTTTTTTTAATCCCTTGGAGTTACCCTGGATTTACAGCCCTGGAGATGACAGAGCAAAAATCATTGGGCTAAAGTCAAGGAGCAAACCCTGGAATTCTTCCCCTGGACCAGGAGCAGGAGCTCTCCTCCATCCATGGAAGCCTTTTCCCCATGGATAAAGGTTCCCAGGGCATGGAGAAGGAGCTGATGGCAGCTGGAATCCATCCTGTTGGACACAATTTCGGGAGCCAGATGGATTGGGATGATTTCTTCTCCACCGTGGGATTTACACAGCATTTGGAAAAGGGTTGGATGGACATGAAAAAAAAACCCCTAAAAAACTCCTCTTAACAACCTGGGCTCTTTGTAGGAAAGGTCCATTCCTGCCACCTCCCATCCCTGCCTCCCCCATCCCAATCCCAATCCTTCCCTCCCCCCGGCCGAGCCCACAGCAGCTGGTTTATATTTGCCTGGAAATTTACGGCCCCTTTTGTGTCCTTAATCCCCTCTGCCACGATATGAAAGCCTCGGACCTTTCCACTCGGTGCTAATGAGCTCAGCGCTCGTGTGCCTCGGAGGCAGAGCGTTAATTGCGGTGTGTTAATGAGCGATGGAGCTCCGGACACTGAGACAAACCAGGGCCGCTCCTCCCCTCCCTCCCTCCCGGAATATTTGGGATGTCTCCCCAGCAATCCCATGGATCGCTTTGGTTTGATTTTATTCCTTCTTTGCCTTTTTTTGGGATGATTCCGCCCAGACATGAGTCCGGCACTCTCCTGCCAAGCTGGATGATCCCAAGGAAATGCTGTCCCACCTTTCCCGTGCGGATCCTGCACTGGGAATCTCTTTCCTGGCCCCAGGCGCTGCTCAGGCTTGACCTAAACCCTAAATTCCCATTTCCTTCTCCAGCAGGATCCCTCGCAGGCACAGGAGCGCTGAATTCCAGCTTCCCGCTGGAATTAGATCCCATAAAAGCAGAGCCTGCACTCCCCTGTGTTTAAAACCAGGTTTGTTCTGCCCTCATCGCAGCTCCTGCTGTCCCAGGAATCAACGCTCCCAAAATCCGGGTGGGAATGGGAATTGAAGAGGTTTCCAAGGACGACATGGGAAAAGGATGGAGGGAAGAGCCAGGCTGGGACAGGGAATGGCAGAGGTGGCACTGCTGGGGTGGCAAAACAAGAGCAGGATGGGGACAACCCCGGAGCAGGACTGATCCCATTCCCCTTCCCAGGGAGAGCTCCAATCCCAAGGGATGAGGGATCTGCCACCCAATTCCAGAGCAAAATCCCTGCTCAGAGCTGGGAGCACTGTGGTCACTCCTGTGAGGAACCTGGAGGTGATTCTGGACAAAAATTCCACTGTGGAGCTCCGGCTCCAGCAGGGGTGGCCCAGCTGCTTGTCCAACATCAACACCAACTCCGTGATCCAGCGGCAGGAAGAGCCTGGCTGGGATAAACATCCCAGAAAGGTGGGAGAGGAGTTTGGAGCTGTTTTTATTTATTCCTTGTAAACGGCTCTGATCTCCCAGCTCCGTCTGAGGATTGAGCCAACACTGGGGACAGGAATTCCCTGCTCCCAGCCATCCATCCTGCCCCATATCCCTGCTCCAAGCTGACTCCAAACCTCCTCTAATAACTGGAGAGTTCATTTCCCAAAACACGTGAGGCTTTCCTCAGTTTAGAGGAATTTTCAAGGTTGGTGACAATGGCAGCGAAGCCATTCTCTGACTGAGGAATTCCCTGCTGCAGGAATTCCCTGCTCCCAGCCTTCCATCCTGCCCCAGGCTGATTCCACACCCAAGATTCCCTCTCAATAACTGGAGAGTTCATTTCCCAAAACAAGGAGGTTTTCCTCAATCTGTAGGAATTTTCAAGGCTGGTGACAATGGCAGTCACAGTGACAATGCCCCCCCAAAACAGGGAGGTTTTCTCCCATTTACAGGAATTCTGACAGCCTCCTGGAGGGAAATTGGATAAAATTGGGATGGGAAAGCAGAGAGCTGCCATAGGGTCAGGATCAGGGTTTGTTCCTACTGAGCATCCCAGAATTCTTTCCCAACACCTGCAGGATCAACCCTTCCGGATATCCTTAATGGAATAGGATAAGGAATCCATAAAGATCCTAAAAACCAGCTGGGGTAGGGAAACAGGAAAGAGAGAATAGCTCCAGGATGTGTCACCCAACCTCACTCTGATCCCATCCCATCCCATCCAAGAGTTCTCCAGCAGATCCAGCGGCCAGAGCCGCGATTTGCTGATCCCGGAGTTCCACGGAGGAGCTGAAATTCCTTGGAAAGCTGCACGGAGCAGCTGATTCCTGGCAAGATCCCAGAATCCTCCTGCAAGAACATGTTGGGTTTGGAGCTCATCTTCCTTCCCATGCCGGTTGACAATCTGGGCCGTCAGGAGACCACGGATCGTTTGCCAGGGAATGCTGGAAGAGGAGCTGCTGGAAATAAATGCAACTCCGCGGGGTTTTGGGAAGATGAGAGGGATTTATGGCCATGGAGAAGAGGTGGAGATGACCCCGAGTGGCTGGAAGGGCAGCAGAGGTGAGTTCCACGCTCTGCTTTTCCTCGTTTTGGCCAAAATTCTGGGCCAGGTGAGGAATTCCACCTCGATTCCTGGCAAGATGGGGGAATTAAAAAGGAACAAGGGAAGGATTGAGCTCAGAGATGAGGAAAAACCCAGAATTTCATAGGGCCCTGAAGGCCAGAAAACCCCACAAGGCTTTAAAACCTGATCATCATCCACCAGAAAGGTTTCCCAGGAAATCCTCTCTCCATGGAACTTCCAACTGCTCCAAAACCCTTAATAAATCTTTACCAGCAGCATCCTCACTGTGGAAATTGGGGAATTCCGTGGAAAATTCTGCCTCTGCCAAGTTCTTTGCTCGGTTCCCTGGCTGGTCAAGAGGAAAATTTGGGCTAAATTTAAGATTTAAGCCCATCCTAGGTACAAATCCTTCCTCCTGAGGCCCCCGCGGGTTTCGGGGTGGGGAGAGTTAAAAGTCAAAGTCAGGGAACAACAAAAGCTCGGGGTTAATGAGCTCCGAAGAGGCCGCGCCTGATGGGAAAAGCTTTAATCTGCTCCTCGGAATCTTGATAAGAGCACAGCGATCGATTTTCGCCCCATTAGAGGCAGGTTCGGCTTATCTCCGCGTGTTCAGCCCAAGGATGGGTTTTTTAGGGAGAAGAGGATTCAGGAATCGGGAGAAACCCAGGGCGGGTGAGGCAGGAGACGCTCAGCTCCCAAAAGCGGCAATTAGCAGGAGATGGAGTCAAGAAATCGGGATAAACGCCTGAATTCCAGAGCTGAGCGCTCTGTGCTCAATCTCCAGCCGATGAAAGAGAAAGCTTAAAAAAAAAAAATGAACTGCCGGAGCATCCCAGAGCTGCTGATCTGGGAAAAAAGAGTTTTGGGAGCTCAACCAGCACCGAGGTGTGGGAGAAGGAGTTGGGGTCATCCTGGGATGGAGTTCTGTTGGAATTCCTCTGCTCAGGTGGATTTTGGCCACCCCTGATGTAGGAATTAGGATTTCGGAGTTAATTAGGATTTTGGAATGAATTAGGAATTAGGATCCTTGCCAGCTTGGAATCACAAGTGATGCCGAAAATCATGGAATTATAGAATGGCTTGGGTGGGAAGGAACCTCAAAGATCATCAGTTCTAGTCCTGCCATGGACAATTCCCACCATCCCAGGTGGATCCAGCCTGGCCTTGGACACTTCCAGGGATTTTGGGAATTCCAGCTTCTCTGGCAATTCCATCCCAGCCTCTCCTCACCCTCACAGGCAACAACTCCTTCCTAGCATCCAATACTTAATCAGGATGGAAAAAGGGTTTTGAGGAGCACAGCGGAGATCTTTAGGACTCAGAATATCCCAAAAGCGCCCGATTTCAGAATTTAGGGCTGGTCAGGTATTTCCCAGTAGGAAAAACCCAGGAAGAGCTGTGGGGGAGAGAGGTTTGTGCTGCTGGCATCGCTCCTGGCTGGGGCTGCACTCCCAAACCCATCCGGATCCCACAGAGGTCAGGCCTCCCTTTTCCACGACCCCATTCCCATCACCCACACTGCCCCGTGCGCATTCCCGAGGTGGGAATTCCGCGGTTTTATCCAGGCCATCGCAACCAAAGGCCACTTTTCAGGAGCAAAAAAACCAATCCAGATATGGTGGAGGCAGGGAATGGACACAGAGGCACCTTCAGGCCTCTGCCTGATCCTAATAAACCTCCCCAGATAGGGAATAAACCTCCCTTGGATAGGGAATAAAAGGGAAAACGCATCATTCCCATATCCCTGCACCTCTCCTGCCACCAATTCCACTCCCGGATGGAATTCTACTCCCACCATCTTTTCTCCTGGACAGCAAGGTTGGAAAAATATCTCCATTCTTCAGGAAAAACCCCAAAACTGGAGGGGCTGAGTTAGGCCAGCTTTAGAGCAGGGACAGACGGCTTTTTTGTGGTGTCACTCTCCAAAATCGTGACTAATGGGTGTCATGTGCTGATTGTTTGTTTTGCCATCGTCTCCCCCAGGAGAGAAGAGGGAAGGATGGGGTTGGGAAGGGATTTTACATCCTCCAAATAGGAAACGGAGCTGGAGCAGAGATCCCTTGGGGCAGGGATGGGGACAGCCTCGTGTCCCCGCTGCGGGGGGAGAGGGGACACTCCCTTGATCCCAAACCAATCCCGGCCCGGATCCAGCTGGGACAGAGCCCGGCCCGCGGGGGATGGGGAGTGACAGCCACGCCACCGCTGTCACCGCTGCCACCAGCTCTGCGGCAGGGGGACACGGGGACAGCGCCCACCTCTGATGGGGCTCAGCGCCCCCAAACCGGGCTGGCCTGGGGGCTCTAAGGGTGTCACACCTTAGGGGCATGTAAAAGGGTGTCTGTACCCCCAAACCCCCAAACCAGGCTGCCCTGGGGAGTCTAAGGGGATCTCAGTACCCCAAAACAGGCTGCCCTGGAGGGGTCACACCTCAGGGGGACACAAGAGGGTCTCAGCATCCCCAAACCCCCAAACCGGGCTGCCCTGGGGGCTCTAAGGGGGGGGTCACACACATCAAAGGGACCCAAAAGTGTCTCAGCACTCCCAAATCCCCAAACCAGGCTGCCCTGGCACTCTAAGGGGGTCTCAGCCCCCCAAATCAAGCTGCCCCGGGGGGTCTCAGCATCCCCAAACACCCAAACCAGGCTGCCCGGGGGCTCTAAGGGGGCTTAGCACCCCTAAACCAGGCTGCCCCGGGGGGTATCACCTCAGGGGGACACAAAAGGGTCTCAGCACCCCGAAATCCCCAAACCGGGCTGCCCTGGGGGCCCTAAAACGGGTCACGCCTCAGGGGGACTCCAAAGGGACACAAAAGGGTCTCAAGCCCCCCCAGCCAGCCCTTCACCCCGGGAGCCGCACCCCAAATTCCCCAAAATCCAAGGCAGTTCGCAGCACCACGAGACCACCCACCCACCCCAAGAGGACCCCCTCGGGGTGTCCCTGCAGTTCGGGAGGGTCACAGTCCGTGGGGACACCTCTGCCACATCACCCTTTTAAGAGCCCCGCGTCCCCATCGCGAGGGGCTGGGGACAGGAGGGGACAGGAGGGCGACACGCGGCTCCCCCCATCCCACCGCGCCCACGCGGGACCTCCCACGGGCGGGGGAAAGGAAAGGAAAGGAAAGGAAAGGAAAGGAAAGGAAAGGAAAGGAAAGGAAAGGAAAGGAAAGGAAAGGAAAGGAAAGGAAAGGAAAGGAAAGGAAAGGAAAGGAAAGGAAAGGAAAGGAAAGGAAAGGAAAGGAAAGGAAAGGAAAGGAAAGGAAAGGAAAGGAAAGGAAAGGAAAGGAAAGGAAAGGGACACGCGCGGGGACACTGACCTTCCTCTTGTGGCGGTGGATGTCGCCGATGGAGTTGGCCACGGTGTTGGGCCCCAGCAGCATGCGGGTGCTCCGCGGCCACTCGGTGCTCACCAGGTGGTGCTCCCCCATCAAGATCTTGCGCACGTTCTCGGCGCCCGTCACCCGCACCAGCGGCCGCCCCAGCAAGTGCGTCTTGAACACGTTGCCGTACTTCTCCCGCCGCGACGACTGGAAGCAGGAGCCCTGCGGGGGTGCCGAGGGGTTGGGGACGGGGTTGGGATCGGGGGGGGGTTTGAACTCCCGACGCGGTGGGAATCGGGGCGGAATTTGGGGGCCCGTCGGGGTCACCCCGCGTCGCTCCCGCCCGCCCGCTCGTCCCGCAGCCCCGCGGGGGTCGCTGCCTGCCGCCCCCCTTCCTCCTCCTCCTCCCTCCTTTCATTTCTCCCTTTGCCTCCCCCGGCACTTTTTACCACATTTCTATTTTTCCTCATTTTCCCCCCTTTTCTTTCCCTCCTTCACACCCTCCCCCTCTTTCCCCCCCTCGCTTTTTGTCTCTTTTTTTTTTTCCCCTCTCCCCCTCCTCGCTCGGGGCTCGATTTTACTCGAAAGGCAGCGATTTTGCCTAAGTAAATCTCCAGATTTCAGGGACTTTAATAACTTTCCCACATGCTCCAGGGGCTTTTGTCGGCGAAGAGGCTGCCGGAGCCGCGGCAATAGCGGGGGGAGTCCCCCAAAAAACCCCCTGGCGAGCGGGGAGAGGCGCAGCGAGCGCCGCGGCCGCGCAGCCGGGCTGGGAGTGCGGGGTGTTTATTTTGAAACAAAAGCGCGGTTGTGAGGTTCAGATGTTCAGGTGACCCTGTTTCTTGATCTGCGTAAATATAATTAAAGTCCTTTTTGTGGCATTAATAAAGAGTTATTTGTACACCATTTCCAGGGCAGCACAAAGAGCACCTTTATGCGGCACCGAGTTGCGAATGGAGTCCAATTTATACAAAATTTTGTATTTTTAGCCCTGGACTCTGTTTGGACGGAGCCTGTGGAAAAGCGAGAACCCTTTTCTGGTCCCCCTGTAAAAATCTGATAAATTTCTTTAAAAAATAAAGCCCTATTGAGAGCGTGCCGTTAACCCCTTCGGCGCCGGGCGGCGGAGCGGGGCCGCCGTGGCGGGGCTTCCCCGGCGGTGGCGGCGGGGGGGACACCGGGGGACGCCGCCGCTGTCCCCGCCGGGACCGGGCTGTCCTGCCCCGCCGGCGGCTGCGGCACTGAAGGGCGGGAGCATCCTCCTTTGATTATTAGAATTTTTTTTTCTCTTTTCGCCGGGAGGACACAGAGAGGGAAACCCTGGCGCTGCTTCGCCTCGGGGGTTCCCTCCCGGGATGCTGCGACCCCCGGGGGTGCCCTGAGCCCTGCGCGCGGCTCCCCCCGGTCCCGAGCACCCCCCGGCCGCCTCCCGCCTCTCCCCCCGCGGTGTTTTCCCCCCGATTTTTTGGCAGCCGCCCCCGAGCCCCGCGGCGCTGGGGGGATCCCGCTCCGCCCGCCGCCGCTCGCCGTTTAGCGAGGTTAATCCCGGGTTAATCTCCCGATTACCTCGGCGGGCTTCCCCCGCCGCGGGAGCCGAGCCGGGAGCAGCCCGGGCAGCAGCGAGCCGGCCCGGGAGGGAACCCTCGGCGCGGGGGGAACGCGAGCGGCGGAACCTCCGCGCCTCTCCGCGGCCACCCCGCGCCGCCTCCCGCCCGCCGCCCCGGCGCTCCGAGCCGCGGCTTTTTTGGCAAGAAGCGAGGCTGAGGAGGGGAGGAAAAGCAGCCCGGAGGCGATGCGGAGCCGGGGCAGCCTCGCCGAGCCCGGCCGGGAGCGCAGTGAGCAGCGAGCCCAGCCCGGCCGGGGCTCCCTCGGTGCCCCCGCGGCTCGCCCGGCTCCGCTTCTCCCTCCCCAGCTCGCCGAGAAGCCGCATGATGCAATCGGGAGGAAAAAAAGACGAGGGGAAGGAAAAAAATAAAGAAAGGAAAAGGCTAAAAAAACCCCGCTAAAAAAATAATTTAAAAAAAAAAAAAAACCAAAAACCCCAACCGGTCCCAACCCAGCTTGCAGCGAAGAGCAGGGAATCCTCCTTACCTGCAGGAGCCAGTGGAAGGTTTCTCCGATTAAAGGGAATCCCATGGAGCCTTTGGGGATTGGTAGCTTGCAGGTTTTGTCGCGGGTGGCAGCCCAGCGGAGCTGCCACAGCTGTTGGGACACGGCCAGCAGCAAAGTCAGTGACACCAAGCACGCGGCGAGGGTAGCCAGTGCCGAGACGAGATCAAAACTTGCAAAAAGCATATTTGGAAGAAGGAGGAGGAGGAGGGTGGGGAGAGAAACAGCCCCTTGACAGGCACCACACTCGCACCCACACACACGCGAGGGGAGAGGGAGAGTGCGGAGCGCTCGCTCGGAGCTGCCTGGGGGGTCCTGGGGCTCGGGGGGCCCCGGATCGCCCCCCGCTCGGCCGGCAGGTTGGGGGAAAAGAGGGGGAAAGGATGGGAATTGGGGGGGAAAATGAAAGGGGGAGGGGGAAGCTGTCGCTGCTGTGCCCCTCGCTGAGAAGTTTGGGGTTGTTTGGAATCAACTTGACAGAGTGACACGGAAAAAAAGCACCACGCGCGCTCGGAGAGAGAGGGGAAAGGGGGGGGGGGGGGAAGGAGGGAAAAAACCCCTAAAAACCCCCGAAAGAAGGGGTGGGGGTGGGTGAGGAGGTAAAAAGTCGAGGGGAAAAATCGGCAATAAAAATGAAAAAGAGAAAAAAAAAATTAAAAAGAGAAAAACCCTGGAGTGGCACGGGAGGAAAAAAAAAAAAGACCCCAAAAAGTCCAACTGCAGATGCTCTGTGCTCTCACTCGCTTTCAAGGCAAAGCCACACACACCAGAAGGAGGGGAAAAAAAAAAAGAAAAAGAAAGAAAAAAAAAAGGAGCGAGATTTAAAAAAAAAAAAAAGTTTAAAAAATCTTAAAATAATTCAGCCACGAGCTGGAGAGATGGAAGAATTAAATAGCTGTATACATGTATCTACACACACGCAGCGAGCCGGTTCGGTTTATAGCTCTATCTCTACATATATATATAAATATCTCCCTATAAATACAGATCTCTCGCGACGCCGCTTATTTGGGAGCCCCAGACTTCTTTTTCACCAGACTTCTGTTTTTAAAAAAAAAAAAAAAAAAAAAAAAAAAAAAAAAAAAAAGGGAGGCAGGGCTGCTTGGGCAAAGCCCCCTCTTTTGCACTGTTCGCTTTGAGGCAAAAGAAAGTCAAATGTGTGTTTATATAGAGGCGGGGAAGCCGGGGCTGGGCCGGCCGCCAGCGCCGCTGCTCCCCCCGCGCCCCCACCCGCACTTCAGAGGCTCGGGGGGCCGGGCGGCCCGGGGGACGCGGCGCTGGAGCGTGCGAGCCCTGGCTGCGAGCCCGCGCCTCGGTCACGCTGCTCCGCTCGGCCTCATCCTCCTCCTCCTCCTCCTCCTCCTCTTTCTCCTCCTCTTCTCCTCCTCCTTCTTCTCCTTCTCCTCCTGCCGCTGCTGCTGCTGCTCCGCGCTCGCTGCCTGCCTGCCTGCCTGCGGAGAGAGGAGCGCGGCTCGGCTCGGCTCGGCTCGGCTCGGCTCGGCTCGGCTCGGCTCGGCCCCGCCGCCCCCGGACCCCCCGCCCGGCCCGGGTTAACCCTTCGCGGGGCGCTGCTGGGAGCGGACCCTTCCCCACCTTTCCCTCGTACTCAGGGGTTGCCCCAGGGTTCCCCCAGGATTTAACCCGGGATTGTTTTCCCCATCACGGGGTTCCCTCCGTGTTTAATCCCTGATTGTTCCCCTTTACCACAGTCTCCCCGATATTTCATCCCCTTGGGATTGTGCCCCCCAATATTTAATCCCTGATCGTTTCCCCCTTGCCACAACCCCCCGATATTTAATCCCCCCATATTTAATCCCCTTGAGATTAACCCCCTTTACCACGACCCCCAAAATTTAATCCCTGGTTGTCCCTCTCTTGCTACAATATCCCCAATATTTAATCCTCTTGGGGTTGTGCCCCCCAATATTTAATCCCTGATTAGTCCCCCCTTGCTACAAACCCCCCAATGTTTAATCCCCTTGAGATTCTCCCCTCTTGCCACGACCCCCCAATATTTAATCCCCTTGGGATTGTTCCCCCCCAAAATTTAACCCTCAATCATTTTGCCCTGGAAAAATCCCCCCCCCCCCGTAACCCTTGATTGTTCCCCCCTCGCCACAACCCCCCGATATTTAATCCCCATGGGGTTGTGCCCCCCAATATTTAATCCCTGATTGTTCCTCCTTGCCACAATCCCCCCGATATTTAATCCCCTTGGGATTGTTCCCCCCAAAATTTAACCCTCAATCATTTTGCCCTGGAAACATTCGCCTCAATTAACCCTTGATTTTTCCCCCCAATATTTAATCTTCATTCTGTCCTGGAAAAAATCCCCCCCAAATTTAACCCTTGATCATTCCCTCCTTGCCACACCCCCAAAATTTAATCCACGATTATTTCCCCCACAAGAGGACCCCCATTGTGATTTCCCCCCTATTTCGCCCATGCAAAGGTCCCCCCAAAATGTAACCCCTGATCATTTCCCCCTCGGAATTGTCCCCCCAATATTTAACCCTCGATCATTTTGTCCTGCCAAAAATCTCCCCCATATTTAACCCCTGATCCTTGTCCCCTTGCCATTGTCCCCCCAATATTTAATCCTGACTCCCCCTTATGGTTGTCCCCCCAAATTTAACCCTTAATCAGTTCCCCCATGTTTAACCCCTAAAATTCCCCCTCACAGCGACCTCTCACCCAATATTTAACCCTTCAAGACTCCCCCTGGCAATAATTTCTTCCCCACAAGTATTCCCCCATTAATTCCCCCTTTTCACTCACCCTCCCCCCATTTATCCCCTAATTATTTCCCCCTGTCGGTGATTTCCCTCTCCCCCACCCCTGGCACTGATTTACCCCCAAACCTGACATTAATTTACCCCAAGCACTGATTCTTCCCCACCCCAATGATTCCATCCCATCTATTGATATTCCCCTTCCCTAATTTCCTCCTTGGAGTGAGTTCCCCCATTCCAGAATTCCCCCTGCAAGGATTTACCCCGCAAGGATTTGGCCCTTTGCAATGACCCCCTCACCCTCCAATTACTTCCCCCCTTTTAATGAATCCTAGCCACCCTCCCCTAATTAACAGCGATAATTAACCCTGCAATGATTTCCTCTGTGCCCCCACGATATTTTTGGGGGGATTGGCTCTATTTTATTTTATTGAGGGAGGGGATTTTCCTGTCTTCCTGCCTCCCAGCACAGGATGGGTAATCCCGCTTTTCCCAGGGGTATCCCCGTTGTTCAGGAGCCTCCAAGCTCCCTGAATTCCCAAATTTCCCCCCCCGGGATGGCAGCAGGTCCCAGGGCCGCCCGCTCGCAGCCGCTCCGGCCGAGCATTGGCTTCGGATTCCGGGAAAAACAAAAGTTCTTTGAGTTCTCCCTTCTCCCTCTCCCCCTCCAGCCTCCCCAGCCGGGTCGGGTGTGCTGCCGGTGGGATGGCGGAGCCTCCTGAGGAGCCGGGGGTGTCCCTAATCCCGTTTTGATGGGGTTGGAGCCCCTTCCCTGCGGGGCGGGATCCCCCAGTCCCAGCGTCCCTGGATATCCACCCCGCTCCCCCTTTTCCCGGTGTATCCCGGCCCGGATTCCCCCCAAACCATGGGAATTCCCATCCCACCACCAGCGCGGGGACCCCTCGTTGTCACCCAGCCCGGTGTGGGATGTCCCTGTGGGGCGAGGGGAGAATTCCCATCCCGGCAATTGAGGGGAGAAGGGAGAATTCCCATCCCGGAATTGAGGGGCGAAGGGAGAATTCCCATCCCGGAATTGAGGGGCGAGGGGAGAATTCCCATCCCGGAATTGAGGGGAGAAGGGAGAATCCCATCCCGGAATGGATTGGAGACC
Source organism: Entomyzon cyanotis (assembly GCA_024500445.1). Lineage (NCBI taxonomy): Eukaryota > Metazoa > Chordata > Aves > Passeriformes > Meliphagidae > Entomyzon > Entomyzon cyanotis. Next base: position 1,073,934 of record JAKEPQ010000146.1, on the reverse strand, counting down.
CCGGAAAGCCCCGCTCACTCTTTGCCCTACGGCGCCACCCGGTGGCGGCCGCGGGAACTGCAGGAGGCGGCAGGTGGCGGTGGTGGCTCTGTCGCCTCCCTGTCGCCTCCCTGTCCCCTCCCTGTCCCACCCCAATCCCGCCCCCATCCCACCCCCTCCTCCCCCAGGGTGTCTCCGGGCGCATTCCCAAAACACCTTCCCAAAGCTTCTTCTTGAAGCAGCTTCCCAAAAGTTCTTCCTGAAGCACTTGGTCAAAGCGCCTCCCCCATCCCAAAAAACCTTCCCTAAACACCAATATCCCAAAAAACCTTCCCATAACACCTTCCCAAAAAAACCTTCTCTAAACACCTTCCCTAAACCCCAATATCCAAAAAAACCCTTCCCTAAACCCCAATATCCAAAAAAAAACCTTCCCTAAACCCCAATATCCCAAAAACCTTCCCCAAACACCTTCCAAAAAAACTTTCCCTAAACCCCAATATCCCAAAAACCCCTCCCTAAATGCCTTCCCAATCACTTTCCCCAAACACCTTCTCTAAACTCAAATATCCAAAAAAACCTTCCCTAAACACTTTCCAAAACACCTTTCCTAAACCCCAATATCCCAAAACACCTTCCAAAAAAAACCTTCCCTAAACCTCAATATCCCATAAAACCTTCCTTAAACACCTTCCCTAAACCCCAATATGGCAAAAATCCTCCCCTAAATATCTTCCAAAACACCTTCCCAAAAAACCTTCCCTAAACACCTTCCTTAAACCCCAATATCCCAAAAAACCTTCCCAAAACCCCATTAACCCAAAAAACCTTCCCAAAATACCTTCCTGAAATACCTTTTCAAAGTCCCTTCCCAAAGCATCTTCCCAAAACATCTGGGAATTTGGCTCCCCAAAGACTCTTCCCAAAGCCCTCACGCTGTCCCAAGTCCCGTTCCCTAAAGAGCTTCCCAAATCACCTTCCCAAAGGATATTCCCGAAATTCTTGCCCAAAGTGCCTCCCAAAGGATCTTCCCAAAGGATATTCCCAAAATTCTTGCCCAAAGTGCCTCCCAAAAGGATCTTCCCAAAGCACCTTCCCAAAACTGCTTCCCTAAATAGCTTCCCAAAGCCCATTCCCAAATCATTTTCCCAATGGATCTTCCTGAAACACCTGCACCTCACACCATCCCAAAAGTGCCTCCCCAAAACACCTTCCCAAAACCATTCCTGAAGGCCTTTCCCGAAGCGTTTTCCCAAAAAAACCCTTCTCCAGGCACCTCACACCTTCCTGAAATGTTTTCCTGAAATAATACCTTCCCAAAACGATCCCTGATCCCGGTGGCTGCCTGTGGAAAACACCCTCTGGAATTCCCAAGGAGGAGGCCTTTCCTCCTCCTCCCTTTTCCATGGAAAAATCCACCCCTGGGATGCCCCAAAGCAGCAGAATTCCTATCCCAAAATCTCCAAACCCCTCCGAGGGGTTGGGAAAGGGGCAGGAATGAACCACCGGCACAGAATTCCATAAGAATTTCATGGAAACGTTTCACATTTCTTTCCCTGCTGCTGGAAATTCAAGGAAAAAGGGGGAAAAGCCTAAAAAAAATTTTAAGGGTTTTAAGGGTTCCTTTTAAGGGTTTCTTTCCCAGCAGATTCCCACCTTCCGGAGGTAAATCCAGGATTTTTCCAAGGTCGGAGGTGGAGCTCAAATAGGGTCAGTGGGATGCAGCCACGGCATTCCCGACTTTTCCCGGAGCCTGGGGAATTTTTACCATCGCCCACAAACAAAGCCAAGGGGCCGTGAAATCACAAACGGGGTGGAGAAAACCCTGGGAGCGACAATTCCCGAGGGGAATTTCCCATTGGGAATGGGAACGCTGAGATCTCATCCCCCAGATGAGATTGCAGATCCAATCTGGGGTTCCAGCAGCTCCCAAATCCCAAGGTTTTGATCCCGATTTTCCCTCCGGAATCCAAACTCGCGACACAGATGGGATGCTGAGTTTCCACCTTGGGAAAAACTGGGAATTCCAGTGCCAGGAGGGAACAACCTGTCTGTAGGAAAAGTTCCCTGCGGCCTCTCCCTCCACCTGGGCCCTACAGCACCGCGATTCCCAAATTCCCAAATTCCCTGGATTTTCCCGTGCCCGGGGCGGGCAGAGCTCTCCCTGCAGCTCCTAAAAATTCCAGCGCTGTTCGATTCCAGCTGGAGAGAGCAGCAGAGAGTGCCGGAGGTTCCCAGCAGAGCAGCATTCCCGGGATTTCCTCAATTCCCAGGGAATTCGGGGTGGTTCTGCCTTCCCAGAACATCCCAAAAGAGGTGCTGGAGTTGCTTTCTGCACCTGAATTCTCCAGGTGGGAATTTTCTTTCCCAGTTTTCCGCTCCCTGGCAGAGGAAGCTGCACCCCCTCGGATGGATTGGATTCCCTGAGAAAATTCCAGAGGCGCTTCTAGGTAATATTTATTTTTAATTCCTTTTTTTTTTTTTTTTTTTTTTTATTTTATTCCCAAGGGAAAAATCCCTTCCAAAATCACCATTGATTTTTTTTTCTCTCTCTCTGCTCTGGTTTTCCTCACATCCCTTCCCTTTTTATTTATTTTTTTTTAACATCCCTTTTCCTTATCCAGGCAAAACATTCCCAAAGGGGAAACTGGGAAGAACTTGGAACGCGCAGGTGGAATTTTCAATTTCCATGCTTCACCCAATGTTTGTTTTTTTGTTTGGTTTTTTTTTTTACCTCATCCCATGTTCAATTTTTAAAATTTAATTTTAAAAAACCCAATTCATCCCAATATCTTTAATTTTCCCGCTGGGATTCCCTGCTGATGATCCATTAGGAATGTTGATGATGTTTTTTCAGTCTGATTGTGGTTTTTATTTCCGTTAATTAATATTCCTGATGACACTTTCAGGGATAATTTAATAATTGCGATGCGCCACAAGCTCCTTTCCCAGCCTCATCCACCTGCCCAGGTGACACTCAGGACGGCAGAATCCATGGAATTTTACATCCCAGAGCAATCCCAGCTCCGACCCCTTTGGAACTGAACCACTTTGATAATGGGAAGGGAGAAATCCACCTCAATTCCATGAAAATCATGGAATTCCCGACTGGAATTGACCTTAAATATCCCATTCCAACCCCCTGCCGTGGGCAGCGACAACTTCCACAATCCCAGGCATTTATATGCCAAAATATTCCATTTTTCCAACTAATTCCAAAATTTAATTTTTGCGCCCAAACCTCTAACTGGAATTTTTGCATCCAAACTTTTACTCAGTTGGGTTTTTTTGGGTTTTTTTACATCCAAAGTCACAACTGGAATTTTTTTGCAGCCAAACTCCCAACCGGAATTTTTCCATCCAAACCCTCAGCTGGAATTCTTGCAGCCAAATCCCTGACTGGAATTTTTCGCAGCCAAATTCCGATTTATTTTCCTGCTCCCCCCAAAACTTCCCAATTAATTTTATCCTCCTTTTCTCAATTTTGCTTTTTTATTCTCCCCCAAACTCCGCTGGGAGCCGCAGAATTCCACCATTCTCCCCATTCCTTGTTTTTCGGGCTTTCCTTCCCAAAATATTTTTCAAGCCCGGGCCGCCTTCCCAAAAAAATTTGGGAATTGTCATCACCGCTTTTCCCACCCTCTGGATGAACAAACCACAACAACAGCAGCAGCAACCCCTTGGGCAGCAGGAATCCCACGGGAAAAAGCAGCGCGGATATTCCGCGATTTCCGGAACGGCAGCTCCCGAAATCCGGGAAAAATCCCGAATTTTGGATTTTCCCTCATCCGGAAAAATAATCCGGTTGTTTTCTCCACTCACCCAAGGTCCAAGTCCAAGTTTGGCGCTGGCGCTTCCTGATTCCCGGGAAAAGCCGGAGTGGTTTTATAGCGTGGGAGCTCCGGTGGTCTCCGCCCACAGGGGGGAAAGTGCCGCTGGAAAATGAGGATTCCTGAGGATTTAGGGATGATGGTGACAATGTCAGGCTTCCCTCTGCTCCGTCACCTCGTTCCCAAAATCCCAGTTTTTTTATCCCGAATGCTCCAAGGGATTCTTCAATGGGGGCTCTGACACCCTCCGGGGGTTTTTCCTCCTTTTCCTATTTTTTTCCCTTCTTTTCCTTCTTTTTTCCTTCTTCTTCTTCTTTTTTATCTTCTTTTCTTTTAAATTATTTCCCCCTTCATTTTCCCCCCCATTTTCTCCCTCTTTTCCATATTTTTATTCTTTACCTTCTTTCTTTTTAATTATTTTCCCTTTTTCTTCTTCTTTTCCCCCTCATTTTCTCCCTTCTTTTCCTCCTTCTTTTTCCCCTTTATCTTCCTTTTCCTTCTTTTGTTTTTTATTGTTTTCCCTCTTCTCCTCCTCATTTTCTCCCTTCTTTCCCTTCTTCCTTTCCTCCTCCACCTCCTTCTCCTTTCCTTATTTTCCCTATTTCTTCTTCTTTTCCCCCTCATTTCTCCCTTCTTTCCCATCCTCTTTTTCTCCTTTACCTCCTTTTCCCTTCATCATTTTCTCATTTCCCTCTTCTTTTTTCTTCTCTTCCCCCTCATTTTCTCCCCCAATTTTTCCTCTTTCCCCCCCTCTTTCCTCTCATTTGGGAAATTTTCTCCCCTCTATTTTCCCCCTTTTCCCCCTCTTATTCCCTCCTTTTTCCCCTTCTTCCCCCCCTCTTTTTTCCCTTTTTTTCCTTTTTTTCCCTTTTTTTTTTTTCTGAAAAGCCTCCGAAACCCGAATGTTTTCTGCCCAGAGTTTATCGAATTACATTTGGGGACAAAGAGCTAAAGTGCATTTTCTTGAGGGCTTTGACAATTGGGGGAGCCAGCAAGGAAATGAAAAGAATGACAGCAAACCAAAGGCTTTTGTCGTGCGCAGATTGGGAAAAGCCACCCTTTATTCCTCTTTTCCTTGGATTTCCATCCCACTCCCTTTTCCCAGGTGTTCAACCGGGAAAATGTGGGAAAACCACGGGAAAAATCTCGCCGGATTGAGGGGGGGAAAGTTTGAAATGCTTTAAATTGTGTTTTTTTCCTGGTTTTTTCTGGTTTTTTTTTTTTTAACAAAATGCCAGTGTTTCAAAGGAAAATGAAGCCCCTTTGGAAATGTGAAGCTCCGAGATAATGAGCGGATCGCTCCAGGACTGGATGGGAACACAGGTGATGTTTTTTTTCCTTCCTTTCTTGTTCCCATCTGTCCTTTGTTCCGGAGGAGACCGAGGAGAGACAGAAACGAGATCATTTTGATATTCCCCCTTTTTGTGCATCCGCCTTTTTCCCGAGGAACGGGGACGAGCCTTGGGCCGGATCCAGGCGCCGCCGGAGCCGCGGCCGGAATCCCGGGAAAACCCCGAGAAAATCCCTGGAAAACCCCAAGAAAATCCCAATGAAACCCCAAGAAAATCCCAATAAAATCCCCAAAAAAAACCCCAAGAAAATCCCAGAAAACCCCAAGAAAATCCCAATGAAACCCCAAGAAAATCCCCAAAAAAACCCCCAAGAAAATCCCGGAAAACCCCAAGAAAATCCCAATGAAACCCCAAGAAAATCCCAAGAAAATCCCCAAAAAAAACCTCCAAGAAAATCCCCAATAAAACCCCCAAGAAAATCCCAATAAAACCCCCAAAACTCAATTTTTTATCAGAAATGCTGCTCCGACCCCAAGCTCCGGATGGACCCAATAAAACCCCAAGAAAGTCCCAAAAAACCTCCCAAAACTCCATTTTTTATCAGAAATGGCCAAGCTGGGGTTGCTCAGACCCCAAACTCCAGATGGACCAAATAAAACCCCAAGAAAATCCCAATAAAACCCCAATAAAACCCCAAGAAAATCCCAATAAAACCCCAAGAAAATCCCAATAAGAACCTCAAAACTCCATTTTTTTTATCCAGGGCCACTCTGACCCCAAACTCTGGACAGATCCTTGGGAAGATGCTCCAGGAAAACCCTCAGCATTATCCCAACCCAATCCATCCCCAATCCCTTTTCCTGCATTTTGTCATCCCATCCCCATCCCCCATCCCCTTTCCTCCCCAAAATCCTTCAATCCCTTCAAACACAATCCTAGGGCAACGATCCAAATCCCAAATCCCAAATTCCCGGCAGAAATCCCTATAGGGGTTGGATAGATAAAGTTTGGAGCTTCTGTTCCCTTTTTTTTTCCCCCAATTAGGAGAATTTTGCAGGATTTTCCTCTCATTTCTGGGTCAGGTGAGTGGGGATGGAACTGGGAATATTTCCTGGGAATAATCCCAGGTATCCAGAGTTTTTCCTTAAAAAAACTTTCCCCTATTTTGGTATTCTCCTCAGGAGGAGATCCTTTTTCTAATTATCCCCATTTTTCATTTTTCATTTTCTTTCTTTATTTCACATCATCTCCTATTTTATCTCCCTTTCCCTGCCAAACATTCCCTTAAAAAATCTCATTTAAATCCCAACCCACCTGCACTGATTGGGATTTATCCTGGTTTTCCAACAAAAATTCCTTTTTTTTAAAAATCTTCCAGCAAAGCCATCCTCCCAAATCTCAACCTTTTTCCCAACCCATCTAGCTTTTCCCTCTCTGGAAGGAAAAGGAATCCCCAGGAAGTTTCTCCCTCCATTCCCAAAATTCCAGGGAATTCAGGACCAGGAGGCAAGGAGGGAGCGAGGGATCCATGGATATATTTTTAAAGAGATGGGATTTTGGAGATGTTGTTAGGACATCATTTATATCCCAAATATTTTAATACAAAACCTGGCTGCAGAGGAAGCTCCAAGGACCCACAGAGTGGGAATACCCCAATTTTTGATCTTTGGATTTCCTTGCTGGGAATGCTGGGAAAGGAGGCTGGGATTTATCCCGTTATCCCAAATTTCTACCCTGAAAATTCCCACCTGCTCCTTTCCACCTCTCTTCCCAGCTCACCCAAAATCCTTGGGAAAAGACCTTTTAAACCCACAGCTCTCATCCCTGAATCCCAACCCATTGGGAAAACAGGGAAAGGCAGGGAAAGAAAGGAAAGAAAGGAACCAAACCATACCAAACCCCAAATGCCAACCACATCCAGGAGAAATTCCAGGTGGGATTTGCTGCCAAAGAAAAAGGCTTGGGGCTCCTGCTTTCCTCAAGGGCTCCCAAAATCCTATTTTTCCCTTCAGGATCATTTGAAAATTCCTCTTTTTTGGCTCAAACAGCTGAAATTTCAAGGCCCCTAAGCCTTCAGCTCCTCCATCCCACAAGCCAAAAAAACTGGGAAAAACCTCTGGGATGAGGATCAAGGATGTCACCCTGAGGACAAGAGGTGCCAGAAAAACGGGATCAGGAAGGGATGGGACTATGTGGGATTTTCTCCATGTTCCATGGAAATAATTTTTTCCATGTTCCACGTGGAATATGTGGGATTTTTTTATCAAAGCGAGAAGGGATTTTCTTCTCCATGCTCAAAAAATGAGAGGAAAGTTTGGGAGAGAGGAAGGGATTGGAGAAGAGGGAGAAAGCAGTGGGTTTTAGAGCCTTTTTTTCCCTTGTTTTTGGGAAGTTTTGGGAAGTTCTCCACTTCCCTTATGAATGGGGAATGAAGCTGAAAGCACCATGGCTTTGTTCCTTCCCAAAATCCCTTTTCCAACAGAACTACTCTGAGCATTCCAAACTGCTCATGGATCCTCATGGTTCCAAGGAAACACAAGAACCCCATGGAAATCCATGGAATAATTTGGGATATCACTCCTGGGTGATGCTGGCTCAGAGTGGGAACACATGGGATGAGTTCCTCCAGCTCATCCTTAGGATCACCGACTCCCAGTTTTCCCATTCCTCTTGCAGAGTTCAGTTTTCCTTTAGGGAAAAATCACTGAAACTTCCTTTCTTTTTAGGGACTCACAGAATCTTCCTTTCTTTTTAGGAAAACTCACAGAAACTTCCTTTTTAGGAAAACCTACAGGAGCTTCCTTTCTTTTAAGGAAAAATGGCCTTAAAATCAAAATCGATCCATGCTCCCAGTAAAAAATCAGGGAAATAAATTCACATCTGGTTTGAGCAGTTTTCAGGATTTCTAGGAGGCAAACTCTATTTTCCTGCATGGAATATCCCAGATTGGTGATGGGAAGGGAAATAGATTCTTTTTTTCAGGATTCAATTTTTTTAATCAATTCTGAATTTCAGGAATCAATTTTTTTCCCCCTCCAGGACTTCTAGAAGGCAAACCCCATTTTCCTGCATGAAATATCCTGGATTGAGGACAGGAAGGGAAATCAGGAATTTTCTAGGAGCCAAACTCCATTTTCCTGCATTTCCTGCATTCCCATTTTCCCATTTCCCCTTTTCCTGCATTTCCTGCATTCTCATTTTCCTTTTCCCCATTTCCCTGCATGGAATATCCCGGATTGAGGACAGAAAAGGAAATCAGGAGGTTTTTTTGGAGGAAAAGCCCATTTTCCTACATGGAATATCCTGGATTGAGGATGGGAAGGGAACTCAGGAATGTTCGAGGAGGAAAACTCCATTTTCCTGCATTTCCTGCATTCTCATTTTCCATTTCCCCTTTTTCCTGCATGGAATTTCCAGGATTGATGATGGGAAGGGAAATCAGGAATTTTCTAGGAGGCAAACCCCATTTTTCTGCATTTCCTGCATTCCCATTTTCCTGCATTTCCTGCATTCTCATTTTCCATTTCCCCTTTTTCCTGGATGGAATTTCCAGGATTGAGGATGGGAGGGAAATTCGGATTTTAAGGAATAAGTGAGGTTCCGGTGTGGGATAACCAGGAGGAGTTGCCCCTTGGAGCATCCCCTGCCCCAGTAAATCCCACCCCGAGCCTCAGCCATTCCAGCTGAGGAATATCCAGCATTAATCCCTCACCCTGCCATTCCCAGGGACTGGGAGCCGGGCAGGAAGTTGTTGACATTTGGGAATGAGGAGGTTCCTGCTCCTCCTTTCCCACAGCTCATTTGCGTTCATTAACAGCCCGGGGTGATTAGCACGGAGCTCCCTGCCCCCCGGCCTGTCCCCCCTCACCTGGGCAGGAAAGGTCCTTTCTCTCCCGCTGGAGCTCCAGGGATCGAGGCGATCGGGTGACACGGCAAAGAATTCGCTCTGAAAGAAGATTCATCCCCAGGGTCCGGCCGGCCGGAGGCCTCGGCAGAGGCGGATCGGCGCGGATTTGGGAAGCTCTGCTCCGCCGGGATGCGTCCAGCTTATCCCAGCTCCTGCTGCTGCCCGTGGGGCTGGAGTTGGGGATGATTCCCGGGATGAGCAGGAATTTTATTCCTCCTCTTGTGTCCTTCCAGCCTTGGCAAGGGAGATGGGGTGTTGATGTTGGCCTGAGTTGAGTGTCCACTTCCTGAGGCCATTCCCATCTCCCTGAGGCTATTCCCACTTCCCTGAAGCCATTCCTGTCTCCCTGAGGCCATTTCTGCTTTCCCTGAGGCAATTTCCACCTCCTGAGGCTATTCCCACTTCCCTGAAGCCATTCCCATCTCCCTGAGGCCACTTCTACTTTCCTGAGGCCTTTCCTGTCTCCCTGAGGCAATTTCCACTTCCTGAGGCCATTCCTGCTTCCCTGAGGCCATTCCTGTCTCCTTGAGACCACTCCCATCTCCCCAAGGCCATTCCTATCTCTGTGAGGCAATTTCTACTTCCCTGAGGCCATTCCTGTCTCCCTGAGGCCATTCCCACTTCCCTGAGGCCATTCTCACCTCCCGAGGCCATTGCTGTCTCCCCAAGGCCATTCCCACCTTCCCTGAGGCCATTCCTGTCTCCCTGAGGCCATTCCCGCCTTCCCTGAGACCATTCCCATCTCCCTGAGGCAATTCCACTTCCCTGAGGCCATTCCCATCTCCCCAAGGATCTCCCAGATGGCCAAGATGCTCTCCCAGAGATCTTTCCCAAGGAGGAAGTCTCTTCTCCTCTCCCTCCAAGGGTCACCTCAGCAAGTCCTCCTTGGATTTTGGGAGAAACTGCACCCAAGGTCACTCTCAACAGTGTCCCAAAAGCTCCTCCTGAGGATCCCAGATGGACACAGCCTCCTGAGCAGGAGGATGAGGAAAATCCCAATGAGGGACCAAAGCAGGCCCTGCTGGGTATCCTGTGGGTTTCCTCCCATTCCAGAGGGTGTCCCTTGATTCCAAGGAATTGCTCTGATGGACATTGGAATTTTCAGAGCTGCCGGTGGCTTTTGGAGGGATTTGGAGCCCAAACCTGAGGTCTCCAGTCATTACACAAATATTTGGCTCCCAGGAGTATCCAACACATCCACGTCACTGGGGTGTTCCCTGGAAGGGACAGCAGAGCTGTCCTTGGGAATTCTCGCTGAGAAAGTGTCCCAGAGAGCATCCAACAAATCCCAGAGGGAGACAGGGAATGCCCACAGGAGCAGATGCTCTTCAGATGCTCAACTCATGCCAGTGTAGATCCTCCATCTCTCCTGGGGTTAAATCCCACACCTGGGTGTAAAACCAGATCCCGATCCTGAATTTCCAGATCCCAGCATGGCTGTGGGGCCAAGGATAGACCCACAGACCCTCATGCCTAGGATCAGGAATGGGAATTGCCATCAGTGCTCGGTGCTCAGGCTCAGAGCCGGGATACTCGCAAAGCCTGGAGATGATGGGCTGGCAGTTCCAGGGATGGATCCCAATGCTCTGAGCTGCCGTAAAATCCCCAGGATGTCCCCATCCCGCTCCATTGTCCACCTCTGGCACGAGACGGTTCTCATTAAGGCCCGCAATTGATCTCCTGGCTTTGAAGGAAACAAGAAAGGAGGAGCAAATCCAACGGGACCCTCCTTCCTCCGGCCCAGGGGAACAAATCTGGCTTTAATTTCTTTTCCTTTTGTCGTTCCAGTCGGGATTTCACTTTAACGACGCTGCCTTCCCCATCCCTCTCCTGCTCCTCGAGGAACAGGAAAGTCCCCCCTCTGCTTCCCATGTTCCCTCCCTTTGTTCTCCACGGTTGATTTATGAAAGGACTTCTCCCTCCCCAAATCCTTCATTTCGGGAGTCAAGGACCCCCAAAATCGGCGGTTCCCACCCCGGAGTTCAGAAGAGCCACGCTGAGGCTCCTTCAGATGTTCCCAACCGGCACTAAATATTCCAGCTCCGCTGGGAAGGTGCTGAGGACCACACCTTTGGAGGCATCCTTGGGGAAGGAGCTGAGGATTGGTGCTCCCGAATGGTTTTGATTTCCAGTCCTCCCTGAAGGAAATCCACTCCAGCTCCTGGAATAATCCACACCCAAACAGGTAGGAAGAGCTTGATCCAGTGGGATTGATTTCTCCAGGGGATAAAATGCTGCATGGAAGAACTGTGGAAAACCTGGGAGAGATGATGAAAGCCACCTCCTTTCCCTGACCTCACTGGCACAAATCCCAGTGGATTCTCCCTCAGAGAAGCTGCTCTGAAGGAACATGGCAATGATACCTGGGAAAAAAACCAGGATTTAGGGATTAAGGTGGGAAAAGGCATGGAGCATAATGCTCTTTTTTAATCAGCAAACGAGACCAAACTCAAGGTCTTTTGAGCAGAAAATGGTTTTTATTTTTTCACTTGGCACAGGCATCAAAAAGTCATTAAAAGGGCCTGGTTAAAGATCTCATTAATGAAGATGAACGAGGTCCCAGATTTGTTTTTAAACACTTCAAAGCCATTTTTTTCTGACCTCCCAAATTGTGAGCGTGGCGGGGGGATCTCAGTGCCTTCCAATGTTCCTTTTTTCTGGAATTTTAAAGCAGCTTTAACCGATTTCAGTGCTGGAGCTGCTGCTGCTCACGCTGGGAGGGAGAGCTCCGGCTGGGACAGGAGGAAAATCCGTTTGGTGATGCAGGAACATCCCAGGGATCTGAGGGACAACTCTCCATCCCACGGGAGATGTTTATGGCCAGGACTGAGTTTGGAGCACATGGGAGAGCCTGGGAAGAATCAGCTCCAGGGGATGAGGGATCTCAGCCCCCTAAACTCCCAGCTGATCCTTCTCCATGTGGAAAACTGGGAAGGAGGCAGGTTATCCCATCATCCCATGGCCCAAGCATCCCCATCTGGGACAACCTTGCCATGGAATCATGGAATGGGTGGGAAGGATCTGAAGGATCATCTCATTCCACCCCTGCCATGGGCAGGGACACCTCCAAGCCCCAGTGTCCAGCCTGCCCTTGGACACTGCAGGGATCCAGGGGAACCACAGCTGCTCTGGCAATTCCAGCCCAGCCCCTCCCAGCCAGCAATTCCTTCCCAAATCCAATCTAAATCTCCCTATTCCAGTTTAATGCTACCAGGCCAAAGGGGTTGAGCGTGGACCTCTCATTAATGGGGCCAAACCCTCAGGCTGCCCTACAAATCCTCAACCCCAAACCAAAAGAAACCTGAGCCCCAAGTTTAAAACATCCCAGAACCTTGAGCCCAAATGAAAAACCTCCCAAAATCTCAAGCCCCAAATTAAAAATATCCCAGCTGCTGCCGAGGCCGGGAATGGGAGGAGCCCGGTTTCAGATGGGTTTTTGATACACAGCCCCAGAGAAGCTCCTCGGTGCCTTGTTTGAAGAAGGATGGCATTAAAATCACCCTCCCCATTACCCAACACTAATAGGGGCTCAGTGCATTATTCCCATCAAAGTGCAATTTGCATTTACAAAGGGATCCCGGGAGGTGATGGATGGGGAAGGAATGGGGACAGCCTTGTAAAGCCGAGCGTGCTCCTCACGGTGGAGGAACTTCCCGGCACCAGGCGGTTTTCCCTACACCTTCCCCTCCACCCCAGCCCGTGACGTCGGCTGGAATGAACATTCCGGCCCTCGCCTTTCACCCCACAGCCCATCAATAACAGCTGGAAGAGCTGGAGGAGTGGGAATACTCATTTATCTTCATTAGGACTCCGGCCAGCTCCTCTGATCACCACGTCGGCGTCGCTGGGGAGAGAAAAAGCTACTGTTCCTTTTCCCCTGGATTCCCAGCCCACACACCCGAGCAGAGCGCTGGGATCCCACTCAGCACCTGCCCTGGGCAGAGGGGAAAATGGGATTTTGGGGGGAATTCCCTTCTCTCTGTTCCTTCACGGAAGCAGAGCTATAGCAGAATGGCAGGGGAGATGAGGCAAAAGCAAATTAAAGCCAGGAGATCCCATCAAGGAGGGAAATGAAAGAGGAGGAGTCCTGTTAGACAGGCAGAAGGTGGAATGGGAGACTTGGGAATGGTCCTGGAATTGGACTCGATGGTCCTTGGAGTCTCTTCACACTCAGCACATTCCATGATTCCATGATCTGTGACTCGAGGATCTTAATGGGATAAAATCACCACGTTCCCAACTTGCATTGCCTGTTTAGAGGTCCAGCTTTGGTTAAAAGGAATAATCTTGGGAAAAGCACTTCACCCTCCCTGCCCTTCCCAAGATTTCCTCCCGTGGACACACAGAAAATCCCCTCAAATCCCCTCCAAAGCTTGATGGGATGGTGAGGGACAGATCCAGCTGCTGCTGTCCTCAGGGATGTCACACATATGGGATGAATGTCCTGCAAGTGCCTCACGGCCTGGCACAGCCCCACTCCATGGCCATCAAAAAGATAAGGGGAATGAACTTGGCTGATCCACCCTGGGCTGGGAAAAGGGGACAGAGACTGGAAAAATCCCCAGCTGAGCCAGGATGTTCACTGGGAAAACACCAGGATTCCCAAACACTTTTCCTGGTTGGACACAGACATTTCACCTGTCCAGACTTCCTCAGTCACCTCACCCTGACCTGAACACCTAAATTCCCACCAGAGAATCAACTCTTCCCCTCCAGCTCTGGGAAGATTACAGAGATCTAAAGCTGGGTGAAATTAATTTCTCACCCACGAGCCAATGAGGAAGGATTTGGGGTCCTCAGAGCACCAACTTCCCAAAAATGGGGGAGTTTGGTGTTATTTCTTGTTACCTTTTTGGGGATCATTTTTCTCCTAAGTTTTTCTCCCTTGATTTCACCTGGGGGGATCCTCAGCCACACTCCAGGCTGCAGCCCCAGCAGAGGTGACAAAACTGTGGAGTTTTGTCACCTCACAGAGGGTGACCCCTCTGCCCTGTCCCCAGCAGCAAATCCCCCCTGGAGAGGAGCAAACAGGTCCAGCAGGTGATCCCAGCACTAAAAATGATGGATTGGAGACCTTTTTTGGCCTAATTACCCAAGTGACATTGTTAAGTGTCACTCAGCTATCCTTGGCCAAAACTGGGCTCTGCTCTGGACTCCCAGAAAGTCCACAGGCCTGAAAATGTCCAAATCATGGGAGAAACTCCCCAAAAATCATTTTTGTCCTTAAAGCCCCACCTTGGGGTCTGAGAAATGAGAGAGAGAAGGAAAAACCTCCTTTTTCTCTCACCTGCCCTCGTCTTGCAGAACAGACAAGAACACCACAGACTTCCCACGGCCTGGAGTTGGGTCTGGGAGGTTTGGGTGGATTTCAGGAGAAGATTCCTCATTGGGGTGGGGGAATGGTGACATTCCCAAGGCTGCCAGAGCTCCAGGAGCGTTTGGACAATGCTCCCAGGGATGCACAGGATGGGATTGTTGGGGTGTCTGGGCAGAGCTGGGGTTGGATCCATGATCCTTGTGGATCCCTTCCCAGCCAGGATATTCCATGACTCTGGGATTCATGGAAATAAGGAGCTTTGTGCCTGTGCAGGACATGAGGAAGGAGGGATGGATGAGGGGCTGGGAAACAAGGATGGACAGAGCTTCCATCCCACCCCTCAGGGATGGAACCACAGAAACTTTTAGGCAGAAACACCTCCAAGATCAAGTCCAACCACTGCCCCAGCACTGCCAAGGCCACCACAACCCCCTGAAGGCTTCACCCCTGCTCCCTCCCTTCCTGGCTCTCTCCATGGATTTATTCCTTCCCTTTCCCTGTTTGCCCATGGAGGAGCCTGTTTGAACAAGGCATTTGCTTTGCTGACCACACAAAGAGCTGGGAGCAGCTCCCTGACCGTGAGTGACCTTCGGCCCCAGGCCATGGCAGCCACCCCAGCAGTGTCCCCATGCCTGGGGGTCAGGCTGTGCTCCCAGGGAACAGGGACAGGACAAGAGGGAACAGCATCAGGCTGGGCCAGGGGAGGACAGGCTGGACATCAGCAGGAATTTCCTCATGGAAAGGGTGGTCAGGCCTTGGAAGTGCCCAGGGAGGTTTGGAGTGTCCATCCCTGGAGGTGTCCAAGGAATTCCTGGATGTGGCACTCAGGGACAAGGTGGGGGTTGATCCCATCTTGGACGCGATGATCCTGAAGGATTTTCCAACCTCAGGGATCCCAGGGTTGTCCATGACTAAAAACTCAGCACCTCTGGGGGAATTCCATCTTCCTTGGACAACAACCAGAGGCCAGGTGGCCTCCCAGGTCACTGAGGTGTCCGAATTGCACCTCCATGGAAAAATCCATGTGTGAAAACCCATGTGTGAAAATCCATGTGTGAAAATCCATGTGTGAAAATCTGGGAGCTGAATCCCGGCTGGAGTCCAGCTGGAATTCCTTCTCCAAGGACAGGTGGATTTGTCTCACTGGGATAGGAGTGGAAGGACCTGACAGCCAATCCAGGTCAGGGAGTCTCGGATCTCATGGGAGGAGCAGAAAACTGCTCAGTTCCCGATTTTGTGAGGGAAAAACACTGGGAGAGACCCAGGGGGAGATGTGGGAATGCTGCTCCTGTGTCTGCAGCACCAGAACTATTCCCAGCCCTGGGGTTATTGGGAAGAGCTGGATTTGATCCAAGAAACCCCTGAAGGGGACATTGAAATTCCCGTTGGAATCCTGACTTCCCACCATCTCCTGACCCCAAAATCCAGAGATCTGAGCTGCCTCCTCCCTGTGCCGAGCTGGATCAGGATCTCTCTGGATGCATTTGGGAAGAACTTCCAGCCCATTCCCAACCTGTGCAGGTGTTCCTGGGCAGGACCTGCTCCATCCTCATCCCATCCTTTTGCTCTTCCTGCTTCTCCAGCCTCGGAGATGCTGCATCTCCAGCCCATCTCCACCATCCTCCTCAATTCCAGCCTCTCCAGATCCCATTCCAGCCCATTCCTGCTGAACACAGAGAACATTCCATCCCCTCCATCCTCCTCAATTCCAGCCTCTCCAGATCCCATTTCAGCCCATTCCCGCTGAACATGGAGAACATTCCATCCCCTCCCTGCTTGCAGATGGATTTGGAGGCAGCTGGGAAATGTTTTCCTCAACTGAGCCCTGCAAACCTTTGGATCTTCCTTCCTTGGCCACCATTCCCAGGCCCCTCTGGTCTCCTCAGCAGCTCAATTCCAGACTGGCTCCATGTCCTTCCAGCACTGCAGCCCAAAATTTGGGATCTGTGGCACCAAACAAAGGGGATATTTGGAGCATTCCCAGCTCACACGTCCCCTCTTCCATCATTTTTGGTGTTTCCCTGAGCATCCCTCATCCCTGGCTGGATCATCCCCCAAGCGAACACCCTCAGCTTTCCTTGGGAGTCATTTCCCCGGCAGGGTGGGGAGAGAGAAGCTGGAAAATAATACTTAGAAGGGAGCCAAGCAACTGGGTGTGTCTCAGGAAGGCCAGGATGTGCCTTAGTCATCGGCTTATGCATCTGGGAATGAGGGCAGGGTCATTCCGGGGGGCACGGATGTCCCACGTCACATTCACCTGCTTTCCAGTAGCACCTTTGGAAGGGGAAACCATCCAAGGCTGTCCTCCAGATGACCGGAAAAACAAATAAAATCACAAATGAAATCACAAACAAATCCAAAAGCGAGGGAGGAATCCATCCCCTCCTGCAGCGGGGAACTTCCTGGTTGGAATTCCAGCATGCAAATCTCCCCCGCCCATCCCACTCCCGGGCAGACGGGGAGGATCAAAAGTGCCCGGGAGGGGAGGAGCGGGATGGGATGATGATGGAGATTTTTCCAGTGCCAGTTGACACAGGCACTGCTGGATCCCGGGTTTGGGAAGGAATCGGTTTTCATGGAATGGTTTGTGCTGGAAGGGACCTCACAGACCATCCAGTTCCACCCCATGGGCACCAGGCTGCTCCAAACCCTCCTTTCCCAGGTGAAAATCAGCTGGAAAAACGAGGGATTCTCCCTTTTCTGCCCCAGGAATTGAGCCTTCCTTGGTGACAATCCCAGCTGCTCCAGGCAGGGCCTTAACCAGCAAAAAGGAGCCTGCTGGAAATTTAAAAAAATAAAAATGAAATAATGCAAATTAATGTGAATGCTCGCAATTAGAATTAACGACTCCCTTAGGAATTCAGGGCTGCACGGTTGGAAACCATCCAAGCTGGGAAGAGTGGAGTTTGGCAGAGCTGGGCCTGGTTGGCCATGGAACATCTTCACCAGGATCATGGAGGTGTCTGGGATCATGGAAGAGTCTGGGATCATCCTCCAGCCCCGAGGACACCGGGCATGGCCAAACCTTCACCCACTGGATGACCTCCACGAAAACAGGGAGCCAAATCCATCCTGCCCCTTGGGAGTGCTCCAGGCACAGTCCGGAGCCAAGAATCACCTGGGCACTCATTTAATAATTAAACCGTGGGGATAATTGGTTGTCTGAACCCTGGAACTGCTTCATTTGCTGGGATAGACACAGCCCCAGGGCTTTTGCTCCAGCCCATCCCCAGGAAAGCATCCCAGGGGTTGGAATTATCCGAGCAGGTGTGAAACGGGGTCAGGACTGAGGGTTTGGTTTCCAGCTGAAGTCAGGGGTGGGGAAATCTCGCCCTGGTAACCCCACAAGGCCAGTCCTGACAAATTCCACGCTCCGTGTCCAATCCCACTCCATTTCCAACGAAACCAGCGCAGGATGAGTCACGGAATTCGGGTTTGGGTTGGAAAGGACCTGAAAGATCTTCTCATCCCAAAGCTCTTCCAACACCTGGGAGACAGAGCCCAGCCAGATCCTATCGACCCCTGCCTGCCCCCACAGGCCCCGGGCTGGGCTGGCCTGCTGCAGACAGACCTCCCAAACCTCTCCTGAATCCAGGGAATACCAGAGCCGGCTGGGAAAACTGCAAATCCACCATTCCCGGGGTCTGGATGGGCTGGATTGTGCACAGGAATTTTTGTGCCCAGGGTTTTTTGTGCACAGGGATTTTCTGGATTTGGAGGTGGCCATGGTGGAGTTTTGATGCCAAAGTTTCCAGGAGATGAGCTTGAAGGCAACCAGCATTCCCTTAGGGATGAGCTGGATCTGCATCCTTTCTGTCTGGAGCTGCCTTTTCCCAAGCAATCAACCATGGAATCGTGGAATTGTTTGGGATGGAAGAGACCTTAAATCCCATCCCATTCCCACCATTCCAAGCCCTGTCCATCCTGGCCTTGGACACTTCCAGGGATGCTGGAGATGGATGGGGTGAGTCCAGCACTGAGCAGCCCTGGGAAACAAAAGGCTGGACAGGGCTTGGAACACCCTGGGATAGTGGGAATTTTCCCTGCCAGAGGGTCGGAATGGGATGGGATTTAAGGTCCTTTCCAACCCAAACCATTCCAGGATTCCATGAAAAAAAAAAAAAGGAGTAGTTTTCACCCCTGACTGGCTGCAGCCAGCGTTCCACCTGGGAATTCCTGTGCTTCCAAGAGCTCACACACCTGAGGGATCACAGCTTCCTACCTGGGAATGCTGCCGAGGTCCCTCCTTCCACCACCTGCCCCAAGAGGAACCTCCTGCATCAGTTTAGCCATGAAAAATCCAAAGGGATCCAAACTCCACGTGGATCACCTCATCCTTCCCAAGCTGGGCAGGAAGTTTGACCCATCAAGCAAAAAGATTCCCAACCAATCCCATCAAGGATTCAATTCCCCACTCACAATCCCCACAATCCCACAAGCAATTCCCCACAATCACTCAAGAAATTGCCTTTCCATGGGGAGGAAAGAGGATTCCTTGGAGCAGGGAATGGGAAGGGGTTGAGCCTTATGGACACCCCAGGAATGCTCAGCTCAGGGGCTCAGGCTATCGGATCAAGCTCTGATGCAAAATCCCATTTTTCCAGCCTCTCCCTCTACCCTGCCCTCGGAGCAGATGGATTTAAGTGGATTTATCCCAAACTTATCCCAGTCTGCTCCCAGAAAGAGGCGCTGGAGGTGTTTCAGAGCCCAAACCACGATGCTGGAGCCAGAAGCAAGGAAATTTCCACCTAGGAAATTCCACCTGGGAAATTCCACCTGGGAATTTCCACCTCCACAGCTCCAACAGAAGCCAATCCAAGTCAGCAGCTGCTCAGGTTCTTCTCACAACTTTCTGCTGCCTCCTATTCCAGTGGAGCTGAGGGCCGGAAAAGACTGGGATAAAGTTCTCTCCCACCTCAACCCCTGGGAACCTCAGCCAGGATTTTCCTCTCTCCAAAAGCCAGTCTGGGTAATAAATCTGAGGTTCCCATGATCACTCCCTACCAAGTGAATCCCACTGCCTCAAAAAGCCCCAGGTTTTGCCCCAACAAGGGAAAATCCCAGCTTGAGGCGGGTTGGGAACGCTGAGGGAGGAGCAGCCATTCCTTGGCACAGGCTCCATCCCTCAGAGTGGGCAATATTAAGGATATTCACCCAAAAGCCACTTTCCCCCTTTTCTGTGGGTTCCTTCTGGTCTGAATCACGATCCTGTGGAGAAGGGGAAGAGCCAAAGGCGGGAAAAGAGGGAAGACCTGTCCCAGCAGGACAGCCTGGACGGGAACTGGAGCATGCCTGGAGATCCAGTCACACACCAGGCCTGCCCTGGAAAACCCGCGGCTTGGGAGAGCCTGGAAAAAGGGAGAACTGGGAGGGAAAGGTCGGAGCCGAGGGTCTGAGGAGGATTTGAGGAGGAGAAGAGTCCAACGCTGCCCTCAGCCAGGGATTTTGGCACAGGGGAACATTCCCAGAGGTGAAAACGATGGTGGTGGGATGGGAACGGAGCATCCCGCGCTCTGCACGGCCCTGGGGCCACCGGAGAGAGGGACAAGAGAAATCCCGGCTCTCTCCAGGTGTCCCGGGGTGGCTTTTCCAGGGGTGTGCATGAAGGACAAACAGCCCCGCACTCCGCAGATGGCAGCAACAAGTGCTCCGGGACCACCGGGGCAGGAGAAACGAGGTGCCACCTCTTCCCCAGCGGCGGCTCGGTGCCCCCAGAGCCGCAGCCTCCATCTGCAGCCGGCGCTAATGAATACAAACGAGCGCCCCGTGCCCCGCCGGGGGGTCTTTAACACTTGGCACGTCGCGGTGACAGTGAGCGATCGTCTCCCACCGGCGGCCCCGGCATCCCGGGAGATGGATGAGCGGCCGGCAGACGCGGCACCGCCGTCGTTTGTCATTGCCGAAGCTTTTCGGGAGCAAATGGCATTTGGCCGCCGGCGGAGCGGGTTGGGTACCTGCGCGGGCCCCGCTGGGTCAGGGAGGGGCAGCCGTGATCGATGCTTCCCCGGCTAATCGCATCCAGCGCCGGGCAGATATGGATGAGCTCCCGCCTTTGATCCATCGCGCTCATGTAATTAGTGGCCCTAGGAACGCAATTAGCGCGGCTGGAGGGAGCCACGTGGGGCGCGGAGCGGGGATGGAGGGAGGTGCGGGGAAGGCGGCTCATTCCCACCTGGATGCGCCGGGAAAACGCGGCGAGGGAAGGAGGGAAGTCCTGTTTATCCCATCCTGTTTATCCCATCCTGATTTTCCCTCTCCACCTTCATCATTTTGGCCTCTCCTGGCACTCCCGGTGCCCTGCTGCTCCCCGTGACCCATTTCCCCACCCCAGATCCGGCCGCTCCAGCTCCGTGCCCGCATTTCTCACCCCGCACGTCATGCTTCCTCTTGGATCCCATCCAGCCTCCCTGCCTTATCGCCCTGCTTATCAGGATTGCCCCATCTGCGATCTGCTCCTCTCCCTTCTCGCGTTTTTCTGCTCCCACAGCCTCCTTCCTTCACCCGGGCTCTGCGGGCAAGTGGGGACAGCTGTGCCACCTTGCTTGCCCTCAGCCTCCTCGCTCCTGGGAACCTCGGTGGTCCTGGGCCAGCAGCCACCTGCCCACTCCTTCCCGGCTCTCAGGGCTGGGAAGGTCATGGAAGATGTTTTTGGAGCCACGGCAGGAGAAATAGCGGAATTACAGAATGGTTTGGAAAGGATCTTAAAATCCATCCCATTCCAGCCCCTGCCATGGGCAGGGACAATTCCCACTGTCCCAGGTGGGTCCCACCTGGCCTTGGATAATTCCAGGGGCAGCCACAGGTGCCCTGGGAATTCCATTCCAGCCAGGAATTCCTTCCCAATATCCCATCCATCCCTGCCCTCTTCCAGCCCCGTCCTCGGGACACGATGGGAAATGACCCCACAGGTGGACGAAGGCATCTCCCGGTCCCAACCCCTTCTCCTGCCCCATTCCTGGGGTTCCCCCAGTGAGACAGATCCCATGGAGCCAAACTCACCTGCCAGCTCTGCTTCCCTGCAGCCACAGCCGATCCCAGCCAGGAAGGAGGCGAGGAGGTGAAGCGAGGTGAGGGCAAGAAGGGACAGAGAGCAGGAAATGAGCTCGGGAGCAGCTGCTGGAAAACCTCTGTCTCACCCATCCCGGAGAAAATCCCGAGGGAAGGAAAACCCCCCTGCTTGGGGCTGACTGTGGGGTGTCCTGGGCAGGGCCAGGAGCTCAGAGGGTGATCCCTGTGGTTCCCTTCCCAGCTGGATATTCCATAATTCCATGGTTTGATGGAAAGTGGGACAAGTGGCTCAGGGCTGGGCTGGGGTTGTCCTGAGGACATGTGGGGTGACAGACGAGGGACCCTGGGTAGCCACAGGGCTCTGCTGAGCTTTGGCCTCGCTCTGGGCACTGATTTAGGGCCTGGCCACAGCCGGGGCCACTGCAGCATCCCAAATCCAAGCCCCAAAAGCCACCCGTGCTGCACTTGCTGATCCCTGATGCAGGATGATCCAAGATCTCATCCCAACTACAGTTCCACAGAGCCACACCATGTCCTGCCCCACAGGTGCTCCTCTCTCCCACCTGGAGCATCCCAGTTGTTCCCAAAATTCACCAGGAAAAGGGGACAAGGCTGACATGAAGGTCCTGAACTCAGGCGTTGGTGGATCCAATGGATTTTCTGGAGCTGCTGTGGGAGGAGATGGAATTTTCCCTTCTGTCCACGGTGGCCATTAGCAGAGAGCACCCAGGAGTATCGGGATTAAATCCAGGAGATTCCCACCCTCCTTTTCCCCTCTCTGGTGGGGAAATGCCCCTGGCAGAGGTGGAGTCACCACCAACTCCAGGGAATATTCTCCTTCCCACTGCTCCAGATTAACCCTCGGGAATTCCCAAAACCTGCCAGATACCAGAAGGGATAAACGGCTTAGAAAAGGGATTGAGAGCAGTTCATGGAATACAAACCAGCCGGGGTTCTCCGCTCTCCCAGCCCATGGGTATTCCCTAAATCCTCCATCCTACACAAAACCCACACCAGCTGCCTGAGCCCTTCCACCATGGGATATCCCATAAATCCAGGTGTGCAGAGGAGATGTTGGATTTTACCTTTTATGGGATTTAGGGGTCAGGTTTTCCCACAGCGATGCACAGAGCCACAGGAGGCGTCAATGAAACAGTTAAATGCTGTATTTGTTTAATTGGAATTACACCAGGATAAATGTCCAACATGCTAATTTCTAACAGAATTGAACCTGTAAACCATGCAGTCCTTTCTCCAACCATTCCAGCTCTTTTTCCTCTTGGAATCAGTAGCTCTGCTAGTGAGTTTTAAGGAAAAAAAACCCAAAAAACAAAACAATGAAATTCCCTTTAAAGTTAAACCTAATTGGCTAAATTTTCCCCTTATTGTGCAACGACTTGTGCAAAAAAAGCTGTTTTCACCCCTTCAGTTCCCAAAATCAGCTCCTTCCCCCCCAAAATAAACGGGAAAAGGCAACCCCGGCAGACAGGGAGGGATGGGATGGGGGATGGGAGTGTGTGGGGTTTTCCTGGCAAAACAAAATCCCAGGGATGAGCCAAGGCAGGGAGCAGCTGGGCATGGAGAAAATTCCAGAAGGAGCTGCCTGTGGAATTTTTGGGGAGCTTTCCATGGAATTTTTGGGGAGCTGCAGGTGGGGATGGATCCCAGCTCTGGGGAAAGCTTCCCAAATCCAGCCCCAGGGGTGAGAGAGAGGCTGGAGATTGGAGCAGCAGCTTTGGGGTGAAGCAAATTCCCAGTCCCCCTGAGCTTCCCCTCTCCCTCCGGCATTTTTGGGGTGAATCCAACCCAATCCCGGCGTGTTTGGGTTGCTTCCCTCCAATCCACAGCATTCCCAGCGGGCAGCAGAGCTGGGATCACCCTGGAGGCATTTGGGATGGGATTTACTGGAGTTGTGTTCCCTTGGAGCTGCCAGCAGTGGGATAAACACGGAACTGCGCTGGGGAGCTTCCCACGGAGCTGTAGGAAAAACGGGAGAGAGATCCCAAAAGCCCCAGGGGTGGGACACAAATCCAGTGGGGTGTGGGATGGAGTTTGGATACTCCAAAGCCCTCCCTGGTCCCAAAAACCAACAAATCCAATGCAGAAGGAACAGGAAAAGCTCCAAACATCTCCCTGGTCCCAAAAAGCACCAAACCAAACCCAGAACTAATGGGAAAAGCTCCAAACCTCTCCCTGGTCCCAAAAAATACCAAACCCAACCCAGAATGAACGGGAAAAGCCCAAGGGAGGCAGGAAACATCCAAGGGTGAGGAAGTCTCCACGTGGGGTTTGGATTCCGGTTGGAATTTGATCCCAAAATTTCAGCATGAGGGATGTAACAGCAGCAATGTCACCGGAG
The DNA here is from genome assembly GCA_024500445.1 of Entomyzon cyanotis. NCBI lineage: Eukaryota > Metazoa > Chordata > Aves > Passeriformes > Meliphagidae > Entomyzon > Entomyzon cyanotis. Next base: position 1,050,242 of record JAKEPQ010000146.1, on the reverse strand, counting down.
TGGCCCTGGCTCTGTCCCAGCCTCAAACCCCAGCATTTCCCAAGGAATCTGGGGCCAGCTCCTTCCCAAAATTCCATCTCCCCCAAAGCAGCCCGTTTGGGAGAAAACAACCCCAAAACAGCATCATCCCAACATCTCCCATCCCCATCCGAGCTGGGAGTTGGGATTGGATCCGGAACAAAGTGCAAAAATCACCGGGAGAACCTGGCTTGAACTCCAGCCCCAGGAATACCCAAAAAATCCCAGGAAAACCCCTTCTTTTCCACCTCACCCATGCTGATGGCTCAGGGAGAACACCCTACCGATGGGCTGGGCTGCAAATTCCCAGTTTGGATATCTCATATAGGATTATTCCCAACTACTGGAATGCCTGACAATGATAAAGAAGGAAAGAAGCTCCTCGGGAAGCCAAAATTGTCTTTTTTTGTGTTAATTTTTTTTTCCCCCCCACTGGTGCTGGAATATATTTGCTGGATCAGGGAAAAATTATGGGATAATCCAATGGGGTTTATTTTTCTCCTAAAAAATAAAATCCACTATGGAATGTTCAGTGGATGCAGAGAGAAGTGTTGGAGCAGCATTACTTATTTCGGGGAGTTGGAAATCTTGGATTCAGGTCCTGCCTCTGTTTCTCACCTCCCTTAGAAATTCCCAGCAATTTCTGTTTCCCTCTTCTCCCTCCTAAGCAATTCCATCCGCGCCGGAGGACACCCATCATTAGGAAGAGACTGAGAGGGGATTTGGGATGTCTTCCAGAGGGTTTTTGGGTTTTTTTGGGGCAATCTGTTTAAAAGATTAATTTTATTTGGAAGGGATGGAGCTTCATCTCTTGGAACAAAAAGTTAATTGGGACCAGAGTCCCGAAATCCCATTTTTCATCCCAAGCTCTGACTTGCGGTTCCGGCTCTTGACCTCCCGAGGTTGGGAACTCCCTGAATCTTTTCCGTGGCCGGATTTGACTTTCCCAACAGCAAATCCAGAGTGCCAGGAGTCAGTTTGGAGGATCCCAATACTGGTCTCCCTAAAAGAGCCTGAGGGAGTGAGGAAAAACATCCCAGGTTGCTCCTCTCGGCATTCCATGGATTTGGGAAGGGTGGGAGCTGCCTGGAGCATCTGACGTGAGGTTTTGCCTCCAGACCCAGCTGTGCTGAGGATTTCATTGGGACGTCTAGGAGGGAAAGCTGGAATTTCAGGATGGCAGCACAAAATCCCTTCCCTGTATCCTGGGGTTTCTGCTCCTTCTATCCACATCCTACACCCGGAATTCCCATCCTTTGTCCCTCTGGATAAATCCCAGAGGTGTCTCCAAAGCTGATCCATTTCTGGCCACGCTGACTTCAACTTTCCTTCACCTGCTGCTTTTCCCTTCATTCCTCTTCCATAACCCTCCGAGGAACCACAATCCCAGGATGGCTTTTCCCTCTTTTCCATGAAAATAATGCCTTGCTCCCTGTAGCTGGAGATGGCTGGGAGAGGCCAAGAGCTCCAGGAGGTCATTCCTGACCCTATTCCTGTTTAATTTTGGGATTGAGCCACACAGATTTCTCCATGTGAAAACCAACCAGGAAATATCGCTGAGGGAAAAAGGAGGGAAGGTAAAACTTCATTCCCTTCCCGCATCCAGAGGGTAGGGAATGGGAATGGGAATGGGATGGGCATGGGAATGGGATGGGAATGGGAATGGGAGCAGCACTTCCAGGGCTGCAAAACCCACCAGGATTATTTGAATTCCCTTCAAGGGTTTGGGAATGTGGCTGGATAATGTCAAGAATTCGAGCCACAAGGGTAACAAGATGAGAAGGGCAAAAATCCCTCTCTGGAACCTCAGTCCCTGGATTAAAATCCTGTTGGTGGCTTTTCCCTCCTCCCCAAAACTGCCTGGAATTTCAGAGCAGGGGAATTTCATCCATAGGCACTTTGGAGAAGCTCCATGGGGAATCTCCATGTTTGGCACTTCCAGGAGAGTCCCATTGAGCTTCCCAGCCAGGGATGTTCCTTCCCTAGCTCCAGCCAGGGACGTTTTCCCCATGGAACCATCAGGAAGACAGGGAAGATGGGGTTCCAGCATGGAAAAGTGAGGGAAAAACCCTCCTGGACACCGGGAGATCCCAGAGTGCCTCCAGCCCACCCCTGTGGAGCAGCCATGGATGTGTCCAGCAGCATCCCATTCCCGGATTATCCTTTGGCTCTCCCTTCCCAAACCTTCTCCATGGTCCCACAGCCTCTGGAGTGGAGCTCAGGGATGGCTATGGACACACAGGAAAGGGTCAGGATTCCAGGGATTTGCAGCCTAACATGGAAATGATCCCATGGAGGAGAAAAACAACCTGGGAAATCCCTTTTTCCTACCTAAATCCAAACCACAAGACACACTCAGGGTGACCCTCTTCCCTCTGCCCTGAGGAGAACCCAAACCCATGGCTCCTCCCAGATTTTTTTTCTTGTTTCCCAAGGGAATAAATTAACAAAAGGAAGGCAGGATGTTCCCTTCAATTTGGCTTTGACCAAAAAAAAAAAAAAAAAAACCCAACAAAACAACAACCCAGTCTGGGTGTGAACTTCTCCAAGAATTCCCATCATTCCCTAAACCCCTGAAAATAGGAGTTTATCCACGAGGCTCCTGCCACCACCACCTCTTTTCCCGGGAGCGTTTTGCCGTCGGGGGGAGAAAAAACTCCGCGGAGACTTTCCGGGTGAATAAAAAAATACAAATCTTCTCTCTGAACAAGATTCCCGAGTCCAGGCGGCGGGAAGGAGATCCCGAGTCCCTCAGGAGTGGTGGCTGTTGATGAGGCCGCGGAGCTGCTTGGCCACCGTGTCGATCAATTTCTGCTTGTCGCGCTCGTTTTTCCGGAATTGGGCGAAAACGTTGTTTTTCCGGCTGGTGTCTCTCATCCTGCGTGGAGCACAAATGGGTTACACCACAGGGATTGGGAATATCAAACACTTGGAGAGGAGGACATGGAATTTCAAGGCTCTACACCGATTTTTGGGGTGTTTTCAGGCGTTTTTTGCTTTAAAGCCCTCCAATCCCAACCACTGCTGCTTTGGGGTCTCTCCCTAATTCCCAAATGTGGGAAATCCTAAATCCTCCCCTTCCAAACAGGGATTTCTCTGTCCCCATGTCACCTTCTGGTGCAGCAATGGGATTTGAGGAGGAAATTAAACAATTAGCTTGGAATCCATAGAATTAAGGGTTTTTTATTCAAAATGGTGCTTTGCATGCACGAGATGCAGCTTTGGGGGAGGCTGGGAAGGTCTGGAGTTGTGAATTTAAAAGTATTATAAAATATATACATAATTCCAGAGAATCATGGAATGTTTGGGTTGGAAGGGACCTTCAATCCCATCCATTTCCACAGACACCTTCGGCTATCCCATTTTTCCCAGCGAATATATTATATATATTATACAAATATATATAATTTACGTTAAATATAACACGGAATTGTTTCCATTCCAGGAAGGAATCCAGGTTTTTTGGAAGGAGCATGGCGTCTCCAGGAGGTCTCCATAAATCCAGAGCCCAGCAGAGCAGGAAGAGGGTTGGGAACTCACAGCCAGGCTCTCCCCACATGCAAAGCTGGGGGGTTTCATGCACTCCTGCATTCCCAGATCCATATTTTGGGAGGAACAAGGGTGCTGGGAAGGGAAAAAATCCCACTGGGATCAACATTCCTGCAGCTCCTGAGGGCACAACCTCCCAAAATCCAACCTGCTGGGGCTCAGCCCATCCAAATTATCCCAATTTGTAAATGGTTTTCTGGGTGAATCAGATCTGGCAGGGGCTGAGGGCTTTGGATGGATCCCATAATCCCAGTTTTTGGCTTTGGGGACCGAAAGGAAGTGTTAAAAGTGACAGGGATGCAGCACCGGTAATCCCTGGGAAGTTGGCGTTGGATCATCCCGAGGGTTTGGAGTCAACTGAACACAACCCAAACCTCTCCAAACTTATCGAACACAAAAAAACAATATCCAAGGCTTTCCAGGCTTCAATCCTCCTAGGAAGAGCCACAGGGAATCTGAAATGTTCCCAAAAACACCCAGCTTGGAAGTGGAAACCAGGAGAACAACTTTATCCCAAAGGGCAATTTACCAGAGTTACCGGTGCCCCAAACACAGGATTTGCTTCCCAACAGGAACAGGAGAGCTTGGAGCACTTCCAGTCACCAAAATCAGCATTATCTTTTCTTTCCCTAATTTTTTAGCCAGAGCAGGTTGGCAGCTGCTCCTCCAGGAGAACCAGGGACCGACTGTGCCAATGGGAATCAGAGTTTGGAGTCACCCAGGTCCTGCTGTCATGGATTTAGGGATAATTATCCTCCCCTGGGCCACCTAGACATCTCCAAACGGCTCCAGGACATCTCCAAGCCCTTCCCCAGGAGAGCTGGGAGCTCTCCCAGGTTCCAGAGGGACATCCAGAGGAGTCAACCTTTGGAAAGCTCTTCCCATCCCTCTCCAGCCCTTTCCCACACCGGGAATTTAGAGCAGAACATCCTCTGCCACCAGGGACCTCCCATCCTGTGGGAGCTGCTCAGGTCCATGGAATGTTCTGGAAGCAACGCACATTCCGTGCAAGAAAACCTTGGGATGTGTTTGGATGATTGGGAAGGAGCTGGATGGATAAACCTCCAGATCAGCAAGGAAAGGAATTGCAGTTGGAGCTCTGATCCCACAGCAAACCCACAGATTCTGGGGAATCTGGGAAGGATGGGAGCTGCTGGAATCTCCAGACACCACATGGAGGTGGAAATTATTAAATATTATTAACAAATTAGGCTCCAGGACACAGAGCCCTGCAGGATTTGGGATGGGCTGTGCAGATCCCAAGATTTATTTCTCCAAGCAGAGCTTTGAGATAACTGGGAGCACCCAGAACAAACCCAGCTAGGTGGATCTGGTGAAACTGGGAAGGATGGGAGCTGCTGGAATCTCCAGACACCACGTGGAGGTAGAAACAATTAAATATTATAAATGAATTAAGCTGCAGGACACAAAACCCTGCAGGATTTGGGTTGGGCTGTGCAGCTCCACAGTTTCATTTCTCCGAGCAGAGCCTCGGGATAACTGGGAGCACCCAGAACAACCCCACAGATCTGGAAAATCAGGGAGCATCTGGAAGCTGCTGGAATCTCCAGCTACCACATGGAGGTACAAACAATTAAATATTATTAATTAAGCTATAGGACATAAAACCCTGCAGTATTTGGGTTGGGCTGCGCAGCTCCACAGTTTCATTTCTCCGAGCAGAGCCTCGGGATAACCGAGGGCTCGGAAGCCAATCCCGGGATTAGGAGTGAAAGGAAGGGAAAGGAGAGCTCAGCACTGTCCCCACCCCTGTCAACAAACACCACCTCCGGGAGAGCCGAGCTTTGTTTCAATTAATCCGGGAGGGGAAAAAAGCAGCGGGGTAAAAGCTCCTCTTTTAGCTCTAATTAGTGCATTTGGGAGGATCGGGTTCCCCGCAAAGAGGCACTTTGCATTTCCAGCGTTTCGGGCCGCATTGAAAGCAAACAATCGAGGCCCTGCGAGGTGAGGCTGAGAGCCCGAGAGAGCACATACTTACACCCGGGATATCCTGGGAGAGAGGGTGATAAGGGAGAGAGATAAGGAGGAGAACAGGTTACACAGCGAACCGGCCCGGCGGAATTCCCGGAGGGATGGGAGCGGATGTGAGGAGACTCGGGGTGATGGACACAGAACCCTCCGAGGGGCTGGAGAAAACGTGGGAAAAGGCAGAGTCTCTGGAGGGTGGGGATGGAGCCACTGGGATGTGGGACATGCAGGGATTGACTCCAAAAATCCGTGGGGATTGTCCTGTGGATTCCCTCTTACAGGGGCTTGGAGGGAGAGGAGACAGGGAATGGCTTCCCAGTGGGAAAGGGGAGCTTGGGCTGGGATGTTGGGAATGAGGGATTGCTGGCTGGGAGGGTGGGGAGGGGCTGGGCTGGAATTGCCAGAGCAGCTGTGGTGCCCCTGGATCCCTGCAGTGTCCAAGGGCAGCCTGGATCCACCTGGGATGGTGGGAATTGTCCCTGAACATGGATGGGGTGGGAATGGATGGGATTTAGGGTTCCTTCCCACCAAACCACTCCATGATTCCATGACTTTATGAAATGAACCAGGCTGGGGTCTGGTGGCTTTTTAATGCCACCACCAAGTGTGGAGCTGCCCTCCTGCTGTCCCACCGCCTTCCCAGCCTCTCCACAGATCCCAGCTCAGGGCCTGCCGCAATTCCCTGGCTCTTCCAGCTGCTGCATGCCCAAACTCTCAGATTCTTGACGAGTTTTGATTTCTTTTCTTTATAATTTTCCTGATAGCTCTGAACAATCCTTTCAGAGGATTCTCAGAATCTCACTTTCACATCCTGGATGCTGGGTCACGCATACACTACAAATCCCAGTTTTTTTCCTATTGGAAAAGCTCTCCAAGATCGCCAAATCCAATCATTCCCCAGCATTTCCACACCCACCCCTGACCCACAGCCCTGAATAACTCAGTGCTGACACGACCCATAAAATCCCAGTATAGCAATAATTCTCTGAGGTGTAAAAGTGCTTTACACAGATTTTAGTCCCCATGTCCCACACTGGATGTCCTGAGCTGCTGGGACATCTGCTCTGCTCCTCTGCTGGAGAGGAACTGGAGGTTCCCTGGACCATGAGGATACAGAGGCAACTCCAGAGTTCACAAACACCCCAAGGTCACTCATAAAACCAAAAATTCAGGGAATTATTCAGGTTGGAAGGGACTTTTAAAGCCATCCAGTGCCACCTGCTGCCATGGGCACCTTCCCCATCCCAGGCTGTTCCAAGCCCCAGTGTCCAACCTGGCCTTGGACACTGCCAGGGCTGCAGTTGGGTTTGGTTGGATTAACCAGGGATCGAGACCATGAGGAGCAGTTGGAGTTGGGTTTGGGGTCTCTTTCTCCTTGAGGAAGAGGTGACGAGTTTAGAGTTGGGACCACATTTCCAGAAGTACATTCTGGAATACTTCCCCATCCCTGGAGGTGTCCAAGGCCAGGTTGGACAGGGCTTGGAGCAGCCTGGGACAGTGGGAAGTGTCCCTGCCCATGGATGGGATGGGATGGGGTGGGATGGGATGGGATGGGGTGGGACAGGACAGGACAGGATGGGATGGGATGGGATGGGGTGAGACAGGACGGGACGGGGTGGGGTGGGGTGGGATGGGATTTAAGGTCCCTTCAACCCCAACCATTCCATGATTCCATGAGGATTCCCTCCTGCCTGCTCCTCCAGCCCTGCAGCGCCCGTGGCAGAAGCTGCTTGGAAAATCCCAAATCCCCATTTTTCCGTTCTTTCTCCGTCCCACCAGCTGGCAAACGAGCTGGGAGGTCTGCAGGCAGCAAAGGGGCAGAGTGGATCCATCCCAAGGCAGCTTGGAGCTCTCCCAGGGCCGGGATGCCGCAGACCCACCGCGGGCAGGACGGGTGGCACTGCCCGCCCACGCGCCGCAGGGGTGACAAGCAGAGCAAATCCCGCTTTTTCCGGCAAATCCCCGCTCGCTGCTGGCCCGCAGGACTGGCACAACCCCCAGAGGGATCCCGAGCTCCGGGCACTGTTCCCGGCACGGCTCCAGGGTTTGGGATGGAGCTGTGCGGAGCACATGAACTACAGCCTGGAAAGGATGGGTTGAGAAACCCAAAATACCTCGCTGACCCAAGGGGTTTGGGGTTTGGTCATCTGCGGGTGTCCCAAGGGAGAAACAGGGTAGAGAGAAATAGGGAGAAATAAAATGATGGAAATACACGGAAATAAATGGAAATAAATGGAAATATAGAAATAGAAATTAAAAAAATTAGAAAGAAATAAAAATATAGAAGTACCTAGAAATAAATATATTTCTATATGGTATGTATATATATGTAATATATATTTCTATATAATGTATTTCTATAGAAATACATATATCTATATAGAAATATATAGAAAAAATGGAAATATAGAAATAGAAAGAAATAAAAATAGAAACAGAAATAAAAATTGAAATATAGAAACAAATGGAAACATCGAAATAGAAAGAAATAAAAATAGAAAGAAGCAGAAATAAAAATATAGAATTACACAGAAATAGATATAAATGAAAATAGAGAAAGAGAAAGAAATAAAAATAGAAAGAAACAAAAATTAAAATATATAAATATATGAGAATAGAAAGAAATAAAAATAAAAATATATGGAAATATAAATGGAAATATAGAAAGAGAAAGAAATAAAAATAGAAATACAAATACAAATATAGAAATATACAGAAATAGAAACAAATGGAAATATAGAAATAGAAATTAAAATAGAAATAAAAATATAGAAATAGAAATAAATAAAAATATAGAAAGAAATATATGGAAATAGAAACAAATAAAAATAGAAATAAAAATGTAGAAACAGAAATATGGAAATAAATAGAAATAAAAACATAGGAGTAAAAATAAATAGAAATATGAATATAGAAGTTGAAAAATAGAAATACAGAAATATGGAAATAAATAAAATTTAAAATATATAAATACTAGAAATAAAAATAAAAATAGAAATATAGAAACAGAAAGGAATTAAATAGAATATTTTCAGGTGGAAAGGAACCTACAACAATGTGGTCCAACTTCCTGACCACGTCACAACCAAAACTTGTTGATGGTAATGTCCAAACGCCTCCCAAACACTGAAAAATTTGGGATTTTTCACTTCAGGCCACTCCTGCCTGCAGCCCAGCACATTTTAAAGGATTTTGAGCTGGAGGTTCATCTTTACAGGGAGATTTTCTGGTAGGACAAGGCGAGCTCTGCTCAGGAGCAAATAAAAAGACAAATCCGCAGCCAAGCCATTGAATTTGGATAATCTGGGATTCACGGCAATAGGATCAAACGGGATTTTCCTATTTGAGCTCCCCCCGTCCACCCAGGGCTGAGATCTTTGCTCATGAGGATGGAATGAGCTGCTAAAGCAAGATGGGGGTGAAAATGATCCCAGGATTCGGGAAAACTCACTTTTCCAGCAGGATGAGGGCTGTGGTGGGATTCACACGAAGGTATTTGCACGTGGGTTGTCCATAGTCAGCCAAATACGTCGACCAATCCCACTGGATGAACAGATCCAAGAGCTGGAGAGGAAAAACAAACGGGATTTGGAAAAGCTGGAAAAGGGAGCAGGTGTTTCCCTGGAAGCTGAATGAAGTTATCCATAAAAAATGGTCTGCAGGCTTTATTAATTTGTTTAATGTTATTCTGTTAGCATTTATTCATTAAATCGATAATACTTCATCATTAATTTATGCATGTTAATTTGTGCAGGGCTGTATTAATTTAGCTATCAAGCATTCCTGCTCTGCAATGCCTATTTTTTGGGATCTGGGTGGGATTTGAGGTCTGAGACACCCCGAGGACATGGGTGACAAACAGCCCCAGTGCCCTGACCCTCTCAGCTATGGCAGTAGGAGATTTCTGCGGTCCAAGTCACCCCAAACTTCTGTCCCAAACAACTCCAGTGCTGTTCCAACCATTTCCCACAGATTTCTCATCACCCTTGTTCCATCTCAACACCTTCCAAGAGTTTTGGAAATGTCTCCAAGGCCCAGAGCTCCCCGAGGAGCTGTGAGACTTTGCAGGAGCTCAGGGGGTTATTTTGGGTGAGTGCAGCTCCCTCAGCCTGGGAGTCCCAGGTGCTTTCCAGACATTGGAAAGAGAAACCACCAGGCCTTGGCAGCAGGGGAAGGAAAAGGGATTAACTCAGCCATCCGTGACAGTCCAGAGCGCCAAAATCCCCACCTGCAGCCCTTCATCCCCACAAACCACCCCACTTCTCCCAAACAGGTGATGGACGGGCAAACTACAGCCCAGCTCCCTTGAATGCCCTCTTCCCACACCAATCCCATCCTTATTTTCCTTAAAAACCAGCAGCTCCCACGTCTTCCCCACACATGGATCTCCACACCTCATGAGGACTCAGATTCTCCACACATCCCTGAGGGCACGGCCCAGCTTCTCTAAATTCCTCTTCCCGCACCATTCCCATCCTTATCTTCCTTAAAAACCAGCAGATCCCACGTCTTGCCCACACATGGATCTCCTCATCTCCATGAGCACTCACCTCCTCCACCTCCTCACCAGCCCCAGCAGGTTAATTAAGAGCTCCTGCCTTTCCCCCCTCGCAAAGATCCCAAAGCCTTGGAGCGCCGCTGTGACCACTCTGTTTGGGGACAGGCTGCCAAGCGCGTGGACGTCTTCATCGCGTCCCTCGCCCACCGCGGAGCCGCCAGAGGCCGGGCCCGTCCATGGCCGAGCGGGGCCCATAGAGGCCTCATTGTCCCCTCGTCGCCATGGTGCTCCTGGAGGCCCCGGCGCTGTTTAACAACGCATCCTGCCCCGCCAAGAAGGGGATTTAGCTCCTCTGAGACCTCCAGATACAAAACAAAAATGTGCAACAAGATTCTTTTTGACTATGTAGGTCAGGGCAAGGAAAACAAGCTGTCGGGAACAATCCCCCGGGCTGGCGGGGGGGACGGATTAGCCGGGACCTCAGAGGGCTTTTCCAGCCCGGGTCCCGCTCGGCTTTGTCCGGCGGGGCCTTTGTGTCCAGCTCCAAACCCGAGCTGAACATCGTTGGCGGGAGGTTTTTCCAAGGGGCACCTTCGAGAGAGACAACCTTAAATATGATTTCACAGGCGCTTTTCAGGCCCGAGCGCCGGGGCCAAACGCTTCCGCGGGGCTTGGCGGCTGCTGGGAGGAGTTGCATGGTTGTACAGCCTCAAAGGGAACCCCCACAACGCACCAAAGGACTCTTGCTGGTGGCCCCGGGAGGCTGAACGTGCCTCAGGCAAAGCCCAAACAAAGCCTGGCGAGTTCTTGCCATGGAAAGTGCGCGGCCAGGTAGCCCTTGGTGTGGACGGGGAATAAAGAGCAGGAGAAAAGGGACGAAGGAAGCAAAGAAATTAAAAGGTGAGGATTAGGAAAGAGGCTTGAGAAGTTGGAATTAAAATCTTGGGAGTTGTTCTGGCAGAGGTTTGGGAGCTGTGCAGGAGCTCAGAGGGACACGGAGCTGCTCTGCTCTGGAGCCAGGCTGGGAGAGCTGGGAATGTTGCCTGGAGAAGGGAAGGAGCCAGGGAGAGCTGAGAGCCCCTGGCAGGGCCTAAAGGGGCTCCAGGAGAGCTGCAGAGGGACTGGGGACAAGGCATGGAGGGACAGGAGACAGGGAATGGCTTCCCAGTGCCACAGAAACTCCAACAACCTGGAGTCATTGACAGCAGCTCTACATGAGCCCATGGGTGCCCAGGTGGTCAAGAAGGCCAAGGGCACCTGGGTTGTACAAGGTATGGGGTGGCAGCAGGACCAGGGCAGTGACCACCCCTGTGCTGGCACTGCTGGGGCCACACCTTGATTCCTGGGGCAATTTTGGGCCTCTCCTGACAAGAGAGACCCTGAGGGGCTGGACGTGTCCAGGGAAGGGAGCTGGGAAGGTCTGGAGAACTCCTGAGGGAGCTGGAAAGGAGCTGAGCCTGGAGCAAAGGAGGCTCAGGGGGACCTTGTGGCTCTGCACAGCTGCTGCCAGGAGGGGACAGCCGGCTATGGGGTCAGGCTGTGCTCCAGGGAAGAGGGACAGCAGGAGAGGGAACAGCCTCAGGCTGGGCCAGGGGAGGCTGAGGGTGGATTTTGGGGAAATTCCTGCTGGCAAGGACTGCCCAGCCCTGGTGGAGTCCCCATGGCTGGAGGGATTTCAGAGCCCTGTGGATGTGGAACTTGGGGACATGGGGCAGTGGTGACCTGGGCAGTGCTGCAGAAAGACTGGACTTGATCTCCAAGTGCTTTCCCAACTCATTTGGGAGATTTCTTTCCAGCAATTCCCCACTCCCAACACTCCCACCTCAGCCTGGCCCTTCCCAGAGTGCTCCCAGAGCCTGATCCCCCCGGGTGGCTCCCGACAGTGATGGATGGGCTGTGTATTTTCCAGCCCTTTGCTCACATCCATCTTTTTTGGCCCAGCAGGTCCAAGGATGACACCTTTGGCCTCGGCTGCCGGCGCTCCTGGCCCGGCCATGGGGAGAGGTCCTGCAGGAGGAAACCCCAAGGTTCAGGCCGAGCTGCCTCCAGACGATTTATCTGTCACATAAATGCGGTTTTATTGGTTTTACTGCTTCAACTTTTCACCTCTGCTGCTAAATCTGAACAGGCCGGGGGGGGGAAAGAAAATAAAAATAAAAAGGGAAAAGAAAAAGCCGGAGGCTGCCACGGGTCTGCCGGGGGAGTTTCCAAATCAAATATGCAAATTCCATTAATTCTTTAAACTGGAGTCTCCCTTTCAAGGCCATAAATCAAACTCGACAGCACATCCACCGGGGCGGAAGGAAAAGGAGAAGAGGAGAAGGGAAGGGAAAGGAAAGGAAAGGAAGGAAAGGGAAAGGAGAGGAGGGAAAGGGAAAAAAGACGAGGGAAAAATAAAGAGCTTTCATTATGACGGTGTGGGAATGGGAAAAGTGCAGGAAGCTGCAGATGTGCTCAGGGCTGAGGATCTGTGGCTTCCCAGGGTTGCAGGAACACCTTGTGCAGGAGCAGGGAGAGGTGTAGGTACAGCTTTACAGAAATGGAGGAGTGGAGGATGGTTTGAATAAAATGCCAGAAAAAGGTATTAAAAATATTAAGATTGGTTTTATACGCATGTATGAACTTGTATTCAAATCAAAATGGTCGAATTCAAGAGAAGGAAATGCTGGAATGAAAGGATTAAACCAGCAGCCAGTTCCCAGCCGTGTCCCAGGCTCCCCTAGGAAGAACCATCCCCCCACTTCACGGAATCCCAGACTCACGGAATCATTTAAACTGGAAAAGACCTCTCACATCATCGACTCCAACCGTCAGCTCTACCTCAAAACCACTTCCTTTTCACTCCCCTTGCAGCATCATCACCTCAAACTCTTCAAAAATGTCCTTTTCACCCAGGCAAACACATTTTTATGCCCCTCACCTCAAGCACAGGGCAAGGACGGTCGGAATGTCCCTGCAGGAGGAAATCAGGCCACGGTTTGACTCTGCATCTCTCTGTGGATGGGAAGGAGAGCAGGGACAGTTTGTTCTGCCTGATGACAGCACTGAGTTTGGATCAAACCCTCCCGGCCAAGCCAGGAATCCCGGAATGTGAATCCAAAGGGATTCCAAGCACAGTTTGGAAGCTCTGCCAGAGCTGCTGGATCCGGATCAAAGCCAGCGCCGGCGTTTGCACGCTCGCACTCTGTCACAGTCAGGGAATCATGGAATGGTTGGGATGGGAAGGACCTCAAATGCTATCCATTCCCACCCCCATTCCATGGGCAGAGACACCTCCAGCTGTACCAAGCTGCTCCCAGCCCTGTCCAACCTGGCCTTGGACACCTCCAGGGATGGCACTGTGACTGCAGCATCCCCCAAAAGCACCAGAAGCTGCTGACTGGCAGGAAATTCCCATGGGAATGCATCGATTTTCCCAGGAAAAGGGAAGGAATTCGGTTGCATAGATGTTCGCTCACCATGGCTTTCCAGTCCTTAAAGGTGGCTACCAGGAAAAGGAGGAGGAGTAGGAGGAGGAGTAGGAGGAGGAGAAGGAGGAGGAGAAGGAGGAGGAGGAAGAAGATATCTCTCCACAAGAAGCCACCTGGAGAAGACAAGGAGCAAAGACTCCAAGGTGCCACAGGAAAGGTTTGATCTCCATATAAGGAAGAATTTCTTTGGACTGAGATCCATCTTGCACTGGGACAACTTCCCTACGGATGTGGTGGAAATCCCATTGCTGGTTTTCTTCAGGATGCACAGGACAGGGATCCTTCCATCCATCCATCCATCCATCCATCCATCCATCCATCCATTCATCCATTCCTTTCTTCCATCCATTCCTTCCCCAGATGAGCCCTCAAGATCCCTTCAGATCAGGATGTTCCGGTATTCCATCCCAGAAAAAAGCATCCTATCCCTCTGATCCACCACCAGATTTCCTCCCAGGGACAAGGCAGAGCACTGAGATGGATTTGGTGGGATTCGATGGATTTGGATTCTGTCAAGATGGATCGGAAAGGACTTTCCTCTGCCAGTACCATCCCAAGGGATGAGATGGCACCAGAGTTGGTGGGAAACACTCCATAAAGAACTAAACCTTCCCTCCAACAAAAGTCTGTATTAGGGAATTCTTGTGCCCTGAGTATGTTTATCACCCTTTCAGTCCTTATTTCTCTAATTCTTGAGTCCTGAGGATGTTTATCACCCTTCTAGTCATTATTTCTCCAATTCTGGTGTCCTAAGGGTGTTTATCACCCTTTCAGTCCTTATTTCTGAGTCTGATGTTCCTCTTCCCAGTGTTTTTGGTACCTGGAACAAACAACCTTTGACCCAACACCTTCCAAAAACCAGCCCTGCCTTAATCTTTATAAGATCACACCTTGAACTCCTAAACCCTCAGAGATATTTCCTCTCAAAAGCTCCTCTCCCTGATGGAACAGCACAGCTCCTCAGAAGAGGTGACAACAAGAGTGATAACAACCTGTGTCCTACCTGGAGGATGTGACAAGATGCTCCAGTGGGACAGAAGACAGCCAGGTACCACCTGGTCCTGCTGGGGACTCCCATAAAAGCCACAAAACCATGGAAAACCAGCAGCAATTCCCAGTTTGCCCACATCCATAACCCATCCCACCACTGGGATCCCACCACTCCCTTCCACCAGCCAGCAGGGAATTGTTCTGGATTACAAAAACCCAAGGAGCTTCCAACAGCAGCAGCCACGGACAAGCGCAGCGCAAATAATTTATTTTGGGGAGGTTTCAATTACGCCTCGTGGGAAAGGAATACTGAAAGAGAAAGAAATATTCCAACCCCTGGGAAGACGTGGGGTTTGGACAATAGCGTTCCCAAAATGAAAAGGAACCAGGAATTGGAACATGATGTTTGTTGTTGGATTGTGAAAGGCACGGAGGGGGAAACGGGGCCTAAGTGAAAACAGGAGAGGATTTGTCACCCGTTTCACTGGAAAGGACTTGCTCTGGGAATTTGCTGTCCTTGGAGTGAGGGGTTGGAGAGCATCTGTGGGGAACTGGTGATGGACAAGGAAAGGATCAACAGGGATGGTTAATCTGAATTAACCTGGATTTCTGGGAGTTACTACAGATCTGAGAATCCTGCTCAGATCTCTCTTTGAGGCACAACAACCCCAAGTGACACCTCTGGGTCTCCTGGGATGTCCCACCCAGGGCTGTCCTTCCTCCTGGAGAGAGGGGAACCAATTCCAAGCTCCTCACCTCACATTTAACTGGACTGACTCTGCAATTTAACAGCAGCAATTTAATTTTTTTTTCTCTTTATATCTGCAAAAGTCAAACAGTTCCTGAGGGGAAAAAAAACTCATCAGGAGAGGAATCTGGAAGAATTTATGGCAGCCAGGACAGTTTGTAATGGAGAGAGGTTTGAGACTAACAAAGCCCAAATCTGTCCAGTCTGGATTATTTTCAGCTTCACATTATTGCCTGTTTATAGGTTTTTGTATTTCTGACAACCCAGATTTCCAGAAGGCTTTTTGCACCGAGAGATCTTCTGGTTTTCCAGCTGCAAACATTCATCATTTATTAGGAGGAAAACCTCTGTATTTCCACCTCTGGCTTTCCACCTGCTTTTAAGCCACGCTGGAGTTACACAGCGTTGATTTTTCTCCTCTTCCCGAAGGAATTCCTTCCAAGAGTGTCGTTAAAACCTTCACAGAATTTTACCTCAGAAAATTTGTGTTTCTGAGCCCCAGGAGTGGCTCAGGGAGCTGGGAAAGGAGCTCAGCCTGGAGAAAAGGGGGATCAGGGGAACCTTGTGGCTCTGCACAGCTGCTGACAGGAGGGGATTTGGGATCTCATCCCAGGAAAAAAGGGTCAGGATGAGAAGTGCCAGGTTGGATACTGGGAAAATTCCTTCCTGGAAAGGGCTGTCCAATGGGGACACTGAGGATCAGCACCACGTGTTGGGGTGACAGCCCTGGAAAGTCCCCCAGGCTGTGCTCAGGGTGTGGATTTAGTCACCCGCTGGATCTCTGCCTGCAGGGAAAGCTCCGCTAAATTCTAGGGAAATCCCGAATTTCTCTGAGCATGGAAAGTACAAGAAACAAGGCCTGAAAACGATTTGGTGCAAAACTCCTGGGATTTCAACATTTCGGGGTCAAATCAGTCGTTCCCAGCGATAACACCCGGATAGGGGGATTTTATGAATGGCCACGGGAACAAAAGGAAACGGAGCCACTGGATTTAGTGGCCAATTTACACTCCTAAAAATAATCCCTTGGACTCATCCCACTCTCCAGGCAGGTTCACAAGTTTGCAGGGAAGGCTGGGCCCGGAGAAAGGTGAATTTCCACCCTCCAGACCCTCACACGACTCGCGGGGACAATACTGGGCAGGAGCCAGGAGGAATGAAAGAGCCTCGGAAGAGCGTTCCGCAGGGAATTCCACTATTGAATAACACTTGGCTTTTCCATTGAGCAGCCACAAAGGGGGATTCATTCCTGAGGCAGAGATGTCTCCTGTAGCAGCATCCCCCGGATCGGGTTTTGGTGGAGCTGCACCCAGCGAGGATGGAGCTGGAGAAATCCTTCTGGATCACCACAGGGGAGAAATTTGGGATGTGGTAATTATTTAAAAATTCAGGGTGGAGATAATTATCCTCAGAGGTGTTTTAGGGAGGAGAAGGTGGATTTTGGGAAAGCTCCGTGGTGGGGAGATGATGGCTCCGTGCTCAGGTATCCTGTCTGTACAGAATTCCTTTTCCAATGCTGTATTCCAGGTGTGCCTGGTCTGCTGGATTTCCCTGCCTGGCCCACACGTCAAAATCAAAGAAAATATTAGGAAATAATGTGGAAAATCCCAATATTTCAGCAGCAGAGGATCCTTTAGTCAGGGAAGAGTGAACAGGAGCACAAAAAAAGGCCAAACCCCGCTAAACACAGGAAAGGGGGTTCAGAGGGGAAAAATCAGAAGTTCTCCAAATAAACCTACAGGAAACCACCTCCAGCATTGTCCCAGTTGGGAAAAAATCATCCCAAAAAGGGAAAAGAGATCACTTTAACACCACTTTTTTAGGAGGAAATGTTGCCAGCTCATTGACGGAGCAGCCAGAGAGCTTTGGGGCCAGGAGGGGTCAGGGAGCAGGTGACACTGAGCCATGTTTGGGGACAGACAGAGCCCAGTGAATGCCACCAGCACAGGGCTGGGACACCCAGAAAACCCTGAGGATTCCTCCTTCCCATGGTGACAAAACCCCATGAGATCTGTGATGTTTGAACCAAACCTCTCCCGATATCCCAAAAACCACCGGCGTCCCCACGGGGCCAAACACTGCACGTTTCCCTTCACTGTTTGCTGCTCAGCTGATGCCAAAGTTGCATTTTTCTTGTGTTTACACGTTGAGAAAGGGGCTAAAAAAAAACAAAAAAAAAAAAAAAGGAGGTGACCTCTTGCTCACCCCGGGCGGGCTGGAGGAGCTGCCGCTGCCTTCACCTCCGGCTGAACTTCCAGATTATCTCAGCCAAGATTCACCTTGCACTGAACTTGTACCCGGAGCACGGCACAGTCACGGAGCCCTGATTAAACACCGCAGCACCACGGGGCCATAAATTTATACATTTAATGAGGATTAGCAGCGCTTCCTCCCGCCCTCCCCGGGCTGGCGAGCGATGGAAACGCTGGGAAACTATGGGAAGAGCTCACCGGCACGGGTTGGATGTGGAAAAGCTGGGAATAGAGGGAGATAAAGCAGGTTGGACATGGAAAAGCTGGGAATAGAGAGAGATAAAGCAGCTCCTCTGCTTTTCCCTGCCGTGAACCCTGGATGGAATCCGCGGCAAATCCCGCGGGAGCAACTGCGGAACGACCCGCGGAGGGTTTGCACCACTTTTCCTCCCAAAAAACCCCAGGAAAAGATAAAAATATCATGGGACACGGCGCTCCGGGAGCCTGCAGGTCCCTTGGCCCAGCAGGAAACCATCGGCAGGCCGTGGCCTCCTAAACTCTGGCTGCCCTCTTCCCACCGAGCGCCGCATCCCAGCGCCGGCCGGCCGTCTCCTCTCCAGGACGGACGCGTGACGGGAGGCAGAGGCTGCTGCCTCCTCCTCCTCCTCCTCCTGCTTGTCCTGCTCCTCTCCCAGCTGCCACGGAGGGAACTGAGAGCTCCTCGATCCCGACGCCGCCCGGGGTCACTCGGCCGCGCCGGGGGAGAACGTCTGGGCGGCGAAATGGATCCGCTCAAGTTCAAGTGCTTGGAATGCTTCCCTCTTTTTTTTTCTTTTTTTTTTTTTTGGTTGAAGAAACTGAACTAATACATCCCTGCTTTTCCTGATAACTTCCTCCTTTCCCTCGGAGGTTTTGTTTAGCAGATCCATTGTTCTCGGCCAGCCTTGCCCTGGGGTCCAATTTGAGAGTGTTCTCATTTTTCCCCCCTATGTAACTGATGCTTATTTCTTTAAGCTCCACTGTAAACACAAAGCACACGGCACAGCCCCGGCCTGGCTTTGCAGGAGGCAGCCTGAGCCCTGGAATTGCTGCTCCATGGGGTTTTTTTATTGGAAACAAAGGGATTGGGTCTCCTTGCTCCAAGGAGTTGAACACCTGCGGGATGCAGGAACCCGCGGGTGGTCTGGTGGCTCCGTGACCTTTTTCTGCTTCCAGGAACGGGGCTTTGCTAATTAGAGACCTCTTGATTGCTCATTAGGGGCCAAGGCTAAGGCAGCAGCACCCTTTGGAGGTGGCCTGAAGGTCCTAGAGGTGCCCTGGGTGAAGGAGGAGCCACCAGAGTGTCCCTGGGGAGGGGTGGCAGAGGGAAACAAATATAAACTGAAATATAAAATAAATCCTTGGAAGAGGGGAGAGAGCCTTGGATGGTCCCAGGGACACACCAGGAGATGGGCATTTGGGTGATAAGGCCACCACTGCCCCATGTCCCCAAGTGCCACATCCACAGGGCTCTGAAATCCCTCCAGCCATGGGGACTCCACCAGGGCTGGACAGTCCTTGCCAGCAGCAATTTCCCCAAAATCCACCCTCAGCCTCCCCTGGCCCAGCCTGAGGCTGTTCCCTCTCCTGCTGTCCCTCTTCCCTGGAGCACAGCCTGACCCCATACCCGGCTGTCCCCTCCTGGCAGCAGCTGTGCAGAGCCACAAGGTCCCCCTGAGCCTCCTTTGCTCCAGGCTCAGCTCCTTTCCAGCTCCCTCAGGAGTTCTCCAGACCTTCCCAGCTCCTGGAAGAGATTTCCCAAAGAAGTGTCCAAGGCCAGGTTGGATGAAGCTCGGAGCATTCTGGGATGGCAGAAGGTGAGGAAGGAGGTGACACCAGGTTCTCTAAGGTCCTTTCCACACAAACCATTCCACAATTCCATGATAAAAGAGGATTTAACATCCCCACTCATGCCAGCTCTGCCTGGGAGCACAGCCAGCCTCTCTCCCCCTCCACAACCTCCTCCTTCAGAGAAAATCCCGTGTTCATTTGAACCTGTTCCCTTTTGGTGCATCCAAAACATTTCAGGAACTCAGAATTTGCAAGGAACAAAAGCATGGAGTTAAAAAAACTCCATGCCATGCTTTTGGCAACCTGGAAAAAACCCCTGGATGACCCAAGTCCTGCTCCCGGATTAATTAAAAGCCCCAAATCCTGCAGGACACACATTCCTGGGATTAAAATGATGCTGAGCAGGAGCCGAGGCAGGATTTGATCCCATCTGCCAGACGGCCCCGGGCACGGGGAGCCCCGGCAGGATTTATGGATATTTGTTGGAGATAAAAGCAACCCAAGAACCTCTGGAAAACAAAAGGCAAGGCTTTTTCCTTGGAGTGTCACACTAACCCCTGGATGGCCCCGCGCTCATTGTCACAGCCCTGGAAAGGTACAAACAAAGGGAGCTTTCGGGTGCCAAGAGCTGGAGCAGGAGGGAGAGGAGTGGCTGCGAAATTCCCTTCCAGGGCAGAAATCCCGGGAATGGATGGGGTAGGATGGGCAGGAGGAGTTGTCGCCTCGGTCCAAAGCGATTCCCGGGGGAAAGGAGATAGGATTGGGAAATTTGACACTCGGCAGTGATGGGGGAAGAAGAAGTCGTCCCTTTTGGGGTTAAAAACACTCTTTAAGGACATTAACGGGGCTGGAAAGGGAGGTTTGGGGTCAGAGGGGTCCTAAAGCATGGGATGGATCCCAAAAAAGTCCTGGTTTAGGAAAGGATCCACAGGTGTTCCCTAAATCTGATGTTCCTGCTGTCCCAAGGATCAGCAGCGTCTCCAAGGAAGGTGTTTTCCAGAATTTTGGGGGATTTGAAATGGGAGAAAACGGTGTTGGGGAGGTTGGGGTGAATGTGGAAGGGGGAAAAGGGGAAAATAATGGAGATAAAGGGAAAAGGGGAAAAGAAAGAGAACAGAAAGTAAAAAGAATGAAGGGAAAAGAAAGAAAGAGAAAAGAAAGTAAAAAGAAAGAAAAGAAAGAGAAAAGAAGGAAAGAGAGAAGAAGAGAAGAGAAGAGAAGAAAGAGAAGAGAAGAGAAGAGAAGAGAAGAGAAGAGAAGAGAAGAGAAGAGAAGAGAGAGAGAAGAGAAGAGAAGAGAAGAGAAGAGAAGAGAAGAGAAGAGGAAAAGAAAAGAAAAGAAAAGAAAAGAAAAGAAAAGAAAAGAAAAAGAAAAGAAAAGAAAAGAAAAGAAAAGAAAAGAAAAGAAAAGAAAAAAGAAAAGAAAAGAAAAGAAAAGAAAAGAAGAAGCAAGAAGAGAAAAGAAAGATAAAGGAAGGAAAAAAGGGAGAAGAAAAGCAAGAGGGAAAAGGAAGAAGGAAAAGCGAAAACAAAATATGAAAAACCAAAAAAAGAAAATAGCAACAAGGAAATGAAAGAAAGAAAAATGAAGCAAAAAAAAAAAGAAGGAAAAGGGAAAGAGGGAAAAAAGAAAGGGAAAAAAGCAAAAATAAATTCAAAATTAAAAAGGGAAAAGAAGAAGAAAATAAAAAAGAGAAGACAGAAAATAAACATAATAGTTTAAAAAAAAAGGCAAAGAAATTTAATGTAGATGGAATTTCCTAAGAGGAGTATTTGCCAAAACAGATCCAAACTCATCCATGGAAGCCTCATCTGCTACTGGGATTTGGGCACTGGAATCAGGGATTTGACACTGGGATTTGGGCAATGGGATCAGGGATTTGACACCGGGATTTGGGCAATGGGATCAGGGATTTGTCACTGGGATTTGGGCAATGGGATCAGGGATTTGTCACTGGGATTTGGGCAATGGGATCAGGGATCTGACAGACACTGGGATTTGGGCAATGGGATCAGGGATCTGACAGACACTGGGATTTGGGCAATGGGATCAGGGATTTGTCACTGGGATTTGGGCAATGGGATCAGGGATTTGTCACTGGGATTTGGGCAATGGGATCAGGGATTTGTCACCTGGATTTGGGCAATGGGATCAGGGATTTGTCACCTGGATTTGGGCAATGGGATCAGGGATTTGACACTGGGATTTGGGCAATGGGATCAGGGATTTGACACTGGGATTTGGGCAATGGGATCAGGGATTTGTCACCAGGATTTGGGCAATGGGATCCGGGATTTGACACCGGGATTTGGGCAATGGGATCAGGGATTTGACACTGGGATTTGGGCAATGGGATCAGGGATCTGACACCTGGATTTGGGCAATGGGATCAGGGATTTGTCACCGGGATTTGGGCAATGGGATCAGGGATTTGACACTGGGATTTGGGCAATGGGATCAGGGATTTGTCACTGGGATTTGGGCAATGGGATCAGGGATTTGACACTGGGATTTGGGCAATGGGATCAGGGATCTGTCACCGGGATTTGGGCAATGGGATCAGGGATTTGACATTGGGATTTGGGCAATGGGATCAGGGATTTGACATTGGGATTTGGGCAATGGGATCAGGGATTTGTCACTGGGATTTGGGCAATGGGACCAGGGATCTGACACCTGGATTTGGGCACTTCAAGGATCTGCCACCCAGATTTGGCCAGCAAACTCGCAGTTCCAGGTCTGATGGATAAAACCCTCCAATCCCTCCACGATTTTCCCCCTCACTGAACTCAGCCCAACCTAAGCCCAGCTCAGCTTTAATCCCAACTTTAGCAGCTGGGATTAAAAACCCCTTTCCCTGGGCATTTTCCACCCAAACCAAGGCCTGTGTGTTTCTTGCCACCATGGTTTTCTTGCCTCATTCCGCTCTTCCCAGCGCGTTTTCCTGGCAGGAATTAGCAACAGCCAGGCCAATCCGTCTGCTGGCCCTTTCTGAGCTCCAGCAGCGGCGTTGGAGACAAATAAATTCATCTTTATTTACCCCAAACGTGTTTATTTTCTCCGTCCCTTTTAATTTCGTTAGTGTTTGATAGGAACATAAAGCAGAAGCCCCGATCAACGCCAGAGGCTCCCAACCCCAGGGTTCCTTGGAAACTTCCTTGGGGTTGTTGGAACATTTCTGGTGGGGTTATGAACTCCTTAAACAAACAGCTGAGGTCATTGTTAGTCACAAAAAAAAAAAAAAAAGAAGAAAAAAGAATAAAGAATAAAAGGAATTATTTAAGGAAATAAAAAAAGCAGGATTAAAGTTACAGCCAGAAGCTGCTCCCAGAGAAAGGAGCTGGGATGGGGGATGGCAAAATTCGGGATAAAACCAGCAAGGAATTGCAAGCCTGGCACTATTTTTCCAGATGTTATTCCAAGCCACTCTCTCCATGTTTTTAAGATGTCAAATCCTCATCAAATCCTTGTCCTGTGACTCAAAGTCAGAGATCCCAACCCCAATTCCAAGGGTCACTGTCCAGGGAAGAGGAACTTTGGGTGGCGATTTTGGTGGCTTTCCAACCTCCTGGTGTGAGGGAACAGGAGAGGAGAAATTCCAGACTTCCCATGTGGGGTGGGAAGGGAATTGGGAAGGGAGAGAAAGCGAATTGGGAATTGGGAATTGGGAATTGGGAATTGGGAATTGGGAATTGGGAATTGGGAATAGGAAAGGAAAGGAAAGGAAAGGAAAGGAAAGGAAAGGAAAGGAAAGGAAAGGAAAGGAAAGGAAAGGAAAGGAAAGGAAAGGAAAGGAAAGGAAAGGAAAGGAAAGGAAAGGAAAGGAAAGGAAAGGAAAGGAAAGGAAAGGAAAGGAAAGGATCCATCAAAACCAGCGGATGCCAGGGTTACCCTATCAAAGAATCCATGGATACAACACCTGGATATCCATAAATTCAGGCACAGGGAGGGAGTGGGATCTGAGTACATTGGAAAAGAAAAGGAGAGAAGCCTCTTATCCTACAAATTCCCAGTCTGAAGGAAGAGTCTGTCTGGCTGCCTCAACCCAACCCCTTCCCATCTCCTGATCCATGTGGGGTGGAATTCCTTCCATCCATCCATCCATCCATCCATCCATCCATCCATCCATCCATCCCACAGGCAATGGCTCCACTGATTCCATTTCCAGCCTCAGGGATCCCACAATTCCCACTGGGCAGGACTCCTCCCAACCTTGGGTGATCCTGGGAGCCCTGGAATTCTCAAAGCTCTGCTGTGATCCCAGCAAGGTCAGGATCCACCTCCCACCTCCAGCAGGTCCAGCTGGGACATCCCTAATATCCACCCCCAGGAAAGTTGAATGCACAGAGCTTCCTGCAGCCCCAAAAACTCCACAGGATGGAGAAATTCCTGTTTTATCCTGCTGCTCATCCCTCCCTGCTGCTAACGAGGCTCTCACAGCCTCATTGCTCATTCCTGCTTTCTCCCACTTTTTTTCTGGCTTTGTGCTTCCCCTCTCTGTGTCTGATCCTCTTTTTTTCCCTTAAAAAAAATCCCTGTTTTCTGCACAAGCCCCAAAACCCCCCGAGCCTGCCCAGACAGCAACATGAATAAAATACAGAGGGAATTCGGAAAGAGAGGGAAAATTAAAAATAAATAAAAGCCGAGCAAGCTCCTGGCAGGTGCTGAACCCTCCTTGTGCTCCAGTTGGAATTTTTCATGACATCCCATCACTTATTTAGGCTGTGGCTCCATGACCTCCTGCATTTCCCTGCATCCCAACGATGGATCAGCAGCTCCTCTGCCCACCTAAATCCCAACCCAGCCCTGGGATAGGCAAACAAAAAAACCTCCAGGAAAGCCTGGAAATAAAGAATATTTAGGGAATTGATTGTGCAACTGATTGATGGGAATGCTGAGTTTACGGAAAATGCAAAGGAAAAGGGAAATCCTTGTGGATTGAGATGTGGAATCCAATGGGTTTTTAATCATCTGCTTGGTCTGATGCTGAAAGCAGCAGGGGAAAAAAAAGATGGGATGGGCAGGAGGGAAAAGCTGCTTTGGAATCACAGAAATGTGGAGTTGTTTGGGTTGGAAAACATCCTCAGGACCATGGAGTCCAACCATTCCCAGCACTGCCCAGGCCACCACTGCCCCATGTCCCCAAGTGCCACATCCACAGGGCTTTAAACCCCTTCAGGGATGAGGATTCCATCATTTCCATGAGCAGTTCCAATGCCTGACCATCCTTTCCAGGAAGAAATTTTCCCTAATTCCAACCTTAATCTCCCCTGGCACAACTTGAGGCAGTTTCTCCTTTTTCTGTCCCTTGTTCCCTGGGAATTCCCACATGGATTCACCTCCTTGGAATCCCAGAGAACCTCTCAGACCCAGGGATGGAGCTGCCCTGGGAAAGATGAGCCCTGAAATACTACAGGAAATAAAGAGGAGGAAATAAAACCCAGGAGACAAAACAGGAGGAGCAAATAAAGCCCAAATCTGATTGCAGAAATGCTGAAAATCAGCAGCTTCATTAAGAAATAAATTAATTAGACCCCCATGGGAATTAAGGGTCAAGCAATTTCCAGAGTCCTCATCCAGGGCATCCTAAATCCACCAAATCCTGAGATAAAGAAGTGTTCAGTGAGCACTGAATTAAACGAGGGTGGTTTTGTATCAGTTTATATCAATTTATATCAATTTCTATCTCGTGACTGCTCCCGGATCCAGGGATGGGCCAACCTCCTCCCTTCCTGCAGGATTCTCAGGGAGTAACGAAGCGTGAGCTCCTCTCCAGGGAAAATGCTGGATTTCCCCTCTTCTCCAATTTCCATAAACTGGGAGTAATTTAAGCATCCTCCACCCTTGGTGGGATTGCAGTGACTGCAGAAGGGTTGGGAGGAGCCAAGAGGGAAAAGCAGGGGCAAAGCTTTTCCATGAGTGCCAGGATCTCCATTTCCTTTGGAAAGGATTAGACTGGGTATAGGATTAGATTGGATTGGTTATATCGTATTATAGATGAAAATTATATGGGATTTATATGGTTATATATAGCATTAGATAATGTTGATTACGGAGTTTATTATCTTATAAACTTATTATATGTTATGCATTATATTATATTACATATTACATGGAAATATGGAATGGTTTGGGTGGGAAGGACCTTAAAACTCATCCCATCCCACCCCATCCATGTTCAGAGACAATTCCCACCATCCCAGGTGGATCCAGGCTGCCCTTGGACACTGCAGGGATCCAGGGGCACCACAGCTGCTCTGGCAATTCCAGCCCAGCCCCTCCCCACCCTCCCAGCCAGCAATCCCTCATTCCCAACATCCCAGCCCAAGCTCCCCTTTCCCACTGGGAAGCCATTCCCTGTCTCCTCTCCCTCCATGCCTTGTCCTCCCTGCAGGTTGAAGGAATCAGAATCCAGAGAACTGAGAAGGTGCTGCTCTACCTGGACTTGTCACAGCTGCAGCCTCATGCACTGAGACAGATTTATTGCACTAATTAGCAGCAATTAAGATTTAGGCTCAGAAATGGGATAAATCCCATTTTTCACACATTATTTTAGCAACAACTTCCTTGAAATCAGCAGGAAAAAAGAGGCAAACCCCCTGATTTGTCTCAAAAAAATCACTGAACTCTGGGAACAAGCCTGGAGCTCTGGATAAGGACAAGGATCAGAGCCATCCTTTGAGGTTCAGGGGAGCTGAAAACAGGGAATATTCCCTGCTGGAGCTGGGATGAGAGCTCTGCTGCTCCCATCTCCTGTTTCTCTCCCCCAAGGCCTCAGTTGGGAGTTTACAATTGGATTTTCTGCAGTGTAACGTGGAGCTCTTTGTGTACAGAACGGCTGATGGGAACGGCCTTGTTCAAATTAACCTGGAATTCAGGGGGAAAAAACCTCCATGTGTTTCTGGTTCATTAGGGAAGGACATTTGGAAAGGGAAAAACACTCGGGGAGGGTTTTGGGTTTAGCTGGCAGGGCTGTGGGATGGTTGGAAAACAGGGATCTCCTGCCACAAACGGCTGCACAGCATCAAAATTCCTCCAGAAGGGAATGACTTTTGTTCTTCATGGAGTTCATAAACTCCTTCCATGACTCAGGGCTGCTCCTGCATCCTTCCCTCCCTCAGCCCCCTCAGCTGCTGATCCTGAGGCCTCAAACCCAAAAGTTGGATCTGATGGTGTTGGAGGGCTTTTCCAACCTCGTGGTTCCGTGATTCTGGGATGTGGAGGATGGATCTGGGTAAGGGACTCTGCTGCCTTCCCAGCTCCTTCCTTCAGGGATGGTTCCTCAGGAAAAGGAGGCTTTTGGGGGGATTTTGATTTGGTTTAATACCTGAAAGGGTTAATCCTTTCCCTAAAATCCAAAGGGCAAGTGGAGACTTCAGAGGTAGGGAAGTTTCAGGGAAGGAAAAAGGAAAAAGGAAAGGGAAAAGGAAAGGGAAAAGGGAGGAAAGGGAAGGAAAGGGAAGGAAAGGGAAGGAAAGGGAAGGAAAGGGAAGGAAAGGGAAGGAAAGGAAGGGAAGGGAAGGGAAGGGAAGGGAAGGGAAGGGAAGGGAAGGGAAGGGAAGGGAAGGGAAGGAAGGGAAGGGAAGGGAAGGAAAGGAAGGGAAGGAAAGGAAGGGAAGGGAAGGGAAGGGAAGGGAAGGAAAGGGAAGGGAAGGAAAGGAAAGGAAAGGAAAGGAAAGGAAAGGAAAGGAAAGGAAAGGAAAGGAAAGGAAAGGAAAGGAAAGGAAAGGAAAGGAAAGGAAAGGAAAGGAAAGGGAAAGGGAAAGGGAAAGGGAAAGGGAAAGGGAAAGGAAAAGAAAGGACCTCAGCTCTATCAGACACCAGAAAATCCAAACACAGGATAGCAGATGAGACCAGACTCCCTAAGGATGCCATTCCCAGGACAGTGACATTTCCCATTTCGGATATTTAAAATTACAGGAAAAAAATGGAAAAATATTAAAAAAATATTGTAATAACTGAAACATTGAAAAAATACTGAAAAAATTGGTAAAAAATATTCAAAAACATTGAAAAAGATGCTCAGCAAATCCACTGTGCATCTTCCCCAATCCAACCCTTCTCCAATCAGTCTCCCTCTGCCTCTTGGAAACCACTTCCCTCCCCACTGTTTCTTGGGATCCACACTTATTATTCTTCCTCTCGTCTCCTTTGTTATCACTCTGCTCTCTCCCTCCAGGCTTTTCCTCAGCCCTGTTGCTTAATTTTTCTAATCCCTGCCCCTCGGAGGGAGGAAGCCGTCCTGTTTTCCTTATTAATCAGAAATCTCTGGCACTGACCACAAGAAAAGGCTCCAAGAGCACGGAACGCTCCGGTTCAGCGCATTCCATCACAACACAGCTACCAGCAACTCGGAGCCCTGAAGGTTTCCCTGGAATTACCTTCCGAGAGCACAGCCCACAAAAGGGGTTTGGGGTTTTTAGGAGCCACCAAAATCCCCCAGAAATGCTGGGATGGATGTGGGGCTGAGGTTGTAGATTGGAGGTTTTGGGGGGAAATGGTGTTCCTAGATGGATTTTGGATATCTGCCCTTGGAATGGGGTTGGGAAGGAAATGCATGAGCAGTGGCAGCAGCCTGGGAAGATCCTACCAGGATGGGATTATCCTGCTCTGCCGAGACCCCAGCTGGAATTCTGCGTCCAGTCCTGGTGTCCCCAGGAGAGAAAGCACATGGAACTGCTGGAGAGTCCAGAGAAAATTCAGGGAGAGTGGAGCATCTTCCCCATGGAGCCAGGCTGGGAGAGCTGGGAATGTTCCCTGGAGAAGGGAAGGAGCCAGGGAGAGCTGAGAGCCCCTGGCAGGGCCTAAAGGGGCTCCAGGAGAGCTGCAGAGGGACTGGGGACAAGGCATGGAGGGACAGGAGACAGGGAATGGCTTCCCAGTGGGAAAGGGGAGCTTGGGCTGGGATGTTGGGAATGAGGGATTGCTGGCTGGGAGGGTGGGGAGGGGCTGGGCTGGAACTGCCAGAGCAGCTGTGGTGCCCCTGGATCCCTGCAGTGTCCAAGGGCAGCCTGGATCCACCTGGGACAGTGGGAGGTGTTAACTATGAGGCTTCCACATTCCCAGAGGGATTTTCCCATCCTAAGCCCCCCAGCTTCAACCATCCTCCCTCCATCACCTCTTCCAGGACCACAATAACATTCCATCCCTTTTCCTCACTTGATTCCATACTTTCCCAACACTGGAGAAGAGCAAACTGGTGTAACTGGGATCTCCACTGTTAAGGAACAACAAACGCAAGGGTGAATTCCTGACAGAAACAAGGGATGAAGATGATGGAGATGGGAAGAAGGGAAATATTTCCATATAAACCCCACATTGAGATTGAGACACCACAGCCTATAAACAGCCAAAATCAAGGTTCTTCTCTATCTAGATCTATTTATATCTAAATATCCATACATCACTCCTTTGCTCCAGGCTCAGCTCCTTTCCAGCTCCCTCAGGAGTTCTCCAGACCTTCCCAGCTCTGTTCCCTTCCCTGGACACCTCCAGCCCCTCCAGGTCCTTCTTGTCATCAGGAGCCCAAAACTGCCCAAGGGCTGGATGTGCCTCAGAAATGCCAAGAAAATCCCAAATTCAATCCAAGGCCTGTTGGAGGAGAGTTGACCCTCCTGACCCTGGTGGCAGCAGCATTTTTACAGCTGATTTGCCATGGATATCCTTAATGATCCCAGGGATGATTTCCTGCAGCTCCAATCAACAATTCCCTCCTCACCTCCTGCTGCTCAGCCTTCCCAGGCATTCCCAAATTTGCCATTCCTCAGCCTTCCCAGGCATTTCCAAACTCCTCAGCCTTCCCAGGCATTCCCAAATTTGCCATTCCTCAGCCTTCCCAGGCATTCCCAAATTTGCCATTCCTCAGCCTTCCCAGGCATTTCCAAACTCCTCAGCCTTCCCAGCCCCAAACTTCCTCAGCCTTCCCAGGCATTCCCAAACAGACATTCCTCAGCCTTCCCAGGCATTCCCAAACTTTCCATTCCTGAAAACCCATCTGATTTGATGACCCCTTTGGCCCAGCAGATTTTGCTGTGATTTCAGACCAATATTTTCATCCCTACAGGTCTTAAATTCTCCCCCCAGTTTATTCCCCATTCCCAAACATTGAGAGGATGTTCCCAAGATAACTCCAGACCCAAAGCCATTAACCCAGTGCTGAACCTGAGTCCCCAACTCAGCATTATCTCGTGCCTGACTGGATGCAGGATCTCTGCAGTCATTCCTGGTGTTGTTTTACCCAATTATTAATAATTAATTGAGATTTCTCCTCCTCAGGATGACTCCCTGAGGTTGATAAGATTCCAAGTGCTTCCCTGATGGAAGTGCCACCATCTGATATTGGCACATGGCTCATGTCAGGAGCCATGGGCTGAGCCCAGGTTGTTGCCACCACAAACAGCTCCATGAAATGATTCCACTCCAACCAGGAGGCCAAGGAGAAATGAAAAAAATGAAAATAGAACCAGGCCAAGGAGAAATTGAAATAGTTAAAATAGTTAAAATAGTTAAAATAATTAAAATAGTTAAAAAGTTAAAATAGAACCAGGCCAAGGAGAAACTAAAAAATCGAATCAGAACCAGCTCCATGCTGGTGGAGCTTCCACTGACACCAGGGAGCTGCAAACCTCAGGATTCAGCTGAGCATGGAGGTGACAACCAGATCACTGGGATCAAAACGCTGGGGATTCCCTTAAAAAAATTGGGATTTGAGTTGATTTCCTGCCCATCACAGATCAGAGACAGATCTGGGAGGACTCTCAGCCTTCCCTAGGTGCTCCTGTATTCCTGTCTGCTCTCCCTGCTCCTAAGCCTCTGGAATCCAAATGCCTTTCACAGCAGCAATGGAAACTTGATCATTAAACGGAGATAACGGAGCAGAGTCTCCACTGGGACATCGATCCTGATGTTCCCACACGATACCTTTTCCATGGAAAAATGTTCCCTAAAATCAAAACCTAACCCGGAGTCAATGAATTTGCACTGTATAAAGGCACAGAGAGTTTGGGTCTCGTCTCCTGCTCAGGAGGCAACACGAGGTGGATCTGAGTCACAGCCCAGGAATTATGGAATTGTCCGACATTCCCACAGGATATCCATGTGCAGCCTATGATCCCAACATTCCCACACGATATCCATGTGATCCCAACTCTCCCACATGATATCCATTGATCCCAACTCTCCCACACGATATCCATGTGCAGCCCATTATCCCAATGCTCCCACACAATATCCATGTGATCCCAATGATCCCTCATGATATCCATGTGATCCTAACCCTCCCACACGATATCCATGTGATCCCAACTCTCCCACGAACCCCCTCCCCATCATCCCAACCCATATACATTATCCCACATACATACCACCCCCATACATACCAACCCACACATACCATTATCTGATACTCCCACATATATCCATGATCCCAACTCTCCCTCACGATATCCATGTGATCCCAAGGCTCCCACACGATATCCATGTGATCCTGATACTCCCACATGATATCCATGTGCAGCTCTGATCCCAACATTCCCACATGATATCCATGTTCCCATCCCCCACATACCTCCCAACATTCCCTCCAATATCCATACCATCTCCCTCACATATCATTATCCCACATTCCCACATATATCCATTTATCCATCCCCAACTCTCCCTCACAATATCCATTCCCAATCTCCCACAAACATCCATTACCCAATCTCCTCACATATCCATTATCCCAACTCTCCCACACATATCCATTATCCACTCCCACAATCCATGTGATCCCAATGCTCCTGCATGATATCCATGTGATCCCAATCTCCCACACGATATCCATGTGATCCCGACATTCCCACATGATATCCATGTTATCCCAATGCTCCCAACTCTCCCTCACAATATCCATGTGATCCCAATGCTCCCACAAGACATCCATGTGATCCCAATGCTCCTGCACGATATCCATGTGATCCCAACTCTCCCACACGATATCCATGTGATCCCGACATTCCCACATGATATCCATGTGATCCCAATGCTCCCAACTCTCCCTCACAGTATCCATGTGATCCTGATGCTCCCACACGATTTCCACGTTCAGCCTCCATCCCAATGCTCAGCACAGCCCTGCCTGCTCCCGGCAATCCTCCAGCCCATCCCCTCTGCTCAGCCCGTCGCAGTGAGCGCTGCAGGGTGGAAGTGTTTAATTCAGGACACTTCCTGGGATCATTGGAGCAATGGGAGATCTCCCGGATAACTTACACTCCCCACCATCCTTCTGGGACATCTCTATCCCCCTTTTCTGCCCTCCACCAGGACAAAGGAGCCTTTCTGGTGTTTTTTAGCAAGCCTGTTTATTTAGTGCATATTGTGGCCGAGCCGCTGCTGGAATATCATCCATTCCCCTCCCCGGAGAGATACTGCAAGGAGCAGCGAGGAATCAACTTTAAACAAGAAGGCCATCTAAATATACAAACCGAGGAGAACAATGGCAGCATTAATTACATCCCAGGCAGCAGGGGATCCAGGGGGAATTCAGGGCAGGGAAGTGCTTTCTGCACAATTTATTTCCCTCTCCGGGAGCTCGGAGAGGCTCGAGTGGAGCTGTGGCAGGGGATGGACAGGGAATGTGAGGATGGAGGGATGGGGGAGAGAGAAGAGTCTGAAAACTGGGAGCAGACAGGCTGAAAACAGCAGGAGGAGTGAAGTAATGGGATTGTGGAGCTGGGAAAGAGGATCAGGAGCTGAGTACTGCTTGGCTGGCGAAAAGAATCAACAGCAAAGGCAGGGATGGGTCCCACAGGTCTGGGGAAAAGGGGACTGGATTTAGAACTGCCAGAAAACCCCAAAATCCTCCCTGTGGGGGATAACATGGCATCATGGAATGGTTTGGGATTAAGGATCATCTCATTCCACCCCAGCCATGGCAGGGACACCTCCTGCTATCCCAGGTGGATCCAAGCTGCCCTTGGACACTGCAGGGATCCAGGGGCACCACAGCTGCTCTGGAGAACAAATAGTGATCCTTACGTGGTTTCTGACCTCAAGGATTCTGGGATTATCTCCCCAGGGAACACGTTCTGGTAGGTCAAAAACTGTGGGAATGTTCATGTGGAAATGAAGGATTTGGGGAACACAATGGGAAACCTGGAATTCTGAGTTCAGGATATTAAATTCCAGGCAAAAACCAAAAAGTGCCTCTTTCCCACCTCTTGGAAGAGGATTTCCCCAGCAGAAACCAAGCTCAAGGCACCAAACCCATAAAGCCTCACAAGTGGCCCCCAGAAAGTACCAAGCTCTGTTTTTCCCTCTTTTAAAGAAATCCAAAAGCACAACTGAAAAATCCTTTTTCCATGCAAAACACCCTCCTTGATGTAGGGGAAAATGGGACTATGGAAGGAAGAAATCCCAAGGATTTGGCCCTGACAGCAATCAGAGACTGAATGGTAGAATTATGGAATTACCAAGGTTGGGAAAGATTTTTAAGACCATGCAGTCCAACCATCCCCCAGCACTGCCAATCCCACCATCGAAGCACATTCCCAAGTGCCACATCTACAGGGATTTCCTGGAAAACTTCCTGGAAAATTTCACCCTAAACCTCTCCAGCGGCACAGATAAGGATTGGAAATCCATGTTTTCCATGGATTTTTAAGGACAAACCCCAAAATCCTGGGTTCCCTGGTAGTTTTATCATCACAGCCCTCAACTGGAGTTGAGCAAATCCCTTCACCCCTGCTTTAGTTTTCCAGAATATTTAACAATACATAAAAATTTTGTAGCAGGAAACTTAAGTAATTTTATTTTATAGAAATAAATTTCTATACATTTCTATAAATAAATTTTCCTTCTCCTCAGCTCTGTAAATGGATTTTTCTAAGGACTACCAAACTTTTTTGAGCAAGAACATCTTGGCTGTGCTGCTCTGCTGTTCCTCAGCCACCACCAGGCTTATCCCAGCTCCATTCCTGCTTTTCAGCCTCTTTTCACCTCCATGTGACCTCACCTGCTGAATTTTTTGGAAATTCTTCCCCTCCCTTTTGTCTGGGAAGCCAAAATTTCTGTCAGCAAAGCTGCAAGGCCAGGCAGAGTTCAGAGTCACAACTCCCATTTCTCAGCAGGGTGCTCAGAACCAAACCCAACCCTAAACACGAAACTAAAACAGCTTTAAAACCCCAAAAATCAAAATCCCCAAAATCAAAATTCCAGCCAGAGTTCAGAGTCACAACTCCCATTTCTCAGCAGGGTGCTCAGAACCAAACCCTGACCCTAAATACGAACCTAAAACAGCTTTAAAACTCCAAAAATCAAAATCCCAGCCAGGCAGAATTCAGCCACAACTCCCATTTCTCAGCAGGGTGCTCAGAACCAAACCCTGACCCTAAACATGAACCTACAGCAGCTTTATAACCCCAAAAACCAAAATCCCAGCCTAGCAAAACCCCGTTTATCAACGTCAGCAAGGCTGAGATCCGTGATCCGTGAGCCTGGAGCTCCTCATCCCTGGGATATTTCAGTGGTGCTTTAATTGCAGGAACAAAACCAAGATTTTTCCAAGCCCAGCACATGTTGGATTTGGAAATCCTGACAATGGGGGCTCTCGGCATCATAAATTCCACTTGTCCCTTTCGCCGAGCCAAAGGAACACGTGGAGTGAAGCCCCTGCTGGCAGCTCCTCCCGGGGGTGACACGGCTTGGGAAAGATGCAGGGTTTAGAGGGAAAAACACAGGGATTTACAGGGAAAAATACAGGGATTTATAGGGAAAAATACAGGGATTTACAGGGGAAAATATAGGGATTTGCAGGGGAAAATATAGGGATTTATAGGGAGGAATATAGAGATTTACATGGAGGAATATAGGGATTTACAGGGAGAAATACAGGGATGGGGTTTGTGCTTTGCCTCGGGTACCCTGGGCAAAGGGATGCCAAACATCTCCTGTCTGGTTCAGAGGATCATGGAATGGTTTGGGTTGGGAGAGAACTTCAGGATCATCCCGTTTTCCCTTTTTTCCTGTTTTTCCCCTTCTTTTGTTCCTCTCTTTGCTCTTCCCCCCCTTTTTTTTGGGGTCTTTTTCACCATCACATTATCCTGCATTCTTTTCTTTTTCCATTTTTCCTTTTTTTTCCCTTTGTATATAAATTTTCCTTTCCCCTCCTCCACCTCCCCTTTTTTCTTTCCTTTATTTTTCTTTTTTCTATTTCCCCTTTTTTCTTTTATTGTTTTTCTCCTTTTTTTCTTCCCCCTTTTTTCAGTTTTTTCCTTTGCCCCACTTTTTCATTTCCCCCCTTTTATTTTTCCCTCCCCTTTTTCTTTTCCATTTTTTCCCATTTTTCCTTTATTTTCCCCTTTCATTCCCCCCTTTTTCCTTCCCCCCTCTTTTATTTTTTCCTAATGTTTTCCTTTTTTTCTCTCATTTTCCCTTTCTTTCCTCCTTTTCTTCTTTTTCTTCTCCCTTTTTTCCCCAGGGACAAGAGCTGTAACAGCACAGGGCAATCCCTACAGCCAAAGGCATTATCATGGAGCAGGAATAATTCCCAAAAAAAGATTCCTGGGTGCTCCCAACCCCTCCCTGTGGCTTAATGACCTTTGCAGCTCATTAATACTAATTAATATTAAAGCTGCTCTCCTGCCTCACCTTCCCCTTTCTATCAGCTGTTTTTGGGCTTCATTCCCCCTTTTCCAGACCCATGGTGGGAGCATGAGGCTCTGGGACACCCATCAATATTTCTGCAGAGTTTCTCATTCCCAAAATATCAGTTATTTGGGAAAAAAAGTGGAATTCCACTCAGGAACAGGGAGGGTTATTAATATTGCAGAGAGTGAGAGGTGAGAGCATGAGAAGCCAAACTCCAGAGTCTGAACAGCTGCAAGGCTCCAGAGGGATAAATCATCCCAAAATGGGAGCAAAACAACACTTCTCCATATTTTTAAATAAAAAAAAATTCACTGTACTCAATTACACCATCGATTCCATCAAGGAATTCCACTGGCAGAGTGGGAAGAGGGCAATGAACCAATGAAACCTTTCATAGCCATGGGGGGCCCTGAGTTTGACATGTCCATCCTCATCTCACCTCATCCTCATCCTCATCCTCAGATTCATCCTCATCCTGACCCAACTCATCCTCATCCTCAGATTCATCCTCATCCTCACCTTCACCCTCATCCTCACCCACCTGGCAGGTTCCCTCAGATTTCAGAATTCTCAAGGCACCAGAAAATCCCAGAAATGGGTAAAAGCTGTTTTTCTGAGGGAGCAGTAGGATCTCAACGTTGGCCATGAGCTGCAAATATCAGGGTTTGATGAACTCCCCGAGGAATCTCCAACCCCAGAGCTGTGACCTCGCTGTCCCCCAGCCTCCCCAAAATGAAACACATCCCAAGGTTGGGTTTTCCAGCAGCATTCCCAGCAGTTCATGTCCCCTTTTCCCAAGCCAAGAGGCTTCAGCCTCCTTTTGATGTGCTGAGCTCTCCAAATCCAGCAGCGAGAGGAGCAGAGGCAATAATTGATGGAGGTTTGCTGGCAAGAGGCTCAGCTGTCTGAGTTACCTTTCCCAGACCCCTCAGAAGTCATCCAAAGACTCAAATCCATTGTTTTTCCCTAAAAAAAAATCTCTGGGATAAACCTTCAAGCAACCCAAACTCCGTGCGCCAGGAGCAGCTTGCTCATGCTGATGGGAAATCAGAGTTGTGAGCAAGGAAAGGTCTGTGGGGAGCATTGGTGGGTGCTGAGGCAGAGCTGTGCAACCCAAAAAATTCAAGGAATGAAAAATTCCCATGGAAACAGGCTGGGAGAACTGGAGATGTCCAGCCTAGAGAGCAGAAGGCTGCAGGGAGAACTTCCAGCTCCTTCCAGGGCCTAAAGGGGCTCCAGGAGAGCTGCAGAGGGACTGGGGACAAGGCATGGAGGGAGAGGAGACAGGGAATGGCTTCCCAGTGGGAAAGGGGAGCTTGGGCTGGGATGTTGGGAATGAGGGATTGCTGGCTGGGAGGGTGGGGAGGGGCTGGGCTGGAATTGCCAGAGCAGCTGTGGTGCCCCTGGATCCCTGCAGTGTCCAAGGGCAGCCTGGATCCACCTGGGATGGTGGCAATTGTCCCTGAACATGGATGGGGTGGCACTGGATGGGATTTAAGGTCCCTCCAACCCAAACCATTCCATGATTCCATGACTAAACCTGGCAAAGAGGGGCAGTTTTGGGGTTTGCAAGGTGTCCTTCCTGTTCCCAGGTGGACACTGAGGATGTCTGGCTCAGGACGTGTCACTGCAGGGCACAACTGCACCCAGACGATGTCACCCACATCAGTTTCTGAACTGGTAGAGCAGGAAGCTGCACCATTATCCCTTTGCTCACCCCCAGAAATCACCAGAAATGCCTCAAACAGCTCCTGCCTTGGCTTTCCACTTCCACCAACAGCAGAAATCACCAAAAACCCAACTGCTTTTATCCCACAGCCTCAACCCATCGATTCCAAACTCTGGACCCAGACTCCCCACACGCCCTGGGAGTTGCTGGTGTTACTGGGAGCTCTTTGATGAACACCTCAGCCACAAACTGCTCCCCACCACCCCTCCAGGTCCCCCTGTCCTCCTTGTCCACATCCCACCCCATCCTCCCGGTGCCAAGGCCGGCTCAACCCTAATTGACATCATGTGTGCACCGAGAAGCCATGGAAAAATCCCATCATCAACCCCAAAAATCACATTTTTCCTCCCCATTCCGGTGCAGGAGCAGCACCCGGAGTCCACCCGTTGTTAGGCTCGGTTTAAATATAGATCCAGCTCGGAGCACATGAATAATTACGGCGCTTAAAACGTCTGGCTAATCTTTAGCAGAGCTGCAATCAATCACCGGTGTCAGGCTGGGACGCATTTCTCAGTTTCATACACAAAACCTTCCTTCAAATGCAAACTATATCCATTTTCAGGGCCTGGCCTGCCTTCCCCATCTGATATTAATGGAAGAGCTCCCGGCATCAGGAGGCTCCGGGAGGAATTGATTTGGATTTTCAAAAAAAAAAAAGAAAATTTAAAAAAAAAATAGGTTCAGTCGGGAATGACAGTCGTAGGGAAAAAAAGCCCTGAGTTGATGGAGGGGGATTTGGATGGGTTTGGAGATTTGGGAAAGAAAACACAGGGAACACGTTTGGCTGATCCTGATCTTTGCTCACCGACGGAGCAGCGAGGAAAAGCCAAACCTCCAGCTCAGCCTAAATCCCTGGAGCATTTTGTGTCCTCCAGCCTTATGGTCTCCCCTGCAAAAGTGCCTCAGAATGGTGGAATATAAAGTAAAAATTACTGTATTGTTGACCAATTGGACTTTTTTCTGAATTGGCAGCTAATATTCACTAATTTGAGGGTCAGTGGCACACTCTGGTCCTGGTCCCAGCTATCCCAAAGCATCACCCATCCCTGATGGACAAAAATCCCCCTCCAGCTTTCTCAGGAGAGCATTTCTCACATTTTCCCATTTCCTAGGGAGCAGCTGAAGTTTTTCTGCAGCTTGGGGCTCACACAACCCTCCTGGGATGGAAGGAACTCCCAGCCAAGTAATCCTTTAATCCTCTAAGTTCATTAATCTGAGCTCCAGCTGACCAACAGCTCCACAGCATCATTTAGGATGGAAAAAACCCTCTGGATCACTGAGTCCAACCATTAAACCAGGAACTACTCATGGATTGAGCACAGGGATTCACATCAAACCAGGACTCATCTTCAGAACTCAACTCATCCAGGAGATGGAAGAACTCAACCAGGAGAACCAAACTCAACTCATCCAGGAGATGGAAGAACTCAACCAGAAGAACCAACTCAGCTCTCCTTCTGTCCAACTGGAGAACTCCTGGCAGACCCTCTCAAGGTTCCACCTGCTTGTAAGGAGTGAAGCTCACCAGTTAATCAGTTTTTCATCCAGGATTATTTCCCAACCTCATTATGGCAAAGACAGAAGGGTCCTGTCACCGTTTCCCATGTTAAATCAGAAATCCCTGGAGCTGGCAGGAGTGGAAGCAGAATTGTGCTGGTTCCTGGCACCAGACTCTGGTGGAGCCCAGATTTCACCCGAAAATCTCTGCCTGATAAAATTTGCTAGTTTTAAGGTGCCAAAACCCTCCAGGTTGGCTTGAGATATGGAGGAACCTGATCCGATCAGATCCTGAAGAACTCAAAAAGGG
The DNA here is from genome assembly GCA_024500445.1 of Entomyzon cyanotis. Taxonomy (NCBI): domain Eukaryota; kingdom Metazoa; phylum Chordata; class Aves; order Passeriformes; family Meliphagidae; genus Entomyzon; species Entomyzon cyanotis. The sequence goes on along the minus strand of JAKEPQ010000146.1, from coordinate 1,011,792 downwards.
ATCTGGGCAAGCACAACCCTCATCAGGCACCTCGTGCCACTTCTCTCTCTCCAGAATTTACGATGTTTTAACAATTTTTTCATTTATTGGGTATTTTTGTGGGCAGGCTCCGAAAGGCAGAGCGCTGACATCTCCCGACAAGACCACGGGCTGCCCCAAAATTAAAACGTGCGAACACCGAACGTGGTGATGATATCTGGGGGCCCTTTGGGGGTGGAAAGTTGATAAAATCTGGTGAGTAATACCCGGATTTTTAATCAGCTGCCATCCGAGCACCAGGGGAGATGTGAGGTTGAGGTTTGCTCCTCCAAACACCGTGTTTGACTCATAAAAGCTCTCTTCTTTTCTTTCCTGGTTCGGCAAGCTGGCTCTGCTCACCTGGGCATGGATTTGCCCTTCAGTGAGGTCAGGAATTCCTGTCTCCCGATGCTCACCGCCACTCCCAGCCCCCCATGCCCAGCCCTGCCTCACTCATGGTGCTGCAGCCCAAGATCAGCTTGATTTGGGTCATCTCAGGAGATAAAATGAAATAAATCAGCCCAGCGTTGGTTTGGTGGTTGGGTAGAGCTGCCTGAGGGGTTCTGGAGCAGGTGGGAGCATTTCTGGGGGTTCTCCCAGCTCGGAGAGTTATTTTACACAATTCCTCTCCATCCTCCATCCCTGGAAACTTCCAGGGTCAAGTTGGACGAGGTTCTGAGCCGAATGATCCCACTGATGCTTTCCCTGCTCACTGCAGCCCCAGATGGCCTTTAGCCCCTTCCAACCCAAACCATTCCATGACCCCAACATCATCCTTGTTCTTATCCCCACCAGCAAACCAAGGAATTAACGTCACCACCACAAGCCCAAGGAAAACCCTCGGACACTCCAGGAACTGCCCCACCAAGGTGTCCCTGACCTGCTGTCTGATATGCCCAAACACAAATCCAGAATCCAAGCCGAGAACATCTGGGCCAGTGGTCCCAGACACCGCAGACAGCACATCCCGAGCTGCAGCTGTTCCAGGGAGGATCAGTGCTCCAAAATTTCCTGATTTTGGCTTCCCCTCTCCCGCAGGCAGGTGTGAGCCCAGCCCAGCTCCCCTCAGAGCCACCCCACCGCGCGGGAAGCACTGCAGGCTGCTCCCTTTCCCAGCGGATCAGATAAGTCCTTGTGGGAATGTTGGCAGCGGAGCGCTGAAGATGAGCTTGGCTCCCCTCCAAGCAGTTGGAAGCACCTCGGAGGCAGGATTTGTCTGATAAGGGATCTCTGGCTTCCTCCTTCCCTCCGCCCCAGCACGTCCAGGGCTTTGCTGATCCTGTTCTTCTCCTGCCCCACAAGGTCAGCACTGAGGATGTGCTGGTGGAGCTGCTGTGACCCCAGAGCTGCACAGGGCTGAGGAACCCTGAGGGGCTGAAGAAGACACTGAAGATCATGGAATGGTTTGGGTTTGGAAAAACCTTGGGGATCATCCATCCCACCCCATCCATGGGCAGGGACACCTCCACTATCCCGGGCTGCTCCAAGCCCCAATGTCCAGCCTGCCCTTGGACACTGCAGGGATCCAGGAGCACCACAGCTGCTCTGCCAATTCCAGCCCAGCCAGGAATTCCTTCCCAATATATAATTAGGAAATGATCCCTGGAAAAAAGTTATGGATTAATACCATAAAGGTATAAAGGATCAGGATAAAACTCATTTGGGGCACTCTGGGTTTTAGGAGGACTTTGTTACACATCACTGAGGTTTCTCACCATCCTCTGAGGTGAGCTGAGGTTTAAGGAAGTTTAAATAACATTCCCAAGGCATTCCCAGTCTGTGGTTCAGTCCAAAGCCATGAAAAAGCCCTGTTTTTCTGTGTTTGTGGGAAACTGGAGAACCAAAGCCCCCAGAAACCAGAGACCTCAGTGATGAATTCAGGGATCTGATGATTCAGTGGATGATCCCCAGGACCCACCCTGCAGATTCTCCTGGATATTCCTGCCTGAAATGTAGGACAAAGTGGCAAAGAGTGGATTTACTCCTTTTGAAGCTTTTACCACCTGAGCTCTCTGGTTCGGGGCTGGTAGGAGATTTGGGATGCCTCTGGAAGACAAACCCTGAAGGAATCCAGCAGAAAGATCCCTGAATGCTAATGTATGGTAGAAGCATTTTGCTTCTCGTGCAAGAAGGGACGCTGGGATATTAATCAGGAATTCCTGCAGCATCAATTACTGGGGTTGCAATGGTCAGGATCGAAATGAAGCAAAACCTGCCAGTCCAAACACTAAAAACCCTAAAATTCCTCCTGTCTCCTGTCCTTCACAATGATCCAGAGCTACTCCAAGCTGACAGCAGCGATTCCTCCAGGCTGTAATTCAGCAGCTTGCCCTGCAGCAAGGCCTCATTGCCTTGGAAAAACAGAATTTATTAGGAAGGCTCCCAGCCATCCCTTCTGTGCCAACATCCAAAGTGAGAGCAGATTCTGCAGGAAAAGATCTGAAATTTTCTCTCCTATGGGAAAAGCCAAGTTGGGACATAGGAAAACTCAGGGTTTGTGACCTTCAGATTGGCAGATCATGGAAAATCTGCTCTGTGGGGACATTTTCTTCATGAGGAAGTGGAATTCTCATGGAATGACTCTGGCTATGGAAAGACTCTCCCTGGAGAGGCTCTGGTGGGCACAGGGTGCACAGCTGGGGTAAAACACAGTCTGGAAGATCACAAAGAGGTGGATAATGGGATCTAAGGGGCTTAAACTCCCATTCAGCATCCAGCGTGGGGCAGGTGGCCCTGCCCATAGAATGAGATGATTTTAAAGTCCTTTCCAACCCAAACCAGTCCGTGATTCCGTGATTCTATGATTCCATGATTCCATGAACACAAGGCACCCAAAACTCCAAGAGCTGCAGCTCCCTGTGCCGATGCTGCGGCTGGAAAAGCCAACATCATGAGGTTGGACTCGGAGAGCTCTGCCTGCAGTAAACACGAGGAAATGAGGGCAGGATGGGAGCAGACAGATTGTAAATCCCAGCTCTCCAGCTCTGGTTTGCTCCCTGCACAACAACCCCTCTCATCGCCACTAAAACCATTTTGCCCAATTGTCAGCAGCAGCAGGCGACTGGTGGTGCAGAATTCCTGAAAAACCAGCAACAAAAACACGTCGACAGCAAGAGGCCTTTGGAAATCTGCATTGCTGGGGATGTTTCCACCCCGTAAACACCGCGGGAGTTCGATCAGGGCCTGGAATTCTTTTGCTTTCTGTTCTGACTTAGCTCTTGTGCCTCTGCCAGCTGACACGAGCGAGGGAGCATGGGATGAAGGACAGGGACATGGAGGTGCCATCCTGGAGCCACTTTGCTGCCCTGGGCATGCAGAGTCCCTCCAGGAACAGAGACTCTAGCTCAATGCACCCTCAGCGTGCCCTGACACCTTCCTGGAAAGGCGCTAAAACCTCTTTTGTTCTTCACTGTCACATGGAGGTGACGAGAAATTAAAGCCAGGAGGGTTTAAACCCGAGAGGAGCATTTAAACCCGAGAGGAGCATTTAAACCCAAGAGGAACGTTTAAACCCAAGAGGACCATTTAGACCCAAGAGGAGCATTTGAACCCTAAGGAACATTTAAATGCAAGAGGGGCATTTAAACCCGAGAGGAACATTTAAACCTGAGAGGAACATGTAAACCCGAGAGGAACATGTAAATCCAAGAGGGGCATTTAAACCCAAGAGGAATGTTTAAACCGAGAGGGGCATTTAAACCCTATAGGAACATTTAAGTCCAAGAAGGGCGTTTAGACCCAAGAGGAGCATTCAAACTGGAGCTGAGATGAGCATTCCAACCCCTGCCACCTCAGGTCACTCCTGACGGCACAGGGCTGGCTCGGGGCTGGGGATCCCCAGGCAGAGCTGTCACAAAGCCACCCAGATGTCAGCCACCCTTCCAAGGGAGGATCCTCAGCGTGGCCAGCAGCCAGGTGGAGGAACAAAAGGCGCCTGCTGGGTTTTCCCTGCCGTTATTCAATGCCAGCTTAGCGGTCACTGACAGATGCTCCTCGCCCTGCCCTGCCACACGCGGTGGGTCTCACCTTCCCCGGGCAGCCTGTTGTCACCTCCTCGCTCCTGCGGGGCGGCCCAGGCCAGAATATAATGTTCCTTAAATTTGCCGGATGAGAGCACGTTAACAGGCGGATCTTTCGAAACTTTCCCATTCTTCTGGTAATTTATTGATGAAAGGATTCCTCGCGCGTTAGGCAATATCCCCGCGGATGAAAGCCTGGCTTAGGTTCTCTCCTTTCTCCCCCCTCGGTAACGTACACCTCCTCTGCGAGGGCCCCTGATGAAAAATTCCCTGCTGGCTGGGCTGAGCTGCCAGCGGTGCTGCTGATGGATCGTGTTCCTCTCTACCTGTGCAGATTAATCAGGTTACAGCTCCGGCCTGCCAACAAAGCCTGGCCTCACACCTCAGCCCAGGCCCGAAATCCAACAGCCCAGTCGGGCAAAGGTTTCCCCCCTGCGTGAAACCCAGCCTAGGTTTCGGGAGAGGATGTTTTCACCATTGCTTCAGGTGAAATCAATCCTTCATTTGCTCTGCATCTCACTTGAAAATCCCATTTAAACTTCTAAACTGCGAGGCACAGACCAGAGTGCCAGCCTGGGTGGTGGGAATTGAGATGGAGGAGCTCTGCTGCTCTAAAACATCACCAAGGTGTGAACTCCCTGGCTGTAAAACCAGCATAAAGGTTTCCCCTTTTGTGAAACCAGGCCTAGGAATCGGGAGAGGATGTTTTCACCGTTGCTTCAGGTGAAAACAATCCTTCATTTGCTCCACATCTCGCTGGAAAATCCCACTGAAACTTCCAAACTGTGAGGCACAGAGCAGAGTGCCAGCCTAATTCCCAGCCTGGGTGGTGGGAATTGAGATGGAGGAGCTCTGCTGCTCTAAAACATCACCAAGGTGTGAGCTCCTGGGCTGTAAAACCAGCACAAAGCTTCCCCTCCTGCTCAGGCAGGGCTGCCTGGAAGTTTAATTTGTGTTTTTAATGATCTGAGACAGTTGTGAGTAAAAGCTGGGAGAGAAACACTCCTAAACACGTCACGAATTCAGCGCCTGAGCGGGCAAAGTTTATCACTGGGAGTAACTAGAGGACAAGGCTCATAGATCTCCTCGGTGTTTGAACCCAGCTTAGTGCTCCTCAGGGTTTTACTGCAAGGGAGTAAATCCTGGCTGTGACCTTGTCTGGTGGAGAACTTCACCACCTGCTCACCCCGTGAGTGACCAGGCAGCTCCAGCTGTGACCGAGTGTGACAAACCCACCTCGGAATGATGGTTTGAAACATTGAGAACAGGTTGGTTTTGCACACCAAAATGGACCTGGGGGGTGTTAAATCAAGAAACTGAGGTCACCGTTCTGCCATGGACACAGGCTGGGGTGTGAGCAGTGCAGATGGAATTGTTGGGTGCTGCTGATTTGTAAATTTAATTCCAAAATAGGGATGGACCAACCCTGGGGCAACAGCAGAAGGAGCTGCAGCTGCTGCAGAGAGTGCAGAGGAGCCCTGGAGCTGCTGCAGGGCTGGAGGCAGGCTGGGAGAGCTGGGAATGTTTCCTGGAGAAGGGAAGGAACCAGGGAGAGCTCGAGAGCCCCTGGCAGGGCCTAAAGGGGCTCCAGGAGAGCTGCAGAGGGACTGGGGACAAGGCATGGAGGGACAGGAGACAGGGAATGGCTTCCCAGTGGGAAAGGGGAGGTTGGGCTGGGATGTTGGGAATGAGGGATTGCTGGCTGGGAGGGTGGGGAGGGGCTGGGCTGGAATTGCCAGAGCAGCTGTGGTGCCCCTGCATCCCTGCAGTGTCCCAGGGCAGCTTGGATCCACCTGGAATAGCAGGAATTGTCCCTGTCTGTCACACAGGGTGGAACAGGATGGGATTTAAGGTCCTTCCAACCCAAAATTTTCAGGATTCAGTGCTGGTGCTGAGCTGGACCATTGGTAGGACACAACCAACCTTCCACAAATTTCAGCCTTTGCTTCATCCCCTCGTTTCGCTCAAGCCAGAACCAATTGCTCAACTTCTTGGCTTAACCTTCACCAGACAACCAAATTCTGGTGAAATGAGGTAAGGTTTCACCTGTGGGAACCACAGGCAATTTCTGCAGCCAAATTCCTCAGCAGAGCAGCTCCAGCGCCGTAATTTGGCTGTCACTCATCGTCAGTGTCACGGCGATTATTCAGCAATTAACACCAACTCCTGAGAATTGCAGCCCTGAGACAAAATGAGGGCGTCTGGAAAAGCAGAGGTTTTTAACTCATTGCTTTTCCAACAGAATTCAGAGGCCAAGAGGCTGAAGCTCCAATGCTGAGACTTAAGCTCCGAAACTGAAATATGTTGTTGTGATGATCATAACAAAAATAACAACAGTAATAAAAAATACAGAACCAATAAGTAAAATCTATTTAACACAGCCCATGATTCTGATTTTCTCTGAAAGAAAACCAGGAACTCCTTAAGGGATTTTCTGAAGCAGTTCTGGCAGGTTTGGGGCAGCATTGGAACTCGCAGTTCTCCGCTCACAGGAGAAAAATCCCATTTCTTCCCATTTTTAGAGTTATCACGAAATACAAATGCACTGGTTGGCAGAACTGGCCTCATTGTGGTATTTTCCTATCAGTTGGCAGAACTGGCCTCATTGTGGTATTTTCCTGTCAGTTTACTTGGCTGTGGAGGTTTTGGGGCTTATTTTTTTAAATCCGAACCAGAAATCAGCAGATAAACTTGAGTAGAGCCTCAAGTCCTACATGAGGTACAACACACACTCCAACAGCTGTGCAAAACTCAAGGACAAAAGTTGCCCAATATCATCCAAACCTTGAGCTTCTCAACTCCCAAAATCAGCTGTGGAAATTCCCTTTTTCCCCTCTCCCAAGCACCGCTAGAAGAGCTCTTGGAAATGAGGTTGAAGGAGGTTTCTCCATCATTTCTTCTGCTCCTTGGCTCTGCCGCATGACCTGGGGTGGTCATGGCTCTCTTGACTCTTCACCTCCACACCCTGCATGTTGTAAATTACAGCTGGATTTCCATCTTCCCAAAATGCCCAGAAGTAATGGATTAACACCAGCCAGGATTCCCTGCAGGAGGAGAGAGATTCTCCAAAAAGCTCCAGCAATGAAAGGAATGCGCACGGAGCGGCGGGAGAAAGAAAGAACGACTTCAAAAAAAAAGAAAAAAAAGGGTCAGAACATCTGGCTTAGTTTAGCCTAAAGCTACAACCAAACCACAGTCGCCTCGGCTCCACTGGCACCGCACTCGGGAAAAATCCCACAACTCCGGGATGACAGTTGGGAGTCGGAGAGGCAGCGAGGAAATAGCGCTTGATGAGGTGTGAAGGAAAACCGTCCTCGTTGAAATGGAACTGATGGGACAGGGCTTGGATCCCCCAGGAATGTCATTCCATGGTGTAACTGGATGATTCTGGTGAAGGTGAATGTGTTCAACCCCCTCGGAGAGCTGGTCAAGCTCTGAGGTGTTGGCTGAGAACCTCCGAGGGTCCCACAAGTCCAAACCGAGAGGTTTCTCTGCAAATTCACCTTCTCTGATTCTGCGCTTCCTTTTTAACCCTTTTTCCCAGCAATTCCATGGGAAAGTCATGCACAAACCAGCTCCAACTGCTGACATCATCACAGAGTCAGCAGTTTGGGTTGGAAGGGACATGGAAATCATCCTGATCCAAACCCTGCCGTGGCAGGGACAATTCCCACTATCCCAGCCTGCCCTTGGACACTGCAGGGATCCAGGGGCACCACAGCTGCTCTGGCAATTCCAGCCCAGCCCCTCCCCACCCTCCCAGCCAGCAATCCCTCATTCCCAATATTCCATCTAATCCATTTTCACCTTAAAGCCATTCCCCCTTGTCCTATCACTGGTTGTCCTTGGAAAAGTCCTTTTCCAGCCTCCCCATCATCTCCCTTCCCACCCTGGAAGGTGCTGGGAGATCTCCCTGGAGCCTTCTCTCCTCCATGCCTTGGGAAACTCTGCCCTGACTCAGGGCATCGAAGCCAGAGGAAAACAAGGCCACTGAGGTCACCAAAAGCATAAAAATGACCCAAAACTGCTTTCATTCACTCAGTTTTAAGGTAAAACTCACAGCTTTAAAGATCAGGTACATGAGCTGGGTTGAACTTGCTCCCAGGCTTACTTAAGACACCACCAAAGCAAATTGAGGCTCCAGCACCAATTTTGGCAGCAGGAAACTGATCCTGAGGTCATCTCTATCAAGATGCTGTTCACACCTTGAAAGGCGACAGGAAAACATCGTTTAATATTGACAAATATGATGATGTCACCCTAAAAACAGCAGAAGTGACCCAAACATGTTGATAGAGGCTCCAGCCCAGGCAGGATGAATGTGGCATTATAGAGAAATTTGGGAAGCACAGGAAAGCTCCTCATTGCCCAGCCATGGGCAAGGAAAGCTCGAGCAGAGCAGGACAGGGGGTGGAAGGTGTCATCTTCCGAACAGATCCCCCAGTCATTCCGGTGTTTCTCCCATGTTTTCAGCACATCATTCCCAAGGGTGTTTGCTCCTCTGGAAGGCAGCCTGGCTGTGCTGTGCTTTCCTTGGAAAAACCCCATGCTCCTGGGAGCTTGCCGGGATCATTCCTGAGACAAAAGGGTGGTGGGAGCAAGGTGGGAATGTGGCATGAAGTGAGGTGTGAGTGGGATGGTGGTGGGAGAGCTCTGGGAGCCTCACTGACCTCCCAGATCCTGCTTTTCCCTGGTGCTGCTGGGTGGCATCTCCAGCATCCCAGTCCTGCTCCAAAGACTAAACTCCCAGGGGTAACAGAATCAGAGATTTATGGAATGGTTTGGGAAGGAAGGGATGCTGAAGATGATTCAGTTCCTTCAGTGCCACCTCATCCATGGCAGGGACAATTCCCACTGTCCCAGGTGGATCCAGGCTGCCCTTGGACACTGCAGGGATGCAGGGGCACCACAGCTGCTCTGGCAATTCCAGCCCAGCCCCTCCCCACCCTCCCAGCCAGCAATCCCTCATTCCCAACATCCCAGCCCAACCTCCCCTTTCCCACTGGGAAGCCATTCCCTGTCTCCTCTCCCTCCATGCCTTGTCCCCAGTCCCTCTGCAGCTCTCCTGGAGCCCCTTTAGGCCCTGCCAGGGGCTCCGAGCTCTCCCTGGCTCCTTCCCTTCTCCAGGCAACATTCCCAGCTCTCCCTGCCTGGCTCCAGCCCTTGGAATATCAGGCTGGAAGCTCCTGCACCACATTCCTGCCCTTTGCCAGGGCAGCACCTGCAGCACCACTGGAATTTGGGACACTTCCTGGGATCCAGGAGCAGCCACAGTTTCATTGGAATTCTATCCCAGGGCCTCCCCACCTTCCCAGCCAGGAATTCCTTCCCAAGGGTCATCTGGGGCTCTGAGCTCAACAGGAGCATTCCCACAGGCAGCAGCATTCCCATGGGATGGACACGTGTCCATGAAATCCCAATGCCATCACACACAGTGATTTCCAGCCTTTCTGATGGAACACAGATTTAAACTCCCGTGCCGGAGCCAGGCTGCTGCATCCAATCCTTCCCCACCCCCCAAAAAGCTGATTTCATCAAGAGATCCGATTGCAACCCTATCATTTACCCAAAAAAAAAAAAAGGGGGAAAAAAAATCCCTTCAGTGTAATCTACTTAAAAAACCCAAATCTCATTTGTAGGTTATTAGAGCTGCTCCCGTCTGTGACATCTGGGCACGGAGCTCCCAGGAATTCTGAGGAGTCAGAGCTGGTTTTAGAAATTTGGCCAAGTTTCTGAAGGGCTCCTCAGCTGCCGTGGCAGCCACAAACAGCTTCCCGAAAAGCCAGTGGAAAATCTGGGAATGAAAACCCAAATAAAAGCGACGGCCCTAAGGAGCTCTGTGCCGATCACTCAGCTCGCTGTCAGCCCCAGCTCCAAACTCCATCCATCCGTGTGTTTTCCATTTATCCCAGGCTGACAGCAGCAATAATCCCAGCTCTGCTGCTCCGTGCAAACCACCCACCGCTCTGCAGGGGTTGTTGGCCATCAACAGCCAAAACGACCCTTTTCCAGCCCAAATTTTCAATTTTTCAGCCCAGATTTTGTTTTAGGGGAATGAGCCAGGTGCTGTTGTTTTTCCAAGCAGTTATTCCAGCAGGGAGGATCCCAGTGCCAGGCTTTGAGAAGATCTCATTAAAATCAGCATTGTCACCTCCAGTTAATGTCTGGGCAAACGGAGGGGAAGTGCTTTGCCCACGGTTTCTCCAGCAAGTCTAGGGATAAAATCTGCATCTCCAGAATCTGTGTCTGTTGTAGAAGTCGTTAAAAAACATCACAAATGGGTAAAACTGAGCTTTGTTCAGTTCACCTGAAATCTGTGACCCCTCAAAGCAGCAAGCATTCAATTTTTCCATTCTTTTTTCTTCCTCCTTTTTTAGAAGAGGAGTTTCTTGTCCCACAGGACTTCGCAAGAAGAAGTTTCACTCATTAAAAAGATAAAACCACTTTTTTTTTCCCCAATTACTGCTTCGCTTCCTCTCAATATCCACAAATATCCACGGTTTTCATGGAGGCAAGGAGGAAACTGAGGCACAGGATTGTGGCCCAGTGCAGAGCTGCAGCCCCAGAGCATCATTCCCGCCAGCTCCATCCCAGTTTTGGGAACCTGGATCCCATTAGTGGCTTTGGCAGAGCCATCAGGCCAGGCTTTGCTCCTGGGCCTGGAACACGGGACTTTCCTGCTCCATGAGCCACATTCCAGCCCAGCAGGGCTGCCAGCGCCGCGGTCAGAGTTTTGGGAACATCTGAAGGACAGGAGCAATGGGATATTGAGAAAGGAGCAGCTTCTGCTTTAGAGAATTAATTACCAAGATCACTGATAACTCATTAGTCAGGATTCTGGGCTGGTAAGCCAGGTGGAAGCTCATCCTGAAACGATGCTCAGGACAAGGAAAAGCTTGGCCAACCAGCCGGGTTGGAATGTTCTCCCAAATCTTTTCAAACCAAAGCTAACACAAACCTTCAAAATGACCCTGAAAACAAGGGGCAGGTGGATCCAAAGCAAAGTCAACACAAACCTTCAAAATAACCCTGAAAATGAGGGGCAGATGGATCCCATTCTTGGAGCACCCTGGGACAGTGGGAGGTGTTCCAGATTGTTGGAACAAGATGGTCTGGAAGGTTCCTTCCAACCCAAGCCATTCCGTGGTTCTGTGACATCAGGGCAGGTGGAACCTTTTCATAAAAAATAAACAAATTCTATTTCCATGACTACATTGGTCCCAAACTAAAAGCTGAGATTTCTGAGGTCTATTTTTGGGACCTCCTGACCTAAAGGCAGCTGCAGAGAAAAAAGCCCCAGAAGATTCTCAAAGGGACCAGCAAAAATACAGGAAAAAACATCCATTTTCCAGTGGGAAAAGAGGAGTCCAAAGAGGTTGGGGAGTGTCAGGAAAAGGTCCTGAGTAACCTGGTCCATCCTTATCTTGAGGCCAAGGGTCCTTTGTGGCCAATACTCTTCATTATCATCTTCTGGAATATTCTTTTTCCCAAAGAAATCAGAGTTATTTCAGATCTCCCACCTTAGAGCATCTCATGGAATCCTGGATTTGTTTTCTTCCTGCTCCTCAGGGAACACCAGGGATTACAAACGGGATGGAACGAGATGGGGATGAGTAAGGAGAGGAGAGATTTGGGACAAGAATGTGATAAAAAAGACAAAACGAGGGCAAACATGAACACGGAGAGATGAGTCTGCTTGCCCAAAGATATTGGAATCTGCCTGGAATGGGGAAAAATCCTGGAATTCCAAACTAGAGTAGAAGTTAAATGCAGCTGTGAGAAACCACCAAGAATTTAATTAATAATAAAGGCCAGATCCTGCCCAAAAGTTCAAGAAAAGCTGTCATTGCTCCATTTGGAAAATTCCCACCTGGATTTTCTATTCCAGTCCCCATCTTCAAGCCAAGATCAAAGTCTGCCGTTGATGGTTCTCACTGCTGCCACATCCAGCCTTCCCCAGGACACTGGAGTGGGGAAACCTTCCCCGATTCCTGAGGGAATTCCAATAAATCACAGGTTCCCTTTGCTCTTCACCTGGAGTGAAGGTGAGGAAACAAAACTCCTGCAGGAATTTCCTTCCCTTCCTTGTCCAATTCTCACTAGGGATGAAATCAACTTCAGACTGAGCAATAACTGACATTATTCCCCAAAATCCTACAATGCTTGGATTGGCTTCTCAGCTTCAAAATGCACGGAAAGATTCCCTGACTGAACTCTCCTGTTCCCAAAGCCCAGCTTGGATTGGGATCTGAGATGCCCAGAGGAAAACAAAGCAAATCAATCAATAATTGATAACTGTCAATCAATAACTGGAGTCAAACCAGTGGAAAATGTGAGGATTCCCTTGGAGCAAAGTGCTGGGGGCTGGAATGTGTTGAATCCAACAGGACTGGCAGCAGAAAGGAGGGAATTCAACCAAACCATTCCCAGTTCACATTTTCACCTCTCCAGGCAAGGAGCCAACTCAGCCTAGGAAGATACAGAGCTGGTGCTGTAGAACCCCAGAAAAAATCCATGGAAAATCATGGAATGGTTTGGGATGGAGGAACTTAAAGATCATCCTGATCCCATGGGCAGGGACACCTGCCACTGTCCCAGGTGGATCCAGGCTGCCCTTGGACACTGCAGGGATGCAGGGGCACCACAGCTGCTCTGGCAATTCCAGCCCAGCCCCTCCCCACCCTCCCAGCCAGCAATCCCTCATTCCCAACATCCCAGCCCAACCTCCCCTTTCCCACTGGGAAGCCATTCCCTGTCTCCTCTCCCTCCATGCCTTGTCCCCAGTCCCTCTGCAGCTCTCCTGGAGCCCCTTTAGGCCCTGCCAGGGGCTCTCAGCTCTCCCTGGCTCCTTCCCTTCTCCAGGCAACATTCCCAGCTCTCCCAGAGGGAAGTGGCACTGAGCTGCTGACAAGGAGCAGCAGCAGATGAGAGAGTCAATTCCAACCCTGCTTCCTCCAGCTCTCCAGTCTCCCCTTCTCCCATTATATCCTGATTTTCTGGGCTATTTTTTACTCCTGGCCCTGCCTAACGAGCTGCTGACTGGGCTGGCCACCTCCAAGCCGTGACAGATGGCTCCACACGCTGCTGTTAATGTGCTGGAAAACACCCCTGGATGGATCCAGCTCTGCCTGACCCCAGCACGGAGCTCTGGGGAGCTTCCATTTCAATGCCTGCTCCTTTCCCCACTATTTATATCCTAAGTGTGCTCAGATGAGGAGAAGGAATATAAAAAATATTCTTTCCACAGCCCATGACGTCACCTTTTCCTCTTGGAAAAGTCGGTAACTCCATAGATATTTCTGCACGCAGCCCCACACAGGCTGGGCTCTCTCCTTACAGCAGCAGAACATTCCCATCCATGAAAATTAAAGGATAATCTATAGGAAAAATGTGCTACTGGAGGGAAATTTGTGCTGGAGGCTCCTCTGCTTTCTATTAAGGGCCCTTTGGAAGGAGTTTCAAGTGGCTGAAAGGCAGAGGGATAATTAAATGCCCTAAATTATGGCTTTAAACAGACAGAGGGCAGGGAGAGATGGGATATTGGGAAGGAATTCCTCCCTGGGAGGGTGCTGAGGTCCTGGCAGAGAGGTTGTGAACTCCTCACCCCTGGCAGTGTCCAAGGCCAGGCTGGACGGGACTTGGAGCAGCCTGGGACAGTGGAAGGTGTCCCTGCCCATCCAGGGGTCTGGATGGGATGGGATTTAAGGTCCTTCCCAACCCAAACCAGTCTGGGATTCGGAGTTTCACAGGGATAAAATAAAACATTTTTCCACGAGCTGGGAGAGGAGTTTGCTCACTCATCCCACCAACCTGCAGCCACAGCCAGCCAGAGGGACGTGGCTGGACAGCAGCTCCGGACCCCAATCGCTCCAAACACAAATTCCTACCTCCATCAGGGCCGGAGAGAAAGGAGCATGAACTCGGGGTGACCTCCAAGAAATCCCTGAACCTAAAAATATGACGGACAAACTGTTTCCACTGCGAGCTGCTATATAAAACCACGGCGGCCGAAAACTCCTCTCGAGCTAACCTCAAACACGAGGCGAATTCCAGGCTGCTATTTTCCTCTGGCATCCCGGAATGTTCGTCTCCAGGACAGAACTGGCTGTTCAAACGAGCCCCTGCTCCTGCAGAAGTGATTGTTTTCAAACACTTTGGAAAAGCAATCCCAGCACAGGGGTTGCATTCCAGGCAGGATTCCCTCCCCCCTCCAGATTTTAAGCATTAAGAGGAGCAGAGCAAGAACAGACTTTGTCCACTTTGCTTCCAAGTTGTCACAAATTGAAGGAAGAAAAGGCATTTTTTAGTTTCTTTACAGCATGGAGAAGCATAGAGCGATTTAGGTTGGAAAAGACACTTCGGATCATGGAATGGTTTGGGTTGGAAGGGAGTTTAAAGATGATCCAGGGCCACCCCATGGGCAGGGACACCTTCACTGTGCCAGGGTGCTCCAACTGGCCTTGGACACTTCCTTGGATGAAGAGCTCACAACCTCTCCACCAGGACCTCAGCACCCTCCCAGCCAGGAATTCCTTCCCAATATCCCAGCCAAACCTCTTCTCTTTTCCTTTAAAACTCTTCCCCCATGTCCTGCCTGTGTGAAAAGTCATTTTCCCTCTTTCCTTTTAACCTCCTTCAGGCACTGAGAGGCTGCAAGGAGCTCTCCCTGGAGCTTCCTCCTCTCCACGCTGGACAACCCCAACCTGGACCAGCCCCACTGTGGATTCCTGCTCCCTCAAATCCCCCAGAGGTTGATAACAGCTGGAGATGAGACCAAACCGAGCCATTTGCAGGGAGATTTGGGTTCCCTGCGTGGTGACTCAGCTGTGGGGACTATTTCTGGTCACGGGCACACCCGGCAGGACTCGGAGCTCAGGTTCCCTTAATCTGTGCAACAAAAGATCCCAATCTCCCGTGGCTGTCAGGGCTGATCCCCACCTCGTTTCCCCATCATCAGCCCTCATGTCAGCAGCCAAATTACGGCATTACAGCCTGGAACATTTAACGAGATTAGATCGGGGGAGTGTTTGCTCTTCCAGCGGCAGCTGCCAGGCTGTGAACAGCAGTGTGGGGAGATGCCAAGGAGCCCTGGTCACACCTACAGCTCCTGCCCCGTCTGTCTGTCTGTCTGACACCCCACGAGACAAAAGCCAGACTTTGTTTGACGATGTTCAGCACATCAGGCTCCAGCCCGTGCTGAAAACACACGCGGGCTTGAAATAAAACTCGCGGAATTTCCAACGCCGGGAACTCCCAGCCCCACCCAGCCCAGCACCCACCGCTTGGTGGGATCACAGGAGGGTTTGAGTTGGAGAAGACCACGGGCAGAGACCCTTCAGGCTGCTCCAAGCTCATCCAGCCCAGCCTGGATTCGTGGGAAGATCCAAAATAAAACCCCCAACCAAAAATCCCAGTGCTGCTCACAACAGCTCTCACCCCAAAACATACCAACCTCCCGATTAAGCACCACAAACAAAAGCTCTGTCTGGCCAAACCAAGCCCAAATTTTGACCAATTAATCAGAAAAGACAAGAATGGAGCCAGGGAGCTGAATTATCCCATTTAAGTAACTCAGGGTTTGCTCAAGCAAGAGGAAGGCTAGGGTGACTCACAGGATCCGACCGCTGCCATCCCAGCAGATTATCCAGAAAACACGAGCTGGGTCAAGGAAGTTGGGCCAGTTAACACCAACTATTCCAGTATTTATTTATTTTCTTATGGGCCAGTTAACACCAACTATTCCAGTATTTATTTATTTTTTGTAAGTCAGAGCTGGTGCAGAGCTCTCAGCGTCGCGACTGAATTCTTACAGCTGCATTTTCAGACTTCGCTCAAAATAACTCCAATGTCTCCTCAAAACCTTCCCCCCCTGGATATCCAATGGGTGGGAATCAGGGAACAAACATCAAGATCTCCCTATCATTTCTGCACCAAATCCATGCCATGTGCTGCTTCTCCCAGTGATTCCAAGCTGCAGCATTCCTGGGATTCATTTGGCTTCAAAGCAAGAAAATTCTCAACACAAGGGAAAAGTTCATCCCAGTGCTCTGCAAAGAGTCAGAGTCACAACAGCTCTGGAGAAGGGAAAGCTGGGAGTTTGTCATTCTGATGGGATCAATGAGGGACTTGTGGAATTATGGAATAGTTTGGGTTGGAAAGGACCTTAAATCTCATCCCATCCCAGTCATGTTCAGGGACAATTCCCACTATCCCAGGTGGATCCAGGCTGCCCTTGGACACTGCAGGGATGCAGGGGCACCACAGCTGCTCTGGCAATTCCAGCCCAGCCCCTCCCCACCCTCCCAGCCAGCAATCCCTCATTCCCAACATCCCAGCCCAAGCTCCCCTTTCCCACTGGGAAGCCATTCCCTGTCTCCTGTCCCTCCATGCCTTGTCCCCAGTCCCTCTGCAGCTCTCCTGGAGCCCCTTTAGGCTCTGGAAGTTCTCTCTGGAGCCTTCCCTCCTCCATAATTCAGTCTAAAAGGCTGATGAAGCTTCCTGAAGCCAACTTTGATGGATCCACTCAAGCAACAGCCTTGCTCTGCATTATCCCATCCATCCTACCCCATGGATGAGTTGTTTGTTCCATCTCCAAACTCCAGCTCCAGGGTCAGCTCATCACCAGGATCCTCTGCCCTAAGCCAAGCCCAGCAGGCCATGGGGGTGATTTAAACACTGAGAGCATCCTCAGTATCCATCTGGGAGCCTGGATGCCAGTGAGCTTTTCCATGGAAATTCCCCAAGGCCAAGGCCACCACTGCCCCATGTCCCCAAGTGCCACATTGGAAATCCCTCCAGCCATGGGGACTCCACCAGGGCTGGACAGTCCTTGCCAGCAGCAATTTCCCAAAATCCACCCTCAGCCTCCCCTGGCCCAGCCTGAGGCTGTTCCCTCTCCTGCTGTCCCTGTTCCCTGGAGCACAGCCTGACCCCATACCCGGCTGTCCCCTCCTGGCAGCAGCTGTGCAGAGCCACAAGGTCCCCCTGAGCCTCCTTTGCTCCAGGCTCAGCTCCTTTCCAGCTCCCTCAGCCTCTCCTGGGGCTCCAGACCCTTCCCACAGCTGGACTGATCCTCTCCCCCTCTGCATTGCCTGGACAATCCTGGAATCCAGGAATTCCTCCTGGTCCCCAAGGAACGTGTCCCTGCTCTGTTCACCCCACACCTGCTCTGAGGTCTGACCTGGCTCCACCTTCATCCCAAACCCCAACAGACCCCACAGCAGAAAACATCACCTCCCTGCTCAGACCACCTCCATCTTCATCAATTAAAGGTTGGGCCTGATAATCCCAGAGGTCTTTTCCAACCTAAATGATTCCGTGATTCTGCAATTAAAGCCCATTAGCCTAATTGCTCTCTTCCTCCCTCTGCATGCAGCACAGGGAGCCCTCCTGGCACTCTGCTGATCCCACCTTGGAGGTCACGTGGAGCTGTTCAGGATATGTATAAAAACAGGGAATAATGAGGGTACTGGTGCCAATATTTAATCCAAATTGCACTCTGGATTTTTAATTTTTCAATTAAATCTCTGATGTCAAGTAAAATCTCTGATGTTAAGTTAAATCTGTGATGCTTTGGTGAAGTTTGCTCCATTTCCAGGATGAAGGACTTATCAAAAGGCAGGATGTGAAGTCAATCTGAAGGACAGAAAATCATTCCAGGGTATTTCTGGTTGGCTCACTTTGGGTGGGAATAACCATGGAATCATGGAGGTTGGAAAAGTCCTTTCAGATCCCTGACACCCAGCAGCACCAAAGCCACCACTGACCATGTCCCCAAGTGCCACATCCACTCAGCTTTGGGGTCCTTCCAGGGATGAGGACTCCCTACCCATTCCAGAGCTGGAAAATCCTTTCCATTGAGAAATTCCCCTAATATCCAACCTGAATCTCCCCTGAGGCCATTTCCTCTTGTCCTGTCCCACAGCGAGCAGATCCCAATCCCCACCTGCCACAGGAACATCCTTTAGGAGCCCAAATTCCCAAATCCTGCCTCCCTGGAATGCCAACAGCACATTTAACTCTGGGAAGAGAAGCTGGCTTGGCACAGCTGGAGCACACCCAGCCCTGGACTGCCACCAAGCCCATGTCCCCTCCCGTGCTGTCCCCGGGGAGCAGCGCTGTGACCTCCCAGCTGTTGACACACATCCGATTAGCCACCCGTCAGTCACCTCCAGCAGCTCTGCTCCTCCAGCCAAGGGGCTGCTGCCATTTCGGGCACCTAAAAGCTTCCACCAGCTGCTGCTGCAGCGAGACACAAATCCCTTGAAAGCCCATGTCCCATCTATTTATCCTCTGGGCGTCTCCGACAGCAACGTTCCCACACCTGGACAATCACAGCATCATCTGGGCTGGAAAAGCCCTCCAAGATCAAATCCAACCACTCCCAGCACTGCCCAGGCCACCACTGCCCCGTGTCCCCAAGTGCCACATCCACAGGGCTCTGGGATCCCTCCAGAAATGGGGATGTCACCACTGCTCTGGGAAGTTTTGTTCCAATACTCAACAGCCCTTCCTGCTGTAGGAAATCTGCACTCAAACACTGAAAGAGCGATTTGGAGCCAGAGCACAAAACCTCCCACTCTCACCAGATCAACCTCTAAACTCTCCCAGTAGGCCCAGCCTAAAAATAACCCATTTATCCATTGAACAGCAGCTCAACACAGCCCACGCGCCCTGGAATCGGCAGAACCTCCAGGAATGCAAATGATCATTTTTACCCTGAGATGGCAGGGAGCTAATTAATTGAAAAACCGTCCTATGATTCCGTAAGCCCAATAGGAAAGTTGGAATCAATCCCAGCGCGATGTTCCTGGCTATACAGTGCCACCTTGCTGTTAACTCATCAGTAAGATGACATCTGGGAAGGACTGGCTCTGCTGGGTGGGACATGCAGCATGTTCACCTCGAGTGACCCAGGAATTCTGGGCTGGAATATGGCATTAAAATCACCTTAATCCCAATTCTTAACATATTCCAAGTGATCTCCTCTCTGATGGATTCTTCCACAGCTCCACACTGTCATTCCCACAGTTTCTTTCCACCCCTTGGGGCACAAGGAGGTTGAGCTCCTTCTCCTCTGTCCCCATGAGTTCCCTGCCTTTCCTCACTGACCTTATCCCATTGATTCCCCTCCTAATCCTCCTGTCCAGCATTCCATAAACACCACTCAATGTTTGTACTCCGTAAATCCGACAGGAAAACAATCAATGGGAGACTCCAACAACAGATTGCTCTGGGACTGTGTGTCTGGGAGGGAATTAATCCCTCATTCCTGAGGGATACAGGTGCTCAAGGCCTGGCATCAAAGTCACCTTGCCGGGGCAGTTTGGTGACTGTTTGGTGGTCCTGTCCCTCATCCCATGCTGTTATCCCGGGAATTTGGGATTCCTTGGCTGGCTGAACACCCCAAGAGCTGAGATTTCCCTGATCTGCAATGATCCAGCTGCCCTTGAGAGTTCCTGAGGAGAAGAATTACAGGGATAAAGTTTCCCTGAGGCTTCAGAGGTAAGAGAGCTCCGCACGACTTCCCTGACCACCCACGGCGACCCAGCTGGGGGATCCCATTCCAGGGAATGCCGGCAACAGGAGCTCCTGGGGGAAACCCAGCAGGTGAAGGTTGGATGTCATGAAAGGAACTCCATAAAAGCTCCTTTATGGACAGCTCCTCGTCCCCTGGGATCACCGGAGAGGGTTTGGTTTCCCGCCGGGGATGTGGAGGTGAAGGGCAGCACCTCTGGCCCTCTCTGTTCCCATCAATCCCACCCCAATCCACGGGATAAAGGGGAATGGGGGCCCTGCAGCTCCAGTGGTGTCTGTCTTCCTGGCTGGACGAGCAACTGCAATTACAGGGAAGGAATCTTGGGAAGGAGATCCCAAGCTGTGCTCTGGCTGCTCCTTGTCCTGCTCCAGGGAGGATGGACCAGGGCAGCCAGAGGCTCCAGGTGAGTCTTGAAGGAATAAAACCCGATGGGTACACATTCCTGTCCCAGTGCAAGGTCCCCCTGGGATGTGGCTGGAATAAAACCCTATGGGAACATTCCTGTCCCACTGCAAGGTTGCAATAAAACCCAATGGGAAGACATTCCTGTCCCACTGCAAGGTCCCCTTGGGTTCTCCATGGATTCCCCAGGAGTGGCTCCTTGTTTTCTCACAGAATTCCACCAGACCAGGCTGGAATCACTCCCCATCCCTGGAAGTGTCCAAGGCCAGGCTGGAGCACCCTGGGATAGTGGGAGGTGTCCACATCTGGAATGAGATGAGCTTGAGGTCCTTTCCAGTCCAAACCATTTCATGATTCCCTGATTTTGGTGGGAAAGGCATCTCCCACCTCCCCACCTCCTGCTCCGTGCCCTCTCCACGCAGCATTCCAAGGAATTTAACACCCAACCACGAGGTGCCACACTCTGCTCCTGCCTTTCCAGCTCCTCATCCCCTCCCTTCACTCCCTTTGTCCCAAACGCTCCCAGTGACAGAGGATTTGATTGTTTGTTTGCTTTTATTGTTCCAGAGTGTCGACAGGCTCCACAATTCCCAGCGCCCAAAACCCCGGCAGCACTTCCCACCTCCCACAAGTGCTAACAGGACATGTTTGCACTCCAATTTTTTTTTTGTTTGGAGGCTCTGGGGAGCATCCAGGCAATTTTAAGTCTTCCCCATGCCACTGCATCCCTCCTGGATGGAGAGTGATGGATTTGGAGCCTGAGCCGCCGAAGGGAAGTGGGGTTGGTGTGATTTTAACGGGATTGAACCACAAAAGACTGGGTTTAAAGCAACACTAAGGGCAGTTTAAACCCACCAGAGCAGGAAAAATCAGAGTTAAGGCTCTAAATCTGAGAGTTAAGGCTCTAAATCTAAATCTAAAAGCCCTGAGCTCCTGCTTTTGTGCTTCCTGCCCTCTTCCCATCCCTATTCCTCAGAGCACAGCGAGCAGTGGCTCAGATTTCCAGCCCAAACTGTGGAGGATCCTTCCTTTGAGAGTCAGGCAGTTAACACTGATTTCAAAATAAATAAACCACTCCATGTGCCCTTCTCCAACATTGCTGGGCTTTGGGCACTGGAAAAAAAAAGAGCCCTGAGCCTGACAAGGAAGAAACAGAGTGGTTTGGCCAAACCTCTGGAATGTCCTTGCTGGCCGCAGCCTGAGGGATCCCTGCTGGCTCCCCGGGCAGCATCTGCCCAGCAATCCATGGCTGAGCACTTGGATCCACAGGAAAACCCACTGGAGGGAGGAAAAATGGATTTATAGATCATTTGTGATGGGTGTCCAATGAGGAACAGCATTCCTGGTGGGAATTGTGGGAAGGTGAGCAGCGCCTGGAAGAGCAGAGCCATGGGTTGGAGCTCGGCCTGAACTTCAGCAGCTCCCAAAAATCTTCCAAACCATCTCTTGCTCCTTCATAGACATCTACCAACTGCCCTGAGGGGGATTTTGATCCCGACCAAGCTGGTTTTCCAGGGAAAATGCCTCGCTCGGATGTTATTCCCAGGGGGTCACATGTGAACACCAAGGCATGAGGATCAGGTGATATTGGGAGCAGGGAATAAAGCCCCAAAAAAGGCCCCTCGTGAAACATCTGTGGGTTTGCGTTTGATCATTTTGGTTTCCCCTCATCTTTTCTATTTCTTCATCTATTCCAAGTTTTTTTGGGAGCCATGGGGTGGGAGAGGGATGGATGGAGACACCTCGATATCTTGATTAATGGGGAATGGTCTCCTCTCCCAAAGGAAAGAAACAGAAAAAGAGGAAACAGCCCCAAGTTGTGCCAGGGGAGGTTCAGGTTGGATATTTGGGAAAATTTCTCCCTGGAAAGGATTGTCCAGGCCTCTAATTCCATAAATCTGTAACTTCACACATTGTCAAAGGTCATTTCCTTCCAAATATGGTTTCAGAACACAAATCCAGGCATTTCTGGAGGGAGAAATCCAATGTCCAAGTGGTTTTTTTGGTGTTAATAAAACAATTGTCTTCCCCAGCAGATGACCTTGAGAGGACACTCAGCCACCCCTGAGATCCACCAGGAATTAACTGCAGCTTTGCTTTGGCTTCTCCAGGCAATCTGGAAAAACCAGGATAATTTGGGTTTCTGGAAGTAGAGAAGTGGGACAGAGGATGAATGCGATAATATTAATATTAATAACAACTTCTGGGAAGCTGATGTGGTTCTGGATGCCTAGAGAAGCCTCCATCACACTCAGAGGTGTCAGGAAACAAAATATCCTTTAATTAGCAGTAATTAGTCCAGCTGGGAGTCAGACACCTGCCCTTGCTGCTCTCCATGATCTCTTCAGACTCTTCAAGGCTTCGTGTTTGCACAAGATGCAGCAAAATGGGCACTTTTGGATGGCCTGTGGGCACCACCTTAATGAAGGTGATTAATAACGCTGGAAAAACGATCCAGGAGATATCAATCAGTGGAAGGAACTTGGAGAGGAGCCATGAGAGTAATTAAGAGCCTGGAGATAGGATCTTAACAGCAAAATCCTGGATTTAAGGATCCAAGCAGCTCCAACCTCTCACTGCTGGGAAATGAGGAATTAGGGCTGACACTGGAAGCTGTGTCTTCTTCACACCTCTGCTTCCTGAGTGCTCCGGGTGTCTGCCAGGAAAGATTTGTGGAATTCTGGAATTCAGCATTTCCCTTGGCACGTTGGGAGCTGCAGGCAGGGATCCCGAGCTGGGAAAGGGCAGAGGCCACATAGAAAGGGGTGAAATAATTAAAATGTTGTTAAGCAAGGACAGGATCCAGGGTGACTGCAGGAGCAAAAGGATGCAGGAAAATGGGGAGAATGGGAGAGGTTGATGACCTTGGAGGTTTCTCTCAACCTGAGTGATTCTGGGAAGATTATAAAATAGGAGAGACGCAAAATGTAAATGTTTTTGTTCCATGGCAAAAACTTGCCTTGTGAAGGGCATTAAACACTGAAGAGGAGCAGAAACCCTAAAGTACAACCTGGCTTCTTGGAATCATGGAATCATGGGATGGGATGGGATGGGATGGGATGGGATGGGATGGGATGGGATGGGGACCATA
Organism: Entomyzon cyanotis; assembly: GCA_024500445.1. Classification (NCBI taxonomy): domain Eukaryota; kingdom Metazoa; phylum Chordata; class Aves; order Passeriformes; family Meliphagidae; genus Entomyzon; species Entomyzon cyanotis. The sequence goes on along the minus strand of JAKEPQ010000146.1, from coordinate 988,724 downwards.
GGGATCATCCAGTTCACACCCTCTGGGATTGACAGGGACAACTCCCACTATCCCAGGGTGCTCTAAGCACAAACCCTGAAGTACAGCCTGGCTTCTCGAAATCATGGAATCACGGAAGGGGATGAGTTGGGGACCATAGGGATCACCCAGTTCCAACCCTCTGGGATGAACAGGGACACCTTCCACATCCCAGGGTGCTCCAAGCCCCATCCAGCCTTCACTTCCAGGGATCCAGGAGCAGCCACAGCCTCCCTGGACAAAACCCAGTGCCCAAATCCCTCCTGGGCTGGAGCAGAGCGAGGGAATTGCAAGAACCGAAGCTCCGAGGCCAGGCAAGGCAGTGGGGGGAGGGGGCTGAGCCAAGGGAACAATTTGGAGATGAAAACCAACGACTGCAATGAGCTGAAAACCCCTCTGAGTCACCTTTTCATCTCTGCCCTCCTGCATCCAGTGACTAAGGCAGCAACAAAGCTCCTGTGCCGGCAGAAAGGCTCCACACAAGCAGGGGCATGCGAGAGGAGCCACCTCGGCGGGAGGCTCGGCTCATTGATCATCCCCTCGTGTGATCCTCACCTCCTGCTGGATCTGCCAGCAAAACGGCTGGCAAGGATCAGCCAAACCAGTTTGCTGAGCAGCAGGATTGGGGTGGCTCTGGGCTAATGCAAAGTCTTGTTTTTGCTCTGCTCCCCAAGTATCTCCTGGCTCCACAGGGCTGGGGAGACACTTTGAGGTGTAAAATAGAAAAACAAGGTAAAATAACAACGCAGAGCTTCCTGCCTGGTGGGAATGAACCTCCAGGCTGTCCTGGATGCTGCCTTGGGAGGGGCTTGGAGGGAATATTCCCACCTTCCCACCTCCAAAATGCCTCAGGTGACAGAGCTGAGAGGTGGCCAGAGCCACCAGTGTCACAGCAAGGGGACCTTCAGCCCTGATTTCCAAGGGCTCTCCCTCAGCCACCATCTGGGGGTGGAAGCCCTGGAGCACATGGCAGCAGAAGGAGACAGGAATGCTCCTGGAATGAACATCTCATGGAATGTTCTGAGCTGAAAGAGATGCACAAGGATTGAGTTCCAGTCCTTCCCTGCCCAGGACACCCCAAAAATCCCACTCTACACATCCCGATGTTCTTTCAGCTCTGGCAGCCTTGGGAATGTGCCCATTCCCTGGGGAGCTGTTCCAGGCAATGACACGAGGACACAATTCTAGTGTCTGACACAAGGACACAATTCCAAGCCTCCCAATGCCTTCAGAGCACCCAACAGCCGAGCCAGAGGGGATTCCAGACCCCTGATTTATCAGCTGGTGTTTGATAAGGAGCCAGGCTGGGTTGCCACCATTCCAGCACAACTGGAGCTCTCAGAGTGACCTCACAGCTGCTGTTCCCTCCAAGGGAGCAGGTGGTTCCTCAAACCCAGGCAGAGAGCCCAGGAATCCAGAAACCTGGAATGTGAGGCTCGGGGATGAGCTCACTCTGCAGCTTTCTCTATCTCGTTTCGTATTTTCAGATAAAATGTGCAGGACTGGAAACAAAGAGAATATGTGACACCTGAACACAGGGCAGGAGAGAGAGGAAAGCGTGTGGAGGGAAGGAATGGAAGCCCCTGGATCCCTGGAAGTGCCCAAGGCCAGGCTGGAGAGGGCTTGGAGCAGCCTGGGATAGTGGGAGATGTCCCTGCCCATGGAATGGATGGCACTGGATAGGTTTTAATGTCCCTTCCCACCCAAACCATTCCAGGATTCTGGGATTCTATCACAGAGCAGGGATGGAAGGGAATTGTGCTCCCAAGGGGATCATCATTCTTTTATGAAGCATCTCTATCGGGGTAACAGGAGAATTATTGATGCATCAGAGGGAGACTTCCCATTCCCAGCTGGCCAGGATCCAGCAGGATCCCACAATAACCACAGCTGGATTCCAGCACAGGGAAAATATACATAAAGTATTTCCTATGGGACACGCAGTAGCACAGAATCCTGGAATGGGTTGGGTTGGAAAGGACCTCAAATCCCATCCATTCCCACCCCAGCCATGGCAGGGACACCTCCCACTGTCCCAGGCTGCTCCAAGCCCCAATGACCAACCTGCCCTTGGACACTGCAGGGATCCAGGGGCACCACAGCTGCTCTGGCAATTCCATTCCACTGCCTCCCCACCCTCCCAGCCAGGAATTCCTTCCCAAGATCCAACCTCACCCTGACCTTGCCTGTCTTACCCTCCCTGACAGGGTTTGAGGAGCTGATGCTCAATTCCAAACCCACCGAGTCTGCATAAAGCAAAGCAGAAAAATACTGAAGGAGAAGAGCAGAACCTCCCTGTCCTCAATTCCAAACCCACCAAGTTTTTTCTGCATAAAGGAAAGCAGAAAAATTCTGAAGAAGAGCAGAACCTCCCTGTCCTCATGCCTTGGCCATCCAGGTGCCTCAATCCAGGGGGTTCCCACCTGCTTTTGTCCAAATGTCCCTCAGAGCTGCCGTTGGCACTTGCAGAGGAAATGCAGCAGTCAGGATTTATAACTCACTGGACAGACAGAGCAGCTGAGAGGAGGGAGCTCTAATCACCACGTGCATTCCCTCCCTGGAGCCCAGAGTGAAATTCCTCGAGTGCTGGAGACAGATTTTCCTTGGAAGGAGGCCATGAGTGCTGATCTGGCTTCTAGGAGAGATCAGCGTGGCTGGGATTGCAGGGATCTCACAAAACTCTCTTCTTCCAACAACCTCCTCACAACAAACCCGTGAAAACTAAAACTAAAACACTTCCAGCTGCCCAGGAGCTGCGGAGAAAACTGGGAATGATTCCATGTGCAGGCTTGGGAATGAGCTGAGAGCACCTGGAGATCTCCAGGGGTGTTTGGACATTCAGGGGGATTTGGCGAAAATGCAGATGAGTTCATTATTTCAGGTTTCTGCAAGGGAACTAAATTTATTTCAGATTTCTAAAATACAGCACTGAGTGGGCAAGAGCAAAGTTTAAACGGGAAGGGAAAAGCAAATATTCCTTCCTGGTAAAATCTTAAATATTTGAGTCTCACTCTTCCAGAAGGACTTGAGATGGTACTTGGTTTCCTTTATGACGTCATTAAAGGTATGTATGGATTTAGAACTGTCCCAGAATAGATCGTAAAATCCTATTTTGCATTCCTATCTGCTTGGAATTGTGATTTTGATTCCCTGGGCTTGACTCTTTTCCTCTTTTCCATACAGGGATGGAATTGCTCCTGGTTTCCTTGGGCACAAGGGGAAAATCAGGATTTTGATGTACTGAACCACAGTCTGCTGCCCTGGACAAGGACAAACTCTGATGCCCCTGCACAAAAATATCTTTTTGGGTTACAGATCCCACTACCAGGATCTGTATCAAGGCACAAACCAGGACACCACATTTTCCTATCACTCTGTACTTTATTAATTTTGATCATTGCCTTCATCATCCCTCATTAATTTAGAATTTTCTTGGATTCACAAATGTTCTGTAACAGCTCCTGCTGAAATACGCTGGGAAGGGAGGGGAAATCCCTTTAATTTCCCTACTTGGGTGCATTTTTACCCAGTCATTTTTCCTCCCTCCCTCCCCTAGCCAGGTCATTCCATGTAAATCAATATTATGGTAACATTTCACAAAATCATGGAATGGTTTGGGTTGTAGAGATCTTAAAGATCATCCATTCCCACCCCATCCATGGGCAGGGACAATTCCCACTATCGCAGGTGGATCCAGCCTGCCCTTGGACACTGCAGGGATCCAGGGGCACCACAGCTGCTCTGGCAATTCCAGCCCAGCCCCTCCCCACCCTCCCGGGGAACAATTCCTTCCCAATATCCCATCTAATGTACCCTGTTTTAATTTCATTTAGTGGCTTAAAAGAGGAAGAAAGCCAAGTTGAAAAACAAAAATTTCAAGACAAGTTGAAGAACAAATCCAAGACTTTCATCCGTCACTTTCCCACCTATCTCTGCTCCCAGCTGGAGCTGGAGCCAACAGGAAGTGCTGGGAGCACTGGAGGTCTGATGGCCACAGAGAAGCCACCAGAGCCTTGGTGACACATTCCAACATGTCACAGGATTAGATGATCACCAGGACCTGGGAGTGGGAATGACCTCATCTTCCCATGCTGTTGATAATAAGCCAGTGATAGGTCAGCTCTTCTCCACTTGGAGCAAGGAGATGTTGTCCATTATCTGTACAACACCTCGCTCTTCCTCACATCAACAAGAACTCCTGTTATCCACGAGATCCAGAATCTCACCTGCAACTTGGAACACCAGAGCATCTCCCCTTTGTCCTCATCGAATTATGGAATTATTTATGCAGGAAGGGACCTTCAATCCCATCCAGTCCCACCCCTGCCATGGGCAGGGACACCTTCCACTATCCCAGGTCACTCCAATCCTCATCCAACCCAGCCTTAAAATTCAGAGATTCTGCTACTTCTAAATACCAGAAAAAACTTGGGATCACCTCCCAAATCAAAGATGAAAACTTCATGTCCACAGACATGAAGGAGGAAGGATTGATTGGAGAGGTTCCTGCTCCGCTTCCTCCTCACCCAAGCCGAATCCCTTCGTTTTGCACTTACAAACCACGCCAACATTTCACTGGCTCGACCTCCCCAGCCGTTTTCAGGCGTTTCATTCTTCCAGCAGCCCCAGCTCTCCCCTCCAAAATCCCTGCTTTCACGGCCTGCTGCTTGGAAAAGGCCCAAGGCCTCCACATTTCCTCATACCCAGGAATGCCGAGCGCCGCACTCAATAAAGTGCCAAGGAGCTAATGAAGATAAAAGTGTCACCACGGCCTGGTGATAACACACACCTCTCCCATGGAGCTGCTGGGACCATTTTGAGAACAAATTTGGCAGTTCCTGGCAGGCGCAAACCCGAAAAGCGGCGTCCTGATGTTATTAAAGTTAACGCGAGTGTCATGGGATGACAGATGGCTCCCTGCACATCAATTGGATTCTGAGGAGTTCTCAAACCCTGGCGGGTTGAAAGCAGCTCCAGCACGAATCAGAGGCAGGGGTAAGATCATCGATACAAGGGATTATGCAGATTTAAGAAATACCCTCGGCACCCGAAAGTTTTCAGAATGCAAACGACGTCAACCCCGCGAACAAGAGGCACTGCATCATGATGGCAGCAGGGACAAAGCCAGGGGGGTTTAACAGACAAAAAAAGATTGTTTTAATAGGAGAGAAGCATCAGTCATTGAGTCTTACTTCATTCAGACTTTCTCTCCAACCCATCCATCTTCAGTGCCAAGAGATGACAGGACCACCTCACTTTTCCCCCCGGCCTAGTGTATCAATAATGCCCATTTCTCCCCAAACAAATGACTCCCCAGAATGGCCCTTTTCCCAAAATTGGCTGCCAAGCCCCACAAAGGCCTCAGTACCTGCTATGGTCAACTTGGCTCCAACAGGGCCCCCTCCAGAGGTGGCCACCGATGGGTGGAGCCTTGCCCAGTCATCTTCCCCAAGAGCCACTTTGTCATTGCTGCCCAGGGAGCATCTGCGGAAGAGGGGAGCGGGGCGGGGGGGTGGCTGAGGGACACAGAGAGGGACACAGACGGGCACGGACACAGGGGAATGCAAATTCCTCCACCCTCCAAACGCCTCGGTGGGCATTCTCTGGGAACAAAGGTCCCCAAGGCGGGCGGGCTCTGCATCACTGCTCTCTCTGTTCCCAGCACCTGCTCGGCGTCGGCCGCCGAATCGCCGCGTTCCCCTTCGCGCCGCGGCCGCAGGAGCCAACGGGCACAATGGCCCCCGTTGGCCAGGGTCAGGCCTGGCTTTCTTCCTCGCCCCCTTCCACCAGCCCTTTTCACCTCCACCATCTCCTCGAGGAGGTGGCTTCGAGCGCCGAGAGGAGGAGGAGGGGGGAAATATAGGTCTCTGGCGTAAATCACTGACGCCGTTTCCCCTCCTCTCCCTTCCCTTAAGACCTGATGGTCTTCAGTCACACATCTTAAAAGCAAAACAAAAAACAAAAACACAAAGACTTACTTGTCTCAAGTCGATGAAGGCCAACTGCAGCGTGTCCCCTTGGAACCCAGGCACTGGGCCGGATCTGGCAAACTCTGTGGGAAAGAAAAGAGGATAAAAAGCGCCTTTAACTAACCATGGACAGGGAGATTGGCAGACGGATGACAGGGAAGACAAGAGAGGCTGGGGGAGAGGAGGACCGCGCTTCTAAGGAGTCATGTCTCCCTCCCTTCAGCGTCTTTGTTCGCCCTTCAAAATTCGTGTCATCAAAACACCATTAATTCCACCGTCCTGACAGCAAGGAAACTGTACTAATTCGACCTGAAATTTATTCCCATGAGCCGCACTGGGCTTCAGAGTATTTGTTTTGTGAACGGACAAACAACTCGCCCAGGAGAAAGGGGGGGATGGGGGTGGAAAAGTTTTTCCTCTCAACACAATAAAATCTTCAGCTGTGAAACTCTTTTCAGTTCCGAAAGCTATTTATATTTTAGGGCGCTGAAGGAATTTTCTAATTTCACGCCTGTCACCAGGCTCCATGAGCATTCATCAAAAAAATATGCCCGGCCGCGTCATTAATTATCAGGCAGCAGATTATTTGCATGATCTGGTGATGGCGCCTCTTGGTCAGCCCAAACGCGGAGAACCGCGGCCGTTGGGTGGCATTTTTATTTCTGCTGGATGAAGACATCTGACAACTGAATAACGTTGGCTTCTAAAGCGAAGAGAATATTTCCGAGGCCACATTTATCTCTTTCCAGGCTAATCTGGCCAAAATCTCATACTTTGGTTGTTCATTTTTCTCCTAATCCATTCTTTAAACCAAATCTAAAACCGCTGAGGGGGTTTGAATGGATCCATGTTAGAGGACCTTGGTTCTTCCATGGCATTTAACAGCTTTTCCTTGGGAATGCTCGTGAAGTCGACGCCTGCAAGTATCCGAGGGCATCTTTTGAGGTTGGTTCTGCCCAACTTCACTTCATTTTCACCCTCAGCAGTTACAGCTTCATCTCCGCTCTCCTCACAACCTCCCAGCACCGATTTGTGAGGCCACAACTCAACGTCACCAAAAGGCTTGAGGGGAAGCATCTGACTGGGGTTGAGCTCATTGCTCCTGCAGGCACTGGAAGTGCTGAAGCAGTGAAATGTTTTCTTGGGATGAAGCCAGGTGTGATGGCAAAAAGGGAGAAGGGAGGGAGAATATACACCAAATACAGATTTTTCAGTGCTATGGCCCATTGTCACCCAACCATTCCAGTTTTTACCCTACAGGAACCCTCAAACAGCTCCTAAAAGTCCACAGAGATGAGGATTAAGGATGGCTTGGCAATATGGAAGGAGGATTTTGCCTTTTGTCTCCTTGACTAATCAGAGGTACCAACGGACAAAGCGATTTCACGTCAGGTGGACTTCGCCTTGAATATTCGTCCTTCCAAAAGTTTTCCTATTTTCAGGCCAACGCCACAAAATCAGGAACATAAATCATCCATTCCTATTTCTAAAGCTTTCCCAGAGCAGCCCAATCACAGGAGCAGCCCCTTGGCTCTAACAAGAAGAGATTAATGAAGGAAACACCAGGATTCAGTCCTGTCCCTCAACCGTCTCATTTCTGGAAAGTAGAGAAGGGTTATTAATCAGCTCCCTTGCTCCACCTTCCATTAAAACCTTGGGATGGAGAACATCCTTCAAGCCAGACACAGGCACCTCCAGGGGCACAGGGGACACTTCTCAGCCCCTGCTTTTTAATAGTCTCAGATGCCAGAAGAGCTTTGAGATTGAAACCATCGCTCATCTTTGCAGTGATCAGTCAAGTGACAACTGCTGCAGGACAAGAGCAAACACAGCTGGGAAATCATTGTTTTTATCCAAAGTTATGACTGAAAAGGAGCAATAAAAAAAAATAAAAAGAGAAATTATGTGACTGTTCCCATTTGGATTTTGGGTAGGAAAAGCACAGACCAAAGGCAGCAGGAACCATCCATGGTAGAGTTTTGCACAGGATGGGACTGGACAGAGGTGAACAGGAGGTTCTTCCCTGTGAGGGTGGGGAGGGGCTGGGCTGGAATTCCCAGAGCAGCTGTGGTGCCCCTGGATCCCTGCAGTGTCCAAGGGCAGGTTGGATACTGGGGCTTGGAGCAGCCTGAGATAGTGGAAGGTGTCCCTACCCATGGAATTAGATGAGTTTTAAGTTCCCTCCCAACCCAAACCATTCCATGATTCCATGAGACTGGAGCACCTCAGTTTCCAGCCAATTCCACTGACCAATCCTGCAATATTCCGGGTGCAAAAACAGCCCAAAACCACTTTCCATCCCTCAAAAACTGTTTTAATTAATCCTAACTGCAAAAGCATTTTAATGTACGTTTGCTATAAAATTTGACTGCAGCTCGCCCGAGCCAGCAGGGAGGGAGGATCAACCCAACTCTCTGATCTGCAAGGGATAAATCATCTTTACACAATCCCTCTACACCCCACTGTCCCATCTGGAACAATTATCCCGAAAGCCACATCAGTCCTAAAACACCCCACTTTGGAAAAGCACAATACCTGAGAAGTTAAAAATGTTTAGAAGCGAGAAATGAGTGTTTGAGCACCTTCTCAAGAGGGGAAATGCCCACGGGTGGCTCAGGGTTGGGGACATCCCTGGGTTTAGGAACTCAACGGTGACATCCTTCCCTCCAAGGATGGGATCACCTCATGTTCCTGATTACACTTGGAGAAATCCTGGAAAAGAAACCCTGGAAAGACTGCAAGGAAAGAGAGTTTCTATTTTGGATCAAGGGCCTCGCAGCTGTTCAGAATCTATTTAGGAGCTCACACAGTGTTGAGAAATTTAAGATCTTCTCAAAAGCATGAACTTCAAATCCTCATGAGAAAATGCCTGTGATTGTGAATGTTCTCACAAGGCTGGTGAATTTATCACTGCTGTCAGCTGCTTGTGAGCAACCCAAGGTAGATTTCACCCCAAGGCAGATTCCATTCCAAGGCAGATTTCATCCTAAGAGAGATTCCGTCCCAAGACATGGCTGCTCCTCAACAGCTCACATTTAGCTGTCTCTTCCCATTGTTCCCTGCCCATGAAGGGAGTTGGAAGTGGATGATCTTTAAGGTCCCTTCTATCCCAAACCAATCTGTGATCCCAAAAGAACCTACTGGATGAAGCTGGGAGAGCTACAGAATGACACTGCCCTTCAAAACTTATAACTGTCACACTTTGAGCCAACACTGATTTGAACAGCAATTTTCATCAAAATACTGAATTAATGATGCTCTGGAACCTTCTAGAGAAAGGTGACCCTGCTCATGGTTGGAATGAGGTGGTCTTTAAGGTCTCTTCCATCCCAAACCAATCTGTGATTCTGAAGAAACATACTGGATGAAGCTGGGAGAGTTATCAGTGACACTTCAAAACTTAGGATGGTCACACATTGAACCAATTCTCATCAAAAGATTAATCAATACTAAATTAACAACACTCTGGAACCTTCTAGAGAAAGGTGTCCCTGCCCATGGCTGGAATGAGATGGTCTTTAAGATCCTTTCCAACCCAAATTCTACAATTCTGGGATTCCATGATTGACATCCAAGAAGTGAAATTATGTCAGAACTGATTTCTTCTGGGATTCTTTGTATCCCAGAAGAAATGATGTAGGAGCTGATGTTCTTCGTATCCCAGAAGAAATGATGTAGGAGCTGATGTTCTTCATATCCCAGAAGAAATGTGAGCGGGAATACAGCCCAGATGCTTGGAGAAAGCTGCTGCAGCCCTGCGCTGGAGGAATGAATGCAATGCTTCCCCCAGGGCTGCTGGAGAAGGAGCTGCACCTCCTGTAATCGCAGGTCACACTTTACATACCAATGCCACCAACCCATTCTGAAGGAGGAATGAACAAAGTCTCAGAGAAAAAAAGGAGAAACAAAGCCGAGAACGGAGCTTTAGAGAGACACAGCCAGTTCTTCTTGCGTTTAATCTCTTCAAGCAGATTTCAGGATAATTTCCTTGGAACGACCGAGCGCAGCGTTGGCCTCAGTACTGTCGGATTCGTTTATTGTACTGTCTTCACTAGCGAGGCAAGTGGCAAACATAGCAAGCAACCTACAGAGCAGCCCCTTGAGCAGAAAATCACCGCAGAATAGAGCGGATCAGTATGCGGCTGTTTGTACAAAGCATTTAGCCAGGCTAAAGGTTTGAGGGGTTTGTGTTCAGGCCAAAAAAGTAATGTCTTTGCAAGGTCTACAGGCTTGGGCCACCCAGGGCAGGTCACAGGGGGACTCTAACCTCTCTTCCAAAACATTTCAGTGATGAAAGAATCAAGGAACAGGAACCGTTAAGCCCTTTACAATGGACAAAGAATAAAGAGTTCAAAGGCGCAGCAGAAAAGAGACATCCACTGTAAATTAATTAATTACAGCCAACGGGGGGATCTCCCGGCTGCGCACGCAGGCACAGGGCCTCGAAGGGATTGAGTGGTAAAAATGGACCCAGACGGACACTTCATCCCTCAGAAACATCATTCCAGGCAAGATTTCTTCTGAGTTACACGGGATTTGTGATGGCACCTCTTGGATGGAGGTGGCAGCAGCTCCTGGGGAAGGGAATGTGGACAATCTGCTTTTGGCCATGGACAGGAGTTGGGAACGACCATCTCAGGATTCCTCAAGGAAGAATGGAGGTCTCAAAGTGATCTTCGGATAAAGCCTTGGAAGGCTATCCTAGAAAAGCCAAGTGGTGGGACCTCCTGTTCTGTATCCACAGGAACAAAGTGACACCTCGAGGATACTGAGGCTGAAGAACAAATCCATGCATGGACTCTGGAGAAGCTCACAGAGGGGAAAAGTGAGAAGTGATGGGTAGGAATTGAGGCTAGAGGAACAGAGAGAAGATCCCAGGTTCCATATTGAGCTTCCACCTCACCCCGTTTCCATCCTGAGCTTCTTCTCCCACACCATTCCCACACAACCCCGCTCTGAAGCTGTTCCCCATTACAGCCCGAACTCTCAAAGCTCGTTCCCATCTGGGTAATTCCAGAGAGCTGTGGGAAGAGGGAGGAGTTACCCAAAATACGCTGAACTGGGTCAGATTAAAGAAAAATTTCTCTCCCTCGCCATCAATCACTTCTCTGATGGAACAAAGATGAGCCTGGAGCACTGTCGCTGCAGAGACAGGAGTGGTCCCAGTCATGGGACACTGGCAGGGCTGAGCAGCACCCACAGTCCCAGCAAGGGACTCCTCAGGGGTTGACCATGAGATGTTTTCAAGGAGATGTTTCAAGGAGAAGCTTCTTCTGAAGCTCTTCAGAAGAAATTGGATGAGATGTGTGCCAAGAAATTCTGCACAGAATTAAGAATCGAGTCACGGATCTCCACAGATCCCAAACCCAAGCTGTATGGTGGATGTCTCCTGGTAGATGTGAAGTTCTCAGCTTCATGAAATACCAGCACCAGGAAATGTGGACTGTGCTCTTCCCACCATCAGCTCCAGAGGGTGAGGACTCCTCACCCTGGCAGTGTCCAAGGCCAGGCTGGACACTGGGTCTTGGAGCCACCTGGGATAGTGGGAGGTGTCCCTGTCCATGGACACAAGATGAACTTTAAGGTTCTTCCAACCTAAACCATTCTGGGATTCTAGAATTCTGGGATTCTGATTTGAGCATCCCTAGTGTGTCCATGGCAGGTGAGAAGGGCAGGTGGGTGCAGAGCTGAGGGGCTGTGAGCTCCTAAATCTCCTTCAGCAAAACAGGGTGGGGACAGAGGTGTTTGCTCTTTGTAGAGTTACAAAGGATAGACAAATAAATATCAGTGATATCTAGGGGAACACAGGAAGGGTTGGAGATGGAGAAGATCCATATTCCCATGGTTTGGGTTGAAGGGACTGTAAAGCCCATCCAGTGTCACCCCATCCATGTTCAGGGACACCTCCCACCATCCCAGGTGGATCCAACCTGGCCTTGGACACTGCAGGGATCCAGGGGCACCACAGCTGCTCTGGGAATTCCAGCCCAGCCCCACCCCACCCTCCCAGCCAGGAATTCCTTCCCAACATCCCACCCATCCCTGCCCTTTTCCAATGGGATGCCATTCCTCTCCTCCTGTCCCTGTTCTCTGGAGCACAGCCTGACCCCCCGGCTGTCCCCTCCTGGCAGCAGTTGTGCAGAGCCTCAAGGTCCCCCCAGTCCCTGTTTCTTCCCGGCTGAGCTCCTTTCCCAGCTCCCTCAGCCTCTCCTGGGGCTCCAGACCCTTCCCAGCTCTGTTCCCTTCCCCGGACACCTCCAGCCACTCAGGGTCTCTCTTGTCAAGAGAGGCCCAAATCTGACCCCAAGATCTGAGGCACATTGAGAAATCAGTACCTCTGGGGTGGACATTCCTCCCCTGATTTGTTCTGCTTAAACCTTCCCATCTCTCCACTGCAACATTCCCATTTCTCCCCCAAAATCCATGCTTTTCCTCGGCACCACAGCAGGATTGACACCAGCAGAAACACCATGGGATATCTTCACTCTAGCACCACAAACTCCAATCCCTGATGGATCACAGGTTGGAAGAACACCTGGGAGTCATTCAGACCATGCCAAGGGTGAGGCCACCTCCAGCATCATGGGCAAATCCCAGCATTTCCCCCAAATCAAGGGATTTCCACATGAGAAATTCCTTGGAGCCGGATAAGGCAGCGAGAAGGAGGTGGGGAACAGCTGTGCTGGGATCCATGTGGGCACATTTTGGGACAATCTGTTGGGATGGAGAATTCCTCAACCCAGCAGAGACATCTGGGTGTGTGCCTGGCTGATCCCTAAGGAATGAGGCTGACTAAAAATAGGGAATTCAATGAAATTTGAAATACAATTTTTAGGGCACTTTTAATTTCCCATGAAGCAGCAGTTAAAAGACTTTGGAGATTGTGGAATTGCTGATTTTATGATCCAAGAGTTGTAAAAACAACCCTCAACCACTGCTGGAACCCGTTATGGAGATGTGAAACACTTCCTAGGAGTGAGAACAGCCCCTTTCTTTGGGATTTTCTGGTTGTCATCTCCAAATCTGGGTTGCTATATTTGATTTCCACTATGTCTGAGGTAAAGGAGATAGAAAAACTGTGTATTTATCAAATCGTATGTTTTTACAATAAATTTATCAGAACCAAGCAGTTCAAGAAGAACAGAGCAGGGCATGTAGGCATTAAAAAATCCCATTGCACTGTTAACTCGTGGGTTGTGGATGTGTTCTGGAATACAAGAAACCCTCTGAAAAAAGGAATTGCCTTTTCCAGACTGCAGGAAAGGAGCCATGAAAGCCAAACCATCACACCTGCCCAACCACAGACATCCCAAATCCACCTGCAGCCCTTCCCTGGAAACCACTTGTGCCATCTGTGCACTCAAATCCCTCTAAAGCTGTTCCCAAACACCTAAAACATCCTGGGAAAACCGAGGGACAATCACCTTGACCACTTGGTTCTGCACATCTCCACGAGGGCTTTGTCCAGCTGGAGATTCTGTGGTCTCAGAATTATTCACTGGGATAAAGCCAGGGGAGACAGCTCAGATTTTTCCCAAGTTTCTCACATCACAAGCAACTTAAAAGGGTTTACAGCATGACTGCTCTGCTCTTTTTGCCTCTCTCACACAAAAAACTCTGCTGATGCATGGGGGATATTGAAATGAGGAAAACATGGAAGATCTGGCTCTTGGTGTCTGTTAAATTCATTGTTTCTCGCCAGTCCTACAGCATCTTCCTTTTTGATCAGAAGATCAGAAAATGAATAAAAGTCAATAAACTGTATTTTCTGTGCTCTGAATATGCAAAAAAAAGCACAGCTTGAAGGGAGGGGGAGATTTAAAGAGCAGGTGAGGGGTCCCAGCACAACCTCATTGTTCTCCTGAACATCCCAGAATTCCAGAGTAGTTTGGGTTGGAAAGGACCTTAAAGATCCCATCCCATTGCATGTTCAGGGACAATTCCCACTATCCCAAATTTCTCCAAGCCCCAATGTCCAAGCTGCCCTTGGACACTGCAGGGATCCAGGGGCACCACAGCTGCTCTGGCAATTCCAGCCCAGCCCCTCCCCACCCTCCCAGCCAGCAATCCCTCATTCCCAACATCCCAGCCCAAGCTCCCCTTTCCCTAATCCACAATTAAATAATTTCATTAATTCCCCTCACCCCTCTCTTAACCAGATTATTTCTTCAGTATTCACAAAGCCTTAAACAAAACCTGAACGAACTCCAGCATCAAACCCTGCAGCCCCATTCCCACCTCATGGCACTCACTGGGAGTGCTCCCAACAGCCACAAAATCCTATTTTATTGTGATAAATACAGGATAAAACTACTGGAGTAGGAAAGGTTTGGGAATCTGGGGAAGGAAGAGGATGGAGGCAGAACTGCTGCCATGAGGATGTTGAGATTCACGCCTGTGCTTTCAGGTAAAAGATTAAAACAAAAGAAATCACCAAAACCCCAAGAATAAACCCCAACCTCGCAAACTGAAGCTTATTTTCTGCACACACCACTTCCCCCTTGGAACTGGCTTATCCTAAAATTCAAATCTTGATGGATCTCTGCTCCAAAAAAACCAAATTACAGTGATTCCCAGGAGCAGCCAAGCCACGAGGGATGAGGGGACACAGTTCTGCTGCTGGAAAGGAAACAGATTTTGTCTGTTCTGGGCTGACAGTGATGGATGGGGAGGATCCAGCTCCAGCATCCATCTCCATTCCCTGCTCCGATGGCACCTGGGGACAGGGCTGGGGACAAATGCCTGACCCCACTGCCCAGCCTGGCGTCACCTGCTCTGGGATGTCTGAGTGCTCCTGGACTGAGCTCCCAAACAACTGGAATTTAAGGAATTGTGCCTTTCAACCTGCTATGAAATCCCATCCATTTTCCCTGGCAGCTGCAGCTTTTAGGGAAGAGCTGCTGCTCCGTGATCCACGTTATGGATGGGGTGGGAAACAGCCAGGTTTGGAGGGTTTGCAGCTAAAAAACTGGGAATTGTTATGGATGAAAAACACTTCCCATTATTCCCAGCGCTGCCACCTGTCCCTGCAAAGACGTCCTTGGGGACACAGCTGCTCCCAAGGCGCTGATGGGACACAAATGAGCAGCAGGAATTCAGGAATGGAGGCAGAGCTGGGAGAAAAATCAGGCATTGCTTTGTGAGTTATGGTCCAGCTGCAGGATTTGGGTAGAATCCTTAAATTGGGATCTTTCTCCCAGGCTGGGCAGCTGAGGGCTGGAAAATGGCAAGTGGATGTTAAAAAATGGGAATACCCCTGCTGGAAACAGCAAAATTCCTACTGGGGGATTGTTCCCAGAAGTAAATTTAATCTCAGGATCGATGGGGGCAGCTGAAGTAAAACGTGACCAGGAAAATGTTGGATAAAGGCTGGAGGATTGCTCTGGCAGTGGGAAGTGCCAGGGGATGATGGAACCAACCCAGCTGATGTCACTGAGGCATTCCCCATCCCTGGCAGTGTCCAAGGCCAGCATGGATGGGGTTGGGATCCACCTGGGATAGTGGGAGGTGTCCCTGTCCACGGCTGGGGGTGGGAATGGGATGGGATTTAAGGTCCCTTCCCACCCAAAGCATTCCAGGATTTCTGTGATAAACAAGAGACATCCCAATCTCACCCCAATCCTCAACCAAGAAAGCCAAACAAGTGGATATTTCAGGGGAAAAAAAATCCCAAAAATACTTTATCAAAGATCATCTGGGTTCCTTAGGAACTCTACCAAGCTCTGTGTTTTCAACTACCACAGTGACGAATCCATCCCAGAATTAATCCCAACAATAAACTTCTTAAAATTCTCCAAGCTCCATCCAATCCTGCCTTGGACACTTCAGGGATGGGGAAGCCAGGAAGAGTCATAAATAAACTGATTTTTGTTTCGTGCACTCCAATCCTTCCTATTTTTATCTCAAAAAGTAGGGATGGTCTGGACAACCAGACCAAGGCAGCATTAAAGAGTAAAAGGAAGAGTAAAAATGTTTTTTCTTAGAATCTCTTGGGCTTCCTCTGTCCTGAAAATATTTGAGGTGTGATGCTAATCAGCATCACGAGCTCTGTGGGCACTCAGCACCCCCAGACCTTGGCAGCACCTCAGCCTTGTCCTGGGTCCCCAAAGCAAAGTGACACAGCAGGACTGTAGGGTTTTCCCCCAAATTTGGGATGCTGCTTTGGGTTTACTCCTCTGGAAGGACTCTGTGCACATCATGGCCCATTTGGTAAATTACATTTGATTCCTAATCTATCCTATTCCTTTTGATTCCTAATCTACCCTATTCCTTCGATTCCCAATCTGCCCTATTTCTTTTGCCAGCTTTAATACAAATACAAATAAATTTAGAAATATAGTTTTAATATAAATACCTTAATATCACACACAATTTTATGTGATCGACTAGTAAATCTTTTTGGTTTATGCTGTGCAGTAAACTATTCTGATTAAGGCTTTTTATCTGTTTTCTCCTGTGTGGGTGACAAATAACTCATTTTATAAACACACCTGATCTGCCATCCTTAAAACTCGTGGTCCAAAGTCATTTTAGGTATGAACCACCCCAATTTAAATTATTGCCAAAAATCTGAGAATTTCCTGAAATTCCCCCTGGATCCAATTTCCTGGAATTCCCCCTGGATGCACAACAAATCCCAGGGCAGGGTGGTTTGGGCTCTTACGTTCGCACTCCTCCACGTCCAGGTTGAACTGCTGCAAGGCTCCCAGGCTCAGCTGCCTCACCTCGGCCTCCAGCAGCAGCTGCAGCAGTGATGTCGAGAGGTGTTTGCAGGCTGACATGCAGGCTGTCTGGGCCACCTTCCCCTGCAGGGACAAAGGGACACTGGTCAGGCCACTGGCAGGAAAAGCCACCACAGAACTTCTCCAGCCCAGCCCAACCTCCTCGGTTAAAGGCAAGAGCACAGAACTTCTCTAAACCAGCTCAACCTCCTTGGTGAAGCCACCACAGAACTTCTCCAAACCAGCCCAACCTCCTCAGGTAAAGCCACCAGAGAACTTCTCTAAACCAGCTCAACCTCCTTGGTAAAGCCACCAGAGAACTTCTCCAGCCCAGTCCAACTTCCTCAGGAAAAGCCACTAGAGAACTTCTCTAAAACAGCCCAACCTCCTCAGGCAAAGCCACCAAAGATCTTCTCCAGCCCAGCCCAACATCCTCAGCAAAGCCACCAGAGAATGTCTCTAGAACAGCCCTATCTCCTCAGTTAAAGCCACCAGAGAACTTCTCCAGCCCAAGCCAACCTCCTCAGGTGAAGCCACCACAGAACTTCTCCAAACCAGCCCAACCTCCTCAGGTAAAGCCACCACAGAACTGCTCCAGCCCAGCCCAACCTGCTCACAGTATCCCCCTGTGATGGGATCTTCCCACAGTGTCAATGTCACAACTGCCTCTTCCAAGGCAACTGGAAGTGCCCCTGGCTGAGGGAAGGGTTAGGGCCAGGTCCAGCCAAGCTCTGGGGTGTTTAGAGCCCTGAGTGTTCTCATCATGTCCTAAGGTGGGCAAGACAAAGTCCCATTGATCATCAGAGAATCATGGAATGTTTGGGTTGGAAGGGACTTTAAAACCCATCTCATTCCATGGGCAGGACTGTCCCAGGCTGCTCCAAGCCCTGTCCAACCTGGCCTGGGACATTCCCAGCCACAAAACTGACCCTCTCTATGGCAGGTGGGTCTGCAACACGTACTGAACCCATAAAAATGGGGAAATCCTTTGGCACAAGAGTGGGATTTTCCCACAAAGCCTCAGGCTGACACCACAGGCAATCATCCCAATACCTGCGCGTGCAAATATCAACCGCGATGATATCTGAGATCATGGTGCTGCCCTGAAAACAGCTCCAGCAGGAGATTATCTTCTCAAACACTCACAAAGGCCTCTTAACACGCTTTTCTGACACCAAGGAGTGGCTTAGGAGCTCTCAGTGACTTTTACAAGCACTTTACAAGCTGTGTTTAAACTAGGATTAAACGCAGAGTTTACGCTGCGTTTCCAGCCTGGCATCGCCGGTTTTGTTATCACTGCACAGAAACGTTTGATGCCTATGCTGGGAAGGGTTTTTTTCCCCAACTCTGCAAAGTTGGTTTGGCTCTTCAGGCGCCATTCATCTTCAGCAGGAGGGCAAAAATGCATATTTTACTTAAAGAAAGAGCCGAGGTGCTCCATCTCCTGCTCACCGCCGCTCCCAGGCTCCGGAGCGTCCATCACTCACCTCCTAGCAAACACCTGCACCAAAATGAAGATGAAGCATGGCAGCCATAAAGTTTAGCAGAGCTCTGGGGTTTTTTCTTTGCTTTTCATCATTTGTTTGTGCTTTCCTGACACGCTGGGTTATTTAAAACCCCACTCGTGCCAATTCCTCATCCCCCAAAGCTGCGGGAAGTGCAACGCTGCCCAACTGTGATTTTTCTTCATTACTTCCAGCAGACACCGAAGTTTTTGCTGTGGCCGAGGAGTTTTGACAGAATCATGGAATATCCTGAGCAGGAAGGACCCACAGGATCATCCATCCAGCTCCTGGCCTTGTCAGACACCCAACAATCCCACCCCGAGCATCCCTGGAGAATTGTCCAAGTGCTCCTGGAGCTCTGGCAGCCTCAGCAATGTCACCATTCCTTGGGGAGCTGTTCCAGCACCTGACCACCCTCTGGATGAGAAGTCTTTTCCTGATATCCATCCCAAACCTCCCCTTGAACAGCTCCAGCCATCCCCTGTCACAGGAGCAGAGATCAGAGCTGCAAATCCCAGTGCTGAACATCCCTCAAGATGAACTCCATCAGTTTCCCACCTGCTCACCTCTCCAGCCTGTCCAGGTCCCACTGGATGTCCTCCTTCCCCTCCAGTGTTTGGATCACACCACCCAAAGGAAAAACCCCAGGAAGGTCTTCTACCTCCACTGACAAAAATTTCAGAGGAACAACCCTGAAAGCACCCAAGCATGGGTCAGACCAACACCCATGAAGGGTGCCCAATACCTACCCTGGACACCAAACCCTGGCCAGGCAAAGAGTGGATGACAAGTGACACCATGAGGGTGTGAAAAAGAGCAAACAATTGAGATAAAATGTCACGTAATTAAGTCCTAAATGGGGAAAATGGGACGGGAATAGAAATTTAATCATCAGGGCTGTGTGAGGCTTCCCCACATGGCAGTAGCACATCAGGATGTTCTTTATGGGAATGTTCTCCCAGGACTTGTTGCAGAGATGGGAAAGGGGAGCCAAACAAGCCCAGGAGCAGCTTCTGGCTCAGCCTTCCCTCCCCATTCCTTTCCCACAGAGGATTAGGCCAGGCCCAAAACCTTTTCAGGTGCCAATGTCCTCCATCCACACTCTGGACCTGGACCTTCTCAGGCCAGCTGAGAACACAAATTATTCCCTTTATCCTTGGGGCTCAAACACCTAAAAACTTTCCTGCTTTAAAAAAGACTCATTCTTTCCTCTTACAGCACACACAGGTTTAGATCGAGTATTATCTGATGAGAACCAAAAGAATACACAATTATTTTCTCTGCTTTTTAAGCCCGAATCCCTTTTTCCCTTATATTTATTATCAGAGAACTCAGAGATGCCACAGGAGCTTCAATCACAGAGCTAAATGTCTGCTCAGAGAACAGAAGGTACCACCAGGGATGAGCAGAAGCTCCTGCCCTGGGCACCGAGATTTAAAACCCTCCCAGAATTTATGGCTTTCACTCCTTATAAATAAGACCGAACTTAATCCTTTCCTGCCTCACCCCTGCTCTCCACGAGTTACAGCAGCTCCTTATAAAGTCAGCCACGGCTTGTGAACATCAATTTCAGGCTATTTCCCCGGGAATACAGCGGGAAATCTGCTGGATAAGCAGCTGCTGCTGACAGGAGACAAACGAGCGCCCAGCCACTGATATATCAGCACTAATAAGCTGCTGCTGCAGCTGAAGGTTGTTTGTATTCCCACTTGGAAGGGCTTGGGCTGGCAGGAATCAAGCACATCCTCCTCCACAGATGCCCATCTCGGTTCTTTGCAGCTTATTTACGATAGAGTTGCACTTCACGGTGCTGGGGGTTTCTCCTGGTTCGTTTCTGAGTTTTCCTGCAGCTCTGGAAGAGCAGGACAGCCCTGCCTGGCAGTGTTTTCCACAGCCCCGACCCTCCCGAAATCGCTCCTGCCACACCCTCGGCGGCAATGCCAGGACTTGTGCCTTGGCACAGAGCAGGAGCTGTGAGATGTCATCCCAGACCTCCTGGAGAACCCCGAGGGCTCCTCAGAGGACTCCGACCCCGCGCTAATTCCCTGATGATTTTTGGGAGTGTGGCACAACCAGGGCCACTCCCAAAGGCTGTCCCAGTGCCAGTGCCTCGAGCAATCGCCCGGTGACATCCTGATCCTGCTTCCCGGCGTGGCTCCATCCCTGTCTGGATTCCAGGAACAACCTGCCCTGACATCCAGGTCCCTCCAGCCCGGGAACAATTTGTCCAAAGTGCAGGATGAGATCTGGATGGGGAGCAAAGAGCAGGAATGCCACCACAGCCTGAGCTCTCACAGGGAAAGGCGAAAACAAACACCTCAACTGCTCCTTTATCAACCTGGCAGAAAACTGAGGAGCTTCAAATCACATAAACCAATCCCAGGAATAGCTCTGTAGGGTCCCAAATCCCATTAAAAACCTGGATTTGCACTGGGAATAACAGGGGTTACAGGTGAAAGCTGACAGATCTCCATGGCCAAGATGCCCAAGCACCTCCAGGCCAGCTTGGTCCAATGACACACATACAAAGCCATTCCGAGGGTGTTATCCAAGCAAAATCCATGATTTATTGTTTTGTGGCTCAATCAGTTTGTACCCAGAGTTCTGGCAGTGAATCCCTCTGCCCATGGCTTTTCATGGAACCTCTCTGCACTCCATGACACCTCTCAAGGTGACACTGCCCTCTCCATGCCACCCTCTGGAGACACAGGAAGGACATCCAGATGGTTCCCTGTGGTCATTCCAAGCACAGAACTGGAAGAGCCAAACCTCCAAAGCTCTCCCAGAGATGCAACTCCTACCAGAGCAAATCACCACGGAATCACTGAGGCTGGAAAATCCCTCCAGGATCACCAAATCCAGCCTGTGCCAATCCCAGAGCCCTGAGTGCCACCTCTGGCATGGAGACTCCAAAATTCCCTGGGCTGGACCCCACCAAATCCATCCTATGGAGGAGATCAGCCATGAAATCCTCTTTTTCCATCCTTATTCCATGCCTGGGCAGAGAGGGAAGGCTCTGGATGGCCAGGAGCAGCCCCTCCACGGAAGGAGGCTCCGGAGCCGGCAGCGTTTTGTTTAAAAATGGCCAATCTGTTACCAATTAGGGAGAGGAAACGCCGAGAGGCTGCCTTGTTAATTAAGGAACTGGCTATCAAAGGACTCATTAAGAGCTACTGAAATGGAATGGTTGTTCAAATAAATAGCCATTAATCTTAACGTGCACTCAGGAATTGCTGCCAGTCCCACCACCCTGCTGGAGCACCTCTGGCTCTCATGGAATCATGGAATGGGCTGGGCTGGACCTGGAACGTCACCCTGACACCTCCTGCTATCCCAGGCTGCTCCAAGCCCCATCCAACCCAGCCTTGGACATTTCCAGGAATCCCTTGGCCAAAATCAGGTGGGATTGATCCCTGAAACCCAAACACAACTCCTGCTGGAGCACGGAAAACCCTCCCACCAACTCTCTGAGGAATTAACACAGCATTTCCATAGAAAACAAAGCCTGAGAGGCTCTAAGTGCTCTCAGAGTTTCCAAGTATTTCTTCTGCTACCAACAGAATTCCTTCTTCATCCGCAACAAGCATCGGGATTGATGTGATTAAGGATATTTAGATGTGCAAATCCAGGGACTTCAGACAGAAGGAAAGCGGGCGAAAAAGTGGGAATTCTTCGGTATTAAATGTACTATTTTCTATAAACACCACAAGTCATCCCAATAATTTCAACACCAAATTTCCTGACTTTCCCAATCCATAAGGCAGCACTGGGATGTTTTGCAGGGGATGGAAACGTGATGGGGAAATAATGAGCAATTGTTTGGTAGCACAAACCCGAGGATAATCCCAGTGGATCCTCTCTGTGTGGCCACAGATGGAGATTTCAGACCCCGCAGACCTCCCAGGGCTCATCTCCTGCCCCAAATCCCCCTAAACTGGGTGCAAATTCACTAAATCACCTCTGCTAACTTCTGGAAATTTTTCCTGGCCTGCCCATGCCATCCTGATTTGCCTTTTTTTTTGGAACAACAGTTCTGCACTCACTGAAGATGGCAAAAAACCCCAAACCGTCACCCAAAAGCATGAACGCTTCCCAAAGCGTCAAAACAAATGAGCGATGAGTCCTTGTAAATTTTGAAAATATTTTTAAGAGGTTTGCTTCAAAAATAAACCTTTCATTAATTGCCCAGAAATCCGTTTTCAACTGGACGAAGTGTTTTTTTGTGGAGCTTTTTGGTTGGATTTCTTTTTCTGGTTTGTTTTGGGTGTTTTCAGCTTTGTTTTATTTTAAAAAAACCACAGAAAACCAAACAAAACCCCTACCAAAAAAAAAAAAAAAAAGAAGACAAACCAAAAGCTGTGGATTTTCACTTAAGATCCTGCAAATAAATGGACACAGAGGGCCAAAGGAACAAGGGAGAGCCCCAAGCAAGGAGACCCCAAGCCCCACTTATCCATCTCAGCTGTCAATGTCACCCCAGGCTTGGTGGCCTCCAAATGTCCCCTCAAGGCTGAGCTCAGCTGGTTCCAATGACCACCTTGGCCACACCCACCTCTACGGCTGCATCCCAATTAAACCCAGCAGGTATCAAACTCCTAATTAATTAACTCTATTTGCTTGGCTTTGCAGGGGACTCATTAAGAAGACGAAATCTCTTTTTCCTCCCTAAGTTCTTTCCACGGAAGGAGGAGAGGAGCAGAGCAATTCCTGGTTTCCAGCTGTGGGCTGGGCTCTGTCACTTGGTGTTGATGTGACATGTGTGGGACACGAGGGGTGGCTGATGGGTGATAATTAATGACCCAGGATTGACTTCAGCCACCGTCAGACCCGGATTGGATCCCTGGCTTCTGGAGTCATCCCAGGAGCTGAACACTGGAGCCACTGTTGGATTTATGGAGCTGGAAAAAGGGGCTGGAGCCAAGTTAGGAGGTGATGTTCCCGTGGGTTTGGGATTTGCCAAGGAAAAGAAGAAGGAAGGAAACCTTCCAGCCAAGGTTGACCTCTGGGTCAGGGCTCCTGGGAATATGGGAATGGCTGCTGGGGGAAGGAATATTCCGCAGCCTTGGAGCCATGGCATGATCCCCAGCCTTGGACCAATGGATAATCCTCAGCATTGGAGCCATGGGATGGATGCTCCTCAGTGCTGGACCAATGGGATGGTTTTCAGACGTGGACTGACAGAATGGTCCTCAGCCTCGGATCAACGGGATGATCCTGAACCTTGGATCCATGGGATGCTCCTCAACCTTGGACCTATGGGGTGTTCATCAGCCTTGGACCAATGTGATGCTCATCAACCTTGGACCCATGGGACGTTCCTCAGCATTGGACCTATGGGATGCTCCTCAGTGCTGAACCAACCGGATGATCCTCAGCCTTGGACCAACAGGATGATTCTCAGCATTGAATCAATGCAATGCTCACCAGCCTTGGACCCATGGGATGTTCCTCACCACTGGATCAATGGGATGCTCCTCAACCTTGGACCAACAGGGTGCTCATCTGCCTCAGACCTCAGCCTCAGACCATTGGGATGTTCCTCAGCATTGGACCAATGTGATGCTACTCAACCTTAGACCCACAGGGTGCTCACCCATGGAAAACTCTCAGTGCCATCAGCACATCACCAGATTTCAACATTTTCAGTTGGAGCTTTTTCTGAGTGAAACTGGGATTTTGGTCCTGACTTTGACCATCCCTATCTCAGCCCAGGAGACAACATCCCACCATGAGACATCTCAGGTTCATGGCAAACCTACGGAGAGCAGCACCAATTAACCCAATTCCAAGTGGAATTTGTCTCCTGGAAAGACCAACTCAACCAGAAAACTCCAAAGAGCCAGGAGCAGAGTTGCTCCAACCAACCTGGAAGGCTCCAACCCCTCCCTGGCCCAGGATCACTCCCAAACTCCAGTGGAAGCTGAGCTGACTGAATCTCCACATTCCAGAGGCGTGGAGAAAACTCCATGGGGTGTCCTTTGCCAGGGGCAAACATTTCCCACTTGCTATTTTGGAAAAACAGGATCCAGCAACAAGACCAACACATGGCAGAGCTGAGCTCCTACAGGAGCCCAGGGACAACCAGAAAAATACCAAAATATAAAGGAAAAGGGGCAAGAAAAGCAAATCCAGCAATTATCCTCACCATGCCAAAAATAAACCAGCCACTGCAGCCCGACACAAATCCCTGACATTCCAATAAAAGAGGAAAAACCCTCGGCTCTGTCCAAGATGCCCAAGGTCAACAGCTGGAAGTATTTTGGCTGGAGCTGGGGGAAGCTCAAGGCAGAGGCAAATCACATCGGGGGTGATGGCCACAACCAGCTCCCGCAGACAGGTCTGAAAGGGGCTTTTATTAAAAAAATTTAATGCTGTTTGATTCCGTTGGGGGCTTTTTTGGGGTCTTTAATAACAACTTATGGAGTAAGCAGCTCCATGGAAAGGCTTTTCCTATGAAGGAATCAAGAGGTCTTGGTACCATGAGAACACTGAGAAGCAGAAGCAAAAACACCCAACAGCAAAAGCACAACTCCGGGAGTTTGAAACCATGGAAAACTGTGGGATTCAGGATATCAGGGGCTCTGGGATAAGAGTAGGCACAGGAACACACGATTTGTCCCTCTGTCAGAGTCAGCAAGTGACTTCTGCTTGGTTATTTTTTGTGAAATAGGAAAATAAATAAACAGGAGGAAGGGCAGGGGTGGAAAAGGGAAGTACCTCGGGATGCAGCTGCTGCAGCCGAGTACAGGGCAGCTCCTTTGAAGCCTTAAAGAGCCCCAAAGTGGGCAGAGATCTCCTCTGGGAGCTCCACGGTTTGGAGCAAAGCTGGGAAGCTGCTGGGGGAGAATCCAGATATGCACATATCCAAAAATCCAAGGAAACACAACATTTCATTATCCTCGTCTTTTCCTCACTCAGCATCCAAAGACACGGCAGAATATTTTCAATGAAGTGGTTTTGAGGAGTCCAGAGAGTGGAAATTGTTGAGCTGCAGCCACTGGGTTTAACCGCAGAGACTCAATAACCACAGAACCACCTGATCCCAACTCTTCCACCAGGCTGGAAGTTGAGACTGGCATCAAAATCATGGAATCCTGGAATGGTTTGGGTGGGAAGGGACCTTAAATCCCATCCCATTCCACCCCATCCATGGGCACCTTCAACTATCCCAGGTGGCTCCAAGCCCCAATGTCCTTGGACACTTCCAGGGATCCAGGGGCACCACAGCTGCTCTGGGAATTCCATGTCAGGGCCTCCCCACCCTCCCAGCCAGCAATTCCTTCCCAATATTCCATGTAAATCTCCCCTCTTTCAGCTCGAAGCCAAAACATACACAAGGAGCATGAAGTCACCTCCATTTTTTTGGTCCTATCTGTGCCACCCAAGGCTCTCTCCCAATCCCTGTGTCCAGGATCTGAGACTTTCCCTCCATTTTTTCGGTCCTGTTTGTGTCTCCCAAGGCTCTCTCCCAATCCTTGTGTCCAGGATCCGAGATTTTCCCAGTTCCTTGATGCAAAGCAGAGCCGTGGCCCAGCCGTGATCGGAGCGCGCGGCTCCAAACTGGAACGAACGAGACCAAAAAAAAAAGAGAAGGACATATTTCATCCTCCTCTTTTGTGGCTTTTATTTTCTTTTGTATTCGCTTTGGGAATAACATTCTTTCCATTGGGAAGAGCCTGATTTTCCATTAAATACAAAGCAGCTGCCATTTTGGAAACAAAAAGCTGATTAAATGCAGATTCTTTTTTTTATTTTTTCCCTCGCTTATGAAGAGCGAGAACCACGTTTGTTTCTGCTGACTTATCGGGGCAAAGCTGCCAATTACAGCAGCAGGAAAACTTAAAGAGAGGCAACGGAACCACTCCATCTTCCCGAAATAATTTTATAATTACAATTTGATGTTGGAGAAAAGGGGAAAGATGCAGAAGTTTGGAGGGTTTGTCCCCACCATGGGACAGTGACCCCGGGGGTTCCTCACCCCGTGCACGCACAGGGATGCTCCAGATTCCCCATTTACGCAGATCCCTGCCCGTTGGGATGCCGAGGGAAGGCTCGGCACGTTGGGGTGACGTGCGGCGCCTGGAGGAGACCCAACCCCTGCCCCACTGCGGGCCCAGATGGTGAACAGACTGGGGAAAAGGATGAGCTCCGACCAAAAATCCCAACCCACCCACTCCATTCGTGCTCCGTGAGCCATCTGAGCTCATTCCAGGAGATTTTCTCTTTTCCAAGAAGATCTGAGTGACCAACACAAGCGGAGTCCAAACATTCAGCTCGTTTTGTCTTTTCCCAGAAACGGAATCGTATTTTAAGTTTCCATTTCCAAACTGAGGTGTTATAGCTAAAAAATGGGGAGAAGATGAGTGAAACAGAGGATAGATGGTGAGAGCTGTAGGAATTAGTGACTGGTTTTTAATTAACCCATCAGGTTCTCCTGATTTACTGCCTTCATGAAACCCAACAAAAAACTCCATGGAGATCACAAGAATTCCATAAGGATCTGCACTTGGAAATGCTTCTCCCACTCCCTCCCGCCATTCCATCCACCCAAGCCTGCAGGATCCAGGAGAAATCTCTGTGGAAAGGGACCCTGTGACGGCCACAAAGTCATTGTCACCCACACTGGTGGCATCAACCATGGCTGGTGGCTCCTGGCTCCAAACGACGATCCTGAGCACTCGCTGTTTCCATGGATCCTCAAGTCAAGTGTCCCAAAGGACACTGCCCTGGGAGGCTGGGCTCCTCCCATGGATGGGCTCAGAGAGCTTTGGAAGCTGTTCATGGATGTTCCTTTGCAAATTCCCAACTTAAGAGCCTTGGAAGAGCCAATGGATGAAACAAGAGGAAAGAAGGAAATGGCAGATCCTCTAATTTCCCTTAAATTCCCAAAAGAGTAAGAAATCCCAACTCAAACTTTATCTCCTGGTAGGATTTTTGGGATGTCCAGGCTGAGGCTCTGGAGCAGGAAGGAGAAGGCATGTTTGGATTCCAGAGACAGAATCTGGGCTGCCAAATTCCCTGTCCCACACATTTGTTATGGATGGAGGTGCAGGCAAGAGAAAGCATCCAACAGCTTCATCAATCCCAGTCTGGAAAACAAATTCCAAGCCAACCATGCCGAGAGCAACTCCACAGAGGGAAGCAACACCTATGGAAGCACAGCCTGGTTTTAAGGATTTATGAGATCGGGTGTTTTGGTTTCCATTAATTTTCCAAGTGCTGAAAGCAGTCAAGGAACCATGGAATTCCAGATAACCTGGCTTAGCCAGACTCGAGTCCACCAGAGCTCCTGGGTTAATCAGGCGTCACCTGCCCCCTTCCAGCACCACAAAATCCATGGATTTGGACACTCTGCTCCTTGCTTTAAAGCTCCTGGTTCAACCCCTCCATCCTGACAAATATTTGGGATTTTGGAGACACTTGAGAAGGCAAGGAAAGGGCTGCTCCAGCCACCAGCCCATCTTTCCCCCTTCAGGGCATCCGTGTTTCAAGGGAATTTTGTCTAACCTTCAGGCCAAGCAATCCCCTAAAAGGCTTGGATCACCTCTGGAGTGGGAAGCCCCTGAGTCCTCTGCATGGAAGATTCTGGATGCTGCTCATGCCCTGTCCATGTCTGCATCCCACTTTTTTTACCTTTCAAACTTCCAGGATTAGCCATAACGACTTCCCACCAGACAAACTAAACTCTGCCCTGATTCCTCCTTTGTCCTGCTACTTCGTGCAATCCCATTTTTATTTTTCCACCTCTTTCAGACAGACACATCCGTGATTTATCCCCACCAATTAATTCCAACTAGGCAGAGAACAGAAAATTAGGAGGGATAAAAGGCAAATTGGGATGTGTTGCCATTAAGAACAAACCCAACCCAGAGCAGGCTGGCAAAGCCCCTCCATATAAAGGGATTACTCCATCCCTGACCCTTTCCAGGGGACCTCCAGGTATTATTTTCCATTGATTTACCTTAATGAAAGTAATGCCCCCCTCTCGGTAGGAAGCTGACTCCAGAGCTGTCTAGGCACTGGATCCAATTAAAGGAATAAATACATCTGGCTTCTCAACGGCTCCAAGTCTGGAAAAGCCGAAGGAAAAAGGGCTTTTTGCATCTCTCCCTCTTGGGCTACGCCCTGAGGACACCACGGAGGATGGTTGACATCCAACACCGCTCCTGGAAACCCCTGGCTGCAGGGAATGCCTGGAGCATCCCGGCTGCTCCCAGATTCCCACATGGCTTTGATGGGAGCAAGCCTGGAATTGCTTTAACGAGGCTTTGGAGAAGCTGGTGTTGATTTGAGTGCTGACTTAGAAACCCCCCAGGTGCCCAAAGCCTGCAAACACTCCAGGCTACGCTGTTTCCAGGGAAAGCGGCACAGGCATCCCACCAGAGCAGGGAATATCGGCCGGCATTCCCACAAAGAGCAGGGAATAAAGGCTAGGAAGCAGAAGCAGGGTCCAGGCTCTGAATGGCACAACCCCACAGAAT
Organism: Entomyzon cyanotis; assembly: GCA_024500445.1. Taxonomy (NCBI): domain Eukaryota; kingdom Metazoa; phylum Chordata; class Aves; order Passeriformes; family Meliphagidae; genus Entomyzon; species Entomyzon cyanotis. The sequence goes on along the minus strand of JAKEPQ010000146.1, from coordinate 960,030 downwards.
TCCCAGGCAGGGCTGAGTTTGCAGCCATGGGAGTAGAGGAAACAAGGTGGCTCCAGAGCACTTTGTTTGCCGTCTATCCCTGGAAATGCCGCAGGTTTTCATCCTGCATGTGGAACAAGCAGAGATGACAACAATCACAGGGTTGTTGAACCAGAAGGAAGGTCTGAAAGGTCTCCTTGGGGTTTTTTTGGTGTTAACTGGCCTAATCCAAACAGGGAGATGGCAAATGTCAAGAATCCACGTTATTTTCTGAGTAAAACCATGGAATCCTAGAACAGTTTGGGTTGGAAGGGACCTTAAAGGTCATCCCATTCCACCCCCTGCCACCTTCCCCTATCCCAGGGTGCTCCACGCCTGGCCTGGGACACTTCCACTCCATTCTGAGGGAAGGCTTAGTGGCCTAAATCCCCCAAAGCAGGAGGAACTTCTAGCTGGAATCCCAATGGGGGATTTCTCTGAACAAGGAGCAAGGGGGGATTTTACAAACATCTTTTCTCTTTCAAGCAGAGCGTGAGGATCCCATCAAGCTTTCCCTCATAACAGGCATCTCCTCCCTTAATTCCCTGAAAATTGAGGTAAAAGAAGGGCCACTTCAATGGCACATCCTCTAAAATCAACAGCTAGGGAAGGAAACCCTTTCCTTTGGTCTCTGATTTATCCCAGAATTATTTATCCCATTGATTGGAACATTTAATCTATCTTTTCCTTTCCTCCTGGCTGACACAAAGGACCTTTTCTGGTTCAACTCCCCCTGAGGCTGGAGGTGGGAGGCGAGCAGAGGCGAGGCGCAGGACACGGCGTCCGGTACTCACCGACATGGTAGAGTGGACATCTACCTGCCCCTACAGAGGACAACACAGGAGGTCAAGGTCAAAGGCAGGAGAGAGCAAAGCAACAGGACCGAGGCAGAAAGGACCCCAGAGGTCATCAGAGGTGTCCCCAACCCCACCACACCCCTGACAGCGGCTCTGGCATTGGGAAAGGGTTGGGAAAGCAAAATAGGAAAAATGGAACCTGCTTCAGGAGCTTCAGGAGGAGGAGGAGGAGGAGGAAAATAAAGCACCACAAGAGCAGTTTTGTTGTCACTGAGTGTCACAGAATCATGGAATGGGTTGGGTTGGAAGGGACCTTAAAGAGCATCTTGATCCAAACATCTCCCACTGTCCCAGGCTGCTCCAAGCCCCAATGTCCAGCCTGTCCTTGGACACTGCAGGGATCCAGGGGCACCACAGCTGCTCTGGCAATTCCAGCCCAGCCCCTCCCCACCCTCCCAGCCAGCAATCCCTCATTCCCAACATCCCAGCCCAAGCTCCCCTTTCCCACTGGCAAGCCATTCCCTGTCTCCTCTCCCTCCATGCCTTGTCCCCTGTCTGCTCTCCAAGCCACCATCCCTGTTCCTCAGCAATCCCACCTGCAGGAGGTGACGGATGCCAAACCCTGGGAGTGCCAGCTGGGATCAGCTCCAGCAGGACTCGCTCAGCTCTCCCCTGGGCCAGGGGATGATATTTAAGCACAGACAGGACTTGTGCAAACCCAGAGGTGACTTTGGTGCTCCTGAGATGTTTTCCTGATGGTTATTTTCCACTTGGGTCCCTCCCAGTGCGGCCGAGGCTGTGGTTGGTGCAAAGTTCACAGCATTTCGCTTCCACGCACAGGGCCTTGGCTTATAAATATTCCAGTGGGATTTGACTTTTCAAATCAAAACACAGGCAATCGTTCTCTTTGGAAAGAAAATAAACACTTGCAAAGCTCTTTCTACCAGAGCGAGAGCTGCCGGGGCCGTTCGTTTGCGAGGGGGAAGAGATGCCAAGAGAAGGCAAAACCCGTTGCGGCTCCAGCTGAAATCTGTGCCTGCCATCTGGCAAAAATAAGCAGAAAAGGGGGAAAAAAGAGAAAAAAACAGGGGAAAAAAATCCCCTCTGCAGAGGGCTCACACTGAAGTGCTCAGCGGCAGAGGTTGGGTTTGCTGGATCGCTGAAAGATTGCTTCCCCTTCCCAGGTCAGCCTCACCTCTTGACCTGCCCCGATTCCCTTCCAAAGGAGGTTATCGAGATACAAGACTAACAGAGGATTAAAGGAAACTGAAAATAAAAACAAAACACCCCCCCCTTCCCCCAGCCCCGCTCCCCTCCCCCAAGAAAACATCCTTGCTTTGTTAACCTGACAGTTCAGGGGAGGTGTTGACACAACCCTCCATCTCCGAGGAGCTTAATGTCAACAAATCAGTGTGTTTGGAGTAGCCCTGTCAATGCCATTTACATTAACTTGTCCAACAAGAAATAAAAACAACAATCAGCCATCAAAGACAAAAGGCTTTTTCAGTCATTCTTTGCAAAGTCTTAGGCTGGAAATGTTCATTTTTGGAGGCCGTGGCCCTTTGCTTGCTGAAAACCAGAAACCACCTTTTTTTTTCTTTTCCCCTCCTAAAATACTTTTTGTGCTAATTTTTTTTTCTCCCTTAAAAAGAGAGGTTTTTTTTTAAAAGGAGACCCGAGCATCCCATATTAATGAGCTCCACAGCAGCAGCAGGAACTGACTCTCCCTGGTTAACGCAGGAAGAGGGTGGCCTTGGGAGCCAAATGTTAATTATGCTTTGATTCCCATCAGCGTTTTATTTGCTCTGAGACATTTTTGGGCACTTAGTGGAGCATTTTGGAACTGTGGCTCCAAACCACCATGACGGTTTCATGCAGCACTGGCATGCACCAAAACCCCGGGAAGTTCTCCGTGAACTTTTCCTGCCCCCCGGCAGACGCTGTCCCCACGGCACTGGGGAGGGCTCAGAGTCCCCCAGAAAAGTGCAAATAAATTCCAGGAATTCCCAAAATCGAGTGGTTTTCATCATCTCCCGCAATGCCTACTCCAAAGGAAAAATTAGGGATTGCAAGATCTGGATAAAGCACAGGCTCTCGAGGCCACTCTGTGAGCCAGGATTTTGGGCTGAATTATTTCTGCTGCATGAACTGAGTGTCCAGAGAGGTGCTGGAGGCCTCATCCCTGGAAAAATCTGAGGCCATGGCTCTGGACAACCTGATCCATTTGAAGATGTCCCTGCTTACTGCAGGGGCTTGGAGCAGGTGACCTTCAAGGAGCCCTTCCAACCCAAACTATTCCACACAATCATTGCAGGATTCCCGAGAAATACAGGAAAAATTCAGCCTGAATAGGGAAAAAAACTCCAATCCCAAATCTTGGCTCGAATTCCTTTCAGCTCCTCTCCAACATTGAGTCCCAAGGATTTTCCAAGGCACGTGAGCTGCCCTGGAGCTGTGACCCCACAGAGGTTTTCCTGCAGCTCTGTAGGGACAATGGGATTACTCAGCCCCGTCACGGTGCATTCTGCAGCCTCAGGACTTTGGGCTCTGTTCTTTCCCGTAACAGAACTTCTGGAGGTATAATTTAAGCCCAGGAATTCCAACATGCCTGGGCTGAGGTTCCCTGATGGGCAGGTGGAGGTTACATTCCAGCTGGGACAAAAAGGACAGGAGCAGCTCCTGCTGCTGCCTCCTCCCTGACAAGGACACACATCCAACAAAACTGCACCTTTGCACTTGTCTGAAATCCCATAAATTCAACAGGAATTTGAGTTCATTCCCATTTGAATTTAGCCCAAATCAGCTCTGGATTTCCAAAGCAGACATGAGGACAGCAATGGATGGTGTTGCACACGGAATGAAGGTGCTCCAAGGATGCCTCATCCCAGGATGGAGCACAGTCCTGGAGTTACTGGCAGTGAGGAAATCCTGGAATTCATAGGACCAGGCTGAAAACTCATCTCAAGCAGGGCAGCAGCTCCTCTCAGATCCCAAAATTCCCATGCTTTATTCCCAATCGCACCTCTCGTGCTGATGGATTGGGATGGGTTTGGGATCAGCAGTGTAGGAACAGCTCCACCTTGTCCCCAGAGCCCTGAACATCCCAATCCCAGGTGAATTCCCTCAGAGCTGGAATTCACCCTTCTTGGAGATGTTCTGTCACTCCTCTCCTCTTTCCTGTCACACCTGACACTCATCCCACATTTCTGGGGCTTCACCAAACACCTCCATCATTTTCCTGCATTGCTCTGGACAAATCTCCAGCACTTTGGGAATTTTAATGTGTTCCTGAATCACCCACTGGAAAAAGATTCTTCAACCCTACAAGGACAAAAAAACAGGACACCAAAGGATTTGGAGGCCTTTGGGATGCAGCCTGGTCCTTCCTGGTTTGCTCTCAGCCACCACTGCTCACAATTTGGGTGATCCATCAGCAACATAAGGAAAAATTCCAATAAATATTAAGAAATCCCAGATCTCCAATAAATGTTAAAAAATCCCAGATCTGCAGCTCCCACAAAGCTTTGGACCAGACTTGCAGCTGCAGCAGCTCCCTGAGGAGCCTCCCTGTCTCACCAGGCTTTGGGGAGGATCTGGAGATCAGCTGGGGCTTTTCTAAGCCACTTTGGGAAGACAAAAGAGCTGTCCTGGAGCTTTTGAGACCAATTCGTGTCCTCCCAGCCTCCAGACCAACCCTGAGTGACTCCAAGAGGAAACATTAATATTTAAGGAAGATAAATCACTCCAGGCCCACCTCATAAATCACCGTGGGCATCCCTCCCCAGCTCATCTCTGCTGCTTCATGCTCTGCTGCAGAGCCCAATCTCCTGTCAAATTCCATTACTGGCTCCTGAGTATTCCCAGTGGGATGGGTGGGAGCAGCCTCCAGGTGCTCACCCAGCCCTTTTTTAGGGAGAAATCCAGCAATTTCCAGCCCCTCCAGGCTCTGGAGGGCACCTGCCACACTGCTTGGGGATATTTTGGTGACAAACCTGGCTGGGGAGGTTTGTCTCCCATGGGAAATCAGCTTCCTGCTGCTCCCAGATCTTCCAGCTGGGATGGGGATGCCCAAAGACACAAAACAGGCACGAGGCTGCAATGTTTGGAGATGAAAAACCTCCCAAAACCTCTGGGGGGTTGGGATCTCTTTACAGAGGAGAATCCTGGGGCACAACCAGAATGAAGGACCATCAAACCTTCCCTTCCTGTTTATTCCCAAGCTCATGAAAGATGCCCAGTGTGGGGACTACCCTGGACAACCAGAACCAACAAATAAATCCCAGTTTCAGAAAGAAGGAAAAGATCTCAAATCTTTTTTGCAACAACCACGGGGTTTGGAGGATTTGCTGTTTCAAAATACCTGCTGATCCCAGCTCCTCCTGAGCTCCACACAGCTCAGAACAAATCCCATTTCGAGGAAGAAAAAAAGCTGCTGGAGCAAAAATGACCCTCCCTGGTGATTGGGTTTTTCCTACCAATGAGACCACTCAGCCAAGTGCAAAAAGCAACATAAAGCACATTTCTGATGCAATAACAGCGTAAACACAGAGGACTTCAGACAGCAGAGACAAGAAAGAAACATATGGTGCTTCCAACGGAGCAATTTTGGGATGGGAGGCATCAGGGACTTGACAAACACTTGGAAATGCAGCTGTTGTTTGAGCAAGGCACCCACAGGCTGGATTTTTTTGGAAAAAAAAATCCTGGGTAGCCATAAAGCTGGAAGTTAAAATACCTAAAATAAGGTGGGAGTGAGGGGTGGATGGTGGGCTGGCATAGTTCCCTCAATCCCAAATAATCAGACTTCAAGTATTTGGGGAAACCCAAAGTGTGGTGTGAAACAGTGTTTTTCCTCCAGAAAAACAGAATTTTTCCTCCATCCTCAACAGCACAAGGCCCAATTCCCACCACACCCCATGGAGTTGGAATTCCCAGCCCATCCCAGCCCAGCAGGAAGGCCTGGCTCACCGGGAGGTGGGTGAACACGGCGAAGGTGCTGCGCAGGAAGCCGATGAGATCCACCAGGTAGTCGCTGGCCCTGCTGCTCGGCTCCAGGGCCATCCAGTCGTAGTCGGCCAGCTGCAGGAACTGATCGATCTTCTGGTTGAGGTTGGTGTAGATCTCCTCCTCGGCGGTGTGCCGGGCGTCCTGGGAATGGGACCAAGCTTGAAATGGGGCTCCACAGCACCGAGATCCTACATGGTATGGGGGCTGTGCTCCACCCAGACCCTACACAGGATGGGGGCTCCACAGCACCAAAATCCTATATGGGATGGGGGCTCTGCTCCACCCAGACCCTATACAGGATAGGGGCTCCAATACCACCGAGTTCCTACACAGAATGGGGCTCCACAACATGAAAATCCTACACAGAATGGGAGCTCTGCTCCACCCAGACCCTATACAGAATGGGGGCTCTGCTCCACCCAGACCCTACACAGTATGGGGGCTCCACACCACCGAGATCCTACACAGGATGGGACTCCACAATACAAAAATCCTACACAGAATGGGGGCTCCACAGCACTGAGATCCTACACGGGATGGGGGCTCCACAACAGTGAAACCCTACACAGGATGGGGGGCTTCATGCCACCCAAACCCTACATGGGATGAAGGCTCCACAGCACCCTGTAATGGGGTGGGAGCTTCACCCAACCTTTAGACCAGGAGGTGACACAACCCAAAAGCTCACGAGGAAACCACAAGGCTGCTGCAACCTCGGGCTGGTGGGACAGCAGCCACCAGGTCATGGTGGGTGGGATTGAGGTACGTTCTGCCCCTGGTGTGACCTGGGGACCACGAGGATAAATCCAGGGGAGAGACTGGTTCTGCTGGGGGAAACCTGGAGTTAACAACTCCAAGGTTGGGGTTCAGTGCCTGGGTGGGCCATCCAAGGGCTGATGATCCTTGTGGGATCCTCCCAGCCCAGAACATTCCATGATTCTGAGATGGGAGAGGAATGTCGCACGTGGAAACCCACCAAACCCAGTGCAGGGCTGGGAGCCTGGAGCCTCCCTGCCTAAACAAGGGCAGGACACTCAGCTTGAGGCCAAACAGGTGGACAATGCCAGGATGGACATCCCTGGGGACATGAGACTGAGTTACCCCAAGGCAAAACCTCCCCAGACCATTCCTGCTGTTCCCACCTCTGCATCTCCACAGGACACCATATTTATATGGAATATATTTTATTCCATATAAAGCTACTGAATGAACACTCCTGGGACTAGATTGAATGTCTGGGGAGTCTGGAAATTTCTGTCAGCCCTGATTTTTAGGGATAATGCTGAAAGGAGTGGAAAGACAAAAACAAATTCTGGAAATCTCCCCTGGGTGGAAGAAGAGCCTGGTGTCCATGGCCAGATGTGTGGAACACTGCACTCCAACAGCAAAGTGAAAATCCGCTTAAAAAAGAAATTAATTATCAGGCTTTTGTTTAAAACCTCCTTAATCCTTCAGCTAATTAGGGCTGTAAATTAAGGAGAAAACCTCCCACGATCTCGACAGCAAGGACAAACCCAAAGCGATGGCGTAACCTTCCCAAAATAGGCCAGGATGATCCTTTGGCTCAGAACCAGTGTCTCCAAAGCCTCCTGCAGCAGATCCTGTCCCAGCAGCCACCCAGGGCTCCTCCCTGGGCTGGAGCCACCCCTGCTCACCTTGAAGGTGGTGGTCCCGTAGAGCTTGGTGGTGTGGACAGTTTCGGGCAGGACGTTGGTGATGTTGGTGATGAACTCCTCCAGGAACCTGCAGGACTTCTCCAGATGGGTGGTGTTGATAATGATCTGCACGAGCTGGAAAGGCACGAAAGGCGCTGAGCCGAGGCTGTGCCAACTGCACGGAATGCTGGCGTGAAAAGCTGACGCTGTGCAAACACCCCGAGCTCTCTGAGCTCTCCTCCTCTAACAACACCTAAATCCCACATAATTTTGGGGGGAAGCATTTCCCATGACAGCCGCTAATGCCACGGGAGGTGATTTTTTTGGAAGGGCTTTCCTACATTGAGCCATCACTCAGGGCTCCCGTCAGCGCCGCTCAAACACGGCGCTGCTCCCCAAAAAACTGCCAGGACCAATCAGGAGGCTCCTGGCTGCCAGTGAACCCAAAACACCCCAAACTTGAGTGACTCTGAGCAGCATCACACGGGTGGTGAACAAAGAAACCACGAGATTTTGCTTGGGGTGAGCAGATCTGGTCCAACCCCTCAAGTTGATGGCATTGCTGGGGCTGTCTGGAGCCACCTCCCCTGCAGGGAGGGTTTGGGAAAACTCCCAAATCTGAGGGAGATGGGATTAATCAGAGATTTAGAAGGTGCAGGCACAGAGATTGTGAGGTGACACCACAAAGATCCCAGCAGCCAATTCCTGCGGCGCTGGTGGCGTCAGAAAGGTGATGGTGACACCTTGGGAGGTTCAGCCTGGGTGTCGGGGAGGAAAAGAGACATTGGGAATGTGGTGCAGAGCTGGGAAAGGGTGTCCAGAGCAGCTGTGGGATGTCTGGGAGAAATGGAGAGCTGGGTAGGGAAAGCCGTGGTTGACACGACCCAAGTGAGCAATGATTAATTAAATAATTAATAACCTCTTGTTTAATACCAGAACCCAGAGGTGTCACTAAGGAAGCCACCTGTCCTGGGGACCAGGTGAAGATTTACATGGATTAAAATCATCAGAATCCTGATTTTGTACAGAAAAAAAAAGATGGCCCATGACAAGAAAACCCCAAATTAGGGTTTGTGCTGCAGCAATGTGCTAAAACCACTCAAAGATCACCTGAAAATGAGGACTGCTCCCCCATTCCCTCACACTTCCCACCTGGATCTTCTCTGGTGATCCCTGAAGTCCTCTGACTTTAATTCAGATTTATAACATTCCCCAAAATCAAAAGAGGGCGAAATTCACAACCAACAGCAAATAAAACCCTTCACTTCGCCACAGACCAAAGTTTCTTGCTTTGTACAACAACACTGAGCAGTCCTGTTGTTTTCCAGGCAAATATTTCATGGAATGCTCCAAAACAGGACCTCTAAAGGTGCTTGAAGGAGTTCTGAGGGACCCTATTAACCCTGCCCTGGAATTACACAATCCAGGAATGGTTTGGGTTGGAAGAGATCTCAAAAATCATTTATTCCACCATGGGCAGGGACACTTCCAGAATCCCAGATGGAGCCAACCTGGCCTTGGACACTTCCAGGGATCCAGGAGCACCACAGCTGCTCTGGCAATTCCAGCCTCCCAGCCAGGAATCCCTAATTCCCAAGATCCCAGCCCAAACTCCCCTTTCCCAGTGGGAAGCCATTCCCTGTGTCCTGTCCCTCCAGGTCCCACCTCTGTCAGCCCAACGTTTTTCCTCTTGATGACATTCTGTAAACAGTTGCTCAGGGTCCTGGTCAGCAGCAGATTTGTGGATTTTCTGATCATGTCATCAACTTCCGTGGAGCTGCAGGAAAGGAAAGTGGAAGGAAAGATTTGGGAAATGCTCCATGGAAAGAAAATCACCTGGAATTCTCCTCATCCTCTTTTTCCCAACTCTCCTCACATCAGGATCATCTGTGCAGCACTGGCAGGAGCTGACATTCGATATCTATCAAAATACAACAATTTAGGCCTTTTTGTCCATGTTTCAGTAGGAAAGGTGGATTAACACCTGCAAATCCCACATTCCTGAGCCTCCCATCCAAGAGGAGCTGCTCCAGCCCAAGGAAGAGCCTCCCACGGCATCAGCACAACCCAACAAAAAACTCTCGGGATTTGCACATTTGGGATGTGAGAAAATATCTCTAATGAGTGAAAAACTCAATCGAATCCCCCAGATCTCCCCTCAACCTTCTCAGGGCTTTTCAACTGAATTGCAGAACCACAGAATGGTTTGGGATTGAAAGGATCTTAAAATAAAGTGGAAAAAATTGCAGAAGTGATTGAAGTCACAGGGAATGGGTTTAGAAGGAAACAATTCAATGATCCCTGGATTTCCACACACGGGGGTTCCTCAGCTCCCATCCCCTGGAATCCAGGAATGGTTTGGGTTGGAAGGGATCCTAAAGATCATCTCATTCCCCTCCTGCCTCTTCCCACCATCCCAGGCTGCTCCAAGCCCTGTCCAGGCTGCCCTTGGACACTGCAGGGATCCAGGGGCACCACAGCTGCTCTGGCAATTCCAGCCCAGCCCCTCCCCACCCTCCCAGCCAGCAATCCCTCATTCCCAACATCCCAGCCCAAGCTCCCCTTTCCCACTGGGAAGCCATTCCCTGTCTCCTCTCCCTCCATGCCTTGTCCCCAGTCCCTCTGCAGCTCTCCTGGAGCCCCTTTAGGCCCTGCCAGGGGCTCTCAGCTCTCCCTGGCTCCTTCCCTTCTCCAGGCAACATTCCCAGCTCTCCCAGCCTGCCTCCAGCCCTTGGAACATCAGACTGGAAGCTCCTGCTGCTTGGATCTCTTCCTGGCCCTGGATCAGCCCTGACAGCACCAGGAATTGTCTCCTGCAGCGAGAGGCAGGAGAGGCACAGGGAATTCCCAACGGGAAGGCTGGGAAGTGTCAGTAACTTGGAGGCCCCAGTAAATGGAGCCTCTGACCTTTGGCTCCTCCTGCTCCACCTGACAGAGGGGCCACGGAGCAGGGATTGCCGTAGGAAACAAAAGCAACCCTGAAGGGATCCAGGGAGAAAGGTGGGGAATGCTGGGATGCTGCAACTGCAGGGTGGGAATGGCTTAGGTGGGATATTGGGAAGGAATTCCTGGCTGTGGCTGCCGCTGGATCCCTGGAAGTGTCTAAAGCCAGGCTGGATGGGGCTTGGAGCATTCTGGGACAGTGGGAGGTGTCCCTACTTTTTGTATCCCAAGTTTTTCCAGGACTGGGGCTTTGTTGGCAAAAGAACCCAAACCCCAACCCAAGTCTTGGCAGATCAGGGCTGACATCTCATCCTTCACCCACCATTTCCCAAAGATATTCCCTGCCTTTCCAATGGGAAATTCCACTGGAACAAGCCAGGGAATACTTTTAAAGAACCTCTGATGAACTCAACTTGGAAAAAGGCAAAAGCACTGAGGAGATGAAGGAGTTTTCCCTGTTCCTAATCCAATTAAAAGAGCCAATCACAAAAATTCCACACCCCAAGCTCCAAACTTTCTTCCAACACTTGCAAAGTGAAACAACTTCCACACACACCAGAACTCTCCCAATCCAACACAAGGAGCTGCTTGAACAAAATAATTAGGGGGAAAAAAATAAAATAGGAGCTCTGCTTTCCTCCCAATTCAACAAACACAAGGAGCTGCTTGAACAAAATAATTAGGGGGAAAAAAATAAAATAGAGGAGCTCCGCTTTCTGCCATGGGCTGCGTTTTGCAGGAAAAGGCTTGAAGGGAACTGTCTGGGATAATGATAGCTCCTGTCCCGGATCCTGTGGCAGTTGTGGTGACCTCCAGGCCCCTGTGAGTGACAGGCTGACCCCTGGCACTCCGGGGTGCTCCCAAAATGACAAGGCCAGGGGAAAAAAGAAAGGCAAGAGAAAAGGGAACTCGCTGCCGGCTTTGTAGCTGAGCTTCCTAATAAAACCTAATTCAAGCTGTCAGGGTGAAATGAAGAAAGTGTCAACAGGGGTTTGTGGGGAAATATTCCAAATGTTTGGCTGCAAGAGGCAGAGTGGGGCTCCCCTCCCCCCACTGCTCTGAAAGGGCTGGAAAATCCAATGGAGAGAGGAATTTTAATAATGGGTCCAGGGGAGCCCCGGGAGAGACCCAGGGGGACACTTGTGCTCCCTGTCCTGACAAAGCCAATCATCCCGGGAATGGTGAGGAGCAGGAGACCCACAGCGAGGGAGGGAGAAATGTCTGTGTGAAACCAGAGTGAGGTGGTGGCCCTGGGAAGGGACAGGGCTCCTGCTGGCTATGGGAAGGGACAGGGCTCCTGGGGCCGGGGGGGGGAAAGGGCTCCTGGGGGCCTTGGGAAGGGACAGGGCTCCTGGTGGCCTTGGGGCTCAGAGGAGAAGCTGCCACCACAGCCAGGCTGGGATGGAACCTCCATGAGGGGCAAAGATCCTGAGATTCTGAATGGATCAGAGAAAGCCACAGCTCCGGGAAAAGAGCTGCTCCAGATGGGCATCCCTGGCACAAAGGAGAGCAGGAAAATCCTGGAGAGCACTGGACAGGCACCAGGAGAGCTGCTGAGTTCCCAGACCTGTCCCAGCTTCCCAGCAAAAACAGGGCTGAGAGGGAAGGAAGGGACCTTAAATCCCATCTGGATCCAACACCAGGGACACCTCCCACTGTCCCAGGTGGATCCAGCCTGCCCTTGGACACTGCAGGGATCCAGGGGCACCACAGCTGCTCTGGCAATTCCAGCCCAGCCCCTCCCCACCCTCCCAGCCAGCAATCCCTCATTCCCAACATCCCAGCCCAAGCTCCCCTTTCCCACTGGGAAGCCATTCCCTGTCTCCTCTCCCTCCATGCCTTGTCCCCAGTCCCTCTGCAGCTCTCCTGGAGCCCCTTTAGGCCCTGCCAGGCGCTCTCAGCTCTCCCTGGCTCCTTCCCTTCTCCAGGGAACATTCCCAGCTCTCCCAGCCTGCCTCCAGCCCTGCAGCAGCTCCAGGGCTCCTCTGCACTCTCTCCAGCAGCTCCATGTCAGGTCATGAAGCTCCCAGGAACTCCCCCGACTCAATCCAGCCTCTTGCTTGCCCAGGGAAGGGAAGGAGGATGAATCCTTCCAGCCAAAATCTCCATTTTTAAGCCTCTCCTGAGCTGCAAACGCTGCTGATGCAAAAACAAAGCCCAAACTCGCAGCTGCTGGCAGATGCAGTTGGTTTTCAGCCTCACACACGTACACATGGGTGAAACGAGCATCAAAGCACCTTGGGATGGAGCAGGGAGGGTAAACACATGGAATATTTTGCAGGCTTTAAAAAAAAAATTGCATTATTTGTATATAAACTCCCCGAAGAAACAAGAAAAACAAAAGCACGAAACCAGCAGCCGAAACTCCTTCATGAACAAAAATCCAACCCTCAGAGTCCTCCTGACAACAGTTCCACGGAACCACGGAATTCCCATTCCTTGGGGGACAGTGTGGGCAGGCCTGAGACATTCCAGCAGGCCCTGATCAGCAGCAGCCATCAGAGCCTTTCTACAGGTTCATTAATTTATTAAAATAATGACGCAGAAACACCTTGGAGGAGCAGCCCCTCACTCCTCACACAACCAGGATTGTCCTGGGAGTGTGGAATTCCCTGAAGTGCCTGGATGAGACACAGACCAGCCTGGCCTGGCAGAAGGTGTCCCTGTCAGGGGTCGGAATGAGATGATCCCTAAAATTCCTTCCCACCCAAACCATCCTGGGATCTTCCCCTCTGGGAGAAGATTCAGCCAGCCAGGATCCCACTGCTCCAAGGCCACTTCCAGCCTGGACAGAACTCATCCAAAGGCTGAGGAGAAGAATCCATCTTGGAAATCTCCTACCTGAGGTGCAGATCCTCGGAGAACTTCAGGCAGGCGTAGATGAACTCCTTGATCTGGTTGTAAACCTTGGGCACAAACTCCGAGAAGGGGAACTTCTTTGGGAAGGGTTGCTGCAAAACACGGGAGAGAATTCCAGGGGGAGGGCAGGGACACCCCACAGAGGATTCCGGGTGGGAAAAGGAATTCTGGGATTGAGCAAAGTGCGGCTTTTATCCTGTTTTGTACAAACGCTTCGGCCAAGGGGAAGAGCAGAAAATCACAGATGGAGCAGGAGGGATCTGGGGGTTGGAAGAGGCCCTCATTTCCTCATTTCCATGTTCCTTCATGCCCTCACTCCCTCATGCCCTCACTCCCTCATTTCCACATTTCCATGTTCCCTCACGCCCTCACGCCCTCACTCTCTCACTCCCTCACTCCCTCATTCTCTCACTCCCTTACTCCCTCATTCTCTCACTCCCTCACGCCCTCACTCCCTCACTCCCTCATTCTCTCACTCCCTCATTCTCTCACTCCCTCATTCTCTCACTCCCTCACTCCCTCACGCCCTCACTCCCTCATGCCTTCGCTCCCTCATTTCCACATTTCCATCGCTCCCTCACACCCTCACACCCTCACTCTCTCACTCCCTCACTCCCTCACTCTCTCTCACTCCCTCACTCTCCCTCATTCTCTCACTCCCTCGCTCCCTCACGCCCTCACACTCCCTCACGCCCTCACACTCCCTCGCTCCCTCATGCCCTCACACTCCCTCACGCCCTCACACTCCCTCGCTCCCTCATGCCCTCACACTCCCTCACGCCCTCACACTCCCTCGCTCCCTCATGCCCTCACACACCCTCACGCCCTCACCTCCCTCACTCCCTCACGCCCTCACTGGGAACACCTGGAACACCAAATTTTCCCACCTTTTCCCCCCCATCCCAGCCCAGGCTGGGAGGTGCAGAGTGCAGCAGCAGGAAGCTAAACCCCATGGCTGAATTTTGAGATCCAAACCCTTGACTTGGACCCCCAAGGTGGGATCTGCAGGCTGCCGGATGTGGAGAGCGAGGTCAGGTAGGATTTGGGATTTAGGGGACATTTGGACACGCTTTGGTTTTCCAGGCACACACTTGTGCAAAGGGCAAGATCCACCACTTTTTTAGACTCTTCTTCTCTAAAAATGAGACTAAAACCAATAAAGGTCAATCCCAGTGTCATAAAATGGGAATTAAATGCTAATGGAAGTGGATATTTCTACCTGTGTACTGTCAGGGCTGCTCAGCTGTAACAGAGCACCCTGAAAGGAAAACAAATCACTCTTTCCTCATCCACACCAAGAGAACTGCATCCCATGAAAGGAATATTTGCTCTTTCCCACTGCTTTCCTTTCTCTTTTATTGTTTATGGAGTTTTGGAGTAGATTTGGGGGTTTTTTTGACCCTTTCATTTGCAGTTCTCAATGCTCACGAAGGCTGTGAGGTTTTCCTGCCCCAGCAGCCAGGCCAGGCCAGCCACTTTCCCCATTCCAAGATTTACCTTTTCAAGTTCAGCATCCTGGAATGGGAACTGTCCAACGATTTTCTTATAAACTTCTTCATTTGACACCGGAATGGGGCTGTAGTTATCCGAGTCAAGGATATTTCTGAGGAAAGGAAAGTTAGGGAGACAACTCTGAGGAGAAAGTTTTGCTGCTGGGTCAGGAGATTGCCAGAGGTTGGTGCCAGGCTAAGGTGTGATCCCAAATTCCTGCAGCAGCCAGGGATATCCCAAACCAACCCCAGCTTGGTGATGGAGCAAGGGCACAGAAATATGGAATGGTTTGGGTTGGAAAGCACCTCAAATCCCATCCAGTCCCACCTCATCCATGTTCAGGGACACCTCCCACCATCCCAGGTGGATCCAGGCTGCCCTTGGACACTGCAGGGATCCAGGGGCACCACAGCTGCTCTGGCAATTCCAGCCCAGCCCCTCCCCACCCTCCCAGCCAGCAATCCCTCATTCCCAACATCCCAGCCCAAGCTCCCCTTTCCCACTGGGAAGCCATTCCCTGTCTCCTGTCCCTCCATGCCTTGTCCCCAGTCCCTCTGCAGCTCTCCTGGAGCCCCTTTTCCACAGAATTCCACAATTCTGTGATTAATCCATCAAAAAACTCCACTTATGGCTAAAACCACTCAGTGAGGAGCATCCCAGGAGTTTTCTTTTTTCTTTTCTTGGTCTTACCTGAAGATCCCAGCCCATTTCTTGAGCAGGGTCTCGCTGTACTGCTCCTGGATCTCCAGCAGCATGTCGAACAGCTGGTTCACCGGGAAGCCATAGCCCTGCTGGAGAGGAGAGAGCAACCTCAGGGAATGAGGTCCCCAGCAGGCAGCGGGGGATTGTTGTCTGTATTTAACAGGGGACAGTTCTCCTCTGGGAACAGCCCTGGTGCTGCTGGAGGTGTCAGGGGGATTCACTGAGGGACAAGGAAGGACCCAGAGCCACCAAAGGCCCAAGGCCTGGGGAAGGTGGCCAAGGCTGGTCCTTGCACAGACTCAACCAGGCTGTCCCTCGGGTGATCCACACCCAGAAATGCCCAAAAGGAGCTGGGCCAGCCCTGCTGAGGCACTGAAACCCCTATGGACACTGTGGGATCAGTGCAGGATCAGAGCTGTCCCCATGGCACTGAACCCTAATGGACACCCTGGGATCAGTGGCATCAGGGTTGTCCCCATGACACTGAACCCCAATCACTGATCCCCTGGGATCAGTGGGATCAGAGCTGTCCCCACCCCACATACCTGCAGTGTGTCAGCAAAGAGCACAATGAGGTTCTTCAGGTCCAACACCAGGCCAGGGTCAGAGCAGTAGGACTGCAGAGGGGGCAGAGATGGAAACATGGATCAGAACAAACCCCTGCCCTGAGCCCTGCTGTGGGACTGGGGCACTGATAGGAGCTACCCAGGCCTGGGAGCAGCCCCAAAACAGCCACATTATCCCCCATTTATCCATGAGTGCTGCCCAGGGCAGGGAGGGCTGCCTGAAAAGCCAACTCTCCAGCCTGGAGAAGGCTTTGGGCTGCTCCAGAAGCACCTGGATGTGTCTCGGACTGCCCAGGAGTGAGAGGATCTGGATGCCACCAACGCTGGCACAGCGGGACGGGTGAGGCGCCTCTCATTTAATATTTACTGTGTTGTGTCTGACGGTAATGAAGCATCTCAGCTCAGCACCCACGGCCTGGGCTGAGGGAAAACGTGCTGGATTCCAGCTCCAGGACAAGGATTTCTCCTGCTCAGTGTCCCCAGAGCCACCCCAGGGCTTCCTGCGCTGGCCAGGAGCAGCCAAAACCCTCCCCGTGCTGGAAAATGCAAAGTTTGAGACAGAGGCTGCCCAAATATAGAATCAGCGATCCCAGGCTGGAGAGGGAAGGGGATTTAAAGAGCATGGATTTAAAGCTGACTGGAAACTCCAGAGGAATGGCTCCATTAATCAGACGGAAGGACTGGGAGACACACGTTTTCCATCTCCCTGTCCAAAAGGGAGAGTCAGGAAGAAAGATAATGCCCTGAAGCATCACGAGTGATTAAAGATGTCCCTGTCTGCTGCGAGGAGGAAAATCCAGGGATAAATCTGTCTGCCTTGGAAGGACTGAAAGAGCGTGGGCAAGGTGAGAGGCTCCCTCAAATCCCAGTATGGGATGCAGGGCGCTGGTTTAACTGTGGTGACAGCCACAGCATTGGGAAATCATGGAATTTTTGGCGATTCCAGAGAAACCCTCCCCCGGCAGCCACATCCTGGCACCACTTGAAACAGCCTGGATGGCAACAAAGCTGGGAGCACCAAAAACCCCAGGCTGGGCCTGGCTGCTGCTTTCCCCTGCTGCCAGTGCAGAAAATCCCACTGAAAACCAAAATAAACACAGCTCTGAACCCGGCAGGGTGGTGGAGTTTATCCCCTCGGGAGCTCAGCTGGAAGGAGGCGACTGCTGGGAATGGGGATGGACAGGGAAAACACTGGGAATAATCCAGGGTCCCTCATCCCAGGCCCAGGGAAGAGTCATGGAATGGTGTGGGGTGGAAAAGACCTAAAATCCCATCCAGTTCAATCCCATTCTGCTCAACCAGGCTGCTCCAAGCTTGGGGTTGATGTCCATTTTTTCCCATGTATTCATCCCCTTCCCACAGCGCTCCTTGCTCTCTCCTGAGGTTCCCTCTCCCTGGATTTGGTTTTCCAGCCCATTTCCCAGCCATTAAATTTAAGGAATCAAGATCATTTTTAAGGTCCTTTCCAACCCAAACCACTCTGGGATTCTCTGATTCGGCATCAAACGAGGGGTCAAGTGCCAAAAAGATGCTTTTTCCCCCCAGTTTCTGGGGGCATATTAACTCCCTCCGCTGGTACTCCTCAAAAATTATTAGTGAAATAACAGGGGAAATATAAAACCACTGCTTTACTCTTCAAAATATTGAGTTTTGCAGGGAAATGTGGTGAACTAAGAGGATAAAAAAGCTGGGAAAAGTGAATTATCAGCAAGTCTTTGCGTTGTGCTTTTAAACAGCCATCGGAAAAAGGGGGAAAACGAATCCTGGAAAAAAAAAACAGCATTGCAGCATGTCAAGGAGAGTCAAGCAACAGCTGAGCATTCCCAAGCTTTTACTCACGGAGTGAGTCCTCAGGGCGGCGATGGTTTTGGACAAAGCCATCTCCCACAGCTCATCAATATAAGCCCGATCGACCAGGCCCTGCGTCGTGTGCAGGATGTGATCCTCCACCACGAAAAACCTACAAACCAGCACAAAACGCCATCAAAACCCCCAACTGCAGAGATCAAAGGAGATCCCCTAACCCCTCGGGCCATGCTGAACATCCAGGGGTTCTGGGCTTGTTGGGGATTTGTCAAATCTGGGCAGCACCAAGCAGTTTATTGCTCTGTTTTTAACAGCACTGGGTTGGATGAGGGAGGTAAAACATTCCCAGTGCCACCCTGGGTGAATGTAAAGGCAGAATTCCCCCTCTCCACCTCGTTATTCCCACAAGAACCACGGATTAAGCTGCTCCAGCCAGCAGCAATCCCATTACAATGGGGTAAAAAGCCTTAACTGCAGGGAAAAATGCATTATCTGCAGGGAAAATGCTCTAACTGCAGGGAAAATGCTTTATCCGAAGGGAAAATGCACCAACTGCAGGGAAAATGCTCTGACTGCAGGGAAAAATGCTTTATCTGAAGGGAAAATGCTCTAACTGCAGGGAAAATGTTCGAACTGCAGGGAAAGTGCTCTGACTGCAGGGGAAAACACTTTAACTGCAGGGAAAAATGCTTTATCTGAAGGGAAAAATGTATTAACTACAGGCAAAAATGTTGTAACTGCAGGGAAAAATGCTGCAAATTCAAGGAAAATCCTCTCCCACCCAGCTCCACCGAGTGCTCCCAGCCATTTCCAGACAATCAACTGACTCCAATCCCCAGTTATCAAATCTGCTGCTCCAAAAGAAAGTGTTTTCCAGGGAATGAGGGTGAGACTGGGCATTTGAAACAGCAGAACACAAATTCCCAGGTGTGTTTTCCAGGGAAATTCAGCCCAGGAGCAGGGAGCAGCACATGTGGAATTTGTGATGGTTCTAGTTAGATATTGGAATTATCCTAGCTGGAATTATCCTCATTAGCTGATAAAACAACAAATCCTATCCTATTTTTATGGATTGGTAGCCTTTGGAATTCTCCTCTTGGAGCTCGGTTTTGGAAGATTTCTGTCAAATTTGAGTGTGACAAAGAGCAGCTCCCAGGAATGAAGAATCACCTTCTTCCCCAGGAAAACAATTAAAGAATAATTATTCAATATTCCAGAACCATTCAGGCCCATTTGTGTCATTAGTGGGGCAAGTAGATGCACATAATCCACATGGATTATTTCTCCTCAAATTCCCAGAAATTCCCAAGCTGCTCCAAGAGCTGGCAGCTCCCTCTAGCTTCTCCCACAGCTCCTCTGTGCCCCTTAGCGACACAGCAAAGTGGCTAAAATCCACCCTACAACACTTAAAAAGCACAAACCACCTTTTTTTGTCCCGTTTTGGCTTCAAGGACCACCAGAAATATCCCCATTCCCTCCTCTCCCGTTTTTTTCCGGGCTCCTCACCAAGCCAGGGCTCACATTTTTAGCAGGGCTGTGTATAAAAAGGAACACCTACCCTACAATTTGATTGAAATACTTCCTGTAGCCATCTAAGGTTTCGTGCTGCAACGAAGAGAGAGGGAGCAGAGGTTAAAACCCAGGTGGCCAAGGGCAAAGGGAGGTTTTAGGGATGAGCCAAGGGCAGCAGGGATAACATTCCAGGTTGGGAAAAGCGGGATGAACTCACCATGTTGGAGGGAGGCTGCAGCACCAGCCGCGCTTGTTTTCTTCTCTGCTTCCTGTAGTAGCTCTCAAAGGTCTCCCGAGCTCCCTGGAAAATGGGAAAGGGCATTTCAGGCACTGGGATGTGAAGAGGAAATTTGGGATAGAAATCATGGAATTGGGAAAGCACTCATGGAGTCCAAGCACTGCCCTGGCCACCACTGCCCCATGTCCCCAAGTGCCACATCCACAGGGCTCTGAAATCCCTCCAGCCATGGGGACTCCACCAGGGCTGGACAGTCCTTGCCAGCAGCAATTTCCCCAAAATCCACCCTCAGCCTCCCCTGGCCCAGCCTGAGGCTGTTCCCTCTCCTGCTGTCCCTGTTCCCTGGAGCACAGCCTGACCCCATACCCGGCTGTCCCCTCCTGGCAGCAGCTGTGCAGAGCCACAAGGTCCCCCTGAGCCTCCTTTGCTCCAGGCTCAGCTCCTTTCCAGCTCCCTCAGGAGTTCTCCAGACCTTCCCAGCTCCGTTCCCTTCCCTGGACACCTCCAGCCCCTCAGAGCTGTCCCAGCACAGGGCACAGGCACTGCCCTGGCCATGCTGCCACATTTCATATCCAACCCATCTGTGGAACTTCCCTCCAAAATTCCATCCAAATATCAGAGGATAAGGAATTTTTCTCAGAACACCAAATCCAAACCCAACTGCTCAGGTACAGAACAGCTGACGGATGTCCCAAACCCTGTTCCCATGTGCCTGTGCAGATGTGGGATACAGAGGGATGTGTCCAGCTCCGTTCCAGACCATCCTTTGGACAAATGTCAGATTTATTTGGCCATGGAGGCAGTGGAACAAGCAATGATGGGGTCAGCAAAAAGCAAGAGAGGCCAATGGACACCAAATCCTTCCTGGGGACAGAGCAGGGCAAGGACACAAAGAGGGAATCCAAGGCTGGATGGGGCTTGGAGCAGCCTGGGATAGTGGGAGATTCCCTGTCCATGGCACTGGGACTGGATGGGGTTTAAAGATCCCTCCAACCACCCCATCCTGGGATCCTGTGAATCCCAGAATGTGCCCATGTGGAGCTCAGCACTTCATAGGACAACTCCATAGAGCTGGGGAAAATAAATTTTGGGTTTATTTCTCTGGGCTTGGCTGTGGCTCTGAGTTTCCAGGGAATGTTCATCCCACCAGCTGAACCTCCAGCTCCTTTATGGGCATCACCCCCAGTGACTGGTCCATGGGCTCTGCTCTAGGGTGGTTTTTGTCCCAAACCAGGCTCCACCTGGCCATCCCAACCCCTGAGATCCCCAAAATCCCAGGATCTGCTGCAGTGCTCCACCATTGCCCCCCAGGCCATCCAGCCCTGGATGTTTCATCCCTGCCCGTTCCTCCCTCCCTCCCTCCTCCACACCCTCCCTGTTTTCTGTCTGAAATTGGATCACAAACATTGCAGGGAAAGGGACAACGTCTCGCTTTGAACTCTCAGGAGCCAAGGGAGGGAGAAAAAAAAAAAACTAAAAAAAAAAACCCCAACACAACTTGGCCTCATTTAGAATTCACAAAACAAACAACACGCAACAACAAATATCACCTGAGAGAGGCACCAGCTGTCAACCTGCTCCTCTCCAGAAAATAAATTAATTAAAAGCCCAACCTGATGGTAATTTAATGATTCCCCAGCTGTTGTGGTGTTATACAATCAGGCTGCCTCGGGATGCCCTCAGCTCCCAGGGCTTATGAAATGTCTGCAGAGAAAGCCTGAGGAGCCATAGCCTCACTTGATCCTTGTTTTAACCCAGTGCAGCTCCAGGCTCCAGCAGGAATCAGCCTGGGGATGTGCCCAGAGCTCTGCCACCTAAATCTGCCCTTCCCAGAGGTGCTGAAATCCACCAAAAACCTTCCCAGGTGCTGAAATCCATCCCAAAAACCTTCTCAGGTGCTGAAATCCACCAAAAACCTTCTCCGGTGCTGAAATCCATCCCAAAAACCTTCTCCGGTCTGAAATCCACCAAAACCTTCTCAGGTGCTGAAATCCATCCCAAAAACCTTCTCCGGTGCTGAAATCCACCAAAAACCTTTTCAGATGCTAAAATCCATCCCAAAAACTTTCTCAGGGGCTAAAATCCATCCTGAAAACCATCCTCTGGTGGTGAAATCCACCCAAAAAACCTTTACAGGTGTTAAAATCCATCCCAAAAACTTTCTCAGGTGCTGCAATCCATCTGATAAACCTTCTCAGGTGCAGAAATCCATCCCAAAAATCTTCTCAGGTGCTAAAATCCATCCCCAAAACCTACCCATGGGCTAAAATCCTTCCCAAAAACCTTCTCAGGTGCTAAAATCCAACCCAAAAACCTTCTCAGGGGCTAAAATCCATCCCAAAAACCTCCCTCCCACCATGCACTGCAAGGAATTCACAGATTTTTAACATGGATTTTTGTCCCTGAATGATGATTTTCATCCTGGCTGAGGCCAGGGGGGCTCAGGACAAGCAGCTCCTGATCCATGCTGGGCTCATCCAGCCACTTCTGGATCACAAATCCCAGCTTTTCCCCAGACCCAGGTTAAGGATCAACTTGAACCTATGAGAAATCTGACATTTTAAGAGGGATTTTAGAAACAGAAGCTGCGAACCAACATTTCTCTGTCAGGTCTTCCCAATGCTCCCAAAAGCTGTTTCCCTCAGGAAAGGGAAGGCAGAAATCAGGGATCTACAGGTGAGACCAGAACAAGGAGGATTATTATGATTTTTATCAAGCTAAGAGATAAAACTAGGTGATTTAGGAAGTGATTAATTCAGAGCAGGGAGTTTGAGCTTCTCTCCAAGGCCTGAAGTTGGTGATTCTCGGGATTTTGTTGTCCACCTCCTTTCCACCACAGGAAAACCAAGGAAAAAGGGATTGTCCTGTTCCCATCCCCCCACTGAGAAGATCAAATAAAGGGATTTATGGAATTCTGCTGGGCCTTGGCTCCCAGAACCTCCACAGGCAGCACAAAACCCCCTGATCATCTCCATTCTCATCAACTCAGCCCTGGTGGCAGCACCGAGACCTTGGAATGAAGGTGAAATCCACCATTAGGCTGGAGAGAATTAACTAAAACATTGATTTTTTGGGGCAAATTTAAAACCAAAGGTGTTTTTTTAACCCTTTCCTTAAGAAATGAACGTGTGGCACCATCAGAGGCAGGAGCACAGCGAGGCTGAGCCAGCACCAGCAGCACCATGGTTGGACACTCACAACACCCAAACACCTCATTTGGATTTATGCAACACTGCCTGGCAACTAATGAGTATTTAATTCATTAGTGAACAGGCAGAAGCTGCCACTTCCCCAGTGTTTTGTGGAGGCCTCAAGGACCTGCTGGGATATCTAGGAGCAGCTCATCAGGAGCAGGAGGCCTCAGCCAGATTTTAGGAGCAGATTTTGGAGGTTTCTGCTGAGGCTGCACCAAGACAGAGCTGGGAGCATTCCTGAGGGATCCTGTTCTCCCCAGCCCTCCATGCTTTCCTTCGGGAAACAAAGGACAAGAGCTCATCCCACACGTGGCTGAACTTCCAGTCCCACCATGACTGTGTCCCACCCTGGATTTTCCTGTCTGTTCACTTCTGCAGGAAGCTTCTCCATTCCACAGAATTTCAGGCTAGTTTAGGTTGGGAAAGCACCTTAAATCCCATCCATTCCCACCTCATCCATGGCACAGACACCTCCCACCATCCCAGGTGGATCCAGGCTGCCCATGGACACTGCAGGGATCCAGGGGCACCACAGCTGCTCTGGCAATTCCAGCCCAGCCCCTCCCCACCCTCCCAGCCAGCAATCCCTCATTCCCAACATCCCAGCCCAAGCTCCCCTTTCCCACTGGGAAGCCATTCCCTGTCTCCTGTCCCTCCATGCCTTGTCCCCAGTCCCTCTGCAGCTCTCCTGGAGCCCCTTTAGGCCCTGCCAGGGGCTCGGAGCTCTCCCTGGCTCCTTCCCTTCTCCAGGGAACATTCCCAGCTCTCCCAGCCTGCCTCCAGAATCCTGGAGGATCCTCCTCTGGATTTTCCAGCAGTTCCCACCATTCCCATGGTGAATTCTCCTCCAGTTCCTGGGGCTCAGGGAAGCAGGAGAACCACAATTCCCAACCCCATCCCTCAGCTCCTTCCCCTCAGGGACAAACCCCAAGCCAGGTCTCCATCCCTGTTTTACCAACAGCTTTGAGGAAGGCGAAGCCTCTGAACAACTTCATCACAACCTCTGAAATGTAAAATCCCTTTGGAATGACTTCCAGAGGAAAAACACGTTTTCCAGAGGCAGGAGAAGCAGCAGTGATCCGAGCTGGCCTGGAGATGCCACAGGAAGGTCTCACAACGACCTGACCCCATCCCTGGCTGGATTCTCCTCAGCCTCTGAAGGTTTTGGATGTCACCTCCTTGTTCCAGCCCAACAAATGGCCTGAACTGCAGCTGAAGGGAAGGAACAGCAAAGACCTTTGAAACCATTCCCAAAAAATCTCACAGAATCCTGCTCACATTTAGCAGTTTCCTGATAATTTATGGCCCAGGGACCTGCCAGCGTGACCAAAACCATCCCCTCCCACTGCACTGCTCCCTGGGTTTTCTTTCCTGAGCTGTTTTTGGCTGCCCCAGGAATCAGGGACTCTCTCACCAGAGGTTCCTCCAACAAAAAGCTTGTCCTCCCCAAAACCCCTGTCCTGACCCTGCTCCCATTTTTCATCCTCCCCGTTTCATCCCTTTCTCTAAAGTGCATTCCTCCCTCATCTCCCCAGATATTCTCATTGCTCCCATATTACATCCTCGTGAAAATGGAAAATATTTCTTCCTCTTCGTGGCAGTTTGAGCTCAGACCACCCAGTTTCCCACATTTGATCTGTTTAGGACTATTCAGCTCCTCAGGTCTCCAGATAATCCATTACTCCTCTGTATTCCATGTCTGAATCCTGTTTTCCTCTGGATGAAAAAACCCAAAAATGCGAAAACCAAGCAAACACATCAACCACACCAAAAATCTTCCAGAGCAGCCATGAGAGCCGGAGTTTTCTGGGCTCCTCAGCTGAAACTCCAGGTAGGATTTGTATTTTAATGCTGCTGGAAGTGAGAGGACAAGAGGAAACAGCATCTTGGGAAGGTTGAGGTCGGATATCAGGGAAAATTCCAGCATGGAAAGTGTGGTCAAGCATTGGGGGAGCCCAGGGAGGTCTGGAATTGCCATCCCTGGAGGGATTAACAGCCCTGTGGATGTGGCACTTGGGGACATGGGCAGTGGTGGCCTTGGAACAGCTGGACCCAATCCTAGAGGGCTTTTCCAACCTCAGTG
Source organism: Entomyzon cyanotis (assembly GCA_024500445.1). Taxonomy (NCBI): domain Eukaryota; kingdom Metazoa; phylum Chordata; class Aves; order Passeriformes; family Meliphagidae; genus Entomyzon; species Entomyzon cyanotis. The sequence continues at coordinate 935,159 of JAKEPQ010000146.1, read as the reverse complement.
ATCCCATTAAATCCAGCAGAAAATCAGCTCCTTTTCCATCCATCCGCTCCGTTTGAATCCCATTTTCACCCAACTCTCAACCCCTCCGAGGGAGCAGAACAATCCCAAGCTGTGCTCCCAAAGGACCCAATCCTTGTAATCACCAGTCCAGGAAAAACCCTCAATAACACCTCATATTTGTAAAATTACCGGGCAGGACTTTCCTGCTCAAATTAGCCCCGGAGTTCACAGAGTTGGCAGGGAGAGGGGGATAATTAAGAGCGGGATGAACACCACAGAAGGGAAAACAGAGGATAATCACAAGAAAGCAAAAACAGCAGCTGAACAAACCCAAAAATGTTTCGGGATTCGGGAGCAGCGTGGAGCTGGGAGCCAAGCGGGCTGGGATTACACCACGAAAAGTGTGCTCCAGGTTTGATTCTCCAGGAATAATTCAGATGCCCGGGAGAGTGGGATTTTTGGAATTCAGGTGACAATGGTTTGGAGCACAATTTCTCCTCAGAAATGCAGAAATGCACATTGTGTACTTCACATTATGGTATTTCCTACCTGGACAACGCAGGATATCCATAACCCAACATTCCCTTGGGATATGGGATGGCCTGAGCCATCCCAAATCCTTCCCACTTGGAACATCATTAATCCATTCCCTAAAGATCAGTGAATCTCCTGAGCTCTTCCATTAAAATTCCATCACAACAACAGCAAGGAAGGGGATGTGCTACAAGATCTGCTGAGAAGGTTCCTCCTTGGAAAACCCAGGTTGTGTCAGTTTATTGTGGATATAATGACACCAGGGAAATAAATCCACAGAATCCATGGAAACAGCCCAAATTCACCTGAACAGCCCAATTTTCCATCCACTGGAGGAGGCTTTTGTACCCCCCCCACCCACAGAGCAGCAAAATAATAAATAATAGTAATTTAAATAATCAGGGATTAACTCAGCTTTAATTCCGTGTCTGGGGAATCCCAAACCCAGCACCCACCTGGATTTATCAATGTGTCAGCACTAAAATCATAGAATTACAGAATGGTTTGGGTTGGAAGAGGCCTTAAAGATGATCCAGTGCCACCCCTGCCATGGCAGAGACACCTTCACTGTCCCAGGCTGCTCCAAGCCCTGTCCAACCTGACCTGGGACAGCAAGGAAAGCTTTCCATGAGGCCCATGAAAAGTGGGATTGAGGAACAGGAATTCTGGGACTGAAGAACAGGAATTCTGGGATTGAGGAACAGGAATTCCAGGACTGAAGAACAGGAATTCCGGGATTGAGGAACAGGAATTCTGGGATTAAGGAACAGGAATTCTGGGACTGAAGAACAGGAATTCTGGGATCTGCTCCCTCCACATCTTCTCCAAAGACCTGCAGAGCAATGGACAAGGTCCCACCCACTTTGGAGATGCCCAAATTTGGTGAAAACTCCACAGATTTGAGGGCAGGGCTAACATCTGGAGAGGTCTGGGCAGGTTGGAAGAACAGCCCAACACGGTGACATCCAAAAGGACAAATCCCAGTGGAAAGGAATCCTGAACCCCTTGCAAGGACACCAACTGGCACCACTGGTTTGGAAGCTCCTCTGAGGATGAAGATGGGAAGTTCTGGGAGAAAGGAAGTTTTTCCACAGGGAGAACAGTCAATATCCCTGACACTGGCTCAGGTGACCCCTGGATGGATCTCTGGCCATTCCCTTCAGAGTTGGACTCCACAACCCCTGTGGTTCTCTTCCAACTCAGAACATCCCACAGTTCCACAGAGAAGCACAAAGAATTCCCAAAGGTGGATCAGGATCTCCACCCTTGGAACCTCTCGAGGTCCTGATGAACCTGGTCTGATCTCCCAGCTCCAAGCAGGACTGGAGACCTCCTGAAGTCCTTTCCCACAGAGGTGGCCTGATCCTGGGAGACCCTAATGTCCAACCAGGCCACACGGAGCTCCTGGAGCCTCGGAGTGTTTCACACACAAATGTATTTCATTCTGATCACCAACCCTCTTCTGTGTTCTGGGGAAGGAAAGGCCAGAATTGGGGCCAGAATCCCATTTCAGGTGAGGTGGGGTTTAGTCACAGTTTAGGTGATTTCAGTCTCATTCCAACAAAAATCTGAATTTCTTTCCCCCCACGTCGTGAGCAGAGCCCTGGGCTGTGCCACCCTGAGACAATCCCAGCTCAGGGCTTCATTTGAATTTGGCTGCAAGTGCCAAACAGCTCCTGGCATCATATCCACCCCAAAATCCAACCTGGATCCCACCTCGGCTCCCCTCTCATAACCCCAGAGTTTCATGGAAAAACCCCAAACCAAACCCCAATGACTCAACAGCTCACAGCAGCAGCTTGCATGGGACAGATCTTATCAAAAGCAGCACAGAAGCTTTAAAACCTTACAAATCACCCTTTTTTACCCCAAATCAGTGAAAAGGGCAGGTTGTTTCAGGAGAGGTGATTGTCCAGCATTTAGACAAACACCAGGAGCTTCCCACCGGCCAGGAAGGAGCTGCCAAAAAAAACAGCCCAGAAAATAATCCCAACATGCCCCAGAGATCCCTGCAGATAAGAGAACCCAAATAGCCACTAATGAGGCACAAAGAGTCCGACTCTGGAGCAGAAAATGTTATGGAAAACATAAATATTCCCGGCAAATCTCACGGAGCACATGGATGCATCGCAGGTGCTCAGCAGGGGAAGCTTTGCCGAGCTGGGATCAAACAGGAGGCTCCTGTTTGTTGACTGTAAACACCCCCTCGATACCGAAAACATGGAGATGAAGTGCAGCAGGAATTGCGTGGGGGGAAGAGAGAGTGGCTGGAAAAGGCCTCTCCTCCCACCAGCCCGGCCCAGCCCTGACCCCGACCTGTGTCCTGAATCGAGGAGCAGCCACTCGCTCCTTCCTCGGGCGTTGAATCCCAAATTTCACAGGGAATTTCACATTTTGGGAGCTTCAGAGCTTGTATCCAACACCAGGGCATGGTTCCCTCCTGATTTAATGGGCTTGGAGTTAAGCACTTAAAAATTAATTAATTCAGAGCTGGTGAAGAGGAAGGAGGCCAAGAAGGAAAGGTGATCCCAAAGGAAAGGAGGCTCCAGGGGTCATGAGAGTCCCTGGAAGTGTCCAAGGCCAGGCTGGACAGGGCTTAGAGCAGCCTGGGACAGTGGGAGGTGGCAGGGGTGGCACTGGATGGGATTTAAGGTCCCTTCCAACCCAAAATATTCCAGAGTTCCATGAAATGACCTCCAACACAGAACCAGGCAGAGCCACGAGAGCAGAAAGCCAACCTGAAAAGGTCCATGGAAGATCCACCTCTCCCTTCCCTCTCTCTCATCCCTGGCTTGGCAAATTAATTCAAACCAAACTCCGAAAGCATCAAAAATTTACGAGGCAAAAGGGAGAAGAAAACCAAGCTTGAAATCTGGGTGCAACAAATTCAGTGACCTCTCCAGCTCCACTGAGCCTGAGCTACTGGCCGGGAAAACAGGGAACAGAGGGACAACAGGGAACACACGGATAAGGAACACATGGCCATCAATACATCAGGGAACTGTTTTAAACCCAGTTCTCTCCAGGAGGAACTGTTTTAAACCCAATTCTCTCCAGGGAAAATTGTTTTAAGCCCACTTCTCTCCAGGGGAAGAAGCTGCAGGCTTTTCCTCAGCTCAGGAGCAAAAGCCACTGCTCATCCCAGCTCCTGCAGCTGCTCCAGGCAGTTTCTCCCGCTTCCCGCCGGCCATGGAATAGTTAACCATGAGGGAAATAGGTGAGATTCCCCTCTTTTCCCCCCTCCTTCCAAGGCTGACACCCAACCCCTCCTCTGTGCAAGGAGCAGAGCTCCTTCCTCCCTCAAACCAGGCCATTCCCCATCGCAGAGCCCCATTGTTCCCAGCCGCGGCGATGGGAAGCAATATCCATTTTCCATTTAGAGCAAGGCAAAGCCTTTAATTTCAGCCTCCTGCCTGCAGCTGGAGTTCCCTTTTAACTGCTGGGCCACGGAGTGAAGACAGTTTTATATGGAGGGAAACGCTGCAAAGGCCACTTTAATATGGTCACATGTGGGAAGGGGGAGCTTTTCCGAGGGCCTGGTAATGAGGGGCAGCGGGATATTGCACTTCCCATCTGGCTGCTCGGCACAGCAGGGACAAGGCTCTCCTGGCTTTTTAAGGACAGGCCCCACTGCAGTAAAACAAAACACACCCAAAAAATAAAAACCCGAGGAGTAAAGCGTGAGGAGGAGATGCCCTCTAATGTTCGAGGCTGGCAGCACATCTGTGGAACGGGGAAAAATTGGGAGAGCGGGGTGGGGAGGAGGCAAAGCACCGTGGTTTGGGGTATCCTGAAGTTTTGGGATCACCCCACACACTGAGGTGTCCCAGGGCTCGGCTGCTTGGCCGTGGCCACCTGTGATTGTCTTGGCGTGGCCTCAGAGTGACCCAGAGAGGTCCTTACTGTCCCATCCTGTCCTCTCCTCTCCTGTCCTGCCTGCTGCCCCACAGCTCCGACAGATCTGCTCGGGAAAGACTGGGGAGCAGCGTTTGGAGAGGGAAAACAGGGCTGATTAACGAGCCTGGCTTGGGGAATCCAGCGTTGATTCATGGAATTCCTTCCCAAAGGGCCTTTGGAGCAGCCGGGTCCTGTCAGAGCCTTCCCAGCTCCGGCTAATTAAGCGTTAATTGACTGCTGCTTTGCACAACCTCTGACCCGGGATGGCCAACGCTGGGCTTGGGATAGCAGAGGAGTTTCCATCCCAAAAGAGCATCCCAGGGATGCGATGGGCTGGGATGAATCTGAGGGATGGGAAGGCTGGAGATGAGCTCATCTCACTCTGTCTGGAGTAGAAACCAAGGTTGGATGAGGTGGGAATTGTGTCCCTGTGCCCTGCTCAGGTGAGAGCTCACCTGCAGAGCTGCCCAGCCCTGGGCAACAGCAGAAGGAGCTGCAGCTGCTGCAGAGAGTGCAGAGGAGCCCTGGAGCTGCTGCAGGGCTGGAGGCAGGCTGGGAGAGCTGGGAATGTTCCCTGGAGAAGGGAAGGAGCCAGGGAGAGCTCGAGAGCCCCTGGCAGGGCCTAAAGGGGCTCCAGGAGAGCTGCAGAGGGACTGGGGACAAGGCATGGAGGGACAGGAGACAGGGAATGGCTTCCCAGTGGGAAAGGGGAGCTTGGGCTGGGATGTTGGGAATGAGGGATTGCTGGCTGGGAGGGTGGGGAGGGGCTGGGCTGGAATTGCCAGAGCAGCTGTGGTGCCCCTGCATCCCTGCAGTGTCCAAGGGCAGCCTGGATCCACCTGGGATGGTGGGAGGTGTCCCTGAACATGGATGAGGTGGGACTGGATGGGATTTAAGGTGCTTTCCATCCCAAACCATTCCATGCTCCAGCATCCCTCAAAGACACCTCCACAGCCCTGGATCCAAGGCGTTCACAGGGAACATCCCAAGCATTCCTAGGAGCCCAGATTTCAATCCCTGGGGCAGAAACCTCCTGTGGTTTTCACCAAGTCTTTCCTGCTGTGCAATCCCTCCCAGGGAGCCAAACCCTTGGATCTGGAGCTCCAGCCCCTCCTGCTGGCTCTGGGATGAGGTCTGACCCAGCACCGATCCCAGGACACTCCGGAGGATCCCAGCAGCATTCCAAGGATCCCAGGATGCTCCAAAGGATCTTGGGATGCTCAACAATGGAAGATCTGTCAGGGCCAGCCAGCATCAGCACTCATCTGTTTTCCATAACTCCAGCTGACCCAAACTCCATGCCCTGAACAAGTAGACTGTGTTTTCCATCTGGAAAACTCCATGGAGCAGCTCCTGCTTCAGCCTCTCCCTCCCTGCTGGAATCAGCCTTTGGAGAAGTTACAAAGTAAGAAGATGCTGACAGACATTTCCTCGTTATCCCAAATATTTTCAGCTCGGATTTTTGGCTGTCCCTTCCCATCCCAGGCACCCTGTGAGGTTAAACATCGCAGGATGTGGCACAAGGAAAATCCCAACCTGACATTTCCAGGTGTAAAAATGAGTGGAGCTGCATCCCAAACACCCTGAGATGTGGCACAAGGAAAATCCCAACCTGGTGTAAAAATGAGCAGAGCTGGATCCCAAACACCCTGGGATGTGGCACAAGGAAAATCCCAACCCAAAAAAATCCCAGCCTGGTGTAAAAATGAGCAGCGCTGGATCCCAAACACCCTGAGATGTGGCACAAGGAAAATCCCAACATGACATTTCCCTGTGTGTAAAAACAAGCGGAGCTCGATCCCAACCCGGGGCCTGTTTCATGATATATTTAAAATCCATCAAAATTTTATCAGGAACGAGCTGCCAGGGAAACAAACAGATTCAGGACAAGCCCCACAGGGTTTTCCATGCGAGGTCACCATGCAGAAAACCTCTGGAGGGCTCTGCTGGTGGGGAAGCTCCGTGTGTGGCTCCAGAAAAAGCTGGAAATCGGTCACGAGCCTGGTAAGGAAGGATCCAACCCCCTGAGTTATCAGCTCTGTCAGAAATCCCATCCTTTTGGGGGAAAAATGACCTCAAATCGGAAAAAATGAGGGATGAGTGTTTGAGGAGGATGAAGGATGGGAGCTGAGAGGAGGAAGGAGCAAGGATAAGAAGCAAAATGTGTGGAGTGGAATGGAACACAACAGCACCAAATCCCACCCTTTTTCCACAGTGCTGGGGGGTTTATCTCCCAGAGAGCCAAAAAGATCCCAAAATGGGGTTATTTCCATGAGGAGATGGTGCTGGAGATGATTTGAGGTCAAAGCCCTGCATTTTCCCCCTCCCTGGATCCCTTGGGATGGAGCAGATGAGCTCCCATCCTGCACACCATGCCAGCCAGGAGCCTCAGCTCCTCCTGCAGCTCTGCTGGGAAGTGTTTGGGTTGGAAAAATCACGTTTGCATATTTGTTATTGTGTTCTCCCATGGCGGAACGGGGAGGGAATGGTGGGGGAGCAGGGAGAAATAAAAACAGGAGAAACTCCTGAATTAACCTCCTGTTCCAAGCACGTCCAGCATGAGCTGCACCCTCTGTACTGGGAAAAGCACATCCTAGCAGCCCTTTTCCAACTTGGATTGTGCCCCTCTGGAAGGCAATAATCCATAAAAATGGATCCAGAGCTCAGAGCCCCTGGCAGGGCCTAAAGGGGCTCCAGGAGAGCTGCAGAGGGACTGGGGACAAGGCATGGAGGGACAGGAGACAGGGAATGGCTTCCCAGTGGGAAAGGGGAGCTTGGGCTGGGATGTTGGGAATGAGGGATTGCTGGCTGGGAGGGTGGGGAGGGGCTGGGCTGGAATTGCCAGAGCAGCTGTGGTGCCCCTGGATCCCTGCAGTGTCCAATTCCAACCAACTCCAACCAATTCCAACCATTCCACCTGGATGCAGACAGTGCTGTGGTTGTCAGGGTGTCCCAGGGCCCTTTGTGACACACAGGCTGGGCTGTGCCCTGAGCCCATTGTCACCCCAGGGGACACTGCCAGGAAGGCCCCTCCCTTGGAGACAGTAGTTCCAGGGATCCCTCAGAGGCTCCCCCTGGTCCCTCTGAGGTTTAGGACCACAGAGATGGCAGAGAAGGCAAAACCCAAACCCCAGCCCAGCAAGAAGCAGGCCAGCCCCCGGAGAAGGGGCCAGGTGAGGGCCAGGGGATGGGGACAGCACGGCACTGCCTGGGGACAGGGATGGGATTGATGTGCCAAGGCCTCCTTCCCATGGCTCCTCCTGCCTGCAGCTGGGACATCGGGAATAACTGGTGGGACACAGGGAATAATGGGTGGGACATGGGGAACCACAAGTGGGACACAGGGAATGGCAGGAGGAATATAGGCAGCTGAAGGTGGGACACAGGGAACCACAGATGGGACATGGGGAATTGCAGGTGGGACACTGGGATCCATAAATGAGACACAGGGAACCACAAATGGGACACAGACAGGTAAAGGTGGGACACAGGGAACAAACTACAAGTGGGATACAGCAAATAACGCAGGTGGGACACAGCTGCAGGAGGGACACAGGGCAGCCAGTGCCAGACCTTGTGCCCCCATGGCATGAGGCTGCCAGGGCCACTCAACCCAGAGAGCCCATGGGACACCGGGAGTGGTGGCAGAGCCATCGGGAGACCCATGGAGATGGCACCAAACCCTCCCCAAGCCCAGGAGCTGGGACAGCGCCAGGGCCAGCCTCGCTCAGCCTCTGTCCCCTGCAGGTGGCCCTGCCCTACGCCAGGCTGGCCCACGAGGGGACAGCGGCCGCCCGGCCCATGTGGGACCCTGGCCCCAGCCACCGGCCACCACCGCCAGCCTTGGCCTTCCCTGTCCAGAGCAGGGCTCTGGCCACCGGCCACCGGCCCGGGCGTGTCCCCGAGGGGCAGGAGCCCCACGAGGAGCCTGGCACGAGCAGGCAGGGCCTGGCAGGGGACCCTCAGGACGGCACGGAGCCACCCCGGCGCAGGGTCAGGGCCAGGCTGACCGAGGCCGGCCTCAGGCAGCTGGGCAGGATGTCCAAGTACCAGAGGGTGCTGGAGTGGCTGGACAGCACCTTCCCAAACAGAGCTGAGCCACCACCCGGGCTGGATGAGGAACTGAATGAAGAAGAGGAATCCCAGGACTCCCAGGACTCCGAGGAGAATGAGAATCATCAGGGTGGGAAAGACCTCTGAGATCATCGAGTCCAACTGGTGACCAAAGCCCACCGTGACCACTCAGCCACCAGGGCCACGTCCAGCCCCTCCTCGGACATGGCCAGGAAATGGGGACTCAGCCACTCTGAGGGACCTTCTGGACAAGGACAGGGACCCCAAGGAGGAGTTGAGAAGGCAGAGCCACACCCTGCTCAGGACAAACGGAAATGCAGGAGTTGCCATGGAATTCACTGGAAGACACCTTTTCGCCAGAAGGATGATCCAACACTGGAACAGGCTGCCTAGAGAGGCTGTGGAGCTCCATCCCAACAGGACAAGGAGCTGGGAATGCCCCTGGAGCTCCATGGGCAGCTGGACACGGTGATCTCCAGAGGTTCCCTCCAACCTCTGTCCTTGATGACCTGAGGATGGGACAGCAGCCCTTTCCCCATGGAACAACAACTCCTGGATGCACTCCAGGGATCCCAGAGCCATGGGATGGCTTGGGTTGGAAGGAACCTCGCAGACCACCCAGCTCCATCCCTGCCAGGGGCAGCGACACCTCCCATTATCCAAAGTGTCTCCAAGCCCCATCCAAGCTGGCTTGGAGCACCTCCAGGGTCTTTAACAAAAAGAGGATGAACCTTCCTCCCCAACACCTGTGGAAAACACGTCCTGGAGCATCCCAATAAAGAGTTCTTACATAGATCCACCCTTGTCCTTTGGTTGAGGCTTGAAACCATGACAAGACGCAACAGGAGCCTCTGGGTTTCCTAACAAGTTTGTATCCTGGAGGATTCCGTGGGGTTTCAATCCCACACCACAACCACGGCCGGGGCAGGACGGAGTCAGGAGAGGGGATTGGAAGGGAAGAGCCAAATCCCAGCTCCCCAAACAGCCCCCGTGGGCTGCGAGGAGTCTGCGAGGAGGTGATTAATCCCCCACAAAAAGGTGAAACCTGAAGATCAGAAGTGCCCCAGACCTCCAGCTCCCACCTCCAAACCATAAAAGAGATGCTTTTCCCCACAGCCAAACCCCTCATTCCAAAGGATCCACGGAAAAGCCTCTCCGAGGGCAAGGCCAGGAACAGGCAGCACATCCCAAATTTTGTGTGCAGTCATCTCCAACCCCCAGCTCGGAGTTCTCCCATCCCCTTCCCTAAAACACAACCCCAAAACCCCTTTTTTCGAGCTTCTCCTCTTCCCAGCCTCCCCCGGAACGCGCCGGGAATGTCGTTCATTGTGCCACACCAGCCTGGCTTCCACGTTTTCCTGAACAAAGGACTGCAAAAGGGGGAATATGCGTCAGAAGTCCAGGCCTGGACATTGCTCACCCTTTTCCTGCACAAATATTTGTAAACACGGCGAGAATTCATGTCCAGCCGGCTCGGGACCCTTCATAAAACCAGGGATTTATTGCAAACAGGATGGGAATCATTTCCCAGCTCCCAGAGCTTATAGGGCTTTAGGATGAGAAACAGAGGGAGCAGGAAAACAGCGGCTGCAGCTGGGCTCTGAGCCCTGCTGGAGAGAGAGAACATGAGGAGGGTGTGAATTTACAGCTCCTGAGCCCCCAAAAACACCCTCTGAAAATAAAATAAACTCGGGAGGTTCTGTGCTGAACAGCAGAATTCCCTGGGAATTTATGGACAACGCGCAGAGATGTCTGGGGACAGGCTGAGCTCAAGCGTTTTCTGGGAGTGCTCAGCCTGGGGAAAAGGGGATCAGGGGGACCTTGTGGCTCTGCACAACTGCTGACAGGAGGGGACAGCCGGGGGGTCAGGATTTGTTCCCAAGGAACAACAGGATAAGGAAAATGGCCCTGAATTGGGCCAGAGGATGTTCAGGCTGGAAATCAGGGAGAACTCCTGATGGGAAGTGGAGTCCCTATCCCTGCAGGGATGTGGCACCTGGGGACATGTGGCAGTGGTGGCCCTGGCAGGGCTGGACTTGGTGACCTCAAAGGGCTTTTCCAACCTCAAATCCAGGATTTTTCGATCCCAAATCCTCTCCTTGCAATCCCAGAGTTTCCCCCTTTCACACCCACTCCAAAGCCCAGAGGAACACAATTCTCCCAACTTTGCTTCCATCCATTTCCTATTCCTTTCATTTTTCCAGGATTCCCAAACTGGAGCCAATGCCACTAAGGCCAAGACCTCACTTCTACAAGGGCTTCTCTCCCTCCAACTTTAGGGATAATCAAGAAAAACCGGAACTGCTTCACTGGGGACAGATTTGGGTCTTTAAATGTCACCAAGAAGTGGCACAGAGAAAGCATTTTACACATTTTTAAGAGCCAAAATAAGCCCCAAATGTGGAATATCAGCATCAGCCCAGTGGGATGGGGAGAGCTGAGGAAAGAGAGGAGGGAGAAAGCTGAGGAAGGATCTGATCCAAGATTCCAGGATCCCCTTGGAAACGCTCAGCAGAACACAGGCAAGGGATGAAATGCAGAAGAAGAAATTAAAATTAATTAAAGAGTGGGAAAAAATTCCACAGAAGGTGATCAAATGCTGGAGCAGAGACACGAGAGGTTGGGCAGCCTCCAGCCCTGGAGATCCTCAAAATTTACATGGAAAAAGCTCAGAGATCCCTGACTTAACTTCAAATTCAGCAAATTTGGTGGTGATTTGGACCAGGTTTTCCACCAGCCTGTTCCAGTCTGATTCAGGTGTCCCTGCCATTGGCACAGGGTTGGGATTAGATGGGATTTAAGGTCCTTTCCAACCCAAACCTCTCCATGACTCGAGTCTGTGTCCAGACAATGAGAAAAGAGTGGGAATTCACAATTTCCCTTTGTGTTACAGTGAGTTTTACCTTGGAACACGAACGTTCTCCAGGGAAATTCCTTCCAAATCACTTCACTTCCGCCCCTATCACTTGTTATTTTTGAGATATCTCCCTTCTGGACATCACCACAAAGTCCTCCAGGGCAGCTGAGGCGTTTTCCAAACATTCCTGGGACCCTCCTGAGCCCCAGAGCCCGGAAACAGCAAATCTTGGGAAGATCCTTCCCACGCCTGCACAGTACAAGGAGTGGGGCTGGAATTCAGGGTGGGTCAGCTGGACCCAAAGTGAACATTCCCAACAAAATCCTCGTGGCCTTGGAGCTCCCAGCAGGTCAGGAGTGGTTAAAATCCCATAAAAAATGACATTGGAAACAAGCGGGAGAAGATGAATGTTGCAGTAATACAAAAATTAAATGAAAAAATGAGCTGAGGGACTCCAGAACTTTGAGTCTCATTTAGCCCCGGAGCTGAGTCCTTCTGGGACACAATTCCAGCAGCATGGAGGGGAAGGGGAGTGGGGAAAACCAGGATATATTGAGCAGGAATTCTGCCAGTGATCTGATGGCACAGCAGGATCTGTGGGATGATTTGTTGATGACTTTGGCCAGGATTTTAATGTGTTTTTCCCCAATATTCTCACACCTAAATGTGGATGTCCCTGTCTGGATGAGTGATCAGCTGGATAATTAAATAATTGGTCAGGTGCAGAGGGTTGGGATTGAGGAGTTGTATCCCAGAGGGAGCTGGTGACCAGTGGGGACAACGGGATCTGTGCTGGGACACATCTGGCTGCACTCCTGGGGCAGTGACTTGGAGCAGCCACAGAGCAACTCTGGGAGCTCCTTAGTGACTCCAAACTGCAGGAAACATCACAGAACCATGGAATCCTTGAGGCTGGAAAAGGTTGGAGCTTTAAGGCCATCGAGTCCAACCATCCCCAGCACTGCCAGGGCCACCACTGCCCCATGTCCCCAAGTGCCACATCCACAGGGCTCTGAAATCCCTCCAGCCATGGGGACTCCACCAGGGCTGGACAGTCCTTGCCAGCAGCAATTTCCCCAAAATCCACCCTCAGCCTCCCCTGCCCAGCCTGAGGCTGTTCCCTCTCCTGCTGTCCCTGTTCCCTGGAGCACAGCCTGACCCCATACCCGGCTGTCCCCTCCTGGCAGGAGAGAGCCACAAGGTCCCCCTGAGCCCCTTTGCTCCAGGCTGAGCTCCTTTCCAGCTCCCTCAGGAGTTCTCCAGACCTTCCCAAATCTGTTCCCTTCCCTGGACACCTGCAGTCCCTCCAAGGCTCTCCAGAGCTGTCCCAGCACTGGAGGTGTCCCAGCAGTGCCAGCGCAGGGGACAAGGCCAGGGCAGGACAAGTTCCCTGAGAGGTTCTGGACTCTCGGAGGTTTTCAGCACAAAGCCCTGAACAACCTGGGCTGATCCCAGAGCTGCTTCCATGGAATCATGGAGTGGATGGATTGGAAGGGACCCTAAATCCCACCCATTCCCACCCCATCCATGGTCAGGGACACCTTCACTATCCCAGGTGGATCCAAGCTGCCCTTGGACACTGCAGGGATCCAGGGGCACCACAGCTGCTCTGGCAATTCCAGCCCAGCCAGGAATTCCTTCCCAATATTCCACCTAAATCTCCTTCCTGGCAGTCAGACCAGAGCCCCCTGAGCTCCTTCCACACAGAATGATCCAATGAAACACTGAACAGATTCCATGAATTCCCCACTCAGGGCAAACAGAGTTGGCCACTAACACCAGGATGGGACTGAGGATGAAATCATCCCCAAACCCAACCTCCTGGGATATTTCCCATGGCTGGGAAAGCTCCGCTGCCACTGTCCCCTCAGGTGACAATCAGCCAGCAGCATCCGGGCCATTGTAACCTCAGGGATATTTTTTTCCCCTCCCCTTTCCATGCCTGTTTTCCTAGCGGAACATTTCCAGCCCCACAGGCTCCTCGATCCTATCTGTCCAACCCCAACGGCGCGCGGGTCGCTCTTTGATGGCAGCCAAGTGCTTCAGCGTGGGGCGGGAGGTCAAGGAGCGCGGTGACAATTGGGGACCAGGCTGGGGACAGGCTGGTTATCGCGGGTCAGCGGCACAGCCCGGCTAATGGCTTTTCCTGTGCCTTATCAATGCGGCGCACAAAGCTCTGCTGAGCTATCTGCCTGCAGCAGGCACTGAGAAATGCCAGGACAGCCGCAGAGTGACCGGGATGGGCGAGGAGGTGATGGAGACAGAGGGATTGTTGGAGGCTGGGCGCCCCTCCTTTATGAAATTTAAAAAAAAAACCAAAAAAAAGTCAGCTTCCCCCAAAAAATACCCCCAAAAAAGTCAACTCCCCCCCCTCAAAAAAACCCCCCAGAAAAGTCAACTTCCCCCCCAAAAAAAACCCAAAAAAGTCAACCTCCTACAAAAAAAACCTTAAAAAGGCAACCCCCCCCCCAAAAAAACCAAAAAGAACCCCAAACAAACAAAAAACACAAAAAGAAAAAACCCAAAACCAAATCAGAGAGAAAGAAAAAAACCCAAAAGCAAATCAGAGAGAAAGAAAAAAAAAATAAAAACAGGTTTTAAGGAAACCGAAGCCAAACTAGAAAGAAAGAAAAAAAATATTTAGCAAAATGTTAAAAAAGAGGTTTTAAGGAAAGCAAAACCAAACCAGAAAGAAAGAAAAAGAAATTTGAAAAGATACGTTTTAAAGAAACCGGAGCCAAACTAGAAAGAAAGAAAAATTTAAAAAACAGGTTTTAAAGAAACCAAAACTAAACCAGAAAGAAAGAAAAAAAGGTTTTAAAGAAACCAAACCAGAAAGAAAAAAATATTTAAAAAATAGATTTTAAGGAAATCAAAGCCAAACCGGAGAGAAAGAAAAAAAAATTTTAAAAAATAGGTTTTAAAGAAACCACAACCAAACCAGAAAGAAAGAAAAAACAGATTAAACAGTAAGTTTTAAAGTCCCCAAAGACTTCCCAAAGACACTGAGGGAAAAGCTGACAATCCCAGCTCTGAAATAGAAGCGAAGCACAGACTTTTCATGGTGGGGTTTGTGCTGCAGGGTGGGATAAAGGAACAAGTGGAGCTGCAAAGGGGAAAAATGAGGTTTGGTCTGCAAGGCAGGGGTGGGTGACTCTCATTTTTGGGGTTGTGCTTCCCAAAGAGCTTCTGTGCCCTGAAAGAACTGGAATGGTTTCTCCCATTAGCAATGAAGAAATGTTTGTGGTGGGGATGCTGAGCCCCTCTGCAGGGTGGGCAGGGAGAGGGAGATGAGCTTCCCTGCCTCATCCTGACCCCAAAAAAAAGGTAGGAAAAGGAGGATTTGGTCAGGCAGCTCCACCAGCAGCCCCATGGATGAGCTGAGCACCCCCATTCCAACCCCAAAAAAAGGCAGGAAAAGGAGGATTTCAGCAGGCAGAATCACCAGCAGCCCCATGGATGAGCTGAGCTCTCCCTGCCCCATCCTGATCCCAAAAAAAGGCAGGAAAAGGAGGATTTGGTCAGGCAGCACCAGCAGCACACTTGTGAGAGGAATTAAAACCCAAGGAATGATTTCAGTGCAGGGCTGGGAGGAGATCCCAATTCCAATGGAATCTGCTCCCCACGGCCATCCAAGGTGGGAATTCCACGGGCTCTCCTTGGGCTCAAGGACCCTTGGGCCCCCCAAGGGCCCAGCAAAACCTCCCAATCCCAGCAATAATCCCAAAAGAAAACCTTGTTTCTCTTCCCAAGGCTGCACTGGCTCTGCACTGAGAGATACAAAAGTTGTCCTTCCCTAGAATTCCCAAGGAGAGCTGCTCCAAATGGATACAGACTGTCCACACTTAAAGATATTCCTACACCCATTTGTTTCAGTCAAACAGGGGGGTTATTATTAACTGTACTTCTTTTTTTAACCTTTTTAATGCATTTTGTGCATCAAAGCAGCTCTAGGGTTGCCGAGGGTTGGGGGAGAAGCAGCGCAGATAAAAATGTCAGTGGTGAGATAGGACAAATTTATAGTAAATACTTTCAGCTCCCATTTATCTAAATTATCCAGCTCTGGATTCTCCAGGAATACTTCCCCAGCTCCAGCTTTTTTTGTTTTTTTTTTCCAGCCTGTTTTCATCTCAGATTCTGCTCTCTTTTTCTTTCTGGTTTGTTGGGGTTTTTTTTTATTTTGGGTTTTTTGGTTTTTTTTTTGGACACTTGTTCTTTCCCCTAAAACGACCCCTTTGTAGCTGGGATCAAAGAGCTGGGAGTGTCAATCCCAGTGTCTTCGGGAACATGTGAAGAACCTCAAAGTAATTGGGAAGCAATTAGCACAAAGCTCCAAAAACCCACCCTGTTAGCCGGAATGAGCGAAACGGGAGGGGCGCAGGGACTTCAATCACCCTCAGACCACTTTCTGGGAGCACCTTCCGCACAGCCCACTCTGCCTGCAGTTTTTTTAGCTGTTTTTTCTCGTTCCTTTCAGCTGGGGGTTCTCTCTTTGCTTTCTGCCCCGCTTGCAGCTTGCCGGGAAACATGAAACACAAAACTGCTTTTCATTTTCTGTTGTGGATCCCGTGCCTTGGAACGCCTGGAAAGCCACGGCAGCTGCTGAGATGCTCCTGCAGATAATCCAGCTGGCCCAGGCCTCACCTTGCCTCGTTTATTTTGGATATTGATCAAAGCAGCCCTGCTGTTACACAGGCTTTGGTCGTGGAGGATCAGCCCACCGATGGCAAAGCCCTGCCACGTTCTGGGGTTATCCTTTAAATCCTAATATTGGCATTTTCCACGGGGAAAGAAAGGGGATGGGTTGATCCCAGCAGAGCCCCAGCAGGCTGCAGGTGAATGTCCTGAGCACTGAGCTCAGGGTCAGCTCGAGCCAGGCCAGGCTTTGGCCAACTGACCTGCAATCCCCACGGATTTCCTGCCAGTTCCCCTCCTGGAATCACTCACGGATCCCCAGACTGGTTTGGGATGGAGACACCGTAACGATGATCCCATTCCACCCCAACCTCCCGCTGTCCCAGGCTGCTCCAAGCCCTGTCCAACCAGACCTGGGACACTTCCACCTGAATCCACCACTCCTGGCACCCAAACCCCACCCAAACCCCACCCTAGCCACGCTTCCAGCTTCTCCTTTTTCCCTTTTCCCAGGAAAAGTTCAGCACACCTGTGTGTGACATCCTGAGGATCCCACCGAGGTGGTTCTGTGGCTCCAACCTGCAGCCCAAAGCCTTTTCTCCTCCAATCCCAAGGGGATTTGCTGCAGGCAGAACTCACAGACAAGGTAAGGACTTGTTGATTCAGGGACATAAACCCCAAATCTGGGGTGGAATTATCTGAGGAAAGCAGGAGCTGCACACATGGAAAACCTGAATGAAACAACACAAACCCACTCGTGGGATGTTTTGTGTGATATCTGCAGAGATCCAGACCTTCCCCACTCCTGTTTCTCCCTCAGGATAGCTCAGGCAGCCCAGAGGCAGAAAGCCCAGGAAAGGGATTGGGATGAACAATCCCACGAAACATCTCAGGAGAGGGATTGGGATGAGCAATCCCATAAAACATCTCAGGAGAGGGATTGGGATGAGCAATCCCACAAAACATCCCTGGAGAGGTTGAAACACCCCATCCCTGAGAACAGAACCTGGGCTGGGCTTGGTGCTCAGGGTCAGCTCCAGTCTTGGCCAACTGACCCCAAAATCCCCTGGATTTGCCACCTCAAACCTCCCACAGAACCCACAGTGGTTTGGGATGGAGACCCTAAAGATAACAGGATTTTCATGCGATCTCTGCAGAGATCCAAACCCTCCCCACACCCATCTCTCCCTCAGGACAGCGTCAGGCAGCCTTTTCCTCCCCAGGAAAGGGATTGGGATGAATAATCCCATAAAACATCCCCGGAGAGCCTGTCCTGCCCCGGACAAGGTCCAGCTCTCAATTAACCCCCGCCTGCCCTTCCTTCACTTTCTTTCCCCCTGCTCTGCCCTTCCTGCCAAAGTTCAGCGTTTCCTGGAAAAGCCTCGGTGCCTGTTGGATGTTGTCCTTCGCCTTGGTTGCCGAGGGAAGGATTTGTAGGATTTACAGGTGCCTGGCCCCTCTGGAAGCCCGTGACCGTGGGCTGACCCCCCGCTACAATATGTGAACTCCTGCCCCGCTGATAAGGCTGCCAGATAGGAGAAGGAGTTTGCAAATAATCCTTTGGGAATTTATAAGCAGCACAGCCATAAAACCGAGGTGACTGGAAGGTCGGTTTCACTAAAAATAATAAATATCTCAATGTTTATTCAACGTGGGCCTTTTTAACTGCGGGCCAAGCTCTGAGATAACGCCATTGTAAATGACAAATATTGGGAGTTTTGGGGAACTATTACATTATGATCCTTCCGTCTGACACGGCCGGGGTTCTGCAGGATCTCGGACATTGTTCAGCCCGAGCTGGCCTGGAGAGCCAGGCCAGGATTCCAGCCCAGGTCAGGGAAAGGGCACTGTGCTGCTCGGGAGGTTTTTGCTCCTGCTCCCAGCTCCCTCAACACCTTCCTTGGAGCTCTGCTCGGGATTTCTGCTCGTTTTTCATTCCCATTCCTGTTTTTAGGGGTTTTGGGCTGGGAAAGAGCAGGAGGAATGGCAGCTCTGGCTGCTCCCAGATCAGGATGGGAACAGAGGGTGCTGAGCTGCTGCACTGGTTTAACCTCTCCATGGAATCCCTGAGATGGGAAAACTCCTGAGACTCAATCCAACCATTCCCAGCACTGCCCAGGCCACCACTGATCCACATCCCCAAGGATCTGGAATCCCTCCAGGGGATTCCACCAGGGCTGGAAAACCTTCTCCATGAAGGAATTCTCCAAATATCCAACCTAAATCTTCCCTGGCTGTTCCCTCTGATCCCATCCCGTGTTCCCTGCAGCAGCAGCCCCTCGAGTCAGGGGTTGTAGGGACAACAAGGTTGTAGGGTTTTGGGCTGGGAAAGAGCAGGAGGAATGGCAGCTCTGGCTGCTCCCAGCTCGGGATGGGGACAGAGGGTGCTGAGCTGCTGGCACAGAACTCCTGCACTGGTTTAACTTCCCCTGAGGTGGGGAAAATCCTCCAAGACTGAATCCAACCATTCCCAGCACTGCCAGGGCCACCACTGCCCCATGTCCCCAAGTGCCACATCCACAGGGCTCTGAAATCCCTCAGGCATGGGGACTCCACCAGGGCTGGAAAACCTTTTCCATGAAGGACTTTTCCCAACAGCCAACCTACTAGTTTTCTGCTCCCATTCCCTCTGATCCCATCCCGTGGTCCCTGGAGCAGCAGCCGCTCGTGTCAGGGGCTGCAGAGACACCACCATGCAGCTCCTGCACCATTCCCACCTCCAGGAGGACACAATCCCACCTGGATCCATCCCACGGGTCTGCTGCTTCCCCTGGCACATTTCTGAGGATCAAGCCCTACTTCTGATTAAAAAGACAACCAAAAAAAACCCAAAAAACCCAAAAAAACCCCACACAACAGTGCAGAAACAAAACCATTTCTGGTATGACAAGCAAAGCAACTCCATGTCCCAGCCTTGAAATCCAAGGAATCCAACCATCTGGAATGTCCAAAACTGCTCCATCCATCAGCAGAAGCTGCTGACCCTCCTCAGAACACCTTTATGGACAATCACACCATCAAATCCAGGTTAAATCCATATTAAATCTGTATTAAATCCACATTAAATCCATATTAAATCCACTCCCTCGTGTTAAACCGACTCACAGGAGCCACTCCATCAGGATTCCCAAGCCTGTTTCCATTATCCACACTCCTCCCTGAAGTTTCCCCCAAATAAAGTGGCACTTTCAGACCTCCCCAGCCTTTCAGCTCCCTCATAATTCCCAATTAACAAAGTCCAGCTCCGGCTCCCAGCTCCACCTCGGAGCAGGAGGGTTTCCTCCAAGATAAACACAGCCACACATTTTGGGGAGGGGAATTTCTCATTCCAAGAAAATCTCACGGCAACGGGGCCAAATGACCTAATTATGACCAGATGAGGGGCACAAAAAAGAGATTTTATAGGAATGGCATTTCTGACAGCTCTTTTCCTTCAGCAAAGCCGTGTGGATTGCTGGAGACGCCGGGAAGTGGAAAACAATTCCCTCTCAAGGCTGGGAAGGGAGGGAAGCTGTGGACAGAGAGCTCCTTTCATCTCCTGCCTGGGCTTTGGGTTGGCCAACCACAGGGAAAGGACTCACAACAGCTCCCGGGCTCCAAAGGGCCTGGAAAAGGATGCAGGTTCTTGGGAATGGCAGATTCCAGGCCTGGATAATGCTGGAAAAATCCCAAAAGTGAAAAGGTGAAGGATAAGCTCCAAAGGCCCTGGAAAATGGATGCAGACTCCACAGATCTGTGGAGATCTCCACAGGATCAGGAGATTCAAGGCTCAGCTGAATCCCCAAAATTAAAAGTCGGAGGGTGAGCTCCAAAGGGCCTGGAAAAGGGATGCAGGTTCTTTGGAATGGCAAATTCAAGGCCTGGATAATGCTGGAAGCATCCCTGAAATCCAGAGTTGGAGGCTGAGCTCCAAAGGTTCCTTATCTGCCTTCCTTATAAATTCATAATTAAAACAATCAGAAATGGTTTTAAAACCCAGAATTGCCAGGAGGCAGCCCATGGAAGCCAGGAAGGTTCTGGAACAGCTCAGAGGGACAATTTCCTGTCAAAAAATGAACCCAAAACACGACTGGACCAGGTTTTTCCAAGATCAGGAATCTGGGAGTGATCCATGCAGGGGTGGGTTTGGGGATGGCAGCAAAGCTCCTCCTGCCAGGCAGAGCTTGGAGGGCAGCAGAGTTCTCCAAAGTGCAGCAAATTATTCATTACAGAGCAATTCCTGCCCAAAATTCCACTATTTCCATGGAATAATGGAGTTACTGAATCCAAAGAGGAATTCTTGGAGAAAACAGCATCAAAATCCAACCAATTCTTGCCCAAGACTCCTCCATTTCCATGGAATAATGAAATTACTGTGTCCAAAGAATACTCAGAGAAAACAGCATCAAAATCCAACCAATTCCATCCCAAACCTCCTCCATTTCCACGGAATAATGGAATTACTGGTATCCAAAGAGGAATTCTTGGAGAAAACAGCACCAGAATCCAACCAATTCCTGCCCAAAATTTCCATGGAGTAACAAAATTACTGAATCCAAAGAAGAATCCTTGGAGAAAATGGTATCAGCATCCAAACAATTCCACCCCAAAACTCTCCCAATTTCCATGGAATAATGAAATTACTGAATCCAAAGAGGAATTCTTAGAGAAAATAGCATAAGAATCCAACCAATTCCACCCCAAAACTCCTCCATTTGCAGGGAATAATGAAATTAATGTGGCCAAAGAATTCTTGGAGAAAATAGTATCAGAATCCAACCAATTACATCCCAAAACTCCTCAATTTCCACAGAATAATGAAATTACTGAATCAAAAAAAAGAATTCTTAGAGAAAACAGCATCAGACTCCAAACAATTCCACCCCAAAACTCTTCCACTTCCACAGAATAATGAAATTAATGCATTCAAAGAATTCTTGGAGAAAACTGTATCAGAATCCAACCAATTCCTGCCCCAAACTCTCCCATTTTCACGAAAAAACGAAATTACTGCATCCAAAGAAGAATTCTTGGAGGAAAATTAACCAACTAAGATATATAAATATATCAGAAATTCAGGATTTGGGACAGTTGGAGAAAATTCCCTTTGCATTTCTGTGCTCTGCAGGAAGCAACTCAAATTTGACCCAAATTCATCCATTCCTGTCCCATTTTCTCCCTCAGGGATGAACATTCCATGGATAAATGATGGAGTAGCAGATCCATGGAATTCCTGGAATTTTTTTTTTATTTTTTGCAGGAAAAGCCTGGAATTACTCACCAGGACGGAGTAGATGTGGAGGCATCGATAGACTGGGGAGAAATCCACCAAATCCTGAGCTCCAGGCACCTGAAACAGGGAGAAAATCCATAAAAATTGTGGGAAACACATCCAAGACACCGAAATTCCATGGATAAATAAGGATAACTGCAAAAAAATTTAAATATAGGTAAGGGGAGCTCGAAAATATCACAGGGAGACAAGTGAAATCCTAAAAAAATCAAATAAATGCCACTCTAGAAAATCTCTTTTAGGTGAAAATAACTCTTAAAAAATCAAATATAAATAAAGCCACTCTAAAAAATCACTTTCAGGCGTAAATAACTAAAAAATTCAAATATAAATAAAGCCACTCTAAAAAATCACTTTTAGGTGAAAATAACTCTAAAAAAATTAAATATAAAGAAAGCTACCCTAAAAAAAAATCACTTCTAGGTGAAAATAACTCTAAAATTTCAATATAAATAAAACCACTCTAAAAAATCACTTTTAGGCATAAATGACTCTAAAAATAATCAAATATAAATAAAAGCCACTTTAAAAAAATCAAATGTAAAGAAGTTTATCACTCAAAAAGAAATCACTTTTAGCCGAGTGTAACTCCAAGAAATTCAAATATAAATAAATTTCACTCGAAACAATCACATCCAAGTGAGTGTAACTCTAAAAAAAATCCCATTTAAATAAATACCACCCTAAAAAAAATCATATTTAAGTGAAAGTAACTCTGAAAAAATCACATTTAAATGAGTGTCACTCTAATAAATCCCATCCAGGTGAGTGCAATTCATAAAAATTCCATCGATAAATACGGATAACTGCAAAAAATTTAAATATAGGTAAGTGGAACTCTAAACTATCACAGAGAGACAAGTGAAATCCTAAAAAAAAAAAAATCAAATTTTAATAAATACCACTCTAAAAAAATCACATTTAGGTGAGTGTAACCCTAAAAAAATCCCATATAAATGAATATCACTGGAAAAAAATCACATTTAGGTGAATGAAACTATAAAAAAAATTCACATTTATGCAAATGAAACTATTAAAAAATCCCATATAAATGAGCACCACTCAAAAAAAACACTTTTAGGTGATTGCAACTCTAAAAAAATCAAATATAACTAAATTCCACTCTAAAAGATCACACTGAGGTGAGTGGAACTCTAAAAAACCATCAAGTATAAATAAGTTTATTACTCAAAAAAATCACTTTCAGGTGAGTTTAACTCTAAAAAAATCAACTATAACTAAGTTTATCAATCCAAAATATCAAAACATCAATTATAGATGAGTGTAGCTCCAGCAGGTTCAGCAGAGCAAACCCAAAATTCCAAGTGTGGAATAATCCATTGAATTCCGGAGATCTCCCAGAATATTTCGATTTTTCGGGGTTTGGAGGGAGGGAAAAATGTCCTTTAACGTTGGTTTTGCTCCATTGAAATCTCACGGAACGCTTGGCTCAACGCAGATTCATTCCAACCAGAGAATCCAGAATATCCTGGCAAAATCCCTGCTGCCCCTTATGCAACAAAACGGGGGGAAAAAGGCAAAAAAAATGCAAAGAAAGGGAAAAAAAAAGGGGGGCAAAAAAAAGGCAAAAAAATGCAGAAAAAAGGGGGGAAAATGCAAAAAACAGGGAAAAACCCCAACTTATTCTTTAGATATCCATTTCAATTTGGTTGAAGGCTCCGTTTGGGGTTTATTTTCCTTTTTTTTTTTCCCTCCAAGGAAGAGGCGCCAGCACCTTTCAACAGGGAAGGGAATTTGGGAAGGGCGGGATGGAGGGAAGGAGAGCTCAGAGGGGGAATTTGCATTCGAGAGGGTTTTTTTGTGTCCTTTGGAGATTTCCCCTTCAACTCCTTGGCCAAAAATCCCGGGAAAAGGGAGGGAAAAGGGAGTGTTGGGGTGGAGAAAAGGGGGAAGAGATCAAAGGGATCGATGGACAGGACTGGGATGGTTGGTTTTATCCTGAGGAGGCTGGAGGGAGGTGGGATGAAGGAAGGCGAGATTTGGGATCTCGGGGAGGATTTGCCAATCCCAAAGTGGGATCATCCTCGTCTGGAGACACCTGGGAGAAGGGAAAACAGGGATTTGGGGGATGAATCCCTGGGAAACGGGGAAATGGAGCTGGGAAAGGATCCCAGAGTGCACAGGAAATGGGATCTGGTGCTCCAGAGGGTTCTGGTTGGAGAGGAAATGAGAAATCCCAGAATCCCGGATTGGTTTGGGATGGAGGATCCTGAAAGGCCATCCTGAGGGAAATGAGGGATCCCAGAATCCCAAACTGGTTTGGGATGGAGGATCCTGAAAGGCCATCTGAGGGGATCCAGGATGGGATTCCCATATCTGCACCTTCAGCTCCTGGAGCTTTCCATGGAGCTTTTCCTGGAGCAGCCTGGGATAGAGGAAGTGTCCCTGTCATGTGGAAAACAGGGATTTTGTGGGATAAACTCCTATCTGACATGGAACTGGAGCTGAAATGAGGGATCCCTAAATCCCAAACTGGTTTGGGATGGAGGATCCTAAAAGGCCATCCTGAGGGGATCCAGGATGGAATTCCCACATCTTCACCTTCAGCTCCTGGAGCTTTTCCTGGAGCAGCCTGGGATAGGGGAAATGTCCCTGTCCATGGAGAGGAGGAATGGGATGGGATTTAGGGTCCCTCCAACCCAAACCATCCCAGGATTCCCAGCTGACCCCACAACACGGGCTCTGAACGTGGTTTATTCCTCTCACCAACAACTTTTCCTTTTCCCTTTTCCAAGACTTTCACAAGGCAACTCTTCCACTGAGTTCATCCCAATTTTCCCTGCCGTCCTGCTCATTTATTTTCCATTCCCAGCCTTCCCAAACTCCCCAAACAGCTCCCAAATCCCCATCCTAGCTCCCATGTGGACACAGCTTTATCCTCCTAAATGCTCCTTTATCCCCCACTCACCTCAAGATGATTTTTAGAGCAGCCTTTACTGAAATGTGATTTTTTTGGGTAGGATTTTTTTTTAGGATTTTTTTTAGGGGTTTTTTTTAGGATTTTTTAGGATTTCTTTTTTTTAGGATCTCACTTACTCCTCCAGCATTAAGAGCCCTCAGCCTCCAGCTGGTGAAACTTCAAACAGTTCAACCCTTCCAGCTCAGAAATCCTTGGAAAACCCTTGGAGATCCCTGGAGCAGCTCCTGCCCAGCGACCACCCAAACGAGGGGACAGCCCTGAGTCCATCCCAGGGTTTTTAGGGACAACAAATCTGTCATTCCTCCCCATCCCCATCAAAGCAGGCAACGTTTTCCAGGGAATTTGACTCCAGGATCAAACGGTTTTGCTCCGCTTGGATTCAGGACTCCAACTTGAACAGACTCCACAGAGAAATTGTTCTGATAAAGATTGAAAAAATCAGCATTTTGCCAAGAGAAGTTTGACTCCCCCAGAGAAATTCTTTCAAAGCAACGATTTCAGGCTCTGATTTTTCTGGAGAAACTTCCAAGGCCACACACAGGCTCAGGAAAACTCTGCTGGGTCACTCTGCACATTCCCATCTCCATGAAAAGCTGTGGAATTCCTGATCCAGGAGCAGCGGGATCAGGCAGGGAAGGGCAAGTCCTTCACACAGGAAAGTTTGCTGCAAATAAAGCCAAATCCCCAAAACTGTCCTGGGGTTTTGTGCAGGGGAAAAATACAAATAACAATATAAAAACTGTTTTATAATAGATTCTGAAACATATAAAATTAAATAATTTAATATTAATAAATATTAAATTACTAATATATTTTATTTTATAATATAATAAATATTATTTTATAGTATCCATTAAGAAAAAAAAAATAGGACCAGCACTTCTGCACACACGGCCTTGTGAAACAAGAAATAGCAATCCCAATATTCAAAATCTTCCCAGAATATCCAATCCAGGGCTCAGAATATATGGAATATATGAAATTACATGCAGCAGAAGAACATGGAGCTGCCGGAGAGTCCAGAGGGCTTGGAGCAGCCTGGGACAGTGGGAGATGTCCCAGCCATGGATGGAGTGGAACTGATGATATTTAAAGTCCTTTCCATCCCAACCCACTCCATAATTCCATGAAATTCTCACTGTTTCACACGTTGCACAATGAACCTGTCTAACATCCCCAAATTCAGGCATTTATCTGATATTTCAATATTTAGACGAATCTCAAAATCCAGGCTCAGCACTGCAGCACTGCCTGCATCTCCCAAGCCACAGCTGCCCTGCCAGTGCTCCCAACAATCCATAAATCCCAGATTTTTGAGCCTGCTGCCTCCCCTGCCATCCCCCTCCAGCCCAATCCCATTTTTTCCAGGCCTTTTGCTTCGCAGAACAAAGAATTCATTCATCTTGTCCCAAAATTTCCCGGCGCACACGACACCAGCTTCCCAAATCTCGTTCCCAAATCCTGCAGCAGGCACGTTCCCGGGGCTGGCAGCTCCAGAAGCACCCAAACTCCTCCTGCAAGGGGGTTAACCATTCCTGCAGAGGGTTTAACCCCTGGAAGGCGAGTTGTCCATGGAAATGGGCAGCCCTGGCTGCCACCAGCACGAGGCTGGCTCGGAATTTAGGGATGCTGTGCTCTGGATTTGGAGAATTTGGGATGTGAGGGTTGGAATCTCTGATCTTTGGTGGGGTTTGGTGTAAAAACAAGAGGAAAGCACAGGGTTTGTCCCTCAGTGAGGGTGAAATCCCTCCAGACAGAACACCAGGAATTCCAGAGAACCTAAATCCATGAATTTGGGATTCCCGTTGATTGGTAACCATGGATGAGCTGGGACAGGACAAGGAACCCCCAGGGCATGGAGCAGGGGGGACTGCAGGGGACACAGTGCAGGAATTGTCCCTAAAACTGCTGCTGCCACCAGCGATGGCTCTGCACCAAGCCAGCCCTGCAATCCTCAGGATCTGGAGCTGCTGGAGAGAATCCAGGGAATGTGAAGGAGCTGCTGCAGGGCAGGGAGAGATGGGAATGTTGCCTGGAGAAGGGAAGGAGCCAGGGAGAGCTCTGAGCCCCTGGCAGGGCCTAAAGGGGCTCCAGGAGAGCTGCAGAGGGACTGGGGACAAGGCATGGAGGGAGAGGACACAGGGAATGGCTTCCCAGTGGGAAAGGGGAGCTTGGGCTGGGATGTTGGGAATGAGGGATTGCTGGCTGGGAGGGTGGGGAGGGGCTGGGCTGGAATTGCCAGAGCAGCTGTGGTGCCCCTGGATCCCTGCAGTGCCCAAGGGCAGGCTGGACATTGGGGCTTGGAGCAGCCTGGGCCAGTGGGATGTAGATTGGGATGGGATTTAAGGTCCCTTCAACCCAAACCATTGTTCAATCCACCAAATCCCTTCCCATCTCTCTGGGCACCAGCAGCAGGGAAGGCATTTATCCCATCCAAATTCCCCTTATCCCACATGGAATTCAGGCACAGACCAAACCTCTCTGTGGATTTGCCAAACCTCCTGTGGTCTCAGTGTCCTTTGACCCTCCCGGTGTGTCCCACGTGGGGGGAAAACAATTCCATGTATTCCATGGGGTGAGGAGGGTGTTGGGATATTGGAACACTGGAAGTGATCCTGCAGATTCCCTGGAGCAAACAGGCTCTGTCCGGAAAAATGGGAATTTTCCCAGATCCCAGATGTTCCCTGCGTCATTCCTGCTGGGAGCACACAGAGGTGGAGCTGATGGCATTGGATAAACCCATTTATCAGGGAAAGCCAGGAGAGCTCCCTGCAGTCCCTGTTCCTGCTCCCAAAAATCTGTAAGGACTCTCTGACAATCCCTCAGAGGACTGCAGATCATTCCCGAGGAAATACCCAGAGCAGGATGGATCAAAACTCCAGAAAATGTCTGGAATTTATGGATTTGTTCTCCAAACCCCCAGTTTTCCTGGGATGTCTTTCCCTGGAAATGCACTTCTGTCCCAGAGGAGTCCCAGGTTGGACTCAGCCCCTCCAGAGCCACCTGAGTGCTCTGGTTTGGGGACAAGAAGGAAAAGGGACAACTCGGAGTTCATCCTGCTGGATTCCACACGATCCCAGAGGAGAAATGGCTGGAAATGGGAAGAATCTGGAAGAGCTTTGTGGTTCCCTGGATGGTTTTACTACAAAGGGAACTCTTGGCACCAGCTGGGAGCTCCTGACTGGGAAATGTGGCTCCTCCTGAAACTGGACATCCATAAAACCCCAGGCTGGGCCTTTTCCACAGCTGTGCCCAACCTCTGGATCCCATTCCAGACGAGATTCCAGCTCAGGGAGGGATCTGAGCTCCACGGGAAAGTCTGGACTGTGGTGTGGCCCAAGTGGACAATGTCCTGTGTTTGTCCTCCTGCCAGAGCCACTGCAGGGACAGCACTGTCCACGCTGGAGCCACCAGGACAACCCAAACCCTTCTGCTCTTCCTTCCCTTTCCAAGCTTTTCCTGGGAATTCTCTGTGGACAAGAAGGGGTTGTTCCACATGGGTGAGGAATATTGGAATCACAGCTCTGAGGTGAGCTCTGTGCTCACAGACTGAGGGACCTCAGATCATTCCTGAGGAGAACAAATGACATTTTCCCATTTTTCCCTGCCTGTGCTCCAGGATTGGGAGCTCTCCTGCCTGAGCTTAAACTGGGACCACTCAGGATCCTCCTGTTTTCCATTCTGAGGTTTTCTCGGGAGCAGAATTCCCTGTTTCCTTGAGAAGTGAAGCCCAGCAGTCCTGAGGATGGACAGAGCCCAACCAAGGCCAAGTGTGCAGTCAGTGTAATTCCATGTAATTCCCCAAACTGCTCCAGAACACTGGGAATGTGCAGGAAAACACATCCAGAGAATTTCCACTCAGGACACTTTAAACCAATTATTTTAAGCACTGAGGATGACTTTGGAGACTCCAATTGTGAATTAGTTATCCCTGCACACATCAACCATCAGGAGAAAAAGCTCTCAGGAGAAAAGTGAGGAATGACTCCATCAATGAGGAAAAGGGATGAGGAATTCCCAAAATCCACCCTGAGCCTCCCCTGGCCCAGCCTGAGGCTGTTCCCTCTCCTGCTGTCCCTGTTCCCTGGAGCACAGCCTGACCCCATACCCGGCTGTCCCCTCCTGGCAGCAGCTGTGCAGAGCCACAAGGTCCCCCTGAGCTCCTTTGCTCCAGGCTCAGCTCCTTTCCCAGCTCCTCAGCCTCTCCTGGGGCTCCAGACCCTTCCCTGGACACTCTCCAGCCCCTCAGGGTCTCCAATGGTTCCATTTCCACCTGAGAGAATTCTTTGGGCTAACAAATAAAAGGTTTCCATTCCAAAAAGAAAAATCCCCAGGAGGATTCACTCTGGGACCAGGGACAGGATCCACGGAATGGCTGGAGCTGTGCCAGGGGGATTTAGGTGGACATCAGGGAAAGATTCCTCATCCAGAGGGTGCTGGCACTGCCCAGGCTCCCCAGGTAATGGTGACATTCCTGAGGCTGCCAGAGCTCCAGTAGGGTTTGCACAGCACTGCCAGGGATGCCCAGGGTGGGATTGTTGCAGGGCTGGGGTTGCATGGATGATCCTCACGGATATTCCATGATTCCCATTCAGGATATTCCCTGATGCTGCAATAAGGGGAACTCAAAGCTCATCAGGAACAAACCACTCCCTGTTCCCTGCTGGCAGAAGGGGCTGTGGCTCTCCTCCATGGGGTCTCTCCAGGAGCCCTGTCCAGGTGGACCTGGGGGTCCTGTGGTCACTTTCCCCTCCTCCTGCTCTTCATCACCACGGACAGCTGCCAGTGCCCACCTAGGGACAGGGACAGGGACAGGGACAGGGACAGGGACAGGGACAGGGACAGCCCCTCCTGCACATCCCCCCTGCAGCATCACCCCTCCTGTGATGTCACCCCTGTGCTACCACAGCCAGAGATGGGAGTTACCTGCCTGAGATGGGGCAGAGCCATGGAATCCTGGAATGGTTTGGGCGGGAAAGGACTTTAAATCCCATCCATTGCCACCCCATCCATGTTCAGGGAGACCTCCCACCATCCCAGGTGGATCCAGGCTGCCCTTGGACACTGCAGGGATCCAGGGGCACCACAGCTGCTCTGGCAATTCCAGCCCAGCCCCTCCCCACCCTCCCAGCCAGCAATCCCTCATTCCCAACATCCCAGCCCAAGCTCCCCTTTCCCACTGGGAAGCCATTCCCTGTCTCCTCTCCCTCCATGCCTTGTCCCCAGTCCCTCTGCAGCTCTCCTGGAGCCCCTTTAGGCCCTGCCAGGGGCTCGGAGCTCTCCCTGGCTCCTTCCCTTCTCCAGGCAACATTCCCAGCTCTCCCAGCCTGGCTCCAGCCCTGCAGCAGCTCCAGGGCCTCATTCCCTGTTTGCTGTAGGAATGAAGATCCCACCCAGAGGGCTCTGGGCTGATCCCACAATTCCATCCCTCTGGAGGAAGTTGTGATCTCAGTCAGCTTTGGATGCACAGCAGCCACAGAAAGGAGGGAATTGATTTACAGGGAAAAGGCAGAACAGCAGCACAGAACCACCTTAACAACCCCCAAATTAAATTTCAAACTTGTCCCTAATCCCCTCCTGGCTGGTCCTGAGCTGCCACATCCAGGGTGACAAACACTCCTCAGGTCAGGGTGACAAACACCCTCCAGGTGAGGGAACAGCTGGAGCTGGAAAAATTTGTGGTTTTTTACACAAAAGGCTTCAACAAAAGAGAAAAGGCATCCAGAGGGGTGCTTCCCAAAAAGTCCAGGACATGGCTGCATCCAAAGGAATGATGGACAAGGAAGGAAGGAAGGAAGCAAGGAAGCAAGGACATTGAGGAATTCCAGTCCAAAGACAAACCAGGATAAATATCCCACAGAAAAGGCCAAGGATCTCATGGGCTATGGAACAGTTTCTCAGTGAAGGATGGACCAAGGTGCTGGGGACACTCTGGGATGGGCAGCTCTGAATCCTTCTGTGCTCAGCCTGGCAGCAAGAATAGCGATAAAACCACAAAATACCCAGATTTTGGGACACAACCCACCTTCTCCGGCCTCTTCCTCACCTGCACTCCCCACGAGCGAGGAGCAAACCCCTTTAGGACACCCCAACCACCCCCCAGCACCCAGCACCCCTGCCTTGGTACCTCTTCCTCCTCATCCTCATCCTCCACATCCAGGATCCCCGAGTCCTGCTCCGACATGGGGCTGGTGTTCTTCACCTCCAGCTCGGAGCTGGCGCTGAACTCCTTCCTGGATTTCCTGCCGCCGCCGATCCTGGGCTGCTGGGACACGATGTTGTCCAGGTTCCTCTGCTGCTGGGCCTGCAAAACAACCACATTCCATTGGGGAATCCCACAGAATCCACTGGGATTTCACTGGCTTTCCAGGCCACTCATGGAAAGAGACAAAGGCGGCAGAAACAAACGGAACCCAAAAACACTGCACCTTCTTCCCGAGCCCAGATATTCCCAGATCCATCAGAAAAGCAGTCCAGGGATTATCCAACAGTCCAAACACTCTCCCAACTCTTGACAACCCCAACTGCTGCCACATTGATCCGTTTACGGCCCAGATGGGGCGATATTCACCATGTGGTGACTGTCACCGGCCCTCCCCGATCCTCACCCTTGGATCCATTCCTCGTTTCCAGCACAAAACATTCCACATCTGGAGCCCAGAGGCTCCTGAAAGCATTTTTGTGGGAGCCCGGGAGGGTTTAATTGCACGTTGTTGATGTGCAGAACGAGCTGTAAAAGGTACTCAAGGAAAATGCACTCGCCGGGATGGAGGGGAAGGGATATGTGGAGTTATTCCAGGGATTTTGGGGCTGTCTGGCAGGGGAGGTCAATGTGCTGCAAGAATTCCCTGCTTTTCCTTTGTGGAGCTCAAGAATTGACAGGAAAAGCAAATAACTGACAGGTTTAGCCCCAGTTGTTCAGGAGTTGATTGAGTTCAAACCGAAGGATGAGGAATGGGAATGGCACAGACACCCAAGGGGTCTCCAAAAATCCCACCCAAATGCCAGCCAAAAACAGGGAAAAAAGGTCAATCCCATGGATGCTGCAGTGCTGGACACGTGGCTTTGTGTGCTGGTGTAACTGGGAAATAAACACTTGGAAAACCTGGAATTTATATGGATTTAGACACGGATTTAGAGGATGTTGCCCATGTTTTGGCTGTGGATTTTTTACAGATCAGAAGAAAGGTGTGTAGGAATCATGGAATCATGGAAGGGACAGTAAGGATCCTCTCATTCCATGTGCAGGGTTGCCCTGGATACTCTGGAATCTTGTGATTCCATGAGGTGGCAAAAGGGGATCAACCCCTTCCCCTTGGAAATGTGACAGCCTGGATTGAGAAGGAAGCAAGAAAACCATCAGTCCTGTCAATGACACCAAAGGAGAGCTAAAACATTATTAATTGCTATTAAAAATTGCTAATTGCTTTTGCTACCTGAACTGCAGAGAGCACAGAGCTTAATCTATGTGCAAACCTCCCAGATTATTCCCTTTTCAACCCTTGGAAGTTTTAGTATCTCCCAAAAATAACTCGGGAGCAGCTTTTATTTTTTTAATTTTTTTATTTATCAGCCTCCAAGTCCCTTTGGAATCTCTGCCTGTGAAGCCAAACTCCACCAGGGATTGATCCCTGGAGTAATTCCTACATCTGAAGAACATTAAAATCCAAGCAGGGATATCCCATTCCTTGGAAAACCCACCTCAAAAATCTCCTAACCCCGAGCACACCCAATCAGCTCTGAGTTAATTAACGAGCGGGGTAATTGATCCCAAAATTCCATGTACAGAGCTACCCCTGGAAGTGGCTGCAGCAGGAATTGGTGCCAATCCTGGGATTGGGATGAGTTCTCCTGTGGGATGAGTTATCCCACGGCACAACCTTGACCTCTAGCGGTTGGAAAGCAGGAGTAGCCCTGCAGTTGATTTACTCCCAGTGCTCCTCCCAGCACGGCCAATTACAGAGATTCCAACAAAGGGAATTTTTGCAATCCCAAGCCCCAAAAGGAAAGGCCTGGGTGGACACTGCCCAGGACAAAGTTTCGCTCCCCACGGCAGGACTTGAAGCCATCGGGGGGAAAAAGGGCATTTTTGGCCCAGGGAAACTCGGATTTCAGAGGCACCACTGCTCAGAAAGGCCTTGCGCCATCCCATCAAGGGAATTAGGACTTCAAACAGGGAGGGAGCGTTGGGTCCTTCAGAAGAGAACACAACAAAGGCTCAGCTCCACCCTCACCCCCGCCCAGCGCTGCCACCATTTCCCAACCAGCAGAATGAAGTTATAACCCCAAACCCACTGGAAATTCCCCCAAAAGCCAGCCCAGTGCACTCATTAAATGCACCGCTTATGTAATCCTGCTGCTGGAGAGAGGGGAGAATCAAAGAGTGGGAAAGGGCCGAGTTTGGGATGGAGCCCTGAGCTGGAACGGATCATTAACGAGGGTGGAGAGGCTGGAGAGCACGGCGGTCATGGGAGAGGGAAATTTGGGATAATGAGCTGGAGGAGGATGCTGCCAGCTCTGAGCTCTCCAGCATGGAATAATCAGAATTTCAGACTGGACATGGGATTGGGGTCACCACAGAATCCATGGAAATGCTCTCTGAGGACACCTGACCTTGGTCCCATAGTTATTTTCCAACAGGGATTAATCTTCCTGCAAAGACACAAGCAGGTGTCAATATTGATAAGATCCAAAGCAAATATGGATAAGGTGGAATGGATCCCAGTTATTTAGAAATCAAGGAAATCAGTCCCTCTGACATCATTCCAGGAGCCCCACATGGGATTCACCCCCCATGCTTTGATTTTGCACTTCTAAGGGAAATAAACTGATTTATCAGAAGAATTTTGACCTGGATTGAAGTTCAAGGACCTGCTGGGAAAATCCCAGGATGGTTTGGGTTGGAAGAAACCTTAAAGATCATCTCATTCCACACCCAGGGACACCTCCCACTGTCCCAGGCTGCTCCAAGCCCCAATGTCCAGCCTGGCCCTGGACACTTCCAGGGATCCAGGGGCACCACAACCTGGCCAGGTCCTCCCCACTCTCTGAATGAAAAAAGGGAAAAAATGCACATTCCAACTCCCAGACATCCTCAAAAAGCAGCCAGAGGATGCTCCCCATGGCACAAAAGGTTTCCAGCCCACCAGGAGCAAACAGGATCTTAAGGAATCTTTCCCTTTCAGGATTTTTGGGAGGAGAATTTTAAATTAGACGAGATTTTCCAGGGATTTCTGTCATAAAAAACAACCACTGGCCCTACAGTCAGTCAGGGGATGTTTGTTTCCTTCCCTTTATGGGAACATCAGAGCCAAATCCCAAATGCAGCAGGAGCTCAGGATGAAGGGGTGACCCTGGATCCTGCACATTCCAGAAGGAATGGGAATGGCTTTTCCATCTCCAGCAGGGCATTCCCAACCCCCGCTCCTGGCAGGAAGTGATCTGGACTGAGGTGACCTAGAAGTGAGAAATATCGAATTTTCTGCAGCTTGGTGAAATCACTGAGGTTTCAGTTTCACCTCGAGGGAAACGCAGAGCTGGGGGGAGGCACAGAGCAAGGAGCTTCGGAGAAATTTGGGATTATCCTAAGGAATTCCCTGCACCTCCCCGGGCTGGGGGTGCAGCAGAGTTCCCACGGATTTGCTGTGGCACAGGAAGGATGGAATTTGGGATTTGGGGGTTCTGGAGCCACATTAAGTCTCTGGAGGAGCCCAGGGAAAAAGCACCACATCAAAGGGCTCGAGGGATGGCAAATCCCATCCAAAATCCCCTCACCTTTTGGTGTGGTTTCCACAAAAACGAGGGCATTTTGGGGTTATCCTGTGAAATTATGTCTATTATCCAGGATCATCAATCTCCTGCCTTGCTCTGCTCCACAGGAACATAAAAAAACCAGGAAAGCCAAGGTCTGTTCAGAGCTGATGTTGCGTTTAGGAACGAAACACCGAGTGTTGGATTCAGGGGGGTGAAGTTCCATTTAGGACTAAAGCAGGGAGTGTGGGGTTCATGATGTGAAATTCCATTTAGGACTAAAGCAGGGAGTTTTGGGTTCATGGATGTGAAATTCCATTTAGGACTAAAGCAGGGAGTTTTGGGTTCATGGATGTGAAATTCCATTTAGGAACGAAACACCGAGTGTTGGGTTCATGGTGAAGTTCCATTTAGGACTAAAGCAGGGAGTGTTGGGTTCATGGAGGTGAAGTTCCCTCCAAGCACAGCTACTTCCCCCAGCCACAGCAGTCTGGGAGACCAGGAGCATCCCCATCACTCCACCAGGGCAGAATTCCCAGTTCCTGACAGGAATTCGCTTTCCAGGAGAAGCAAAGGCACCTTTCCCCCTCTGGGGTCAGGGTTAGGTCAGTGAGCCATTTCTGGGGACTGAGGTTGGTCAGGAGACCTTCCAGGAGACCTCCCAGTGTCCCTGCCATGGAACTGGAGGGTCCTGAAGGTTCCTCCCAACCCAAACCATTCCATGATTCCCAGCCCTCAACACAAAGGACTTTCCTCAGCATTCCAGTATCCATCCTGAGAAAACTCCCACAAGCTTGGGAACGGCAACTCCACCTTTCCCACCCCTCACAACCCAGCTGAGCCAAACCCAAACCCAAACCCCACGTCCTGCAGGAAAAATTCCATGTATTGCCTGAAAACACCTGGACAAGTCACAGCTGAATTTTCCATAGCTGAGTTTTTCCGAGTTGAGTTGTCCAAAGCAACTCAATGCCCTATGATGGAGCAATCCCAAACCTTCACCCCAATGCCAGGGGATCATTCCCAAAGCCATGGAGTCATTCCTGATGCCATGGGACCATTCCCAATCCATGGGATCATCCCCAGAGCAGGCCATAGATTCCTCCACCCTAAGGAAAGTTGCTTTACCACCTCCAGGAGGAAGGAGCTCCTTTAAAACTCCAATATTTTGGTTTTTCTAACTTCCCCTTGTTTTCTGCACCCACTTGAGCCTCACCTCCTCTCACCTCCACCCAGCAATATTCACTTCTGAGCAGAATCTAATGAGGTTTTTCCTGATGAGACACGAGATAAAGCCCAGGGAGAAGGGGGTGATGATTTAAAGGGAGCGAAGTTGGCTGTGGTTGGCTTTGGTGGTTTTGATTAGCTCCTGCTGGGATGCTTTTACAGACCCTCTAATGGGCTGAGACACCCAATTTTCAAATATCATTTCCCAATATCCCCAGGAATGGGATACATATTCCTTAAATGATCTTAGGGGGGGAAAAAAAAGAAAAAAAAAGAAAGAAAAGCAAAGCGGCCACGGGGGGAGGGAAAAAAGAACATTAATAAAAAATGACAGCCGGGCTGGAGCTCTGCCAAAAAGCCATTCCAAAGTTCTGCAATCCTCCTCGGATCAGATAAAAGCAGGATTATTACTGCAAGGTGTAAACTCCTGCAGGATGGGGCTGAGCAGGGCTGAGCTCTGCGGGGTCACTGGGAACTCCTTATCAGAGCAATTTGTCAGAGGTTTGGCTCACTGAGTTCTCCCTCAGATCAGGAAACCAAGCCCAGAAATGGGAGGGGTTTGGTTAAATAGAAGGAGTTTGGAAATGCAGTGTCTGAGGGGTTTGCTCTCCCCAGGGCCCTGCAGGGACTCACCCTCAACTCCCACTCCTCATTCCCTAAAATGTCTCTTCCACCTCAGCCCATCCAGGGCTAAAACCCACCCCAGCAGCTGATAGTCCTAAATATCAATTTCACTCAAATCTCGGGGTTTGGCATCAAATGTGGGATGAGGAAGATGTAATTCCCCCTTTGCTTTGCTCTCACCCCATGGTTTTTCCTCATCCCAACACTCCTGCTCCTCTTCCCAACCCATGGGATGAGCTCAGCCACATTCACATCCTTGCAGTCCATTGAGTAACTCGGTTAATTCATTTTTTCACACCAAACCTATTAAACCTCAGCTGGTTTTGGGGGGAGGCTGCTCCATCCAGAGAACAATCCAGAACTCTCCCTTCCAAGGAGCTGTACAAAGGAGTTTATCACATTAGGATTGACAAAAAGCCTTGGGCAACCACAGCCTCGGGGGTCAGCTGCACGAGAAAAGCCATTTTTAAAGCACTCCTTTATGGCCAAAGTGTTGATTTACACTTCTGTGGGCTCCACATCCGTGGGCAGCTTCAAAGGGAGCTCAGCTGGGCGATTGCAGAGTTTATTTCTCACATTTGCACGCGGTGGAGGAGCCGAGAATGAGCTGGGGGGACTGGAAACAGCAGCAGCAGCAGCAGCAGGAGGAGGAGGAGGATGGATGTTCTGCAGGGAATTTCAAACACATGAAAAGCCCTGGCCTGACAACCCCAGAGCTCAGGGCTTTGCTCCAGCAGCCCCAGCATTTGGGGAGATAAATGCTTCACAACAAACCGTGCAGGGAGGTGCTTTGATTCGCTCCTATCAACCATTTAAATCTCCTTTTCCAGCTAGGAGCAGCCCTGGGTGAAAGCATCACCCTGGAAATGCTCTGGAGCACCCCTGGGTGAAAGCATCACCCTGGAAGTGCTCTGGAGCAGCCCTGGGTGAAATCTCCTGCTCTGGAGCTCCTCTGGATGAAATCCCCACCTGGGAGCTGCTGGATTGAGCTCTGCCTGCTCACACAGCCCCAGAGAGGCTCCTGTCCCCCCAGGAGACACAGTTTTGACTCAAAGCTCGGCTGGAAACTCCCACAGGTTACTTTAACCTCTCCTGACTCGAACTTGTGGCCCAAGCAAAGCCCTGGATAGGAGAGGGAGGAGCAGAGGAATCCCAAAAGTGGTCCTAAAACACAGAGGAATAACAACCAAAACTGGACCCAAAACACAGAGGAATAACAACCCAAACTGATCCCAAAACACAGAGGAATCCCAAAACTGTTCCCACAACACAGAGGAATCACAACTCGAACTGGTCCCAAAACACAGAAGAATCACAAAGCTGATCCCAAAACACAGAGGAATCCCAAAAGTGGCCCCAAAACACAGAGAAATCCCAACCCAAACTAGTTCCAGAACACAGAGGAATCCCAACCCAAACTGATCCCAAAGCACAGAGGAATATTCCCAGCTCCAGCCAGCAGGGTGACTCGCCAGCTCTCACCTCTCCTCAAACCCTCTGGGACTCTCCAGGTGTTGTTCCCACCCAACCTGGCCCAGGAAAGGTGGGATTCTCACCCTCTGGAAATTCAGAGGGAAAATGGGTTCGATCTCATCAAAGGGGAAGGTGTTGGGCTGAACTTCCCAGGGCTTGATCCAGGGGGAATTCTGGAAAAACAACCAGAGCTGAGCGCTGACACCATCCACGCTGATCCAAACATTTCCCAAAGATTTTACTCCCGTTTTCCCTTCCCACCAGCTGGGAAGTGCAGCCTTGGGAAGCTGCTGGTTTCCTAAGGAATTCCCTGTTTTCTGGGGCAGGAACTGCAGCACAGCCAGCTGCTCCCCCCGACAGGGATTATTGCTCATGGATGCTGTTCCCTTTTCCCTGAGCAGCCTGACCCTCCCAAAGTCACCCCAGGAGTCACCCCTGGCGCCTGGCATGGAATCCTTGGATGGAACTCCTGTCTCCTGCTGTCCGTGGGAGTTCCCGAGGTGCTGTTTCACACTCCCTCCCTGGGCTCAGGCAGGCGTTTGCAGATAAGTTTACTTTCAAGATTCTGCTTTTGTTCCCATTTATCAGCCCGGGCTGGGTTGGTGAAGGATTCTGAGGGACTGGTCATGGTCAGAGCAGCTCCCTGAGATGGTTCCAAGTATCCTGGAGAACACAGGGACTCAGCAAATCCTGGGATAAAGCCCAGGGTGGTCAATCCTGGACAAAACAGGGTTTTGGCTTTTCCACAGGACAGCCTGGAAGTGTTTTAAACGAGATCTGGGAAGAGCTGCAGAGACACTTTGGATCTAACTCAGACCTGCAGACAGAATATCCTCAACCATTCCCACAGCAATCTGGGATAACAGGATCCCAACAGGACACATTCCATGGCTGGAGATCTGGGAACACATTCAGTGCTGAGGGACAGAGACAGACTGAGTGTTCATCATTTCTGGGAAGAGTGCTGCACTAAAGGCTGTCCTGACATCCTAATTATCCTGTTTCCCATGGCACAGAGATGTTTTCCCAGGGATGAGCCACAGGTGCTCCCTGACAGTGCTGTGTGCTTCAGAGCTGTGGACCAAAGGTAAATCCTCATGGCATGGTTTGGGTGGGAAAGGACTTTAAATCCCATCCATTCCACCCCATCCACATTGCAGGGACAATTCCCACCATCCCAGATGGATCCAGGCTGCCCTTGGACACTGCAGGGATCCAGGGGCACCACAGCTGCTCTGGCAATTCCAGCCCAGCCCCTCCCCACCCTCCCAGCCAGCAATCCCTCATTCCCAACATCCCAGCCCAAGCTCCCCTTTCCCACTGGGAAGCCATTCCCTGTCTCCTCTCCCTCCATGCCTTGTCCCCAGTCCCTCTGCAGCTCTCCTGGAGCCCCTTTAGGCCCTGCCAGGGGCTCTCGAGCTCTCCCTGGCTCCTTCCCTTCTCCAGGGAAACATTCCCAGCTCTCCCAGCCTGCCTCCAGAACCATGGAACATTTCCATGACCTCCTCCAGACTCATTCCAGCAGCTCCAGGTCCTGCAGAATTTGGGATCCAGGGCTGGGCAGCTCTGCAGGTGAGCTCTCACCTGAGCAGGGCACAGGGACACAATTCCCACCTTTCCCATGGGATCAGCCCAGGGCACAGCAGGGTCTGGCTTGGGCCATCCAGCCTCATCCACAACATCCCAAATCCTCCTCCCAGCACTGCTCTCCACCCCTTTTTCCCCACCCAGCCTGGGTTTGTGCTGGGATTGCTCTGACCCAGGGCAGCTCCAGCCCTTGGCCTGCTGAACTTCCTGAGGTTCCCAACTCTTTGGGAATGACCACCCAGGCATCCCTCATCCCTGAGTGTCCATCTGTCCACTCCACGTCTGTCTGTCCAGTCTGGACACAGGGATGCCACACAGGGCAGAGCCACACAGACCCCATTGGATCATGTCAGTCATTTCTCCCTTTTCCATCCAAACTGCAGCAGCAATCTGGGCAAGGATCACAGTTCAAGGCTGAACCCCAAAATCCACAGAACCCCCCAGGATCATCCCCGGGAACAGAGGCAGCAGCAGCACCTCCACCTTCAGGAGATTTTTAAAAAATTATTATAAAAAAGGAGAAATCCTCCTTGGAACAAAGCCCTTTTCATTCTGTTTAGGAATAACCCCTCTGGTTTTTTTGATGAGAAACCCACAAAGCAGCTGCCAACGGGGTTGAGCCACAAAGAGCAGCTCGGCTGGGGAAGAACAAAATGGCTTTTTCAGGAATATTCATCTTCCCCGGGATCCCTGAGCTTTGGGGAGCAGCAGAAGAAAGCAGAGCATGGTTTGGTTAGTGCTGGTTTTAATTAATCCCAGAATTAGCCAGGCCCTGCCTCTCCCAGCACGGTGACTTGAAGGAATAGTTAATCCCAATGCGAAAAGTTCCAGCTTTACAGAAGAGCTTCAATTTCACTTTGCTGCCTGCACTTCACAGAGATTCCTCTGATAATGGGAAATATTCTGTTGATAAATATATTTTTTTCTAAGCACTGAGGCGTGAGGGTTGGGGATTCAGAGAAGGGATTACAGCCGAGAAAAATGAAATTATACATTCAGCACTCAGCACTGCTCTCCAAAACCAACTCTCCCAACTGAAACCACTTTTTGTGGTCTTTTTTAACATAAAAATGAACTTAGTCAACACATTACATAATTCTCCTCTCCCACAGTATGTTCCCAGGACTTTTCTCCCTGCATCCATCAGTAATATTTCACTTGCACCACAATTTTTAGTGCTGAACCTAAAAAGATTTGAAGTCCACAGCAATAAATCAAAACCTGATCTCATCTCGCCGCTGTAAATTCACTTCATGGTCACCCTTGGAAGCACCACAAGTTATTGCAGAATTCAAATTACACTTTAAAAAATCAAAAAATCTCCATATTCTGAGTTCTCCAACCTTCCCGGTTCACCACCAGGAATATCAAATCCCAAATCTGCTATTTCCTGGACACAATCTGCCCTCTAAAGGCGTCTGGGGAAACTACAAACAGATTCTTTTAGCCATAAAGAAAGCACTGTGAGTGTTCCATGGATTTTCCTTTTCCAGGAAAATCAAGGAAAGGTCCAACTGCCCAGGAGGATCCTAGGCTCAGCTTATCCAGGCTCAGGCTGAGCTCAGCCCAGCCCAGGATCATCTCAGCTCAGGGAAATCTCCAGCAGGACAGCCTGGATGGCACTGTGGACACTGAGGGATGAGCATCAGGCTGGGACAGATTTAATCCAGGCCTAATTCCATGGATTTGATAGTTCTGTATTCCCTGACTGGGACAAGGGAACCACTCTGCCAGATTCCCAACAATTCCTGTTTGTGCTGCTCCTGCATCCCTGGCAGTGCCCAAGGTCAGGATGGATTGGGATTGGAGCAGCATGGGATGGTGGAAGTTGTTCTTGCCCATGGAGCAGGATGGGATTTAATGTCCTTCCAACCCAAACCATCCCAGGATTCTACATTTGGCCCCACAATTCCCAAAAATCCTGTAAACAACATTTTGCCCTCAAAACATTGAACAAGAAGTTCCAGGCTGGAAGAGCTGGAATTCTGCTCCTCATTTCACAGGAGACAACATTGGATCCATCAGCAATTCCAGGTTCACAGGGCTCCACCACATCCCTGGGGCACAGCAGATTTTTGGGGATTTCCTCCCAATCCAAACATCATCCCTGACATCCCAGTGAAAAGCAGGAGGTGGAAAAGCCCAGCAGTGCCATCCATGAGATCTGAGCATCCCAGGGAAGGGCTGGAGCTGTGCCAGGGGGATTTAGGTGAATATTGGGAAAGATTCCTCATCCAGAAGGTGGTCAGGCACTGGGAATGGTGACATTCCTGAGGCTGCCAGAGCTCCAGGAGTGTTTGGACATCATTCCCAGGGATGCCCAGGGTGGGATTGTTGGGGTGTAGTGCAGGGCTGGGGTTGGATGGATAATCCTGGTGGATATTCCATGATTCCCTGATTTTCTGTCCCCATTCCGTGCTCTTGCACAGCTGCCCCATAAATCCTGGGAGAGGAGCTGGCATGGAGCATTTCCCAAATGGAATCCATCTTTCCCAGAGTCAATGTTTGCCCAACCACGCTGAGCTTTACATTGCAATTCCTGCCAGGACAGCAGGCAGAGGAGGAGGAGCCCAGGGGGAACCTCTGAAGGGAAAACCTCGACGTGGAGACAGAAATTTCCACCACAAAATAACCTGGAAATGCAAAATTCCCTTTTTCTGTGACCACTGTGTCAAAGTTTTGTCACCTTCATGGAATCATGGAATTGCTGGGGTGGGAAAAGATCTCCCAGATCAGCAAGTCCAACCTTCCAACATCCCCACCACCACTAAATCCTATTTTTAACTCTTCCAAGGATTTTGATTTCATCATTCCTAAGGCCAGAAGTGAGGTTTGGGTTCCAAAAATTCCACAGCTCCATGAATTCTCCCTCTGGACTCCCAAATGGGAATCCTGGTGTTACATCCCAAATGGACACCATTGTCATTCCCTAGGGTTCCACACATCCCAGAAGGTTTTTGCACCAACCCAGGCTGGAATCTTTGCCCCATCCCCTTCCAGAGACGTCCAACCTCCCATTCCAAAGGCACTGGAGAAGGATTTAGTGCTCAACTCCAGCTGAATTCCCCGAAATCATCAGGGAGTTCATAAATCAGCAGGATCCTGGTGACAAAATTCCTTCGAGGAACATCTGGGACACAACAGAGGAGCCCAACCTGGGGGCATTTGTGTTCCAAAGCTCCAGTCCTGCTTCTCCCCCTCCCTCCAATCCATTTTTCGGGGAATATTCAGGGAAACGCCCAGGGCGTCATTCTGAACCCTCATAAAGCTCTTCATGATGATTTGGATTGAAATTTCAGGCCATTCCCACATGGAAGGGATGGCAGGGAAAGGACAATGGGAAAAATGGGGAGAGGGAGGGAATTTCAATTGGCCAGGAAAGGAAATTGCCATTCCTGCACAAACTTTAATCCAGCAGCAAAAAACTTCCAAAGGGATTTAGGTAGATGCCAGAATCCCACATTTTGAAGGCTGGAAATAAGAATTAAGGCTGGAAATGTCCTCCAAAATCCTCAGGTCCATCCTGTGCCCAATCCCCACCCTGCCACTGGAATCTTTCATGGACACTGCAAAGAAATCCTGGCTCAAAAATAATATTATAAAAATTAAAATGGTAACATCCAAATGATCCAAACCCCATTGCCGAAATCAGGATTTGCAGGATTGAAATTCCAAGGAGAAGCAGCAGAGCAACCAGTCTGGATCCTTCCCACCCCTCCTTCCTGAGGTTTCAAACTCCCAGACTTCCAAATTACAATCCCATTTTTTAAGAGCCCAAAATAAACAGCAGCTCGTACCAGGAAAAAAAAAAAAAAAAAAAGGGAAAAAAACCCTAAAAAAGGGCAATTAGAAAGTCAGAATTCCTCCAAGTTCTCGTTAGTAAAAGTTTTATATCCCTCCAACATGTGGCACTCCGGGAGAAAACCTGGCAGAGGGAAAAATGTCCTTTTCCACCTTTCCTAAACAGAGCAACATTTCAGCCTTGGCAAAGGTGGTTCCTATTAGGGGCTTTTTTTTTTTTTTTTTTTTTTTCCATTTGAAATTTACTGGTTAATTTTATGGAAACAAATAAAGGGACCTGCGTATTATAAATCTATTAAGGATAAAAAACATCGCCCTGCAAATAAAAACCCCGGAAAAATCTCACACCTCCCCTCCAGCCCTTTCCAATTTGCGTTTATGTGCCTTTTAAAAAGAAAAAAGTGGAGCTGGGAGGTCTTCCCTGATTCCCCAGCAGTGCCACACGTGTGGCATCTCTGCTCAGAGCTGGCAGTGAGCAGCTTTATGGAGATATTCCCTTCTCCAGGTGCTCCACCTGCTACTGAAAAACAGGAAAAAATCCCTTTTGAAAGGGAATTTTCCTCTCCCCCAGGATGGGGTTGTTAAGGGAAGCTGAAGGATAGAATTCCAAAGGGTTTTCACAGGTTTGCCTCCATCTGGAGTTAATGGGGCTGCACCTGCTTTTCACAAGGTGTGAATGTGACCCCACAGAGAGCTCTGGGGCTGCCTTGATCCCAGGGAGCAGTGGGGAGAGAAATCCAGGTGGGAAAAGTCTGGAAAAAGGACATGGAACCCTCAGAGGTGGGAGAGGGAAAGGCCAGGAGGTTCAACCAGGGCAAGGGCTGGAGCTGCCCTGGGTCAGAGCAATCCCAGCACAAATCCAGGCTGGGTGGGGAAAATGGGATGGAGAGCAGTGCTGGGAGGAGGATTTGGGATGTTGTGGATGAGACTGGAATGGCCAAAGCCAGACCCCCCAGCCCTGGGCTGATCCCCCAGGAAAGGTGGGAGTTGTGTCCCTGTGCCCTGCTCAGGGGAGAGCTCACCTGCAGAGCTGC
Organism: Entomyzon cyanotis; assembly: GCA_024500445.1. NCBI lineage: Eukaryota > Metazoa > Chordata > Aves > Passeriformes > Meliphagidae > Entomyzon > Entomyzon cyanotis. The sequence continues at coordinate 891,453 of JAKEPQ010000146.1, read as the reverse complement.
CCAGCCCTGGGCAACAGCAGAAGGAGCTGCAGCTGCTGCAGAGAGTGCAGAGGAGCCCTGGAGCTGCTGCAGGGCTGGAGGCAGGCTGGGAGAGCTGGGAATGTTCCCTGGAGAAGGGAAGGAGCCAGGGAGAGCTCGAGAGCCCCTGGCAGGGCCTAAAGGGGCTCCAGGAGAGCTGCAGAGGGACTGGGGACAAGGCATGGAGGGACAGGAGACAGGCAATGGCTTCCCAGTGGGAAAGGGGAGCTTGGGCTGGGATGTTGGGAATGAGGGATTGCTGGCTGGGAGGGTGGGGAGGGGCTGGGCTGGAATTGCCAGAGCAGCTGTGGTGCCCCTGGATCCCTGCAGTGTCCAAGGGCAGCCTGGATCCACCTGGGACAGAGGGAATTGTCCCTGAACATGGATGGGGTGGGAATGGTTTAAGTCCCTTAAGCTTTAAGGTCTCTTCCAACCCAAACCACTCTGGGATTCTGGGATAACTCTGGATCACAAGGAACACTCTGATTAAGGAAAAGGTAAGTCAAAGTCAACACAACCAACCCCAATGATTTTCTACCAGCTTCAGTGGAATTTTTTTCCACTGGAATTCCAGCTGGGATGTCACACCCACAAGAGGAACAGGGATGAATCTGCACAAGAGGCTCTGGAGCAGCTCCATCCATGGCTGACCTGGACATTGAGGTGTCCCAACTCCTGCTGGGAATTGTTTTTCCCTGCAGGAGGGACAGAGGAATTCCATGGGATGGGTCAGGGTGGCCAAAGATAGCAGCAATTCCAGCAAATGGGAAAAAGGGGAAAAAGGGGGAAAAAGGGGGAAAACCCAACACTGACCTGCCAATGTCTGAGCTCCCAACAGCAGGAATGACCCCCAAGCCCTGAGCTTGGATCAAAGGGAATCCCACAACCTGAGCTCCACTGGATTTCTCTGTTCAGACTCCTCAATTTCATTTCTTATTGGGAGAGGGAGGAGTTTCCTTAACTCCTGGGGATTTTACAGGGATATTTGCTCCCTGTTAGCCTCAGAGGCACAGAATTTGGATTATTTCAGGCACTCAGGTGAGAGCTGAGGGAGAAAATGATGGGAGACAACTGCAGGACGCCCCAAAAACCATTCCTGCCTTGTCCCAATCCATGTGCAGCACTGCTGGAATTGCCCAGAGCTCCCAGGAATGGATGAAGGGAAGAATCCCACCTTAAAATATCCTTTATTTCCCCCCTAGAACAGGGACTGGGAGAGCCCCTTTCAGAACAACCCCAAAGATTTGCTTCTGCAAATAATCAGAAAATCTTCAAGGACCTGGAACCTCCTCATCCTCCAAATAAATTCCAAGCTGCCTTTTTTCTTCCCTTTCCAAGTGAAGTGGAAAAGAGAGATCCTCCCATCTCCCAAACTCTTAATAATGCTCTTCAAACGCTTTGGAGATGCTTCAAGAGAAAGCACTGAAGAAATATTAACCAGGATTTCATCCCAAAGCCTTGGAGCTCATTTCAGGGCCAGCCCCACATTCCAGCCTCATTCCCTGCTCCCAAATCCCTCCTTTTTGAAGGTGATGAGCCTTTGGGTGCTTCAAAAGCTTGGAAAACTCGAGAGGTTTATCCTGCAGAGGTTATAAATCCCTTTCTCCCTACTTTGTGAGTGAAACCACAGGTTTTCCACCATCCCAGAGGGATATTAAGGAATATTTCTCCATGGATGATGCCCCTGGAGCCTGAAAACTCCCCCAGTCTGACACTGATGAAAAATAAGGAGCTCTGAGCAGCTGCCATGAGAGGAAAACACCAGAAATGTGCTCCTAATTTCTCGCTCGGCTCCAGAGATTTGCGAGGACTTTGCGGAGCTACCGCGAGGAGTTGGGAATGATGAAGTGCAAAGCTCTGGCTGAGGCCAAGGGGAGGAGGATGAAGCTCCTGCCTCGTTACTGCTGTGCTAATTGAGGTCCTGCTCGGCCCAGAACAGCCAGGGAGCAGCAGGGAAACGTCTGAGGCTTTTCCTTTTTCCAGGCTTTTTCCAGCCATCCCTTAAAAAGCACTTTATAAAATCCCCCCGGCCTGGGAAGTCTGGGGGATTCTCGACCAGCTCGTTCTGACTGAAGTTGGAACACAAATCTTGGGGAGAGTTTTGGAGAGGTGGATTTGAGGGGGAAATGTGGGAAATGGGGATTTTCCAAGCTCACCTTGGAAACCAGGCTGTGGGAATTGTGTCTCTGGGAAAGCAGGAGCAGGGATGGGTAAGGAGATGATCCTGAAATGTTAAATGTTGGGAAAGTGGGGAAAAGGGAAGAGGAGCTCATGGAATTCTGAACATTTTGAGGACTTTATCAAGGCCAGGTTGGACATTGGGATTGGAGCAGCCTGGGATAGTGGGAGGTGTCCCTGAACATGGATGGGATGGGAATGGGATGGGATTTAAGGTTCATTCCAACCCAAACCATTCCAGGATTCTGGAGCCAGGCTGGGAGAGCTGGGAACATGTTCCCTGGAGAAGGGAAGGAGCCAGGGAGAGCTCCAAGCCCCTGGCAGGGTCTAAAGGGGCTCCAGGAGAGCTGCAGAGGGACTGGGGACAAGGCATGGAGGGACAGGAGACAGGGAATGGCTTCCCAGTGGGAAAGGGCAGGGAGAGATGGGATATGGGAAAGGAAACCTTCCTTCCCTGTGAGGGAGAGAAGAAACAAGAACCCTGCTCCTCCAAATGGATCCCATATTTTTCCAAAGACTAAAAAAAAAAAAAATTCTAAGCAGTAGAAGCAGCAGGAGAAAAAGAAGGAGATTCTAAAATAGAAGATTTCAAACGAGAAAAAGAAGATTGCAAAGGAGAAAAGAAGATTCCCAAAAAGAGAAAGAAGATTCCAAAGAAGAAGATTCCAAAGAAGAAGATTCCAAAGAAGATGATTCCCAAGAGGAAGAAGAAGATTCCCAAGAAGAAGACGAAGATTCCAAAGAAGATGATTCCCAAGAAGAAGATTCCAAAGAAGATTCTGAAGAAGATTCCAAAGAAGAAGGTGATTCCCAAGAAGACGATTCCAAAGCAGAAGATTCCAAAGAGGAAGAAGAAGGGGCTGAGGAAGGACACTGTCCCCTCACCATTCCCAAGGGACATGGAAGGTCTTTTCCTAAGCCTTCCAAGCATCCCTTGGGACAGCCTTGGCAATTCCCTGAGCAGGGCCTGAGGGAATGGAGAGACCTGCAGAGAGGGAAAAGCAGGAATTGGAGAGGTGCAGAAGTGAATCCACACTTCAGCCACCAAGAGGGCCTGGGAGGGTGTGGGGAAAGGCAGCAATGGGGGCTGGAGCTTGGGAGGACAAGCAGGACTGCAGGGGAAGCACTGGGAGGAGAGGAATGATCAGGGACTTCATCAGGAGGGATGGAAAAGCCACGGTGAGGATGTGGGGAAAAATCCCCAGAAAAAACCAAGGGAGTTTTGGAGTGAAAGGTGAATAACAATTGGGAAATACCTAAGTGCTGATTAACAGAAGTATCTCAACAAGTGGGTGAATTCCAGAGGAAGGGGAGATGGGATTGACCCACAATTTTGGCTTTTCCAAACTCCTCCCGTTATCCCAGGAATTCAGGACCTCATGGGTCAAGTGTCCAGTAGATGTAGGAATGTCACTCTCTGGAGAAGACGGCTTTGCAAATATTAGGAAAAATTCCTTATTCCATAGAATTCCAGACTGGGTTGGACTGGAAAGGTCCTACAAAGGTGATTTAGTCCAACCCCTGTGATGGGCAGGGACATCTTCCACTAAATCAGATCCTATCCAACCTAGCCTGGAATGTTTCCAGGTATGGAGCATCCCCTACCTCTCTGGGCAGCTATGCCAGGCTTTACCACCCTCATTTTGGGAAATTCATCCTTTTTATCTCATTTAAATCAGTTTTCCTTCAGCCCAAGCCTTCAGCCCTTGTCCCCTCACAGGCCCTGCCATAAAATCTGTCCCCATTTCTGAGGACACAGCAATCCCTGCTCCCCAATCTCCCGACTGGGAGTTTCACGCCGGAGTTTGCCTGACTCTGGGCACTCAGGGCTGGGGTTTGATGGGATCCTGGCACCCCCACAGGGCACTTCAACACAAACCACCACAGACTCTGGTAAACAACTCCTGTGGTCTGGATTGAGAACAGATCTGGGAGCAGGAGCAGGGCCCAGCAGGGGGTATTTGATCTGATCCATGACCAAACCATTCCCATGCCCCAAGCCAGCCCTCCACGCGCTGACCGGTGAAGCAATCCCGCCATAAAGGACGCCTTGTTTTCCCCACAATCCCGTATCTGGGATCAATAAACCTCCTCAATAGCCACATAAAACTCCTTTCATCCCTTCTTCCCTCCAGAAAAGGTGGCAGCTGCCACCCCAAATGACCAGTCCTACTGACCAGAGGGGCTCTGTGCCTTGGGATTGACTGCCAGCCCCACCACGAAGTGCCAGCAAACGAGGCTGCAGCTCCTCACCCCAAAAGCTGTGGCTCACGGCCTTGGCTTTGTAGGTCCTCTGGAAAGAGTTACCAAAGATAAAACAATCTTTCCATCTTCTGATTTAAAAGGGACTTCTGGGCAATGTCTGTCTTAAAAGTCAATATAAATTTGCATTTCTCCCTGGAGGCTCCTCGTTCCAAAGGGTTCCCATTGGGCTTTAACAATGCCATTGCCCTTTTTCGGGGAACAATGACAAATCCTCGTCCTCTTGATGGATGCTCCTTCCCTACAGAAGTCAACAGTAAAAATGTGAAAGGATTTGGAGCATCCACGATGTTCCTACAACATTCCTCAGGCTGCCCAGCCAGGCACGATTCGGGACTGGGCACAAGGGCTGAGGATGTGCTGAAAGAGATCCCAATCTCACCAGAACACTCATCCCAGTTCCTCCCAGTTCAGCAGAGTGGGGCTTTGCTCTCTGGGGGGCTTTGGGCAGAGATTCCACCCCGAGTTTGGCAAGATCCACCCAGTGCAAAGGGGAAACTCCAGAGGGAAACAATGCAAGCAAAGGCAGAGGAGAGTTAAGGCACTTGGGAGCCTAGGAAGTCACTGAACTGTCACTCAGAACTTCAGAAAGCTATTCATCTTCCGAGGGAGCCACCAGCAGTGACTGCAGAGCTGCTGCCACCCTCGTGGGAGGTCCTGTCACAGCTGCAGGATTTACGGAGCCGCGGCAAGATAACGCTGGGAGCACCGCGAGGAACAATTGTCCTCCCAAAAAACTCCTCCCGCCCACTCCCTGCCCCCCGGCTGGAGCTGAGGCTGCAGGTGGCACCTCAATCCCAAATATCCTCCAGGAGATGGGGAGACCCCAGGAACAGCAGGGAAATTCCTGCAGGGAATTCAGAGGGATGAGAAGCGACGCAGGGTGTTTAGCACCAATCCTAAAAATCTCCTGGCACAGAGGGGGTTTGGGCATCAGCAGAGCCAAAATCGGTTGTGCTGGACCCTCACAAGTCATAATTAGTATTTTTTGGTAATTACAGACACCTAATGAGCAGATTAAAGCCATAATTCCTAAGCCTAAACCCAAATTTCTGCTCTCCTTTGGAATAAGTCGTGTCCACCTGAGCGCTCAGCCCAAGATTCCCACTTTGCCATTCCTATCCCTCAGGAAAAATGAAACTTTGCAAACATCCAGCAGGAGCTTCCCACCTTTACCTGCACATCCTGAACATCCATGGAAAACAGGCACTTCCCATGGCTTTCACACCAGTCATACACACCACAGCTGCCCCTGGAGCAGCTGAAAATCCAAACCATTCCATGGATTTATCCCATCCACGGCTGGGATTGATCCCTGGCAGCAGAACGAGCTTTGAGCACGTGGAAACAACTCCAGCAATGTCCCTTCCTGCCCCTGCCCTGGTCTTTGGAAGCACCAGAGCAATTTCCATGAGGATGGCACTGACAATCCAGTGCTGGGTAGCAGCTCCAGGAATTCCTTGGAATTCCAGGAATTCCATACTCCAGGTGGCCAGGATAACCCTGGGAGCACGGGAAGGACTCACTCGGCTCAGGGGAGGATTTGAACCATGTGGGACTCGTGTGGCACAAAGCTCTGCCCCTGTTGGGAATTTTCCCTTCCCAAGGGCTCTGAGAAGGGAGAATTCCAGGCAGGGAAAATTCCCAACTCCAGCTGCTGCCTCTGACAGAAGTTCATTAAGGAAATCTTCCCAGTCAGCATCTGCAGGGAATCCTGGAAAGGTTTGGTGGGAAGAGACCTGAAAGATCATCTCATTCCACACCTCCCACCATCCCAGGTGGATCCAAGCTGGCCTTGGACATTCCCAGGGATCCATGGGGCACCACAGCTCTGGGAATCCCATCCCAGCCCCTCCCCACCCTCCCAGCCAGGAATTCCTTCCCAATATCCCATCTAAACCTGTTTTTTTCTCACTTTGAAGCCAAAACCTGGACATTTCACCTTCCATCCCACCTGGCCAGGGTTAGATCAGTCAAACTCGTTCCCTGCCTCATCCCAAGCCAAGCGGACACCACAGTGAGCCATGGAAAACATTAAAGCAGAACAAAAATGGATCAATGGGTGAACTCCACATTTTCTCCTCTCACCCAATTTTTCTTGGGATTCAGGGACAAGTTGTCCCAGCACCTCCTTCTTTCCAAAAGGGAGGATTTTCACTGGATAATTTGGATAACTGGCACTTTCCAGCAGCACTGCAGGAATATCCTAAAATACTCCTCAACCTCCAGCTCACAGCAAAGAACTTTAACCCTCAATATTCAATGACACCTTGACTTGCTTTGTATGAAATACAACAACTTTTGATGCAAAACCTGGGGGTTTGTTCTTGGTTTTGGGCTGGATTTTTAGGGCAGCAGATAAAGATTGCACCAGGTAAGAATAAAATAAATATCCTAAAATACTCCTCACCCTCCAGCTTGCAGCAAAAAACTTAAACCCTACATATTCAATGACACCTTGACTTTGTATAAAATACAACTTCTGATGCAAAGCTTGGAGGTTTTGTTCTTGGGTTTGGGTTGGGTTTTAAGACAGCACATAAAGCTTGCACCAGGTAAGAATAAAACAATCAAACCCCAAATGAACTCTAAAAATGACAACCCCAAGGAGCAATGGGGGTGGAAACTCTGCCCGAGCACCCAGAAAAAAGGAATTTCTGCGGCTCCCACTTTGAAGAGTTTTTCAAATCCCTCTCGACAGGATCAGAGCACTGCATTTATATAAAACAAATGTACAAACAGGCAGGGAGAGGCTTTGGGAAGCACTGGGAGAGGAGAGGAGGAGTTCCCACGATAAGGCAAACGGGAGAACCCATCGGACACGGCAGAGAGATTCTGACACCCAACATGCAGTAGGTTTTAATTATATTGCAATAAGGAGCTATAGATGTGCATTCTTCTCGATTTACTAGATGGCTTCTTTACATTGTAAGCCAAGCTGTGTTGGTTTGGTTTGTTTTCTAAAGAAAAATCCCCCAGTTTTTTAAAAAATAATTAAAAATAGAAACGGCGCTGCAGCGAACATTTGGAAAATTTTTCGGAGTCGATTGTTTATTGGGACTCCGACTGATTTTAATGAAAAATATGGTTATGATTTGAAAAAAAAAAAAAAAAAAAGCAGCACTTTTATGTTCTGCATAAGGAAAGGCCCTACAATGCAACCTCCGGGGCACTGCTGGAATCAAAAAAACCTAAATCTCAAATGGTCGCCGGGGCTCGCTGGCCAAAACCCCTCCTGGAAAGCCCAAAGATGTGGCTTGCAAAGTATTCCAAGTATCCACAACAAGTGAAACTGGATGTAGGGAAGTCTGTTCCCAACATTTCCTCCTGATTCTGGTGAAACTGGAACCAGATGACCCCAAGCAGCGTTGTGGGAAGAGGTCATTAAGCAGCTGCAGATGGAGCCCCAAAGCTGAGAGGTGACATCGGTGCTGATGGCTTCCATCAGCTCTGGGGAGAGGTCATCCCGGGGACAATGTGGGATCATCCTGCTCCTTGGAGTGTCCTGGGGACATTGTGGGATCATCCTGTCCTTCAGAGCATCCTGGGGGCAATGTGGGATCATCCTGCCCCTTGGAGTGTCCTGGGGGTAATGCGGGATCATTGTGGGGCAACGTGGGATCATCCCATCCTTTAGAGCATCCTGGGGACAACGTGGGATAATCCTAGGGGCAATATGGGATCATCCCATCCTATGGAGCATCCTGGGGCAATGTGGGATCATCCCACCCCATGGATCATCCCGGAGCAGCAGGGTTGGGACAGCTCAGCCTGGAGTTCTCTGGAGAGGACAATTCCAGGGGGAGATGCAGGACACCCCACTGGTGCCAGGATGGTGGAAGAGACACATTCAGGTCCTTCTCCCAGTTTTTTTTCCTCTCCAGGCTGTTCTCCCATGGGTGGTTCTCCCACATGGTCCTTCCCTGCTCCTCCCACCACAAAGGTCACCCCAGTTTGGTTTCCTGGCGCTGTGAGGTCACAGCAAAGTTCTCCAGGTGACCCTGGCTGGACTTGGCCCAGCCTGAAGAGATGCTGCCTTCACCTTCCACAGGAACCTGGGCTCTGCTCCACTCATCCAGAAAATCAGGAATTCATTCACAGAAAATCAGGAATTTCTTCAGGCCTTGGAAGTGCCCAGGGAGGGTTGGAGTTCCATCCCTGAGGTGTCCAAGGAATTCCTGGATGTGACACTCAGGGACAAGGTGGGGATTGAACACATCTTGGATTTGATAATCTTTGGAGGGTTTTTCCCACCTCAGTGATCCTGGGATTCTGGGATGTTGTTAGATGGGATATTAAGGGGAAATCCTTTCCTGGAATGGAATTGCCAGAGCAGCTGTGGTGTCCCTGGATCCCTGGAGTGTCCAAGGGCAGGCTGGATCCACCTGGGATAGTGGGAGGTGTGGAATGGGATGATCTTCAAGGTCTCTTCCCACCAAACCATTCCAGGATTTTCTGATCAAACAAACCACACCAAGTTCAGCAGGAGCTGAGGTTGTCCAGACATCAAAGGGTTGGAGATGACACCCCTTCATTACAGACCCCCCATCCCCTAAACACCACAAACCCCTAAATCAGCATCCCCTCTGCCAGTGCCCGCTCGGAAAAATCCCATTTTACAACCAGCAGCCACTTTTTCGACAGCTAAAACTCAAAGAACCATGACTCGATCACAGAAAAATACATAAAAATTCGGAATAAAACAGCACCACCAATAGTCCACACGCACACAACATCCACACATCTACTGAAAGAGGACCAGTTCCATCAAGCTGAAAATAATTACGGGGCAAATCAGTGGGGAGAAAGAACGTAATCAGAAAAATATGAAGCCTAATTGAAAATTGTTTAAGAACATTTTAACGAGATGCTCCAGAAGCCACAATCCCACAACTGAGCAAGGCGGCCACGCTGGTTAAAAGGCAAACCTGGCGCAGATGGGAGTTAAAGAGGCCATAAAAAAAGAGAGGGAAAAAGAAAAAGGGGATATGACAAATGGAATAAAGAGAAAAGCTCAGGCTGACAAAGGAAAATCTGGAGTTAGGATGTGCAGAGGCTGATATGGGAAGCAAGAAACACAGGGAGGAATCATTGGCTGGGTAAATTTAGCCCTGATTTCTTTTTTTTAGGCACATTCTAACAATCCAATGGGCTCTTTCTTTTAAAGGGAATTTTTGGAAGAGTTCAAGGCCAGGTTGGATGGAGCAACCTGGATAGTGGGAAGTGTCCCATGGCAGGGTGGGACTGGATGAGCTTTAAGGTTCCTTCCAGCCCTAACCACTCTAGGATTCCATGGTTTGTTTTTTTTTCCCTGCAGAACTGGAAAGAAATCTCAATATTGTGAACAGTTGAAGGAGGTCATGGGATCACAGCCATGGAAATCCCCTTGATTTCAACCTTGGATTTCAATCCAGCAAAGCACATTTTGGGGCAGCAGATTGAACAGTTCAGGTGTACAACCATAGAAATGTTGTGAGTCCTCCTAAAAAACTGGAGCCAGCTCTGACATCCAAATCCCAGAAGATTGGGGAAAAACCTCTTGTTTCCAACCCCAGCAGATGCCCCGACTGGGAAAATGGGATTTTTTCCATTGGGAGTTGATTTACAACCACAGCAAAGGTTAGTGAGGTGTGAGTCCTAAGCCAGGGAACTCTGATTTGCAGTTTAGTGCCATAAAATCAGCCTCAGGAGCCCAAAGAAAGCCAAATTGGGATTGGGAATTAGGTCCAGGTTATTCTCCAGGAGAGAGAATTAGTGACCAGGGCAAAGTACCTGAACGTTTGGAGAGAGCAGGAGACTGAAGAATATCCTGGCAATTATTTTCCACTGATTGTATCTGCAATCCTTTAGGGAATGAAGGGAATAAACATTAATAAAAGAGGAAACAGCAACAAGCAGAGAAGACAAAGCAGAGAGGCAAGAAAAATTCCTCAAGCGTGGAAGCAAAGAGGGCAGAAAGCTGACAAAAACATGGGATTAAGGAATTTGTACAACTGAAGGCAGCAACAAAAAGGGAAATTAAATCCAGAACTGCTACACCTGGAAGGACTGGACTGGTCAAGAAGGTTCAAGAAGGTCAAGAGCTGGTGCTGCCCCTGGGCTGGAGCAATTCCAGGCACAAATCCAGGCTGGGAGAGCTGGGAATGTTCCCTGGAGAAGGGAAGGAGCCAGGGAGAGCTCCGAGCCCCTGGCAGGGCCTAAAGGGGCTCCAGGAGAGCTGCAGAGGGACTGGGGACAAGGCATGGAGGGAGAGGAGACAGGGAATGGCTTCCCAGTGGGAAAGGGGAGCTTGGGCTGGGATGTTGGGAATGAGGGATTGCTGGCTGGGAGGGTGGGGAGGGGCTGGGCTGGAATTGCCAGAGCAGCTGTGGTGCCCCTGGATCCCTGCAGTGTCCAAGGACAGCTTGGATCCACCTGGGATAGTGGGAGGTGTCCCTGAACATGGATGAGGTGGCACTGGATAGATTTAATGTCCTTTCCATCCCAAACCATTCCATGAATCCATGAAATCCCAGATTTTCAAGGCCCACAGATGCGAAAATCATCTTTATTGAACCTGCAGTTGTTTCTGCACCTGGAGTAAACCCAGAGCTCGGAGCTGGCACTGTCTGGGCTCAGTCTGAACTCTGAGATTTTGTGAACATTGGAATCTTCTCATCTAAAATGAATTTTTCTCTAAAAAAACCTTGTGCTTTTCAAGCTGCCCAAACACCTTGGTCTGGAGTGAGAACAGACAGAGAACCCTTAACCCTGGAAACGGTTTGATGAGGAAAAAATGTAAATACGGAGAGGAACAAAGAGGGAAAATTTAGAGACAGGCACCAAGAGAGCTCTCATCCTTCACAGCACCAGCTGATACCAGCCATGGGATCATTCGCAAAATAAATCCACGCCTGAGACAACCAAAAACCATTTTGTGACTCAGCCAAGCCCATGTCCAAGGCCACCCTCTCCCCCAAGGTCAGGCTCCTTTGTGACTCAGAGCTCAATTCCTTTTCCCGTAACGCAGCGAGTTCAGCACTCCAAGAATTTCCAAGTTTCATCAAAATCCATAAACACGTTTGATTCCATCCAGGGGAACATTGAACTTGGCGCTGCCTGAGCACCACAGCGGTGGCGGCGAGTCAAGAAAAATCCTCTTTGGAAGAGGCAAATCAGCTCCCAGGAGTGAGGTGAAGGAGGGCTGGAAAATGGGCATCTCCCCTAAACAGAGCCACCCTGTGTCATAAACAGAATCTCCATCACAAGCTGGTAATTATTCCCTATTTACATTAACGGCGTGTTAAAAACGCCTCATTCCGTCGGGAACGCGGAGCTCCTGGACAACTTGGCACAGGGAGACATCCATGGATTAACAGCTCGCCCAGGGCCACACAAGGAGCGTTATCAGAGCCCAAATCACAGCTCCAAAATCCTTGGCTGCCCCAGCTGGAGCTCAGCTTCCCTTCCCTTTCAACTCCTCTTGGCTTTTGAAATTCGCTCGTCGCCGCAAGAAGAAAAACAAGAAGTTTGGAGTTTCATCCTACAGGGATGAAGTTTTAGGATCATGGCGCTCAGGTGGGCCTGAATCCCAAATAATGCAGATGGGGAGTCGGCCACTAATGAATGCCCACCTCGATTAATGTCAGGGGTTGTGGTTGGAACACTGAGTCACTGGCATTGGGAAGGGTTTCCAGGGATGATGCAATGGCCACCACAAAGCTCCATGGATCATCCCAGGAGGTCTTTATTCCACTCCCAAGCCTTGACCCAGCTTTGACCTTCATCTCCTCAACCCTTGGCTGCTTATTTGAAACAGTGGCTACTAAAAACAAAATCAAAATCCTCTTCTTTGATAAATCCAATAAATGCAATCCCTCAAGCCTCGTAAATCCTGTTTCCAACACTGATAAAGATTCCAATTATCCCATCTTTGTCCAACAAAGCCAGGAAAAACTCAGCAAGATGAGGACAATCCCTGTCTAAACCCCAAGCTCAAAGGTGGATGTTTTTTCCCTGAAGCTCTGCAGGTGGAATTGAATCCACACCTGCCATGAGGATATTCCAGAGGGATTGCTCAGGACATGGATCCCTTGGAATTTTTTGCCAGAACTGTTCTATTCCACATGCTGAAAGGTGCAGCAACTCAGGAAAAAAGGTCAAAAGATTAGGTAAAAATTTGATTTGGAAGATGCCACTCCCAACAAAGGTCAGAGAGAAAACCAGCTCCCTCTGTTCCCATATGGATTTTGGCCATAAGGAAACCCATTCCTTTAGGACATCCTAAAACCCACTGGAACTGATTTCAAATCAAAATTTATTGAACTCCATCCTATCCAGACACTCTACATACCCTGGGGTGTCTCCAAAGGATCCTGGCACAGATTCCCAGAGAAGCTGTGGTGCCCCTGGATCCCTGGCAGTGTCCAAGGTCAGGTTGGACACTGGATATTCCACGTTCCCGAAGTTGCAAAAGCCATCAAACATCGTATTTTGGGATCAGAAGAGCACCAACCCCTCACTGCCCCACGTTCATTGCTGATCCTGGTTTCCTACAGGAAAAACCCAGCATCCAGGAGGTCCCAATGGCTCTGATCCATGTCCATCCCAGGCAGCCCGGATCTCCACATGGGAGAACACTGACCCTGCACTTCCCCTCCATCAGGAATGGTCAGGAATGAGCTCTCCTTCCCAGACTGGCAGCCAAAAAGGGAGAGTAGCCCTGCTGAAGGCCATGGAATCATTTCCTGGTAATTCCCTCATTCCCTGCTCCCAGGGCTGCTCCAGCAGCAGCTTCAGCCTCGCAGCCAATAAATAAAACCTTTAGGAACAGCATGGAAATCCTACAGAAAGCACAGAACTGGGAGGAGTGACTTATCCTCTGCAAGGGCTTCCTTCATCTTCCCAATAAACCCACTGAAGTCCAAACCTTTCCCTGGAAATGGGCATTGGTTGGGATGAGAACTGAGAAGGTCCCCCCTCCCTGTGACCCCAGTGAAGTGTCCCACCCAGGGGACATCTGAGCCACCACAGGTCCCCAGGAGCTGGGAGATTCCAGGAGCAATTCCATAAAAATGAATGCATTTCCATTTTACCCTGATTTTTAGAATCTCAGAGAGATCTTAAAAATGGATCCTAAAAAAGAGAGATCCTAAGATGGAATTTCTCCAGTGACATCATCACCAATTCTGATATCAGATGTAGAATAAATTCGTGAACTTGATTTAACTGACCTTCACCTTCTGCAGTTTTGAGGTTCTGTATTTCCCCATCTGTTTCCAACCCCAGTTTGTGTCCCAACCTCACCCCACCCCAAAGCCTGCCAGCTCCAAGCACAAATCCAGGTGGCAAACTCTTCATGAGGTCCATCAGCAGCTCTTCATGAGGTCCATGGGCAGCTCCTCATTAGGTCAATCCACAACTGCTCATTAGCTCCATGGGCACCTCCTCATTCCATGTGAGCAACTCCTCATGAGGTCCATGAGCAATTCCTCATGACATCCATGGGCAACTCCTCACTAGTCCATGGGCAACTCTTCCTCAGGCCCATGAGGAACCCCTCACAATGTCCAGGTGAACAACCCCTCATCACGAGCAGAAGAACCCCCACACTTGACCCATGAACCACAGTGCCCACACAGCATGAGGAGTGTTAGGACAGCAGCTCATGGACCATTTGCGATTGGTCATTTCTGGTTTTGGTGGCACAAAGCCTCAGACCCACTGAGTGAACCAGTGGTGGTCACTGTGGTCCACAACCTCACCCCTGCACTTGGGCATGGCGGGAGGTGACCACATGGTCACCTCAAAGGTTGGACTTGATGATGTGGACTTGGTCTGGTGCCAGGTCATAACTAGGTGTCAAGCAGTGTCAGGTCATAAGTTGGACTCAATGATCTCAGAGGTCTTCTCCAGCCTAGTTAATTCTGTGATTCCAGGTGATCCTGGAGGTCTTTCCCAACCTTCATGATCCTATGAAAACCAGTGCTGGAGGGCAGCAATGAGGTGACCCACACCAGGTTTTACCAAATCCCAGGAGTCCACATTAACTTCTGGAAAACTTCCTGCCTCGCTTAGTTTCCCATCTGCGGCCAAACTGAGCCCAGAGATTTCTATTTGCATCCTGGTATTTGGCAAGGGCAAGGAATATTTCCTAGCAAGAATATAAAAAGAAAATAAGCCTTCCATTCACACTGAAACATCTCCTGGACATCCCTGTGGGCCTAATTCCCAGAACGCCGACATCCAAACCGCCGAATGGGAAAAATACACTGATTACCTGCCAGGAACCTCAGGAGTGGCAAGCCAAGCCCTAATAACAGCCTGTGTTCCCATCTGGCCACCACACAGCAACTGGGAAAATGTCCTCGTTGGGAGCTGGACCGGCTCGTCAGGGTAATTGCCTCGGAATTAATTAAATGTTCCTCTCTGCAGCTGCACAGAACGTTCACGTGGATCATTCCCTGACTGTGCTGACGATTCCCTGGAATGGATGTGACCATTAGACCCAACTCTGTAAGAGATGGATCCCATGATCCTTGTGGATCCCTTCCAGCCCTCTGTGAGGGAAGAATTTGCATCTAAATATTCATATTTTAGGATAAAATCCTGAATATCTGTTTCAAAATTGTGAAGGCAAATTCACAGGATGAGTCTTTAACCCCTCAAAATAATTAAAACATTGGGAGGGGGGAGAATGGCTTTCCATTGGGAAAGGGGAGATTGGGGTGGGATGTTGAGAATGAGGGATTGCTGGCTGGGAGGGTGGGGAGGGGCTGGGCTGGAATTGCCAGAGCAGCTGTGGAATCCCTGGAAGTGTCACAGGCCAGGTTGGACATTGCGGTTTGGATCCACCTGGGATAGTGAGAATTGTCCCTGCCATGGATGGGGTGGGATAAATGGGATTTAAAATCCCCCCAACCCAAACCATCCTGGGATTCTCGGAGATGGGAGCTGAGCTTGGCTGAGGAGCCCCTGTGTGTGGAGATCTGGGGATCATCAGGGGATGGAAATGTGTCCTTCTGAAGCCATTCCCTGGCACTGCATTTCCTCTGGAATTCTTTCCATTTTCATGGATCCTTCACGACTCAATTGTGACTGAGCAGGGCAGCAAAGAGTGGAACATTTCGCTCTACAATTGAAACATTTTGCTGAGCCTAATTAAACCAACTCCTGATGATTATGTAAAACCTCATCCCAAGCCTTCAAACGAGTTCCTCAATCCCAGCTCCGCTCCAGCTCCGTGCCTAATCACCCCTGGAAGGAGCAGGAGCTGCGGGTGTTGAAAGGGAACAGCTCGAGCTTGGCCAGGGCACCCGCCGACCACAAGTGTTGGAATTTGCAGGGAACACGAGCAGAGCTTTGATCCCAAATTTCCCCAGCCCGGGACTCGACCCAGGGCACTGAGCAGACAGCAGGGAAAGGAGGTTTTGGAGAGACTTCAGAGCTTGTGACGGCGGTGTCACAGCTGTCATCTCATGGAACTCCAGCTCCACGGAATGTCCAGCACAAAAACGGGATCCAGGTCAGCACAATCTTTTCTCTCGCATCCCGAGAACCTCTTTGGGTGCTCCAGTTTCTTCCAAGCTGGGTCATTCGTGGACGGCAGAGGAAGAACAGGTTGAGATGCAGCCCAGGGAATGTGGGAAGGATTTGGGGCTGAGGGAAGATCTTGGCACATTCCTCATTTTCTCCAAGAAGGACAACGTGGAAACGGAGCTGCTGAACTCACAGGATAAGAAACGTCACTGGAGGGTACCTGCAATTTTGGGGTCCCCATGCCTGGGACATGGTCCAGACCTGTTAGAAACTGCTGAAAGCTGAAAAACCGAGTGGGAGCTGCAGCAGCGGTGGGTTTGGCTCATGGATGGAAGTGGGAATGTAAATGGGATGATCCCAATTCCTCAGGCTCTTTAGCTCAGGTAGGATAGCTTTTTGGGGAACCTGTTAGGGATCTGCAGGGAGTTCAGCAATGTCAGGGAGTTTCTGGGCACTCAGGTCCCTTGATCAGCTCTTGACTTTATATTTAATATTAATTCATACCAGGTTTAACTGGACTGAGCAGGATTGGCAGCAGAACATCAGGAGAATGAGGAGTGGCTGAAGAAGAACCAAGTTACTCCTGAGGCTGGACCATGTGAAGGAGGGGAAAAACCCGGAACTGGACCATGCCACTGGGAGAGAAAGGCTGAGCATCTCCTGGATGTGGAGAGAATCCCAGAATGGGTTGGGTGGGAAGGACCCCAAAGCCCATCCAGTGCCACCCCTGCCATGGCAGGGACACCTTTCCCTATCCCAGGCTGCTCCAAGCCCCATCCAACCTGGCTTTAAACCATTTTAAACTTTCAGTTAAGTCCCGAGTGGATCAATTACTGATCCCTGTTCCTTAGAGAAGCACAAGAGATCAGACAGGAGCTGCTGGGAATGAGGATTCCAAGCTGCTCTCCAGATGCACCAGGAAAGGGCTCTCTATAAATAGCAAAGTGGGAAGCGAAGTCTCCTTTAGGAACATCATTTGTACAAAGTTGGGTTTGTTCCCAACTCCAGAAGTGAGAAACAGGAGGAGGAATAAAAGCTGATTGCAATCCGATGGAGCTGCTGGATGCAGCTCTCTGATCTCGGCGTTCCCAGAGCTGCTTCACGTGAGAGCAGCTCCAGCTCCAGAGCCCTGCGGAAAACACGAGCTGAGTTCACACCCCGACAGCTCCCAGGGCTCAGGGACCTCCTGTGGCCCAGCTCTGCTGGAAATCAACAGCCCAGCTGCAAAATCAGCATGGAATTTTAGGAGATTCCAGCCCTCTGCTCCACCTCGTGCCTGCAGGGGCTTTCTACTGTGTCCCACTCCATCCCAGAGCTCTCCAGCCTCCAGCCACCTCCAAGCTTTCCTTAAGTGGCTCCCTAGGTTTGGAGATAAAGGCTCTGCAAAGCTCTCCTGAAGTCTTCAGGAAGAAAGTCTGCTGAGAGCTGGGACAGCTCTCCAGGGAATGGTGACATTCCCAAGGCTGCCAGAGCTCCCAGGGATGCTCAGGGTGGGATTTTGGGGTGTCCTGGGCAGGATGGATGATCCTTGTCATGGATTCACCCCATGGCAGAGGTTGGAATGAGATGATCTTTAAGGCCTCTCCCACCCCAAACCATTCCATGATTCCATGATCCAACTCAGGACATTCTGCCCAAACTTCCCAGTGCTCCACATGGAAAATATTTTAGGGAGAGAGGTCCTGGGTTATGGAATTCTTTAGTGGAGGAGTTCACCCTCTGCACCTGCGTGAGCAAAGCAGAGCTGAGATTTCACAGAATCCTGAGGCTGGAAAAGATCTCTAAAATCAGCAACTCCAAGGATATTCCTGAGGATGCTGCACCTCCCAGGGTGGAGACTCATCCACTGCTCCCTGGCATGTGGGGGGGAGGGAGAGGATTCAGTCTGGATAAAGAGCAGGAGACATTTCCATCACCCCAAATGCCACATTCTGCAGTGATGGGAAATTCAGCCACGACCGCTGGTGGGAGTGACATCCAAGTGAGCTCAGACAAGAGCCTGGGATGAACTGACAGCTGGGGAACAGGGTAAAACAGGGAAAAAACAAACCCCACAAACCTGTGGACTGAAAAAGGCAGCCAAGCAAATCCAGAGAGCCAAAACTCTGCAGAACACCTTGGTGCTCTTTCCCAGCAAGGCCAGTCCAGCCCAGCCCTGCACAGCCAGAGGAGCAGAAATGCTGGGAAGGGCAGCAAATCCCTGGCATTTGGGGCTGAAGGGATGAACTCTCCACCCCAGCTCGTGCCTTTCCACAGAACAAAGACGGAGAGACCGGGAATTTTTTTCCAAGGCAGCTGCAGCCCTCGGCAGCGCCTGGAAGAGGCTCTGCGCCGGTCTGTGTGTGGCACCATAAACACAGAGCTGCTCCTTGAAGTGGGATCCTGCAGGGAATTCTGCTCCCAAGGCACAGCCCTGAGCAGACTCCACGTGGCTCCAGCTGCTCCGGGGTGGATCCCATGAGCTCAGAGCCCTGATTTTCCCTCTTTTCCCTTGGAAATATTTTCCTTCAGCATCCCAGGTCAAAGGTAACACCAAGCCCTGACATTGCTCCAAAAACTCTGCTCTGTTCAGACAAGATGGGGCTTTTCCCTGGGGGATGGAAATCCCTGGATGAGCCCCTTGGGAAGGCAGGAGTGGTGATCCCAGATCCTGTTAGGGCTCCTGTCAGCCTTCCCAGCCTGCTCCTAACATTCCCAGTTAGCTCCCACCATTCCCACCCTGCTCCCAACATTCCCACCCTGCTCCCAACATTCCCATCCTGCTCCCAACATTCCCACCCTGCTCCCAACATTCCCATCCTGCTCCCAACATTCCCATCCTGCTCCCAACATTCCCACCCTGCTCCTAACATTCCCACCCTGCTCTCAGCATTCCCAGTTTGCTCCCAACTTACCCACCCTGTTCCCAGCATTCCCACCCTGCTCCTAACATTCCCAGCCTGCTCCCAACATTCCCATCCTGCTCCCAACATTCCCACCCTGCTCCCCAACCCAGGCACTGAACTTTCCCTGCACGCACAGAGGCTCAGGCTATGAAGGCAGCAAACCCCAGCGGGAATTCCAGGCAGCAGCAGCCTCTCCCACCAGCAGCATCCCGAGGATCTGCATGCCCCCCACGCTGCCAGCACAATGAAACCCATCAATCCCATCCCCAGCGCCCTTCCCAAATATCCATCTCCTCTCTGCCTCCCCTCCGAGCTCCCCGGCAGCTCTGGAACGTTTCAATTTGGGAAGCTCCAGGCTCCCAAATCCGGCGGCTGCTGCCGCTCCCCATCCTCTGACAGCCCCAGTCAGAGCTCAGCTCTGCCACGCTGGGTTCCTGTAAACACCTCCCCGGGGCAGCCACTCCGTGGGGTTTTTAAAGTGAGAAAAACCCCAATTTGGAGGGGAATTGGAATCCTTTCATGCCGGCCAAGAGCGGAGCGGGAGCTTCCCGAGGCAGGCGCAGGGATGGGGATGGGAGGTGGAAGAAAAGCTGTTTAATCTCTTCTTGATTTCAAATAATTATTTAAAGCTGCCAGGGACCTTGTTTTGAAAATCCCACTGGGAGCACTCCATATATCCCGCTCACACTGACACGAGGAATTAGAAAATTCCAGCTCCATCAAAACGGCTTTCGGGGCGATTTTGCTGCTCTGGACTTTCTCAGGCTGCAGACAATGCAATAAAAGCTCTCCCTACAACAATATTCCTCCAGATTTTAACAACACAGTGGAAATATTTCCTCTGTTCTGACTGTTTGCTACAACAGAATTTCCATCCGGCGCCAGATTTCAGCTGTTTTCCAGCAAGGCTCGGGAATTTGGGATGCTGGAATCAGCTCAGGAGCAAACCCAGCTTTAAAAATGTGCTTAATTTCCCCTGAAGGTGACTTGGGCACGCTGGAGGCCTTTCCTGAACAGCCCTGCTCTGCTCTATCAGGGCACGAAAAAGAACATAAAAATTTCAAATACACTTTAATAGTGACTTAGGGTTTCTCTCCCGACCGAAAATGAAAAATTAATATGGATGCAACGGTATTTTCCTTGGTCATTGCTGTGTTTTTCCAATCCTCCATGTGTTATTCCAGGCCATTTTATGGAGAGGCATTATTTGCTCAGCTGAATTATTCCCACTTTATCCCGTCTGATTCAGGCATTCATTGGATTTCTGGACAATGGCAGCTCCTTGTCAGAAATCAGAGGGGATTTACTGAGATGTCTTCTGAAAAGTCAATTCTGAAAAAGCTGAATTGACCTGAGATTCAGTTTTCATTTTATGTTTTTTTAGTTTGTGGAATTCCTATCCCTGGAAGTGTCCGAGGAGTTGGATGGGGCTTGGAGCAATCAGAAATCATCAAATTAGGAAGCTTTAAATAAAATTATTGGAGCACTGGGCAGATCAGCCCCAGCAGAGAGAATCTGCACCGCAGAGGAAATCTCACACCACAATGGCAAAGTGGGAATTCTCCTAAAATCCACCCTGAAATCCTCATTTAAACTCAACTCCTCCTTCAAATCCCTGAGATGAAACAGAATTAATTCCTTGGGAGATGCAGGAGTGGTGCTGCTGCTCCATCCCTACACTGCAGACAAGACACACCTGGGAGCAAGGAGAAGGCTCTGATAACATTTCCTTACCCTAAAACATCTCAGAAAATGATGACATGATGAAAGCCAGGCCTTATCAACATCACAAACTCCTGGAATTATTCCTGCTGGTTATTCCTGTTTCTAATTCTATCCTCACATGTCACTTTTCTCCTTCACCTGCCGTTGGCAAACTCCCAGAGAGGAAAAAGCAGCTCAGATATCAACACTTCAAGCCTTCTCTGCAGGCTTCTGCCCTTCCCAATCCTTCTATTACATCCCCTGGGAGTGTTTATTCCAAAAATTCTGGTAATTCCCAAAGAAAGCCCAGTTTTAAACCCAAAATCACCTGGCAGCACTGACAGAGGAGGAACCAAGGGTAGAAAGACTTTAAGGAGGAGCAGATTGCCAGAAGGATATTCCCAGATTTCACCACTAATCCCAAGGAGGTGATGCTCAGTTGGTTTTGAGACACAACTTGGACCCCAGAATCCCTGAGGCTGGAAAAGCTCTCCAGGACCATCGAGTCCCAGCTGTGCCCAATGCCCACCCTGTCCCCATTTCCAGGTGACACCTCCAGGGATGGACACTCCAAACCTCCCTGGGCACTTCCAGTGCCTGACCGCCCTTTCCATGAGGAAATTCCTGCTGATGTCCAACCTGACCCTCCCCTGGCACAGCCTGAAGCCATTTCCCTCTGCCAAGTCCACCTGATGGACCTGAGCAAGGCCAACACCTCATTCCCAAACACCTCCCTCATTCCCAAAGCCGCTTTTCCAAATTAATTTGGTTTTCTCACAATGGCGCAACACAAGGAAAGTAAAGATGGAGATTGGATTGGATATTGGGGAAGATTTCTTCATGGAAAGGTTTCTTCATGGAGTCCCCATCCCTGAGGGATTTAAAGCCCAGTGGATGTGGCATTTGGGGACATGGGGCAGTGGTGGGAATGGTTGGACTCCAGGATCTCAGAGGGTTTTTCCACCCTCAGCAATTCCACGATTCCAACACCAATTCCCAAAGCACTCTGCCAATCCCAGGGGCTGCACATCCACATCCTGCCATCCCTCCTGTCCTGCTGAGGACACCCAGGACACTCCCAGCAGCAGCTGAGGGATCCCCTGGGAAGCTCCAGAGAGTCCAACAGCAGCGCTGAACAGCCCTGGGATCACTCAGACCCTGATTTTCCATGTGCTTCCCGACAGCTCCTCCCCGAGCCCAGCAAGAAGTGACTCTTCCCAGCTCTGGCATTCCAAAGGCTGCTCCGAAAATAGTGCTGGTGCTTCCCAAGGATGGCCACATGTGGAGCAGGGCCTGGGGACATTTGCTAATTCGGCTCCTGGTCGGGATTACCGAGGTCAGCAGCAGGAACCCAGAGGAAAATGTCAACAATCCTGGCCTTCCTGCGGGGGGGAGAGGCCTTGGAAAAGCTTTTTTTTTTTCCCCCTGCCATGTGTCTGGTTTTACACTGTTGGTTTTGGCTCTTCCCAGGAAGGAAATTAAATGAGCAGCTCCTTTTTTTATCCTTCTGGAATCCTCCAGAGGAGCGAGGCTGAGCTGAGGCTGCAGGAGGACCTTTGCTCTGGCCACACAGTTTTTTTTGTCAGGGATGGTTTAGAATTCCCAACCCCTCCGGAATAATTCCCTGCAGCTGTCATCACCCACACACCAGGTTCCCAAAAAAAGGCTCCAGCCACAGATGTCCCTTGGGAAAGAGCATGAGGCTGCAGGTTGGAAGAGCTGGAGATGTCCCTAAATCCCACCCTCCAAGATGCTCTTTGTGGTCTCATCTCCTTCCCAGAACCATGAAGGCTGGAAAAGATCCCCAAGATCATCAATCCAGCCATTGTCCCAGGATTTCAGCGTGTTCTTGCTCACACAATTCCAGTTTCAAGCCCGTGGCCCAAACCCTAAGGAGGTTCTGCTCCAATTCTGCAGCTCCCAAGCTTCTCCTCCACAGGAAATCTCAGGAAATGCTCCAGGTATTCCTGCAGCAAGGAATTCCTGCTACTGGGATGGCTGCAGCAACTCTTCCCAGCCGCCTGGGCCTGCTCCAAGAAAAGGCTGAGCTAAAATTTCCACGCCAAGAAATTCAATTCTCACTCCGGGACTGCAATAAGAACTTTTAAAGGTCTGAGATACAAGGAGGAAGTGGTGCAAAGACAGGGGAAAAAAGGAATAAGACGGTTAAAATTCCCAGGAAAACAGGAGATAACAATGCTTTCCAAGCTGGAGTTAAGAGGTGTGAGCTACCAGAAGTCATCACAAGCAGCAGGCAGCCAGACAAGGTGCAGAACAACCTTCCCTGGACAGCTTTTCCAAGAGAAATCCGACGGCAGCAGCGATGTTTTTCATTTAGAACCCATTTACCTTTGCGGGAGCCAAGACAGATACAGAGCCTGGGATTTGGGAACAATCCCAGCTCCCTAAAAACCCCCGGCAGCTTTCCCACTCTCTCATTTCACTTTGCTCCGCCGTGGTTTCTCCTGTTCTGGCCTCACTCCTTGCCCTTGCCCTTCCTAAATCCCAACTCCTCATTCCCTCGTCTGCCACCTCTCCTTGTCGGGTTTTGGCAATTCCTGCAGGGAATTCTTCCTTCCAGCAGCCCAGCAGGATGGAGCTGTTTCACCTATAAATCCACGGTGGTTACGTAAGTGGCCCTGGCAGGAGCTCTGTGCTCCGTGCTCGGGGTCGTCCGCAGCAATTTGGGATTTTAATAGACATCAAAACAGGAAAACATTCCCAGTTACGCAATCGGAGCCCTGATTGAAACCAGGAGCAGCCATCAGCTCCCAAAAAAAGAATTGGGACCAGCGAAGCGGTGTCTGCACGGCTCAGAATTGCTGCTCCCTCCCTCTCCATCCCAGAATTCCCACATTTGTCTGGAATCAAATCCAATTCCCCGGGAGAGATGCTCCTCCAACAGGGACCTTCAACACCACCGCTGCTCCTCCTGAATCCTCTGCAATATTCCAACACTTTTCCAGGCTCTCGGAATCATTCCTTAGGTTTATAACCCTTCAAATTCATGGGAGGAACAGCCCAGGAGCTGGTGGTGAACTCATCCCTATTCCCCCATCACCCGAGGAAACCCAAAAAGCTCTCACTTCCTAAATATCAAGGAATTTTCACTCCATAATTTCCACTGCTCCCTCCCTCTCCAGCCCAGAATTCCCACATTTGTCTGGAACCAAATCCAATTCCCCAGGAGAGAAGATCTCCTGCTCCTCATGGAAGAATCTCCAGAGGTGCTCCTCCAACAGGGACCTTCCACACCACTCATCTTTGCTCCTCCTGAATCCTCTGCAATATTCCAACACTTTTCCAGGCTCTAGGAATCATTCCTTAGGTTTACAGCCTTTCAGACTCATGGGAGGAACAGCCCAGAACTCATCCCTATTCTCCCATCACCTGATGAAACCCAAAAAGCTCTCATTTCCTAAATATCAGGGAATTCTCTCTCCATAATTCCCACTTTTCCAGGCTCTCACTACTGTCAGGACACTGTTCACCTTCCCCAGAACAATGGGCTAGAGCAGCTGAACCCTGCACTGATCAGGAATTTCAGGGATTAAAGGAGCTCTCTGGGTTTCAGGGGCAGCTGCAGGAGGGAAATGTTACCAAACACCAAAAATCAGGGGAATAAACAACGATGGGTGAAGGAATGGGATAAAAACTCCGGGATTGGCTTTGTGGATTCTTCCCACAAGGACTGAAACAGGAACAGAGCGAGGGAGAAGGGAAAAGGCACTTCAGTGGCACTTCAATCCCTTGGGACAGAATCATGGAATGGTTTGGGAGGGAAGGGAAATTAAAGATCATCAATTCCATTCCTCTGCTATGGGCAGGGACACCTCCCACCTTCCCAGCGAGCTCCAGCCTGGCCTTGGACACTGCCAGGGATGCAGGGCACCACAGCTGCTCTGGGAAGCTGTCCCAGTGTGGATATATATCCCAGTTGGATATTTCCAGCAAGGAAAACAGAGCCTAGGAACTGAGAGATCTCAGCAAGGTGTGGCTGACAGGGGAATCCCACAGGATTCAGGAGATTCCTGTTCCAACCAGAACTCTTCCAGCACTCACAGGAGTATCCCAGTGTTGATTTTTATAAGGATTTTCCAGCTTCTGTTGGAGCCACATGCGAGGAAGGATCAGAAACAAGAATCACAAGCAGCACATCCCTGTTGTCCTCATTCCCAAAATAAAAATGGAGTCAATATTCCCATGCAAACAGCAGCTCAAGTTATTCCCATTCTCCCATTATCCAACAAGGTAACAGGCAGAATTCCAGGGAAAAAGGGTTTTTCATCCAACTGTGCAGTGGAGAATTTCAAATCACACCCAAGGAACTCTGTTCAGAGCTGGTTTTACCCCTAAACCTGCCCCAAACTTGCCCCAAACTCTCCTGCAGGTTGTCCCCTCAGTGACCACACAGGGACGCTTTAATGCCACCACAACACGGAGCCTGCCCCAAATTATCCCCTAAAACAATCCCCAGGAATTTCCCAGGGAATCACCAACAAACAAGGAGACAATCCAATTATTCTCTGGGATGGAAGACGAAGGGTCAGGGGTTCTTTAATGGACAAGGGTGCAAAATCTGCTCAGGTCATTGTGCTGCACAAGCAATGGTTGGAGAGCTGATTGCTCCCAATCATCAAATGGGTTCCTTCTGCTCCATCCCAGCCTCGTAAACAAACCCATTATGCTGGATATGAAAGGAGTAAACAAATAGTTGGCGTCTGACAGCACAATCCTTGCACAACTTCCCCCAAACTCTGCCCCTGCTGTGGCTTTTGGGGCACTCTGAGCCCCCATGGCACTGGGGACACCCCAGGGGTGCTGTGGGGTCAGCCAGGTGGCACCAGCAGGAGTTCCAATCCCCTCCAGGGTGGTGGTGGCACCAGGGCATGGCTCAGGGTGGCACCAGGCCTGGCTCGGCCACGTGCCACCCTCTGGTCACTCTGTGGCCACCAAGGGGAGCCTCCAGTGCTGGCAGGAATCCCAGAGGGAGTAGCCAAGGGGATTCCAGGCAATCCCAGAGCTGGGGAATCCCAGCAGGGATCCCACTCTGAGAGGCTTTGGATGGAATATCCCAATGTTTGGGTGATCCCAGAGATCCCAGGGAGCAGCAGAGCATTCCCAGGATACGGCAGTGAAGCACACAGATCCCAAACCCAACCCCAACCCCAAACCCTTCCCTCCTCTGCTTGTCTGGGATTTTCCCCATCTCAGGGTATTTTATCCGAAATCTCAAGGCCTAATCTAACACAAATCCACCATCCCAATGCCACCATCCCAGTGCCACCATCTACTGGGTCACCATCCCAATGCCAGCATCGCGATGACATCATCTACTGGGTCACCATCCCAGTGCCACCATCCCAATGCTATCATTGTCATTATTGTTATCAGTGCCACCACCTCCTGGTGATGGAGCACCAGATGCATGAGATCATAAAACCATGGAATATCCTGAGTTGGAAGGACCCACAAGGATCATCAAGTCCAGCTCCACCCTGGAGCTCCTCCCTCAGCTCTCACCCCATGAAAGACCTCCAGACATGTTATCCCAGCTCATTCCCTGTGGATTCCCTCAGGGCTATCCCAGGATTTTCTCCATTTCACCCCTCAGGAGCAGGAAGGGGGTTGATGTCACCAATCCCGGAGCAGGATTGGGTTCACCGTGGCTGAGCAGGGACAGGGATGGGATTCCCTAATTCCCTACAGGGCCCAGCATTCCCTGCACTCAATCCCATGGAGAAGGCAGCAAGCAGAGCCCAGCAGCTTTGTCAGCACCAAATTCGCACTCTTACGGCAGAAGAATGGAAAAAGGGAATCCGTGGGGAGTTTGTTTTCTCCTCCTGCGCCCACATTTCACTCCCAGTCCTGGTGCTGCGATTTCCAGCAGCTCTGGACATGGAAACACCAAAGGTGACCAAGGAGGGGATGGGACAGAAAACTGCCCCAAAAACCCTGCTGGCACCCAAACCCCCCAGAGACGGACAGAGCTGACAGAGCCAGGCCATCCCCAGAGCTCTGTCCATCTCCCATCCCCTTCCCAAGGCATGGCAGAGCTCCATGGTTTTGTTCCATGGTTGATTCCCTGCTCCAAGGCCGAGATCCCAAGCTTTCCCCGTGAGAAAGGGAGCGGGAGGACTCTGCTCCCGAGGTTCTTTATCTCGTTATTCTAATGCAAACAGACTTCTGTGAGTTCTTTCACATCCAACGTTTCACCATCGCGGCGACCGCAGGCCTGGCAGCCTCTCCCCCGCCTGGAAAGGGAACAAACTTCCCAATCATTTCTAAATAACCATTTCAAGAGCACAGCTTTTTCTTCTTTCATCCCACAAAAGGCAGAAATTTTGCTCGGGACCGCAAGCTGTCAACTTCCCAGCAAACCCCAAATCCCACTTAACTCTCTATTGTAAACAGTGTAGTATTGCGCTCCCACATCAATAAATAACATTCCTGAAGGAATTATTTCTGTGTTTGATTCACATTTGTTCTGCATATGCCACTGAGCCCAAGGTATTCGCAGCGCTCAACCCCGAAAGGCCTCGGCTTTCAAAAGGGCCGCGCGAGGCACTGCAGAGAAACCTTCCCGGGGGATTGGGAGAGTTGGGATCAAATCCCAAATCCAGGATGTCATCCCAGGGCCTCCCCGCAACTCCTTCCTTTCAGCAGCAAAAATTTCAATGGCTCCAAAGTGCCTCTCCACGGGGTTGCTGAGCTTCAGGCCCCAGATGGGGCTAGCAGGGGACTCTGGGTGGCCACTGGGTGTCGACCCTTCCTGGGCTGCTCCAGAGGGACCAGGAGTGCTGGGAGGATTTGGGATGTTGTGGCTGAGGCTGGAATGGCCAAACCAGACCAACCAGCCCTGGGCTGATCCCCCAGGAAAGGTGGGAGTTGTGTCCCTGTGCCCTGCTCAGGGGAGAGCTCACCTGCAGAGCTGCCCAGCCCTGGGCAACAGCAGAAGGAGCTGCAGCTGCTGCAGAGAGTGCAGAGGAGCTCTGGAGCTGCTGCAGGGCTGGAGGCAGGCTGGGAGAGCTGGGAATGTTCCCTGGAGAAGGGAAGGAGCCAGGGAGAGCTGAGAGCCCCTGGCAGGGCCTAAAGGGGCTCCAGGAGAGCTGCAGAGGGACTGGGGACAAGGCATGGAGGGAGAGGAGACAGGGAATGGCTTCCCAGTGGGAAAGGGGAGCTTGGGCTGGGATGTTGGGAATGAGGGATTGCTGGCTGGGAGGGTGGGGAGGGGCTGGGCTGGAATTGCCAGAGCAGCTGTGGTGCCCCTGCATCCCTGCAGTGTCCAAGGGCAGCCTGGATCCACCTGGGACAGTGGGAATTGTCCCTGAACATGGATGGGGTGGAATGGATGGGATTTAAGGTCCTTCCCATCCCAAACCATTCCAGGATTCCATGACCACAGATGGGCAAAGTGCAAAGCAATTCCTGAGGACTCTGAATGACTTCATAAAGCACCAGGAGAGAGGGATGAAGGTGGAAAATGGGAGTGATTTGGGTTGAAGACTCCCAGAAATGATCCCAAATCCCATTCCATGAATCGCCAGGAATCTCCTTTGCATTCCCACAGGTGATTCCTCACCAACACCCACTGGGAAGATTCTCCAAATCCACCACAACTCTGCTCAAAGACTGAAACCTCAATCCCACAGAAATCCCATCCCTGCCCTTTTCTCACAGGAATTCCCAAACGTGAGCAGCTGAGGAGCCCTGAAAGGGATTAACCCTCTGGAAATGAGGAATCCCTTCAGTCCCTGCCGCCCGCCCAGCACCGGCATGGGATTTGGGATTTGGGATTTGACCGTTTCAACTCTCCACAGTGGGCGTCTGTCTCGCTGCACTAACAAAGAATTCCTCGGGAAGATTTCGGAAACAGAAGGATTATTTAGCCACCCACCCACACAGGCGAAATTAACCAGTCATGGAAATTCAAGATAATAAATGCCATAATTTTGCCTTTAACTTCGCAATTTTTTCTTTTCCTTCCCCCTCCCCAAAAATGAATGTTTCTAATTTATGGAGAGAGAGAGAGAGAGAAAGAGGGGGGAAAAAAAGAATAAAAAAACCCTTTCATTACTTTGTTTTTCCATGGATCAGAGCTCCCCAAATATAAGGAATTAACACGCTAATGTAAACAGCCGTCTGCTCGTGGCGCTGGAACAGATTTACCAAAGCACTACAAAAGGCTGCCCCTTTGATTACCAACCCCAACTGCAGAGTTTTTCTACAAAAACAACCCTATAAAGCTATTTTTTTGTCTAAATGAGAAAGTGGTCGGGCTCAATTTTTCCCAAAAAAAAAAGCTGGAAGGGATGAGTTACAACCCTGGAGGTCACAGAGGAAAACACAGGAGAGAACCAGGTGAGGGAAACCTGGAAAGGATGGGAAAACTCCCACTTCAGCAATGGAGCATTGAGCCCTGATGCAATCAGGGGATGGGAAGCAAATAAATGAGGAATTTGGGGACCTTTAGGGAGGTTCTGAAGGGTTGGAGGCTCCTGCAGTCTCTGTGGTTATGGATTTTGGTGTCTGGGCAGGACAAGCCCAGGTGCTGCAGCCCCAGAGATCCCACAGCTCTCCAGCAGCTAAGAACTTATTCCATTTTATTATTCCGTTTATTTCATTCAGCTACAGGACTCCAGAGGTTCCCCAGGCTTCCCAGAGAATCAGTAACGTTGGGAAAGACCTCTGAGATCATCGAGTCCAAGTTTTGACTGAACATCCTCATCCTCATCCCCACTAAACTCCATCCCAAAGTGCCACATCTGCTCGTTTCCTGAACATTCCAGGGATGAGGAGCTGCTCCAGTGCTTCACCACTCCTCCAGGGAAGCAGTTTCTCCTCATATCCAACCCATCCCCATGAATCCCTTGGAACTAAACCTCCCAGGAACCCAAATGAGCCCAAATCCCATGTGACAGCCGTGCAAGTGACAAAGGCCTTGGAACTCAGCAGCAGAGGATTCCCCCAGGAAACACTCCTGGCCTTCCTGCTTCCCTTGTTCATTCCCTGGAAGGGCTGAGCAGCCAGCAGGACCTGCCTTCCCCTTCTCCCCACCTGGCTGAGAAGTTGTGTGATTGCAGCACAAACAACACCAAACTCTTCCCTTCCCTTCCCTTCCCTTCCCTTCCCTTCCTTCCCTTCCCTTCCCTTCCCTTCCCTTCCCTTCCCTTCCCTTCCCTTCCCTTCCCTTCCCTTCCCTTCCCTTCCCTTCCCTTCCTCACAGAGATCAGGAGGGAAGGAGAAATCACCTCAAGAACAACCCTGAGATGTGCAGAACCCTGAGAAGTTCCTCAGATAAATCCTGGCTCTGATACAAACCCTGAGTTTGCCTCCAACTCGAGCTCTCCAGGCTTCCCAACCCCCTTCACTCCACCCAGAACTTGAAAGGAAGAATGATTTCAAAAAATGATCATCTCAAAAAAATTTCAAAAAATGGTTTTTGAAATTAAAAAAAAAGGGTTGGTTCAGGCTGAGGAGTCAGTCCAGGGAAGCCCTGAGTGCTGATCTGCAGTGGGATGGACAGAAGGGATTGATCGTTCAACTTTGGGTTCCTTGGCCCTGCTGGGATAATCCCCATGGCTCCCAGGCTCCAGTGAAGTGGTTTCCAACAGCTAAAGCCTTGGATCAGCCTGTCAAACCTTGGGAAAACTCCGGGAAAACCAGAGCAGAAGTGCTGGAGGTGGGAGGGAGGCTGTCCCTCCAACCCCAGAGTGTGCACAGCAAATTAATAATGCAGTTTAATAACCCCAGACTGCTCTTAGCAGCCTCTGCCCTACAAATCCCAGCAGCCCAGCTTCCCCACAGCCCTTTCCCTGCAGGAAATCTTGAGAGAAATTACAATTCCAGGTGAAATTGGATTTTTCATGCTCTAAGTGTGCTTAGAATCAGAATTATTTCATTGTGATGACATCAAGTCCCCAAATTACGGGATTTACCTAAGGAAGGGATTCATAGAGCCAAGCAGGGATCCCAAAATATCCCTCAGGGGAGGTGATCAAACATGAACCACACCAAATCTCAATCTGTGAGCCCAAAAATTGGCACCTCAGAGGCAAAAGCAAACCCAGAAGAAGTGCCAGGGATGGTTCCAAACTCCCAAATTCCTGTCCCTCTCCAGGAGATGGAATGTTGGGAGCACACAGGGTCACCCCACAGCCAACACAGGGATCATCCCTGGGGTGGCATGGAGCTGCTGGGTGAGAAGTGGACAGGAATCTCCATGACCCCTGTTCCTGCTCCCAGATGGGTCTGGAGGATCTCCAGGACAAGAGAAGGATGCTGAGGACAAGAGCAATTTAGAAAGGAATTGTTGTTAAAAAAGAGAGGAATCATGGGTAAAAAAGAAAGGAATCATAGAGATTGAGGAAGATTAAGATTAAGAGATTTAAGGGATGTGAAAGCTCATCCTGCTCATCCCCCTGCCATGGGCAGGGACACTTCCCACTGTCCCAGGTGGATCCAAACCCCATCCAAGCTGCCCTTGGACACTGCAGGGATCCAGGGGCACCACAACTTCTCTGGGAATTCCATCCCAGTCCCTCCCCACCCTCCCAGCCAGCAATTCCATCCTCAAACCTTTGATAATCCTGTTTTCCCTCAGTTTGAAGCCATTCCCTGTATCCAGTCCCTCCGTGCTCTTGTATACACACACATATATATCTCCATATACATCTATATCTATATGTATATTTATATTTGATCTGTGCTGCACAAAGAAACCCCGTATGGAGAAAGGTCTGGGATGCACACAGGAATCCCTGGGTGCACAATGGGATAACTGCCTGGCAGCCTCTCCAGCAGGGTCCTCACACCTCGAGCAGTGACAGAGAATTCTGATTTATGAGCTCCCTGGGCTGCTCTGGAGCCACAGCAGGGACTGAATTCTGACAGATAAGGACAGTGAACAAACCCTGATCCCAATCCTTATATGGCCTCTGGCTGTGGAGAGCTGGGAATATCCTGCCATGGGAATTAGCTGAGCATCAGGCCAGGACACCTCCTGATCTGCTGGGTGTCACCTCCTCCCATGGCAGGAGAGCCCAGAGGGTGAGAGAAACTTCACCAGAAAGGGCATTTCTGTGTCTTTCCTCTCATCGTCCCTGGAGCTGGGGAATCCAAAACACCTGGAACCCAAAAACCTGGAACCCAAAACACCTGGAACTCAAAACACCTGGAATTCAGAACACCTGGAACCCAAAACACCAGGAATCCAAAACACCAGGAATCCAAAACACCTGGAATTCAGAACACCCGGAATTCAGAACAAGCTTTCCAGGCCAGGTTGGACACTGGGGCTTGGAGCAGCCTGGGACAGTGGGAGGTGTCCCTACCCATGGATGGGGTGGGAATGGATGGGATTTAAGGTTCCTTCCACCCCAAAGCACTCCATGGTTCTGTGATGAACTGAAGGAATTGCTGCCCATTCAGGATCTTGACCAAAGCTGCTCTCTTTTATCCCTGGAATGGCA
The DNA here is from genome assembly GCA_024500445.1 of Entomyzon cyanotis. NCBI lineage: Eukaryota > Metazoa > Chordata > Aves > Passeriformes > Meliphagidae > Entomyzon > Entomyzon cyanotis. The sequence goes on along the minus strand of JAKEPQ010000146.1, from coordinate 859,418 downwards.
CAGGAAGGGCTGCAGGGACAGCAGAGCCCAGCAGCAGCACAGCCTGGATCCCCTGAAGAGAAATCCCCTACAAAGCCCAGCCCACCCTATAAATGGATTTTATTCACCTTTCCATACTAAAGACATCCTCAGCCTGTAAAGAATCCTCCTTCAGCTTTCCTAAAGCAAACCTGTGACAGCAAACCCAGTCTGCACCTAAATTACACATAAAATCAGAATTTATCACTTCCCATTTCCTCCAACCCTTCCTCTGTCCCCACAAAGAACCAGCAGGTGAGACAGGACATGAAAAAGTCAATTATCCACTTTAAAAGTTAAAAATCAACTGAGGTATTCAGAGCCAATGTGGCATGAGGAGCTCATTCCCCCTTGTCCCAAATCCATGTCCCTAAACACCTGGAATCTCTGTCACCTACAGGAACAGCCTGTGGTCACCACACTGCACCTCCACAGCACCCAAAAATGGGAAAAACACGGGAAAAAGCTCTCAGGAGGGCAACATCTGCAGTGGCTCCTCACAAAACTGTGATCAATGCCTAAATATTCCACAGGGCTGGAGAAATCCAAGGGGATCCAGGTGGCTGCAGGAGGATGAGTGAATAAATCATGGAGGGAATGATTCCTGGGAGAAAATCATTCTGGGAAGAGGTGGATAAGGCACTTCTGACACAGTTATTGGGAGCTTCTCCACAATTATTGGGAGCTCAGGGGAGATGGTCAACAGCCCTCCTTCACCCACCATTCCCTTGGGAATTCAACAGGAATGGGAATTCACCCAGCATTCACTTGGGATTCACCAGGAATGGGAATTCATCCACCATTCCCATGGGATTTCACCAGGAATGGGAATTCACCCACCATTCCCTTAGGAATTCACCAGGAATGGGAATTCATCCACCATTCTCTTGGGAATTCACCCACCATTCCCTTAGGAATTCACCAGGAATGGGAATTCATCCACCATTCTCTTGGGAATTCATCAGGAATGGGAATTCCATCCCAAACCTCAGCCACAGCTCAGGGGGATCTCAGGATGTCCCTTCTCCATCCCACCCCATGTTCCCTGCATGTCCATGGGGATGGTGGCACAGCTGGAGCTGCACAGAGCTTTCCAAATTCTCCCGAGGTTTTTCTGCTCTCAGAGCCTGCCCAGCCTGCAAAGCTTGGCCTTTCTCCCCCTCTGTGTCCCCTCTGGATCCAAACTCATCCAGCAGCACCTCTGGAAGGTCTCCAGCTCCAGCCAGAGCTGCTGTGGAACCTTCCAGCCACATCAGCCTCACCTGGAGAGGCACAGCTCCAGCCCTGCCTGCCGACATTCCTGACAGCCTCTCCCGGAAAGCGGCAAAAACCATCTCCGAGCGCCAGGGACCTTTGAATCCGAGCTGGGAAATGTGGAAGGCATTAAAGGGCTCACTTTCCCTGGGCAGAGAGGAACATGGACCTATAAACAACGCCCTGCAGGCATTTCAGCAGCTCCAGCCACACAGGGAACTCTGCTTACCACCATTTCTCCAGTCAATCGCGGATCGGCGGGGCCAGGAAGCCGTAAATTCGGCTTGAAAGGGAGAAAAGCAAATAAATACTTGCAGGGGGGGGAAAAAAGGGGGGAAATGGGAATCACTGAAGGCTTCCAAGGCCTTGTTTGTTTGGGATAAAGCTCAGCTGTACACAAGCTGTCCCAGCCTGGTGACATTTCGCCGCGGTGGCACTGCGGGAGGCGGCGAGCGAGGGGGGCTGTCAACATTTTATCAGCAACAAGCCTTCCCAGGGCTTGGTGAGGCACAAAAGCTCCTTCTCCTCGGCCTCGTGGCTGATCTGACTCACAGGAAATCGTTAGGATCTCCAAACCACAGAGCACAGAGCAGGGAGAGGACGTGGCACCCAAAATCTGGAGTTCTGAGGGGGAAACGTCTCCCAAAAACCTCTTTGGGATGTATGGAACAAACTGGGGAGTCCCAGCGAGGATATTAAGGCTCCACAAGCCCAAAGCTGATAAAATAAGGGAAATAATTCAATCAGCCAACAGCAAACCCCTGCCCTTATTTCTACATAAAATAAAAACACAGCATAAAATTAAACCTTAAAGACTCCAAGGTGGGCAGAGCTCTGCAGACAGAATGTGTGGAGAGCGGCAGGAGGGGAGGAAGAGCAAAGTTAGATGGGATTAAATAAAGACAGGGATTTTCTCCAGTGGTGTCCAGTCCTTGGCCACAATCCCACAGGAATTGTAGGATTCAACCTCAGGACACCTGGGAGGACTCCCACATTTCAGAGGTTTCCATAAAACTGGGCAGAGCCACGTGCAGCCTCCATAAATCCCATCATCCCTCCCTGGGGCTGCAATTTGATTGTCCCTGCTCGGGGAGGAGCTGATCCAGGGCTCCCTGGATGGGATAAATCCACATTCCAGACAATGATCTCATGAAGGATCTCCCCATCAGAGGCTCTGCACACAGAGCTCTGGGCATGGACCAGAGACACCTCCAGCACCTCCACCTGGGGGATCCCAGAGCTTCCCATCAGGAATCCTTCATTCCTGGCTGGGAGGGTGGGGAGGGGCTGGGCTGGAATTGCCAGAGCAGCTGTGGTGTCCCTGGATCCCTGCAGTGTCCAAAGGCAGGCTGGAGCCACCTGGGATAGTGAAAGGTGGCCCTGAATATGGAATGGGATTTATATGGAACACAGGATGGGATTTAAGGTCCCTTCCCACCCAAAGCATTCCACAGTTCTGTGACATCACCACATCCCAAGGACCCCATGGAGCAATGCACCAGCTGGGATCCCGTGGGACAAGGATGGCATTGCCCAGGAATGTCACTTCTTGCAGCTCCTGGAAGAACATCCCATCCCCACAAAGGTCACTAGGAAGACGAAGGAACAAAGCACAGCTGATTCCTACTGAACAGAATGGAAAAAGTCATGGAGATTCCACAGCCTCATCCCTGGAGCTTTCTGAGATAAAACCCTGAGAAAGGCCTGACCTAAATGTCTGATCCTGAGCAGGAGATTGGGCACAGAGAGCTCCCCTGGCTGTGCCTCACAAACCAAACAGTCTCGGGTTCACTGAAGGTGATCCCAGCTGAGGTTCCAGTGCAATGAACAAAGCTGAGCAGCACCATGGAGGTTACGATTTATCCAATCCTGGAATGGTTTGGGTGGGAAGGACCTCAAATCCCATCCATTCCCACCTCATCCATGGCAGGGACACCTCCCACTATCCCAGGCTGCTCCAAACCCAATGTCCAGCCTGCCCTTGGACACTGCAGGGATCCAGGGGCACCACAGCTGCTCTGGCAATTCCAGCCCAGCCCCTCCCCACCCTCCCAGCCAGCAATCCCTCATTCCCAACATCCCAGCCCAAGCTCCCCTTTCCCACTGGGAAGCCATTCCCTGTCTCCTGTCCCTCCATGCCTTGTCCCCAGTCCCTCTGCAGCTCTCCTGGAGCCCCTTTAGGCCCTGCCAGGGGCTCTCAGCTCTCCCTGGCTCCTTCCCTTCTCCAGGGAACATTCCCAGCTCTCCCAGCCTGCCTCCAGGAGCTCCATGACCTCCTCTACCCTTGTTCCAACACTTTTTTTCCCATTCCAGCCTCTGAGATCCCTGCAAACACATCAGATGGAGAGTTCAGATCTGCTCCAACCTTCCAGGTCTGTGTCCCATTTCCAAAGCCCATGGAACAGCTTCTTTCCCAGTCCAATTTCCCTGTGGATTCTGGGGTGGAATGGGATGGGATTTCAGGTCCTTTCCACCCCCATCCCCCAGCAATCTCTCCACATGTCCACCCAAGGCCCCACACGAGCTCTGCAGTAGCTGCAAACACAAACCCTCAGAGCTGCAGCTGCACCAACAGCGCTGCAAAGACACGTCCATCACATCTGAACCAGGCAATGCTCAGAACTCCCCTTTACGGGGCCAACAGCCCTCTGTACAAGCCCTGAGCGGGCACAGGTGGCTGATAAAAGTGAGCTTGAGCAGCCACACTCGCAAAAGAAATTTATAAGAGTTAGCAAAGCTCGCAGCCTTTTAATTGCATGTCAAATCCAGGGCTCGGAGAACTAAACCAGATTCCCTGCAGGCTGTGCCAAGTGCTTCCAGATATTCTGTGTCTGGAGCCGATCCCGCTGCCAGCAAGGGGTTAAAACCTGGAGAAGCTGGAAGGCAATGCCACCAAGCCTGAAGGAAAGCAGAGAACATTGCTGCCAGCTTTGTTCCCAATAAAAGGTTATTGAAACCAGCCCCGGTCGCTGTTAACAGGAACAGCCCGACAAGGAGACGTTTACAAAGCAGCTGAACTTGTAAATAAATGGAATTAATCCCCAGCAAATTCCTTTGATCCACAGGACACGAATTCCCTTTCCCTGCAGAGCTGTTCATTAATAGTTCCATGTTCCACTTGTGTCACTGGCCAGCGAGGCCTAAGGGAAACTATTCAAGTGACAAAGAGCATCTCCAGCTTCTCTGAAAATGGATTTTTGGGAAGTCCCCGGGAGAGGCTGGTGGGGAGCAGCAGCAGGAGGACAGCAAGGGAATTCTTCACTTGAAGACAGGTGAGATGCTGGGATGGAATTCCCAGAGCAGCTGTGGTGTCCCTGGATCCCCGGAAGTGTCCCAGGACAGGCTGGAGCCACCTGGGATAGCGGGATGGTGCTGAAGGTCCTTCCAACCCAAACCATCCCAGGATTCTGGGATTGCTCAGAGCTCCACCCAGGGCTCTCAGATATCAATACTCAGTATTAACCAATCCCCCCAAAATTTCCCACACAGATCAAAGGATGCAGCCCCACTGCTTCCCTGGAGCACCTGGAGATTGAGATTGAGATACTGAGTGTCCAGATGAGGAGAGACCTCAGCCCAGCTGATCCCAGTCCAGGCTGGGCCTAAACTCCCCAGTTATTCTGTTGTTCTTTTCCTTCTCCATGCTAGGAGGTGGAAGGGGAGGGATGAGGACAAAGCAACCACAAATCCAATCCCCCCTGGAAAAACCCCTGGAGATTCCACAGCCTCATCCCTGGAGCTTCCCAAGATAAAATCCTGAGAAAAGCCTGACCTAAATGTCTGATGTTGAGCAGGTGGGACACAGAGACCTCCCCTGTCACCAGCAGGTGACCTGGCCACCTCCTCCCCTGGAGCCAACCACAAATCCCTGGAGAGAATCCAGCCATGTTTCTCCAGTCAGAATCCCAATTCCAGAATTCCAGAGATGGCAAATTCACCCCATTTTTCCATGCTGTCCCATCAGCAGCTCCCAGTGAGGATGTCAAGGCAGAGATGGATTTTGTAAGTTTTAATGGAACGTGGACACAAAGGAACAATAGAGGCTGGAAAGAGGCAAAGCAGGAAAAAAGGAGAGGAAAAAACTAATCTGGATTTCATTGGAAAGCGGGAAAAAAAGTACTGGAAAGAGGAAGAATCCAGAATTTGTGAAAACCCATGGACACATCAGCCAGTGGAGAAGGGAGTGTTGGCAAATTAACAGGAGAGAGAAGTTATTGAATGGGCAAATTAACAGGAGGGAGAAGTTATTGAAGCAATAAGTATCATGGAATGGTTTGGGTGGGAAGAGACTTTTAAGGATCATCTTGTTCCACCCCAGCCATGTTCAGGGACACCTCCCACTGTCCCAGGTGGATCCAGGCTGCCCTTGGACACTGCAGGGATCCAGGGGCACCACAGCTGCTCTGGCAATTCCAGCCCAGCCAAAAATTCCTTCCCAAGATCCTAATGTTCAGTTCCTGTGTCCCATATGAGGTGTTCCCACAGCCCAGCTCAATAACCCCACAGCAGCTCAGAGTTAAAAACTCTGTTTCTCCAGAACTGTCCGTCCGTCCTTCCTTCCTTCCTTCCTTCCTTCCTTCCTTCCTTCCTTCCTTCCTTCCTTCCTTCCTTTCCTTCCTCCCCTTAATCCAGGACTCTCCCCAGCTTCTGGAGCTGTTCTCCTGAAGCAGAAGACCACAGCTGCTCCAGGTCACCCCAGCTGAGCCACCCCAAGCTCAGTCTCCAGCAGGATCCCAAGGACAAGGCGCTGGGAATGCCGACAATCCCAGCAAACCCCAAACACTCAGCGCTGCTCCGCCTGGGAAATGTTTCTGTCCCTGCCTGGAAGCACTGACACCCAATCCAAGGGGGAACAGCTTCCCAACAGCTTCACAACTGCTCTTGGAAGCTAAAATAACCCCTGGAGCAGACAGTGCTCCAAGAAGAAAGCTCTGTTATTTTTTAAGGGGCAAACAAAGGAGGAAGCTGGAGCAGGGGGATGGAATCAGTGGGAAAGCAGCTGGAAATGGAGTGTTCCTGCACAGGGCAGCACAGCCACCTCGAGCTCCTGCATTCAGGGCAAGTTTTAGGCACCAACATCTCCAGGCACCTCCTGCTCTGCCTTCTTCCCACCCAGGAGCAGCTCCTGCCCCAAACCTTCCCCTGTCCCATCCCAGACACTCACACCAAACACCCCGGGCTGGCTGCGTTCCACAGCTTTTCCTCCTGGTTTTCCCAGCATCCTGCTTTAGTTTTTCCCTAGAAATGCTTCTCCAACTCTTCCCAAATTTACCTGAGACATGGGAAAGCTCCCTACCCTCTGCTCCTGCTGCAGCACAGGGCTGCACACATGGAATACCAGGGAAAATTCCTACAGCCTGGAAGGATCATCTCTGACAGGCTGCTTCTATCCATCCCTCCATGGATCCATCCATCCATCCATCCATCCATCCATCCTCTCCTTTTCTGAGTGATTTTTACCCTAATTCCTGAGTTTTGAAAGGCTTGAGATGCCCAGAGTTACCCAGGATGTGTCTGTGGAGGATGTTTGGAACAGCAGGAATGGGAACACATCAGAGCTCACAATTTCATTCCAAGTCTCCACTCCAGGCGGTGGAGTCCCCATTCCCAGGGCATTTAAAATCCCTGTGGATGTGGCACTGGGGACATGAGGCAGTGGTGGCCTGGGCAGTGCTGGGGAATGGCTGGATTCACATCTCACAGGGCTTTCCCAACCTGAACAATTCCATGATCCCAAGGCACAGGTGAGCTCAGCCCAAGTCAACACCAAAATGCAGAGATTTGAACTAAAAACTCCATCAGTGATGCACCAAATCCCATCCTCCCTGAAAACACAGAACCTGGGAACATCCCTGGTGGTGTGAAGCTCCTTCCATCCTAGGAATGGAGGGACAGCAGAACCATTTCTCCTCTGGAGTTCTCCTGGATGTGGGATCATCCAAATTTCTGGAGCCCAGAGCAGCCACAGGTGACACTTCCACCTTCACCCCTGGAGATGTCCCAGCACAGATGACAAACCCATCCATCCCCAGCATAAAACACCTCTCAGTTCAGGTTTCAGCTTTTTCCCTCTTATCCCAGAGAAATACTGATTTCTCCCAGAAATCCAGCCTGGGAACACTTAGAGCCTTTATTAGAGTCCTTGATGAACCAAAAGCGATGAACCAAAAAGTGATGAACCAAATTCAGATGGAAAACCCCAAATCAAAGCCACCAGGGTGTCCCAGCCACCCCTTCCCTGTCCCAGAAACCTGTCCTGCTCCAGAAAGGAACAGGGAAGGGAAACAGAGCTGGGCTGGCCTGGAGCAATTAAAGGACATTTTTCCCCCCGAAATGAAAGCTGTTCTGAATTTGGCAGAGATGGGAATTAGAAGAATATGTGGAGAGGCTTAAATGACCTGAGCCTGTCAGCAGAACTGGGGGCTTTGGGAGGGAAGGGAACCTCGGGCTGCTGCGGGATTTCCCGGCGCTGCTGCAGCACCCGGGAGCAATTTGTCACTGAGTGTCACGGGGAGGGCAGGCAGGACGGCAGCATTCCCTGAAACTGAACTGCAGCATTCCCTGAGAACTGAACTGCAGCATTCCCTGATACTGAACTGCAGCATTCCCTGAAACTGAACTGCAGCATTCCCTGAGAACTGAACTGCAGCATTCCCTGATACTGAACTGCAGCATTCCCTGAAAACTGAACTGCAGCATTCCCTGAGAACTGAACTGCAGCATTCCCTGAGAACTGAACTGCAGCATTCCCTGAAACTGAACTGCAGCATTCCCTGAAAACTGAACTGCAGCATTCCCTGAGAACTGAACTGCAGCATTCCCTGAGAACTGAACTGCAGCATTCCCTGAAACTGAACTGCAGCATTCCCTGAAACTGAACTGCAGCATTCCCTGAAAACTGAACTGCAGCATTCCCTGAGAACTGAACTGCAGCATTCCCTGAAACTGAACTGCAGCATTCCCTGAAAACTGAACTGCACCATTCCCTGAAAACTGAACTGCAGCATTCCCTGAAAACTGAACTGCAGCATTCACCAAAAACTGAACTGCAGCATTCCCTGAGAACTGAACTGCAGCATTCACCAAAAACTGAACTGCAGCATTCCCTGAAACTGAACTGCAGCATTCCCTGAGAACTGAACTGCAGCATTCCCTGAGAACTGAACTGCAGCATTCACCAAAAACTGAACTGCAGCATTCCCTGAGAACTGAACTGCAGCATTCCCTGAGAACTGAACTGCAGCATTCCCTGAAAACTGAACTGCAGCATTCCCTGAGAACTGAACTGCAGCATTCCTGAAAACTGAACTGCACCATTCCCTGAAAACTGAACTGCACCATTCCCTGAAAACTGAACTGCAGCATTCCCTGAGAACTGAACTGCAGCAGTCCTGAAAACTGAACTGCACCATTCCCTGAAAACTGAACTGCACCATTCCTGAAAACTGAACTGCACCATTCCCTGAAAACTGAACTGCAGCATTCCCTGAGAACTGAACTGCAGCATTCCCTGAAACTGAACTGCACTATTCCCTGAAAACTGAACTGCAGCATTCCCTGAGAACTGAACTGCAGCATTCCCTGAAAACTGAACTGCAGCATTCACCAAACACTGAACCTGCAGCATTCACCAAACACTGAACCTGCAGCATTCCCTAAAAACTGAACCTGCACCTCAGCTGGAGCAGCCCCAGCCCAACATTAACCCATTTTCATCTCATTAGCACCCCCAGAGAGAATTCCCTGTGGGTCTGAGCATTCCTTCCACGTGGATCACTCACAGCCCTAAAGCAGGGCTGGGGCTGCAAAGCTCCCTGGAAATTCCATGGAAAACACATCCTCAAAAGGAGTTTTGGGTGCAGCTGGCACCCTGCTGCTCCAGGGTTCACATCCAGCACTTGCAGGAAGGACCAAGTTTTGCTCACCTGGATGAAAAGCCAGAATCTGAGCTCAGAGGCTGTTTGGGGTGGGTGTGGAACAGCCTTCCGAGATCCTGGAATTTGGGTCCCCAAGGGTGACCTTGGCAGAGCACAGGACCTTCTGCCACATCCACAAATGGTTGGGCAGCTCCAGGGAAGGAGACCTGCAGACTCTGCCCTTGGCAGGGATGGAATGCAATGGGATTTAAGGATTTAAGGATTTAAGATTCCCACCCAAACCATTCCATGACTCCATAATTGTGTGACAGCAGGAATGAACCCAAAACCTGCTCAGCTTCTCCACATCTTCAGAGTGGCAGGGCAGGAGCACTGAGAGATCCAGCCTCTCCATGCTTCTGGAATTTTTAAAAGGCGAAATACAGGAAAAGCCAGCCCATTTCAAAGGTTTATGAGCAGCTACATTACAATGAGCCTGAGACATCCCCATGAAAACTGAGGAATTTATCATCCTGGGCAGCAGCACCCTGATGGGAGCCATTCCCAGAGATTTCTCAGGTAATTCCATCACCTCTCTGACAGGGCTGTGCTGCCCAGACCTCTGTGCTCCTCCACACCAGATCAGACATTAAACTGGGTTTATTTGGGGTCTCCAGAGCTGGCACAGCCTCGGGATCCTGGTGTTCCTGGAGCAACTTCCCAGCCCCGAAATGAGAACCAGGAGAAGGAAGAGCAGGAAAAATCCCAGTGCTCAACCCAAAACTGACAGTCCAGGCTGGATGAATGGAGTTTAACAACCTCCCTTTCCCAGTTGAAATCCCATTAACATGACAGCAACTCCTGATGGCTCCAAGGAGGGAGCAAGGAGAACTCCTGCCTCAATTTAGCACTTTCCCTTTGCCTTAATAATTATTAAATATGAATGATTAATTATATCACAGTGGTTGGAAGATGCTCAAGAGCAGGTGGAAGTGTCCAAGGCCAGGCTGGATTTGGTTTGGAGCAGCCTGGGACAGGGGAAGGTGTCCCTGGACATCTGAAGGAACTGGATGACCCTTAAGGTCCCTTCTGACCCAAACCACTCCAAGATTGGAAGACAAAAGGATTTATTTCCAAACATCTCTGGATCTCAGGACTTTTCACAGGTCTGAAAGGCAGCCACACAAAAAGCTGGGCCAGAATACGATTGCCCTGTAGTGAAAGTTTGGATTTTCCAGTGAACATGGATCCACTGCTGGGATCCCACAGTCCCCGTGGCTGTTCCTCAGCCAGATGCTGAAATCCACAGCACCATGATTCAGCAGTTTCATTTCTGAGGCCATAAAAAGCATGAGGGGATCCCCATTTATTAATAAAGCTCCTATGGAGTATAAATTTTCAATGCAGACTTGAAGGCACAGAATTCCTCCTAAACAGAGTGCAAGCTTCCCCAGAACGCCAGGAAACGAGGAATAAAAAGCTTTTTTATGGTAATAAGCACATTTGCACTCCAGTTCTGGGATGTGGGAAGGAACAGAAGCTCCTGGCCTGACATTTCACTCTTCAAAAACCTCTCCCAGTTCTCAGATCATTCCCATTCCTCCTTTTTCCCTTCATGTCCATCCCATCCCAAGACATCATCGGGATCACTCAGGTTCCCAAAGCCCCAAATGAGGATGGAAGACTGTAACAGATCCCACAAAAATCCTGCCTCTGGGATTTCTCCCACCTCATCTGAGTGAAGAAAACCCAGAGGTCCCAAAATTCAAAGGTTGGACTCAATGATCCTGGAGGTCTTTCCCAGCCCTGCCGGGGTGGTGGTTCCAGTTTGGGGCAGACAGTGGGGGAGGTTTGTCCCAGAAAGTTTCCAGATCAAACACCAGTGTCCAGTGATTCATCCCCTTCCTTCCCAGAGTGCTCCTAAAAAACCACTAAACTCCTAAAAAACCACATTTTGGGGCCAAGGCTTGATGAGGAAAGAGCAGGGTTTTCCAGAGCCTTCTGTGATTTGTATCTGGTGCAAAAAAAAAGCTTTTCCCCCTTTTTCTCGAGCAGGTTTTCCATGAGGTTAAAGGGTGCTGATGGGGGAAGAGGATGGGTGGAAACAATTCCTAAATTCTGGGAATGTTGAAAGCGAGGCACATCTGAGCTCTCCCCGTGACACTTCTCCTCAGTGACCATCATTTCTCCAGGGGAACACAACATCCCATGGGTTGTGGGAGCCTCTTCCCAAAATCCCACAAGCCCAGACCATCTCCCTTCCCCACCTCTCCGACCCCAAAGATGCATTTCCTCTCCTAAGACTTTAATATCCCAAGCAGACGAGCGGCAGGAGCCAAGATTAAGAAGGTCTCGTTCCTAAATTTGACTGGAAAATAAACTTCCTGCTCCCCAAACCTGCCCAGGAGCACAAACCCCCATCCCATTATCCCCACCCCGCTGTGCAAATCCTCCCAGCCACCACAGTGACCTTCCCAAAGGCTCTCCAAGCCTAGAAAATTCCCTGCTTTTAATAATCAGCTTTATTTGGACTTTCTGTGCTCGTTAAAGCAGCAGGAAAAGCTCAGCTCCGAGGGTTCCTCTGGAAGTCCTGGGATAAATCCCAACCCCTGCAGAGCAGGAGCTTCCAGAGGCTCTGGCTGAGCCCTCTTGGCACAGGCAGCCCACGTGGCAGGGGACAATTCCATGGCTTGGTGACCTGGAATGCTGCCAGAGCTGTGACAGCCAGCAAAGGGACAATCCCAAATGTCACTGGGATCCAACCAACTCCAAATGATGCCTCTGAACAATTCCCAGCTGCACTGCCCAGGATGGCAGGGATGAGGATAATTGGGAATATGACCCCGAGTGCATTTTTGGAAGGTTCTTCTGGGACAGTAAAAGGTCACTGTGCAGTGGTTGGAGACTGGAAAATGTCCCCATGGCCCCTGGAATGTTGGGAAGTGTTGGCTCCTGGAGGTTTGGGGAGGGGGAGATGTGGATGTGTTTGAACAGAACCCAGGGAGGGCCAGGATTTCCCAACAATGCTGGAATAACTGTGTGCTACATCCCAGTGATCCCAATAAAGCTGGAATCACCATGATCTGCATCCCAGATTTCACACATGGGTGATTCCCAACTCTTCCTGGATCAACCTGTCCCAATTCCCACTGGATCAACCTGTCTGAATTTCCCAATGGATCATCCTGTCCAAAATTCCCTTTGGATCATCCTATCCCAATTCCCACTGTATCATCCTGTCCAAACTCAGCTCTGCACCAATCCAAGCCCAGCTCTGCCACCTCATCCCAGTGATTCCCATAACACAATTCCCGCTTTTCCTGCCCCTCTGGAGAGGCAACCCAAACTAATCCCAGATCCATGGGTGGCTCCTGGATGGGTTATTCCTGGGCTCTCACTCCATCCCAAGTGGTCTCTTCCACATTCCCAGCACATTCCAGCCAGGAGTGAGATAACAACAATCCAGCCTGGATCCCAGTGAGTGTTCATGGGATGGAATTCCATCCTGGCCAGCCCAGAACTCAGCTCCCTATAAAAAAACCCCAACCCCCTGGGGCCAATCCGAGTGCAATTCCAGAGTGTGCAGCTCCTTCCATCTGGGAATTCAGACAAGGTTTGGAAGGTGGTGAATTCCCCTGGAATTGAGGTAATAAGACTCAGGTTAGGACAAAACCCAGGAGGGAAGGAGAGCTCCTCAGTGAGACCAGGAATGCCTCACTGATTCCATCCCAGGAGAATGGAGAGCTCCTCAGTGAGACCAGGAATGCCTCAGTGATTCTATCCCAGGAAAGCTCCTCAGTGAGACCAGGAATGGCTCACTGATTCCATCCCAGGAGAATGGAGAGCTCCTCAGTGAGACCCCAAAATGCCCCAGTGATTCCATCCCAGGAGGAATGGAGAGCTCCTCAGTGAGACCCCAAAATGCCTCAGTGATTCCATCCCAGGAGGAATGGAGAGCTCCCCCATCCCTGAATTCCAGCCAGGAGCACAGCCACAGCTCCGAGCGCTCCCGGCCAGATCCTTCTGATTATCCCAAAAATGAAATGTTCAGCCCTTGTCAGCGGCAGCCTCGGATTTGTGATGTTACAAAAACCCCATTTCCTCTCACCACTGGAGCGAGGCCTCCTCTGCTCCCGCTGGTGAAATCAAACAATTTCCAAGGAATTTATATGATCCTAATTTAAACCGAATGCGTGGAGCTGCCAATCGCAGCTCCCTGACTCTCCCGGCCTCCTGCCAGCTCTGCTCCTTTCCAGAGAGCTGATCCACATCCAGGGAAAAGTCCCAGCAATCCCAGGCTGGGATACTGGGAATACTGGGCACGGACAGCTGTCAGCACAGGGACACAGATTTGGGAGTGTGGGAATGGGATTTGGGGGTGTGGGATTGGATTTTGTGGAGCTGGGAGTGGATTTTGGGGAGATCGGGAATGACTTTGAGGGTTTGGGATTGGATTTTGGAAGTTTGGGATCTGGGAGGGGATTTGGGAGTCTGGGATTGGATTTTGGGGGATCTGGGAGCTCCCAAAGCTCCTCATCCCTTCCCATCCACGGAGCAGCACTTCCTGCAGGATGAACAGAGCACACCTTGCTCTAATTCCAGGATCACTTCCGATCGGTTTTTCCAAGTGGAAGCAGCAAATGGAGCTTCCTCCCCAATCCAAACATTGATTCCAAGCTGGGAGATAACTCTGCTCCCAAAAAGGGGAAGGAAAGCCCTGCTAAAATCTGCACATCACTCCAATAAAACAGCAGAAAGTTGGGATTTGGAGAAGCTGGAAGATGCAAAATTCCCTGTATTATCCAAAGCTCCAGGAGAGCTGCAGAGGGACTGGGGACAAGGCATGGAGGGACAGGAGACAGGGAATGGCTTCCCAGTGGGAAAGGGGAGCTTGGGCTGGGATGTTGGGAATGAGGGATTGCTGGCTGGGAGGGTGGGGAGGGGCTGGGCTGGAATTGCCAGAGCAGCTGTGGTGCCCCTGGATCCCTGCAGTGTCCAAGGACAGCCTGGATCCACCTGGGATGGTGGGAATTGTCTCTGAACATGGATGGGGTGGGATAAATGGGATTTAAGGTCCTTCCCACCCAAACCAATCCAGGATTCCATGCAAACCATGCACAAGTTGCCCCACAGCTCTGTCACCCACAGGATGAAGAACCAACTTTCCTCTTATTTCCAGGGAATTTCAGTGACTCCTCATTCCAGGCTCCCCATTCCTGGATTTGGGCAGGAACAGCCAATCCCTACCCAGGGCCTGTCCTGGGTCTGCAGGGAATTTCGGGAGGAGGAGGAGGAGGAAGGGCTGGAATTGGTGAGGAAAACACCAGGAGAAGCCACAGGATTCCCTCAGAGCAGGAGGTGGACAAGGAACAGAGCCCCAGGAGCAGGGGGGATGGGAAAAACAGGAAGAGCAGCACTGGGGATTGGGAAGGGATGGAAACTCAGAGCTACAGAAGTTTTTCCAAGCAGAGGAGCAAAATTATCCGTTTGAAATGATGGGAATTTCTCCAAATTGGTGACCTAAATCCCACAGAAATGTGGCTGGATGTCCACATCTCTCCCATCACATCCATCAGCTCAGAGCCAGGAGGTTGGAATTTCTCCCCCAGAATCCTGAGCACAGAACTGGAAAGCACCAGACAACACCTGCACCCTCTGATGTCCCTAAAACGGATAAATATCCTTCAGAGGATACAAAAATTGCTGAATTATATCAAGTGTTCACCATACTGATTGGGCATCAAAAAGAAATTAAATTTCCTTCCCAGCTACAGGTAGCAAGGAAGAACATTCCCAAAGCTCTGCCTGCCACAAGGAACAAAAGGAGAATTCCCAAATAAAATCCAACACCTGGAGCCCTGAAAGACATCACCACTGGGCACATCTGGGCACATCTGGATGCTCAGGGCACTCTCCCTACACCTCCATTCCACAAGGGAAGGTTGGCTTTGCTTTCCCAAAACACCAGAAAGGAGCTGGGAAGGCAAAAGGCGGCGGACAGACGGGGAATTAAATTAATTAATTATTAATGAATTAATAAAACCCTCGAGTTCGATCCTGCCCCAGAAAGGATGGGGGTTGTGAGACACAAAACCAAACTTGTCTCTGTCCATAAACACAGCAGCACAACCCCAGCAGATCCTTCCCAAAAATCAGCACTTCCCAGCCATCCATCACCACGGCAGGTGAGACTTCCCTGCCACTGCTCTGGAATTCCTGCAAAGTCCTTTTTCAGAGCCATTTCAGAGCTGGGAGGAGATGAACCAAAATCCAAACATTCCACAGGAGTGGGAAAGGCCAATCTTGATTTAAGGCACACCCAGGGATGTTCAGTTCTTCAACTCATCTTTGACAGACATTGACTGCTGGGAAGGGCAAGGGAGCCACAATCCAGGTTTGGCTGGGATTTTTAAATTAATGCAGAATTAGGACGCAAAATTCATTAAATTGCAATTTTTTATCCCAAAATTGAGGAATCAACCCAACGTTTCCAGGTCTCCCAGTAGCACAAATAGCCCTGCACTGGGGATTGGAAAATATGAGTAGAAAACACAAGTTCTGGGAAGTTACAATCCAGGTTTGGCTGGGATTTTTAAACTGATGCAAAATTAGGATCCAAAATTCATTAAATTGCAATGCACAAACTTATAATTTTTCATCCCGAAATTGGGGATTAAGCCTATGTTTCCAGATCTCCCAGCAGCACAAACATCCAGTGCTGGGAAGGGGAAAATACAAGTGAAAAATACAAGTTCTGGGGAGTTAAAAACCAGGTTTAGTCAGGATTTTTAAAATAATGCAAAATTAGGATGCAAAATTCATTAAATTGCAATGCACAAACTCCTACCTTTTTATCCTGAAATTGGGGATCAACTCTGTATTTCCAGGTCCCCCAGCAGCACAAACACCCCAGTGTTGGGAATTGGAAAATATGAGTGGAAAAGAAGAGTTCTGGGGAATAACAACCCCAACTGCACCTCCCAAACTGCCAGGAAACCAAGGAAAACTCCAGGTGGGAGAAACCAAGGAAAACTCCAGATGGGAGAAACCAAGGAAAACTCCAGGTGGGAGAAACCAAGGACACCATGGATCACCACTTCCCAATGCCCTAAAAGCCAGGATCAAACTCCAGGAGCAACCTCAGAAAGAACAACCATTCCTCACCCAGGAACAGAACTCCAACCTCAATCACCACCTCAAGCTGGAAAAGCACAACCTCCAACCTCTCCCCAAAAAATGGGAATTTCCCCCAAATCCCACCTGTTTCATGGCCGTCTCGCCGATCTTATCCGAGTGTTTCCGGATGCTCTCCAGGAAGTCCTTGAGGTCAGACATGGAGAGCTCCTTGATCTCCTCCCTGAGCCGGGGGATGTTGTCCACCATCACCTTGCAGAAGCGGTAGTGGCTCACCTGGGGCAGGTAGGTGTGCTCCAGGTGCTCCAGGGTCTTCAGGGCAGGGTAGTGCCTGGGAAAGGGGGGAAAATATTCCCAGGATGAGGTGGGAGTTTGTGGCTAGCACAGGTCTTTCCCATAACAACTTTCTCCTGTGTTTTATAAACAAAGATAAAGTTTGGATGTTGTTAAAACAGTGTCTCGAGATTTGGACAGTTCAGGCCTGGCCAGTCCGGCCTAGGGGGAGGTTTCTGACTGACCAATCTGGGTGACCTCTGAAAAGTCTATATAAGTTGGAACCAAAATAATAAAGTGCTTTTTCTATGCCACGCTGAGAATCCGGGATCTCTTCTCTGCTAGCGGCTCAACAGCGACAAGAATTCTCCAGATTCCCAGAATGAAGTGGGAATTCTCCAGATTCCCAGGCGGAGGTGGGAATTCTGCAGATTCCCAGGATGAGGTGGGAATTCTGCAGATTCCCAGGAGGAGGTGGGAATTCTGCAGATTCCCAGGATGAGGTGGGAATTCTGCAGATTCCCAGGAGGAGGTGGGAATTCTGCAGCGCCACCCCAGGCTCTGGAATTCAGTTCCACCCTGGAATGTTGGGGTGGGAGAGAATTCCAAGCTCAGCTCATCCCATTTCCACCACCCCTGACAGAGAGATGAAATCCTGGAGTTGGGAATATCCCATCAATCCTGCAGGCTGATAAACCACTGACTAATTAATTAATTAACACCCAACAGATCTGCTGCCAGCACAGAGCTCGTTATTGTGCAGTGAAACCCTCAGCCCTTTTTCCATGGGAATTCCAGGGGCTGATCCCAACTTCCTCCTCCCCAACACCATCAAAACCACTTCCCAAAGTTATTTTTTTATTCAGACAAAGGGGAAAAAAAAATCCGGATCCAAATCCCAAATTAGGGATCTAACAGATCTATTTTCTACCATCAACTGCTCCATGATTTTCTCCATGTTGGAATAACTCCTTTCTCCATCCCAAAAGGAATATTTTATAAATTTAAAAATGCAGGAATTCCACGGATGAAGAATTCCTTTTTATTTTGGTCACACCCAATTCCACTGGATCCTCCCTTTCTGCATAAAAGCAAACTTCGGATGCCAAATGAGAAATTCAGCTGAGAAATTCTTTTTTTTTCTCAAATTCCCTCCCATTTTTTCCCTCTTCAAAGCGGAAATCCATGGGATTTGCCATTTACTGGAATATGGAACCACCCTGAGTGGTGATATAGGATTCAAGACCTGTTCCTCTTGTTCTGACCCCAAATCTGGTCCAAAGTAAAAAATAATGAAAAGGAACCACCCAGGAAGCATTAATGGGCTCCATAAAAGCAGATTTAGGATCAACATTGGTCACTTTGAGGGTGAATTTAGGGAATTTCAGCTGCCACATCCATGGACAATTCTGGACACAAGCACCTGACACTTGGGATTTTGGGGGAGAAACAGTGTTTAGTCATAAAAAACATACAAACCCCACTGAAAAGCCTATCATATTCCCACTCAGAATAATTCCTGCCTGAACTCCAGGGAATTCTCTCAGTGGCTTTTCCCATTCCCAACCCCAGTGGATTCAGCCCTGATTTGTGGGATTCTCCCTGGACAAGGTGCTCCTTCCCCACGGATTCTCCATTTGGAAAATGTCTGAGTTTGGTTTATAAACATCCCCAAATTCCTCCTGCCTGCCTTGGGAGAGAGGAGGTTATGCACCCCAAATACAAACCCCATTAATCCTGAATTCAATCCCTATTAATCCCAAATACAATCCCTATTAATCCAGAATACAAACCCCATTAATCCCAAACACAAACCCCATTAATCCTGAATTCAATCCCTATTAATCCCAAATACAAACCCCATTAATTCCAAATTCAATCCCTCTTAATCCTGTATTTAATACCTATTAATTCCAAATACAAACCCTATTAATCCCAAATTCAATCCCTCTTAATCCAAAATACAAACCCCATTAATGCCAAATTCAATCCCTATTTATCAATAATTAAATCCCCACTGATCCCAACTACAAACCCTATTTAATCCCAACTACAATCCCCATTAATCCCAAATTCAATCCCTATTAATCCCGAATTCAATCCCTATTAATCCCAAATACAATCCCTATTAATCCTAAATACAAACCCTATTAACTCCAAACACAAACCCTATTAATCCCAAATTCAATTCCAATTAATCCCATATACAAACCCCATTAATCCCAAACCCAACCCTGCTGGCAGCAAGCCCCCCTGGCTGCCCATCCTGAAACGATCCAAGAGAAAAGTGGTGCAGATAAAATCCATGGAATATCCTGAGCTCTGTTTGGGGAATGAAGCCATCAAATCCAGACAAAGAAAAGTGGGAAAAAAACCAGCCAAGGCTTCCAATATTCCTCAAATGTGGCTTTCAGCTTGGATCTGTTTCTAAATGAACCAACCCAAAGAATGGAGGGGAAAAGATGCAATTCTCAGCAAAGCCTGGGAATGCCATGCAGAGGGAGGGATGGAGCAGCACATGCATTCCCTGCAGGAATTCCCACATCTGTCAGCAGCTCAGCCCCTCGCTGCTCCCACTGAAAACCTTGGAGAACTCAGCCCAGCCTTCCTGGGAAGAGCCAGGAGCTCCTGGAGTTGCTCCCTCTGACCCCTCCAAGCAGCTTTGAGGGGTCACCTCCATCCCTACACACCCCATCCCATCCCTGATCCCCTCATCCCGAACATCTGGCTGCTCCCAGCTGTTCCCAGCCTTTCCAGCCAGGTTTTCCCCTCCCCAGCAGCTGCTCCATGCCCAGTTTGCCACTCCCAGTCACTCAAACCAACCCGAATTCCAGCCAATATCCCAAATTTTCACCCCTCAGCAGAGGTAGGGTGGGGAAACTCCTGGATTTACAGCCCGGCATTCCAAGAGTTTGGAGCTCAGCTCCCTCTTTTCAAGGATTATTTCTACAGCAAAGGAGTTTTAAGGTTTCTCCCCAACTTCCAACATCCTGGTGTTTCCGGGTGTTTGGCTTCCACCCACATTCCCTGGAATCTCAGATTATATTAAGATTTGTATGGAATGAAATTTGGATTATAACAGTCATTGATTGCTACACAATAATACTGAGCTTCCATAAAAAACCAAGGATTATCCACCTTAATTCCCAAAACCTGAGCCCACTGCAATCCCAGTTTTTAGCTATACCACAGCATCACGAGGAAAACGAGCCAAAAATCAGGAAATTTAACCCTGAAAGACTGATTTTGAACTGCTGACAATCTCCTTAAATTATCCAGCATTGAACAATTCCTTGGACTCTTCCCATAAAATCCCAATTTAGACCAAATTTACCTCTTGGATTTCATCTGCTCCCGCAGTTTGCTGTACATCTCCAGCACTGGAAAAGAAGGAAAACACAGATCTGAGACTTTAAACACACAGCAAAGAGCTGGGAATTCAAACAAACTGCTCCAAAAAGGAAGCAAAATTTGGGAATTCAAACCCAAAAAGGAGGAGCAGGGGGAGATTCCTCACCGGGAAGACACAGCGTGAGTTTATCCACCGTGGCTGAGATGTTCCTCTGCTGCAGTCGGCACTGCTTCAGCTCTTCCATGGCAATTATCAGCTTGGAAAACAGGGAAAAAGCTCTGTTAGGATCACAAAACCTTCCTGGTGTTCATCCCAATGTGGGATGATCCCAAATCCTGCTCTGATAAGTGGAAAGCTCGGGGAATGTGGCTGGAACAGGGCAGCTCCAGGGCCTTTCAGCGAGCGGCAGAAACTTCCCCAAATTCCCTGAATTTCAACTGAGGGAGCAGCAGCAAAACCAAAGGAGCCTTGGAGCACGTCCTGTGGATTCCAAAAAATTATTTCCCCTTCCCATTTGAGGCATCTCTTCCAAGTTTTTTGGTTCTCAAAGGCAGGATGTGGCCTCTCATTCCCAGGGGATTCTCCTCATCCCAAAACTAACGGGGATTTCTCAGTGCTCAGACTCCACTAGGAAAACCTGGAGATGTGGGAAAGGGAAAATAAGGATATAGGTAGGACAGGGAATTTTCCTCATCCCAAATAAACAGGGATTTCTCAGACTCCACCAGGAAAACCTGGGAATGTGGAAATGGGAAAAACAAGGATACAAGGCCAGGCTGGACAGGGAATTCTCCTCATTCTAAATAAACAGGGATTTTTCAGTGATCAAACTCCACCAGGAAAACCTGGGAATATGGAAAAGGGAAAACAAGGATACAAGGCCAGGTTGGACAGGGAATTCTCATCCCAAACCAACAGGGATTTCTCAGACTCCGCCAGGAAAACCTGGGGATGTGGAAAAGGGAAAACAAGGATACAAGGCCAGGCTGGATGGGCTTGGAGCACCCTGGGATGGTGGAAGGTGTCCCTGTCCACGACAGGGGTGGAATAAACGATTTTTCTGTCCCTTCCACCCCAATCCAGGCTGGAATTCCAGGTCTGCATGCATCACTTACTTCTTTCCCTTCGTTCTGCAGCTTCCGGTTGGTGTCTGTCACTTGGTTCTGCGGGAATATTGGGGAAAAGACAAAGCACATCCCATAAATCAGGACAGTGTTCTTCCCACCAAAACAAACTGTCCATAAACACCATCCCTCCCCACAGCAGCTCCCATTCCATGGAAAAGCTGTTTATTGCTGATTTAACAGCCACTGCCACTGGGGGACAAATCCAGGGATTTTGCTCCTTGCTACTGGAGAAAAGGGAAAGGGAAAAGGAATTAATAATGAGGGATGGAAGCCTTAAAATGCTGGAGTTTTCATGGATCCAGTTTGGATTTTCATCCTGAGTGGGGAGGAATTCATTCCCTTCCCCAGCACCACATAAATTCCATTTAGGTTTTAACTCCTTCATATCCCAGCAGGAATGGATTCCTCAACATCAGCTTTCCCCATAAATAATTCTTTGTATTTATAGAGATTCCTATAAAACTCCCTTTTAGATCTTCACCTCTGTGTGGATGTTTCTCCTGGCTGGTTTAAGAGGATATTTTTATATACCTGGGATAAAAAACTCCATATTTTTTTCTGGATTATCCTGTCAAGCTAAGACTCAGACCTGAAAAATTTCCCATTTGGCAAAGCTGAAGATTCCCTGGAATGGGAAGAGCCCTTCCCAGCCCCAGTGAGGATCCTCAGGAGAACAAATGGGAGTTTTAGGCTCATCAGGATGGATAATCAGGAGTTCATCCATTATTTAGCCAACAAGGAGGAAGAGGACTTTGGGAATTCTGAAAACTCAGTCAAGGTCAGGCAGGGAAAGGCTGTAAAACCTGGGACAGCTGGAAAAACCAACAAACTTCCAAGGCAACATTCCCAGCTCCAGATCTCCAGCAGAGCAACCCATTCCCGAGGGAATTCCAGCAGGACTGCTCAGGGTTCAGGTGCCTCACATCACTCCAAGGTTTCCATGCCATAAAATCCCCTTTTTCCCCAAAATACTCCTTTTGCAGCTCCTAAAGCTGGAAATATTCATTTCCAGGCTTGTCCCTGTGGAAGGTTTCCAGTTTGATCCAGGTTCTCCTAAACTGGGAGCTGCTGCTGGATTTCTATCCCATTTTAGGAACTCATTCCTGCCTGTTTTCTGAGTTCTGCTCATTCTGGAAGCAAATCCTTTCCCAGAGCTTGGAAAACACCAGGAGCTTTAGGAATGTGCTTTAGAGGGAGCACAGTGATGGCTGGATCTGATGATCCAACCTGAACAACTCCACAATCCCACAATCTCCATCCTTTTTGACCTCACCCTGGTCAGACAGAAGGAGAACTTTGGGATTCATCCATACAAAATTGATTCAGGATCCATTTTTTCCCCTCTTGGCAAAGATCCTGGGCAACCACGATTTCCCAGCCTGGTCCAACCTCCACCAGCAAGGTCTGTGGTGCAGAAGGGGCAAAACCATCAAACCTCACCAGTTCCCCTTCATTCCCACACCAGTCCTGCTGCTTTTCCAGCTTCCCAAGGAGAGGAGTTACCCATGATTTTCCCTCCAGCATCTGCATCCCAGCTCTCCCCCTGCTGCAGTAGCTGCACTCTCCTGGCTCCCTGCCCTCTCCCAAACCTGCTCATTTCCTTTAGGATGTATGGAGCTTTTACGAGCAGGAGCTCAGCATCTCTTCCAAAGATCCTTTGATTCGCTCAGATCCTGAAAATCCCACCAGGAAAAAGGAATCCGTGTCGGGTAATTTAAAACTGCTCCGAAAATAATGCCGAGGCTGGAGGAGTTCTCTGTTAAAATTACACATCAATCCCAACTCCAGGAAAAAGGAGGGATGGAGAGTATTCCTGCACATTCTGAGTTTCCAGGGGGCAGGGGTTGTGTTTGGGTTTGTTCCTTAAAGTCTGGATGAAAACAGGGGAGGATTATGGACACAAATCCTGGGCAGCCAAGCTGGGGATTGGAAATCCAGGCCAGACAGGCACAGGGGACAGACAGGTGGCACGGGAGGGACGAGACACTGGGAGAGCTCCAGGCATTGATGGGATGTCCAGGCTGTTCCTCCATCCATCCATATCCCAGAACATCAGCAGGGCTGTGCTGGGGGCTCAGAGTCCTCTGGGATCATCCCAGAGGGGAAAAGGGTGCTGGAGAGAAATGCTGGGAATGGACCAAGGGTGTGACCCTGCTCTGGATCTGTCCCTGTCCCCACCAGGGAATTCCACCTCCCGAGGGAAGAGTGACTGGAGTGATCCTTCATGTTGGAAACACAGAACTTCCAGGAATTGCTCCCAGGTTTCTTCTCCACATGAGGGAAAATTCCTTCCTGGAAAGGACTGTGGAGTCCCCATGCCTGAGGGATTTAAAGCCCTGTGGATGTGGCACTTGGGGACATGGGGCAGTGGTGGCCTGGGCAGTGCTGGGAATGGTTGGACTCAGGCTCAGAGGGATTTTTCCAACCTAAACAATTCTGGAATTCTATGAAATTAAGAAGGAACAATCTCTGGTTTATGCCTGACAGGTCAAAAGGCTGTAAACCTAAAACAGACTTTTCAGCCATGTGAGCTAAGATTCCTGGAGAAGGAAGGACAGCCCTGCCTGGGATAACACAGGATGAGGTGGGATAAAAATCCATCAGGAATGACACAGCTGAATCAGAGAATAAGGGAATGGTTTGGGAGGGAAGGGACCTTCAAGATCATCCAGTGCCACCCCTGCCATGGCAGGGACACCTTCCACTGTCCCAGGCTGCTCCAAGCCCCAATGTCCAACCTGCCCTTGGACACTGCAGGGATCCAGGGGCACCACAGCTGCTCTGGCAATTCCATTCAC
This sequence comes from Entomyzon cyanotis, assembly GCA_024500445.1. Taxonomy (NCBI): domain Eukaryota; kingdom Metazoa; phylum Chordata; class Aves; order Passeriformes; family Meliphagidae; genus Entomyzon; species Entomyzon cyanotis. The sequence goes on along the minus strand of JAKEPQ010000146.1, from coordinate 835,606 downwards.
AGAATCCCAAAATCCTCATGGCTGGAAAAGATCATGAAGTCCAACCATCCCCAGCACTGCCCAGGCCACCACTGCCCCATGTCCCCAAGTGCCACATCCACAGGGCTCTGAAATCCCTCCAGCCATGGGGACTCCACCAGGGCTGGACAGTCCTTGCCAGCAGCAATTTCCCCAAAATCCACCCTCAGCCTCCCCTGGCCCAGCCTGAGGCTGTTCCCTCTCCTGCTGTCCCTGTTCCCTGGAGCACAGCCTGACCCCATACCCGGCTGTCCCCTCCTGGCAGCAGCTGTGCAGAGCCACAAGGTCCCCCTGAGCCTCCTTTGCTCCAGGCTCAGCTCCTTTCCAGCTCCCTCAGGAGTTCTCCAGACCTTCCCAGCTCCGTTCCCTTCCCTGCACACCTCCAGCCCCTCAGGGTCTCCTGTCCCAGAGCTGTCCCAGCACAGGACAGGCACTGCCCTGGCCATGCTGTCACCCCAGTGTGCCACAGCCACCAGCCTCCTGCCCACCTGGGCACCCCTGGGCTCAAGTGCAGCCAACTGCTGCTCAAGGAGTAAAATTCCCAACCCAGTGCTTGGTTTTCTCAGGAAAAAAAACATGCCAGAAAATTTCCTGCTGAGGTTCTGATCAGGTTTGAGTTCATTTGGGGTCACCCAGATCCACCCTGAGGGTTGTGTGTCACACGAGGGAGGGAAGGTGACACATCCGTGTCAGGCTCAGCGCTCCTGAACACCAACAGGGTGGACATTGCTGCAAAAATCCAATCCTGCAAAACTCCAATCCTACAAAATTCCAATCCTGCAAAATTCCAACTCTGCAAAACTGCAATCCTACAAAACTGCAATCCTACAAAACCCAATCCCGCAAAATCCAATCCTACAAAACTCCAATCCTGCAAAAATCCAATCCTGCAAAATCCAATCCTGCATATATCCAATCCTGCAAAAATCCAATCCTGCATATATCCAATCCTGCAAAACTCCAATCCTGCAAAAACCCAATCCTAGAAAAACCCGATCCTGCAAAAATCCAACCCTAAAAAGGTGACACATGCACATCAGGCTGAGCACTTCTAAAACACCAACAGTGTGGACATTGCTGCCAAAATCCAATCCTACAAAAACCCAATCCTGCAAAATCCAATCCTACTACAAAAATCCAATCCTGCAAAATTCCAATCCTACAAAAACCCAATCCTGCAAAAACCCAATCTTGCAAAAACCCAATCCTACAAAAATCCAATCCTACAAAAACCCAATCCTGCAAAACTCCAATCCTACAAAACTCCAACCCTAAAAAGGTGACACATCCACGTCAGGCTGAGCACTTCTAAAACACCAACAGTGTGGACATTGCTGCAAAAATCCAATCCTACAAAAACCCAATCCTGCAAAATTCCAATCCTGCAAAAACCCAATCCTTCAAAAACCCAATCCTACAAAAACCCAATCCTAGAAAAACCCAATCCTGCAAAAATCCAATCCTGCAAAACTCCAATCCTACAAAACTCCAATCCTACAAAAACCCAATCCTGCAAAACTCCAATCCTACAAAACTCCAACCCTAAAAAGGTGACACATCCACGTCAGGCTGAGCACTTCTAAAACACCAACAGTGTGGACATTGCTGCAAAAATCCAATCCTGCAAAACTCCAATCCTGCAAAACTCCAATCCTACAAAAACCCAATCCTGCAAAACTCCAATCCTGCAAAACTCCAATCCTACAAAAACCCAATCCTGCAAAATTCCAATCCTGCAAAACTCCAATCCTACTACAAAAATCCAATCCTGCAAAATTCCAATCCTGCAAAACCCCAATCCTGCAAAACTCCAATCCTACAAAACTCCAACCCTAAAAAGGTGACACATCCACATCAGGCTGAGCACTTCTAAAACACCAACAGTGTGGACATTGCTGCAAAAATCCAATCCTACAAAAACCCAATCCTGCAAAAACCCAATCCTCCAAAAATCCAAACCTACAAAAACCCAATCCTACAAAACTGCAATCTTGCAAAACTCCAATCCTGCAAAAATCCAATCCTGCAAAATTCCAATCCTACAAAAACCCAATCCTACAAAAACTCCAATCCTGCAAAAATCCAATCCTGCAAAATCCAATCCTACTACAAAAACCCAATCCTGCAAAAACCCAATCCTGCAAAAACCCAATCCTGCAAAAACCCAATCCTGTAAAACTCCAATCCTACAAAACCCCAATCCTGCAAAACCCCTGCCCTGCACTGCTGCTCCCTGCCGGTTCAAAGGCGCAGATCAAATGGAGGATGAATGGTTGGAACCAAACCCACTCTCACCACTCGATCCACAGATGATTCCCCAGGGCAAGCTGCACAAAGAGGCCTCAGCCTTTCTGCGAGGCGTTTTTGGGGATGTTTTTGCCATGTGGTGCTCCAGAGATCACATAGGCATGGAAATCAAGAGAGATCCTGAGGGGACAGCGATGGACTTCACAGTGAGCCACCAACAAAGGGTTGCTGGAATGGGAACAGCAACAGCAAACAAACAATGTGGGATTCTGGGCTGGAAACAATGGCTTAGGAGAAAAAAAAATAGGGGAAAAAATACTTATTGCATGGTATTTCCAGTGGCTTCATCCTGCAACTAATTGCTGGGTGAATCCTGCTCGGGATATCCTGCAGGAAGGTGAGACTGAGAGCAAACCTGGTTTTGGGATGGAACCTTGGGTGGGTCAGGTTAGAACCTGTTAGGAAATGTCCCAGGTAGCTTTAAATCAATCTGTAAATGTGTTAAAAGCAGCCGCCAGCACACTGAATTAGAGTTCTTCCTTCTTTCCCACAAAATTTGCTTTTTCTGGGAGATTTTTGCCTCCTGATTTAGAAATTCAGCTTTTCTAGGGTCTGGAACACCAGGAAGGTCCTTCCCAACAGGACAGGCTCCACTCAGCAGAAAATCTCCCTGGGGACAATCCACAACTGTCTGGGAGCCACACGACTCAGCCCCATTCCCCAGGTGACTCTGGGAAGTTTTTTGGTTTTCCAACCAAGGTCCCACCTTGCTCCTGCAGGAAGGGAAGGCACAGCCACCTCTCCCTGCCCTGTCTGGATTTGGGGAGGAAAACCAGGAAGGTTTTGTGCCCTGGGACACTGATTAAATCATTGCTGTGCTGTTTCATACTCCCCAAATCTGGAATATTTGTATTTTAAGGCACGGGAACCAAGGCTCAACTCCAAGTCCACCTGATCCCAAACACCTCCAACCTCCTGGTCCTTTTTTCCTCCCTTCCTTCCCACCCCTTATCCACATTCTCATCCTACAAATGGCTTCTCCTCATATTAGTAAACACACTTTTCCAAGAACTGGGTAAATCCCACCTTTCCCTCATCTTCCTGCACACCTTTAAAGGGTACCAAACCTCTATTAGCTCAAGAAATTGGAATAAAGTCCATGACAAAAAGCACTTTTTCTAATGAAAACAGGATTACGTTTTCTGGTGCTTTCAACGCACCACACCGGTCCAGTTCAGCCAAATTATTGTCAGATTTCGACTGATTCAGGATTTCATTCAGAATTCTCCAGGAAGAATTCAGAGATGCATTTTTTCGTAATTTTTTTTTAACAGAAACGATGAAAAAAGATGAAAAGATCCAACCCTGGATTTTCAGGTGGTTCTTCCTGCACATTTTTAAAGGGTACCAAACTTCTTTTAGCTGAAGAAATCAGAATAAAGTCCATGACAAAAAGCACTTTTTCTAATGAAAACAATACTAAGTTTTCTGGTGCTTTCAATGCACCACACTGGTCCAGCTTGGCCAAATTACTGTCAGATTTTGACTGATTCAGGATTTCATTCAGAATTCACAATTCTCCAGGAAGAATTCAGATATGCATTTTTTCATCATTTTTTTTTAAGAGAAACGATGAAAAAAGATGAAAAGACCCAACCCTGCATTTTCAGGTGGTTCCACAGAGCGAAGGAAGCTGGACCATCCCAAAGAAGAGTCCCCCAGGGCAATGTCAGAGCAGGGTTTCCCCTCACCTTCAGTTTCTGGGCTTCCCCCGGACCTTGAGCAGCTCGGTGATGGAATCCACGAAGCCCTGGTAGTGGAAGTTGCACATCTTCTCGATCTCGCGGTCGTGGTTGCGAATCCTCGCCTCCAGCTTCTCCATGAAGCGGCTGTGCTCCTCCCCATCGTACACAGACCTGCAGGGACACATCAGCACTGCTCAGGGCTCACTGATCCATCACAGAACTCAGGGGGAATACCCAAAATCTGACCCCAAAAACATCCTCCTGGGACGAAGGGACAGATCAGACACACCAGGCACTAAAGGTGTGAAATGTTAGGTGAAAGTTAGGGGTGAAAATGGTTCTATTCCAACCCTTCCTTCCTTTTTGCCACCTGTTTGGTGCTCCCTGACAGACCAGGAGGTGAAATGTTTCTAGCCCAACTCTTCTCCCTTTTCCACCCGTTTGGTGTTCCCTGACAGACCAGGAGAGGCCAAACCAGGGCTGAAATGTTTCTATCCCAACCCTTCTTTCCCTTTCCACCCATTTGGTATTCCCTGGGAGATCAGGAGAGGCTAACCCAGGGCTGAAATGTTTCTATTCCAAGACTTCTCCTTTTTCAACCCCTCTGGTGTTCCCTGACAGACCAGGACAGACCAGGAGATGAAATTCTTCTATCCCAACCCTTCTTTTCCCTTTTCCACCCCTTTGGTACTCTGTCACAGATCAGGACAGGCCAAACCAGGGCTGAAATGTTTCTATCCCAGCCTTTCTTTTCCTTTTTCCACTGGTTTGGTGTTCCCTGACATACCAGGAGGTGAAATGTTTCTATCCCAACCCTTCTTTTCCCTTTTTCCACCCCTTTGGTGTTCCCTGTCAGATCAGGACAGGACTGAAGGACTTCAAATACAGATTTGTCTCTGAGCTGAGCCATCTGTGATTCCCCTGTCCTGAAATCTCCCCTGGAATCCTCTGGATGTTCTTTGGGCTTTGAGGGTAAAAGGAACATTTTTACCAACTGTTAATTCCTTCCCAATATCCCATCCATCCCTGCCCTCCTTCAGCTTAAACCCAAATATAAGGATGGAAGAGTTAAAATCAAATTTCTATCCCTCAAAGCCAATGTCTCCCTAGAAAGCAGAGGGACCAAGTCCCAACTCTGGGATTTCAGGAGTTGTTTTCCTGGTTTTTTACAGCAAATATGGATATTTTCAATGCATTGTGGCAATCCCACCCTCAGCCCTGCCTTTGGGAAGATTTAGGATTTCAGGAAGCAATGTTGGTTCCTAAACCTGAGCTCCCTCCCAGTCCAAGAGTTAAGTTTGGAGTGAGTTTTATGGATCTGAGCTTGTGTCAGATATTAGAGCCAAATTAGGGATAACAGCAGATTCCAGGCAGCCTTTAGAGAGAAAAGATGGGAATGACTGGAAAGAAAAGATGGGAATGACAGACTGCAAAAGCTCTAAGAACCAAATTTTTAAAAATTATTAATCACAGCAATGACAAGAAACACTCCAGAAGGAATGAGAACTCCAGGAATCCAACTGGACACAGGAAATCTTTTTCTCTGCAGTGTGATCTGTGCTCACCACTCCCTCTGCAGAATCCAATCCCTGCAACCCACACAGGTCTCAAAGAAATACAAACAAATAGCAAGACAGAGCTAAAAGGTAGAGAAAATCTATGAATTATCATTCCTTCCAACCTGCCCAGGCCATTTCAGTCCTGCAGGTTCAGTAAAAGGTTCTCAGTGGCAAAACAAAATTGCCAAATGTTTAAAATCTCTTTAAACTCGACAGAAAAGAACCCAGACACCCTGAGCAGGTGATGGGGAGGATATTGCCTGCTCCTGGTTGGTCTAAAGGTGAAAAAAAGGGATAAAACTTCCCCAGATTCCAGGAGAGGCACCACTAATGGGATGCTGGTGAGTTTTCCTTGAAGTTTCAGGAATTTTGGCTGGTGCAATGTGAAATTTGGAGCCCGAGTGCCATCTAGTGCTGCACGGTCTCTTAGCAGGGCAGCAGCAGTGACTGAGGGATTCTCTGCTCAAAGAGGAGAATTCCAAGAGGAGAAGAAAGGTGGGTAAGTTGTGTTTGTGTTCAGGGATAAATCAGAACAATAAAAAACCCCACGGCAGTAATGATGTGTTTGTGTTCAACGGCAAATTTGGGATTTATGTCCAACAATGGGGAAAAAAACCCTCAAAATTCCTTCAAATGTCCAGGCAAAATTCCCTTTGGAGGTAGCAAAGCTGAGATATAAAGGTCCAGTGACTAAAACCCTTTTATTATTAGAAATTCATATTATTTTATTCTTTAGTGTGGAAAAAATAAGGTTTCCCAATGAAAAAACATCCCTGGACCTTCATTTCTGAGCTCAGCTCATCCTGGATTCTCTTTTCCAGGCAGAATCAGCATCCTGCATCTCCCTCCCAAGCAGGAGGAAATGGGAAATAGCCAAACCAGCCCCAGATCCAAGCACTCCAGAGCTGCAGGATGTCACCTCCAGCACTTTGGGATGCAGGTTGTGCCTCTGGAATATCCCACCACAGGAACTCGGTGACCCCGTGGTGACTCTGAGCATCAAAGACTCAGTTTGATGGTGCAAAGAACATCTCAAAACAGCCCCAAATCCCAAATCAAGTACAAAAAACACTCTAAAAGGAAGATTATCTGTTGTTTGGATTTGTGGCCATTAACAATCCTGACAGCACAATGCAAAAACACAGTGAGGAGAAAGGAAACAAAAATTAAATTCGCTTTGGGCTGTTCCTTCTCCTGGCTGGAAGAACAGGCTGGGAGAAATCTATAGAAAACCATCCTGGAGGCTGCTTTTTTTTCTTTTTTTTGCCATTAAAAACTGCTTAGAAAAGCAGTTTCTGGTCAGAAGAGCTCCTGCACAAAAAGGCTTTGGATTAAAAAAGGCTGAGGAAGATGGGTTGCCCCACGTGCAATTATCTGGTAATTCCAGAGCAGGCTGGAATTCTCCCCCTGCAGCCTCTGCTCTCTGACAGATCTCTCTGCTTTAAGGGTTTTAAGTGCACTCACTAAAAAAAGCCACTGAAGAGGACTTCAAAAATTCCTTGGATTGGGTTGTTAAGTTTCATTATTTCAGCATCCATTAAAAATCCACTCTTTTTTTTTTTTTTTTTCTCTGAAAGGTCAAACTGGAAAAAATCTTTCCAGGAAAGCCACAAATGGATCAGGAGCTCCCATGTGCAGCAGTTTATCCCCCAAAATAGGGGCAACCAAAGCCAGAGCAGAGGGAGCAGCCAAACCACTACAAATGGGATGTCCCAGACAAAGATCCAGCTGTGCCAGGGGTCAGAAAGTCATGGAACATCCTGAGATCCAACGGGATCATCCAATCCAACCCCAGCCCTGCACTGACACCCCAACAATCCCACCCTGGGCATCCCTGGGAATGATGTCCTAACACTCCTGGAGCTCTGGCAGCCTTGGGAATGTCACCATTCCCTGGGGAGCCTGGGCAGTGCCCAGCACCCTCTGGATGAGGAATCATTCCCTAATATCCACCTAACCCTGCCCTGGCACAGCTCCAGCCATTCCCTGGTCCTGTCCCTGTCACAGAGATCAGAGCTGTAGATCCCAGGGAGTGTCCCTCAGCCTCCTCTGCTCCCAGCTTTGGTTGCCCCTAGTTTGGAGACATCTGGGGAACATTCCAAGCGCCCTGAGCCACTCCTCCTGCAGATCCACAGGTGCCTCTGGCATTTTCCAGGTGCCAGGAGGTGAGTGGTGGCTCAGGCAGGAGCACAAGGTGTCCATGGTGAACATCCCACCCCTTCACCTGCCCTGGCACCTCAGAGCCTCATCCAGCTCTGCCTGTTCCCAACCCCACGAGGCTCTGGCCACTGCATGGCCACTTCTGCACCCACAGCAGCAGAGATTTGGGGATACAGCCCAGAGAAAGCTCCAAGAGACACCAAGATCAGGGACAAACCTCCTTCAAACATGGTGAGGGGCAGGAGGACACAACCCCAGTGCCCTCAACCACAGTGTCCACACAACCTTAAATCCCATCCCATTCCACTTCCTCCCACCATCCCAGGCTGCTCCAAGCCCCATCCAGCCTGGCCTGGGACACTTCCAGGGATGGCAAGTGCTGCTTGGAGCACCCTGGGACAGTGAGGGTGTCCCTGCCGTGGCACTGGATGGGTTAATGTCCCTCCAACCCAACCATTCCATGATGCCACGGATCACAGAGGGTCTGACCCAACTCCATCCCAACCAGAGCTGCCTCCAGAATGGGCTCAGAAGGAACCTAAACATGTTCAGCTGGACAAAAACACAGAGGAGGGAAATCTCTGGGGATGGAATGAAAGAGCTCTGGGACAATGCAAGGAGGACAAGCTGGGGACAATGGGACACGAGTGACTCGCTTTTGTTTTCAATTAATAAAGGGAACAAATTCCTGAGTCTGCTGTGGACTTCAATTTTCTTTTTTTTCCCATTTAAAACCTCTGTAGTGGTTTTAGTCCCTCCGAAACATTTTCTTCTCATTAAGCGACATAAAAGCATTAGCAGTTTGTTTAATCTTCGTCTAACTTTTGTAATAAACAAATTAACTACTGAGCACGGCAAGAAAAAAAAGAACAACAGCTTCGAGAGTGGTGCAAGAGCTCCACGGAAAAAAGGGCAAAGAAAGTTTGAAGATTAATGCCTGGTTAGGATGGAACTGGCAGGATTTGAGCCTCGTGATTCCAAAGTTTATCCAATTGTGACACAACATCAGCGCTCCAAAGATTCCCTGCTGAGGTGCTTACACCTCTGTTGATCTGGAAAAGCAAGAGGAGAATCCACTTTGTGTTTCCATTCTGCCAGTTCAACAGAATTAATTGAAGCCCAGAATGGAATCCCAATATTTAAACCCAAAATGGAAGCCCAGAATTGAATTAAAGCCCAGAACTGAAGCCCAGAATTAATCTGAGCCCACAGTTCAAGCCCAAAATTGAAGCCCAAAATTTAAACCCAGAACTGAAGCCCAGAATTGAAGTCCAAAATTTAAATTCAACATTTAGGCCCAGAATTGAATTAAAGCCCAGAACTGAAGCCCAGAATTAATTTAAGCCCAGAACTGAAATCCACTTTACTTTGCCCTATCACCCCACACAGGTTTACACTTACACCAAAAATACAGAAAAAGCCAATTTTTGGCCCTTTTGGGAAGAATATAAAATCTTCAGCCATAACTATTTGTCATGATCACCATTAAAAGCATTCCCACATGGATTTGCTCTGCTCAGATCCCTTCTTCCACACACATTTCCCTGCCCATCCCATTCCAGTTTAGAGCAGCAATTATCCCAATCCCTGTGAAATTCCACAAAACACCAGAGATATCCTATTATTGCCAGGTAGAAAACCAAGCAGCTGCTGAAGAGCACCACTGAAGCTCATTTTTTCAGGATAACCCAAGTTTTCCAGCTGGGAACACCTCAATCCAGCCAGGAATTCCCACAGCTCCAGGAGGAACCCAGCCCACAGAATTCCCATCAACCACATCCATATGCTCCTTAAAAACCACCCCAAAAACCCCTGGGACTTGTCAGTGCCTGGCCTCAACCAGGAGGAGCTTTTCAACAGGGTTTCCTCATGGATTTGTGCTGGGCCTGGTTCTCCTCAGTGGTTTTGGGAGGAAATTGGAAAATCCGACGCCAACTGTTCTTTGGGAAGATCTCGGTGCCACCAAAGCAGAGGAGTCACAAGGCTTGGGAAGCAGCAGCCAAAAATTGGGAAACTGGAAGGGATTGCAGAAATCAAGCAGGATGAAGGTCAGCAGAGGGGCAAGGAAAGGTCAGGAGCAGGAATGGGGGAAGGAATGGGGGAAGGGAGGAAGGGAGGGAGGGAGGGAGGGAGGGAGGGAGGGAGGGAGGAAGGAAGGAAGGAAGGAAGGAAGGAAGGAAGGAAGGAAGGAAGGAAGGAAGGAACTCCCCCCAGCCACAGCTCCTGATTTACTGGGTCACGAAGAGCCAAAGGAATTGGGTTAAATCTGAAGGGAAAAGGCTGGGGAGAAAAAGCCATGGAAGAAGTCCTCTGCTATGAAAACATGGAATGATTAAGGTTGGAAAAGCCCTCTAAGATCCTCCAGCTCATCCCTGAACCAAACACCACCCCACTGACAACAAACCCTGTCCCAAAGTGCCACATCCCTTGGTCACTCTCAGGGAAGGCAATTCCAGCTCCAACCCCTAACCCCCTCCAGTGAACACCCCAACCTCTCCAGCCCTGGAGCAGCTCTGGGGCCTCCTCTGGACTCTCTCCAGCAGCTCCAGCCCCGGAGCTGGAGGAAGCCTCATCCCGACAAACCTCCCAGCTCTGTGAGCAGCTTGTTTTACCACAGAACCGTTTTAACGGCTGCTCTCGCTGTGTTATTGCCCAATAAAAGCTCCTTCCCCGCGAACAAAGCTCGTTTGGTTGTCTTGCTCATTGTTTAAACAAGCCGATTTAGATTTTTTCAGAGCATTCCTGGCCCGAAATCTTGCCCCCTCCTCCGTGCTGGGAAGAGATGTTGTCACAACATCCACCAGAGGCACAGCAAATCCTCGGGACGTGCGCGACATTAAACACTCGGCGTCGGAAAACCACACAAACCTCTCGGGCGGACAGAGCTGATTGATCATTTCCAGCAGCGCCACGGCCCCGCCAGCCAGCTCTGCTCATCCAGGGATTCGCTCAGCCATGGATTTTAGCGGGAAGGCAGCAGCCTGGCAGCACATCCCTGGCTCAGCAGCTTCCAGCTGTGTCCCTCAGGAAGGGCTGGGTTGGTATCAAGGTCAACTCGAGGTCTCCCTCGGGGCACAAGCTGACAGAGATGCCCAAGCCAGCTGCTGGCTGCCAAGCCATTGTGCTGGGAAGCTCCTGCTTCCAGCAGCAGATGGATCCATGCTCTGCACCAGCTGTGCCAGGGGGGAATTGCTCCTGCAGCCCCAGGAATGGCTGTGCCCCTGCCCAGCCCTCACAGCCTCTCCCAAATCATGGATGGTTGGGATTGGAGGGACCTTAAAGAGCATCCCAATCCCCATGGGGCACCTTCCACCCAGCCTGGGCTCCCCCTTGGGATAGCCAGATCCATTGAATCCAACCGGCCCAGCAGCAATCCCAGAGGAATTCCCAAGGGACTCCAGGCAGGGACAGCAATGGTGCTGCCCAGTTCCTGTGCTCAGCCTCAGGCACCCTCATTTCCAGCCTCATGGTGAACACTCCCGTGCCACCCTCAGACAGAGGACACAGAGGATCCAGAATCCAGATCCCTGGAATTCTCTGGGATACCTGCTTGGGATCCCAACCCAGCAGAGGAGCCGTGGGCAGGACATCCCAGCATCACCAGGGACATCTAATTCCATGTCTGAGATCCCCATGAGGGCATTTAGGAATGAGAATCCCTTTAGTTCCCCTGGAGAAAACCCAGGTCATGAACCCCAAAACCAGACAAGTTCTGCAGAAGACATCCTAAAAAACCCATCCGACTTTAGGGCTTCCCCAAAGAGGAAACTGGGAATGGCAGGAGATTTCCTGTGTTCTATCTTATTCTTGTAGTTCTCCATCATTTCATTTCACCAGGCTGATGCTCCCCCACATCCCCAGGATCTGTACAATCTAAATTAGGGATGCACAGGACCAGGGAATGATGAATTTTCACTTAAGCTTCCCAAAAGCTTCATCAGAGGAGTATTTTAATAACCACATGCTCAGAGCGAAAAACTGGATTAAAGGGCAAGGGGTTTGGGATCTATGAGGATCAGAGGATGTAAGGACTCACATTCCCAGGCAAATATTTGTGTCTGTTGAAAAGAAAAACCAGGTAAATGGGCTTGTATTTCCCAGGAGAAATGGGTTAAACATTGGAGAAAGTTTCCTGACTGTACAAGTGGCTGAAATGCAAGAGGGATCATCCAGGAATGTTCTGGAATCTCTTTAAACTGCTCATCCCTAAGAATGAGTCAGGGAGACCCTGATGAGGAGCAGTTTTGGGGCATTTGCTGCTGCAGAGATCAAACACCTCCTCAGGCAGGGACAGGACTCGGAGGTGCCTTCTGGAGGTCCCCAAAGCCTTGTTTTCCACAGGTTGAACTCCAGAAGAGCTGGAGCTCCATGGAAACCCCCCTGATCCTCACCAGTGCTCCCAGGAGCTGAAAGAACTGCTGGCTCTGACCTCAGGCACCAAATCCTGCCAGCTTTTCCAAGGATTTCTAAGGACCCAACTCAACTCTCACTGATGGCAACAGACAAATTCTCACTTCCTTCATTTGCACAAGATCAGGGCTTTAAAATAATGGAATCATGGAATGGTTTGGGTTGGAAAGGACCTGAAATATCATCTCATTCCATGGGACATCTTCCACCATATCCCAGCTGCTCCAAGCCCTGTCCAGCCTGGCCTGGGACACTTCCAGGGATCCAGGGGCTTCTCTGGGCAACCTGTGCTGGATAAATATTCCAAAGCCTCCTTAAGAGCTCACTGATGACAATAAAACACTTTCAGACCATACATTCATGGAAAAATCAAGCTCCCATAAAACCAGAGCCACCTTTGGAATGGAATCCAACGACTCCTTGCCAGGCGAGATGCCGAAGGAAATGAAGAATAATTCCCCTAATTGCCAATATAACAGAACGACCTGGTTAGAATGTCCTTATTAAAGGAGGAATTTCAGATGCCCGAAGCCATTAAGAAGAGCTTGAACAAATCCATGTCCAGCTTCCAGAAGAGGCAGGAATGGAGGGAGCAGGGAAGGCACAGCAGCTCCAGGCCACACGAGGCCACGTCGGGGAGAAGTGGCCACGAGCAGAGCCACCCAACTCCCTCCCCTTTCTGGGAGGACATGGAAACAATTCCCCCAGAACAAAAGCGATGCGTCAGCGGCTCTCTGCGGCTCTTCCAAGCTGGAAGGACACTTGATTTGAGCCATGTGTAGGATGGGAATGCTCCTAGAACCAGGCGAGAGAAATCCCAGCCCATCCAAGCTGGGGAACATTAGGAGATGAATCATCTTTACAATGCCTGTAAACAACAGCGTTGGAATAAAAAAAAGAAATCCATGATATACTTTGGTCACACACACGCTGCTCCCAGTTTTGGAATGTTTGGACCATATGGACAATGGTTAGGAAAAGTGTCGAAATCAGGGGCAGACATGAAGCCTCAGGAAGGGGAGGATGTGGATGGAAAGCACCAGAAATGTTCCAAATCTGCCTCTGTCGTGTGTCACAGCACATTTGGGGACACCAGGAGGGACGGAGAGGGATCTGATGTGGGGTTTGGATGGAGGGATGGAGCTCAGAGGGATTCTCAGCCAGACCTGCAGCCACACCACAGTTGTGTCACCTTTCCTTGGGAACTCGGATGGGAAGGAAATTCCAAACCCAGAGAAAATCCCAGTCTGAAAATAACTGCAGAAAATCCCAACTGGACAAAGCACCTTGGATATCTCTGGATACGGAAAGATCTCCCTGCTTTGCTAATTCACAGGGACACTGAGGCAATTTAATTACTGGAACTGATTATCATGGAATTAGGGTTGGAAAAGGTCTCCAAGATCATCAAACCCAACTTCTGTCCACCACACCACACCCCAAAGTGCCACATCCACTCCTTTCCACGGATGGTGACCTCAAAACTTCCCTGAGCTATTCAAATGCTCAACCACTCTGAGGAAAGAAATTCTTCCTAATATCCAACTTGAGTAATTTCCTTTTTAAAAAAATGTTCCAAGGTGCTGTTTAATTCAGAGAAGGAATCCTAATGGGGTAAAAGCACTGCAGCCTTAAATCAGATTAATTCCAAGCAGAAAGGAGAAATCATAATTTTTGTTTCTGTGCCTCCAGAGCCTTTGGTGGAAAGCACTGGAAGAAGTGGAAGAGTCAATCACTCCATCCAGGATTTTCCAATTTGGCCCCTGCTCAGTGCAGCAGCCACCAAGCAGACAAATGCTGTGCTCACAGGTGGAAATGCCACCAAAATTCCATGAAAATGGCACGAAAACGTCATAGGAATTCCAAGAAAATGTCATAAAAATGTTACAAAAAAGCCACAAAAAAATCCATGAAAATTCTGCAAAAATGTCACAGAAAATTCCATGAAAATTTCACTACAATGTCACAGAAAATTCCACCAAAATGTCGGGGAAACGTCACAAAAATTCTGTGAAAATGCTGTGAAAAGTATGTGAAAACATCACAGAAATGTCACGGAAATTCAGAGAAAATTCAGTGAAAATGTTGCAAATATTCCATGAACACGTCACGAAAATATCATAGAACTTCCACGGAAATGGCGCAAAAATTCCATGAAAATGTCACAAAAATGTAGCAAAAATTCCATGGAAATTCCATGAGAATTCCTTGACAACATCATGCAATTTCCACAAAAACATCACAGGAACGTCGCAGAAACTCCTTGAAAATGTCATGGAAGTATCACAAAAATTCCATGAAACATCATGAAAGTGTCGCACAAATTCCAAGAACATTCCGAGAGGTGCTCCAGGCCCAGAGCAGAGCTGCGGCCAAGGCTGCCAGGAGAAGACCTTTGCCATCAGCAGAGCTGACTGAGCAGCAAAGGTGCCCAGAAGGTGTCCCAGCCACAGGGAGAACAACGAGGAGACACCAAGGACATCGATTCCTGAAATTGTGTGATCCCTGGAATGGCTTTAGGGCAAAGCCTTGGAAGAGTCACCACAGTTCTGGGTTAAAATTCAAAGTAATGGGAGATCCAGAGGGGCTGTGGGACACAGAGGGACTCTGGGGAATGGGATTGCTCTGGGGGCCCAAGGTCCCCACATGGCCCAGGGACACAGCTTGGGGACACTGCTTGGGGACAGCCCTGGGGAATTCACAGCCACACCAAACTTGGATAAATCCCTCACCACCAGCAGCACCCAGGAGGCAAAATATTCCAGAGAAGATGAACAACAAGGATTAAACACCGACAAGGTTAATCACATGACTGACCATAATTTCACCATTCCCAAAAATTCCAGGAGCACCTTAACCCAGAGATGAGTGGGAATGTTCACATTTCCTCACCACCTCCTTCACCAACGATCCCTGGGTTAATCTGTGGCATCACTGAGGGGCTTGGAAGCAGCAACCACACAGAATGAAGAAACCCAGAGCCACTGAGGGACACAGCCAAATAAATCCCAGGATCATGGCAGCCCAGATTTCACCATTCCCAAAAATTCCAGGAGCACCTTAACCGAGGGATGACTGGGAATGTTCACATTTCCTCACCAGCTCCTCCACGATCGATCCCTGGGTTAATCTGTGTGTTAATCCGTGTGGCTCATGGAGCACCACTGAGGGGCTTGGAAGCAGCAAACACACAGAATGAGGAAATCCAGAGCCACTGAGGGACACAGCCAAATAAATCCCGGGATCATGGCTGCCCTGGGACCAGCAGAGCTTTGGTGTCCCTCAACTGCACTCAGGGAGCGAGGGACACGCTGGGGACACGCTGGGGACACCCAGAGCCAGGCTGGAGCAAGGCCAGCTCTGGGATGTGGATGCCCTGGAGTTGAACTGTGCATGCAGAGGAGCCCAAGCCAAGAATTCCCCACTGCTGCGTGCTGCAGGCTCCGAATGCAGCGCTTCCCGAGGAGCCGCAGCCAGACACGGAACCAGCAGCAGGAAAATTAGCTCACATGACTGAAAGATGAAGAGCAGAGTTCCCAAAAGCAATTTGGAAGCCGTGGATCACCTCCTGGAGCTCAGCTCAGCCTTTCCAGCTGGGTCAAAAGCCAGGAGGGCAGCCTGGAAGCTCTGCTTCCTGCTTGTCAAGGTGCTCCAAAGCATCCTGCAGAATTCCTAGAATATAACATTACCAAGGATATCTCACAATGTCTGTGTTTGTTTTGGGATGAGGGGAATATTCCTGAGACGTATATACGTTAAAATTAACTTAAATGGACCAAATAATCTTTAAACGCTCTCTCTTAGCAGAAAACCTTCCACCAACCTGTCCCAATTCCCTTTGAAGGGAAGCATTGTGGAGATTTTAAATGCTGGCAAAGGTAGGCATGGAAAAAATTAGTGAAATCCTATTGCCCCACAGCAATCCGAGAGCTTCCAGCCAGCAGGAGCGAGGAGAAGCCAAGGAAGCTTCAACTCTACCACAGGGAGTCACCAAAGCCCAGCTCTCCTGGAGAAAGCTAGGCGAGATCCCTGTGAGCCCTCAGGAGCTGGGATGTTCCAGAGGAAGATGGAAAACCAGCACAGAGCAGGAAGAGCTGGAGTGGGAGGTTGGAGCAGCATGAGGAGCTGCATCCATGGGACACAGACAGAGCTGAGCCAGCAGGTATCCCAGGCTGCTCTGCCATCCCAACACCTCCCAGGAGAAGTTCTCTCCCACATATCTCTGTTATTCCAGTGTGCCCAAGGGAGCCGCTGGGCTGTGCCACACTGGGGTGACAGCATGGCCAGGGCAGTGTCTGTCCTGTGCTGGGACAGCTCTGGGACAGGAGACCCTGAGGGGCTGGAGGTGTGCAGGGAAGGGAACGGAGCTGGGAAGGTCTGGAGAACTCCTGAGGGAGCTGGAAAGGAGCTGAGCCTGGAGCAAAGGAGGCTCAGGGGGACCTTGTGGCTCTGCACAGCTGCTGCCAGGAGGGGACAGCCGGGTATGGGGTCAGGCTGTGCTCCAGGGAACAGGGACAGCAGGAGAGGGAACAGCCTCAGGCTGGGCCAGGGGAGGCTGAGGGTGGATTTTGGGGAAATTCCTGCTGGCAAGGACTGTCCAGCCCTGGTGGAGTCCCCACGGCTGGAGGCATTTCAGAGCCCTGTGGATGTGGCACTTGGGGACATGGGGCAGTGGTGGCCTGGGCAGTGCTGGGGATGGTTGGACTCAATCTCAGAGAGCTCCTCCACCCTTACCAATTTTCTCATCCCATGAACCCTCAATCCACTCCCAGCCCCAAATCCAAGAGCCAACAAGGAAAGCAGCTTCACAACAGGGACAAACCACAGACTGTGCTAATCCTTGTTTTCCAGCAATGCTGCTTCTCCAAGGAGCACTTGCTGTCCCTGATCACTCATTAATTAAAAATTACCTTTTCCAGCTGCCACCTGCACAGGGCAAGGGAGAAATGCTTTGGTAAGACCCAACTGCACTAAAAAGTGCTGGGGTGACCCTGAGCCTCCCCAGGCTGCTGATCCAAGGATTTCATCCCTTCTCCCTCCCCAGCCTGCAGGGACGAGTGGCTAACAATTGCTCTGAGCCCTGGGGAATTCCCTGTGTGCTCCCAGGTGCTGCTCAGGAGCTGAGCCTTCATCCCCATCCCATGGGAATTGTCACATTCCCACCCTCCTCCTCCTTCCCCTCCTCTGCTCCACTCATTCCTCCTTTCCCAACAATTCAATTTCTTCCAGGGAGCTTAAGCTCAGGCTTTTTCCCTCAAGTGGCAAAGAATGATGGACAAAGACAATTTATCATTTGAACCAAGAGTTTGAGGGAGAAAAATCCTCCACCCAGTGGGACAGCACAGGGAAACTGGGAAAATTAATTAATATTTATGTGCAAACAGCTCAGCAAGACATCATGGTTGGTCCTGAGTGAGGTATCTGCCCACCCTGTGGATTTTAAAAGCTCTGATGAGCCCCCAGCACAGATCAAATTTGTTCAATCCCGGCAAGTTAATGAGGAATTGCTGTATTAACGAGAGAGGAGATCCCAGAGCTGCAGCAGCAGCAGCAGATCCTGCAGAGCTGCCAGCACAGGGAGCTCTCAGTCCCACACCTAAATTCCCAAAAAGGAGCTGCCTGGGCTAGAAACAGCATTGGTTCTGCACTTGTTCTGAAAAAAAAAAAAAAAGAAAAAAGAAGGCGGCTGTGCTGGTTTAGGCTTCAGACTGCCAAGCCCAGACTGCAGCTCAAACAGAGCCAGAGTGTTCCAAAGCACAGCAAGCCCTGAGTGCACCTGAGCCACCTCTGAGGTGATTTTTCCCTCCCATATTGCCTATTTCTGGATGAGGGAACAGGATCTGAGTGATCCCAGCACCCGTGGGTGCTCAGAGTCAGAACTGCAGAGAGCAGCTCCCTCCCAGAAACACTGCACTCCACGTTTAGTACATTTATTATCATTATTAAGAAGAATTTTCAAGTTTTTCCTTCAGAGAACCTTTAAAGAGAATCTCAGCTCACCAGAAAGCAACAGTGCCAATAGGAACAACTTAATCCCTAAGCCACATTTTGAGACAACAGGGGTTTTTTAACATTTAAGTGGAATTAAAGACCAAAAAGAGTTGTTGGCACCAGGATGTTGTTCCCATAGATGGGAAAAGTGACTCCTGTTTGTCCAGGATGGATTGCTCCAAATATCCCGGGAATGGGCGGGAATGGGAATAGGAATAGGAATAGGAATAGGAATAGGAATAGGAATAGGAATAGGAATCGGAAATTGAATAGAAGTAGGAAATGGAATAGGAATAGTAAATTAGGAATAGGAAAATAGGAAAATAGGAAAATAGGAAAATAGGAAAATAGGAAAATAGGAAAATAGGAAAAGGAATAGGAACAGGAACAGGAACAGGAATAAAAATGGAATAGGAATAGGAATAGGAATAGGAATAGGAATAGGACTAGGAATAGGAATAGGAATGAATAAATAGGAATAAAAAGGTCTTGACTGAGCTTGGGTCTCCCAAGGACTCCAGGAATGGGCAGGAATAGGAATAAATAAATAAAGAGGAATAAAAAGTTCTTGCCACAGCCTTCCACATCCTCAGGTCAGTGCTTGGGGTCTGTTTTCCCCCAGGTCAACTCATTTTTCTCATTTGCCTTCATCTAATTAAAGAAGTTCATTATCCCAGTTTCTATTCCCATTAAACTTGGCTTTTCTTCCCCTCATCACTTTTTTTGTCATTTGAAAGTCTTCCCATCTCCTTTGGGATGTTATTTTTAGAGGATCTGGGCAGGTTGAGGTGGTTCTGGGAAATCAAGGCTAATCCCAGGATAAGGAAAGGGCAGGAGGGAATACAGGGAATTCCAGGCTGGATAAACCATGCTGGGATGCAGAAACACCTCCTGAGGACCCATAAACCAAACTGGGAGGTATTTTGAAATATGTAATTTATTACCTCATGTTGGGACTTCTAGATTGTATTAAATTAGGCTTTTCCACACTCCAGAGTGAGGAGGTGAAAGGAGATTTTATCAGTCAATGGAAATATCAGGATCTGGACGGTGACAAGGATTTTCTGTGGTACCAGAGCCTTCCTGGTGGTCCTGCAAGGACCTGACAGGGAGCCAAAGCACCTGGAACTGGGAAAATGGGAACAAACAGCACAGAAGGAATGGGATCCATCCAGGGAGGGAAAACCCAACAAGGACAGCTCCAAATCCACAGGAAAGGGAGAGGGAAAACCAAAAACCTGAGCTCACTTTTGTGAGTAAAATCTGTCTGAATCCTGGGAGAGATCCCAAAGGGAGCTGATCAGAGCAAAGCCAGGAAAACTCAGCACTATCCAAGGAAAACATCCCAGACCCCCAGCTGAAGGGAGGGATCACTCCGAGATCTGCTCCTGGAATTATCAAGAAAATTCCCATTTCCTTCTCATCAATTCCCAGGCAAAGCCACTCAGGAGCTTTGAGATGGAAATTCTCATTCCAAGTGCAGTGCAATAACCCCAAAGAAGTCCTGTGGAAGCCAAGGAAGTGCTGGATCCATCCCCAATCCCATGGATCATTGATCCCAAATCCCCAGCTGATCCCATGGATCATTGATCCCAAATCCCCAGCTGATCCCATGGATCATTGATCCCAAATCCCCAGCTGATCACACAGATCATTGATCCCAAATCCCCAGCTGATCCCATGGATCATTGATCCCAAATCCCAGCCCTTGGAGTTTCCTCCTGGTGCAATATTCCAGCAGCTCCCCAGGGCTGGCAGAGCAAAGGATTTCACATCCCAACAGCTGAAATACACTCAGCTGTTCAGAGCTATCTGTGGAAATTTGTTTCTACCTAAAAAAAAAGCTGGAAGATCAGGAAAAAAGCTCTGGATAAGTGGATGCAGCAACAGGTACAACACCAACCCCTAAAGGAGCTCAAATACTCTCCCATCCCTGCCCAGAGCTGTGGGATGTGTACCTGGGAACAGCTCCGGGCTGGGAGAAATAAATCCCAAAATCCCAGGATGAAGCTGTAGCTGCCCCTGGATCCCTGGCAGTGTCCAAGGCCAGGTTGGACACTGGGGCTTGGAGCAATTTGGGACAGTGGGAATTGTCACTGAACATGGATGAAGTGGGAATGGATGGGATTTAAGGTCCTTTCCCACCCAAACCATTCCAGGATTCCATGAAAATTTTTCACATCAATTTGCACTTTTTAACTTTGCACTTTCTAACTCCATTTCCAGCCCCCAGAAGCAAAACTCTCTTTTTCCCTAAGGAGGGTGCTACAGATCATGGGATCCTGGAATGGTTTGGATGGGAAGAGACCTCAAATCCCATCCAATTCCACCCCATCCATGGCAGGGACACCTCCTGCTATCCCCAGGCTGCTCCAAGCCCTGTCCAGCCTGTCCTCCCAGGGATCCAGGGGCACTGCTCTGGCAGGAGGAGCTATTTCAGCACCAGGGAAAGTGTGGATTGTCCCAAAGTCCTCTTTAGGAATTGATGGAATGCAAGCTGATCCTCCAGAGCCAGTGGGATCCCGGTGAGCTGGGGGTTCCCTCCCTTCCCTCTGCCCTATCCCACCCTGCTCCAGCAGCTCCACATCCCCCAGTCCCACCCAGGCCAGATCCTCGGGGCTGGATGTGTCACAAACCCCATGGATTGAGCAGAGATCACCCCAGGCTGAGCTCATTTCAGCAGCCAATTAGCGCTAATTAGGTTATCCTGAAAGCCTGGATGAGCTCAGGGTGACATTGGTGTCCCCAGAGGTGGCTGTGTGGAAGCCAAGCTGCCAGGTGGGACTGCAGAGCTTCTCCACAGCATCCTGAGGAGTGTGGCTTCCAAAAACCCTACAGGGAGGCAGCCAAAAATCCCAAAAGCACTTCCCCTGAAGCACCTGCTGCTGTTCCCTTTATAAATCTGGACCAGCTTTGTTTTATCTATAAATATTATAGAAAAATAGGATTTTGGGGGCTGAAACCTATGGATTCATCCAGGATCCACTCCCA
Source organism: Entomyzon cyanotis (assembly GCA_024500445.1). NCBI lineage: Eukaryota > Metazoa > Chordata > Aves > Passeriformes > Meliphagidae > Entomyzon > Entomyzon cyanotis. Next base: position 814,485 of record JAKEPQ010000146.1, on the reverse strand, counting down.
GGTGGTTCCCTGTCCCCTTGGAATTTTCCCATTTTACCCCTCCCCAAACAGCTCAGCCATTTCCCAGCCCAGCCCTAAGAAAAGAGCATTTTTCAGAGTATTCCCTCTTTGCTGACCCTCACCAGGAAAATCAACACCCTCAGGATTTGGGATACAAATCCTCCCACCAACCAAAAACAGCTTTGCAACAAGTTCAGAAAATTCAGTTAGAAAACCGGGATTAAAAACCATAATTTTTAAAATTTATTTTAATTTACATTTTTTTTAAATTATTTTAAATTGACATTTTTAAAAAACTTTTTTTTTTTTCAAAATGGACTTTAAAAACCATAAAAACCATTTTATTAGGAGCAGCAAAGCCAAATTCACCTGGTGGGGAGAATAATGTGAAAATTCCATTTCCATCCCTCTCTCAAGCACAGCACAACAAAATCAGATGCAGGTTTTGGCAGCAGAAAAGGCAATAATTGGTCTGCTCCCAGCAGTGTTTTTATATTTGAAGATAATTCCATGGGGTGGGAGGAGAAGGAGAGAGGAATCTGGGATATTTTTGCAGGATTTGGGAATGTCTTTCTTCCCCAGCTCTGCTGGCAAAGGAACACTGGGATCAACCTGCAGCCTCTGCTCCCTGCTCTGGATCTTCTCACCCCGTCTGCAAAGCTTCATCAAGGACTAAATTAATTGCCAGCCACGGAAATTCATTGTAAACCATGTCAATAAACTTGTAAAGCCTGGAAATTAATTGTATGCCATGTAAATGAATTGTGAACCAAGTAAATGAATTGTGAAGCAGGTCAATAAAACTGCTGGAATAAATCAGTGCATGCGATTCAGCAGGCCAGGAAAGAAAAGGAAAAAGGAGATTCATCAGATCATCCATAGTCTTTCTCCTTTAAAATTAGCATTATTCCAAATATTCCCATGTCCTGCTTTTCCCACACAAGGCACATCCCAAAAAATCTCGCTGCATCCTTGAGCAAAGTCCTTTTATTTCTCGATTTCCCGGGAACAGCTGCAGCCAAGCCACGATACCGGATTTTGCCACTGGATGGCACCAGAGAAAATCCTAAATTTCCACACGGCCAGTCCAGACTCGGAATTCAGGGAAAGCAAAATCCAAACCCTAAAGAAGAGAGCTCATGGGCAAGGGTTGGTGTCAGGAAGATGTGGATTTGTTGGAACAAATCCAGAGGAGGTTCCAGCGCTGGAGGCAGGCTGGGAGAGCTGGGAATGTTGCCTGGAGAAGGGAAGGAGCCAGGGAGAGCTGAGAGCCCCTGGCAGGGCCTAAAGGGGCTCCAGGAGAGCTGCAGAGGGACTGGGGACAAGGCATGGAGGGACAGGAGACAGGGAATGGCTTCCCAGTGGGAAAGGGGAGCTTGGGCTGGGATGTTGGGAATGAGGGATTGCTGGCTGGGAGGGTGGGGAGGGGCTGGGCTGGAATTGCCAGAGCAGCTGTGGTGCCCCTGGATCCCTGCAGTGTCCAAGGGCAGCCTGGATCCACCTGGGATGGTGGGAATTGTCCCTGTGATGGATGGGATGGGAATGGATGGGATTTAAGGTCCTTTCCATCCCAAGCCATTCCAGGATTCCACAAATCCAATCCAGTGTTCCATGAATGATTTAATTCATGTGAGCACCTCAGTGTTTAAAGCCAGCATTCCCTGCCTGTGAATACTGTGGAATATTTTCTATTTATTGCCATATCCTGGGATATTCTGAGTTGGAAGGAACCCTCAGGGATCCTCTGTTCCTGCTCTTAAGTGAATCATCCTGGGATTGATCCATCCAACCAACAGAGCCAATCTCAGGCACTAAAACGGCACTAAATGATCCTTCATATTAATTATTTTTAATTCTTGGTCCCCTAACTCCTTCCAGAGCAGTCAGAGCCACCTGCATCCCCAATCCCTGGATGAGCACAGCCTCAATCCCTGAAGCAGCACTGCCCAGCCTGGGCTCCCTGTGGGAAAGTTCATTTGTTCTGTGGTGTTTGTTGTTGTTTCCCAGGATTTGGGATCCTCTGGAGATGGAAGGCTGTGGCCATCCCTGCCCCACGCTGAGAACAAGCTCCCTTTGTATTTTTGGTTGGACCTTTCAGCAGGGGCTTTTAATTAGGATTTCCACTGGAGAGGCTGTCTGGTCTAACAAAAACAGGGATAAATTTGAGTTAAAACCCTCTTGGATGCTGTTGGCACTCGTGGGACCTTCAAACCAATGAGGAAGTCCTGGTTTCTTGGATATTTGGAAGAACTGGATCATATCCCAGCATTTCCTGCCACAGGCTGTGTTTTCAAACCACTCAGACCTGGGTTTTAATTACTTTAATTTGATTTTTGCCCTGTTTTCCTGCCAGTCCAGGTTATTAATTCCTCAGAATTAAGAAGTGGTTTGTGGAAAACAGAAATAAATGTGGATGTGGATTCTCCTTATGGACGTGTCCTGCTGAGGGCTGGAAGTGGGATTTCTGTCTGCTGGCAGGGATGCCAAGGAAAAGCAGGAATCCCTGTAGTTCCCTGCGGAGCAGCAGGTGTGGGATGGATAATCCAGGCTGGAAATCACAGGAGTTTTCCAAAGTGTGTTACAGCTGATTCCAGGGGAGGGAAGGACCTTCCTTCTCCATCCACATGGATTTGTGTCCTGGAGAAGGAGGTTCTCCTGGGATTTCTGTGCCAGGGCAGCATTGCAGGGCTGCCCAGGGTGACTGAGGAAGCTCTGGATAATCCAGGATTTTGGGTTAATTGATTAATTCTGGCTAATTTTAATGGGATTGGGGATCTCATCCCACCACTGCTCTGAGCTCACAGCCAAGATTCCAAACCCTCCAGCTCTCCCCAAACTGCAGCAGCTCCTTTTGGAGTGCATTTCACGGAACAGCACGAAAACACCGAGGGTTTGAACAGGAATATTCCCAAATGATGGGAAGCAGCTCTCCAGGATTCCTGGAGAGTTGTCACTTCCAGCTCCTGTCACCCTGGCCGGGGCGGATCCCAGCCTGCGCCGTTCCCCAGGACAGGAAGCCAAGGATGCTGTGTCCAGCTGATAGTGCAAAAGGAATTTTAAAAAGGCAACATCTCCTGCCTCAGGCCTGCAGCCAATTCCCTTCAAAGCCCTCGCTGGCCCCACTGGGAAAATTAAGGAGAAGGGGGAAAAAAAAATAAACCAACAACAACACATGGAAAACAAAGAAATTCCGCAAGAAGGTTTAGTGTCCTCCAGCCCTGAGCCCCTAAATCTGTTCCTCAGCCCTGGAATTGCTCTGAACTCTCCTTATCACCAGATCCAGGCATTTCCAGGCCAGAGGGGCTGGCGTGGCCATGGATCTCCCTCATGAACACGGAGAGCAGGAGAATCATGCTGGATTCACCCAGGAATTCCTGCTCCAGCCCGAGAGGTGCACACAGAACATTTTATCCGTGGGATTTACAGCAGTTTGGAACTCTGGTTTTGGCCAGGGAAAGCGGGAGGTGAGGGATGGTGGAGCAGAACAGGGATCTGCTCTCCACCTTCCCTTGGGGTTGGAGTGAATTCCCTGGGGATCATGCAGCATCCAAGAGAAGGGAATTTTGCCCCAACCACCTCCTCAGGAAATGACCCCTCTTATCCCAGGGTTTTTCCCCCAAAAACAGCTTCCAAAGCCTCGTCACCTCCAAGCAAAGGTGGCCACAGCCCGGAGCCACCACCGATGGAATTCCACAAGCCATGCCTCTGGAATTCACTCCTCCAAGCCCCATCCCACGTGGAATGAAAGAGCCAAATCCCACCTCCCATCCATTTACACCTCAGGCCTGTCCAAACACAGTGCCCTTCAGAGCAGTTCCGACGTCTTCCTCGAGAGGAAAAAATAAACTCCTGACTTTTCCTGTTTGGGAAGTGGGCAAAGGGAAAAACACCGTAGGACGCTGCTTCCAGTTGGAAAAAAACCTAAAAACACCGTGGCCCTCAGCACAGGATGTGTAAAAATAGAGCTGCTGATAGGATCAGGACAATCCAGGATTCCTGAGTCCCACCTTCTTGGCTTGGAAAGGGATTTGTCTGTGTGGGAATGCTGGCTGGAATGCCATGGAGCAGGGAGAAAGGGATTGAAGGAACATCTTAACGCCTTGGAAGGGCACAGGAGGGTAATCAAATCAGTTTGATGGCAATCAAGGAGAAATTAATTAGTGCTACAATTATCACCTGTGCTGTGCAGAGAAGGAGAAGAGAAATATCCAGGGGGAAAATTCCAGCACTTTCCAGAGCCGAAAGGGGCTCCAGGAGAGCTGCAGAGGGACTGGGGACAAGGCATGGAGGGACAGGAGACAGGGAATGGCTTCCCAGTGGGAAAGGGGAGCTTGGGCTGGGATGTTGGGAATGAGGGATTGCTGGCTGGGAGGGTGGGGAGGGGCTGGGCTGGAATTGCCAGAGCAGCTGTGGTGCCCCTGGATCCCTGCAGTGTCCAAGGGCAGCCTGGATCCACCTGGGATAGTGGGAGGTGTCTGTGCCATGGATGGGGTGGAATGGATGGGATTTAAAGTCCTTTCCCACCCAAACCATTCCAGGATTCCATGATCCACACCAGACACTCAACGACAAACCTGGGCAGCTCCTGGTTTTGTCATTCCCAAATCCCCCCTCAGCTTTCCCAGCCCTCCTTCCCCATCTCAGCTGTGGGGAAAAAAAATCCCAAAGCCAAGGAAGCCCCAAACTCTGCCCAAAATCCTCAGCAGCTCCCACATGTCCCAGGATGGACACAGATCCCTGGAGCAGCTGCAGGATGTTCCATTCATCCCTTGGGATTTGCTCTTTTCTCCCAATCCAGGCAGCAGAGAATTCCCAGCATAGGAATTCTCCGTCCATGAGCGGCTGGAGAAATCCCAAAAAGCCTCCCCAGGAGCTCAGAAAGTTCAGCAAAGGGAAAAGCAGTGGGAAAGGAGGGTGGGAGGCGATCTGGGAATGGCCAGGGTGTCCCAATTCCTTGTGGGAAAAGGGAAACTCCGGAGCCAGGAGCAGGGGCAGCCCTGGGGCTTCTGCAGACAGAGCCAAAACACAGCTGTGTTTGAATGTATAGTGATATCCATATACACTCTTCTATTTTACATGTATATTTCTATTTTTATATTTTTTATATATTTATAATTTATGTGCATTACATATTTCTATTTAATGTTTATTGCATATTTATAATTTACGTGCATTATATATTTATCATTTATATACATTACACATTTATATTTTATGAGTATTATAGCTATACATTTATATGTGCATGACATTATATTTCTGGGTATTATGTATTTATACTTTCATATTTTTATGTGCATTATATTTTAATATTTTCTGGTTTACATGTATTGTATATTAAGATTTACATTTTATGCGTAATATATATTAATTTTTTATACTTTACATGTACTTTTTCGTATTTTTAAGTGTATTACATATTTATGTATTTTATGCTTTTGTATATATTATATATTTACATTTTTGTATTTTATGTGTATTATAGCTATTGATTTTATACCATATTATATATTTACGTTTGTATTTTTATGTGTATTATATAAATATTTTTATATTTTACACCTATTATATGTATTTCTATATTTATATTTTATGTAGATTATATTTTTCTGTATTTTGTGTATTACATCTATTTATATTTTTGTGTATTATAGCTATTCATAACTACTTTATGTGTATTATGTTTATATTTTTATATTTTCTATGCATTAGCTTTTATCTTACATGTGCTGTATTTTAATATTTTTATCTTTTATGTTTATTGCATAATTCTATTTTTATAACTTTACGTATATTGCATATATTTTTCATATTTTATGTGAATTATATATTTATACATTTTATGTGTGTTATATATTTTATACCTTTAAACATAAATTTTATATTAAAAATACATTTTACATACATATGATAAATAACAGCTTGAACACACCAAATTCAAAGAGGTGTCCAATGCATTAAAGAAATACCAGACAACAACAGGGGATGAACTTAATTAATCAGCAGCCAATTAAGAAATTAAAACTAAAATGGGAAAGAGAAGAGGAGGAAAAGTTCCCACATGAAGGATTTGCAGCAGAGATTAAAAACTCAGGTGAATAAATTAAAAACTCGGTGGTATCAATTAAAAAATCAGCTGTATAATTAAAAAATCAGTTGTATAAATTAAAAAAATCAGTGGCATCAATTTTAGAAATGCGGTGCATAAATTAAAAAATCAGTGAAAAATATTTCAAACAATCAGTTGTACCAACTAAAGTATCATTAGTATAAATTTAAAAAATCAGTGGTAGCAATTCCGAAAAGGAATTGTATAAATTAAAAAAAAAATCAGTGAAAAAAAATTAAAACAATCAGCTGTATCAATTAAAGAATCAGCAGTATAAATTACAAAATCAGTTGTATCAATTAAAAAAATCAGTGGTATCAATTAAAAGATCGATTGTATAAATTAAAAAATCAGCAGTATAAATTTTAAAATCAGTTAATAAATTTTTTAAAAACCAGCTGTATAAATTAAAAAATCAGCAGTATCAATTAAAAAATCAATTGCATAAATTAAAAAATCAGCGGTATAAATTTCAAAATCAGTTGAGTGAATTTAAGAAACCAGCTGTATAAATTAAAAAATCAGTTGAATAAATGCAAAACTGAATTAAAAGATGTCAGTGAGGTGGCAGCAGAGGGAAGCCCCAAACCACAAGAGAACACTGATGTCCAAAGCCTCTCCCGGAAGAGGAAACAACCCCCAGGAACAGGGAAATGCCTGGAATTCCTCGGGATTTCAAAGATATAAATCACTCCTAAAAATAAAGAATCATCCCAAGCAACCTCCACCTGCTTGTGCTCCCAGGGATTGAGTGAAATCGTTCCCAGGAATGTCCTGACTGGAAGGGATTCCCAGGGATCCTGGATGGAGCTGTGCCCTTGGACACTGAAGGGATGCAGGAGCACCAGAGCTGCTCTGGCAATTCCAGCCCAGCCAGGAATTCCTTCCCAACAATCCCACCCTGTGCATCCCTGGGAATGGGATCATTCCTGCAGTAGGAGCAGCTGGGTGCAGCAGGAGCTGTTCCTGACCATGGGATGGTTTGTGTGCTGCAAACTGGGAGAGTCACTCCATGGGATCTTCCACGTGGACAACCAGGAGATGCTGGAAGTTCAGAAACTCACACAGAAAGAAGCAGGAGAGTTGCTGGTGGGAGAAGAGTCCCAAAGACAGAATCCCATGGAATGGTTTGGGTGGGAAGGGACCTTACATCCCATCCATTCCACCCCATCCATGTTCAGGGACAATTCCCACTGTCCCAGGTGGATCCAGGCTGCCCTTGGACACTGCAGGGATGCAGGGGCACCACAGCTGCTCTGGCAATTCCAGCCCAGCCCCTCCCCACCCTCCCAGCCAGCAATCCCTCATTCCCAACATCCCAGCCCAAGCTCCCCTTTCCCACTGGGAAGCCATTCCCTGTCTCCTCTCCCTCCATGCCCTGTCCCCAGTCCCTCTGCAGCTCTCCTGGAGCCCCTTTAGGCCCTGCCAGGGGCTCTCAGCTCTCCCTGGCTCCTTCCCTTCTCCAGGCAACATTCCCAGCTCTCCCAGCCTGCCTCCAGCCACGGAGCCTCCTCTGGATTTTCTCCCACATGGAATTCCTTCACCTTGGAATTCTCCCTTTGCCCACGTCACAGGACACCTCCTGAGCAGCACCAATTCCCAGCCCAGCGATTCCCAACCCTGCCAGAAGGACCACGGAGCAGCCTGAGAGATTCCAAGGATTCACCTCCTCCTTCCCTCCTGCCAGACCTCAGGCAAAGAGACCATAAATCTCCTATTTACAGCTTTAAAAAACAAATCTTCCAGAGACATTTCCAAGTGCAATTATCCTAAACCCAGCAGGTTTTTATCCTGAAGCTCTGCCAACATTCGTATTTCCAGGGCATTTTCCAGCTGCTGGATGGGAATTTGTGTGTTTCCATTATCTTCCCCACCTGGGCGAGCTCAAGTCTCCCAAACTCCTAGCCAAGCACCCATCAAAAATCAACAAATTGCTCCTTTATTTTACATTTTCTGAGCAAAGAGAGTGAAAAAGTGGAAATCCTTGACACTTTGTGAGGAATTTCTGCTGGAAAACTGGAATACCCAGCCCATTCCAGCAAAAGATGGGATGCAAACACACCATTCACACAGATTTACTGCAAGTGGTGGCCAAGAAATAAAGAGAAATATTAAAAAAAACAGGTTTTAGTGAAGAAAGTCATCCCTGGGCTACATTCCTGGCTATGGGAATAGGACAGAAGTGTTTTCCTGCATTTTTCCTGCCCCATCCAGCTCATATTCCAGGGTTTCCTGGGTTTCCAGCCCTGCCTGTGAGCAGATGGTCAGGTTAGAAAATCCTCACTGGACACAGCGAGTGCTGGTGATTCCAGCAACAAACAATGGGAATTTGTGCTCTCAGACCCCTGGGATCCCCTTTGGCACTGATGGAGCATCTGCACAATTCCTGGATGGATCCATCCATGGAAGGAGCTGCCAGGATCAAACCTTCCCAAATCCATGCAGAAAGAGCAGAAAAATCCCTGAAAACAAAACAGCTGAAGGACAGCTTGGTGACACCTCACAGCTTCCTAACTCCTTCATGGATTTAAGTGATTTTTCAAGGAATAAAGGAGAATATGGGGATTATTCCAGTAACAGGAACACTGCAGCAGCTCCAGCTCTGTGTTTGGGATTTGGAGCTCCAGGAGGTTGGAATTATCCTCCCATGAGCTCCAGTCTGAGGATGTGGAGCCCAGAGGAAACATCTCCTCACTCAACACTCAGGAGCACCAGGAGACAATTCCAGCCACCCCAGGGGTGGGACAGGCTGGAATTCAGCCAGAGGGTGACACATCCGGACAATCCCAGCTCAAGATGTGGTTTCCTGTCCCTGGGCATTTTTCCTACCTCATCCCAACTTTCATCATTGCCTTTCCTTCTCCTCAGAGCCTCTCCCCCACTCCTGCCTGCCTCATGGAGAATAATGGGAGGGGCTGAGCATGGAATCCTGCAATGGTTTGGGATGGAAGGAGCTTAAAGGTCATTTTTTCACTCCCATCCATGTTCAGGCACAATTCCCACTGTCCCAGGTGGATCCAGGCTGCCCTTGGACACTGCAGGGATGCAGGGGCACCACAGCTGCTCTGGCAATTCCAGCCCAGCCCCTCCCCACCCTCCCAGCCAGCAATCCCTCATTCCCAACATCCCAGCCCAAGCTCCCCTTTCCCACTGGGAAGCCATTCCCTGTCTCCTGTCCCTCCATGCCTTGTCCCCAGTCCCTCTGCAGCTCTCCTGGAGCCCCTTTAGGCCCTGCCAGGGGCTCTCGAGCTCTCCCTGGCTCCTTCCCTTCTCCAGGCAACATTCCCAGCTCTCCCAGCCTGCCTCCAGCCCTGGAGTGTTGAGCTTTTCAGCCACAAACATTCCCAATCCTTCTCCCAATCCATCCTCACCCAGCCTGTCCCTGTCCCAGCCCTGCCCTCACCCCCAGCTGCTCACAGAGGCTACAAACACAACAGCACCAGGATCCCCACACGGAATTCCTGCTGCCAACACCTTCCCAGCACTCTGTTCCCACCAGCCCTCTTTGTTTGGGATCACATTCTCTCCCTGACTTTATTTTTATGTTATTTTTCATAGCCACGTCACTTGGGTCGAGCCAGGTTGAATCTCTACTTGCACTTCCTGCTTTTATTTCCAGCTTCCATTAATTTTCCTGGCCTGGGCACTGCCTGCAGCCTCTGCTGTGCAGTTTTAACCCCGTGGAGAATTAAAATAAGAGTTTGTTGTTATTCCCTAAAAGCCCAAGGACTTGGAGGACAGTCAGGGAGAAAAACAGGCACTTAAGCAGCAACATCCCTCATATTTTACCATTTTAACTCCATTATTATTTATTATTACTCAGAGTTTCCAATAAAAATTCAAGCACTGCCCAACGAGCCAAATTTGGAGCAGAATTGAACAGAGCATCCTGCATTTTGTACTTCTGGAGCAGACCCAAATCTGAGCATCAGCACTAAAAATATTCAAGAAAAAATAATTCTGATTATTCTCTGAACCTGCAGGACCAAAAGCTTGTCCTGGGTGGGACACAAAGCTCCATTCCAGAAGGAAAACCTAAAAATCGGAGCCAGAATCCATCCAAAGCTGCATCCCACATCCCAGCTATGGCATTTGGAATTTCATGGATTTGGAATGAGACGTTAAACAGCCATAACCTCACCTGTGCCTCCAACAGACAGGTGATGTCAAGGAAAATAACAAAACACAATTTTATGTCAAGGTTATTTTGCACGGATTTCTGTTATTTGGGAGACTCAGACAAGAAGGAAATTAGATTTTGCTTCCCAAGAGAGATATTTAGTCATTAACATCACAATGCCATAAATTTAGGTTAATAACTAAAATCAAGAAATGAAGATTAGGTGAAAAAAAAAAAAAAAAAAAAATCAACATTTTATGGCCAGCAGGCCCAAAGAACTGCTGGGTTTTTTCCTATTACCACTGGTTTTGGCAGAAGATTTGACCCCCTGGAGCTGCACAATAATATTTAAGTCATTTTATAAAAACACAAACAGCCCTGATGAGTTTTACTGACTCCATGGATGATGTGTCATCCCTCCAGCTCCCTTCCAGCACCTATTTTGGAATTCTCTCCCGAGGCAAAGCGGCTGAGTTTGCCTGGCACAGCTCAACCCATGGCACAGCACCAACTGAAAATGGGCATTTTTAGCTGCTGCTTCCCAAGCGAGAGGCAAACATGAGAGCGGGAATTTGGGGTTGGGTTTTGTCAGGGGATAAAGCCAAACCCCAAATCTTGGGTTGAACAGGATCTCAGCACAGGCAGAAGGAGAAGATGCTCCAGGAGAGCACCCTGGGACAGTGGGAGGTGTTCCTGCACATGGCAGGACTGGAATAAATGAACTTTAAGCTCCTTCCCACCCAATCCTAGGAAGTGCTGAGCAGTGAAGTCTGGAAGATTAAAGGGTCAGTCTGGGATTAAATCCTTATTGAGGCAGCTGAGCATGGAATTTTTATTTCTCCCAAAAGCATCACCTCCCTCCTGCAGGAAGATCCCCCCAGGTTGGTTCCTAAAGCCAAAACCACAGGAAAATTCCCTCTGGATGGAAAAGCCCCAAGTTCCCTCCAATCCTACTCCAAGACTTGACCACTCTCTGGTTCATCCCAGTCCATAACATCCCACATCCCACCCCAGCTCCCCACTCCTGGACCTCTTCCAACCCTCCTCACCCCAATCCTAACCCCACTCCCAGCTCCATGTCCTGCAGCACATTCCCACTGGGCCATTTCCACACCTGCACAGAAATAGTCAGAAAATATTTTTTTCAACAGGTACCACCTTCCAGGAGACTTTATCCACAGTTCACATTCCCTTGGGATACCAGACAACAGCCATGTCCACCCCCAAAACCCTGCCTGGAGCTCCACACTCCCAGCAACTTCTGCTTTGGAGCTCTTCATTACTCAGCAAAAGAGGGAAAAACACTCCTGACCCTCACCCTGCCCCTTTCTGTTCTTTGGGATGGCCATGGGGGGGGAAAAAAAGGAGAAACCAACACTAGGCTTCTGAGAGAACCTTTTATGGGAAATCTCTTCCCATCACTGACAGATTTTAAGGAGGAGATTTGGTTTGATCTTTTTGGGAAACACAAAGCAAGGGCTGAGCTGAGCTTTGGTCCAACTCCACATCCCTCTCCCTTGGCATCCTTGGCCCTGGCTGGGTGGGCAGGCAGAAGGGAATTATTAAAATAAGTTAGATCAAACAGAGTCACTTCATGGACCTCAGGATTCCTGGGGGAGATGTCCCTGTCCTGGCACAGGGTGGAACTTGCTGGTGTTTAAGGATCCTCCCAAGCCAACCCATCTGGGAGCTCAGCAAGAAAAGTCCCCTCTGCACATTTGGACCTTCCCTTTGCTGCCTGCACTTTAAAATCCCAAAAGGCACCCAAAAAGCAGGAATTAGCCTCATCCTCAGCTTCCTGAGAGGCTCTGGGTGAGGATTCCCTCAGGATTCCATGTGCCAGGGCTTGGAAGCACACAGGGTGTGTGTCCTGCCAGCCCTGAGGCCATCCCTGCAGGAGAACCAATTATCCCTGAGCTCATTTTCCAACTCCAAATGGATTTGGAAGCGGAGAGAGGAAGTGCCAGCAGGCAGGCACAGTGTGCATCCTCACTCCTGCAAACAGGCTGGGCATTCCCAGAAATCAGGGAATCATTTCTAGCTGGAAGAGACCTACAGAGATTGTGGAGTTCAACTCCTGACCCTGCACAGGACAATTCCAACAATCCCACCCTGTCCCTGAGAGCTTTGTGCAAATACATCTTTACAATGACCTAAAGCTGCATCTAAAGATTTATTAAAGGAGGTTCTTTCTCAAAGTACAGCCACAGGAAATCCTGTGCAGCCTGGACTCCTGGATTCAGATTTTTCAAGGAATTCTGGTCCTTGGGGGGAGAAGCACCTTGGGCAGGACAGCACAGCATGGGGATAAGCCCAGAGCAGGGGTGACAAGGGACACTGGGGGCAGCACAGTCCAAGAGGAGCCTTTCTGGAGGCTCCTTAAACCCACTGAGAGCAACACAAACTGAGCCCAGAGGCTTGGACAGGCTCTCCCTGGAAATCACAGAATCCTTAAGACTGGAAAAGATCTTTGAGATCATCAAGGCAAACCACTAACCCAGCACTGTCCAGGCCACCACTGCCCCATGTCCCCAAGCGCCACATCCACAGGGCTCTGAAATCCCTCCAGCCATGGGGACTCCACCAGGGCTGGACAGTCCTTGCCAGCAGCAATTTCCCCAAAATCCACCCTCAGCCTCCCCTGGCCCAGCCTGAGGCTGTTCCCTCTCCTGCTGTCCCTCTTCCCTGGAGCACAGCCTGACCCCATACCCGGCTGTCCCCTCCTGGCAGCAGCTGTGCAGAGCCACAAGGTCCCCCTGAGCCTCCTTTGCTCCAGGCTCAGCTCCTTTCCAGCTCCCTCAGGAGTTCTCCAGACCTTCCCAGCTCCGTTCCCTTCCCTGCACACCTCCAGCCCCTCAGGGTCTCCTGTCCCAGAGCTGTCCCAGCACAGGACAGGCACTGCCCTGGCCATGCTGTCCCCCCCCAGGTGACACTGGACACTGGGTGCCAGGGGTGTCACCCAGGCAGAGGGAGCCAAGATTCCAGAGGGATGCAGCATATCCTGGAGCCCCAAACACCATCCTGGATTTGGGATGGGCACAGGATGTGCTGAGGGAACCCTTGGCCAGCCCAGTGTCACCTTTGGTCCCCAGATCACGACCTGACAGCCTGATGGGAGCAGAGCCAAGCATCCCACAGATTTCCAGGGAAGGGATTCCCAAATCCACTGCCTCCACGAGGTCACCTCCCCATCCCACTGCTGCCAGACTCCCCAGCCCCAAACCTTTCCCACAAGACGCTCTGTAGGAGACGAGGGAGCCGTGCCAGGATTCAGGGTTTGGGTTTGCCAAAGGATTTTCTGCCCAGGCAGGATAACCCACAGTGGGAAGTGCTGCTCCTCCATCCCTCTGAAGTGTTAATGATGCCAACAGTTGGGATGAAACACCCAAACCTCGGTGGGAGCAGGGAGAAAAGCTGTTAGCATCCCATATCCCAGGGAATAACAGCACTCCTTCCCTATCCAAGCAGGGAATTCCAAAGGAACAGCTAAAAGCATTCAATGCCCGTGGGTGGCAGTGGAGCTGCTTTGAAAGCCATTTCTGTGCTCCGAGGTGTAACTGAAAAGAGAATTTCAACATTCACACCCCCCTCACCGGGGTTCAGCGGCAGCAGAGGAGATTTTCAAGAAATGAAAAGACAAAAAATTCCTACTCTGGCAAATTCAGGAGCCTGGATTGCAGCTAAGCACACGTGCAAAATAATCTGTGCCAAAAGCAGAGCCATGTGAGGAGCTAATTAGTTAATATCGGAATAATGAGGAGCTTCTTCAAACATCAGGAGCAGGAAAGCTGCCAGAGCAAGGCAGTGGGAGTTTAAGGAAAACTCTTCTACATGACTGGGCAAAGTCGAAATAGGAATTCATATTTTTTTTTTAGAAATAGTTAATAAAGATGTAAAAAAAGCACAATAGAGCAAAGGAGACAAGAGATTCCTTGGGTGGCATTGCCACATCTCCTTCACCAGGACCCTTGGAAGGAGCCAGCCTTGTTAACCAGGGGGATCTGGACACCCAAATGCACTCAGATGTTGCAAGCATTGTGAAAATTTAAAAAAAAAAAAAAAGTAATAATAATAAATCTCTGTTCCTCTAATTCAGAGTTTCCCAGTGGTTTTCCACAAGGGAGGAACATCAAGCTGACATTCTGCAGAGGACACAGAACCATTCCCTTGGATCAGCTCCAAAGCCAAAGAGCTGCAAAGGATCTCTCAGCACTGAGGATCAGGTGACAAAGTGACAAGGAGAGGCAGCAGGGACAATTGGAGGGGACAAACGCTTTAAAAGGACACTCAGAGGGGACAAACCCTTCTAAATCCCCAAGACTGAGGGATCCAAAGGAAGCAGCCCTGAGGAGGGGACAGCAGTGACACAAGTCAGGGTCACAACTCAGAGCACAGAGATGCAGAAAAAGGAGAAAAAGCAGGAAATACCCCTATGCCACTTCCCACGCCTCCAGACAAATCTGCATCCTGATCCCTCTGCTTTTTTCCAGCAAAAAGGTAAGAGCTGCATGAGGAAAGAGAGCAAGAAAAGCAGCAGGGATAATGAGCCATCAAAGCAGCTCTGCCAGGAGGAAAAAAAAGGGAATTCATTAAAAACCTGCAGATCGGAAGGCAAAAAAAATAAAAATATAAGTGAGTTAAAATTCCTCCTAATCCTTTGTGACAGCCTAGACCTGGTCCTAGCAACCAAAGGCACCAAAGTCCATGGAGCAGAATAATGGAGCAGTGCAAGCTGTTCCCTTTGGATTGCAGCAGGGCTGAGAGAAAACGGGGTATGGGAGTTACAGGGATTCACATCTCAGAGCTGTCTGCAGAACCTCAGTACTGGAGAGGAGAAATTATCCACAAAACCTGGGATAATTGAGGATATTCCTTCAGGAATTACAGACAATTCCAGACCTCATCCCTCCGAGCTTTCAGTGGGAAAGAACTCCAGTGGTGAGGAAAGAGTAGTGGAGGGAAGATCCATGGGAAGCTCCTGAATGGGGAATCTCTGTGCCCAAACAGTGCCCAAAGTGCAGCCTGGAAATCCCTGGAAGCACATGGAATAAGCAGCACTCCTCCATCCCGAGCCAGGACAATGCAGGAGCATCAGCATTCCCAGGATTTTCTCCATGAGGAAACACATCCTTCACCTCTCCTAAATCCTTGCTGCCATTCCAGCCCAGACTGCAGCCCAGAGCTTTTCCTCATCTCCTCCCCAGCCCATGATGAATGGTGGCCTGCCTTGGCTTCTCCAGATGAAGCAATCCCAACCCTTTCAGTTTTTTCCCCCCAAAGGTTGTGTTTGCTCTCCTTTGGGACAGAAATTCCGACAGTTCCGCTGCTGTGGCCTGAGCTGCCAGTTGGTTCAATTTATGGGAGAAAAGGACAAAAATCCCCCAAAGCATTAAAGCAGAAAGGCAGGAAGGACATTTGGGGTGGATTGAAATCCACAGGACTCTGCCTGCACAGAAATGAGCAGCCAAGCTCCCACTTTTCCACAGTCCTCCCCCAAGAGGAGCTCAGCTCCAGCTCAGGATGAAATACTGCAAAGTCATCCCCAGTGACATCCAAACACAGCAGCAGAGCAGCCTTTCCCCAAGAATTCCAGGGAAAGCTCCCCTTTTAGCTCATCACCCCCCAGCACTGCTACCACACTCCTGCTGCATGCAGGAATAAATGGGAACAGGGGTTTGCCAGGCTGTCCTCTGACAGTGATTCATGGAATTCCAGAAAGGAATGTACTGGTGGGAAAAAGCCCAAGAAAATCCAGGGGATAAATAATGGAGCAGTGCAAGCTGTTCCCTTTGGATTGCAGCAGGGCTGGGGGAAAATGGGATATGGGAATTACAGGAATTACAGCACTGGAGAGGGGAAATTATCCATAAAACCTGGAAAAACTGAGGATATTCCTTCAGGCAGAGATGGCAGTGCCCCACACATTAAGCTAGATCTGTGTGAATCATAAATGCTGGTATCAGATTACTTCACAGGAGAAATTCCTGATACTTTTCCAGGAATTGCAGCAGGGCTTGGAGAAAATGGGAAATGGGAATTACATGGATTCACATCTTGGAGTAGTCTGCAGAACCTCAGCACTAGTGAGGGGAAATTACCCATAAAAACTGGGATAATTGAGGATATTCCTTCAGGCAGAGATGCCAGTGCTCCACACATTAAGCCAGACCTGTGTGGATCATAAACGCTGATTTATTTCCTAGGAGAATTTCCTGATACTTCTTCCTCTCCACCAAAAAAAAAACTTGGGAGCTGCACAGCTCAGCCTGAGCTGAAGGGAATGATAATACAATTCCAGCAGCACTGCAAGGAACTGTGCTTTAAAACCACTTAATTATGGACACATGAAGAGAGGCCCAGGCTGGTTTTCAGGAGGGAAAATCAGGATTCAAGGGTTTTTTGGTTTGTTTTTTTTTCCCCCTGTGTGGGTGGCAGGGAAATGGGCTGAAAGATCCTTCAAAAGAGCCTGGGAGGTTTTTATGAGCAGATAATTTACAGTTGTTGCAGGCAGCAACAACTCTGTGCCTAGGGAGGTTCTGCTGGTTCTTCCTTGCTGGGAGTTGATATTCCATGAATTACTGCCTGGAAAAAAGGGATGGGGCTGGAGAAGGTGGGATTTGTGGGGATGAGGTGAAGCCTGGCACAGGGAAAGGGGGAAAAGGTAGAACCACTCAGAGTGATTTCAGCGCTGAGCTCTCAGTGTTCACCCTCGGGGGATTTACAGATCCTGGGGATGATCTTGAGATGAATTCCTCGAGGGATTTTACAATTTTACAGATCCTGGGGATGATCTTGAGATGAATTCCTCGAGGGATTTTACAATTTTACAGATCCTGGGGATGATTTGGAGATTATTTCCTCAAGGGATGTTACAATTTTACAGATCCTGGGGATGATTTTGAGATTATTTCCTCAAGGGATTTTAGAGATGATTTTTTAGATGATTTTACAGATGATATTTAGATTATTTCCTCAGCAAATTTTACAGATCCTGGGGATGATTTTGAGATGATTTCCTCAGCAAATTTTACAGATCCTGGGGATGATTTTGAGATGATTTCCTCAGCAAATTTTACAGATCCTGGGGATGATTTTGAGATGATTTCCTCAGCAAATTTTACAGATGATTTTTTAGATGATTTTACACATTATTTTGAAATTATTTCCTCAGGGAATTTTACAGATCCTGGGGGATGATTTTAAGATTATTTCCTCCAGAGATTTTACAGATCCTGGGGATGATTTTGAGATTGTTTCCTCGGGACATTTTACAGATTATTTTACAGATTATTTTCTGGGGTTTTACAGATCCTGCGGATGATTTTGAGATTATTTCCTCAGGGGATTTTACAGAGCTTGGGGATGATTTTTAAATTATTTCCTATGGGGATTTTACACATCCTGGGGATGATTTTGAGATTGTTTCCTCAGGGCACTTTACAGATCCTGGGCATGATTTTTGGATTATTTCAATTCCTGCTGAGGAGGACATTTCTGCCTGAGGAGACATTTCCTAATCCTGGCATGAGGAAAGTCCCTTCACCCCAAAGCTGGCCCAGGATCTCCTTGCTCTCTCCTTTGATGGACAGAGCCCAGCAATCCCAGCAAAGGATGTCTCAGGAGTGATCAGAAATTCCCTCCTCACTCTGGAATACACGCAGGGAAGCTGTGGCTCCTCCTCATCCCCCATCTGCACCACAGCCCGTTCTCCTCACATCACCCCAGAGCAAAGGAGGCTCCCAGGGATGCTCCTGCCCCATGGATTCCATGCCCAGCCAAGCCCCACGGAGCAGGGACACTCAGGGAAGGGACAATCTGGGTTCAGGGATGTGTGACAGCCAGCTGGTCCCCAGGGCAGCCCTGCCTCAAAGCCAGTGCCAGTCTAGACACTGGGAAGCCACAAACGAGCCCAAGATGAGGGGGAGGGAGCAGATCCAGCTGGAAAAATAACTCCCAGGAGGTGGGAAAAGGAACACAAACCCTGACAGAGCCCCAGCAGTGTCCATGAGCACAGAGCAGGAGTGCCCCAGGTTTGTGTCTGGCTGGACAAATTAAATTCCCTGAGCTCTGAGAAATCCAGCAAAACTCTACCCTGGCTTTGTCCCTTCCACATCCCTCTCTCCCATCCCCACACAGCCTCCTGCCTGGGCTGGAAATTTGGGATACCACAGGGCCAAACCTTCTTCAGCTGGGTTATTTTTCCATCAGTTTACCACAGGGATTGTGCTAAAGGCACAACTTCCAGCTCAGGAGATGCAGGGAGCTCAGGGGGGCCAAGGAAGAGTCCCAGGACTTGCTGGACTCCATCCCTAAGTTAATGCCCAGAGAAAAGCCTCCGTTTTCCAAGTTCAGCTCCAGAATCCTGGATGCCACAGGGACAGGGCTGTCCCAGGTCTGACTCAGCTCCATTAGAAGCTACAGGAGAAAATAACCCAGAGAACATTCCCTGTCCAGGGCATCATCCCAGCTCAGGGAATTGCTGGCTGGGAGGGTGGGGAGGGGCTGGGCTGGAATTGCCAGAGCAGCTGTGGTGCCCCTGGATCCCTGCAGTGTCCAAGGGCAGCCTGGATCCACCTGGGATGGTGGGAGGTGTCCCTGCCATGGCTGGGGTGGAATGGATGGGTTTAAGGTCCTTGCCAACCCAAACCATTCCAGGATTTCATGATCCATCAAACATTCCAGACACAACACCCCTAATCCTAAAAAAACCCAAAGATTGAGGACCTTGAGCTCCTCTGTCTCAGCTGACCTGGGCACAGGGAGGCCCCAGGCAGGAAAACACCAACCCCAGACACTGCCACGGAGGAGCTGATAAAGGAATTAGGGAGCACATCTTAATTACAGCTCTGCTTTAATCCCAGTCAAGAGCTGCTTAAAGAAACCTCACCTTATCCGGAGCTTCATTTCCCAGCTCTGGAATCCCTGCAAACACACCATTCTGTTTCACAGAGCTCCAGATCTCTGCGGTTTTACGGAAAACCACAATGGCTGATTAATTCCCATCTGAGGTACAACATTCCCGACTTTTCCAGCAGGGCACTGGGAAGAATCAGCCCCAACAGGGCTGATAAAGCCTCAAGGAACAACCCGGAAAGTAAATAAAACACCTCAGAGGAAACAAAAAAGGGGAGGAGTTCATTTGCAGAGGAGCAAGGCAGGGAATCAGGCAGGGAAAACTAGAATCACCTGGAAATCTGGAGCCTTCCCAGCAGCTGGCACTGCAGGGAGCTCAGAGTGAAGGTGCAGCTGCAGGGACATGGTCTGCACTAGGGATAACTGAGCTCCAGGGAAATCACTCAGAAAGGAACCACAATTCCTGCTAAAATGGAGGAAAAGCAGCTCCAGCCTCTCAGGGAAAAGCAGGAGAGTTTTGCAGTGTGATGTGATTTTATCTGAGTTTTAAGCAGAGAGAAGATGCAAAAATATTGCAACCACACCTGCGTGGCCTCTCAGGGCTGCTCTAATTCATCAAACGCTGATTAAAAACCTCTTGAATTCATCAAATGCTGTTTAAAAATCCTTCATCAACCCCCAAAAGCTGCAAATGCAGCCTGGGAGCAGGCCAAGGGTTTTCAAACCCCATTTCATGGGGTGCCAGGCAATAAAACCCCACTGTTACCCCTCTTCACTCAGTGATCTGGGCTAGAATATCACAGGCCAGCACTCATTTCCCAAAAATAAATGAACAACACAGCTCAAGTGGACAGAAAGGGCAACGAACTCCAATTAAACCTAATAAAAATGAGAGCATTTGGGTGTCACAGTTTAGCCAAGAGCTGGTTTTAAACTAGAAACAGTTTCTCTTCCCCCACAAGGTTTTTTGACCCAACAAAATTAAGGGATTCTTTAAAATCCAGATCAAGAGGGGATCTAAAATTACTCTGTATAATCAAGGCTAAGGAGAAAGAGACAAAGAAGGGGAGTTAGAGCTGCAGAAGGAAGTGGAATTAGAAGCAATGGGTGTAATAAGGGAGGCTGAATAGCAGGAAAGACATCCTGATTTGGATTCCAGGAGCATCGCAGGGATCCCTGAACTCGGTGTCCTTCAAACACCTCATCCCCAGCAGGGCAGAGAGCCCTCACACCCAGCAGGGCTGGGGCAGCACTTCCCTGCGTCCCAAATCCCATTTGGGAGGCAATTCCCATCTCCCAGGAGGGCCAGGCTGCTCCCAGGCGGCACAACGGAGCTGCAGCACCCAGAGCTCCGCGGGAAAGCAGGGCTGGAAGGAACTTCAAGGAGCAATCTCCTCCTTCCCTGCCCCGGGGCAGCAATTTCTGCACTTGCCATTTTGCCAGCCCAGAACTCTCTCCCCGCTGGGTGGGACGCAAACCCACCCAGACAGATCAATGGCTTGGACCTTGCAGCTCCCAGCTCACCCCTCCAGCCCCTCCAGGGGGAAATGCAGGGCATGGGGAGAGAGGCTGCTCCTGGAATAGCTCCCGCGGAGAGCCAGGAGCTGATAAAGGCACAGTTCTGCACCCCAAAGGGACCAGGAACTGATAAAAGTAAAATTGTGCACCCAAGAGGGTCAGGAACTGCCACAAGCACAATTCTGCACCCAAAAGGGGCCAGGAATTGCTAAAAGCCCCATTCTACACCCAAAAGGGCCCAAGAACTGCCAAATGCTCCATTCTGCACCCAAAGGGCCCAGGAACTGCCAAAAGCACAATTCTGCACCCAAAGGGACCAGGAACTGCCAAAAGCACAACTCTGCACCCCAAGGGCCCAGGAACTGCCAAAAGCACAATTCTGCAAACCAAAGCAGCATGCTGCAGGAGCTGGGCACGCCAGCCTGGCTCAGGGCTGAGCTCTGGGAATGGTGTTGCTAGAAGGGAAGCCAGCCTGGCTCCTGGACACACAAATATTCCATGATGCCCACAAGAAATGAGTCACCTTTTTTTAAAAAAAAAAGTTTCCACCATCCTCTTTTCCTGACTCTCGTGTTTACCCTGAGCTGGTGCAGTTTAACTCTGAAATCCTTGGAGCAGGTATTGCTTATCACTAATATTCCTGGTGAAATCACAGTGAATTCATCCACATTCCATCAGTGAATGAATAAAACCCAAACCCTTCTCTGCCCAGACATTTTTAGTGTTTCTCCCACGGGAATGCAAAGCTCCACATCAAGCTCAACTCCTTACCTAACTTTAACCCTAAAAAACAAGATCAGCTGCACTTTGTCCTCTGAAATGAATAAAAAAAACCACCCACACCCTTCATTCATTCTGGCAGTTCCCACCCATCCAAACCAGTTTTTTTAGATTTAATAAATCTAATTCCCAGCATCTCCCGCTGTTCAGTTTACCTTGAAAAGTTTCACAGCAGAACTTGAAGAAGAAAACTGCAAGAAGTCCAAAGAAACAAAGCAATGGGCACTGCTGAAGTCAATCCAGAGCTCTGGTACTCCACAAATTAAAAGCTTTCCCACTTTAACTCCGTGCCAGCACTGCAGTATCACTGCAAACCCCACAGCGCTGAAGCATTTCTTTTTAGAGCTGCCCCAGGAGTCGTTCCAAAGCATGACTTGGGGAAAATGAAGGCACAGAAGTGAAGGGCTCTCGAGTGGGGAGGGATGGGAGGGGAGAATCCAACCCTGATCCTCCCAACCATCCCCACCTGGGCTGAGTCCCACACGGGCAGCACCTGGGGCTGATGGGGAGCAGCTGTGAGGGGTGAAACTCCAAATTCCCCCCAGGAAAAGCACCAAGATCAGCCTAGAGATGGGGAGGTGAAATCCCAAATTCTCCTCATGAGAGGGACAAAGCTCAGCCCCGAAATAGAGAGGTGAAACCCCAAACTCCCCTCAGGAAAAGCACCAAGCTCAGCCCCGAGAGGGTGAGGTGAAACCCTGAATTCCCCTCATGACAGGCACCAAGTTCAGCCCCAAGATGAGGGGGTGAAACCCCAAAGTCCCCTCAGGAAAAGCACCAAGCTCAGCCCCGAGATAAGGAGGTGAAACTTCAAATATTCCTCACTACAGGGACAAAGCTCAGCCTCGAGAAGGAGACGTGAAACCCCAAATTCCCCTCACAACAGGGACAAAGCTCAGCCCTGAGATGAGAAGGTGAAACCCAAAATTCTCCTCAGGACAACCACCAAGCTCAGCCCTGAGAGAGGAAGGTGAAACCCCAAATTCCCCTCACAACAAGCACCAAGCTCAGCCCCAAGATGAGGGGCTGAAACCCCAGATTCCCCTCACGACAGGGACAAAGCTCAGCCCTGGGATGAGAAGGTGAAACCCCAAATTCCCCTCACGACAGGCACCAAGCTCAGCCCCGAAATTACCTCCGAGATAACCCAGCTGTTTCCACTTTAACCCGAGTATCTCTGTACCGCTCCTGTCTCTGCCCCACCTGTCCCTGCTCGCTGTGGTGACAAGGAGTTACAAATAGCCTTTATCCATCGTACCATTCCTAATGCAGAGCACAGCACACACCTGTGCCCAGCACACATGCCGGGCCCATTCCAAGTTCCTGGCAGAACTTGTGCTTTACTTTCAAGGCGGGCAAGGAGGGATGAGTTATCTCACCATGGCAGGGCAGCGATGCTGACATGGTCCAGCGACACGGGACAGGGCTTAGATGCGCATAATTCATCTAAAATAACAGTATTTTCTAAGAAATCGGGTGATTTCTCATCAGACACACCTGAAGCCACTGAGGCAAAGCTGCCCTGGCCACAGACAACTCCCCAAGAGGTGCAAGGGCTGGAGAGCCAGGGAAGGGCAGCGCTCCGGGCCGGACAGCTCGGCACCCGACGATGATGCTGCCGGGCTCTGCCGGGCAGGAGGTGCCATGGAGCCCCGGGGGTGATGGAGCCGGGCTCTGCCGGGCAGGAGGGGCGATACAGCCCCGGGGGTGATGGAGCCGGGCTCTGCCGGGGCAGGAGGTGCCATACAGCCCCGGGGGTGATGGAACCGGGCTCTGCCTGGCAGGAGGTGCCACAGAGCCCCGGGGGTGATGGAGCCGGGCTCTGCCGGGCAGGAGGTGCCATGGAGCCCCGGGGGTGATGCTGAAGCGGAGAACAAAGGAGCCGCCCGGGGTGACCCCGCTCCCCGCTCCGGACAGACCGCGCCAGCCCCGCCGTGCCACCGCCGGTGACAGAAACTGACAAAGGGCACGAGGGGCTCGCCCGGGATAACCCGGCACAGCCCCGGGGAAAACCTCCTTATCCCCCATCCCCGGAGCTGCGAGGGGCGCGGAGCCGCAGCCGGGGCTGGGCGAGATAACGCCGGGGACACCCGGAGCCCGCGGTTCCCCCGCGCCCACCGCAGCGCCGCGGCTCCGGGCGGGGCGCACCTGAGCGTGGGGCCGATGCAGGCCGTGTCCGTGCTCTCGATCTCGCGCAGGATCCGCTCGTGCTCCGCCGCCGTCTCCAGGCTCTCCAGCTCCGCCATCTTCGGCCGCTCCATGGGGCGCTCCACCTGCGCGGCCCCGCCCGGCCCGGCCCGGCCCGGCCCCCCGCGCCGGGAGCGCACCGCCGGGGCTGCTCGGCCCCGCTCGGCTCCGCGCGCGGCACCGCGGGACATGTAGTGCGGGACCGCCGCCGGGCGCGGGGAGCCACGGGAGCTGTAGTCCGGGAGGGGAGCTGCGCGCGCGGCACCACGGGAAATGTAGTGCGGCTGGGTGGGCGCGCGTGGAACCATGGGAAGTGTAGTCCGGGGGACAGCCCCGCCCAGGGAGGGCGGGACGGGCCGGGGACGGTCCCGGGAGCGGGGGAGGTGGCGGGAGATTGAACGGGTGTGGTTTGGTACCTGCGAACGGGACACAGCCCCGTGGCTTGGACACCTCCGAAGGGGACACAGCCCCGTGGCACAGTCCCCGTGTTCTCCTCCGTGGAGGACACAGCCCCACGGCAGTGACACCGCTGTGACATCCCAGCAGGAAAGAACCTGTGTCCCTGCCCCGAGCAGAGGCAGCCCCTGCTCCTCCTGCCCCATCCTGTCCCTCAGCCCTATCAACGATGCCATCCCCGCCCGAAAAGGTGCCATTGGCTGTGGTCCCAATACGGGAAATGCCGCTGGGAAAAGCCAGGGTCCACAAAGGAGACAGAGGAGTTCTGCAACTTTATTTAAATGAAGGGAGAGTTCACTGGGGCATAGGCTGCGGGGATTTTTCTCTCGAGGTTTCAGAAGGCACAGCCTCCCTTTATCCCGAACTCAGGGCTGCACGTTGCCCTCTTCCTTTCCCCATGGGATAAGGTACTGGGATAGTACAGCCTTCCCAAACTGCCTACCACATATCCCTCCTTGAACCTGCCCTTTTCCCCCAAAATTCAAGAACTCAGGCTTGTGCAGACCCATTTTTCTGTTTTGGGAGTCAGGCTGGCTGGGCTCTGTAACAAACCCCAAAGTTGAGGAACTCCTGTTTGGCTGTTTCAGGAGTCAGGCTGGCTGGGCTCTCAGGTAAAGACATTAAACCCAATCTCAAAGTCCATTCACACCCATCCCCTCATCCCTGGGATTGTTTGTAAAATCATCAGCACACATCTTCCCTTTCATAAGGAAACTCCTGCAGGCACCGATGCATCCCCCTGAACTGTGGGATCCAAGGACATGGCAGAGCTTCCTCCAAAAAACACCAGCATCCTGCAGGAACATCCCTGGATGTCAAGGTCTCCTCGTGGTTCAACGCTGCCACTCCTTTGGAAGCAGCTGGTTGTTATTGTTATGAATTTGTGTTGGGAAAACAGCTCTGGAAGGTCCCGTTCCCAGGCACACCTTATCAGGTGCTGCCCTTGCACAGGAATGCCACAGTGGGATGAAGAGCAGCAATCCCAGATTGTGGACACCACCGGGGGTTTCTGCCTTTGCTTTTGTTGTTTTGTCTTCTGAGATATAAATAAAATACTCCAATTACATGAGCACACCTCGGGCCTCCCTCACTGCTGCTTGTAAAGGCAGAAGGCTGCTGGTTAAAATAACATGGAATCGTGGAATGGTTTGGGTTGGAAAGGACCTTAAAGATCACCTCATTCCAACCTCCCTGCCGAGGGCAGGGACACCTCTATTGTCACTTAATTAAATGAGAAGGGGATAAAAGAATTCCCCAAAATAAAGTACCATGGCTGGAACAACGCAGGAGAAGTGAGGAGAGCCTGGTGGAAACTTAGAGTCATTAAGAACCATTAAGGTTAGAAAAGACCTTTAAGATCATTGAGTCCAACCACGAACCCAGCACTGCCTCATGTCCCCAAGTGCCACATCCACAGGGCTCTGAAATCCCTCCAGCCATGGGGACTCCACCAGGGCTGGACAGTCCTTGCCAGCAGCAATTTCCCCAAAATCCACCCTCAGCCTCCCCTGGCCCAGCCTGAGGCTGTTCCCTCTCCTGCTGTCCCTGTTCCCTGGAGCACAGCCTGACCCCATAGCCGGCTGTCCCCTCCTGGCAGCAGCTGTGCAGAGCCACAAGGTCCCCCTGAGCCTCCTTTGCTCCAGGCTCAGCTCCTTTCCAGCTCCCTCAGCCTCTCCTCACCAGACCTGTGCTCCAACTTCCTCAGTTCGTGTGAAGTTCACCAGCTCTTCCCATGGCTTCCGAAACACGGTGTCACTTTGGATGTGACACCAGGGAGGAAATCTGTCCTCTGACAGTGTCACTACGGGGATCTGTAGGAGCTTTGCGAGGACAGAGAATGAAACAGACGAGGAAGGACGGGGGTGAAAATCGCAGGGTGAATCCTGACCCGGGGGATGGATCGGGAGCTGTTCCGAGGGACGCACGGCTCCTCTGGAGCTGCAGGCGAGCTGGGCATCCCTGGGGAAGGAGGTCTGCAGCCTCCAGCAATCCCTCCTGGCAGCACAGCGACAATCCCTCCAGGCAATCCACCCTGCGAGGAGCAGCCCAGCGGTGACTGAACCGCTCTGGAGCTCAGCCCGTGGCCGTGAAAATCCATCCCGGGCTGCTCCGGGTGAGACACAAACTCCGCGGTGAAATCTGGGGGTGCCGCCGCCAGCAGATAAGAGGATTATTGTTATCTCGGTTAGCGGGGTTTGTGCTGTCGGGGACTGAGGCAATGTTCCTGAAGTCAGAGGTTGTTCCCTGGGATTGTTAAACAGGGTTAAACTACAGCCAGGCCGGGAGGGAGCGGCTGGTAAGGATCCTCGATGGTGTAATTACAGGATGGCAATGACACCAGGGCCGGGTTCAGCTCCGAGGGCTCGGCCGGTGCTATCAGCAGCTGATCCGGCGGGAGGAGGCTGATCAGCCCGGGAGATTGTGGTACAAAGGGCTTGAGCCCAGAGATGGGAGTTTAGAACCACTGAAGGGTTGGGGTTGGAAGGGATCTTAAGATGATCCAGTGCCACCCCTGCCATGGGCAGGGACACCTTCACTGTCCCAGGCTGCTCCAAGCCCCAGTGTCCAGCCTGCCCTTGGACACTGCAGGGATGCAGGGGCACCACAGCTGCTCTGGCAATTCCAGCCCAGCCCCTCCCCACCCTCCCAGCCAGCAATTCCTTCCCAATATCCCATCTAAATCTCTCCTCTTCTAGTTTAAAACCGTTTCCCTTGTCCTATCACTATGTAAAAATTTCTCTCTTTTTTATAACCCCTTCAAGTACCAGAAAGCTGCAATAAGGTTTCCCTGGAATCTTTCCTACTCCAGGCAGAACAACTCAGGCTCAGAATCCCTTCCCTCAGCCTCTGCTGCTGCTGAGGGTGAGCCCAGGATGGCTTTGCCAAGGAATAGAAATCAAATGGTCCCCAAAACCAAACCACAAAGGGAACATCATCCATCTTCTCCTCCCCAACGTTGTGTGGCCACCAACAGCCAGCCCTGCTGGCCACAGGGTCACCCTGAGCCTGATGTCCAGCTGATTTCCCACCACCACCTTCAGTTCTGTGTGGTCAGGGAGAAAATGTTCCATTCCATAAGAAAAGCTCCCTTCTTTGTCCCCAAACACGTGGCATTTGGTCACCTTCACATGAATATTCATTGCTGGCATCTGCCTGGGATTTGTCCTTATTATTTGCTGCCCCACACACTTTGTCCCATTTGAGAGCCTGTCCACAAGAAGTTTATTTATTTATTCTCCCCAGGCACTGACATAAACAAGCTGAATGTGTATTGTTGGAATTTATTAATCAAATCATCGGGCAAGACCAACACAAATGCAGCAAAGATGGCTGTTCCCAGCTCATAATCCTTGAGAAATGAGATCGGCTTTGCCTGACAGATTCTATTTTCCTTAAACCCATCTGGCTGCCATTAACCCTTTTATGTTCCCTTAATTTCCTGCTAATGAAGTTCCATATAATTGGGTTTTATGGAGCTGACAACAGCCTGATAATGCTTTAAAAACTCTCCCTTTTAATGACTGAGCTCGCAGTGTTTTTCAGGCCTCCAGAACTTCCCTAGTGGCCCAAAACTTCCTAAAAAATTGATGTGATGGGTCAGAGAGTTGGAGGAGCCTCTGTGCAAGTTCCTTTCTGGCTCAACAATCTGCCTCTGTCCATGACTTCCCAAATCCAGGACCAGTTATCATGAATCCCTGGAGCAACACCATTACAAGAATTTATTTCCTTTTCTTTTTTTAACTTCACAACCTCCTGCTTATTGTGTCTAATTGGGGTTTCATTTTGTGCTGTGGTTTGCTGAACTGCTGCAACATCTCCTGGTTTTCTCCTCCCTTTTCCTCTTCCCCCTGTCCCTGCTGGATTTTCCAAGGTGCCTCTGTGCTCTCCTTCCCTCAATGCAGCAGTGACAGATGGGCATGAGGCCAAGCCAGGCTCAAA
This sequence comes from Entomyzon cyanotis, assembly GCA_024500445.1. Lineage (NCBI taxonomy): Eukaryota > Metazoa > Chordata > Aves > Passeriformes > Meliphagidae > Entomyzon > Entomyzon cyanotis. Next base: position 786,523 of record JAKEPQ010000146.1, on the reverse strand, counting down.
TCTCATCTCTCCAGTGCCATTCAGGAAAACATTTCCCATCAGAACGGGGGGCTTAGCCACAGATCCGGGAATTAAAAGTGGGAAGGAAGGATCAAACAAGGCCAGACGCTGTTCACCTGGAAAACCCCTCCTGCAGGGCTCTGGGGACACTCAGGGAATCCCAAAAAACCCCTGTGGGCAGAGTTCTGGAGTTGCTTCCATTCCCAGCCTACTCCTGCTCTCCCTCCTGGCCTCACCAAACCCCCGAGCTCTCAGCCAGGCTGGGCATCCTCAGGGCTTGTTCTCCCTTCCCGGACAAGGCAAATCCCGGGATTTCTGGAGCAGTGAAAACGCCCCGGTGCTGACTGAGCCCCCGAGCCACGGATCCTGTTTGCTCTGGAGGAGCAGCAGCCCGATTCCTCCTCCAGGGCTGCCCTTCAGCACCTTCCTTTCGCGGCAATCCCAGGCCAGAAACACATCCCTGCTCCCGCAGAGGTGCCTGCAGCTCCTTTATCCCTTCCCTCAGCCCATTCCGTGTTTTACCGAGCAGCGCCAGCTGAAAGCACCCCCTGGGCCCACGGAATGCAATCCTGCCCTTTCCGGGGATAAACTCGTGGCTTGGCTGCCCCTTTTCTGGGAGAAGGGAGAGGAGAGGAGAGGAGAGGAGAGGAGAGGAGAGGAGAGGAGAGGAGAGGAGAGGAGAGGAGAGGAGAGGAGAGGAGAGGAGAGGAGAGGAGAGGAGAGGAGAGGAGAGGAGAGGAGAGGAGAGGAGAGGAGAGGAGAGGAGAGGAGAGGAGAGGAGAGGAGAGGGAGAGGAGAGGAGAGGAGAGGAGAGGAGAGAGGAGAGGAGAGGAGAGGAGAGGAGAGGAGAGGAGAGGAGAGGAGAGGAGAGGAGAGGAGAGGAGAGGAGAGGGAGAGGAGAGGAGAGGAGAGGAGAGGAGAGGAGAGGAGAGGAGAGGAGAGGAGAGGAGAGGAGAGGAGAGGAGAGGAGAGGAGAGGAGAGGAGAGGAGAGGAGAGGAGAGGAGAGGAGAGGAGAGGAGAGGAGAGGAGAGGAGAGGAGAGGAGAGGGAGAGGAGAGGAGAGGAGAGGAGAGGAGAGGAGAGGAGAGGAGAGGAGAGGAGAGGAGAGGAGAGGAGCCAGGGGAAGCAGGGCTGGCTGCTCCTGCTCTAGGGAGGGTGGGAGCAGCTCTGGCAGCTGCTGCCACCTCTGAGCAGGGCACACCTCCCTCCGTGCTCTTGTCACCATCAACACCCTCGGATGCCACCCACAGCAGCGGCAGCAGCCAGCCCGCAATTCCAGAGGTTCCTCAGGGTGATTTACAGGGATTCCAGCCTGGGCAGGTGCCCTGACTCCCTGGGGTTTGTTGCCCCCACGTGGATTCACCCACACGGCCACAAAATATTCCAGTCTTCCACCAGATATTTCTGCAGGATAAATCCACATTTTCCCAGCCACTGGGCTCCGTGCTTAAAATCCTGCTCTGTGTTACATTTAAGGACTGAAAGCAATTTTTAAGCCTGTCTAATATTATTGGATTGCTCCCTGTTTGGGACACACCTAGATGCTTCTAATGATGCCTTTTGTTTTCTCATGCATTTCATTCCACCTTTTAATCTGAATACAGGAAGTTATTATCTCAGACAGCCTGAAGGTGGATTTCAGCCATGGAGTTCTGGCTTCTAACCCTTGAGGAGGACTTTTCAAATCTGAATTTCTGCTCTAATCAAATACAGCTCAGCAATCTCTGGTGGCAATTTTGGGGTGAAGATCTTCTGGCAAGCTGTGCTGGGATTTCTAAAGTGCTCCCAAATCCCACATGGAATGGCTTAGCTCCATTGAGGCAGGATTTGAAGAGCAGAGAGGTGAATCCCCACCCAGGGGCTGCTCCGTGTGGGAATCCTGCGCTTGGGCTGCAAGATGGCAAAGGAGGGGCCACAATTGATGATTAGGAGGGAGATCCCACTGCCTATCCCAAAATGAGGGGAGATTTCCTCCCTGCAGGCTCCTCTTCCCATCACAGACAGCTGCAGGAGCAGCATTGGTGACAACAGCCAGCGCCACCTCGGGTGGCTGCCAGCCCTGCCCTCTGCGGTGGGGACACAAATCCCCAGGGCTCCTCCTGAAATCCACTGCTGACAGTCCTGTGCCCAAGGAATTGAGAGTTTCCTCTCCAAGGAGCCCTGGCAGTGTCACAGCAGGGCAGTGCCAGCTCCACGGCCTTCCCACCGCCCTGGGATGGACGGGTTTTCCACCCTGGAAAGGGCTGCCCACAGACCCCTCTGGATTTTCCATGTCACTGACACAAGCAAGCCCTGGCACAGCTGCTCAGGGCAGGGGTGGAGTCCCCATCCCTGGAGGGATTTAAAGCTGTGTGGATGTGGCACTTGGGGACATGGGGCAGTGGTGTCCTGGGCAGTGCTGGGGATGGTTGGACAATGGGGTCAGAGGGATCTTCCAGCCCCGAGGATTCTGTGATTCCCTGACACCAACTGCTGCTTCTCCCAACTCCAGCCTGAGCCTGACCACTGATGGAAGAGTTTTGTGGATTTCCTGCTATTCCCTGTTTTGGGTTCAGCTCCATCTGCCTCTGGCTCTGTGAAGTGCACAGGGTGGGAGGATATGGAGCAACTTCCAGCATTTAGGAGACTGATCCTCCCCGTGAGGGTGGGGAGGGGCTGGGATGGAATTCCCAGAGAAGCTGTGACTGCTCCTGAATCCCTGGAAGTGTCCCAGGGCAGGCTGGAGCCACCTGGGATGGTGGAAGGTGTCCCTGGAATTCCGTGATCATTTCCCTGCAGTTCTGCCCTTCAGTTCCAGCTCTGGGCTCATTTGCTCACCAGTTCACTCCCCCTGATTTTTCGTTTTTTAGTTAATTTTAGCACAATCATCTTTTATCAGCTAAAAATAAAATCCTTCCCAAACCCTCACTCATGCTTAGAACCACAGAATAGTCTGGATTGGAAAGGACCTCAAATCCCATCTCATTCCAAACCAAAGGTCATTCCAAGTCCCCTCGAACACTCCCAGGGATCAGGAATCTCCTGCACGCTTGCTGCAGCCTGGTCAGATGGAAGAACTGGGCTGCTGGAAGGAAAGTCCAGTAAAATGCTGCCCATTCCCAGTTGGCCCAGCTCCGTGCTGGGTGCCAGGCTGGGAAGCAGGGCAGGAATTGTGATGGATGCAGGAGAGTGGAGCTGCCAAAGTGGGAAGAGGGGAACTGGCAGTGACTGAACCAACTTCTGCCATCAAGAAGCTACTTGTGAAAAAAATACACATTTGCTGTCTTTTTTTTTTTTTTTTTTATGCTGATGATCCTAATTTCGCCGAATGTGTAAGATTTGCTTTAGCAAAACAAATAGCACTCTTGGGTTTTTGCCATGCCATGAATTTTTAATGCTTTATTAGAGCGCTGGAGGGTTCCAGCCCAGTCTGTGGCTGTTTAATTGAGTGAAATCCCACTCGGTTACCTGCCTGGAACCATCTGGCTTCGGGATTGCACAGCTGGGAAACCAAACTGCTACCAGCTCATTCCACACCAGCCAGGTATTCCCTGGAAAAACCCTCTGTGAGAGTTGTCTGCACCTTCGTGCACAGAGATATTTGCTTGTGAAAAGGATTTTAGGGCTTTTTGCGATCTGACAGGGCTTGCACTCCCTCATCAAGTACCAGTGCTGGGTGCCAAAAATGGGCAAAAAGGGGAAAGGGAGTGAAGGGTTTGTTGGGTGTGGCCCTGCAGGGGTGGCAGGTGGCCGAGGGACAAGGCTAGACAGGTACAATAAAAAAATAAAAATTGCATCCGCGCTGGGAAAAAAAAAAATTAAAAGGGATTAAAAGTGGATTAAAAATATATTTGAAAAATACATTGAAAAGTGCATTGGAGAAAAACGTTTTGGAGGAAAGGCCAAGGGCGGCCGAGCTGTGGGCAGGCGGGGCCCGGCGCTCCAGGGACAGCCACATTTCCAGACCTGTTCCCGTTCCCATTCCCATTACCGGACCCATTCCCGCTTCCGTTCCCGTTTCCATTCCCGGTCCCGGTCCCGGTCCCGTTCCCGCCCCGCCTCTCCCTCACGGAACCCTCACCCCTCACAGCGGCCGCAAGGGGGCGCACCGCCCCGGCCACGCCCCCCGAGCCGAGCCCGCCGGCGGCGACCAATCAGAGCGAGCAGCACTGCCCGCGCGCCCGGAGCGGCCATTCACACAGCGGCGGGGGCATGAATGGGGCGCGTCACGTGATCAGGGGCGTTCCCACGGCCTCTCCGCTGGGTACCGGGATGGAGCAGGGGTCGGGATCGATATCAGGATCGATATCGGGATCGGGGCGCTGGGCCGCCACCGCCTGCGTGGTGACGGGCGCTTCCCGCGGCTTCGGGCGCAGCCTGGCGCGGCTCCTGGCCCCGCGGCTCGGCCCCGGCTCGGCGCTGCTGCTGCTGGCGCGCTCCGCCGGGGCGCTGGCCGAGCTGGCGGCCGAGCTGCGCGCCGGGGCTGACACTGGCAGCGAGCCCCCGGCAGCGAGCCCGGCAGCGGCGGGCTGAGGGTTCGGTACGTGGCCGCCGACCTGGGCTGCGAGGAGGGGCTGCGCTCGGCGGCCGCTGCCCTGCGGGAGCTGCTGCGGGACGAGTCCTTCTGCCGCCTGCTGCTCGTCAACAACGCCGGTAACACACGGCCGTGCCCGTCCGCCCCGGGGGCAGCGGGGTCAGCCCCGCCCGGTGCCGGCTGAGCCGGGGCTCGCTCCGGGCTTGGGGTGCTCGCAAATAACCTGGAGGAGTAAAGGAGCTGCGGGGGTTTCGCCCTGTCCGGGTGTTGGTTTATTATAGGAATTAATAGGGGGAGGAGGTTCCTGGCAGGCTGCTCTCAGAGTTTTACTAGTGGCATAGGAGCTGTTGGTTCCCCTCCTGCACCTTCTAACCCCTCTGCTCCCCAAATCCAGACCTTCAGACAAGCTTCCAGCCCCACCTCGTGGGTCCTTCCTTGCACAGCTAATGCCTTTGGAGCCTTTTTTACCCATTATTGCTATAAATCAGCTGTGGGTTTCTGTAGGGAATGGGGGCTCCAGGACCTGGGTGTTTGACTGGCTTAGTCCATACAGGAGGACATGGGGACATTGGGGACATTGTACTTGAGGCAATGGGGAGGTGTTTGTTTGGGCAGAGGGGTGGCAGGGCAGGTCCTGTCCCCTGTCACTGTGGGTCAGTGTGACCTGAGCTGTGAGCTGTGCTGGGCTCCTCAGGCTGCTCTGGGACCCTGACAGGGGCTGGGGCAGCAAAGCTCTGCTCTGGAAGTGTTCTGTGTGGAATGCGGAGGGAAAGGGATCTGCTGTTGTTGGATCTACTCTTAACTCATTTCTCCATCTCTGTGGAAGTGTCCAAGGCCAGCCTGGACAGGGCTTGGAGCACCCTGGGATGGGGGGAGGTGTCACTGCCATGGCAGGGTGAGGGACTGGATGTTCTCTAAGATCCCTTCCCACCTAACCATCCCACCCTTGTGATTCCCAGGCTCCCTGGGCGACATCTCCAAATCCTTCCTGGACCTCACCGACCTGGCTGAGATCAACTCCTACCTCTCCTTCAACGTCAGCTCGGCTCTGAGCCTGACCTGCACAGCCCTGAAGGCCTTTGGGGCTCGGCCAGGCAGCAGCAGGACGGTGGTGAACATCTCATCTCTGTGTGCCCTGCAGCCCTTCCGGAGCTGGGCTCTGTACTGCGCCGGAAAAGCTGCCCGGGAGATGATGTTCCGGGTGCTGGCGCTGGAGGAGCCCGAGGTCCGTGTGCTCAGCTACGCCCCAGGTGAGGGCAGCGGCTCAGGGATGGTTATCCATCTTCTCCTGCCTTTGGGAATAACGATTCCTGCAGCCCAGCCCTGCTCCTGGCCCTCCAGCCTTGGCCCTGGGCAGAAGTGGGGCTGTGATTTCCCGTGCTGGATGTAGCAGCTGGGCTCAAACAGTGTCTCTCAGCCAGCTTTTCCATCGGGATCATGGAATTCCAGACTGGTTTGGGTGGGAAGGCACTTCACAGCCCATCCCATTCCAGCCCCTGCTGTGGGCAGGGACACCTCCCACTGTCCCAATGTGCAACCTGCCCTTGGACACTGCAGGGATCCAGGGGCACCACAGCTGCTCTGGCAATTCCAGCCCAGCCCCTCCCCACCCTCCCAGCCAGCAATCCCTCATTCCCAACATCCCAGCCCAAGCTCCCCTTTCCCACTGGGAAGCCATTCCCTGTCTCCTGTCCCTCCATGCCTTGTCCCCAGTCCCTCTGCAGCTCTCCTGGAGCCCCTTTAGGCCCTGCCAGGGGCTCTCGAGCTCTCCCTGGCTCCTTCCCTTCTCCAGGCAACATTCCCAGCTCTCCCAGCCTGCCTCCAGAGGGAAAATGACCCCTGGATTTTCCTTTCTCCTGTAAATGATGTTTATTTGTGATTTTTTCAGTGACTTTTGTCCTTTCCTGGCTGCAGAGCAGAGGGGCTCCAACCCTGGATTTTCCTTTCTCCTTAAACGATGTTTTTTGTGATTTTTTCAGTGATTTTTCCCTTTCCCCCAGGTCCTCTGGACACAGACATGCAGCTTCTGGCTCGGACCAAGACTGCAGACCCTGAGCTGCGCCAGCACTTCCAGAGGATGCAGGAGAGCAGGCAGCTCCTCGACAGCTCAGTGTCAGCCCAGAAGCTGCTCCAGCTCCTGCAGGAGGACAGCTTTCCCTCCGGAGCACACGTGGATTTCTATGACATCTGAATTCCTGCCACCTCCACCTTTGCCTTCCTGCTTTGCTTCCAGCCCAGCCTTTTCCTGGTGCCTCCAGCAGGATTTTGTTCGAATCCTGGGATCTGGGAAGCTTCTAACAAACCCCCTGGTGCCTTATTAATCCCCCTGGTGCCCTGATGGGGACTGAGAGCAATTCCTGCTGTTGATCCCTCACTGCAGGAGCAGGAAATCCCCAGCTCCTGGGAATGGGGTGCAGGGGTGGCTTTTCCAAGGGAATGGCCCTGGAAGGTTGAAACTCCTGCCCAGGAGCCTGTGGGAGCCAAAGAGGTGCCCAGGCACACAGGGCCAGGACAGGGAGGGCTCTGCCACCCCCAGAAGGTCCCAAAGAAGCCACCAGCAGGGTCAGAGCTGGGTGTTGCCTTTGTCCACAGGAGCCATTCCTGGGGGAGCTGATGTCCCCCCAGAGCCCTGACTGTCCCCTGCTCACCAGGGCTTGTCCCAGTGTCCCTGCAGGGCTGGGGTTGTCCCTGTGGGAATTCTGGGTCTCAGGGCAGCAGCAAAACCTGCCCTGGTGCTTTTCCCACAAAGACCATCCATCTGCAGGAGAGGGATTGGAGAGGCCTTGGAGGAGCTGGGAGTTTTGGGAGCCTAGCTGGGGTGAGCAGCTCCCAGAAAGCTGCTCAGAGCACAGACACAGCCCTGAGTTCTGCCGTGCAACTTCTGGGTCCAAGCTTTGGGCTGGAGCTTCAGCCCCTCCTGGGTTATCCTTTGAATTCTCTCTGGGGTTTTATTGTCCTTTTCCCACCAGATTCCAGCAGGCACAGCCACACAGAGATGTTCCCTTCTGGAAAGCTGCTGCAGGAGAGTTGTTTTGAAGCCCAGTGGCATCCCCTGAGTGCCCTGGAAATGCCTGACAATCCCCCTCCCTGCAGCCTCCATCCCAGCCCTGCAGCTCCAGTTTTGTCCCCCCAGATCTCCAATCATTCAAAGCTTTAAAATCATTAAAATAATTTCAAATATCTGAGCTTTAAAATCATTAAAATAATTTCAAATGTCTGAGCTTTAAAATCATTAAAATAATTTCAAATGTCTGCTCTGGGTGTTCTGCTGCATCTTTCAGGGTGGATAAATCCTTGGCAGGGTGTGGGGAGGATCTTGGGTTCAGCACTGGCTTCATCCAGCAAGGCACCACCATTCCCTCCTGGAGTTCTGTCCTTCCCCCTCAGAGTCCTTTAATTAATTCTGGGTTAACTTAATCCTGTCAAGCTCCCACATCCCTCCTCCCCAGCCATTCCTGCCTGCTTGCAGCTTTCCTCTCTGCCTGGGAAACTTTTATTAGCAAAAAAAAAAAAAAAAATCCCTCTGCTGCTCCCTGCATTGTTGATGGGAATGTTGTTCTGGGATTTGATTCCTGCTGGGGTTTAGTGGGGTCTGGGAATTCTCCCTGGACTGGCTGCTGCTAAAAATCATCCCTCTCCTCACCTGGGGGTTTGTGCCATACCTTTTTTGGCAGGAATATTCCTTTGGGACCTGGCTCTCTGCAGAGCTCAGAGCTTCCCAAAATCCCACCTATCCCTGCCCTTTCCCACTGGGAAGCCATTCCCTGTCTCCTGTCCCTCCATGCCTTGTCCCCAGTCCCTCTGCAGCTCTCCTGGAGCCCCTTTAGGCCCTGCCAGGGGCTCTCAGCTCTCCCTGGCTCCTTCCCTTCTCCAGGGAACATTCCCAACTCTCCCAGCCTGGCTCCAGAGCAGCTCCAGAGCCTCCTGACCCCACTCTGACAGATCCATGTCCCTTGTCCTGGGCCCTGGATCATTTTTCAGCCTCTTTTCTCTCTCCCCATGAGGAACAGGAGCAGAAATCAGTTCTGGAGCCCCCAGGAAACCCTCATGTGCTCCAAGGGGAAACCTGCACACCCCAGGCACATCCCAAGTGCAAATCCCACAGCTCTGGGATGGGCTGGAGCTCCCACTCCTGGGTTTCCCCATTAAAACAACCTCGTGCTCACAATTCCATGGAGGGAGTTGGTCTTCAGTGTGACAATTCCACACTTTGTGCTCCAAGCTCTCCCAGAAGGTTTCATTTTCAGGGATTTCATCCCCTAAATTTCATCATTTCACCATGCAGCTGTTTGGTGTAGGGATTGCTCTGGGATCCCCTGGGTTTGGGATTCCCACGCCAGGAGCAGAGCTGTGCCCAGGGAGAACTGACAGTGATGCTTTTGGGACATCCTCTGAGTGTCACCACCCCCTGGGTGTCACCATCCCCTGGGTGCCTCCATCCTCTGGGTGTCACCACCCCCTGGGTGTCACTATCTCCTGGGTATCACCATTCCCTGGGTACCAACATCCACTGGGTGCCAACATTTTCCTGGGTGTCATCATCCCCTGGGTGCCACCATCCTCTGGGTACCAACATTCCCTGGGTACAAATATCACTCTGAGTACCAACATCCATCAGGTGTCAGCATCACTCTGGGTAACAGCATCACTCCAGGTACCAACATCCCTGGGTACCAACATCTTCTGGGTGTCACCATCCCCTGGGTGTCACCATCCCTTGGGTACCAACATCCCCCAGGTACCAACATCCCTGGGTACCAACGTCCTCCAGGTACTAACATCCCCTGGATACCAGTATCCCTGGGTACCAACATCCTCTGGGTACCAACATCCTCTGGGTACCAACGTCCTCCAGGTACCAACATCCCCTGGATACCAGTATCCCTGGGTACCAACATCCTCTGGGTACCAACATCCATCAGGTACTTACATCACTCCACGTGCCAGCATCCCTGGGTGGGTACCAGCATCTCCCAGGTACCAACATTCCCCACATACCCACATCATCCTGGGTACCAACATCCCCTGGGTACCAACATCTTCTGGGTGTCACCATCACCTGGGTGTCACCATCACCTGGGTACCAACATCCCCTGGGTACCATCATCCTCCAGGTGCCAGCACTCCCAGGTGCCACCATCCCCCGGATATCACCATGCCCTGGGTGCCAGCATGCCCTACGTTCCAGCATTCCCTGGGTGCCAGCATTCCCTTCCCAGGGAACCCACCCGTGCCCCCGTGGGTGCTGCGGGATGCAACGACAGAATGTCCTGAAAGCTTTTTCTCCCCTTTTCGTGAATTTTGTGTCACCGGCGGAGGGCGTTCCGAGACCGGGAAACACCGCGGCTGGAGCGGGGAGAGCAGGGAAAGCCTCTGGAAACGCAGCGGGATGTTGGGGGGGGGGGTGGAGAGGGACTGGAGTCTCGTCTGCCTCTCGTTTCTTCATTAAGGCTCCTTGTCGCGGAGCCGCGGGGCTTTGCGAGAGGCTCGAGCGGGGGAAAAACGAAAGGGTTTTAAGAATAAAGGAGTTTGGAGCTCTCCTGGTTCGGAGGCAGCAGCTGAGCTCGCCTGGCCGAGCGGATCTGGATGGATTCGTGTGTCCCCAGGGGATCTGGGCAGTGCTGTCTGCTGGGTGAACCCTGCAGGGAGTCACCCCCAAATCTGCCATCTCCCCTGTCCCAGACAGATCCAGGGATTCTGTTCTCCCCGGCAGGAATCAAGTGCAGCTTGTCAAGCCCAAAACTCCTCCAACCATGGGGTGTCCCTGCAAGCAGGTCTGATTTCACCCCAACTTCCACAGCTTCCTGTCCTGCTTCCTGCAGCAACAACCTGTGTAGGATATTTTATCCCTTTTCCCGCTTTCTTCTTATTTTCCTTCCCCCAAAACAGGGAGGAGGAGGTGTGCAGGTGCCTCCCCTGTGAAATCCCTACAGAGTGCTGCAGAAACCCCCACGATGGCCTCGAGAGCAGTTTGGGGCAGGAAGGGAGGGGTCTGTGCCCTGCCGTGGGGTGACACCACCCCAGTGAGCAGCCCCAGCCCCCCAGGGGACACCCCAGCCCCTCCCCTGGCTTTGGGGACACTGTGCCCTTTGTGCCCAGGCTGGGATGGGCTGAGCTGAGGAGCCAAAGCCACGGCTGGGTTTTGTTTGCAGGGGTGAGAGCAGCGAGGCTGAGCCCCTAAATCCCCCCCAAAGCCGCCCAAATGAATCCCACGCTCACCCCCTGACCTCCCAAATCTCAGCCGCTGCCCCGGGCTGGCCCTGGCTCAGCAGGGAGGCTCTGTGCCCCTCAGGGAAGGTTTCTCAGCTCAGAGAGAACACGACCTTTATTTTCCTGGTGCTCAGAAGTGCTGAGCTCGGCCGTTCCGCAGGGACACCGAGTGCCCCGGAGCTCCGAGCTGCAAACAGGAGCTGCCTTTGCCCGGGGCCAAAGGTACAGGGGCTGCTCTGCCCCCAGAGGCACTCCCAGCCTGGGGGAAAGGGCTGGGGGTGCCCAGGCTGCCCACAAATGAGATCCCCATCGTGCCCAGCCTGGAGATGCCCAGGGAGACACAACCTCCATCCCAAAACCCCACTGGGACAGAGCAGGAGCTCTGTGGGATCACCTTGGAGCTGTGGGAATTCAGCGAGCCTGGGAGGGTGACAACAACAAACTCCTTTCTGCTGAGCTGGCAGGGCTCTCACAGAGTGTCCTGCTGGAGGCTGAACTCACTGCACGTCCTCCTGTCCCTCTGGCCATCCTCACTCTCATCCTCAGCCCAGTGACACATTTCAGTCACAGCTGTCCCTCGCTGTCCCCTGGCTTTGGTGGCCTGAGAAGCAACTCCAGCACAGGGAATTGTGCCTCTCTGCCCCCTCAGGTGAGAGCTCACCTGCAGAGCTGCCCAGCCCTGGGCAACAGCAGAAGGAGCTGCAGCTGCTGCAGAGAGTGCAGAGGAGCTCTGGAGCTGCTGCAGGGCTGGAGGCAGGCTGGGAGAGCTGGGAATGTTCCCTGGAGAAGGGAAGGAGCCAGGGAGAGCTGAGAGCCCCTGGCAGGGCCTAAAGGGGCTCCAGGAGAGCTGCAGAGGGACTGGGGACAAGGCATGGAGGGACAGGAGACAGGGAATGGCTTCCCAGTGGGAAAGGGGAGCTTGGGCTGGGATGTTGGGAATGAGGGATTGCTGGCTGGGAGGGTGGGGAGGGGCTGGGCTGGAATTGCCAGAGCAGCTGTGGTGCCCCTGGATCCCTGCAGTGTCCAAGGGCAGCCTGGATCCACCTGGGATGGTGGGAGGTGTCCCTGAACATGGAACAAGATGATCCTTTAGGTCCCTTCATCCCAAACCCTTTGATGACTCAGGTCCGGGCAATAACCATTAATGAGTAACGAGAGCCTCTGGGCCAGCGAGGAGCTCTGACAGATTAACCCAGCGCAGAGCAGGGAGCAGAGGGTTTGTGCTGAAATGTCCTGTCCAGAGAGCTTCCCACGCCTTAATGGGTTATTAGTTAGTTGGCTGTGGAGGGTAGTGGGGAGGCAGTGCAGAAATGATCTGTGATTAATTAAACCACCTTCATCTGGAGCAGGCAGAGCAGCTCCACTGCTGGGCTCTGCAGACCAACAGCCACCTCCATCCCAGTGGGAAAAGTTACCAGGAATAGAGGTTTTCCCCAGCTTTTTTAATGTATCACCCCAAAGCCAGACTGTCTCACTCAGCCAGGTGCCTTTTAAATCTCCTCCCCTGCATCCTGGAGTCACAGGGTGGTTTGGGTTGGAATGATCTTACAGCCCATCCAGCCCCATCCCCTTGCCCTGGGCAGGTTGCTCCATCCCAGGGTGCTCCAGGCCTTATCCAGCCTGGCCTTGAACACTTCCAGGGATGGGGAATCCACAGCTGTGCCAGCATCTCACCCCCTCACAGAATTGCTTCCTTAGAATGACCCAAATTTCCCCTCCTTCAATTGGTTCCCATTACTCCTTGTCCTTTTCCCGGTGAAATCTCCTGTCAGGCTGAAGCCAGGCTGTGACTGAGCTGCTCCCAGGCCTCTCCCAGCATTTGGGGACATTCTGTTGTCCCCAAACCACCTCCTCCCTGTCCCCTTTCCTTCAGCAAAGCCATCAGTTTAGCTGGGCACATCCATCCTCCTCCGCTGCCCATCCCGTGCCACACCCTCCCCTCATCCTCCACCGCCCTCAAATCCTGCCTGTGCCGATGGCTCAGCCCTTCCCCGGGCATGGAATAATCCCAGCGAATCCTTGTCCTTCCGGAGATTCTCCGGTTGGGATCTCGGCAGGTTCTGGAAGATCCTCAGTGCTGAGTTCACACAGAAAGGGTGACCAAACTTCCACCCCTCGCATCCCCCCTGTGCTGGCTGCTCAGCCCTTCCCTGAGCACGGGATAATCCCAGCGAATCCCTGTCCTTCCGGGGATCCTCAGGTTAAGATCTCGGCAGGTTCTGAAAGATCCTCAGCCCTGAGTTTAGACCAGAAAGGGTGAACAACTTGTGCTGCTTTCACCCCTCACATACCGGCCCTTCCCTGAGCACGGGATAATCCCAGCAATTCCCTGTCCTTCCCGTTGGGAGGTGAGGGGGTCTGGAAGATTCTCAGCCCTTCCCTGAGCACGGGATAATCCCGGCGAATTCTTGTCCTTCCAGGGATTCTCAGGTTAAGATGCCGGCAGGTTCTGAAAGATCCTCAGCCCTGAGTTCACACAGAAAGGGTGACCAAGCTCCCACCCCTGGCATCCCACCCCTTTCTCGAGCACGGGATAATCCCAGCGGATCCCTGTCACTCCCACTGAGCTCCATCCCGCCAGGCTCTGAATCTCCTCCACCCCGAGTTCACACCGAAAAGGGAGAGCAACTCTGCCTACCTCCACCCCGTGCGGCATCCCACGGCAACCCCAGGCCGTGCCCTTCCCGAGGGATGCTCCCCTATCCCTGATCCCTTCCCGAGGGATGCTCTCCTATCCCTGATCCCTTTCCCAGGGATGCTCCTGTCCCCGATCCCTTCCCAGGGATGCTCCCCGGCCCGGCCGCGGATTTCTCAGCGAGCAGCTCGGCACGGCCGGGAGCCGCATTCACATTCCTGCCGCGAGCGCACTTGTCAGCCGAGCTGTCAGTGCTGCCGTAATAGGGCCACGGCGGTCACTCGTGTTGGGAGTAAACACAGGCGAATCTGAGAAAACAAGAGCAGAGCCCCGAGCTCCCGGCACGGCTGCAAAGAGCTCCCGGGGGGGTGCCCAGCCTGCCCAACGCCGACCCCAGAAAGCCCCGGAGGGATGCGGGGCAGGGCCGGGGGTACCGCGGGGGATGGGAGTGCGGCTCCTGGAATGAGGATCCGGAGAGCTGGGATTAAAAATGGGTGGTTTGGGACATGCAGGGGACGGATGGGGACATCCCCGGCCTGGAGCTGCTCGGGGACACGGGGCGGTGGAGCTGCAGGTCGGTGATTCGCAGCACAAACCCAGCCCTAGCTGGGGCTGCGGCGCTTGGCTCTTATTTTTTAAACTTAAAAAGGGAATTTTGCACATTCCAGAGCTGCCCTGAGCCGGGGGGAGCTGTTGGGTGTGTTGGTCCATCCTCCTCGCCACCCTCCAGCATCCCCCGGGATCCCCTCCAGTTCTGGGCACCTCCTGCCACCTGCAGCGGTGTCACCGGGGCTGGAGGGGACAGCTGGGCCAGGCGGGATGGAGCCGGCTGGGCACCGGGAGGGACTGCGGGGTTGGAGGAGGAGGAGGAGGAACAGCAGCTCTGGGAATCGTTAGCTCCGCTCGCTCGGTTCGGAATATTCCCGCAACTTCTAAACCCTCCCAACAAAGGGGAGGCCGCGCTGAACAGCCGCGGCTTTGGGACAAAGGAGGGGATGGGGATGCCGAGGGCATCGCCTGCTCCATCCCCGCTCCCCAAATCCACGAAATGCCGCTCTCCCCACTGCCGGGCCTTCATTCCCACCCGCAAACCCTCAAAAAGCTGCGAACGGCCCCGAGTGTTTCCTGCGGGCGGGAGGGGAGCGGGCAGCTATTATCCTCCTCCAAACCCGACGCGAAATGTTGGGGTCACTCCTCCTTTGAAATCCCCCGCGGCCTTTCTTCCCATTAAACCAGCTCCCAGCTCAGAAGTTTCTTCCCCACCCTTCCCCCCTCCTTTTTTTTTTTTTTTTTTTTTTTTTAATTTAATAATAAAGCATCTCAGATCTCGGAGCTGCAACTCATCTCACACCTAAGCGAGATTGCGTTTTGCACAAGCCTTTCAGCTGTTTTCTCAATCTCTCCTCTGTCTCATTCTCAATTCAGGCAGTTGCTATAGGTATGTTTTAATCCCCAGCATGGTAGATTTTAATTAGTCTTTGTACAGATGGCCAATTAACATTCATTACTTTTGCCTTGAGCGATTAATTATGAGTTTGGATAGAAGGGGAGATGAAGACAGGAAAGATGGGCAGGTGAATAAAAAAAGGGATTTTAATCAGAGTTTGGGATTTTTTTCCCCCTTCTGATTTATATATATATATATACACACATGGAATGAGGAGCGAAAAGAGGCAACACGGTGCGAGTTCCATTCCCAGCGAATAATTCCAGCCCCGGAGCCGCGGGAATGGGATCTCCAGGGAGAGGAATCACAGGGAATGTGATGCTGCAGGGCCTGGAGGTTGCGATCAGCCAAACCTCAGCGCAGGGATGGGAAAAGCGAGGCCGGGAATGCCGGAGTGACCCCCAGCCCGGGAATCCGCATCCCGATGGATTTGGGTGCCCGAGCATCCCCGCTTTGGGGCCGCAGCGGTGCCAGGGACAGCCGGGGGAGCAGTGCCACAGAGCCACCTCCTCCATGTGCAGGACGGGCCCGCGATTGTCCCCTCCCGACGGCGGTGACACGTCGCTAATTCTTCCTAATTGATTTTTCACGCCGGTGGGAGGGAGACGGTGACATCCAACAACAGAGCCCTGATGTCGCGGCTTTCTGCGGCATGAAAGGGGTCGGCATCTCCCCCCGGAGCCCAAATACCTCAGCCGGGGCTGGGTAGCCATGGAGAGCCGCTGCCCCAACCCCTCCGCCGCACCATGCTCCGTGCCTGCCGCGCCAGCCGCTCCCGCAGCTATTTCGGGCCGCGGGCTGGCGAGTGAAAATAGCAAAGCCTCTCCGGGCCGCTCCGTGCCCCGAGTCCCCTGGCACGGCTGCTGTCCCGCAGCTCCGGCTGTGCCCGCAGTCCCGGCTGTGCCCGCAGCCCCGGCTGTCCCGCAGTCCCTGCTGTCCCGCACTCCCGGCTGTGCCCGCAGTCCCGGCTGTCCCGCACTCCCCGGCTGTCCCGCATTCCCGGCTGTGCCCGCAGTCCCGGCTGTCCCGCACTCCCGGCTGTCCCCGCAGTCCCTGCTGTCCCGCAGTCCCGGCTGTCCCGGCATGCGGAGCCCGGCGGCTCTGGATGGAGAAGGTTTGGGGTGTGGAGAGAGCGGGATGAGCCCTTTCCATCCTCCTCATCCTGGGGGGGGCAGGAAAATGGGAACCGTGTAGGGATCCATCCCGCAGGGCTCGGGGGGCTCCTTCCCGGCGCCGCTGGTGGCTTTGCAGCCGCTCTGCCCGGAGTTGGGGTGGCTTTCATCAGCCCGTTTGGGGTTTGGCCCCGGGCAGCTCGGGATCGGCATTCCCGTAGGAATCGGGAATTCGGGAGGAGCAGGGAGGCTCCGGATCTCTCCCGGCACGGCAGGGATGTGGCTGCTGTGTCCCGGGCGTGGCGTGGCTGGGGGATGTGTCACCTGCATCACAGTGGGGTCCCTGGGTGGATGTGTCACCTGTGTCACCTGCAGCCCAGTGAGGTCCTCCAGTGGATGTGTCACCTGCATCCTAGAATGAACCTTGAGTGGATGTGTCACCTGCAGCCCACTGAGGTCCCTGGGTGGATGTGCCACCTGCATCCTGGCATGGTCCATGGTTAGTTGTGTCACCTGCATCCCGGTGAATTCCCTGGGTGGCTGTGTCACCTGGATCCCAATTCTCTAGGTGGCTGTGTCACCCTGACCCCACAGTGTCCCCTGGGTGTTTCCCACCCCAGGACTGTCCCCAGCGGATTGTCCCTCCCGCCCTGCTGAGGCTGCACAGAGCTCCAGGGAAGCCCTGCATGCCCTGGAACCCCAAACCCACCAACCCCCGGAGCTCTCCTGCTGCAAACACCTCCTCCCTGAGCTCAATCCCACATCCTGCAACCCTCAGCCTCAGCGTGGCCTCAGCCAGGCCATCCCACCAGCTCTGTTTCCCAGGACAAACCCAGGTGGGACAAACCAGAGTCCCCAGGGAGGACAACCAAACCCCTCTGAGCACCTCGGGATCCCTGTGAGGTGAGGCAGAGCTCGCTGGGAGCAGGGGAGGCTCAGCACAGCTCTGTCCCCACCTGCAGAGCCGTGGCAGGGTATGGCCCTCTGGAAGTGTGTGCCATGGAAATGTGCACATTTCCTAAAAGCAATATGGAACAGCTAAATATACTGCTCACAAATCTGTTTACACTAATAATGGCTGGGAGCCTGCCATCCATATGACTGCACGGAACCATTGATTCAACAGCAATTCACTGAAAATTCCTTGCGGGAGGAAGGAACTCACGGCGGGTTTTATTCCATTTTTTTTTCCCCTTGTTTTTTTCTTTTTCCTGCTGGTTGGGAAAGGGGAAACAGGGGATGCCACGGCTGGGTTGGCAGCAGCTCTGCCCATCCCTCTGCCCCTTCTCCCTCTCCACATCCACCGGGATTGGGACACTCCACCAACCAGGATTTCCCAGCCCGGCTCCAAGCACTAGAGCTGCCTCCAGGGCTAAATGAACACAATATTTACCCATTTCCCACCAAACGGACGGGTCCGAGGCAGCATTTTGGCGCCGCTCTCGCTTCCATTTTCAAAAAAAGGGAAAAAAAAAAGAGGGGGAAAAAAAAACCCCTCCGGAATTGGCAGCTCGCTGCGTATTAATGGAAATGCTGCAGACTTGGCTCTCGCTCACCTCCCCAACATAATGTTAAATGGCAGCAAGACAGTATAGCAGTCATTTACATATGGTGCTTATAGACGCCAAACTTATTAACACAATAAAACTGCTGCACAAGGAGCTTTCCTGCCTATTTTTCTCCTGGAGAATGTCAGTGTTGGAAGCACCTAGCCGCCTCGTATGGAAACACCCGGGGCTGCCTTTCATATGGCACCGGCAAAATAAATAGATGACTCAGCCAGGGGGCTCTCCGACCACTCCCGGGGGGAAGAGCCAGGGGGTTGGTGGATTTGGAGGTTTGGGGGTGGGGGAGATCACCAGAATCCACCAGAATTCATCAACATCCATCAGAATCAACCAGAATCCACCAGAACCCACCAGAATCCACCACAAACCACTAGAACCCACCAGAATCCACCAGAATCCACCACAAACCACTAGAATCCACCAGAATCCTTCAGAATCAATCAGAACCCACCAGAATCCATCAAAATCCACAAGAATCCTCCAGAATCCATCAGAATCCTCCAGACGCCATCAGAATCCAGCAGAACCCATCAGAATCCACCAGATTTACCAGAATCCTCCAGAATCAACCAGAACTCATCAGAATCCACCAGAACTGACCAGAACCCACCAGAACCCATCAGAATCCAGCAGCAACCCTTGGAAAAACACATTTCCTGCCTGGTTGGGATGGGGCAGCTCCACCCCAGGATTGGCTTTAAACCCCACCCTGCTCCAAAGTGTTCCCAAGGTGTCCCCAAAGCTGGAAGGGACACCCTGGGTGATTCCTGCATTGATTTTTCTGGGTTTCACAACCCAGGTGATTCCACAGAATGGAACTCCCAACTTGGAAGTTCTCCACATGGGAAAGGAGGTGGGAAAGCAGGGAAATACCCAGGGCTTTGGGAAGTTTGGTGTCTGTAAGTGACGTTTGTAGGTGGCTGGTGCAGTGTCCTGATGGCATTTAATGGCATTTTGGGGAGGTGAGGGCAGCCAGCCTCTCCCCCTCAGGAGCTATTGTGAGGTGACACCAGACAGCCCTGCAGGGAGGTCTGTGGTGGGACATTAACTGGGACACCAATCGTCACCCCAAAAGCACCAGGGAGCTCTGGCTGACCCCAAACCCAATGTCAGTGGGATAAATCCCCCAAAACAGCTCCGGGAATCAGCGTTGGAGCATGGAGCTTCTCTGAGGAGATTGAAAGGATCAGGGATGAGGGAGGTGTTGTCACCCAGCCAGGGCATGGCAGTGTCACACAGCCACCACTGCTGCCACCCCTGGGACAATTTGGGGTTTGGGGTCTGGATTGGATCCCTCAGTGTGGAGATTCCAAGGATCCCAGGAGCCCAGGGAGTGCCATGTCCCCTGTCTGCCACCCATGGCAGGTGATGCCACCCCTGGAGCCAAGTGTGCTGCCAGTCCCTGTGGCACCAGGGCTGCTGTCCCTGCTGGGTCACTAGTGCTGCCCCAAATCCCGGTGTTCCAGAGCCTTCCATGGCCCGCTGGGGGACAGCCAGCTCAGCCCAGCCTGGCAGGGGACTGGGGTCAGGGAAAGGTCCCCAGATGCCCAACCTCTGCACAGCACTTTATACTAATGGGGTTTGGATGGCCTTCCCAAAATCCCTGTCCTGTGTCACCTTGCTGGGCAGCAGTGACCAGAGCACTCCCTGTCCTGTGTCACCTTGCTGGGCAGAGGTGACCAGAGCACTCCCTGTCCTGTGTCACCTTGCTGGGCAGGAGTGACTGCAGCATTCCCTGTCCTGTGTCACCTTGCTGGGCAGCAGTGACCAGAGCATTCCCTGTCCTGTGTCACCTTGCTGGGCAGAGGTGACCGCAGCATTCCCTGTCCCAAGGACAGCCTGGGCCACCAAGGGCAGCCTGGGCCACCAAGGGCTGAGGCTGTCACCATTCCTGGAGAGGCTTTTCCAGGGCCATGGGCACCTGCAGAATCACCTGGAGGTGTTTCCAGGCTGGAGATGATCCACCAGGACCTGGATGTTCAATGTCTACAAGGATCTGGGAGTTAAATCCTGTTTGCTCTGTGCGCTCAGAATTGCTGTTTCCCAACATGTGGCTGCAGCCACCAAAGCCACAGCTGTGTCCCCACCAAGGGGATGTCCTACCCTGAGTGTGCCCAAAGCCCAGGCAGCACCTGGCACAGCAGATCCACCACAGCTGGGCAGGGTTTGGACAGGGAAGGGTGGGGAAAGCCCATGGAAAACCACTGAGAGCCCTGTGGAGGTGAGTGGGAACCCAGCAGCCTCTGTCCCTGCTGGAACGGCCTCTCCAGCCCAGAACTGAGGGATAAATTATAACAACCTATGAATTATCACTATCCATCAATCCATCCATCCATCCAAACATCCAAACATCCTTCTATTGATCCATCCATCCATCAGGCACAGGGTGGGATTGCTGGTGTGTCCTGTGCAGGGCCAGGAGCTGGAATGGGTGATCCTTGTGAGTTCTTTCCAACTCAGGATATTCTGATTATGTGATTCTGTGATCCATCCATCCCTCTATCCCTTCATCCATCCATCCATCCATCCATCCATCCATCCATCCATCCATCCATCCATCCACTCCCTCCATCCCTCCATCCCTCCATCCATCCATCCATCCATCCATCCATCCCTGATGCTCCAGGTGACAAAACCACCTTAAAAAGGGACACCCAGGGAGGTGACAGCAATAACCCGCTGGAACCCACCAGCTGGTTCAGGGACGATTTATTCCAATCCAGAATACTCCCGAACCAAGTAAAATTCAAAATAAACCAAAATAAAAGACGAGAAAGCAGGCGAGCGACCTCCTTACCCTCCCAGCCCTAAATGCAGCCCCATTTCCCCTGGGAAGAGCAGGTGGGAGGGCCGAGGAGGAAGCGATTCGGCACTTCGGTCAACTTTTACCGCGGGTCGAGCCTTGCCTTGCCCGCGGCCACGCTCCGGCCCGGGGCTGCATTTGCTCAGGCTGTCCTTTGATGCTGGGCCGCGGCGTTACCGATTAACGAGGGGACAGCACCTGCCGGGCCGCGGGGACACCGGCGACACCTCCCTGCTGCGGGGCCAGGCGCGGGCAGGGCTGTGGGGCTGCGGCGAGGCTGGATGTGGGCACAGGGTGGTCCCACACACCCCAGAAATGCCCCTTTGCCCCCACCCACCCCAGCGCTTGCTGCCTGCCCTGTCCCCTTTCCCTCTCTTCCCTCCCCTTTCGTCTTCTCCCTGCCGAATGCCCCCGGTTGGATTTTACAGACACTAGACCCCCTTTTCCCCCTCTTTTCCCCTCTTTTTCCCCCTTTTCGCCCCCTTTCTCCCCCTGTCCCGGTGCAGCCCCCCCGCCCTTCCCCTGCCGGCCCTCGGCTGCTCTCGCACGGTCTGCAGCTCTGCCGTTAGAAAGGAAAACGCCTTTTCTGCCCTTCCCGGAGCTCCTCCCGGCCACAGTCCAGCAGGATCCCTGCTCCCCTCTCCTGGGAATTCCGAGGGTAAAGTTTTCTCTCCTGATGAACCAGAGGCACCTCGAGCCGGAGCAAACCCCCCGCTCGGTCTGGGGTTATTCCCGGAAGGGATAAAAATCCCGTTTCAATTGTCCTGCAGGCCTGGGAGCAGAGGGGGAAAAGAAATTTAACGATCAGTTTGGGTTCTCCACCGGTTTTGGGTTAGCAGCTCCAGGGTTGCCTTCGGAGCATCCGAGCAGCCTCGCCTGGACACGGAGCCGGGATGGAAAACCGCCGGGGAGAGCTGGGGGAAAAGAAAAAATCAGATTAAAGGTTTCTAAATTCCCGAGAGGGCGATTTACCCCCAAAGCAAAGCTGCTCCCTCCCAAAACCATGTTCCAGCGGAGGCAGGGCGCCGAGGGGAGCTGCCGCCGGCGGGGATCCCGCGGGAAGCAGCCGCAGCTCGGCCGCCTTGCCTTTCCTTTCCCGTTTTCCCCCCGCAGAAGATGCCGAAAACGAGGGAGATCCGCACGAAACGAAATCCCAGCCCCGCTCCGCGCTCCGGGGCCGCGGATCCCGCAGCGCCAGCTCCGCACCCGCGGCTGCCGCAGGGCAGGGCTGGAGGGGCAGCAGCTCCCCCCGCCGGCCCCGGGGGCAGGGAGAAGGTGGAGAAAGAAAGAGGAAAAAAAGAAATTCAGTGGAATTCAATTGGATTAAATTGATTGAGACGAAATCCCACAAGCGGTCCGGAGCCGGGCAGAGTTTCCGTGCTGAGGCGAGCTGTTCCCGGATCGCCTTCTCCTTCCCCTTCCCGATCCCATCCCTTTCCCTTCCCCTTCCTCATCTCTATCCCTTCCCCTTCCCCTTCTTCCCCATCCCTTCCCATTCCTTCCCCCCGTGGCTGTTCCCAGCTCCGCTCCCGCTGCCCTCTCCTCCAGCTCTCTCACCCAACTCCTCTTCTTTCTTTCCATTTTTCATATTAAAAAAAAAAAACAAAAACCAACCAAAAAACAAAAAAAAGAAAAAAGAAAAAAAATTAAAATCTATTTATAAAATATTTTTAATGTCGATTATTTTCTCCTCTCTCTCTCTCTCGTGGAAATGAAAATAAAATACAAATACGCTTTGCCGACGCTCTGGCTCCATTTTTAGGCTTTCACTTCTCTGGGATTTCGCGTAACGTTTCCTTTCCTCCCCCCATCCTCCTTCCCGCAGCCTCCTGCGGGATCGTGGCCGCGCAGAGCCCGCGGGCGCGCAGCAGCGCTCTCCTCTCCGCGGGGGAAGCATCCCGCGAGGAGTATTTCGATCCAGCCAAGTGGAAAATAGACTTTCAACCCGCTTTGTGCGGGAGGGGAGGGCTGGCCGCCTCCGCGGGCCAACAAAACTCCGAGCACAGCCAAACTGCGGAGTGAACTCGGGAGCGGCCCGCGCAGGGCTGCGCGTCCGCGGATCCTCCGCGCCGGGGCGGAACGGCAGAAATCGCCACTTACTGGGAGCTTTTACCATTTATTTTTGTTTTTAATTCCCAGCGCGGGATCGGAGCCGCGGGAAGAGCTTCGGTCCGGGGGAAAGCGCTGCTTCTGGAAGGAAGGGGTTACGCGGAGGGGAGCGGAGATTGCGCGGGAGGGAGGAGCGGCTGGGGAGACTTCACCTGTCCGAGCCCGCGGAGTTCCGCCCCGGGGAGGTCTGGTTTGTTTATTTCAATCGCGGGAGAGGAAAAAAAAAAAAAGAAAAGAAAAGAAAAAAGAAAGGGGGAAAAAAGAAAACCAAAAGGAGAAGAAGAAAAAAAAGAATTTTAAAAGATTCTTTAATTTTTTTTTTTTTTTTTTTTTTAAAGACTGAGGGAAAGCCCCCCGCAGCCGGAGCCCCTCTGCCACAGCTCCGCGGCGCGCCTGCGGGATCAGCTCCAGTCCAGTTTTTCGGGCGCTCTCTGCGTCCCTTTGCCTCCTCTGCCTCCCCTTCCTCCCCTGCCTGCCCCGTGTCCCCTTCCTGCCCCATCTCCCCCTGTGTCCCCTCTCTCTCCTTGTCCTCCCCTGCCTGTCTCTACCTCCCCCAACCTCCCTTTGCCTCCTCGGACCTTTCCTGGCTGCCCTTGTCCTCCCCTGGCTTCCTCTCGCCTCTCCTGCCCGTCCTTACCCTCCTCTACCTCCTGCCGCCCGTTCTGTCCTCCCATCCCATCGATCCCATCCCACTGACCCCATCCCATCCCATTATCCCAACCCATCCCATCCCATTATCCCGTCCCGTCCCGTCCGTGCCTCCCCATGCCATGCCGGCCCAGCCTCCCCGCGGGGCTCAGGTGAGCTGAGGCCGCCCCTCGCCGCCCCGCCAGGTACCGCCCGTATTTGTAGGGCCGCCCGGGGCTCGGGGCCGCGTGGGCGCCCGCGGGTGGGCGGCGGGCGGGGGCGGAGGGAGGGCGGGAGGGAGGGAGGCAGCGCGGAGAGGAGCGGAGCGGAGCGCGGGGTCCGCGTGTGAGCGCCGTGCCCAGGGGGAGGTTTCTCGCACGCACACACACACACACACCCGCACCGCACACACGCGCGCTCCCGCACCACCGGCCCGCTCCGGCCCCCCCCGCTCCCGGCTCGCACCATGTTCCAGCCGTCCGCCAAGCGCTGCTTCACCATCGAGTCCCTGGTGGGCAAGGACACCCCCCTGGGCCCCGAGGACCCCCCGCGCCCCGCCGCCCTCGCCTACCCCGGCCCCGCCGCCGCCGCCGACGCCGCCGCCTTCGCGCCCGGCTTCCAGGGAGCCGCCGGCCGGGCCCTGTACGGCAGCGCCGAGCTCGTCTTCCCCGAGGCCGTGGGGCACCCGGCGCTGCCCGTCGGGCCCCCCAGCTGGGGGGCTCGGCCCTGCCGCACCCGCACCCCTTCTTCGGGCCGCAGCACCGCGACCCGCTCAACTTTTACCCCTGGGTGCTGCGGAACCGCTTCTTCGGCCACCGCTTCCAAGGTGAGCGGGGCCGCGGGGGGCGAGGGCTGCCGGGGCCGCGGGGCTCCTTCCCCGGGGGGCACGGGGGGCCCGGGGGGCACGACCTGTTGCTGCCGTGCCCGGGAGCGCGGCCGGGGCCCGGGGAGCGCCACAGCGGGGCCGCTGCTCCGAGCAGCCCGGTGCTTCTGCACTGCCGGTGCCTCCGGACTCCCGGTGCCTGTGCATGCCCGGCGGTTCCGAACAGCACCCGGTGGTTCTAAACAACACCCGGTGCCTCTGAACAACACCCGGTGCCTCTGAACAGCACCCGGTGCCGCTGAACAACACCCGGTGCCGCTGAACACCCGGTGCCCGTGCTCGCCCGGTGCCACCGCCTTGGCACCCCCGGGCACCGGGGCAGAGTTCCCGGCCGAGCATCGCGGCGCTCCCGGGGACAGGACCGGAGCCGCAGCCGCGTCCGTGCGCAGCCGAGCCGGGAATTTGGTTTTCTGCTTCCCGGGAACGAAGGGAAGGATTTCGGTGCGGTGGATCTCGGCTGCGCAGCGAGATGTTGTTTGGTTCTGTAGATTTCTTCTCCATTCATTTTCTTCTCTTTATTTCTTTCTTTTCTTTCTCTCCTTCTCTTTTTTTCTTCACTTTCTCTTTTTGCTTCTTTCGTTCTTTCCTTCCGTTCTTTCCTTTCCTTATTTCTCTTAATTTTCTGATTCTGTCTTTATTTCTTTTATTTGTATTTTCTTTCTCTCCCTTTCTTACTATCCTCTTTCTTTGCCTTTTCCTCTCTTTATTTGCGTCCTTTTCTTTCCTATTTTCACTCTGGTTTTTTGGCCTGGATTTTTTTTTCTCCCCCTCTTTTTTCGCCTTTCCTTTTCCCCTCCACCGCCGTCCCCTCCGTCCCGCCGGGATGCCGGGGGGTCCCGCGGCCCGGATTAGTTTTATCTGCTCGGCACCAACCCCTCGCTTGTCTCCGGGGCTCCGCCGGGGATTGCGGTGGCTGCCGGCGGCGCCCGGGGGCATCAGGCAGACCCCTCGGGCCCCGGGAGCAGCTCCGGCCGGGGCTTGCCGGGGCTCCCGGTGCCCCACAGCCCCCGGGCCCTGCCCGCCGCGCCGTCCCTCTGTGCTGCCTGCTCTCTCCGCCTTTCGTGTTCTTTTTCTTGCCTTGCTTTCGTTTCTTTCTACCTTGTTTTGCTCGCTTGCTTTACGCCTTTCCTTCTCTCGTTCGTTGTTTTTTGCCTCTTTCCTTCTTTCCTCGCTTTCCCACTTTCCTTCTCTTTCTTTCCTTCTTTTCTTGCTTTCCCACTTTCTCTTTCTCTTTCCTTCCCCTCCCCTTTCACTTTCTTTTCCTTCTTGTTTTTCTTTCTCTTTCCTTCTTTTCCTTCTGTCTTGCTTTCCCACTTTTCTTCCCTCTTTCTTCCCTCGTCCCCTTCTCTCTTTCTTTCTCCCCTCCACTTTTTTCTTAGTTATCATTTTCTATTTTTTCCCATCACTTTCTCAGTCTTTCTGCTATTTTATATTTTCTTTTTCTCTCTGTCTGAGTTTCTCTCTGCCTCCCACCCTCTCTCTCTGTTTCTCCCCTCTTCCTGCCGCTCTCCCCGTCCATCCCTTCTCCCTCTCTTGCCTTCTCTCTCCTTGCCGAGTGTCCAACCCCACCGCGGGACCGCGAGAGGGACGTTGGGGGACAAATACCGCAATTTTGGGGTGGGAAAAACACCCGAGACCCCGCAGCTCCCCTCCCGGTGAGGAGTTCACCCCAACACCGCCCTGCCCGGGGAGCTGGGGGTGACCTGAGCTGTGTTTTGTGCCCGCAGGGAGCGAGGTGTCCCAGGAGAGCCTCCTGCTGCACGGCCCCTTCGCCCGCAAGCCCAAGCGCATCCGCACGGCCTTTTCCCCCTCGCAGCTGCTGCGCCTGGAGAGAGCCTTCGAGAAGAACCACTACGTGGTGGGCGCCGAGCGCAAGCAGCTGGCCAGCAGCCTCAGCCTCTCCGAGACACAGGTAGTGTCACCTGCCCTGCCCGCCTGTCCCGCCGTGTCCCCGAAATCCGCATTCCCGGGATGGGCAGCTCCGAACAGCCCCGAACCCGCGCTGGGCTGTAGAATCCCAGCTGGATTGCCCCAGAACCTCACCATGCGGGGTTCCTGGGCTCCTCGGGGTGCGTTTGGGGTTTTTGGCGTGGCAGAGTTGGGGTGTCGCGGTGGCTGTGGCCGGTTTGGGGCTGGGAATGCAGCTCTGGCATCATCCCGCTCTCCAGAGCCGCTTGCTGCTGTTGTTTCTCGCTTGCTTGGGGTGTTTTTACTGGGAAAAAAATCTAACTGGGTTTAAAAATCCAGTTAGAAAAGGAGCAGCAGGCTGAACCCTTCCCTGGGAAGGTGGAAATCCGTGGCTCGGCTGAGCAGCTCTGGGTCTGTGCGCCAACAGCCGGAAATCAGGATGGGTGTGGAGACGGTGCTGCCGAAGGGTTTGGAGGAGATTTCTGGGATCAGAACAGACATTTCACAGGGATTGAGATGGAACGAGACCCAGGAGAAGCACAAGGATGAAAGGGGAAGTGCGCGGTGTTGGGGGAAATGAGGGAATTGGGGCTGAGCATCTCTGTGTGTCCGGATGAGCGGCTGTTCCCAAACGCTCCAGGGGAAGGAGCGCTAATTCCCGGGATATTCACTGACGGAGGGGATGGAGAAAGTTTTCCCCAAATTTTAGTGAGGCAGCTAGGCCTATATTCTGAATTAATTCAATTTTCATGTTTTAATTGACTTGGGAAATAAAGCTGGAGCCGTGGGTGTTCCCAGTGCCCGCCTGGCTCATCCTCGCCCGGGCTCTGCCAAACAAAACCTCCAGACGCAGCCCTGGCAGCAGGAAATTGCCGGGAAGGAAATGTCAGCGGCACGGGAACAGCGGGAAGGAGCAGGTGTGGATGTTGGGGAGGACAGGCTGAACCCCGAAAACGCGGAGGGTGTGTGAATCCCGAGGGGGATGCTGTCCCGACCCTCGCTGGGCACGGCGCTGACACCCAGCTCGGGGCCGGGATGGAGAAAAAAGGCAAAAAACAGATCAAAACCCAAAGGTCAAAGAACAACCAGGAACTTGTCTGGGCGGAAAGGGCAGCTGTGGGATGCCCGAGGGGGAGCTCAGCCATTCCCCGGCCTTTTCCAGCGTTGCCTAAATGCAGCAATGCGATTTATTGGGGAAACGCGGCGGCATCCGAACCCAAATCCTGCAGGAGACTCAGGAGCGGAAAGAGGCCTGGTAGATATTTTTAATTTGAATTTTTTTGGTGTATGTGCCGCAGCCTATTTGGTAGCCTGGTGTTTCCATGTTTTTGGGGAGCTGCTGCTGCTGGCAGGGAGCAAACTGGGGAGACAACGGGAGGAGGCTGAAGGGCCGGGAAAGGCTCCTGTATCCATCCGGGAATGGCCATCCGGCAGCAGGGAAGGCTTTTTCCCTTCTGTTTTGTGCCTTTGGAAAAATAATATATTTTTTTAAATCTTGTTTTAATTACCTGGAGGGAAATAATCCCAATGGACAATCCGGGATACGGGCTGGGCGTGAAGGTGTTGGGGTTGGAGGAGTGGTGGTTGTGCCAAAAGCAGGATATTATCACTATTATTATTATTATCATTAATACATTCAGTGGTAAATCCTGCATGGAATCAAATTTCCATGGGAAACCAGCGCCCCTTGTCCCTGACACATCCTCGGTGTGACAGCGGCTGACACAGGTGTGTTTCCACCTGGGCCACACACCCAGCCCCATGGTTTGGGCTGTTCTATGCTTTTTTCAAGGATTTAATAATCCCAGGCGGTGTTTCAGGCTGTGGCTGTGCCTGGCCCTATTTCCCAGCTGCTTTTCCCCCGGAAAGGGAGTTCTGCCCCTCGGGCTGTGCCAGCTCCGGGTCCCCCAGCCGGGGAGCAACACCTGGAGCAGCCCAGGGGAAGTGAGAAGGGTTCAGATCCTGCCCAGCATCAGGAAATGCCTTGGGTATGGGGTGGGGAGATGGTGCAGGTGTTTAACCCCTTCCCGGCCTTTGTCCTAGCAAGGAGCAGCGTTAGTTTGGGATAGGATCGGAACAACAGCGGGGAACAGCGAAGTAAAAGGGAACAAAAAGCATCTCCTGGTTCTGACAAAAATCCAGGTGCTCAGGAAGTGGGATGAGGGTGGAGCAGGGGCAGGGAGGGCTCTGCAGGGAATGTGGGACAGTCTGGGCAAGTGGAGCTGTCCTTGGGGTTTGGGTGTGATGGGGGACACGGGGGTGTGACCCGGGTGGCATTGAGCTGGGTGTATGGTGGGGGTCTGGGCAGGGTGGTGGCACTGGGATCAGCAGGAATTCCAGGCACTGAGGTGCTCCAGGGTCGGTGTGTGCCAGGCTGGGATCTGGGATCTGCTCGGAATGGGATGAGCTGGGGGCACTGTCTGTGTCCTGCTGGGTTGGATATGTCACTGCCATGCCTGTCACCGGTAGCACCAGGTCACCTCAGCTCCCGTGGGAGCTCCCTGGGCTGGGAAATCTCTTGCCTGGATTCCTCTGGCATGAGGGAGCTCAGACCTCCCAGCAGAGCAGCTCCACCCCGGGCAGCTCAGGGCCAAACCCCACTCGGGGTCTCAAATCTGCATTCCCAAGGCAAAGGCCTCTCCCTGGCTCCTGCCAGAGGGAAGTTTGGGATGGTTATGGGGTCCCCGTGTATCCCAGTGTCCCCTCCTGGCTCTGGGATGGTTATGGGGTCATCATATATCCCACTGTCTCCTTCTGGTTTTGGGGTGATTATGGAGTCACTGTGTATCCCAGTGTCCCCTCCTGCCTTTGGGATGGTTATGGGGTCACCGTGCATCCCGGTGTCCCCTCCTGGCTTTGGGGTGATTATGGGGTCACCGTGTATCCCAGTGTCCCCTCCTGGAGCTGTTCCTGCAGGGATGGAGCAGCCCTGGCCGGGGGCTCAGGGCTGGCCGAGCACCGCAGCCGCTCCGTAATTAATAATTAATAATTAACGGAGTGAATGCCTGGGAAGCACGGGAGGAGAAAGATGCCCAGATAGAGCTGGAGAGCAGCTGCAGTGCAGAGCCCAGGGCTGGCAGTTGTCCCCTTGCCCCCAAGAACTGTCCCCAAGAACAAACCCACGAAAGTTTTGGGGTATTTTTAGAAGCCAAGTCCCAGCTGCTGCATCCACAGCAGGCCAGGCGAAGGTGCAGCGTTGGCACTGGGGGTGGTGGCACTTTGGTGACAGCCTGGCACACGCGGTGTCACCCTGTGGCAGGGGGCAGCGCTGGTCCCTCTGTGTCACCCTCCAGAGCCATCCCAGCGCTCTCAGCTCTGGGTCATTGCCCGGGGAAGCTCCGCACGGAGCCACCGGATTTTAATTGTCCCCAGCCTGGTGGTGGCAGTGTCACCTTCGGGCCAGGGCTGATTGTCCGGGTGCCACCGCGTTCCCGGAGCAGAGCGGGATGTCCCGGTGGCCCTCAGGGCACTGCACAGGTGGGAACGTGCAGGGAAAACCACGGATGGAGCTGTATGGAGACAGGATGGGGATGCAGGAGCCACCCAGGGACCTGCGGCAGGAGGTGACCCTGGGGACAGAGCCAGCCCGGGAATGGCGGGCTGGGACTTCGGGATGTCACGGCGGCTGCTGCACGAGCAGCCGGCACGAGGAGGGTTAACGGGGGAGGATTTGGGAGAGGATCAAACCCCGCGCTCGGGTTTGGAGCAATTCCTCCGGCACGGGGTGCAGCTTAGCCCCAGCGCCCACTGCGAGCCCCTCGCGCTGTTCCCATCGCTGGGATGAGGGATCGGCGGCTTTTCCAGCCTGGAAAAGTCCTCATTCCCACAGCTGGAACAGCTGGAAAATCCCTGGGATCCTCATCCCGCAGGAGCCGAGCAGAGCCGCTGAACTCGCCCTGCCTCACTCGAGCGGCTTAATCGCTTCATGCCTTGGTTTCCCTGCCGTAATTCAGGGATAATCAACCTCCCCGCTCCCAGAGGGCCGCGAGCTTTAATTAAAGTTTGCAAAGTGCTCTGCGGTGCCTGAATGAAAGGCGCCAGCTCGGCATTGTTCCGGGAATGCCCCAAAGGTAGGAAAGCAAATGGGATGTGTCCCGAGCGGGGTCAGGACACATCCTGGTGCCACACGGAGCTGTTCCCAGAGCCGGGACAGCCTCGGAGTCAGGGCTGGGAATGCCGGGATGAGATGGGAATGCCGGCCCGGGAGGTGGGAATGCCGGCCCGTGCCGCCCCGGGAAGGCTCCGGAGCAGGGAGCAAGCGGTGCCTGTAGTTAGCGCTGAAGGAGAGTGGGGAAAGGGCCGATGGTCCCGGCAGCGAGCAGTGCCAGCGGCTGCAGGATCCGGAGCAACTGCAGCGGGAAAAGCCTCAGCCTGGGCTGTGCTGGGCTGTGCTGGGCTGGGCTGGGCTGGGCCGGGCTGGGCTGGGCTGGGCTGGGCTGGGCTGGGCTGGCAGCGACGGCCGAGCAGCGGCACCTAGTGCTGCGGGCCTGGGAGCCAGGCAGGAGCCGCGTCCCGCCTGTGGCATCCTCCTCCCGCCTGTGGCATTCTCATCCCTCCTGCAGCATCCCACCCCACCCCCTGCCATCCCTCATCCCACATCCCTGCCTGAAGCACCCAGCCCTGCTGTCGAGGGCATCCCAAGTGCAGCATCCCTCTCCATGCCAGCTGAAGCATCCTGCATCCCTTCCTGCATCCCTTCCTGCATCCCTTCCTGAATCCCATTCTGCATCCCATTCTGCATCCCATCCTGCATCCCTTCCTGCACCACTGCCTGCAGCCTCCTGCCCCCTGCCTCTGGCACCCCTGACTGCCCCGCTGCCCATGGGGCATCCCAAGGTGCCCCCTGTGCCTGTCCTGCCATGCCCACCCCACAGCCCAGCCCCTGCTCCCCGTGCTGGGATCGAGGACTGGGGGGCTGGCTCAGGATTCCTGGGGCCTCGGGCGGGTGAGGAGGGTGATGTCCCCAAGGATGGAGACCCCACTGGCTCTCGGGGCTCGTGGGACAGTGTTTGGCACCATCGCAGTGGAAAAGATCTGCTGAAAGTGAAATGTGGTCTATTAATGATCGATAATTGTAATTACAGCCCTGGCTGGAGGTGTGGGGATGGCTCTGAGTGCCACCCCAGTGGTCACTGCAGCCGGTGGCATCCCGGCACTGGTGACATTGGGAACAGGGCTGGGTTTGGCTGCTCCCTGAGCCCAGCTCAGGGTGACAGGCTCCGGGTCACCGTGGGTCCCCTGTGCTGCTGTCCCACGTCTGAGGTGTCACCGAGTGTCCTTCACCCCCTGGGATTTGCAGCTGAGCAGGGCTGGGAGGTGACAGCAACCCCATTTGTCCCCTGTGGGAAACTGAGGCCGGGCAGGGCGGCTGTGGGACACTCCTGGAGGGACAGGGGACAGCGAGGGACAGTTCTGCCTCTCTCCGCGGCAAACCAAACCTCCCGCCTGGCTGCAGCACCGTGCCAGGACCCCAAAAAACCCGATCTCCGTGTGTTGCAGGTGAAAGTGTGGTTCCAGAACAGGCGGACGAAATACAAACGGCAGAAGCTGGAGGAGGAAGGGCCCGACTCGGACCAGAAGAAGAAAGGCTCTCACCACATCAACCGATGGCGCCTCGCCACCAAGCAGTCGAGCGGAGAAGACATCGACGTCACCTCCAACGACTAAGGCAGGGACAGGCTCGTGGTGCTGCCACCATGGCGAGGAGCCCGGGGCAGGAAGGAGGGACACGGGCGGCGGCACCCACCGGACTGTAGGGATGTCGCCCGAGCCGCCGCCGCCGCCTTTCCTCGGGGATCGTCCCCTGTCCCCCCCGGCGCCCGGGGCGTCCCTCGGAGGGGCTTTTCGGGAAGCTGCCGCCGCCGAGCCGAGGAGGAAGAGGAGGCTGCCAGGGCGCATCCTCCCCGGCGCTGGAGTCCGTGCGATCCGACCGACGCGTCCTACCAGAAGCTCAACGTTCCGACCCCTTCTTCATCTGCCTTTTGGTTATCATTTTCCACTTTTTTTCCCCCTCCATCCCCTCCCTGGTTTTCTCCGTCGGTTCACTGTCTGGGTTTTTTTATGCCGATTTAATTTATTGTTCCTTTCCGTGCCCGAGTGCGTGCGTCCCCCGGCGTAGGTAGCAGCTGTAGTGAGTGTTCCTGCGTGGAAATAAAAGGCAAAACGTGCTGGAAACGCGTCTGGTCACCCGCGGGGGACACGAGGGGACCTTCTGGTGGTGGGGACAGCGGTGTCCTGGTGGGATGGGGACTGGGAGGGCTGAGAGCCGTGGGACAAGCCGAGTTGGGTGCTCCCGTTGTGGTGGTGAGGATGGAGGCGTCCTGGGGGTCCCTGGGTGTGACACGTACGTGGGGTGTCCCCTGCAGGTCCCACAGGTGTGACAGGTCTGTGGGGTGTCCCTCGGGGTATCCCTGGGTGTGACAGGTATGTGAGACATCCCTGGGAGTCCCACAGGTGACACAGGTCTGTGGGGTGTCCTTGGGGGTGTCCTGGGTGTGTCTCTGGGGGTCCCAGAGGTGTGACAGGTATGCGGGGTGTCCCGAAGGGTTCCACAGGTGACACAGGTAGGCAGGGTGTCCCTCGGGTTGTCCCACAGGTGTGACAGATCTGTGTGGTGTCCCCGGGGGTGTCCCTGCAGGTCCCACAGGTGTGACAGGTACGTGGGATGTCCCTGAGGGTGTCCTGGGGGTGTCCCTGGATGTCCCCCGGGGATCCCACAGCTGTGACAGATCTGCAGGATGTCCCCGAGGGTCCCACAGGTGACACAGCTATATGGGATGTCCCCGGGGGTCCCAGAGGTGTGACACTGGTGTGACAGGTCCGTGGGGTGTCCCCCGGGGTCCCACAGGTGACACAGGTCTGTGACAGCTCCAGGTCAGCAGCTCCACACCTGCACAGGGATTGAATATCAGGAGAGTTCCAAACAGCTCCATTTCCCCACAGATCCCTCAGGAATATCCTTGCAGGGAGAACCCCCCAGGTGCTTCCCAGGTTTTCCTGGAATTTGGGAAAAATACATACCATAATTTTATATATATATATATAATTATATCTATAATTTTATGACATATATATGTATATATTAAAAATTCTATATAAAATATTCCATATACACATATATATACATGAATAAACACAGACATATAAATGCATATATAATGTGTATATTGCATTTTATAATTGATATTTTATATAGATTATATATTTTAGTAGTATGCACACAATATATGCATATATTTGTGTAGGTAATATGCATATATGAAATATAGGTCGTGTGTTATAGTGTGTGTATTATATATAATGATATCTAATTACATATTTTAAAATATATCAATTTGCTTGTATATTTTATTATATGTACTAGATGATAATTATATATATTATGCCTATAACTGTGCATAATTTATATTATAGCATTATACATAATCTGTAATTCTTTATGTCTAATTATACACAGACACACAAAATTAATAATTTCTGCCGTTGGGGAAGCCACATCCCCACATTCCAGGGAAAATCCCCATAAAACCAACCCACAATAACCTTGTCCTTCGCCAAGACCTTTAAATCCCACCATCCCCACGGGAATTCCCCAGGGAGCTGGGAGCACAGCCAGTGTTTAACCTCTTTTATTCCAACAGATCCCAGTGTTACACCAAGAGCCACGTGACTACGGAGAGGGTTCAAAAGCTGGAGCCGTGGGGGATCCTGGGGTGCCCCTGGGGTGTCCCAAGGATGTCCCAGGGGTGTCCAGGGGATCCTGGAAGTGTCTGGAAGATGGCTGGAGCTGGCATTCCCGAGGGATTTTCCATCCAGGTGTGCTCAGATCCAAGGAGGAGATGCCAGGTGTGGAATTAGCCATAAAACCGGGAAAAAGCCCCAAGTGGTGTTTGCTAAAGGGACACACTGGAATTGGGACAGCCACCTCCACCTGGACTCCACATCCCATCTCAGAATGCTCCTGAAGCATCCCAGGGGAGCTGATGTGTTCCCTAAACCTTTGCCCACCCTTTGGGGTCTCACACACCCTGGGATCCTCCGAGGGCAATTCCAGGCTCTGGCTCTCCATCCCAGCCCTCCCAGAGGAGGTGACACCACATCTCTTGGCCCTGTGGCATTGGCAGGGATCTCCCAGCATCTCCTGTCCCAGGCCAGGTGACCCCACAGGCCACGGGGACCTCCTGCCCACCTGCCAGGACCTGGGGACACCCCGGGATGGGGAGCAGGAAAGGGAGCAACAAGGAGAAAGGGAAGGAGCCGAGCCGTGCCCGAGCTGAGAGGTTTGGGACACGGGTGACACCACCCTGGCTGTCCCCTGGCTGTCCCCCCAGCCAGCTCAGGGAGCAGCCAACACCCCATCCTCCAGGAGGGACTCAAAACTCCTCACCAGCACCTTTTGCCGCAACCCGGTCCTCATTATTTCTTAATTAACATAGCCAAGAAATCAATTAGCCGCACCATTTCTAATTAAATACTCCGGGAGACGATCATCTCATTATGATTCTCCGCCGAGGTGAACGCCTCGATGTGAGCGGCGGCTCGGCGCTCCCCAAACTTCCCCAATTACAGGAAATCGGCAACGCAAGCGGTCAGGGCTGTTCTGCAAACCCAAAGCTCCATTCTGTGCACGAGGAGAGCCGAGGAGATTAATTAGCGATGGAGTGAGTGTGCAGGATGTTGTCATTGGTGCAGCGCGGAGCCTTTGCTGGCAGCGCTCGCTGTCCTGATCACCAGAGCTAACGTGTCACCGTTCTCAGATCCATGATCCCAGCTCCAGAGCAGGGTTATCCCAGTCCTCTCCAGCATTCCCACCACCTGGGCACAACCAGGAGCAGCCAGGGCTGGGACCGATCCAGGAGGGAGCCCAACCTTGACAGTGAAACACTCTTTGAAGATCCAGAAGGATCTTTGTGACAATCTCTGAAGATCCAGAAGGGTCAGGTTTGGGTCTGCTGAGCTTTTCTGCTGCTCGGAGAGGAAATTCAATTCCAACACTCATTGGGATGTTGGGATCACATCTGTTGGGTTCAGCTGGGGACATCCTGAGCTTGGTGTCACCATGCTGGGCTGCCCAAGGACTCTTGGTAGCCCAAGGGTTTGGGACCACAGGCCACCACGAGGTGCTCCTCACACAAACCCCTTGTCCTGCTCGTCACCAGGCTGGGGACAGCGAGGGGAAGGGCAGCAGAGAGGGGCCTGCAGCATCCTGATTATTTTGGGGTTTTGGGAGATGTGGGGACAAGCCCTGGGGTCTCCAGCCCTGTGACATCACTGAAGGCAGGGTCACCTCCCCACCCCAGAGCTGTGGATGTCCCTTGGAGCACCCTGGTCTGGTGGGAGACACCCTGCAGGGGTTTGGAATTGGATGAGCTTTATAATCCCTCCCAACCCAAACCATTCCATGCTTCCAGAGGAGCCTGGAGAAGGGAGCTGAGCCCAGGCCATGGTGGCTCTGCCCAGATCCCAGCTTTGGGTGGGGCCACCGCATTTTGAGTGGCATTGGGACAAAATTTGGGAAAATTTTGGAAATTGGGAGCAACCACTGCTGCCGAGCTGCCAGAAGCTCCTGGAGGTAACGGGGAATGTCTGACTCAGGCCTGGGATGTTTTTATTCCTGGGCACAAACCCCGCCGAGCTGACTGAGTCCCATTTTGCTGCCACACAAAGCCAAACAAGTCTGACGGGGTTTGTGCGGGCAGACGACAAATCCAGACTCATTTAGGGCCTGTGATTGTCACTTGTTTGACGGAGCAGCTGCCTTTGAGCCGAGCCACGATCACAGCACAGCTCCTCTGACATCCCCCAAGCTGGTCCTCAGCAGGATCAGACCCTCTGGATTCCCTGGAGCTGCCTGGTTTAATAAATCCTGAGTCTCTCCTCCAAACTGATTTAGACCCTATTGATAATCGCTGGGTTAACGTGATCAGCACCCATTGCTAATTAACGAGCTCTGCAGGTGACGTGTGCAGGGAAAGCATCCACACTGCTCCCATCACGGGGAAAATTGGGACTTGGCTCCTTCCTGAGGCAGAACTTGATCAATCCCTCTTTTTCTTGGGTGTCTCCTAAAGAAACCCAGGCCTTGCATCCTCTGGAAATTCCTCTCTCCAGCCAGCAGGTACCCACAGCTCACACACACCAAAACCCTCCATCTGACAAACCCAAATCCCTGCTCCCTCCTCGCTCCACCTCTCCGGAATCTCCCGGCAAAGCGCAGCCTCCATCCCTTCCTCCTTCCCCCTCCTGGGAACAAAAGCCTGGGATGAAGGAGCTCTGCAGCAGAACAGCTCTGACAGCACCCAAAGCCACCAAAAAGGGGGAAGGATGCACCCAGACAGGCAGCAGAGCCAGGAGGCTTCTCCTGTCAACACAAGAGGCTGTTTCTGTCTCAGCCCCAGCAGGAGGAAGGCAGCAAGTTGTGCCTCGTGCAGCACAATCCCTTTGGCTCTGCGGAGCCCTGGTGGGAATCTGGGGCTCAGAGGAGCTTCTCCCTGCTCCCCGTGCTCCCCTGGATGTGTGTGCAGGGGGCTGCTGCACCCACAGCGATCCCAGCCCCTCACAGGCCCTGGAAATGCCAATTCCAGGCTCATCCTGGCTGCCTCTCTCAGCCTGGCCATTTCCACTGCCCCCTGCTCCGGGGGACTGTCCCATCCCTGCTCCCCTCCCTGGGCAAAACCCGCTGCTGCCAGCAGGGCAGGTGGCCAGGAAAGTGTCCCCAGGACAGCTGTCACCTCCCTGCAGCCCCCCCCAGATCCCACCCCGAGTGCTTCACATCCTCTGGAATGTACATTCATCTCATCTAGTGCATTAAAGGAACTCGGCTGGGCCAAATCCAGCTGTCCTGGCCCTGGGGGAAATCCAGAATAGCCCTAGCAGTGAACTGGACCCACTCTGGGTTTCCAGCAGTGTTTGGGACCAGGAGCTGTCTCAGAACAGCAGCTGTGAAGAGCCTGGAGTTCAGCCCCTCCTTCCCCTTTTGCTGATGTGTAAATCCACGACAGTGATTCCTTTTGTGCAATTATTCCTGATTTACACCAGCACAGGGCAGACTCCACACGGGGGCTCAGGCCTCCCAGCTCCAGGCATTGCAATAAATCCACCAAATACATTCTATGTCAGTGGTGATTTGGTTTTCCCTTTCCCCCCACCCTCCCCAACCCCACAATGAATTGGCATTTGAAGGGTGACAGCCTGTGGCACTCCCAGCACCACCGTGGCTCCATCCCCACACCGATCCCACAGGCACATCCTGCCTTTGGAATGCTCTGCTGGTGGCCATGGTCCCAACAGACCTGAGGGAGTCACTCAGGGCTGAATTTGGGGTGTGAGACACCAGAAAGCCAAATTGTGGTCCCAAACCCAGGGGAGGGCAGGACTTGGGGTGAAGTGCGGGGGCAACTTGCCTGATCCCCTTTAATGACCCCACAGTGGAGCCATTGCAGGGACAGACAGACAGACAGACAGATGTCCCCAGAGGGGAGTGTCCCCTCTGAAGGTGCAATGTCACAGCCACCAGCCCAGCACACCTGCCAGGACCTGCCTTTGGGTCCTCAGCTGCACCAGCACAAGGCCTTGGACAGAGCTGGCTGTGCTGGGTGGAAGGGTTGGAAAAACGGAGGAGAGAAGAGGAAGAGAAAGAAGAGGAAGAAAGGGAAGAAGGGGAAGAAGAGAAGTGAGGAGGGGAAGAAGAGAAGTGAGGAGGAGAAGGAGAGAAGGAGAAGGAGAAGGAGAAGGAGAAGGAGAAGGAGAAGGAGAAGGAGAAGGAGAAGGAGAAGGAGAAGGAGAAGGAGAAGGAGAAGGAGAAGGAGAAGGAGAAGGAGGAAGGGGAGAGAGGAGCGGAAGGGGAATGGAAGAGAAGAGGAAGAGAAGAGAAGAGAAGAGAAGAGAAGAGAAGAGAAGAGAAGAGAAGAGAAGAGAAGAGAAGAGAAGAGAAGAGAAGAGAAGAGAAGAGAAGAGGAGAATTCCAGTTAGAGCCTCCTCATCCAACCACCTGAGCAGCTGACTGACCCAAACTTCACCCCCATGCTGTCCTTAGACAGCAGCTCAGCAAAGCGTGGCACAGCCAAGCACCCCAGATCAGCAACACCACAGCCAGAGGGACTGCCTTGGCTGACCCAAACCCCCGTGGCTGTGCAAAGGGAAAGAGCAGCTCCAGCACCACTTCTGCTCCAAGACTCCACATGTGGACACCTTGGCTTTCCAGGACCTCGGAATCCAGGCAAAAGCCCTTGTGGAATTGTGGGTGGTGGGATCCAGGGACAGCCAGTCTTGCAGTGAAGGGCAGGGTGGCACCAGGAGCATCTGCAGGAGGAGGAGGAGGGATGGAGGAAGGCTCAGCCCTTCGCTGGGCACAGGACATGGGAACTCCTCTTCAGCGCACGGCTGCTGCAGTGGGATGGGCAGCAAATCAATCCAGGGCACTTCCCAATCACCTGATCAATCAATCCATGCACCCCTTGGCCTCTACAGAGTTAGTGTCGTGCAGCATCAGTGTGGAGACTGAATTCCCACGGAAAACAAGATTTGCTAGGTGATGTCTACGTCGTGCAGTCAGCTCTGACCACGCCAGCTCGCCCTGGAACACCCTCCATGCAGTGCTAGTAATTCTGAGTTTTGTCAGCTAGTTCTAAAGTGTTTCAATGTGATTTCATTTGTTGCAGTTGCTGCTCCTGTCGCTACGTTAGAACTTGGAATATTAATCTTTTAGAGTGGTGTGAGGTGTCAGTTCTGTGCAGGTGTTAGTCCAGCCCCGGCTTGCCGGGAGCAATTCCTACCACTGAGCTCTACGATTTGATCTTCTCATTGTTTGCTTTCTCCCAGGCAGGGTCTGAAGTTTCCCCTCTTCCCTCCCCAGACCTTCTGGGCTGAGCTGATCCTCTTCCACCTACAAGCCTTTGTTGTACACCACGGTCTTGCTGCTGGTGGCCATGGCGATCTCCGGCTCCAGCTGGGACGTCTCGATCTGCGGAGGCAAAGAGGAGCAGAATCAGACCAGGAGCTCCCCGGATCGATCAATTATCGTGGGGAAGGAGGAGATGTGAATAACTCCACGTCAATCACGCCTCAGCCGCGGTGTTTCGCGTGCTCTGCTCCTCTGCAGGCTGCAGCCCCCCTGATTTGGATGGGTTTGCAGCACACGGAATTCGGCACGTTCGCTGCCTGGCAGCGCTCAATGAATTATAGAGTGTCTGAGGCTCCAACGCATCCCACCCATCCCGCTTTTCCAGAGACATCCCTGCCTTTCCCTGCAGCCAGGATGCTCAGAGGGCCCAACTGGACCTAGCAAAACCAAGGGTTGAGCAGTGCCACGAGAAAACAGCCTCGTCCTTCTCCATCCTCCCAGCCAAACCCTTCTCCATCTCCAAGAAATCTCCATCCCTTTCCTAATTTTTCCCCTTCACCATCTCCTCCCAGAGCTCCCCCTTGCTCTGAAATCACTTGGAATCTTTGCCTCTGCAGGAGGGATCCGTGGTGCTCCCACGAAGATCCCGGGATGGGACACCTCAGAAAACCTGGAATTTTCACAATCCTATACATTGAACCCACACTGGTGCTGACACAATGCGAGGAACCCACGTTAAAAATCGAAATGCTTTTGAAAATGTTTAACCTAGTTAGACAAATTAGCAAAAATTTGTGCAAAACAATTTAGGTATTTAAAATATTCAATGTTTTTAAAAACTGGAAAAACTGTTCTTAGCTTTCAGCTGCAAAAACCCAACAAAATATAACATCAAAGCAATCTTAACATGAGGTGCAACATAACCCTTCAGCAAAGCTGTTAAACAGCTACTGAAGCATCATGGGAAATAGCACTTCATTTATTCAAATGCACATATGTCAGGTTTTTGCACCATATGTCATTCCAAGCTATTTACAGTAATAATTAAATCTTAATCAACGTTTAACCTCTGTAAAATGTTTGAAGGGATCTAATCACCCTTCAGACTGCACTAATGAAGGAGAAATATATAAACATAAAAAGAAAATGATGCATAGATAGCACACCAGAAAGAACAGTAATTGCAAAATTGTATTTCTTTTAAATATAATCAGCAAATTATGTA
This sequence comes from Entomyzon cyanotis, assembly GCA_024500445.1. Lineage (NCBI taxonomy): Eukaryota > Metazoa > Chordata > Aves > Passeriformes > Meliphagidae > Entomyzon > Entomyzon cyanotis. The sequence goes on along the minus strand of JAKEPQ010000146.1, from coordinate 746,642 downwards.
AAGTAAAGCCAACGAGTATTTTAAGTGAAGACATCTTGGGTGTCAGAGGTGTGATCAGCTAATTTTGTACTGCTATCCATAACAGATGTAGCATATTTTCTTTTAGTGCCATTATTAGCAACTTCACCATTCCTTTCAGTGCTGCAGCACAAAGTGAAGCATTGTGCCGGGAGAGCACCGGCAAAGGTGCAGGAGATCCGGATCCGCCGGATCCCTCCGGAGGGAGGATTAACTCCGCTCTGCCTGCCTCTGACGCAGCTTTTCTTCCCGTTCTCTGGGGGTTTTTCTGCCAGGGACACACAGAAATGCGCCGAGGTTTTGGGGCTGGGGGGTTCAACCACCAGGGGGAAAATATCCAGGTGGGGTGGGGAGCAGCCAGCCTGGGGGGGATTAAGGAATGCCTGGATGTGGCACTGGTGCCAAGGTGGGGTTGGTCACAGGTTGGACTCAATGAGCTCAGAGGGCTTTTCCAACCTCACTGATCCTGGGATTCTGTCCTTCCAAATGACCTGGAATTGGGTGGTTCAGCGCTGACCATCCACAGTAAGGCTTGGGAAAACAGGGCAACTCAAACCCAACCTGCTTTCTGGAAGTCTCCACAGAAATCTAACAGATAAACCCCACAATCCCATCCTCTGCAACAGGGTGGAGAGCTGTGATCTCCAAGAAAAGTCCTATCTGCTCTGGTGGACCCCAAATCAATGTCCTGCAAGCCCTGAGGGGATGCTGAGGATGGGATGAGCCAAGCCTGGAAGCAGAAATTCCACGGATTGGTGGTGGGATGTGCGTGTGCACGAGGCTGGGGAAGGGAGGGAAGGAAGGAGCAGTGTTTTGTTCACTCTCTTGGGACACAATTCAAGAAGCAGTGAGCACGATCCAAGCTGAACAGCAGGAAGAGTATCCTGGTGGGAAGAGCAAAATCTCGCAGCCGACGGCTCGGGGAAGGTGTGGGGTGTCTGTGGTGGGAAGTTTGCAGCACAAATTACAGGGAACCCAGCAAGAATAGTTTAGGCAGAGCTGAGGTTGTCTTGGTGGAAGGAAGAGATGAGATAATTGTTTGTAGATCCTTCCAGCTTCCATGCCCTGGTCCAGGAGGGAAATAATTCCTTTCCCTATGTGGGGGATGAGCTCTTCACCATGGCAAGGCTGTGCAGGAAAGTCTGAGGTGGGTTTAGGAAGGATGGGATGGAGGTGGGAGAGTTCTGAGATTATGGTGACTGAGTAGGATTTGGGAATTCGTGCCCAAGGTGGAAGTGCTCAAAACCCACGGGGATGTGGCACTTGGGGACACGGGGCAGTGGTGGCCTTGGCTGTGCTGGGGGAATGGTTTAACTTGATGGACTCTGAGGGCTTTTCCAACCTCAGTGATTCCATGATTCCTACTCAGGATGGACATAGGGTCAGGGATCCTCTGACACATCCAGCCACAGGCATGGTTTGGAGCTGTGTGACACCAAACTCAGCCCAGGCCCTTCCCAAAACCCAAACTGGGGGTGATTGGTTGCACTGGGGTCACCTCTGCAGGATTGCTCTGGCTGACTTTAACCAAGCAGGTATTAAAAGCTGCTCTGGAGCCTCAGGAGCTCCAAGGCTGTGTCTGCACCATGGAGAAATGTACAGGAAACTGGGAAAGCTGTTCAGAAATCCACCTGGAGGAACCTGCTCCTCCCTCTGGGAAATCAGGTGGGGAAGAACAGGGACATGGGTGGTGACAGTAAATCACAACCCCACTGTGCACCAGTCCAGATTTTGACTGCTTTGGTAATTTTATTTTGTTGTTGTTAAGTGTAATTTCACCCATTTTGGTGCAGAACAGTTCTGTTCCAGCTGTCCAGAACCCTGGACCTGCTCAGCCAACCTTCCACTGGCCATGGAATTGAGACAGATGTGAAGAACACAGCTCCTTGTCAAGTCTTTGGTGTCTCAACTCACTAGAAGACCCCAGTCGTGGTCCTGGCCATGCTGGGAACCCCTCTGTGAAGGAGCAGCTGCCTTGGAGGTGAGGAGCAGATTCTACCCTGTGGGGACCACACTGATGGACCTGTCCCACTGTCCCACAGTGACTTTGTCCCTTCAAACCACGTGCCCACCATGGTTCTGGGGTGGAATCGTGTCCATCCTCCATGCCAGGGCAAAGCCTGGATCCCCTTCCTGGCTTTGGGACGATGGCATTGGGGTATCACCAGGAAATGGCATCCAGCAGTGAATCCAGGAGGATCTCCTGGAGAAGAATCTCCTCCTGGAGAAGTCCAGGAGGGACAAAAGCTCTGAGGGATCTGTGGTGTGAAAGGATCATTCCCAGACAGTTCTACAAGGTGGCTGTTTGGGGCAAAACCCCAGGATTTTGGGCTGATGGCTGCACTGACTGCTTGGTATCCAACATGGGAAATGCTCTAATGAGACCACGGCAGAAGGGGGAATTCCTCCAACACCCCGTGAGGCTACTGAAAGCTTTGCTATAAATTTGGGGAGTTCCTCAGTGGGGACACAACCAGGGTGCACCTCTGCCTCCTCTGGCATTGACCACAGCCCATGGCAGCACCCGGGAGCAGCTGAAGCTCCTTTCCCTCCAGCAGAGAGCCAAGAACATGAGGGAAAAAGGGGGAAAACCCCAAAACTTTGCACCCTGACCTTATTAAACACCTGCTGATGGCCCAGCATCCCTCAGGTGACTCAGGCTGATGACAGCAATGACAACCCTGGCACACCCAACCCGAGGAGATCCATCCCGGGGAACAAAGCCGGGAATCGCCACCCGGATCCCCACGGCTCTCCAGCTCTCTTCCCCCCATCCCTGCCTTGCAGTGGAAGCCTCTCTCCTCTCATCAGCTCCGACAAGGCTAATTGGGGTGATAAAGAACTGGCTCCGAGTGCTGGCGTGGGCTGGAGGAACAAATGGCGCGGTGGTCACAGCTGGTGCTGCGGAGCCGGCGCGGGAGCGGCGCGGGGGAGCTCCGGGCACCCCAAATCCGCCACTCGGGCCCTGCTGGGAGCGAGCTGGGGGGGTTGTGTGTGTTTTGCATGGCTGCTGACACGGGTGTAACGTGCAGGCGCGGCCGGTGAGGCAGCAGCAGGCAGAAAGCAGATGCTTTTTGTTTGGGGTTGATACTCATTTCTATCCCAGCTCGGGAAAAGGTGTAGAAAGGAATGTGCTCCGGAGAGTGCAGGGAGAGAGATAGGTCTAGGCTCGCTGCCAGGGATCCTGGAACGATATGGAAGGCAGCTAGGGGAGACAGGAGCAGATGGATTTGGCATACAGCTCATCACTCAGCCAAAAAAAAAAAGGAGGGGGGGAGAAGAAGGCAGAAAGCAGCCAATTTTGGGAGGGGGAGGGTCATGGGGACTGACGGATCTGCTCCAGGGCTGGGGGAAGGGAGGACCAGGATGGTCACCGCGGCTGCTGTGGCTGCCAGCGGGGAGAGGCGGTGGTGGCTCGTTTGGAGCCTGGGCAGGAGATCCTGGCACTGCCAGCAGCTCTCTGCCATCTCCTGCTGGGCCTGTGGTCATCGGGGCAAAGCCGAGGGCAGCAGCAGGCTCTCTCAGCCCTCGGGAAGCTCAGCCAGGTGGGAGAAGGATTATGGAATGATGGAATCCTTGAGGTTAGAAAGGACCTCTGAGATCATAAAGTCCAACCATCCCCAGCACTGCCCAGGCCACCACTGCCTCATGTCCCCAAGTGCCACATCCACAGGGCTCTGAAATCCCTCCAGCCATGGGGACTCCACCAGGGCTGGACAGTCCTTGCCAGCAGGAATTTCCCCAAAATCCACCCTGAGCCTCCTTTGCTCTAGGCTCAGCTCCTTTCCCAGCTCCCTCAGCCTCTCCTGGTGCTCCAGACCCTCCCCAGCTCTGTTCCCTTCCCTGGACACCTCCAGCCCCTCAGGGTCTCTCTTGTCATGAAGGTTCCACCCATCTGCAACCCTCCAGTCCATTGGGACCTTCCCAGTTGTCCAGGAGTGCTGATCACTGATGGAAGGATCTCAGTGAGTCCTTCCACAGCTCTCCCAGCATCCTTGGATGGATCCATCCTGCCCCATGGATTTGGGTGTGTCTGGGTGGCATTGCAGGTCACTGACCCCCTTGGGTTATGGGGCTTGGAGCAGCTGGCTGAGTGGAAGATGCCCATGGAAGATGTCCATGGAAGGTGTCCATGGAAGGTGTCCCTGTCTTGTAGGACAGGGGAGAAATGAGAGGATTTTTAAGGTCCCTTCCAACCCAAACCATTCCATGATTCCAAGATTCTGATCTTGAACTGACAGGAGATTTTTTTTTGCCGTGGATGCCTTGACTACCAGCATCCACCTCCCTTCTACCTTCCCAGAACACCTTCTTCAGACAATAAAAATGGAGGAAAGTTGGAATATTTGGATGTTCCTGAATATTTGGTTGTTCTGGAATATTTGGCTGTTCTGGCTTTTGAGGATTTTCCATTTCAGGAGACTTTTTGTTTGCCAGGGATGTTCCTGCTTAAATGGGAACACCTGACTGCCCTGAAGGAGAGCAGATTTCGGGATTTATGGGGCAACTGTGGGACTGCAACTTCCTCACTTCACTGGACTGGGCAGTGCTGGGTTCATGGTTGGCCTCAATGATTTTAAAGGTCTTTTCCAACCTAATTGTGTGATTCCATAGTCAAGGGGTGGGAATTTTTAACCTCAGCCTTGGGAGTTGTGAATTACCACAGCACAGCTTCTCTGAGGACAGAATATTAAGCCAAAACCTCAACGTTTAACCAGGTGGGAAGAAGGGAAATGTGGGATTTGTGGCAGGAGCAGATCCACTTTGGCTGGGAGTGACCCCATTCCCATCCCTATCCCCATCCCCATCCCCATTCCCATTCCCATTCCCATTCAATCCATTCCCATTCCCATTCCCATTCCCACCCCCATTCCCATTCCCAGCCTGTCCCAGGGCACCTCCCAGTCCCCACAGTGACCTTCTGGAGCCTCCAGGTGACATCAGTGACATCTGACAGGGAGAAGGAACTTCTTTTGCTCTTGTTTGGAATCTTACGGACCCCGAGCCTTTATTTGGGGTTTTTGGTGGGTTTGGGGAACACTGAGCCCACAGGGCTCTCAGACCCTCAACACTTCCAGCTTTATAAAAACTGGAAGGTCAACCCCCAACCTTCAACTCATCACCAAGCTGTGAGTTTGAGCCTGAAAAATCTGAAAAATACAGAAGCCTCAAGTACTAAACCAAACCCACCAACAACCCCAGATAAAGGCTTTGAAACAGTAACATTTCAAACAGCAAGATCAAAAATAGTTCCCTTTGCAGGAGCTGAGCTGCCTTTTCCCCTCTGCTCGGGAGAAGGTTTGCTCAGGGTGGGTTCAGGGTGGGTTGGCTGCCCATGGAGTAAATCCTTTTACCTTAATTAGTTTGCCACACTAAATTCATTTCCACAGCAGTCCAGGGAGCTCCTAGGCTGGGACAGGGACAGGAGGAGCTGTGCTGTGACCTCAGGAGAGGGACAAAGAAACTTCTACCTGGTTTCCAGGAAGAACCCTCACATTGCGGGATGAAGGTTTTTTTGGGAACATCCAAGCCAATGGATTGGTGGAAAAGTCATCAGCCCGCTTCAAATATGGCCTTGAGAACTCCCCAGAACTGCAGAGTTTAGTTATGATCACTGATCCCTGCGGGAATGAAAAGCATCCACAAAGAGACTCAGAGCTTCTCCTCTCTTAGAAGAAAAAAAAAATCCTATTTTTGAATGTGGACATTATGAAAAAGTTTCCTTTTGGATGAAAATGAGCTCTTAAGTCCATTCAAGCAGGAATTCCTCAAGCAGTCCTGCCAAGGAAGAAAGAATTTGTTGCTGTTTGCTGAAGACATTGACACCCCTGCAATTCTCCTGCTATTTGGGGGAAGAGCATGGTGGAAAACAGGGATTTAGGGATGCCCTTGGTGCTTGAAGGATACTGAACAAATTCCTCAAGATCCCAACCTCCTGCACATTTCCTTCCCTCACAGACCACCAGCCTCACAGGCTGCTGGAGCCACACGATTTCCAAAGCAATTACAGATAATTATATACGTGAGATGTGATTAATAAGGCATTCTCAGCCCTAAGCAGGCAAGTCTGGACAACTGATCGCCTTCCTTTATATGCTGCACCTCCTGGAGTAGCCAGAGTTGTTTCAGGTGAGCCAAAATGAGTCCAAATGCACCAGAAAGGAAAATCCAACCCTGTGTGATGAGAGGGGGAAGGCAGAAAACAGCCCAGGAAGGTCTGGGGGTGAACCAAATAAAGAGGATTTTGACCAGGAGCAGTTGGACTTGATGATATTAGAAGTATTTTCTGATATTAATGATTCCTGTGCAGGACCAGGAGTTGGACTCGATCCTCATGGATCATTCATCATTCCAACCCAGGATATTCCACAATTCTCAGAAAGCAGGCTGAGTTTTTCGGGTGGGCTGGCAGAAGAGGAAAAAAGACTTGGCTTTCAGGGCCAGAATAAAGCAGCAAAGCCAAGGAGGCACCGGAGGAGCCAGGAATGGCCAGGGCAGGGCAGGAATCCTTGGGGGAAGTGCTGGGGAGGAGCCCCTCTGTTTACAGTAGGTGCTGCTGAAAGGTGTCTCGAAGAAAGACAGCAATTAACAGGCCGGCAAAAAAATGGCTTCTTTCCACAAAGAGCCTTTTAAGTCTGTTTTTGGAGCCCCTCGAAGGGTTAATGTTTAGCTGTTTATCCGGAGTTGTCGGATGTCAGCGCTTTCTTTTGACTCCTAATGGCTTATAGCCATCAGGAGGTGAAGGCTCCTCAAAAGGGTTGGTGTCAGGAATGTTTTTTTATGCCCACCAGCACCCACACACCTGCAGCAGCCTGCAGGATACTTTACATACTTGAACCTGTCTCCCAGGGCCAGGATATAAACATGAAACCGGATCCTAGTGCTGCTGCAGCCCTTGGGCGTTCCTGAGGGGTCCCTGATCCCAGTCCTAAATCCTACTGACCACACTGAGCAGCTCAGCTCAGCCCTGATCCCAATCCTACTGACCACACTGAGCAGCTCAGCTCAGCCCTGATCCCAATCCTAAATCCTACTGACCACACTGAGCAGCTCAGCTCAGCCCTGATCCCAGTCCTAAATCCTACTGACCGTACAGCTCAGCTCAGCCCTGATCCCAGTCCTACAGACCACACAGGGCAGCTCAGCTCAGCTCTGCTCCACACAGCTCTGCTGCTCCACTGGGGTGTTTTTTAGGGCCAAAGGCTGGGAAATGCTCAGCACCTCCATGGGGTGTTTTAGGGCCCCCATGCCTGGGAAATGCTCAGCACCTTTGAGTCCTGAGGTTGCTAAAGGGGAAACAAAGGAGAGCTGCCAGGAGCAGCCATCAAAAAGCAGCTGGGTCACAAATCAAAGCCTCTGGGACAGGGAGGGAAGGGAGAACAAAGGCACAGCCCTCAAGGCCAGCAGGGCTCTGCTCACTCGTGACCTTCCCCAGCCCTGAGATGTCACTGAGCCAAATTATCACCCAAACAGGCTGAGCAGGTGGAGATTTCACTTCCTGAAGTGTTCCAGGGGCTCCTAGCAGTGATGGTGGAGGCCCTGAATGCCAGAGCCTTCCTCTCTCTTCCCCTTCCTCTTCCTCATGCCCCTGGGACCCTGGAAGTGTCCAGGGCCAGGCTGGACAGGGCTTGGAGCAGCCTGGGACAGTGGAAGGTGTCCCTGACCATGGCAGGGGTGGAACCAGGTGAGCTTTAAGGTCTTTTCCAACCCAAACCATTCCAGGATTCCATGATTTTATGACAAAAAGACATTTCTGCACAGAAGAAATGATTGGGATCTCCCAGCTCCAGACCACTGGGAGTGAGCAGGGAAGTGCTTTGATTTTGAGATTTTGAGAAAGAAGTGGAGAAAAAACCCCAAAATATGGAAAGAGGAGATGCCATGATCCAGAAATGTCCTTTGCTTTGCCAAATTGGTTCCTTCTCTCCTGGCCAAGAGGAGTTTCAGCTGTGCTGGGACATGAAAAATCCAAAGGGCACCACAGGGAAGAGCTTCCCAGTGAGTTAGGGAAAGGGGAGGTGGCCCTGGATTAGATGATCCCTGTGGATCACTCATCATTCCAAATCAGGATATTCCACGATTCTCAGAAATCTGCTCACCACCTGTGGGATCACCACCATGGATTTCCCATGGATTTCCCCATGTGGAGCAGGCTGAAGGGAATTCCCACAACATCTTCCCTATCCACCCGCTACATCCCAGGAAGAGAACCTAAAACAGCATCCCATGGTGGGAATGAGGAGTTAGGACACAAAAATGAGAATTTCGGGTTTTTCCTGGCTTGCTGGGGATGGGAATGTCACAGCCATGTAGAGTCTGGAATGTTTGGGATGTGTGGTCTCTGCAGAAACACCAGACTCTGACCTGAAGCTCTCCATCAACTGGTGGCTGCTGCCTGACCACCCTTTTGGGGAAGAATTTTTTCCTAATATCCAACCTAAACCCACCCTGGCACAACTTGAGGCTGTTCCCTCTGGTCCTGATGAGGAACTAAGAGAGCAGAATTGAGCACTTGGTGCTCTGAGCTGCTCTGGGGACCTGAGGAAGATTCATGGCCAAGGCTGGGATTTGACTTAGAGCAGGGAAGGATTTGTCACAGGAAGAGCTGGTGACAAACTGATCTCCAGGCCTTTGATGTCCAGGTGGACAGCAAGGATTCCATCAGAGATCCAAGGATGACAGATGTGTCCTTCACGTGTGACAGTGTCAGACTGGCAGCAAAGCCTGAGGAGATCTTTGCCTCCACAGCTCACCTGAGGCCTGTCTGGAGCAGGGACACCTGAAATGGAGGATTCTCATCCTCTGAGGTCAGAACTCACTCAGGTAAATCCTCTCAACCCAGAGAAATCTCAAAATAAACCTTGACCCCACAACTTGAACACCTGCAGGGCTGCAGCTGTGGGGTGCACAGGAAGCAGGAGATGGCACAGCTCCTGTGGCCAAAGCTTTCCCCTCCAAAGGGAGACTGAGTTTGTCAGGAGCATCCCTGGCAGCACCTCCTGCCTTAGCTGGGATGCCCAGACTGCTCCAGGGAAGGTGGGGACAACTCACTTGTCACAGCTTCCTGCTGCCCTGGGAAGCACAGATGGATTTAGGACTTCTTTGGGACATTATTTCTTATCAAAGCTGGGCTGGCAGCTCCCAGTGAGTTCTGAGCGAGCTCTGTGTGCAGCACTGATTTTGGGGACCCTGCTGTCCCCAAATGCCACCTCCTCTGCCACTTCACCCTTCCAGCCTAGGGCAGGAACAAGTCCATCCTTACTGAGAACACCACACACCTCCTTAAGCACCACCATCCTCCACCCCAAGGCCAAAACAGAGCTCAACACATTCCCAAATCCCACAGATTTTCCCTCAAGCCCTACTTGAACTATGTCACTATTCAGCCACTCAATGTCATGTAAATCCTGGGGTTCTGCTCAATAAATAATTTCATGGGCATTAAAGAAGCCCCTGGGATCACCTCTTCATTCCAAGTTCACAGGGAGAACAGAGATGCTCTTGCCTTAGTCAACAAGAGAAAGGCAAGAAGATAAGGGAGGAGATAAGGGAGGAGACAAGCTGGGTCAGCACTCAGCAGAGGAACCTCAGATGAACCTCTTGAAGCCACGATGGAGCAGGAGGAGACAAACCTCAGAGGCACAGCTTGAATCCTCTGCACTCTTCAAGAGTCACTTCCCACCGAGCTTCCAACCTCCTGCCAGCCCTCCAGGCCCTCGTGCCACCTCTCTGCTGAGAGCAGCTCCTTCCAAGCCCAACCTCCATCCCAAGGCCTCCCAGGAAACCATTCCCCAGCCCCAGAAGCAAAGCAGAACTTCTCACTTCTCCAACATTTTTTTCCCCCATGGCAGCTGGCAAATCCCTTTCCCTGGCTTCTCATCCAACTTGGACAAAATTACTGCAGAGAATCCCTCCTGCTCCCCTCCCCCCTGAGCAAAGCAATCCCAAGGGAGGGATGGTTCCATGGGGACCCCCTGCTGGATTGCATCTGATTTCCCTCCTAAGTATGGAATGGGGAAGCGTCTCGAGGGCTACGGCTGTGACCTCCATACAGCTCTTTTGTCAAGTGCCATTTCATTAAAAAATCAGCCTTTTAACTGTGGACACATTTCAACCTCACCAAATCTGCTAATTATTGACAGTTGGTGAAGAGGAGATTTCACTTGTTCCTCCTGTTAAACTGCATCTAATTAGTAATTACTGGTTCACTGTCATCTTTACTGCAATAATCCCACTGCACATTGGCTCATTAACCTTTTGCTTTTCTAAAGCAGCCTGCCAACAAGATGAAGGCTAAAACAGATTGGAAAACAATAGCTCAGCCTTGGATTTTAGGCTGTTTATTCCCCTTGTCCTGGAGATCCAAAAGGAAGATTATTTTCAAGGGAAGGCTTTGGGCTGAAATCAGCCTCATTCCGGAAGATGCCTCCGAGCAGCACCCAAAAAAAGCCATTTAAACTTCACCCAGGTGAGGGCAGGAGTGCTCAGGTGGCTGAAGGGTTTCTCTGCCATCATCTCCAGCTCCATTTCTCCATTCCTCACCCTCTCCATCCCTCTTTATCCCCACAATCCCACGGGATGACACGAGTTCCTCGTGGAAGCTGCAGCAGGAACCATCCGGAGCAGCAGGGTGGAGAAGCAGTGGAGCAACCCCGTGGCTCTTTCTCCTGCTGCTACACTGAATTTCATTTGCACAAGTCCCATTTTCAGTTTGGAGCTGTCACAGCTGTTTCCATTGGCAGTGCATAGCTGAGTAGGAGTTGTCAGTGGGGATGCTGTAGGATTGGGAGAGGGAAGAGATTCCCCGGGGGGCATGGGAGGCAGTTGGAGGTTGTGGGCTAAATGCATTAACTACATGTTTCTCCTAAACTTAACAGCAGTGAATTACTCAGTGCATATTGATGGCTTTGGGTAGCAGAGTTAACACTATATTGGGATGACAGGAACGTTTCTCCAGCGTGAGTATTCCCAAGGATCCATGGTTTCATGGCTGATACGAGGGGTTTATTTTTATAGCGTTATCTCTGAAGCCATAATATCCAGAAACAAGCTGTGATTCTGGAGCGCCGTTGCAGAAAGCCAAGTGGAATTTCATCCCTCCAAAAGCCAGGGCTTTGCTAGGCTGGATATCAACCCAAGAGAGGCTCAGTCTGCATTAACCTTCCCAGCACGAGGTTGTTCACCTCCAGAATTTCATTTCCCTGACATTGTGTCTGTTTGCAACCAGATCCAAGCTCTGGTTTCACTGGAGTTGTTTTAACACAGGAATAACTAACTCCACAGCAGCTACAGCTGATGTGGCAAGGTGGTTGCATTCATCCAGCAAATGTATTCAACCTGTTGGAAAACTTCAGTGCTGCTGGAAAACCAACAGTGGGTTGGAACCCCTTTAGCAAAGAGGATCAAAGGTGGCCACTCGAGCTCCTGGCCCAAAAAAAACCACTCAATATCAGCCTCTGTGTTTGCTCCCTGACTTTAAAGGGGCTGTGAGTGTGTGATGGAGGGCAGAATTTGGCTCTTCTGGGATTCCCCAATCCAGAATTCCAGTTCCTGTGGCTCAGACCACGATGATATTTTTGGAACAGAACACGTCTCTTACACATTGTTGGTAATTTGCTCCCCGTAGTGCTCAGTACAACAGTGTGGTCCTGTCCTGGGGTGTCCCTGACTGAGGCCCTGGGGACAGCAAAGACATTTCCACCTGCACAGAGATCAGTGTTTAAACACCTCTAAATTCCTTATCTGACAAGATAAATATATGGAATCATTAAAGGTGGAAAAGACCACCAAGGCCATCTAGCCCAACCATTGAAGTTCCTGGTCTGGTGATGAGTGCCCAGCAATTCACAGGTTTTGAGAAACACTCCCTGCAAGGAAACTTGGATTTCCCAGCCCAGGCTGTGAAGAAATGGATCCAGAGATTGTTCCATGTAAATCACTTGCTCTGCTCACTCGAACATACCACAGAAACCTCTGAAGAGATTTTGGAGAATGGGGGAAATGTCCTTTATAAACATTCATAAAATGGGAAAACAGGCTGGAGAAGGGAAGGAGCCAGGGAGAGCTGAGAGCCCCTGGCAGGGCCTAAAGGGGCTCCAGGAGAGCTGCAGAGGGACTGGGGACAAGGCATGGAGGGACAGGAGACAGGGAATGGCTTCCCAGTGGGAAAGGGGAGCTTGGGCTGGGATGTTGGGAATGAGGGATTGCTGGCTGGGAGGGTGGGGAGGGGCTGGGCTGGAATTGCCAGAGCAGCTGTGGTGCCCCTGGATCCCTGCAGTGTCCAAGGGCAGCCTGGATCCACTTGGGACAGTGGGAGGTGTCCCTGAACATGGATGGGGTGGCACTGGATGGGATTTAAGGTCCCTCCAACCCAAACCAGTCTGGGTTTCTCCGACTGATCAGCCCAGGCTGCCTGTGGAACACCTGATCCCATGGCAGGAGCAGATGTGGATCCAGCTGTGCAGGAAGGTCTCCCTGCCGTGCACCAGAGCTGAGCTCCCAATAAGCAAAGAGCTGCACTGGGATCTGTGATGGTTCCTGGATGGTTCCTCCTCCCTGCACAGAGCGTGGGCAGCGCTCGTCATCCTGTCTGATCCCTAATCAGCGCTGATTCATGGTTACCCTGCTGAGAACATCTCAGCTGCCTGCAGAAGGTCACTCCCGCCGCCGCCGGCGCTTCCAGGACTGCCTGGTGCCTGCAATCCCAATATGCTGGGAGGCAAAGCAGACCTGAGTTTTCCTGGTGGGTTAGAATTCATTCAGCTGCTAATATCAGACACTACACAGGAGGAATTATCTGTCACCCAGAAAGTTACAATTCCTGTGGGAGGTGTCCCTGGTCGTGGCATGGAATGAAAGGGTTTTTAGGTCCCTCCCAGCCCAAACTATCAGCCATCAGCTCCAGCTCCATTTCTCCATTCCTCACCCTCTTCATCCCTCTTTATCCCCACAATCCCATGGGATTGATTCCCATCCAGAATTCTGTGATTTTTGGGGAACAGTGGCAATGTCACCTTTGGGGTCAATGAGGTTGGTTGTCCCTGCTGTTGCCTCACCTCCCTGAGTATCCTGAAAGGAGATCTCTGGTGCTGCAGCTGCCTTTCCCAGAAACAGGGAGGGAATTACACCAGGAAAGGTTTGGATTGGATTTAGGATAGAATTGGTCACTGGAAGGAGTGAGACTCCTGGAAAATAGAACAGGAGTGCAGTCCTCATCCCTGGAGGGGTTTCAGAGCCCTGTGGATGTGGCACTTGGGGACATGGTCAGTGCTGGGGAACAGGCGCACTGGATGATCTCAGAGGGCTTTTCCAACCTTAAAAACTCGGATTCTCTGGGAAAGGAACAGAAGGGATGCTCTGTGCCCAAGTCTCCTTCCAAGGGGAAGGCTGGACATGCTCCAGGGATGTACCTTGAGCAGGTGTGAGACCTGGCAGTGCTCCTCAGCCTTTCCCAAGCAAAACCTTGGAGCAGATCTTGGGATCAGAGCAGAGCTGATGGCCAGGGAGCTGAGCTGAGCTCCTGCCAAAGGCACTGCCAAAGGCTGTGGGGATGCACGGGAGAGGCAGGGAAATCACATTGCTCCTGCAGCTGGGACTTGTGCAGCTTCTGACTGGAGTGCTGTGTCTGCTCCTGATGGAAGAGCTCCAAAAGGGATGTTGACTAATTAGAAAAAGTTTAAGGAAGAGCCATATGAATCATTAAAGCTTCAGCAAACATGCCTTTTAGCAAGAGCCTTCGAGATTGAGATAAATTCAGGTTTTCAGAGGGAAGGGACAGTTTTGTCTCAGCCTGAATTCTCAACAGAGAATTCCCAACATGTTTGTCAGTCAGCACACAAGTGTACAGCAAGATTCCCTGGCTGGAAGTCATGGATAAACCCATCCATGACTTCATGAAAAAATATTAGTTAACCCACAGACTGATTTCTGATCAGTTCTCCCAGCTGACACACAAAGAACTGCAGCAAAGGCCTTGTTTGACAGAGGTTGTGTCCCTTTGGGATAGTGACCTTCTCTGGAAATGCACAGATTTACAAACAGGAAAAGCCCCAAACACCAAAATGAATGACTTACAAATAAACCCACCTGAGCAATTTGTTCAGCTAAAGTGATTTCATTGCTCATTCCCCCTTTCCTTGCCTGGTTCTCCTTTGTTCACCCCCCCGGCTGGGTCTTCCCAGGAGATGAAAAAGCAAAAGAACCTCTGGGGAAGAACATCCACCTCAAATGGACAGTCCAGGCTCTTGGCTTCATGGAAAACTTGGATTTCATATTTCAACTCCAAGGAAACACCTCGGGGTGTGATGGGGAAGAGGCCTTCTGTCTTGGTTTGAAAGACAGGTGTCTGCTGAGGAAGGTGGAAACCTCCCTTCCCCTCTTCAAGTGAGCAATACTGAAGCCAACTCCACCCAGGACTGGAGCAGGACCACAGGAATGTGACAATGCTCCAGGAAGACAAAAAGGCCATGATTTGTACCCCCCTGGAGTGACCAGAGCTGCACTGACCTCGGACATCTGCGGGAAGAGGCTGATGGCCAGCGGGAGCGCCAGGCCAAAGGCAGCGAGGCACACGAGGCTTTGGACCGGGAGAACCATCCGGGGACGAGACCTCAGCAGAGAAGTTCTGCAAGGGAAAGGCTTGGTTAGAGAATTCCAGGGACAGGGGACAGCAGGACATTGCTGGAGGGACGCTGGGGACCACCTGGGCCTGCTGATGTCCCTCTCCCTCACTGGGCTGGGGCCCCACAGACAATCATGGAATGGGTTGGGATGGAGAACCTTAAAGATGATCCAATCCCAATCCAACCCCCTGGGACACCTCCCACTCCAAACCCCATCCAGCCTGGCCTGGGACATTCCAACCTCTTTCTGAGCAGATCATCACCACCTTCCCCCCACACAGCCCCAGTGCAGCACTGGGGTGAGGCAGATGAGGTGACCCAGACGAGGTGACCCAGCCAGGTGTCACCTGCAGCAAGGTGGGGCTGAGGTGGGGTGAGCAGGGGAAATCAGGTCCTTCAGAGACCCTGGGAGCTCTGGGAAAGGCACTGGAAAAGGCAATGGAAAAGGCACACAGGGCTTCATTCATGGGGTAATAAAGCCATAAATGTGACAATCCCTTAATTAGTTAAAAATCCAACATCTGCAGTGAGTGGTGAGGATGTTTTAACATTTGCTGTTCCCAGGGGACATTTGTGAGATCAAGGCTTGTTAAGAGCAAACACCTGAAGATACCTGCAAGGTCAAGGACCCAAAAGTGACCCTTCTGATGGAATTAACACCGGAAAACTGGGATAATGCTTGGTTGGCAGAAGCTGGTATATTAAATATATTCCAGGACACAGGACCTCGGGCAGATCATGGATGTTAAGGGGAAAATATAATTCCTGAGGGGTTTACTCTGAGCCATTGATAAGAAGGACCCCTCTCCATTGATAAGAAGGACCCCTCTATTCAACTGGAAAAAATGGGAATATAAACCAATAACCTGACAGTGAGTTTTGTTGGAATAGTTGGGGTGTCTGTGCACGGCCAGGATGATCCCTGTGGATCCAGCTCAGGATATTCCATGATGTCCTAGTGAACACCTTCCCTCTGGGGCTGTAACAGGAGCTGCCCCTGGTCAGGGAAAGTGCCAGACATGACACCAAACCCTGACCATCCTGTGGTGACCTCACTGGGTGACATCAGCCATTCCCAATCCACAGCTCGCCATTCCCAGCTGCCAGCCCTTCCCATCCTCAGCACAGCCACCCCAGGATCCCCTCTGCTCCAAACACACCTGGTGGATCCTTGGGAGAGTGGGAATTCATTCCCTGAGCTGTCTGGGCACACTCCCACTGCTCATCCCTGCTGCAAACCTTCCTCTCCAGGAGCTGGGGGGAGTGGGGAAGGCAAACCCACTGCAGAGCTCTCCCTCCCTCCTCCCCCAGCTCAGCTCCTCACTAATAAGCTCTCGAGACAGAGTTGATCCTATCAATTTGTGCTGTGAAAGTCAAGCTTCTGCTCTCCAATATTGAGCTGCTTTGTGCTGCACAGAGCATGACTGAGTCCCAGATTCTCTCACAAAGCTGCAAGGGCTTTGTCCAAGCAGGAAAGCTGTTACCTTCTCCACTCCTTAACCCATGTCCTGTTCAGGACTGCCATGGACGAGCTGTGATTATCCCTGGGCAGCTCCTGGAGCTGATTTTTCTCCTGCTGAAGCTGCTGTGATCCATGAGAGCTCTTGCTGGGACAATCCCAGCACCAGCATCCTCCAAACCTCCCCGGGGTTCAGTTTAGAGCCAAGGCATGGCTGCTGACACCACCCCTGACACCTTAATTTGGAGCTGCACCCTCGCTAATTACTGCCCTGCTGGGGACCTTTTAATCACCCAAGCAAAACCTCAACCAATTTAAAATGAACCCAAGTCCAGCCCCCAAGGTGTGACTTCCAGGGGTGCTTCCAGCTCAGGCCAGTTCAAATTACAAGGGCCGACCTCCTAATTAGGAAGAGTTACGGCTTGATTTAAAAAGGAGAGCAGACTAATTAACACATGTAGTGCAATGTCTTAATTGGGCTTCAGATTGGAGAATTTGTGTGGTTCAGAATAAATGACTCATAATTAGTCGAGAGGTCCAGTTCTTTTCTGTCCCTGGGATTGCTGCTCCCGACACAGAGCTCGGAGGGATGGGAAGTTAAATATTGCATTTTGTGAGCTGTCAGCTGCGATGCAAATCCCTTTTTTCACCCATTAACCCCCCGCTGGAAGGGAATGACGAGGTGGTTCCGAGGGCTTTAACTGCAGAGGATCAGCGCAGATTGAAAATAAATGAAATTAATATCCATTTGGGGAAGAGGGATTTGGTTTACCATGCTGCCCTGTGTGCTCTGCCCAGGGGTTGGGTCAGGGGTTGGGGAGGTCTGGACCTTCAGAGCCCCCGGACAGCCCAGCTCTGGCATCTCCTGGAGCCTAAAAAATCCCAGGGTGAGCAAGGTTGGGAGAAAGGTCACCCAGTGCAACCTCCCTGCTCCAGCAGGGTCCCCTGGAGCACAGGATTCAGGATTGTGTCCTGATGGCTCTCGAGTATCTCCAGAGATATTAAAAACCCAATTACTGAACATCACCAGAGATGTTCAAAAAGCAGGTGAAGGAGAATCATTTATCCATGAGAGCAAAGCCCATCCTACTCTGCCACAACTCTGCAGAAGTACTGCTGCTGTTTGCCAGGAGTTTTACAGATTTCACCCCACACAGGACAGGAGCAGCTTTGGAATTAAACCCTGGCTCAGCTGAGTCAGCACGGAACTGAAAAGTTTGCACCAAGAGCTCTCACACTGCAAAGCTGCAGGAAGACAAGCGAATCATGGAGTCCTGGAATGGTTGGGCTTGGGAAGGACCTTAAATCCCATTCCACCCCATCCATGGACAGAGACACCTCCCACTGTCCCAGGCTGCTCCAAGCCCCAATGTCCAACCTGCCCTTGGACACTGCAGGGATCCAGGGGCACCACAGCTGCTCTGGCAATTCCAGCCCAGCCCCTCCCCATATTCCCAGCCAGCAATTCCTTTCCAAGATCTAATTCAAGCTTCCTCTCCTTCAGCTCCACACCATCTCCACTTGTTCTTCCCCTCCCTGCTCTTGGGAAAATCCCTCCCCAGCCTTTTGTAAGCTCCCTTTAACATATTTTTTTCTTGTCCCCCATTTTAAAAGCTACATTTTTGGTCTGTGTCATCAGCACAGCTGATCCATGTTCATTATGCCACTTTTGGATGGCAAAGAAAAGGAACTTCGGCAACACTTCACTCTTCCTCTCTTTCTCTCTCTCTTTCTTTCTCTTCCTCTCTTTCTCTCTGTCTCTTCTTCTCTTCCTCTTTCTTTTTTTTCCTCTTGCTCACCTTCATCTCCCTCTCTTTCTCTCTCTCTTTCTTCCTCTTCCTCTTTCTTTTTTCTCTTCCTCTTCTCTTTCTCTTTCTCTTCTTTTCTCTTTCTCTTCTCTCTCTTTCTTTCTCTTCCTCTTCCTCTTCCTCTTCCTCTTCTCTCTTTCTCTTTCTCTTTCTTTCTCTTTCTCTCTCTCTCTCTCTCTCTCTCTTCCTCTTCCTCTCTTTCTCCTCCAGCATTGTTCCTTTACCCCTTCAAACCCCCAATGCCTCTCCCAACTGCAATTTCCCATGGCAAATTTCCCTGGGAAGCCCCTAGCAGAGGCAGGAGCTGCTGGGAATCCTCAGCTGAGCGCTGAGCACACACCTCCGGCAGCAGAGCCCACGGCTGCCGCTTCCCGCGGTGTCCGTAGGTACCAAACACACAGACAGTGCATCTGCTGCACGGAGACAGAGTGTTGGAGCTCTTGTAAATACACCTTCATTCAACTTTCATCACATTGTTCATTAGTGGTTTAAATTTTGCATAATTTGGCAGCTGCCTCTGGCGTTTTTCAGGAGGTGCTGTAATTTATTCCATATGGAAGTCAGGCGCTGCACGAAGAAGGAGTTATCGGGAGCACTGAACCAGGGCTGTATTTGTCAGGGAGGAGGTGTCAGATGCTAAACTAAACATGACAGGAGTGAACCCAAGTCTCCCAGCTGACAGATTCTGTGGGGTTTCTGCGGTGTTTGCTATAAACAGGTTCAGAGGCAGCACAGACACCGCGAGACGCCGGCGCCGCCGCGGGGCACGGGGGATCCCGAGGGATTTTGGGGGATCCCAGACTCTTCAGAACACCCCTGTGATGTGCCAGGGTCGTCTGGGGTCCCCAGAGACCCTGCTGAGACCCTCTGCGAGCCTTTCTCTTTTTCTTTCTCTCTTTCTCTTTCTCTTTCTCTTTCTCTTTCTCTTTCTCTTTCTCTTTCTCTTTCTCTTTCTCTTTCTCTTTCTCTCCTTCTCTCTCTCTCTCTCTCTCTCTTTCTCTTTCTCTTTCTCTTTTTCTCTTTCTCTTTCATCTCTCTTTCTCTTTTCAGAGTCAGGTCTCTCTGCTGTTTTCCCAAGCTTTTCTCACTCATTTTGGGCCATTTTGGGAAATTTGAGCTCTTCCAGCGCCCAGAAGCTCTGCTGTCCCGTCCATCCTCACTCCCAGCTCCAGCCCTGTGCCACTCCAGAGGACACAGCAGCTGCAGAATGAGGGAGCTTGAGGATTTTTGTGCTTGATTGACACCATTAGAGGAGCAGTTTCCGTGTTTACCCTGGAACAGCCCCAGCAGCCAAGGTGTCACTGCTGGCAGCTGCTGAGCCAAACAAACTTCACCCAGGGTGGAGCTGGATGGAGACTCGGGAGGAAAAGCACCTGTGGGAACATCCTGCATGCACTGATGGGAGAATATCTCCAGGAATTCCATGGATATCTGGGCCAGGAGGGCCTCCTGCCTCACCCACAGCTCTGCAGTGATAAATGTGGTTAAGGTGGAGGAAATGCCCTTCCAGCACCACAAACCATGGGCTGAGCGCTGCCCAGACCCCAAGAAAACCCATTTTTCCTGGTGCCACTTGTTTAGCTCAGCCAGAGCAGCTCTGCAATGTTGATCCAGGCTGGGAGCATCCTGACTTTATGGGATTTACAGGAAAACAGCCCCAGGAACTGCTGCAGGAGGATGATTTGGAGATGAAGAACAGCAGAAGTTCTCTTCCACGGATACAATTGCTCTGCTCCCCATTGCTCCCTCAGCTCCTGCCCACTGCCAGCAGCTCCAGCTTTGTCTCTCCCACAGGCACTGCCCAGGCAGCTCCAAGCCCTTCTCCAGTGTCTCCTGACATGCCCAAGCTCTTGGAACCTTCTCAGCCCCTGTCTGTGCTTCAGACCCTCTGAAAGGTCTTCTCTGAGAGGCACAGAGGAGGTTTAGGGATGTAAGAAGAGCTGAGATTCTTCAGTCTCCACTCAGAGATCACCCAGAGTGTCCCCAGCAGACCCTGGGGATGGACTGAGCTTCTCCAGCTCTTGGCCAGACCACAGGAGCTCAAAATTTGGGCTTTGAGCTCAGAGAAGCTGAGGCTGCACTCAGCCCGGGGCTGTCCACACAAGCAGCTGCAGGATGAGCTGCAGCTCTGGGAGAAAACAGCCCAACTTCCCAAATTTCATCCCAACAACCACACAGAGGATTCCCAGAAGTGTCTGAGAAAAGGGAAATAGGATGAAAAGCCCAATTTCTCCCAGTGGATGTTGTCCCCACAGCTCTGTGACACTGAGACACCAAAGAATTCCCACTGCCAGCTCCATCCCAAGCAAGACTCGCCCTCATCTCGCCAAACCCAATCCTTCTCCATATTAAAGTTGCCAGCACAGCTTATTATTTATAAAACTTCCACGAGAATACATCTGCACAAAATAACTGACACCGTGTTCCCTGCGTGGCATATGCAGGCTGAAAATAAACATTGATTCTATATGTTCACTGCTCCAGCAGAGCGGCCAAGCAGCAGGAAATGCATGAAACATGGGGAAAGAATGGGAGCGAGGCAGTGGGAGGGAACATGGAATTACTTGGAGAGCAGAGAAGGAGGCCCTGGGAGTTAAAATACACAGCAGGCAAAGAGACGAGAGGAGCCAAGAGAGCTGAAAAAAATGGCACAAGAGACGAGAGAGGCAGCTGGGGGAGTTAAAACATGCAGATGGAGAGATGGCTGGGAGAGAGGAAAGACCTGGATGCGACAGAGAGACGCGGCCGGGAAGTGGCCACTTAAAATAAACTTTGGGAGCGGTGAGGTGAGAGGGAGGCAGGGAGAGTTCCTGGGATCTGAACCCTGCTGGGAGCAGGGCTGGGGCCTGGAGAGCTGCTGGGATGTGAGCCCTGCTGGGGTCTGGAAGGGTGGGACTTCCACCCAATGAGCACCATCACCCACCTGCTGCAGGATCACACCAGGCAGGGGAATTGTCCTCTCCTTCCCCACATCCCAAATGCAAATCCACTGGAAGAATAATCCCTTCCTTCCCACAATCCCAAATGCAAATCCATTGGAAGAATCATCCCCTCCTTCCCACAATCCCAAACACAAATCCATTGGAGGATCCAGACTGTGACTCCTCATTCCCAGCTCTCCAGCCTCCAAATAATGAGTGACACATCCATCCTTCCCATTTATAGTCCCTGCAGGGATTTCTATAAATAAATAAATGGATAATGCCTGCCTGGCTCTCACCCCCATTACAAACACCCTCCTCAAACTCAAATCCCACTCAATTAAAAAAGTTACACTTTTCCACAAATGCTCCAAAGTTGTTTTGGGTTTTTTTCCCCAAATGAGGTTTCCCCTCTGACTGAACCCTTCAGGAACCAGTTTTAAAGATCTCAGGAACGGGCAGGGATGCTCTCCACACCCTCAGGGTGATTCCCAAACTCCCAGAGATGCCAAACCACACCTCACTCCCCATCCCTGCTGCTTCTCCCTCCCAGCCTTCCAGGAATCCAGGGATTTCTGATGGAAAAGGAAGCAGGCAAAAGCAGAGCCCAGATATTTTTATACCCACGGAGTTTCGTGGCAGTGGGAAGGAAAATTTTCTCTCACAAACGTGAATGAAGGCTTCCAGTTAGTTAAAACAATGATTTTTTTGAGGGTGAGCTCCTGTAAATCCACAGATAAAATCAGGTTTGATAAGGGCTGCGCTGAGCACAGGTGCATTGAGCAAAACCCACAGCAACACAAGGATTTATGATGCCCCCGAGGACAAAGAAATGATTTATTGGATTTATTTTGCTCCGGAGGATGGAGCAAATTTCACCCTCAGTTTTACTTCGCCCCCAGGTGCCAATCCAATTTTGCTGTCAGGTTTATTTAAGCTTGGGGATGCCCCAGGATGGACCCTCAGTGTGTCCTGCTGGAGACAACAATTCCATCATTTAGAGATGAGTATTTTACCCATTTCTCTGCATCTTTTGCACTGGGAGGTTTTTATCTGTGGATAACCCGAACAGCAAAGGTTCTCTGAAACCATGAAATAGCTTTTCCTCTCTCTTGATCATTTCTTTGGATGGTTAAATGGGAACCAGTTAAACCAGTGGGAACAAACACAACCACCTTGGTGCAAAGCCTGAATTTCTACACACAGCTTGGAGTAAACCCTGAGTAAGGAACTCCTGAGTAAATCTTGGTCATTCCCAAGCACATTCCCAGCAGATCCTGCAGGTAAATCATGGTTTATGGGACCTTGTGGGTGACAAAGGGTCTCAGAGCAGGGAAAAGGCTGCAGAGATTTTGTCCAGGAGGAGAATGAGTTGAAAATCAAATGTTTTGCACAAAATTAGAGGGGCTGGAATTCACTCCTCATGGGGATTAGATGGTCTTTAAGGTCTCTTCCCACCCAAACAATTCCATGATAATCTCTGGCTGAACAGCAGCCAAACCCTTTTAATCTCTAATGTTTGCTGAGTGGGGAACTGAAAATCATGGACAGTTTTCCACTGATTCCAGAGAGTTTTGTCTCACACTGACCTTCCACAATGGGTTATTCAAACTGCTGGGGTGTCAGAAATGAATTAAAATAATCACATTAAAATGTTAATGTTTTAACATAAAACATTAACAAGCTGGACGCTGGTCCAAAATGATGGAACGTGGAAATTTAATTAGCAAAAAAAATTAGCAAATAAATATATAAATAAATAAAATAGCTAAAAACTTCCCCCTCCCCTGGCCCAGCACTCACTTCTCCAGCACGGACATGATGATTGGAGGTAGAACCAGTATAGGCATGGGCAGAACCACTCTGGTCAGGGCTGTTTCCAGCAGAGCCTGCAGAGCAAAACCAAACAAACACATGCAGACATCTCCCACATCTCAGGAACAGCTCTGGGGTGTTCTTTGTGGGGATGGAAGGATCAGAAAACACTCCCAGCTCTGCCAACAGGAGCTCAAATCCTACTCAATTAAAAAAGTTACTCTTTTCCACAAATGCTCCAAAGCTGGGGCTTTTTTTCCCCAAAATGAGGTTTCACATTTGGGTCACAAATGCAGCAGAATAAAGAGACACTCAGAGCTCCCTGATTTCCCTTGGTGTGACCAGAGGTGTGCAAATATCCCATATTCCCATCTAAACAGGGCAGGGCTGCCTGGAGGGAGACAGGGAGCTGGAACAGCTGCCTGGGGATGTTGTAGGGGAAATGGTGTAGGGAAAATGTTGTAAGGGAAATGGTGCAGGGGAAATGTTGAGGGGAAATGGTGTAGGGGAAATTCTGTAGGGAAAATGCTATAAGGGAAATGTAGGGGAAATGTTGTAGAGGAAATACCTCACCATGGGCTGAGCAGCAGCTTCAACCCTTCCTCCCCCACCTGAGTTTTGATTTCAGCTCTATCCTGGGGGAAGGCAGCACCTCACTGCTGCTGCAGGAATTGTTTTCAATCCCTGGGGGTTCATTGCAGGGGATTGTGACACTCAGGGCTCTCCTCTCCCAGGAAAACACCCAACCATGGAGCTACAGCTGAACCTCCCCTGGTTTTTCCTTCCTGGCAAGACTCACCAGGAGGAGCAAACAAAGCAGCAGGATTTGGCTTTATTGAGGCACAGAGATCTTCCAGGGCCTAAAGGGGCTCCAGGAGAGCTGCAGAGGGACTGGGGACAAGGCATGGAGGGACAGGAGACAGGGAATGGCTTCCCAGTGAGAAAGGGGAGCTTGGGCTGGGATGTTGGGAATGAGGGATTGCTGGCTGGGAGGGTGGGGAGGGGCTGGGCTGGAATTGCCAGAGCAGCTGTGGTGCCCCTGGATCCCTGCAGTGTCCAAGGGCAGGCTGGATCCACCTGGGACAGTGGGAGGTGTCCCTGCCCATGGCACTGGATTGGATTTAAGCTCCCTTCCAACCCCAGCCATTCCAGGATTTTATGCCACAGGCACATCTACGTCACAGCATCCTCTCAGAGAGGGACAGAAGTGTCACACTGAGGATCTGCCACATTTGCCATGACAAAACCCAGGATTAAACCATCCAGGAAGAAGCACTGGGATTGGATGGCAGCTGAGCAGAAGTATCTAGAACTCCCAAATTTCACGTTTCAACTCCACCCACATCACTCTGCCAGCACCTTCACTTCCAATCTTCATTTCCTCCATTGCCTCCATTCCCCTCAACCACCAGGCTGGAGAGGGGAAAGTGTCTCCCGAAGGAAGTGAGGCAAACTGCCTCCGAGAAGTGTCTGCTAGCCCTCCAGCAGATTGTTTGAATCCCCCTGTTCCCCAACAATATGGAGAGCAACTCGAGATCTCGCCGTTCCTGCCGAGGACTGCAGAGCTGCACGTTAATTGCTGTCTCGGAGTGCCTCCCGAGCCGTGGACAGAAGGAGGGAGGGAAATGCCAAGCATTATATTATTAACTCCTGTGCCTGGGCGTGTGCTCGGTACACATTTCAGCTGGGAGCCCACTTGGAAACAACAGGATGCTCAGGAGACAGAGCTGAGCTCACAGCGAGGGGAAGGGAAGCTTCTAGACAGAGGGGTTACAGGGAAAGCAAGCCAGCTCTGCATGAGGGTCAAAACATCTGGCTGAGCTCAGCTTGGGGGAGCAGTTTGACGGGGCTGTGGTGTGGGAAGGGTTAAAGAGCTGCTCAGCTCTGGGATTGAGTCTTCCTCACTTGGGAAAGGGTGAGAGTGATCTTTGCTGGGTATTCTGCATGGGCTGCTCACAAATTCCCATGAGGAATTCCTGTGGAAACACCAGGGGGGCACAGCATTGTCCTACAGCAATCTGTGCCCCACAAAACCTTCAGGGCCAAAAATGTCCCTGCATGACAGGAATCCTCTGGAATGCTGATCTCCTCCCTCCCCAGCTCTTTCACCCCTCAAAACCTTCAGGGCCAATCCCCAAATTTCCCTTCATGACACAAACCCCCTGGAATGCTGATCTCCTCCATCCCCAGCTCTTCCAGCCATGGATTAATGACAAATTCCAGGAATTTGTCCAGCCTGGAATCAGCTGTGTCCCATCTCACCCAACACCTCAATACTCACATGTTTGGCAGCGACCCTGGAGGATCCCACAATGTTCCCATTGCTGTCCAACACATCAATGCCTTCCTCCAGCTCCGTGTGCCTCATCAGGACCACGTTGCAGATGTTGGCACTGGCTGAGGAGGAGAAGAGCAGCAGGATTAGCTTTGGTCAAGCCCCAGACAGCCCTGCAACTTCCCTCCCCTCAGTCTGCTCAGGAGCTTTGCTGAGTTGCTCTGATGCTGAGAAAATTTGGGATTCTCAAGGAGAATAATAACCAATATTTTTTTCCCTCTGGGAAAATAAGGGCAAATAGTCAGGACTACTGGAAGGTCTAGTGCAAGGTGTCCTGTGGTTGGAACTGGATAGTCTTGAAGGTTCCTTCCAGCCCAAACCATTCCGTGATTTCACACAATTTAGAGGAAAAACAGCTCCATGCACCAGGACCTTCCTGACCCCTCCAGCCTGTGCCTTGTGAGGTCTCCTGGAGATGACCCCAAATTCTGTTCCTCACTTAAAGGATCGAGGTTTGGGGTTGAGCACCACCCTGCCACGTGCAGCTCCTCCCGGGGCTCAGGCACTTCCCAGCTTCTCCCAGAGAAAAGCTGCTAATTCCCACAAAACTTTTGGGCTGCTCAAGTGGCATTTTCCAGCACCCCCCACACCACATTTCCTTGCAAACTTTCCACCCAGAACTCAGACAAACCCACTGTTGCTGCAAGCACCAGTGCTTTCCAAAAATGTGTTTCTGCGCTGCTTGATGGGTTAATATTCGCTAATTAATCTCAATTCATGTCATATAACAAATGTCTAATTTTTTGAGGGTGGTGGGTGGGTGAGCCCTCCACGAAGGCAGCTCTGTGCAATCAAGGATGATTTGTGGTGACAAATGCTCCTTACACTCGAGAGGGAGAGGAACATACACACACGCACACTCTGTCTCTCTCTTTAATATTCCAACTACCAGACCCCTCTTCCCATCTATCAAAATATCTGTGTTCCCAACCCTACAGCTCCTGAATCCCAGGGAGAAAAAAAAGAAAACAGGCCTTTCATTTAAAGAAAGTTTAGCCCCTGTTTTTTTTCTCATTTTTAACACTCACATGCCCCATCCTTCTCGTTGTCAATCAAAGCTGAGCAGATAAAAACACCCCAGCAGAGCTGCTTTGGCCGAGCAGCCACTGGCACAAAGTTCCTGACAGACTCAGGAGGGAAGTCCAGACCCCAAAATGCTTTTCCAAGGCTCTGCATTCCCTGCCCTGCTCCCAAATCCAAAAGCTGCTTCCAGCCCGTTTGTCTGCGATGAGCAGCTCACGTTATTGCTCCCCTTCTGCTTGCTCAGAACACAGAAAATGCTGCTAATTGTGGCTAAACTTGGATTTTATAGACGTGGAGAGGGGGGAGAAATAAATAAATAAATGCGCAGACAAATCGATCTGCAGGATTTGGGAAGAGATTGTGATAATATGGTCTGGAAACTAGGGCTGTGCAAACACGCTGGCAATTGGGTTCAGGCTCCAAACCCAGGCACCACCTCACTCCTGGGTGTTTGCAGGGATTTTTTCTGTCCCAGGGTGCTCTCCACACACTGAATGTGTCCTTGAGCATCACCTCAACACAACCATTTAACCACAAACACACAAAAGCCCAGGGAGAAAAAAAAATCCTTCCTCCCTCTCCCTTCTCTCCGATGAGAATCTTTCTGGCAGATTTCACTTCCTTCAGATCTGGTTTGGGAAGCAATTTTTGGGGTTTCCTGAGCGGTTTTTTTTGCCATTAACATCTCCAGTGTAAAGCACACCCTCAGAGGTGCCACCCTGACCTTGGGGACAGCTGTTCACACCCAGTTCTTGGGAAGAAAAGGGTGGATTTGGTTCCTTGCATCCCCTGGGCAGCGAGATCCTTACCCTCCTCATCCCTGAGGAAGGATCCAGCCCTTCCCTGCTCCAGTTTGGAATCACAGATCTTGAAAACACAGCCCTTCCCTTCTCCATGGAGAATCCCTTCACCCCCAGTGATGCTCCAACAGCAATCCCAAACCCATTTCCACCAGGGCAGCCTCCTTTCCTCCATGACTGCTCCCCTGCCTTGGTTTCTGGATCCAAGCCCTGCACCTGGGCAGGATTTTTGGGACAATTTGGGATTTTCAGCTACTACAAAATGATCTTTGGGGCAGGGTGAGGGCAGAACCTGACCCAGCAGCTGCTGTGTTCGATGTGTCCTCCAGGCAGAACTTAATTTATTGTGCAGAAACAACTTTTCCATGACCTGGAGGAGACCCTGCCTGTGCAGAGCATCTCTGGAGCACCAAACCCTTTCCCAGCCCCTATCCCAGATTTCCAAAGCTGGGAATCGTGGAATCAGTAGGGCTGGAAAAGATCTCCAAGATCATCAAGTCCAGCCATCAACCAGCACTTCCAGATCCATCACTAAACCCCATCCCTGACCAGGGATTTTTTGGAGCAAGAGCTTTACCCCAGTGCCTGGCTTTTTGTGTAGAAATAGAGAATTTCTGCCTTTTTTGCTGGGGGCTGGAGGCTCAAAAGCAATTGGGAGACACATCTTAATTAAAGGGTTTGTCCAGGTCTGCAAACCACAGACCAGCAGTCAGTTAGTGGGAGGATCCCTGATGTCCTGGCACACAGCAAAGCATGACAAATAAAATATTAGCTGGAGAATTAATTACAGGCTAAACAAATTAATTAGGGGCACTCAATCAATGCCAACACAAACACCTTGGTGTGAAAATAGATCAACCCTGCAAGGATTTCTCTAGTGTCTTTGACTCAAACTCGGCTTCAGAGCTGCCTCCCTGGGCTTGAACCCATCCCTCGTGCTCTCCTGGTTATAAAAATTCAAAGAAAGCCAAATCCCTCTAAAATATATCCCAGAAAAATTCCAGGAAAACAACAACGACCTCCACAGATCCCTTTTTTACAAGCAAAGTGCTCAGTGCAGCCCCCAGACCACAGTCCCTCCTGCTCTGCAGACAGGGAAAGCAGCTGCTTTTCTGGCAGAAAAGAGGGGGGAAAATCCAGCATCCTGGGGATTGAGGGTTGGAGGGACACAACAACCAGTTCTCTGTTAAAAAAAGGGGCAGAAAGGCTGGAGAGACTGAGAGCAGCAGACAGGTAAAGGGGCTGAGCAGCCTCCAGCAAAGCTCTGAGAATGTGGCACTTGAACAGCAAAGGAAAAAGCTGGAAGGAAAATTTAAATGGCTGAAAAGGGACCTGAAACAGGGAGCAAACCCCAGTTTTCAGTGATTTCCTCCATCCTTGGGCAATTTTGGCAGCACCTTTATAAATAAACAGAAAATTACCCTAAAGCCATTGGTCATTTCTTCAGGGCTAAAATAATTCAGTGTTTGCCAAAGGTTGTAACCACAGGGCCCAGAAAAAGTTGAGTCCAGGGACTCCTTTCTCTCAAACACTGGGCTGATAACACACCAACAAAATGCTCCACCAAGCTTCAGTTCTGCCCACATTTTGGGCTGCTTTTCATCAGAGGCTATCAGAAATCTGCACTTCCAGAGCAGAACCATTTCTTTGCACTTTATGGTAAAATAACCACAATGCTGCTGCTCATTTGAGGATTTGATTTGATGCAGTTCAACCCCAGATCTTGCCACTGAAATCCTCTCAAATTTGAATGGTCAAGGAGCAGTCAGTGGTGATCATTTCTGGAGTGGAAAATGCAGCTGCAAAGCCTCAAGAGCTGCTTCCACCAGCAGCTCTGCACCATGTTTCTGCCAAAATTCTGCTTTGCAGAGTCCCATCCCCACCTGCCCCAGCTCAGGGAGCACCACAGAGGGAATGTGAGCAGGAAGGCAGGAGTTGTGACCATCCCAGTGGCTTCTGGCCACCTGCAGGTTGAAAGCCACCACTCTGAAGAAAAAGAAAAGGGGTTTGTCCTTACCGACGGCAGGGAATGGCACAAACCTCTGGATCAGGAGGCGAGTGGCTGGAGTAAACTTGTTTGCTCTCTGGATCAGAACATTAAGGCCCACCTTGGAATGGAGAAAAACAAACCAGAGAGGCAGGAAGTCAATGACCAGCAGGGCAAATGGAACAGTCTGCAGCCTGATCGGGGTCTCCCCCATGAGGAAGTGTTTGAGAACCAAACCTGCCCCCCACTGCAGGGTTTGGCTGTGTTGGGCTCAACCCTTTGGTCAACAAAGGGTTCAATCCAATTGCTGGCTTAAAAGGAGGGTTGGAACCAACCTTTGGGCTTAAAAAAAGGGTTGGAGCCAACCATTGGGTTTAAGTGAAGTGCTGAACCCAAGCATTGGATTGAACCCAACTGTTGGGTTTATGTGAAAAGTTGAACTCAACCAAACCATGGGGTTTAAATTATGGATTGATCCCAATCATTGGGTGTAAATGAAAGGCTGAACTCAAGTGTTGGGTTTTAAAGGAAGTGTTGAACCAAGCTCTTGAGTTTATGTGAAGGGTTGAACCCAACCATGGGATTGAACCAAACCATTGGGCTTAAATTAAGGATTGAACCCAACTAATGGGTTTATGTCAAGTGTTGAACCCAACTGTTGGATTGGACCCAATCACTGGGTTTAAATTAAGGATTTAACACTACTGTTGGGTTTAAATTAAGGGTTGAACCCAACCAATGGGTTTAAATTAAGTGTTGAATCCAAAAATTGGATTGAACCAAACCACTGGGTTTAAATTTAGGATTGAACCCAACTATTTGGTTTATATGAAGAGTCAAACCCAACTGTTGGATTGGACCAAAACACTGGATTTAAATTAAGAATTTAACACAACTTTTGGGTTTATACAAAGGATCAAACCCAACTTCAGAGTTTACACTAAGACTTGAACCCAACTGTTGGACTGGACCCAACCACTGGGTTTAAATTAAGAATTTAACCCAACTGTTGGGTTTATATGAACCCAATTGGATTTAAACCCTTTCCAGCTAAAAGACAAGCCAGAAACCACCACAACACCATCCAGTCCTCCCAAAAATGCCCTTGGCTGCATTTTTACCCAGTTAACCAGCATTTTCCCCATCCAGCACAAAACCCTTGGGACTGGCAGTCCTCACCTGGCCAGGAAAAGGCCAAATTTCAGTGGTGCTGGTGCTCAAACACAATTAATTCCTTCTCCAAGGGTCTGGACTACACCACCCCACCCAGTGCCAACATTTGGGCTGGAAAGGTTATCATAACCATGGATTTATTGCCTCAGAGCTGTTCATAGTTTTCCATGGATTGAAGTCACTGTGGATGTTCATAGAAAAGGCACGGAGGAGTCGCTGCCTCGTCAGCCTCAGGTTGATAACAGTGTTTGGAGATTCTCCATCAAAATGGGCTTCAGGCAGAAGTGGGGTTAACAATTAACCAAACCTATTCCTGGGGAATGACTTCTGCCTTCGAATTACTCTTCCTCACAGTGTTTTCACTTTTTCATCCCCCAAAGAACCCCTCAAACTCACAAACAGAACCCAACAGCCCCAACCCGAGAATTTTCGGCTGGAAATGGAAGTCTTGAGCAACATGTGGCCCAAAAGTTTTCAGCCAAAAATGCAGCAAAATTTTTAAAAACCCAAAGACCAAAAAAAACCCCAGTCAAAGCCAAAAAGCTGCCAGAAAACAGTGATTTGGGGGGTTTTAAAAAGAAAAGAGAAGCCTGGGAGAACATATTTTGCAGGCTGCTACATTATACATGCACATCCCAGCGCATCCCGGCGTTCCGGAGCCTGGGAGGAAGAGGTGGAGAAGCACAACAGCTGGGTAAGCCCTGCACGAGCACAGGGCTGCTTTTCCAGCCCCAGGAAGTATTTCCAGAGTCTTTCCCAAGGTTTTCACCCAGACCTCCAGCAGGAGCTCCTCCTCTTGTCCTCGGCAGACGCAGCTCTAGAGCTGAGCCCAAGGACACCACAGTGATTCTGCTCAGTCAGGACAGCAGTGAGGGCTTGTCTTCATCTTCTTCCCCCTCAAAAATGACTCAATTTTTTTTTTTTTTACATTTTGCAGATGTTGGAATGAACATTTTCAAATTCTGAACACTTGCAGAAGTTGTAACAGTCTAAAATGTGTGGATTTAAGAGAAGATGGTTGTAAGCCTGGCTTTGCTGGTCTGCCCCATGGATTGGGGTATTTAGTCTGGATATGGTTAATCTGTGCCACTGACAAATTTTGTCAGGTTTGCAGCCTCTGCTTGTAGGTTTGAGGGAGGATTTGACCATGAAGTGAAAGAGCAGCAGCTTTTGAAAGAGAAAAGCTGAGTCTGGGGGAGCCACCACTGTGAGGGCAGTGAAATAAAAACGTTTTACTTGAATGCGATGAACTCACTGCCCACTTACAGCAACCCCCCTGCTGGGAAGATGAAATTAAATGTTGATGGAGGTTTAAATCCCATCTCCCAAATTCCCAACACAAGGATTGGATCTAGGAAACTAATGAGGGTTTGTTTTGTACGGTTTGGAAATTGCTTCAGCCAATCTGTGAACTTCCCATAGGCCACGAGGTGGGATGAGGGTAAACAGGCCAAGGACAGGAACTGCTCAACCTCAGGCCACCACAGCAAAAGGGCCATCAAGGAGAGGTTAATGAGTTTAATTACCTGGGACTGGCCAAAGGACACTGTGGAGGCAAATTCATCATCGAAAAGCAAGCCCAGGTTTATAATTGTGATCATCACAGGTCACTGGGTGGGACCTGCAGCACTGGTAGATGGAAACATGGAACAGAGCCCGGGGGATTCATCTCACCAAACCTGGCACAACCACGGAATCACTGAGGCTGGAAACGCCCTGTGAGGTCACGGAGTCCAACCATCCCCAGCACTGCCCAGGCCACCACTGCCCCATGTCCCCAAGTGCCACATCCACAGGGCTTTAAATCCCTCCAGGGATGGGGACTCCACCAGGGCTGGACAGCTCTTTCCAGGAAGCAATTCTTCCTGATATCCAACCTAAACCTCCCCTGCCACAACTTGAGGCTCCTATCCTATGGAGGGGACACCTCCCACTACCCCAGGGTGCTCCAAGCCCTGTCCAGCCTGGCCTTGGACACTGCCAGGGATGGAGAGTCACCCACAGTGCAAATTCCTGCACTGCGACCCAGATTAAATCCAGCTTTGACTCAGATTAAATCCAGCTTCGACTCAGATTAAATCCAGCTTTTTCCAACTGCCTGATTTGTTGAGGTTTCCTCCTCCAGAGCACTTCCTTGATCTGGCTGAGGGAACCAGGGGAAGCTGGACACAGGGACATGGGTGACACGGGAAGACATGAATGGACACAGGGACACATGATGGACACAGGGACACATGAGTGGACACAGAGATATGTGACACCAGCACTTCCTCCCTCCCTCAAACACCAGAAATTCCTGCCATTTCTTTAGCTCCCAGTTTTGTTTTCAGCATCAACAACATCCCCTCAGAAAAGGACAACTTTTGTGGCATTGTCGCACTTTGAAGCTAAAATCATCAGATCCTGTCAGAGAAACCAACATTTCTGATTCTTTTTCTTCTTCTCCTTGTCTCAAAAAGTTCCGACCTCACGTCCAC
The DNA here is from genome assembly GCA_024500445.1 of Entomyzon cyanotis. NCBI lineage: Eukaryota > Metazoa > Chordata > Aves > Passeriformes > Meliphagidae > Entomyzon > Entomyzon cyanotis. The sequence continues at coordinate 714,205 of JAKEPQ010000146.1, read as the reverse complement.
CAAGACACCAGTTTTAAAAACATGGGAATTCAAAAAAAAATCCCTACTTTTTCCCCCCTTTTATGAAGATTTGTGAAGCCTGAGAGATGGTTTTGAATGACTGACATTGGCAAGGACAGAGCCATTTGCTAAAAGTCTAAACCCACACCTCTTCAGCCAGGCCTGGAGCAGTAAATACATCCAAGGAGTTATTTCACTCCATCCTGAGAGGGAATCTTTATCAAATAAAGGAATCTTAGGAGTCCAGAGAGCACCAGCTGGTAGATGACACCACCTAAACATTGCTGCTCTCCAGACTTCATGACCTGTGCTGGAGAAATCTCCACCAGTTTAAGGGAAAGTCAACTTGGAAAGAGGAACTGGATCCAAAAGAGGTTATCCTTCATCCCCCCAGTCACCAGATTGAATTAGAACTAATTGGATCTGATGAGTCCCATTCAGCCAAGCTGGAGAAAAGAGCATTAGGAGAAGGAAGGAAAAAACTCCTTCATTAGGGCTGGGAGGTGAAGATGGAGGCAGAGAGATGGAAAACTGGGCTCTTTCCCAACTGGAGCTTTCCCAAGTCAAGGAGAACAGCATGGAGGAGTCTAAGGGAAGGGAAAGCAATAAGGATCTGAGGGGAGAAGGAAGTTAGAGAGGAGCAAAAGTAAGGAAAGGAGGAAACATCACTCCCAAGAGAATTCCAGGAGGGATTGCCACGGCAGTTGGATGCTTCAAGGGGAAAACAATTGTGTAGCTTGGAGCAAGAGTAGAGAAAAATGGGAAGGAAGTGGAGGAAGATATTATTCATGCTGATAATGAGACTAAATTGATTTGGAAGATGATGGGGTCCTGCCCAAGATAAGAGGTTGTTGTCTCAATATGGAGTTTTCCATGCACCTGGATCCTGTGCAGAGGCTGCAGCACTCCTGGCTGTCCTGGGGATGGGTTGGGGCAGAAGGAGAGGAAGGGATGAAAACAAACTTCCCAGAAAAGGAGACATCCCAGTGCAACAAGAGAGACAAAGCTGCAGAGGAGCACATGGAGTTTGGGAGGGAACAGCCATGGAATTGTGGAATCACAGAGTGATTTGGGTTGGGAGGGACCTTAAGGATCATCTCCTTCCTTAAGGATCATCTCAGGGACACCTTCCACCATCCCAGGGTGCTCCAAACCATGTCCAACCTGGTCTGGGACACCTCCAGGGATGGGCTTGGCAGGACTCAGCAGTGGCCATGACTCCAGAGGAAGGATGATGATGGGCACTGGGAGCATCCCCAGAACACCCCAAGTCCTTGTCTCCCAATACACCAAAGGCTGTGCCTTTAGGAATGGCTGCTACAGCTCCAGTGATTTCTGGGCTCTGGGGAGGAATCACCAGGCTGAGTTTCCAGCCTGAGAGATCCAACCATTCCCTCCTGGAACCCGAGGATCAACAGGGAAGGGGCTGTGCAGGAACAGGAGCTTTGCAGCAGAGAGATGCAGGTTTTAGTGCCAGGCACAGCTTCATTTCAAACTTCATTTCAAACAGAAGTTGATCACCAACTCCTCAGATCAACAGGGATTTTCCTCCTGCTCCCCATGGAGGAGAGAGCCAGGCTGTGCTCCGTCCCATCCCATCCCTTCCCATCCCTCTCCCGACTTCTCCAGCTCCTGAATGTCTCCTGGCTGCCCTGAGGGAGGGCAGAGCTGAGGCTGATTATGGACATCACACCCCATTCACAGGCTGTCAGCCCAGCCTCACAGACAATTATCGGGAGCAGGGAATGGGATTGGAAAAATCCACAGGGGCACCTCCACCGGAGAGGAGAGCGAGAAATGGTGTGGGAGAGTTCAGTGTGCCAGAGGGGAAGGAGGAACAACCCCTGGATGGTGCAGTCCACGGCACGGGAAAGAGTGGGATTGCTGGGATGGGAAAGAGTGGGATTGCCGGGATGGGAGGAGGAATGGGATTGCTGACCCAGAGCCTGATGTTCAGGATAATCTGCAAGGATCATCTCCCTGCCCCAGGTCAGAGCCAAGACTGAACTTGTGGCTCAACAAACTCCTCCCTGAACATGGGGAAAAAAATATCCAGATCCTGGTTTTTACTGTTGATGAACTTTCAAGTGTAATGAGCCCGACCAGCACTAATTGATCTAATTAATGTCCTTAACTTCTCCTTCCAGCTCTGTTCTGAGACCCTCAAGCATCACCTGGCTTTCTCTGAGAGGGCAGAGCTCCAACCAAAACCAGGATTTGGGGTCAGGAAGCAGGGAAAGCCTTCTGGAATGGAAAGCCTGTGAGGAGCTGCCTCAAACAGCCTGTGCAGGAGCAGCAGTGAGGCCAGGGTGGGACACCAGGGGCTGACAGAACCAGAGGTGTTCATGGCATTGATCACCCGAATTGTAAGCCCAGGTGACCTGGGGAGGTGAAGGAAAAGGAACATCCAGGTGCTCAGCAGGTCCATGGGAAATGTGGGATCAAAGCCCCCAGCCTGGCTGCAGCCATGGTTACCTGACACTCTCCCTCTCACCCAAAAGAAGACAAAACACCTACTTTTGTCAGAATTTAGCTCAGGTTGCTAAGTGAGAACCAAATATTTATTTGTCTCTGTGCTGACAAGCCCATAAACCCCCAAAGCTGCACTGAAATGAACCTTGTAAAAGTTACAAACCCTGCTCTCTTGGGAAGGAAAAGGAGGGAGAAACCCCTTGGAGATTCCCCACAAGGCCTCCAGCAGCACAAGGAGCAAGATTTGCTGCTGCTCTTGGCAGAACTTGGAGCTGTGATTGTGGAAATTGAAAAGCTGATGGATAAAGTTGTGATCCCAAAGGAAACCCACAGGAAAAACATGAGAGGATTCAAGAAGGGACAGAAGGACCCAAAGGGTGACCCCAGGTTAACCCCAAAGGGACAATGCAGAAACCAGGGAATGGCTGCTCATGGTCCTTGTCTGGAGCTGATGGAATCCTCAGGTGTTTCAGCTCCAAAAGTCACTTCTGACCCCAAAGTGAAGGTTGAGTCTAAGGCCAAAGTCCTGAAGAGCTGAGTTAGAACCAATGGGACCAGCAATGCCGCAGCAAATGGAATGTGGAGCTGAAATGAAGAACCTGAAAATGCTGGAATGGGTTGGGTTGGAAGGACCTTAAATCCCATCCAGTGCCACCTCTGCCATGACAGGGACACCTTCACTGTCCCAGGCTGCTCCAAGCTGGCCTTGGACACTTCCAGGGATCCAGGGGAGCCACAATTTCCCCAGGCAACAGAAACCTATTTCCACATATAAACAATAATATTAATTGTAATATATATAACATTGCCATCTCTAAAAAGCAATTATTACCAATAAAATTGGCTCCATGCAGCTTTTTTAACCTTTGGGAAGTGTGAAAAATAGCAGAGTAAGAATGTGTGTGTCAGCTGGAAAGAGTTTCTGTCTAATTACAAACCCCCTGATCTGTGCAGCTCTTGGCACTGGAATACTGGGGGGAATAAAAAATTCCAAACATTTAAAACACGTTTGGTCTTCCCCAAGTCTTTTTACTTCTCCCTGCCTTTGTTTGCCTTGTTTAGGGAAACCAGCTGGCATTAATTGCACTTCACCCACCAGCAGCATGAACAGCAGCCAGGGATCAGGAATTAGAGGCTAATCCCAGGAATCCACTCTCTTGTTTGGGGAAAAAAATGACATTGTCGCTCTGTTCAGAATGAAGGTAAAATGAGGGATCAAAAGACAAGGCAGGGAAGAGGCTGGTGGGGGGAGAGGGAGATAAAACTTAACTACAAACATAGAGAGAGAAACAGAGATTTGAGAGGATTTCCCAGAGCAGCTGTGGCTGCCCCTGGATGGGATTTGGGATCTCTTCCAACCCAAGCACCTTTTCCAGCTTTATTCCAAGTGATTCCTTCATCTGAGTCATGCAGAGGAGAAGGGATAAAGTTCTGGACCTGGCATAGCTCTCCCTGCATAAAATGTTCTGTCATTTGGGTTGGGATGGGAGAAGTTGAAGAGAAAAAGGAATACTGGGAGGAAAATATGGAATAAAAGAATATTGATTTCTCCTCAAATTCCTCCTGTAGAGCTGGGAATCAGGAATCATGGATGTAGCATTGGATTCAAGAGAGGAACATCACCCACATCCAACAGTGATTCCTCTCTCTAAACTGGGAAGAAAATCAGGATATTTGCAAAGATTTCCCAAAACTTCTCATTCAGCTGCACAACAGTGAGGCCAAAATCTGCTCATCCTACACCTGAGGAAGGAATTTGCTTGTCCCTGGTGTCACAGGAGGGTGAGGCTGGTGGGAAGGACAGGCACAGTTCCACTGCTCTGTGCTCTCTGCACTTCTCCAGCCCTTTTCCAACTGCAAGGGATATTGATATTGGATATTGTCTCTGGATATTGATACTGGCTATTGACCCAATATCCAAATCCCTCCCTGCCCTGCAGGGTTTTCTCCAGGCTGTTCTATGTTGGGATTGTGAGGGATTATCAGGACACAATTCCACCTCCTCCCACCATCAGGAAGGAGAAGAACCCAGGAAGGTTTTGCTCTTCTCCACCCCACAACACCCACGGATCCCGGGGAAGCTCCTGCCTCTCCCTGGGCACCACAGCTCCAACCCAGAGCTATTCCCAGTGGGATCCCAGTCTGGGGGGGACACTGTGGCACTTCCCAGGAGCTCTCCTTGCAGGAAGATTTAGCTCACACGAGGCTGAGATAATTTTATTATCTCCACATCTCATGGAGCTTCTCACACCTCTTTTCCCAGGGGTGTTTCTCAAAGCACCCCAAAGGTCCCTGCTGCACTCTGGGCCTCCCTTTCTGTTCCAGCACCTCTGCAGGATCTGAGTGAACCCAAGGAACTGAAAATTCCCAAACCTGCACCAGCTGTCCCAGCAGGGACACCTCCACACTCCAAGGGTTTCCTTACCAAAGCTCCTCCTCAGAGGGACAAAGCTCTGCCAAGATCCTTGTCCGTGTGTCCTGCCCCTCTAATCTGCTCCTGTTCCAAGAGGGAGAGGAGCATTAATGCCAAAGCCATGGAATCTGCAGCACTGGGGTTGGAAGGCAGGGTGTGAGTGGCAGCAGCACATCCAGCTGGAAAATGTGGTTTTAGGAATTAGAAATTAGGGGGAAAATGGTGCCTTGGGGATTGAGGAGGTCAGTCAGAGCATCCCAGGCTTCACCAGGAAGCTGTGGATGGAAAACCAATGCATTGAGGTAGTTGGGATTGGGATTTGAGTGAAACTGCAGCTGGAAAAGGAGCTCAGGGTGGGCTGGGAGCAGGGAGGGGACAGCAGAGGGGACAGGGAGCAGCAGCACTGCCCAGCACACACACCCTGGGACATGGAAAACCACCCAGCAGAGCTGCATCCAATCACATGGAGTTTTCCGTCAAAGCCTCGAGGCACTTCAACAACTCCACACCCTTTGGAAAAGTCCAGCAGCTGCATGAGGAGCAAAAGCAAACTCTCTGCCACCTGAGAAAATGGGAAAAGGTCTTGGCCAGAGGAAAAAATGCCAACTGCTGTGGGTTCTTTTCCAAAGGAAAAGGCACAACCACTTCATTCAGAGGCTTACTTGAAAACCCAGCACAAGGAATAACTTCCCTAAGTTGCTCCTCAGAACTGCACCTGCCCCTTGGGGATGAGCTGATCTGCTCCTGATGTCAGCATTGCCTGTGCTCCTGGGAAATGTGATAGTAAAAGCCACGAGACCAGGATTTTAGGAATGTTAGAAGCTCCTCTCTCACAGATTGCTGCACACAGAACCTCAGGGAGCTGCTCCAGCTCTGGAGCCAGCCTGGGAGAGCTGGGAATGTTGCCTGGAGAAGGGAAGGAGCCAGGGAGAGCTGAGAGCCCCTGGCAGGGCCTAAAGGGGCTCCAGGAGAGCTGCAGAGGGACTGGGGACAAGGCATGGAGGGACAGGAGACAGGGAATGGCTTCCCAGTGGGAAAGGGGAGCTTGGGCTGGGATGTTGGGAATGAGGGATTGCTGGCTGGGAGGGTGGGGAGGGGCTGGGCTGGAATTGCCAGAGCAGCTGTGGTGCCCCTGGATCCCTGCAGTGTCCAAGGGCAGCCTGGATCCACCTGGGACAGTGGGAGGTGTCCCTGCCATGGATGGGGTGACATTGGATGGGTTTAAGGTTCCTCCAACCCAAACCATTCCATGATTCCCTGCGATGACCTAAACACCATTTCCAACCTGCAAAATGTCCATGGGGGAAAGCTGCAATTCCCAGCACTGGGAACCAGGACAGCATTCCAGAATGTTCCCTCTCTTCAGCTGCCACCCAAGACCCTGCAGCCTCGAGGGCTCTAATTAGGCCCAGGTTAATTCTCCATTAATTAACACACGAGGGGAGAGCTGGAGGTCAGAGAGCAGCAAAGCCACAGTGCAGGAGGTGCTGGAATTCTGGCTCTGGTGGGAAGCTTGGGCATGCAGGGACAGCCACCACTCAGGTGACACAATTGTCAGAGTTATCAAGAGGGAATTGAGTCAATTAAAAGATAAACATGCTCAGCAATCCAAAAAACATCTCCCAAGCAGTTCTTTAGTCAAGAAATGCAGAGATATAAAGAGTTACCCACTGCTATTGAGACAGCACTTATGACAGCTCCCAAGTAGCCCTGGATGAACTTGGATGTCGGAGAAGGCTTTGGAAAGAAAAACAAAACATATTTTCAATAAACAAACTTCTGGTTATTAATATTCAACCCATTTCCCTGCCCCCCCTCCCTTTTTTTTTTTTTTTTGTTTGTTTTATTTTTGGTGTATTTGTTTCGAAGCAGAGACAGGTTTAATTTTGTCATATTGTTCTGTGACACATGGTCTGTCATCCAGAGAGGCAAAAGCCAGGGAAATTGTGGCCTCCTGAGCAAGGTTAAAGGGAATGGAAAATTAATTGGCATCAGAAAATTACAATAATAGCAGCTCAAAGGAAGGATGTGAGTGGAATTCAGCAAATGGTACCAAATTAGCATTTCTACCCTCGAGCACTGAACCCCAAACTCACCACAGTCAATATTTTGTCTGTGCAGTGTTGTCTCAATGAGCTGGATGGATTCCAGCTCAGCTTCCCACATCCCAACACGGGATGAACAGAGGCTGAAGGGAGGGAAGGGAGCAGGAACAGCCCCACTGAGGGAGGAGGAACATCCCAGCAGCAACATCCCAGCAAGAACATCCCAACCCCTTCCCACTGCTGCCAGCATGAACAAAACCCTCAGGAGCTGCCAATGGGATCATGGAGCTTCCTGCTGCTCCCCCAGCCCAGGGACCATTCTGCTGGGTGCTCTTTGAGATCCCAGTTCAACCATTCCAGCCCAGTTAGAGCCACGGACTGGTTCAGCTCCTGAGCATCATTCCCGTGCCTTGAGTGATTCCCAGATCCTCGTGATGCTCACAGACTTCAAACTCAGCCTGCCCAGGGCAATGGGCAATGCAGAAGTGCCTCAGCACTCTCTCTGGGGGTTTTATGGCCAAGGAAGAGGCAGGATTTGTGTTTCCCTGCTGTCCCAGCCCTGTCCCTGTCCCCAGGGGGTGCTGGCTGCTCACCTTGCTCGCGTTGCGGTTTGCATAGTTCACACAGGCGTTGTGGCTCTGGTTCAACCACTGCAGGGACAAGGAGACACACAGTCAGCACACAAAGCAACCAAGCTGGGATTCTGGGAGCTCTGCAGCAAAACTCAGCTGCCTTGGGGCTTCTCCCAGCTCAGCACCTCCCTGGGCAGGGTTTAGGGCTGGTTTGGTGCCCTTCAGAGGGAGGATGGAAATTCCAAGGTATCCACTGAGAGCAGATCTGCATCCCTGGTGCTGGATGGGCAACTCCTGCCCTGGCCTGACCCACCCCAGGGCTGCTGGTTTTAATCTCACAGAATCCCAGGATCACCGAGGCTGGAAAATCCCTCCAAGTTCATTGAATCCAACCTTGTCCCCAACCCAGAGCACTGAGTGCCACATCCAGCTGTTCCCTGGACACCCCTGGGCAGCTCCTTCCAATGTCTGAGGTGAAGAAATTCCTCCTGATGTCCTGATCAAATCCAGCCATTCCAGCAGTCACTTCCTGAGCTCCAAAGGCTCCCAGAGGGTCACAGGAGGCTTCTGAGGAGCAGGAGATGAGGAATGTCCCAGGTTATGGATACACATGGCATTAAACTGGCACTGGGATCTCTGGCAGTGTCCTAGGCCAGGTTGGAATGGGGCTTGGAGCAGCCTGGGGCAGTGGAAGGTGTCCCTGCCATGGCAGGGTGACACCAGATGGGATTTAAGGTCCTTTCCACCCAAACCATTCCAGGATTCCATCCCAGATGTCCATAACCAGGGGAAGTGATTTGCCTTCCAACCCCTGAGTGACTCAGGATGTCCCCAGCCCACTCCTCCTGTCCCAGCAGGTGAAGCCACCTTGGACAGCTCCCAGCCAAACCCCAGACCCCAAATTCCTGGCACATCCCGAGGTGTTCCCAGCTCTGCTCCTTCCTGGTGCTCCACGCAGATCCCACTCTGCTCAGAGCTTCCCTGCCTGCAGAATTCTCCATCCCCACTCACACTGCAGACAATAAAAAGACGTTTTGCCACTAGAAAGGAGGCTGAAAATAACTCCTTCCTTCGTTTTCAGCTGCTGATGGAATCACACTCGTGGTGTGTTTACTATGGAGCTCTCATTCCCCTGCCTGCTTCCTCCCCTTACTCCCAATTCTCAGAATTTTTAAGGGAAATCACACCAGCACCTCCCTGCACACAGATTATTTTCCCCCAAAGCTCCTGTGGCAGACTGAATGCAGAGATCCTGGGCTTTGCCATGCACACCTATTCCCAAAATTCCTGGCACTGCCATCCCCAGCCCTGCACAGATGTTCTGTCAGGAATTCCCCGAGGAAGATCCCAACTCTTTATCCCCCAAAAGGCAGATGTGTGAGCTTAGGGCAAACATTTCCATGGATGTGCACGTGGAACAACCACTTACACCTGGACAAAATGGCTCCAAAAAGCTGATTTTGGCGATTCTGGCCTGTTCTGCCTCTTCCTTGCAACAGCACAGGCAGGTGTGGGGTGAGAAGTGGAGCCAAGAGTGTTTTAAAGCCCTTCCAGGCCTTTCCCTAAATTCATCCAGCCCCATCCTGTCCCTAAGGCACTGCCAGGTTTCCCTCTGGGCCAAACACAGCTTTTCCCACATTCCCAGCCTTCCCAAAGCCTTACCTGCCAAAACACAGTGGATGCCAGGGTCTGGTTGGGCAGGAGGAGACCAACAACCTGCAGGAGGAGAGATTCTCTCATTATTAAAGCATCCTTGCTTTGCTCTCCGTGCTTTTCCGGGCATGCAAGCAGCCAAGCTGATTTCTAGGCACTTGAATAAATTATCCTCATTTCTGGCTCTATTTCATCCCTTTTTTTTTTTTTTTTTCATTATCAGCCTCCTGTCTCTCAGTTTTCCAGGGGTGAAAGTGGCTGCTGTGGCTGTTCCTGAAAGCTCTGCAGCATTAATTAATTACTTGTAATACACCTTGAAAATCCCCTGGCAGCTACCGCTGCCCAGAGATCACCCTGTTCCAATCCAAACAATTCCTTAATCCAGGGATTTCTGGAGGGAAACACAAAAACCACACCAAAGCAAGGGTTCAGCATTGTCACTGTTGATTTCTCATTTTCCTTTGGCACATTCCCTGTTTGGAGGAACAGGAAAAAATCCCAGTGGGATATCTGAGCCACCTGGAAGTGCTTTTCTCCTGTTTGGGAATGTGGGATTTATTTTACTTGATTAATCCTTGTTGGGGTGTCACACCCTGAGCTGGGGCTGGCACTGTGAGGCTCAGAGCAGCCTGGCCCGGCACATCTGGCCAGATGTTGGGATGCCTGAGGTCACCCACGGCAGCCCTGAGGCCACCCAGGTGTGTCCTGGTCCCGAGGGTGTCCTTGGGATGTCTCACTCCACCCCAGGACATGCCTCTGCAATTCCTTAAACCCATCTCTGACACTCTAAATACTTCAGTTAGGGTCATTTTCCCTTCTTTAGGGCCATTTCTCCTGCTTTAGGGCCATTTCTTCTGCTTTAGGGCCTTTTTTCCTGCTTTAGGGCAGTTTTTCTTGCTTTAGGGTATTTTTTCCTGGTTTATGGCAATTTCTCCTTGCAGAAGAAGCTGAAGAAGAGGAAAGGGATGCAAAGCAAGGGGATCCCAACCATCAGCCCAACACACACAGGCAGGGCCACGAATTCTCAGCAACAAACAGGTGAGATAAGAGACTTTTCCTGCTTTAGGGCCATTTCTCCTGCTTTAGGGCCATTTCTCCTGCTTTAGAGACTTCCCACCATGATTCCCTCCCTTCCTGTGCCTTCAACACTCAATATTTCCAGAGATATTTTCTCCCTGCAAAACCCCAAGGAGTAAAAAAGGCTGAGCAACTCTAACTCCAAGACATTTCTTTTCAGGCCACTCATGTCTGTGAGGCAGGAAAGCTCATTGCCACCCTGAAATCCAGAAAGCTCATTTCCACCCTCAGATCCTTCCAGCTGATTCCTGGGAAGCTGGGGAGGGAGAGGGATGAGCTGAAGAAATTCCTGCACATCTGCAGCAGCTGGAGAGGAGGAGGAGATTTCTGCATTTGGGACAGGAGAGAAACACCACACAAAAGGGTTTTTGGGCAGCCTCGTTTCACTCTCATCTTCTCCTCCTCCTCCTCCTCCTGCAGTTTTTCCTCCCACAGCCTCTCGTGGAGTCGCAGTGACTTTGTTCCTTGGCCCCAAGCCAGTCCCACTCATTTACGGCTCATCCCCACGCAGAGCTCGGCATTAATTAACAAAGCACCTAACGAGGCCAGGGTTGGGACTTTCCTAGCCCCAGCAGTGCCTGGAGCCCCGCAGTTGGAGGGATAATGAGGCTGTGGGAACACAGCGAGGCAGAGGCTGGCAGAGGATTGGGGGGAAAATTCCGGCGGGAAATAAATAAATAAGAAAAAAGAGCACCCAAAATCTGTATGACTGAAAGAGGCACGTTTAAATGCAAACTCTCCATATGTGCGAGAGTCTGTCAAGAAATGTACAATTTCACTTTTAATTACTGTCAGGGGGAAAAAATAACTAAGAAGGAAAACAAAATAAAAAAAAAAAAAGAGAGAGAGAGAGAAAAGAGCTTCCAAACACTGGCGAAGTATCAGTGATGGAATTTAATTGGTGATCGGGGTGAAAGGCCCTCGGTGGCCCCAAAGGGACATCAGGGAGCTCTGAGCAGCCCCAGCTCTCCTCTGCACACCCCAAACCCTGCCTGAGGTGGGACAATCACCTGCAGCCCCCAAATCCCACTTGGGCCTCCAGAGCTTCTCCAAAACCTCCTCCAAACCCTCAGCAATTCCAAGGGCTGACGGAAAGCAGGGGTTAAAAGCTGTGGTGGCAGCAGGACTTTGTCCCCAAGGCCACGTTTGAGGCTGAATTCCCTACATGTGGATAAATCTAACCTCCCTGGAGGAGGAAACACCAACCCAGGGGAAGAGGATCCAGCCCAGCTCAGCACATCCCAGTCCTGAAGTGCTGGGAGAGAATTCCAGGGGAGAATTCCAGAATTCCTGGGGAGAATTCCAGAATTCCAGGGCTGGATCCTCTCCCTCCTGGGCTGAAAATAGGAAAAATGGGCAAAAGCAAATTCTGTACACTCCAGAGCTTGGAGAGAATTCCAGAATTCCAGGGCTGGATCCTCTCCCTCATCATGGAATAAAAATGGGGAAAAGGGGCAAAACCAAACTCTGCACACTCCTGAAATTGGAGAGAATTCCAAGGGAGAATTCCAGAATTCCAGGGCTGGATTCTCTCCCTCCTAGGCTGAAAGTGGGGAAAAAGGGCAAAACCAAACTCTCCACACTCCTGAAATTGGAGAGAATTCCAAGGGAGAATTCCAGAATTCCAGGGCTGGATTCTCTCCCTCCTAGGCTGAAAGTGGGGAAAAAGGGCAAAACCAAACTCTGCACACTCCTGAAATTGGAGAGAGTTCCAGGGGAGAATTTCAGAATTCCAGGGCTGGATTCTCTCCCTCCTGGCCTGAAAGAGGAAAAAGAGGAAAACCTAACTCTGCCCATTCCCACCTCCCATGCTGTCCCCTCTCTGTCCCCAGGGTGATCCTGGGTCAATCCCAAACTGGCCCAGAGAGGATGGAGGAGAAAAGCCAAGGGAAGAACAAACAGCTCAGGGTTGGTGGCTCAGGGGAGCTGTGGGGTCAGGAAGGATCTGAGGATTTTAACAAACCTTAATCTCCTCCACAATGAAATCCCCCAGACTGAGTTATTCTGCAGAGGGAAATCACCCCACAGGAGGGGGTGCAGAGATGGCCCTAAAGTGATCATTTCTCACCCTGCTCATGGCTTGGGGGTGTCCAGCTGACCCCAAATCCAACCCTGGGGTGTCCAGATGACCCCAAACCCAGCTCTGGGATATCTAGCTGACCCCAAATCCTGCCCTGGAGTGTCCAGCTCACCCCAAACCCAGTGCTGGGACATCCAGCTGACCCCAAATCCTGCACTGGAACATCCAGCTGACCCCAAACCAGCCCCGGGGTGTCCAGCTGACTCCACATCCAGCCCTGGAACATCCAGCTGACCCCAAACCCAGCACTGGGGTGTCCAGCTGACCCCAAATCCTGTCCTAGGGTGTCCAGCTGACCCCAAACCCAGACCTGGAACATCCAGCTGACGCTAAATCCTGCCCTGGAGTGTCCAGCTGACCCCAAAGCCAGCACTGGGATGCCCAGCTGACCCCAACCCCAGCCCAGCTCGGGGACAAGGCCAGCCCAGCCCGAGCCCAGCGCAGCCTCTCTTGAGGAAATCCCATCCCCCTTTGTGAAACACAAGCCTCAAACTGTTTTTATGCCGGAGCAGGCTGCCAATTTTGTCACTAAATTTCACAGATCGATTGGCATAAATGTTACATTTTAATTTTAACATTTGAAACGTTTGGGTTTTTTTTTTCCTCTTTTTTTTTTTTCCCTTCTAAATGACAAGAGGTTCCAGTTTATCCTTTACAGCTCCCTGAAATTGGGCTCATCTGACAGCTCTCGGCTCCTGTGACAGCTCTGGATTGGGGCCGATTTCATTGTCAATTTGATGGTTAACTCGTTTTTGTTTAACCTTTTCTTTCAAAATGCCCCCCACACACACAGAGTTGCCACCAAAGCTTTCCTCACCACAACAAACAGCAGGAGCCCTGCTGGTTTTAGGGTTCCCAACCTCCATCCCTGGTTGGGAAGGGGGAGCAGCAAGTCTAGACCAGCACAGGGCTTGAGGAGATGAAATTTGGGGTATTTTGTTCCTTCAGTTGTTTTAATGAGATAATAAGCTGAGCCAGGAGTTGGTGGCTTTGAGGACAAACTGCCTCTTGACACCAATTTTGGGGGAAAACTCTGTGCCTCAGTTTCCCCATTCAGACAAAGTGGGGTTAATTGATTGTCCCTGCTGGATGAGCTGAGGTTTCAGCAGTGCTGAAGAGGCAGAATTTGGGTGCTTTTGCCATGGAGAGCACCCAAAATTCACAATATTCACAACATTCACCATCACAAGGACAAATCAGCCCCATCCTCAGCAATAACCTGGGAAAGCACTGCTTTAACCATGGAAATGCAGAATAAAAGTGCCCAGAGATGAAATCCCAGAGTTGCAGAAGTTGCATTTTGCAGGCAATGAGTTCAGCTTGCCAGAGGGAGAGATGAGGATGGTGTAGGAGGTTGTGGGAATGATGGAAAATGGATATATAACCTCAAATAGAGGTCGGGTTAATTCATCAATAACCTCAAATAGAATGGATAAATACCATCAATATATTAATAGATAAATAACCTCAATAGTACATAAACAACCACAAACAGAGGTTGGGTTAATTCATCAATATCTTCATATAGAATAGATAAATACCATCAATATATCAATAGATAAATAACCTCATAGTAGATAAATAACCTCAACCAGAGGATGGTTTAATACATATATAATACCTATATAATAAATAACCTCAATATATAAATAGATTAAAACCCTTTAATCACAGATAAATGTTCTCAAATAGAGGGTGGTTTAATGCATATACAATACATATGTAATAGACAAATAACCTCAATATATAAATAGATAAAACCCCCTTAATAATAGATAAATATCCTCAAACAGAGGATGGTTTAATACATATATAATACATATATAATACTTAAATAACCTGATATAAAATAGATAGATAATCTCAATGTAGTAATAGATAAATAACCTCAATGGTAGATAAATAACCTGAAACAGAGGTTGGGTTAATTCATCAATAACCTGACAGGTAACAGATAAATAACCTCAGTATATAAATAGATAAAAAACCCTTAATAACAAATAAATTCCCCCAACCAGAGGGTGAGTTTTCCATGATGGAACCCTCGTTAACAGGGAATGGGGAAGGTGGGAATCCTGTGGGAATGCTGAGGTGGAATGTGGAGAATTGTGCTAGAAAATGCACTTCTTGGTGCCCACAATCAAATACTTACAATGGGGGTTCCAAATGGAATGTAACCTATGGGAAAAAAAAAAAAAAAAGATTAATTAATTTTAATTTGAATTAATGTCCCAGTTTAGGGGAGAAGCCACCCTTGGCACAATGAGGTGCCCAACCTGGGACACCCTGGGACATCCTGGACCTGTTCCTGATGCACCAACCACCAGCTGGAGCATCCTCCTGCTTTTCCTGGGCTGTGATCTCAATTTCCTGGAATTTAACCCCTCCAGACAGGAAGGCTCCAGTCAGCCCTGTCTGGGCCAGCATGTGGCACAGAACAAGGAAGCTGAATAAAGGGAATTTTCAGGAATTTCAGGAATTTTCAAGAATTTCAGAAATTTTCAGGATGGAGAGAGAGGAGCTATTTTAATCCCAGGTGAAGGGAGGTTCAAGCTTTCTAATACAGAGAGAAATCTTCTCCTCAGCTTTGATTGAGCACCGCAAAAAATCAAATGCTTCCCATTTCTCCCCTGCTAAGGCTGCCAAGTGCTGTGCTAATTATAATTCATCTCTCTGACTTCCACTAGAAGGTCTCAGAGTGTTCTCCCAATATTACTGAATGAAGCTGGATCCAATTTACAGCCAGAAAGGGCGACAACCTGAGAGGAAGGAATATTTGGAAGAGAAATCCAGGATGAGGCAGCAGAGCTGAGGGTTCTGGCTTCTCCCCTACTCCACCCTGAGCTTCATCCCACAAAAAACTGAAGACAAACCCTATGATTTTCCCCTGTGCCCAGCAGGCAGGTGAAGATTTCCACCCAAAATCATGGAAAATGTTTATTGGAATACATCTGTTGGGAAAGGAGCAGGGCTGTGCTGGCATTCCCAGGAGGGCTGATCCCAAACTGGGGAGGGGGAAGACAATGGTTTTCATCATTAAACAGCTCATTAAGGCACAGAGAAATGATCCTTCCTGGGATCCCAATCCTGGGGCTGTTACATATCAAAAGCAGGGCTCATCCCATTCTTTCCTGGAGAATAAACCCTGAGAATAAACCCCCCTCAGCCTCCTCCTCTCCATCCACTGAGGATGGATCAAGCTGCTGACCTGTGTTTTACACCCTTGATGTTGTGGGCATCAAGTTTTGCCTTTTACTGGAAAATTAAAATGCTCCAAACAGTGACAGATCCCTCAAAAAATGCCAGGAAAGGCTCTGGCTGGAGTCCATTAAAAATTGAAGTTCCTCTCTCCTCCATGAGGAAAAAAGGAAATGAAGAGGAAAAGAAAGAGGAGAAGAGGAGAAAGGAAAGGAAAGGAAAGGAAAGGAAAGGAAAGGAAAGGAAAGGAAAGGAAAGGAAAGGAAAGGAAAGGAAAGGAAAGGAAAGGAAAGGAAAGGAAAGGAAAGGAAAGGAAAGGAAAGGAAAGGAAAGGAAAGGAAAGGAAAGGAAAGGAAAGGAAAGGAAAGGAAAGGAAAGGAAAGGAAAGGAAAGGAAAGGAAAGGAAAGGAAAGGAAAGGAAAGGAAAGGAAAGGAAAGGGAAATATCAAGCACTACATCTCGCAGTGTAATTTTGGATCCTCATTTCCCTCACCTGCAAAGGGATTTTGGTGTTGGAATGCCTTTCTGATCTTGGTCTAAACGTTGTCAAGATGAATTCAAAAAGAACAGGTTCTCCCCCCACCATTTTGCCCAAATTCCAGGTGAAACGAGCAGGACAAACCGTACCTGACATTCGGAAAGGCATGAAGATGGTCTCGTTGGTGTCGGGGTGGATGATGGCCTGCAGAGGTGGCACCAGAGAGACACAGTGAGGGCACAGCAAAGCCACCCCTCAGCTCCAAACTCTGACCACACAGCACCTGGAAATTCCCTTTTTTTGGGACCCTCCTGGCTTTTACAGCTCCCACCAAAGGTGGGGTTTGCCCCACCAAACCTCCTCCCACCACTGCTTTCCCCTCTCCTGGAGCAACTGAACATCAATTAATCATTTAGGAGGAATAATTGAACCTGAAATACAAAGAGTGGCTCTTCCTTGAGAGAAGAATCATTTTTGGTTCCATGATGTCCCCAAAAGCCACCAAGCTCTACCTTAACCCCAGCAAAGGCAGATTTAGGAGGGGAAGAGGAAAATGATTTTCTGTCCCTGCCTGTTTTCAGCACCTCCGCTGAGGCTGAAATATCCTGGAAAGCTGGGAAAAGTCCTGGCTGGGGATTGGGAAGGAATGAGGAGAGAAATCCCATTATTCTGCTCAGGAAGCAAAGTAGAAACCCCAAGGATTCGTGGTCCAAACACAAGGGTGGATCCAATTCCAGGAAAATCTTCCCATCTGCCCCAGGAAGAGCTGGGAAAACAACACAGAGGTGTTGGAGCCACAAAGGAAACCCAAAAACCCACATGGGATCAGGATTTCCCAGAAAATCCAAACCCAATGTGCATCCACAGCTCCTCAGGCAGCCCTGGAAATCCCAAACCCCATGGGAAAATTAAACCTGATATTACTGGTTTAATTTTCCATTTCCCCCAGATTTCCCAGTAAGCCCAGGAGGCTGCAATGGAAGGAACTGGGAATGAGAAATCAATTCCCAAGGGATCTGGGAGTGCAGGGAGGAAGGTACAGCCCAGGCACAAACCTTCCCAAGGAACTGTCAAACTATTTGCAAAAGACTGGAGACAAGAAAGCTCTTGACTAGACAGGAAGGAGAAAATGAAGACATCAAAATATATAAATATATATATAAAAAAAAGAAAAATCAGGCTTTTTGGTGGCAGAGTGTTCTCAGCATTTACATTTCCATGGGAAGGCAAAACAGCAACTGGCAAAGGGAATGAGGGAGAGGAGGACAGGGAAAAGGGAAAAAGCAGCAATAGTTGGAAACAATATGGAAAATATAAAACATTTAAAAAAATGTATTACCTGTTTGATTTTTTGAGCTCCCCAGAGCTAGAAAAATATAAGAGAACATTAAATGTTAAAACATTGAATGCTAAATGTTAAAACAACCCAGTGTAGCTTTATCCCAAACCCCAAATATTCATCTTTGAGCTGCTGCAGGGAATGAACACAAGGCATTGGTACAAACCCCTCATTTTCTGCAGCCCTCCAGGATGGATTTCAGGATCTTTTCCACACCTGAGCTCCTTCACACCTGCATGGACAGCGAGGCCAGCAAGAGACAATATTGAACTGATATTAAACAAGGAGAAAGAACAAGAGGCAGACCTCAGAGCTTTGCAAATCCTGAATTCTCTGCTGCACAAGGTAAATTTAGTACAGCCTCTCCCTGGATGAGCTTCCTGCGGAAATCCAGCCTTCCTGGGGAACAAAGGTAGAGCAAACCCTGCAGGGAACACAAGGATCTCTCCAAATAAACCCCAAGATCAGAATAAACAACCACAAGTTCTCATTTTTTACAAGGGAAATGCATCGAAAATGCTCACGGAGAGGAAAAATCTCCTTTCAAACTCTCACTGTTGCCTCCTGAAAGCTTCAAAGCAGCCAAATGTGGCTCAGGGCAGGGAGATGGAGGAGCACTGAGGAGGAAACATCCTGTGAGAGGTGCAGGTGGAGATGAGGAGGAGACACCGACACCCAGAGATGCTCTGGCACAGACACAACCGCACCTCACCCTTCCTTTAGAATGGCAGAGGGGTTTCCTGCATTAATTACACCTAAATCCCAATTATAACCTCCAAACAACCCAAGGTTGGTGTGCATCATTGCAGAGATGAGTGGGAAGCCAGGACTCTGAAACATCCCAGCAGATCTTGGGTTTTGCTGTTCCAAACTCCAGTTCAGCTCCGAGAGCCAAAACTGTGGCACCTCTGGCACCACCTGGGTTTGCTCTTCCCTCAAGTCCTTGGAGCTGCAAATCCACCCTTTAACCTCCATTTCAATTTCAAAAAAACACAAATTCGCTGCGAGCCAGGAGCCTGGCTGCTTCCCTGGCAAGGCTCCTTTGCCAATCCTTCCCCACCCTCGCGGCTCTTTTCCTTCTCTCCAATTTGTCAACATCTTCTCGAGTGGAGGCCGCCAGGAACCAAGGGAATTATTCCAACAAGAGTTGTGCCGGAGCCAATCCCAGGGCAGGAGAACCTGGGGAGTTCTGTTCCCACTGCTGATCAATCCCAGTACAGGGATGGCTCTTTTTGGCTCATGATTAACCCACCAAAACCCAGCCCAGGCTCTGGGGGCATCCTGCAGATGAGGTGTTCACCCTGCAGATTTCATCTTTAGCAGGGCTTTAATTAAGCCTCATCCCTCACCCGAGGTTTATTGCCATTCCCAAAAATAAATCCATTAAAAATCTGTTGGAATGAGGTGATTACTCTGCTAGAAACTGCATCAATTGACCCATTGATGCCAACAACCCCAAATTTCATTCCAAGTTCACCTCAAACTCCAGAACGAAGTTCTGCGATGAACTCCACTGCTTGTGATGAGTTATTGACCTCAGGATTCTGCCAGCTCATTTTCCCTTCTTCCCCTCTAATTCCCTCTCTGTCTGCAGCGTTTTCCAGTAGCTCCACATGTCCAAATGTCACATATCCACAGGCTTTTCCCTGAGGAAAAGTTCCCTTTTGAAGGAAAAGCATTATTCCCCCTTTTCCAGGTGGAAAACAGAGGTTGGCACAAAGAGAAAATCCTTGTGGGTGGTAAAGAGGAGGGGAGTTTAAATCCCAAAATCCAAAGGCAAGGAGGCTCCATGCCCAGACAGCCACCACCTCAAGCACTTCCATGGGGTGAAGGTGGAATTCCTCGAGCTCCAGGTGACTTCCCAGCACATCCCAGTAATCCCACAGCTTCCCAGATCTCCTTTCTCCCAGATGGGAAACAGAACTGTGGGATTTTCCTCTCCAACTGCCGGCACTGACACCAGCAAAAAGGAAGAGGGATGGTTTCTGAGCCAGCATTAGGGCTTTTTTGGTCAAATTCTCTAATTTCATTAATTGATCCCAATATTTATGCCTTTCCCTGCTGCAGTGCAAATATTGTTAGAACATGCAATTTCATTACTTCTCCCAAAGAGACTTCACAAGATGCACCTGATGAGTCACCTCAGGATTCTGCCAGCTCATTTTCCCTTCTTTCTCCTCTAATTCCCTCTCTGTCTGCAGTGTTTTCCAGCAGCTCCAGCTCCCTGATGAGTCCTGCCAGCCTGGGGGCTCCTTTGGGAGAGGAGGCTCTGTTTTTTCTGGGATTTCATTCCCGCTCTCTCCGGCCATCCTGGAGCCACGTTTCCATCTCATTACACCAGCTGGGGAATCTTCTCTGGAGCACAGGGAGTGACTCCAGATCATGCTCAGTTTGGTTGAGATCTCAGGCCAGGTTTGATGGATATGATCAGCCTGGATCGGGAGGGTCTCCTGGGATGGAGGATTTTCCTTGGATGGCTCAAAGCTCCACAGGGGCTTTGCCTCCATTCTGTTTTGGGATGACACCAGAGAAGCCCAGAGGGCTGGAGCACCATTCTCCTGCTATTCCACACTCCAAGCAGGCAGGAATGGACACTTTCCTCCAGCCTGTGCCCACTGCAACTTTCCCCTAGGTGAGATCAGGCTCTGCTCCATGGAGAGCTCCTTCCTGGATGGGGAGGAATCAGCTCCAGGCTGTTCACAAGTGCTCTCAGATCCAGCTTCTCATGGCACTGGACTCAGGGATGAGATTTCCAGCCATCCTTTCCAGGATTCTGTTTCTTCCATGTTTTTTTTCATGAAGAGACATCACTTTTCTCACCACCTATAGGAGACCCTTAAAGCCCTGAGTTTGGGGTCCCAAAACTCCAGGAAGGAGCTGGAGCTGCTGGAGAGAGGCCAGAGGGGCACCAGGATGAGCAGAGGGATGGAGCAGCTCTGCTGGGAGTGCTGGGATTATCCAGCCTGGAGAGGAGAAGCTTTGGGGTGACCTCATTGTGACCTTCCAGGACCTAAAGGGGCTCACAGGGAACATGGAGAGAGGACAATTTCCAAGGAATGGAGGGAATGGCTTCAAACTGCCAGAGGGCAGGGAGAAATGGGATCTTGGGAAGGAATTGCTGGCTGGGAGGGTGGGGAGGGGCTGGGCTGGAATTGCCAGGGCAGCTGAGGTGCCCCTGGATCCCTGCAGTGTCCAAGGGCAGCTTGGACATTGGGCTTGCAGCAACCTGGGACAGTGGCAGGTGTCCCTGCCCTGGCAGGAGGTAGAAAATCCTGATCTTTAAGGTCCCTTCCAGCCCAAACCATTCCAGGATTCTGTGACTTTATGAACTCAGGAGCTGAATTCAGTCACACAAAAACATCACTTGCTCATGATATTTGAGGCAGGGAATCAAAGACCACCAGAATCTGAAGAGAAACAAAGCTGTGGTGAGGAGATGGAGACTGGAATAAATCTTGGGAAGAGATGTGATCTTTGCTTGTCAGGACATTCATTAGCAATCCTTATTTAGCAGCAGAATTGCAGCTTAGAAATAGTTTAAAAAAAAAAAAAAAAAAAAAAGAATTTATTTAAAGAATCCATCCAGCCCCAATCTCTTCACCAACACCTGTCACTATAAAAGCAGCACGAAGGGTTCCAGTTCTCCTTAATGGATGAGCCTTCTCCTATTAAACACAGGAACACTTCCCAGTCCTGCACTCAGAGGGGGGAATTTATTTGTCACCGCCATCCTAAAAATCTTCTGCCTTATTCCTAACCCAAATCAATCCTTCTTCAGCTTAAAACCACCTGGTGCCACCATTTAGGAACTGATCCTAAATCCATGGGTGCCTGCTTTGGAATAACTCTGGAGAAAAGCCCTTATGGATTAATCACTCATTAATCACTCATCATGACAAGGCATTTATAGTCAAAGAACTAATTAGGAGTCCAAGGGTAGATGAGCTCAGTGTGGAGGAGAAAACCCACAGGCTTAAATCTTGCAGAGAACCTTCAGTGGGGTCTGCCTGGGTCAGACTTTGCACCATCACACCACTAAACTCCCTAAGTAAGGACAAGGCCGAAGAGGAAATGATTGAAGAAGGAGCATTTTTAGTTAATTTGTTTCATCTGCCCAGTCAGTTCCAGTTCAGAAGCTGTTCCTTCCCTTCCTGCTCCATCAGGGACGTTCTCACCTCTCATGGGCCCCGCCTGCACCCAGGAAATCTGGATTTTCACGAGGTAAGAGCCTGGAGTTTGCACCCCGTCAGGAATTGCCAGTGGTTTCACACCCCGGGAGTTGTGAGGTTTATTAAAGCACAGCTTGGATCATCCATCCCACGCTGAATTCCAAATATTGGGTGGTGCAGAGCGTGTGATGCAGCACAGCTCCTCCTGGGGCACACCAAGCTCCTTTCCTGTGCCTCCAAACCCAGATGTGCTCTCCCAATAGTCCCAGTTGTTTAAATGACATGAAACCAGAGGATGAAAAAGAATTAGCCCAACTCCACCTGCTCATGGATACAGAATCTCCTGTCTGGCTTTCCTGATAAACCTGGAAAATGACTAACACAATCAACTGTCTGCCCTTGCTCCTCACAGGAAATCGCCCCACTGGAGCTTTTACAGCCCTGCTCCTAAAATCTTCCCATGAGAAGGTTTTGGACACAAAGTTCAACTGACCCCACACGTGGGATAAATCCCAAAGGAATCTGTTCATGTCCTGCTCTCCTGACACTGAAAGGAGTCAGCACAGGAGGCGCCTGAAGCTCTCCTGGGATGCCAATGGAAAAATTTGCCACTCTAAGCACTGTTGAGGCATTGAACAGAATCACAGAATCATGAGTTGTTGGGGTTGGAAAAGAGCCTTAAGGCCATCGAGTCCAAGCATTCCCACCACTGCCCCATGTCCCCAAGTGCCACATCCACAGGGCTCTGAAATCCCTCCAGCCATGGGGACTCCACCAGGGCTGGACAGTCCTTGCCAGCAGCAATTTCCCCAAAATCCACCCTCAGCCTCCCCTGGCCCAGCCTGAGGCTGTTCCCTCTCCTCCTGTCCCTGTTCCCTGGAGCACAGCCTGACCCCATAGCCGGCTGTCCCCTCCTGGCAGCAGCTGTGCAGAGCCACAAGGTCCCCCTGAGCCTCCTTTGCTCCAGGCTCAGCTCCTTTCCAGCTCCCTCAGGAGTTCTCCAGACCCTTCCCAGCTCCATTCCCTTCCCTGGACACCTCCAGCCCCTCAGGGTCTCCTGTCCCAGAGCTGTCCCAGCACAGGGGACAGACACTGCCCTGGCCCTGCTGATTCCCAGCACCAGGAGCTGCTGAAGGATCCCAAACCAAGTGTAGGTGGATCCAGAATCGAGTCCCCACGGATAAAATAAGGCAGCACTGAAATAACACCGTGCAGCCTCCCAGCACTCAATAAACATTAACTAATTAATCCTCCCAGCATTCTCCTGGAAAGGCTTCAGCAGAATGAGAATCACTCAGTGAAAGCCATCATTGCACCAGAGTTGGAAAAAGACTTGGATACCATTGGAATCATGGAATAGTTTGGGTTGGGGACCTTTAGGGATGTCCAAGCCCTGCTTGGGAAGGCAGACTCCCTAATCCAGCCAAGGCTGCTCCAGATCAGATTGGTTTAATCTCATTTTAGCCACACCAAGTTCGCAAATCTGATCTGCTCTGTAATCTGGACGTGGCTGTGGATAAACTCCCTAAATCCTGAGCTGATGAGCTGAAATAAAGCCAGTTTGGGACTGAAGAGGAGCAACAGTCGGGATCAGGGAGGTTTCTTGAGGTGCATTTACATCTCCCTCCTTGCTTTTTGTCCCCGAAATGATGCCTAAAATCCACTCAGCTTAGGGACACCGAGAATATTCAGATTGCAGGGGATGAAAAATCCAAGTCCAGCCTTTGGCACTTTCCTGCCAAGAAAAGGGAGCAGCGGGACAATGATACATCCCGGTTTTATCGCATCCTGCAGGAGACCAGAGGGGGAAAAATTACAGTTTACTGCAAATGGACCTCTTCGCTCTTCATCAACACTGCTAAGAAAAGCCATTATTCCCCAAAAGGGAGGCTGTTTAGTCCCTGATGGATTCATTGTTCTCTGCTGTGTCTGGGCCAGCATGAGGGCTCTCCCCGCTGCTAACCTGATTGAGGCAAGAACACGGCAAGAAATCCTTTCCCATCAGGCCGGTGAGCCTCTTTGCACTTCAGCGACCCTAATGGGGGAAGAAATGAAACAGTTTCAAAACAGCCGAGCTGCCAAAGGCGCGTTTGGAAAGGCTGAGGAGTGAGAAGTCACAAGTGGCACACAGCGCGGTTCAGGCTCCGCCAACGCGCAGGAAGGGGTTGGCTGGAGAATAGCAAACGTCTGTCTCCGAGGGACAGCTTTTTGCACATCAGTCAGGCTGGGGTTATTTTTAATTCCTTTAATTTCTGAGGTTTTTTCTCACCCCCCCGGTGCTGAGGGGTGAAGCTCTGAGGGTGCAAAGTCGTAACGGAGCTAGGCCGCTGAGGGTGCAGTCAGGCTGCTGAGCTAGGCCGCTGCTCCTTTCCTCACAAATCATAAATTGGCTCGCAAATTAATTGTCAAAATGTGAACTGGATAAATTGTCAAATTGTTCCTGCATTTTGACAGCATGTTCAGGTAAACACTCAGTCCAGAACACAGGCAGGATTCCAGCAGGAGATCCTGGGAGTTCTGCTGGCCTAGGTGACCTCCTCAGGTTCTCCTCTACCTGAGCCATCCTACAGCGAAAACAGAGATGTGGATCAAAAATCCCAAAATCCGGTGTCTTGGAGCTACAAGGGTTTCAATCAGCAAAGATCCACGCTGCAGGGTGTTTATCCTTGGTTTTATGATCCCTGGATGAATTTCCAGCCTCCAGCTCAGGTTTATCTCACCTTCAGCAGCTCGAGGTGGTTTGTTTGCAGCACCACAGCCCCACCACCCTGCCCATCCCATCCCTCACACAGCAGGGAAAATATAGGGAGTCAAAGGCAAGAAATGCAGCATTTTGGGCGAGGGGGAAGGGAGCTGGAGGTTTTATTAAGCTCAGCTCCCCGGAGCAGCCAGCTGTGGCAGCGAGGTGGGAACACATGGGCGGGAGAAGGAGCAGAGCAGTGGCACTGCTCCTGCTGCCATGGCTTCACACCTCCCTCCAGAGCCTGGGCACCGAGCACACTGTGCCAGCTCACAGCTGAACTCTGGAAAATGAGACATTTCATGGGCAGCACCCTGATTCTGGCTGAGGACAGAGGCATCTCTGGGAGCCTGATGGCCCAAGGGGTGCTTTTCATTCATTATCTACGTTTTTAAACCTCTCTGTGGCATTAAAAAATAAAATCCTTGCATGATAAAATGCAGAGGCCCCCCCCCTCCCCGAGCCACTGCTGCTGTTTGTGGCTCTTTACCTCTCTCTGCTGGCAGGAGCACAGGGAGGAGCTGAGGTGCCAGCCTGGATCAGCCCCAGGGACTGAGGAACCTTCCTCACTGGATTCCTTAGAATCCTTGGATTTCTGGATCCCGCTGCTTCTTTAGACGCTACATTTTCAGGACAGAGTGGTAGGAAGCTACAAATGGGGCAAATCAGGGATTTTATCCCAATTTCCAGCAGCATTCCAGCACCCTGGACTGCTGCTGGTCAATATTTGGAGCCCTCCAAGGCTGAGATATTAAAGCAGGAGCTCAGCAGCTCTTCCCACCTCAGTTTCTAAGGCCAAAATTCAACCTGCAAGGGAAAGGAAATGCAGTTCAAGCACAGAATGACTGCAGGGAATTCTAGCTAAGAAAATGAAGGTATTTAGACGGAAGAAGTGATGAACAAACCTGAAGTTCATTATGAAGTACCCCCAGTGCTGATGCCCAATGGCAGTTCTGAGGCAGATCTTTGGTGCCCAAACCCTGAGCTCTTCCAAGGTTCCTCAGCCTTGGAAAGGGTTTTCCTGGAGCCCAAAACTCCCCCAGCCAAAGCAGCTGTGCCATGAAGAGGAGGGATTGAGTCCCTGTGGAGCTGGGAGCCGCTGAGTGCTGCTTCCCTCAACTTTCCCCACTGCTGCCATGCCAGCATCAATCTGTTCCCCCAATCTGTGCTGGGCTCTCGGACAGGTTGGGAGAGGGACTCTCACACACAGGGCACAGATGCCATCCCACAAATTAGTGGGAGAAGCCTGAGGATAAAGGACAAAAGCCACATCATTATGCCCTGCAGTTGGTACAGCCTTTTGGTTTGAGGCTAAACCTCAGCACCAGCATTCCCAAAACAGGGAAAATGTCCATGTTTACGCAAGCTGGCTCTTCCTCCTTGTTTATCAGGCTGATATTTCACAGCCCTGGCTTTCAGGGGAGAAGCTATTCCCTCAAATGAAACCTTTTCCCTCCAGCCGAGCTTCCCTCCAGGAGGCAGTTTGGGGAATTGTCTGCCCTGTTTGGAATTGGATATGTTACAGTCTATACCTTCTGCTGCAAATTGGCTCCCTGAGCCCTCGTGTGTGTCATTTGCACCTTCCCACTCGCAGCAGCCACCAGGGCTCCGTGGGGACAGATCCTGCCAGCCCCGGGAGCAGCCCTGCGCTAAAAACGGCTGAAAACGGCTCCAGCACAGGGACCCTCACACAGGGATATCCCTCTGCCAATCCCTGGGCAATTCTGGCTAAAAAGGCTGCTCAGGTATCATGGAAACACCTAAATGAGCAGCCTGGGCTGCTGGGAGGTGTCCCTGCTCATCCCTTGGGACTGGATGGGATTAAGGTTCTTTCCAGCCCAAACTGGACTGGGATTCTGGATGAGGAGCACAAAGGGCAAAGAGTGAGGAATCTTTATAGGAAAGTAATAACAAAGACATGGAGCTGCTCTGGAGGCAGGCAGGGAGAGCTGGGAATGTTGCCTGGAGAAGGGAAGAAGCCAGGGAGAGCTCGAGAGCCCCTGGCAGGGCCTAAAGGGGCTCCAGGAGAGCTGCAGAGGGACTGGGGACAAGGCATGGAGGGAGAGGAGACAGGGAATGGCTTCCCAGTGGGAAAGGGGAGCTTGGGCTGGGATGTTGGGAATGAGGGATTGCTGGCTGGGAGGGTGGGGAGGGGCTGGGCTGGAATTGCCAGAGCAGCTGTGGTGCCCCTGGATCCCTGCAGTGTCCAAGGGCAGCCTGGACATTGGGGCTTGGTGCACAGTGGGAGATGTCCCTGAACATGGCAGGGGTGGAATGGGATGGGATTTAAAGTCCTTTCCAGCTCTTTCCAAACCATTCCATGATTCCATGAGTGCAACACCTCCAGAGCTGGAAAAGGTGGGACATAAATGCCAACTGAACCAGTTTCTCTCATCAGCACAAACCCTCCACCTCCCTTTAAGGATCCTCTTTTCCCCCTTCCCCTGGGCTGGGGGGACAGAAGGGGACCCAGAGACCCACAGATGTCACAGCAGCACTTCCCACTCCCCTCTGCAGGAGCCACGGGAGGACAAACACAACCAGGGAAGAGGAATTTCACCAAACCCACCAGTTCTCTTGGGCCTTTTCACAGCAAAAATGTCTAATTTTCTAAAACTTCTAAGCCCTGCTAAGAAACAGCTGTTTCTGCCATCAGACATTTCTGGGTCCATGGAGTTCCATCACCCAAAATGTCCCCCCAGGAGACCAAATCTACCCAAGGCCTTCAGGGGGTTTCTCCTCCAAGCATTTCCTCTAATCCTCCTCAAATATTTAACCCAAATGACCAAGAGAACAAAAAAACCACCCCAAATAGTTGCATTCCCAAGGACATCTTTTCATTTTGAGGAGAATTAGGAAATCCTAAGAGCCTGTTGGGGATTAAAGACAGCATGGGGTATTTCCACTGCATAGAATGTTTGGGGTTGGGGGAATTTAACAACAACTCAGCTGTATATTTAATAAAAAACAAGCCTGGCTTTTAAATATTTAATTGAAAACTCAAGGAAATAAGCTCAGTTGAAGAAATTGAGACTGGAGTGTGTTTTCTTGCTCCACTGAATAAACACTGATCAAGCAGCTCTTTCTCCCCTATTTTGCTGACTACATAATTGATACACCCAGGCTAAAAATCCTGGTTTTAAAACATCTTTCTAACGTAGGAATAAACCCCCCAGCTCCCCTCCACAAGGAGCTCTCAGCAGTGCAGCAGCTATCGACAGGTGAGAGATCAATTCTTCATTTTTCCTAATGAGGCCCCAGAAATGGGTTTTTCCCACCTTGAGTTAATGGTCATTTTCCTGAGTGGTGAAATCACTCTGAGAGGAAGAGCAGGAGAGACTTGGAAGGGGCAGAGGTGTCCACATTCCAGAATTTATTCTGGAAACTGCCTCAGAGCCCATCCTGGGGAACTGCTGCAAGCACAATTCCATCTCCTCCGAGGTTTTTTTATCTTTAGCTAGCCCATAGCTGTTCCATTCCAGCTCATTTGGAAAAATCTGCCTGGGGAACGCGGCGGAGCAAGGCTGGTTGCACAGAGCCCTGTCAAGAAGCTGCGTGCGGAGGAGCTGCTCGCGGTGACATAGCTCTAGGCTCTGTATTTTCCATTTCTCACGAGGCAGAGCCATTGCAGCAGGCGCCAGGGAGTGTGCAGAGCTGCTGCAGCTCCATCCCCGCCGAGCTCCGCCGATTTCTGAATGAGGCACGAGCAGAGATTCGAGCTCTGTCGGGAGCTCTGTCAAAACAACTCGTCTGCTCCGTCTCTGAGTTGTTCCCGAGGGGGAGAGCCGGTTTTGGGAGAATTAATGCCTTCAAACTCGGCCCAGAGTGCTGCTTTTTAAAGTCTCCCAAGGTGAGCACAATTTTCGGGCTGATTATGAAAACTCGGGAGATGAAAACTTATGATTATGAAACTCAAGCCCATTCAGAGATTTTTTGTGTGTGCTGTATGCACTCCAGCTCAGTTCTGAGGAGTTCAAGCGACAAAAGAGGAATCAGTTCTTCAAGGAGACAAACTCAATTCTCTGCTGAGATGACTGAAGTCCTCCCCAGCCTTTCAGATGAGCGATAACAGCAATTTATCATCTCCCAGACTCTGTGTTCTCAGGTCACTACTCCAACACCCAGTCCTTGCCCACAGGAACACAAAGGGATCAGCTCAGATCCCAGTCAGAGAGGGCTAAAACCCACCAAAATCAGTCAAACATCAAATTAGCTCTATCCAGATCCTGGTCAGAGAGGGCTAAAAGCTGCCAAAATCAGTCAAAAAATCAAATTGCCTCTATCTGCTGGTGCCCTGCCACCTGTGGCAACCTCACCAGTGCAGCAGAGGAAGGTGTGACACTCAGTTGTCACACAGGATGTGGCTCAGTCCCTTATCCCAACACAAATCCGAGCAGTTGTGCCACAGATCAGGCACCTCTCCACAGCTCCACCACTTCCCTTGCCCAAATTAGCACCAGAAAACTGCAAACTGTCAAAGCCCCACAGCCAGAGCCCATCCTGCAGAGAGTGGTGCACAGAAAAACCAGCAAAATTGTCAATCTTAGCTCCAGGAAAGCAAAAAATGCATTTTCCAGGTGTCTTTGGTGCAAGTTTGGGGTGATAATGATGAGAGTGGGATGCTTTGGGATCTTCTCCCAGGGAACAGGGACAGGAGGAGAGGGAACAGCCTCAGGCTGGGCCAGGGGAGGCTGAGGGTGGATTTTGGGGAAATTGCTGCTGGCAAGGACTGTCCAGCCCTGGTGGAGTCCCCATGGCTGGAGGGATTTCAGAGCCCTGTGGATGTGGCACTTGGGGACTTCCTGAGGGTCACCTAGTCCCCTCCACCCTCACCCCTCCTGGAGAGGCTGTGACATCCTGGGACATTCAAGTCTCACAGCCTTGCTGGAATCTGCCATGGAATCCTGGAATGGCTTGGGTGGGAAGAGACCTTAAGGTATCCCAGGGTGCTCCAATCCCTGTCCAGCTTGGCCTGGGACACCTCCAGGGATGGAGGTTTGGCTTAATTAACACTGTGGTTTGGTTTAATTAACACAGTAATTAAATACAAGCAGCTCCTGCTGCAATCCCCCCAGGAGCCAAACCCCTCTGCCATCCCTGGCACTGTGACCAAAGGGAGCTGTGTCACCATTTCACTACAAACCCATGATTTTTTACACTGATGTGAGAACATTTCCTTTTCCCATCACTTCCTCTCCCCTCCCTCACCTGGATTTTCCCCCAGAGCCTCCCAGCTCAGCCTCCCCCCCTGCACACCACGGAACACCAACCAGGCTGCCTTCACCTGCTCTCCCCACGGGAATTCTGAATGAACTCTGCGAATAGCCTGGCTGTGCCACTCTGCCAAATGTAGGTCAGAAGTCTGCGTGGTTTGTCACAGAGAGTGACTTGTGTGTCATCTGCCTCAGGCAGATGGAACTGAGTCACTGCTGCTGCATCACTGCTGCCTCCTTCCCTCTCTGCCTCCTTCCCTCCCCAGCCCTGGAGCTTCATCCTTCCCATCAGATGCTGCTCAGGAGAATGCAGTGACATCAGCAGAGCAGGAGGCCAACGCCTTGTGACAATTCCCCGTTTATTTTTTGTGGCAGACGAGCCTCTTTCCCAGCACAGCACCTCCCACCCGAGCTGTCCCTTTCTGAAGTGAATATTAATGTTGATTTCCTTAATTCACCTCTGATAATTCTCATTGATGAGAAGAAATTATGGCTTGCAAATGGGGAAAAATAAATAGAAGAGGTTTCTTGACCTGCAGGGTGTGGGAGAAAAGCTCCCCACCACTTCCCTCCCAGTTTATTTGGGAGATGCACTGCTCCTCTGGAATTGCTGCTCCTCATATCCCCTCAGGCAGGCCTGCTGATCGTCTTATCCTGCTCTTGATATGACATTAAGTGACACAGAACTGATTAATTTTGTGCTGGATGCCCAAACAGGACCACAAAAAAGCCCCTGGGTTGGTGTCATGGTCAGGAGTCTCCACATGGACAGGAAAGGAGAAGAATTTGGGATAACACGTACAAGAAAATCAATGATTTTTGTTTCGTGGTACTGATTTGCAGGTAAAAGACTCCAAAAGCAGTTTGACACCTCTGAAATCCTCATCTCCGCTTCCACAAGTTCCACGTGCAGAGGAATGTCAGGAAAAAGTCCAGAAAACTGATGAGGTCTTGGAGAGATCACCAAATGCATCCCTCTGTCCCAAAGTACCCAAAATGACCCTTTATTTTCTCAGGAACTCCCCAAAGCTTGTAAGGACCTTCATCCATGGGGATTCCACAATCTCCAGCAGCAGAAGGGGCTGATGGAGCCCAAACAATGTTTATATCTGAGCAGAAATGGAAATTATTGGAACAGGGCAGGGGCTGATGCCTCACAGCTGCTGCTACAAGAACCCACAGCACTGACAAGAAGGTTTCATCCAGCTTAAAAAATTACTTTTTTTTTTGCTGTACAAGCAGTTTGCAAGGGAAGCCAGTATAGGATTTTATGGCAGAAACACCAAAAATGTCCTTCAGCAGAGCATGACCTGAACCCCCAGCTCATCCTCCCCACAGAACTGCAGGAATAAGTAGAAATGGAAGAGTCTTCCCCTCTGACCTCTTTGTTGGTGACTCCTGGGGGCAAAGTGCCATGTTTGTAATCCTCCAGCAGCTGCACCGCTTCCTTCAGGCGACTCTGCAAGAAAAGCAGCAGCAGGGAATTAAAGATATGGAATGACGTTGGCTTTTGGGAAAATCATTTCGTGGAATCCTGGAATGGTTTGGGTGGGAAGGGAGCTTAAATCTCATCCAGTTCCAACCACATGGATGGGCAGGGAAAGCTTCCACCGTGCCAGGTGGATCCAAGCTGCCCTTGGACATTCCCAGGGACCCAGGGGCACCACAGCTTCTCTGGGAATTCCATCCCAGCCCCTCCCAACCCTCCCAGCCAGCAATTCCTTCCCAAATCCCATCTATTCCCACTCTCTTCCAGCTTAAATCCACTGTGATGGGTCCTTTTCCCCATTTGATATAAAGGGAAAAGGGAGGAGAAGACACTTGTTGTTCTGCTGGTTTGGATTTAGCCCCAGAAGTTGGAGGAAAACAGAGGTGAGGAGGGAGGAACAGAAGAGGAAATAGGAAAACCTTCCCCTGGCAATGGATCTGTAGAAGACACCATAAAAACTAGAGTCTTCCCAAAATTCCAGTTGGGAACAGCAAGCATCACCAGTAGGAATTCAGTGTTCCCTAAAAAGTCATGTCCTCCCCAAAAACATCACGGGCAGCTGTCACTGTGATGGAAGTGAGAACCTGAGCAGCACTGGGGACTCCAGTGCAGGTTTGGGAAAGAAAGATCTTCCTCAGAGTGCCATAAACAGAGGAATAAAGAAATACAGAAATGGTCCTACAATTCTATATTGTGTGTATATATATTGTATTGTATATACATTGTATAGTATATATATATTGCATATATATTGTATTGTATTATTACTATTATCATTGTATTGTATTGCATATATATTGTATTATATTATGTTGTATTCTATTGTATTGTATTATATTGTATTGCATTGCATTATATTGTATTGTATTCCACTGTATTGTATTGCATATTATATTATATTGTATTGCATTATATTATATTTTATTATATTGTATTCATGCTATATTATGTTGCATATTATATAGAGTATACATATAGAAATACACATATATATGCATACAAATATATACATATTTTTTCTCGAAAGAATATATATTTCTATAGAATATGTGTATTTATTGAAGCATAAAACCCCCCCAGGGCAGAAGTAGAGACTCAGAAAGACTCTTTGATTTGCCCAAGCCCTAGAGGAAGAAACCAGGCTATGAAAAGCAGCTTCCATGGGGTCAAACGTGCTTATCCAGGTCTGCAGAAAGCTGAGGATCACTGAGCAAAGGCTCCCAAACATCTGAAGCCAAACACCATTCCAAAAGCCTCCTGCAGGTTGTCCTTCCTCAGCTGAGTGACATCGACCTTGGGCTGACATTGCAGCCCCAGCTGGGCTGTTTGGCAGCTTTTCCAGAGAAGGACACTCCAGGAATAGGGAAAATTCTCCCTGCACAGCCCAGAGGTGCTGGTGACTCCCCCAAAGCCCTGTAGGGCTCCTGGGTGTCACCCCAAGCTCCATCCCCAGCATTCCAGGCTCATTCCGAGCTCACATCCATGGAACCAAAGCAGGGAAACTCCTTCTCTCCCTTTCACACCCACATCAAAGGGGACTTTGTTGTTTCCCTGCAAGCCCAACCTGAAAGCAGCAATTAATGACTGCCTATTGTCCTGACAACGTTCCAGATGTATGGAACAGCAGAAATAACAGGAATAGCAGCCATTCCTGCGCCTGGGACCAAATCCACAGCCCTTTTCCAGTGGCTGAGCTCACCCTGCCAGTGCCACCTTATTCC
This sequence comes from Entomyzon cyanotis, assembly GCA_024500445.1. Taxonomy (NCBI): domain Eukaryota; kingdom Metazoa; phylum Chordata; class Aves; order Passeriformes; family Meliphagidae; genus Entomyzon; species Entomyzon cyanotis. The sequence continues at coordinate 681,546 of JAKEPQ010000146.1, read as the reverse complement.
CAGCCCCGGTGGATTCTGCATTTTCCATCCCCTGGCAGGGATCAGCAGCTGCTCAGCAGAGCAGAGTCTGTGAAAACTCCAGGTCTGGCAAAAAAACTTGGCAAAAATCTCTGTATTCCGGGCAAAACATGGGCTCAGGAGTGGTTTGTTTGGTGCAGGTCAGTGTCACCAGGCAAAGCTCCCAGCCTGTGTCACCACACTCACAGAACAGGGGACAGATTACCAGTTCCTGCCCTATTTCTGGGAATGCTGGCCTGGAATCATTCCCTCTTTTCCGGACCTGAAGGACCCTCCAGGAAGAGCTGCCCACCACCCTTCTCCCACTTTTCCAGGCTGCTTGCTTGGAACTTCAAATCCTGGAACATCCTGAGCTGGAAGGACCAGCAAGGATCACCAAATCCAACTCCTGCTCTGGATTTCTCCCACCAGGTGGAACTTTGGTCCCCTTGCAGGTTCAGGATTCTCCTCCACTACTGGCACCTTCATTCCCACCCCAAAAGGGCCCAGGCTGGGGGAGGATCTCTAAGAGCAGCATTTAAGATCTTATTTAGTGCCATTAGATCTTATTTCAACATTAGATCTTATTTCAGTGCCAGGTGTGAGCAATTCCTTTTGTTCTTCTATTGCTGTTTTATTGGAGCACTGGGAAATCCATAAAACCAGGTGTTGGAGAGTCAAACATGGATTGATTGTGTTCAGAAATCTCCAAAGGCCAGGCAATCCCACTCCACCTAAAAAAAACTGTGTGGAAACCCTGTGCCTTGCTCCAAAAATCAGAAAATTACTTGATGTATAAAAGCTTTCATGACTGGTTCAAAAAACCCCATTGAAAATTGCCTTGCTCCAAAAATTACTTGATATATAAAAATATCAAGATTTTTTCTTTTATATATCAAGAAAATTACTTGATATATAAAAGCTTTAATGTCTGGTTAAAAAAACCCCATCCACACTTGCTGAATCTGCCTTAAAAATTAAGCTCAGCTTAATAAAAAATAACGTGGAGGTGGGAGAGTGAATATTTCCTGGAAGGAGCTTGCATTCTGTAAGAGCACAGATGTGTCCTGGATGCTTCCCTGGATTAGGACAGGCACTGGGAATCCTTTTCCAACCTTTTCCATCCTTTTCCATGTCTATCCAACAGCCCTGACAGAGAAATGAGTCATTGTTTTAGCCAAGTCCTCTTGACACTGGAGAAAAAAGGAGAGTTTTGAATTTAGAGTGGCATTTTCTGGGGATGCAGAAACATCACTGGGAGACCTTCTGTTCCTCTAGAAAAGGTTTAGGGAGAAAAGGGAGAAAGGCAATGAAATCCAACATCATGGACACTTGGGAATTTCTGGGAATTCCTGCAAGAACCTCAGGGCCTCCAGCTGGAATGACCAACTCCAGTCAAACCCACTTCAGGCTGTGGTTGATCACTAGAAATCTGGGAAGAGCTGCAGGGCTAAGAAACAAATTGGCATTTTCGGCTGTTTCAGGCAATTCCAGCCTGCAAGGAGAAGCAATCAATCCTAAAGATCCCAACTTGCTTCTCTTGGAGTTGTTCTTGAATTGTTTGGCTTGTTCCAAAATATCCTCTCGGGAAAAGCTCTTCCCTAGCAGGCCAGTAAATGATGATTGTCCAGGAGCACAGAGATAACCCCGAGCTGAAGAGCCAGAGCTGGGAACCAACTGGGAATTGCCATTTGTGCTCATCTGGGGACAGAGTTTTGTCCCTGGAATTACCTACACCGAGTGCCTCGCAAACAATCTCCGCAGAACTCTGAATGGGAGCTGCCAGCAAGGCATGAATGGGGCCCTGTGCTATTTTTTCCCCCTTCTCTTGAGGAAATCTTAGTAGTTACTATAACAACCCTGGCCAGATCCCATCTTGTTTAGAGTGGTAACAAACAGCAAATAAAAAGGCTCAGGCTCGCTGTTAAAATCGCAGTCTCCACGAATTCCCTCTCTGGGCTCCTTGGGGACAAGGGGAACTTTTGCAGAGGAAGGAGTTCTGCAGCACCACTGCCAGTGGGTCTCGAGGGGCACAAAAGGGTGGCACAGAAAGGGAACAAAAGTGTGAAAGTGAGTCCAGGAGATCCTTTCACACAGCTCTGAGGTGCTCAGGTATTTTCAGCAAACACCCCCCAGCCTCCAAATTTAGGGAGAAGACTCATTGCCTCTTATTCCTTCTGGAAAAGTCAAGCACGTTCTTTAAACCAGAACCTCAAAAAAAAAAGCCAGGAGCAAACTTTACCACATGCAAGAGCTCCACATGCCAGGCAGCTCCACTCGCCGGCTTTCAGCACGATGCAGCTCCACTTGATAGCTGATAATGTCTAAGATTACACTTCAGCTCCTTTTTAACAGCAAAAACGAGGTCTGTCTGCAAGGTTGTGCTACTGTTTCAATATTTATTGTTGCTTGGTTTCTCTGCTGCTGTCTGTGGGATGAAGTGTCACTCGAGATTTTACAGCATCTCCGATTTAAAAAAAAAAAACAAACCCCACAACCACGTTTTTCCCCCCGGAGTGTCTCAATCCTTCCATACCCCTTCCCTCAGGAAAAACCTCGAGCACTTCTAGCGGTGGCTGCTGGGGTCTGAGCTCTCACAATAGGGTGCCAGACAGACCATCTGCAGCCGGGGATGTTCCTGCAGAGCTCAGCCCCGCCAGCACCCAGCAGCTCAGCCTCGCTGGGTGCACCTGGGGAGGAGCACCCTGCACCCCTGCGTGGCTCCCAGGGAGGAGCACGGCTGGAAAACACCCAGGTTTGGGATTCTGGCTCCACAAGGAGCAGGGCTGGGCCATGGGTGATCCCTCAGCAGGGCTTTGTGGCTGTGGATGTGCCACAGAGCAGGCAGAGCTGGGAGGAGTCCACACCCATCCACCCAATCCATCCTCCAGCAGGGTTTGGATCCAAACCCTCCAGGCTCTGCCTCTGTTCCTGGGGACACACTGGGAGTCACCAGGGGTTGGGACAGACCTGCAGGGAGCTTCTGAACAAACCCCACCAGCTGCTGCACCCACACCCAGCCCTGACCAGCCTGAGGGACAGAACTGCACAATCCCAGAATTGCTGAGATTGGAAAAGCCCTCTGAGATCATTCCAACCATCCCCAGCACTGCCCAGGCCACCACTGCCCCATGTCCCCAAGTGCCACATCCACAGGGCTCTGAAATCCCTCCAGCCATGGGGACTCCACCAGGGCTGGACAGTCCTTGCCAGCAGGAATTTCCCCAAAATCCACCCTCAGCCTCCCCTGGCCCAGCCTGAGGCTGTTCCCTCTCCTGCTGTCCCTGTTCCCTGGAGCACAGCCTGACCCCATACCCGGCTGTCCCCTCCTGGCAGCAGCTGTGCAGAGCCACAAGGTCCCCCTGAGCCTCCTTTGCTCCAGGCTCAGCTCCTTTCCAGCTCCCTCAGGAGTTCTCCAGACCCTTCCCTGCCATGGACACCTCCAGCCCCTCAGGCTGGTGTCCTGGAGGAGGAAGAACAACCCCAGCAGGCAATCAGTCCCACCCCATGAGCTGATGGCCACCATTCCAGACCCATGGCAGGACAGGGGACACCCGAGCTGTGTCCCACAGAGCCCTGCACACCTGTACTGTGCCAGAGCCCTCCACCCAACCCTGAGCTCTTCCCCTGAGTTGTCACCTTGTCCCCCTCGCTGCAGGGCTGTTTCTGCCGGGAAGATCTGTGCCTTGTCTCCTCTTGGATCCCAACAGGAGCTGCACATGGCTCGGCGCAGCCTCCAGAACCCCATATGTGCACATACAGACCGCAATAAAGTCATTATGCCAGGAGCACGACAACATTCCCGCCTCACAACCAACACACAGCCAGCAAGGGCTGCTTTTGGGGGCTCTGGAAGCAAACCATGGCCAGGCCAGGGCACAGGGGACAGTCTGTGCCTCACTCTGCTCACACTGGGAGTGTGGGGATGATGATCCCCAGTGAGCTCTGCTGGGTCCACGCTCAGCCCGGCTGTCACTCGGTGCCACCTGCCCCAAACCAAGGCTCTGGTGGCCACCAGCAGCAGCTTGCCGTGGCTGTGGAGATCCAGCTGTGGCCACCAGTAGCCACACCCCGGCTCGGGGCTGTGTCTCCCCGGGATGACACACACGGCAGACTTGACTCCAGCTGGCCTCCATTGTATTGGATCCACAGCGCCAGACAACAGGAGCCAGAAACTTTTTGTTCGAGTGGAGCCAGCAGATGTGACACTGAATAAACACAGACAGTCAATCTGCTGAGTAAGAAGGTATCGTTCGTATAAATAACATACATCTAATCCTGCTTCCATTTTAGACCCAAATATGGGAATGCAAGATGCTCTGCAGATCCAGCCTTCGAACAATGAGATAGAGCACAGGCAGATAACACAGAGCCCCTTCTGAGCTCTCTGTAACTCTGATTTCACTTCTGCTCGGAATTATCAGAGCTTCCTCCAGGAGGAGCTTCCCACAGGGTGTTAACAGTGTGTCCAGCCTAATGGCAGATGGGATAAGTTCACCTTATCAAAATACCTGCTGCTCCCGATGGACCTTAATTACTGAGCAATTAAAAGTATGACTCCAATCATTTTAAGCTCACGCATCTCCAAGCCAGGCCCTGCACCCACCGAGGGACCTCTCATGGTCTCAGGGACAACACTTGGTGACCTCTGAAATGCCACATTTCCCACTTGTTGGGAAAGTTGGCAAACTTGCAGCTGCCAGGAGATGATTTCATTAGAGCAGCAGTAATGAGCTGAATTAGCACCCAAGCAAAGCCCTTGGTCAGAGGTGCTGCAATATGGACACGAGGTGGGTGTGGAGAAGGATTCCCCCAGGAGATAAAAGCACAGGAACAACAGAACCCAGAGCTCAGCAGCATCCCCCGAGGATCTCCTCCTAAAGAACCTCGAAAAGACAAGCAAGTTTCTAATTGTGCTGAGAATCTGCTTTATTGAAAAATGAAGGAGTAAGGGAAGAGTGTCACTGAGACTAATTATCCTCAGCATCACTCGATTCCCCCTCGGAGTGATCCCTCCATCCTCCCTCAAAACACAGCCACTGGCATGGAGCACACAGCCAGCACAAAAGCATGGAGAAAAATCAAATGTTATCACATTTCCCAGCATTTTCCACGGGATTAACCCCCATTCCCATTAGACACTCATTTATCTACTCTTTTTCCCCGTTTGCCAATGAGCTCCTCCAAGACAAACAGGGATTTGTTTGCTCCCCAGGCCTGGGAGCTGCAGCCATCTGTCAGTGGCAAGGAGCTCCCTGCACACGGCTGGGGCTCAGCAAACCCTGCCCAGGTTTTATTTGCCCTCTCTGTTATCAAAGGAGAGCAAAGAGCTTGGAGTTCCATGTCTGCACACACTCGTTGCTGTAAAGCAGACAGCAGGATGAGCAAAAAGCAGATTTTGTGCCCCAAAAAGTCAACCAGGTTTTGCCAAGAGACTTCTCCCTGGAAAGGGAACTCATGGGGACATCACAAAGGTGCTGCAGGTCTACTGAGACATTCCTGGCATGGAACTCCAACTCCCAAAGGCAATGACTGAGGGTATTTTCCCCCTTGGAAAGCCCCCAAGCCATTCCTGGCGATGGGGAAGTTCAGCCCTGTCCTTCCCAGACCCCAAAAATGGACACAGAACCTCCCTGCTTGGTTGAGGTTCGCTTTGGAACCCAAAACTGCTCGATTTTGACTCAGGATAAAATTGGGCCACTCAGACTTTGCTCTTTTTTCTCTCTGCATTTCACCTTTTCTAAAGAACCTCATCAAAAGCTGTCTGGAACAATGAAGTTACACCAAGTGATCCCTCTGAAGCCCCAGCCTTACCAAACCCCCAAAAACCTGGAGAGGTTTGAAAAGGTGACCATGGGAAGGTGGAAAAATGCATGGCTGAGCCAGAGGTCACCCCATGGGAGCTCAGAGGAGCAACCAGGAGTTCAGATTCCATGGAGAGCAACGAGCAGGAGAATTCCCTCCAGGAGCAGAGGAGATTCAGCCCTTAAAAAGGGGCTGAGGGAGCTGGGAAAGGAGCTCAGCCTGGAGAAAAGGAGGCTCAGGGGGGATATTGGGGAAAAAGATAAAATAAAAAGGAAAAAGCAGCTGCCCTATACTGAGAATCTGAAGTTTTCTGGCCAACAGGCAGAATTCCAGCTCAGGAGCAGAACTATTCCTTCCCAAGGATTCCCCATCACCCTCAGGCATGATTTGCTGGAAGCAAAGAGCTGCAGTCAAGGTGGACAACACTACAAGGAAATAAAGGAGTAGGAGCCCCAAATCCTGTTACAAACATAGCAATAACCAAGGAAAAACAATAAAAAATATCTCTTTGAGTGCAGCCACTGCAGAACTGCACCACAAACCCACCCAGCTCACTCCTCCATGGAATTCATATTCACTCTCTCATTGCCTCACCTGCATTTTTTTCCATGCAGACCTGTAGGAATTCTCCTTCTGAGAAGACCAAACCACTGCCAACTGTGCCCAAAACCAGTTCAGGGCCTCCCCAGTGAGCAGGAGGAGCTGGGAGTGTGGATTCACTGGTGCCTGAGGCAAAGCAAGTTTCTGTTCCAGACCGAACAGCACTCGTTTGGGCAATCAATCACCTGTGAGACACAAACCCACTGGAAATCTGCTTTCATTACTGCTGCTGCTCACAGGAGCAATTGTTTTTCATCTCCAGCTGTCTAATAAACAGGCCTGTCCAAAACAGAGGTGTTGCACACATTACCTCAGTCACAAAGAGGGTTCGTGGGTCGATGATGTCCAAGAAGTGCCTGAATCTGCCGTAAAATGAAGTCTGGAAAACAGGAGACAAAAAAAAAAAACCAAACCACAGTCAGTGAGAAATTGCCTTTCAGGGTTTATTTCCTTCGCAGAATGAAGTAGCAAGTGAATATAAATAAGGAGGTCTTCAGTGGTAATTTGGGATAGGAAATCCGGAGGGAAAAGGTGAGGATGTGGACCCTGCCAATAGGACAGCAATGAGATGATTTAACAAAGAGATGCTACCAAGCTGCTAAAATATTCTTTGGGGGAAAAGAAAAGGATCAAACATTGCCTGTGGGACTCCAGGGCCACAAAACCCCACAGTGCAGCTCCAGAGCTGGAATTCCCATCCTGCAGTGCCTCTGCCACCCTGTGCTGCTCACTCTCACTCCTGCCAGCAGCTCTGAACACCAGGACAGCCCCAGGGACATGGATTTTGGGACAAACCAGGATGAAGGGAGAGGCTGTGCATTCCCTGGAGTCCCTGGAATGTCCTGTCCATCCCTGGCAGTGTCCCAGACCAGGCTGGACAGGGCTTGGAACACCCTGGGACAGTGGAGGTGTCCCTGCCATGGCAGGGGTGGATTGAGCTTCAAGGTCTCTTGACCCCAAACCATTCCAGGATTCTCTAAATCCCTCCTTTTATTCTTCAGCAGCTTTTGCAGTGTTATCCCTGCACAGGCACATCCAGCTTGGATTTTTCCAGATGTGTCCCTAAGAACAAACCCAACCAGAGCAGCCTCAGGGCTCCAGCCAGGCTGGCCTTGAACACCTCCAGAACCAGGAATAGAGCCTGAAAGAAGGGGAAAGGATCTGTGAGACACCATGGGAGGTTCATGGGCAGCTCCAGAGGAAAGGAGAAAAGGAGACTTGGAATTAAACAATGAAAATAAAAACATCCATGGAATTTGTGCCAACTCCAAGCACCAGGCCATGGAATATTGATGGATTAGGGGCACTTGGGATACATGATCATCATCACTCCAACACCAGCCCGGATTCCATGACCCAGAGGAGTCAAGGGGACAACAGAGCAGCCCTGTCCAGACCCTCCCCAGAGCCCATGGGGATGTGGATCCTGGAGCTCCATGGGTTTGTGGATCATGGCCATGGAGCTCCTGGAGCTGCACACCCTCTGGAGCTCTCCAGGCACACGTGGCACATCTCCTGCCGGGCTGTGCTGCAGGAATGGGCTATAAATAAAGGACTGAGTGTGGATGGAGCAGCAGGAATGGCGTTTAATCACTGCTGGCAGAGCTCCCCAGAACGTGCTGCTGCCTCCCTGCTCATCCAGCAATTCTGCCCCCTCATTCCAGCAAATCCCTGTCCAAGGGCTCTGTCCAGGACACTGCTGACCACCTCACTCCACAACACCCATCCTCGCAAAACTCTGCTATTTTCCCGTGTTCTGCACTAAAAAAAGAACAAAATCGCTCCATGCAACTCCAGGAGAAAAAGCACAGCGGTTTTTAATTAGCATTGGATTTAATTAACACTAATTCTGGTACTTTCGAGCATTTTTTGAGCTTGACATTTTCTGCCTCCCTTTTATTTTGGGTTGGAGGATGCCTGCAGATGCCAGCAGCCCCCAGCACCGCTGTCCAACCCTTCCCAGGGGTGCAGGGGGATGTGAGCAATTCCTGACTCAGCCATCCCACAGACCATCAGCCCCATCCCACAGCTCATCCCACAGCTCATCCCACAGCCCTCAGCAACAGCAGGACAGGGGGATCCTAAATCTGAGTGCTCTTGACTTCCCCACTGCCTTCATCCCTGTGACACAGTGGGGAAAAGCAACATTAAATAGAATTAAATGGAATTCAGTAATGGAATTAAATAATGGAATTAAATAGAACATCAGTGTTTTACAGCCACTTGACCGAGGAGTAAATGACAAGGGAGGGGGAAGGACACCTCATGTTCAAAGGGGCAAGGGTAAATGTCATTTAGAAGCACAAATTGCCATTTTCCAAGCTGCCCAGGCTCTGGGGAAGCCAATCCCACATGCCAGGGTTGGGGTTTGGCTGGCACTGAGCTCCTGCCCTGATCCTGCCTGGCCAAGCTCAGCAACAGCAGCTCAGGACAGGTTGGAGCAGCTCAGCTCATCCTGATGCTATCCCATTGCCACTCCCACCCGGCGCTCAGCTGGGGAGCTCAGAGTGCCCCAAACCCTTCCAAATCATGGATTCATTGAATGGTGGGTTGGAAGGACCTCAGAGCTCACCCAGTGCCACCTCCCAGTGTCCCACAAGCCCCATTCCAGCCTGGCCTTGGACACTTGCAGGGATCCAGGGGCACCACAGCTGCAGGAAGGAAGGAGGGATTTGTTCCGAGGTGCTGCTGCCTGAACTTGTCCATTCCATGGTCAGAGAACACCAAAACCACAGAGGAATCTGAGTCTGGACAGGCTTTTTGTTTGTTTTGCTGAACTCTGCTGAGCTGGAGCCTCATTTCCCCACCCCAAAAAATCCCTGGGAAGCACATCCAGCAGAGCCACCTGGGCTCCTCAGGGCTGCACCTCACCTCCCTCCCTGCACACCTCCCTGCTCCTGCAGCTCTCCACCATGCCTCCTGAACAAAAAAATCCTTTCTTTTCCTGCAGCCCAGCCGTGGAACTCTGTGTTTTTTCCTTCCTGTGGAAGCTGCCTCACTGCTGGGCCTTCCTGCTTGGCTTCCCAATCATCCTGGCCATTCCCTGCTTCCTAGGTTTGTTCTCCTGACTGGAAGCCAGAAGAATCTTTTCTATTCAAGATTGGTTTTCAAAGAACTCTGTGCAAAACGCAACGGCAAAGAAAAATCCCCAGCAATTCCTAATAATTCAGAAATTTGGGGGAAATTCCTCCCTGGGAGGGTGGGGAAGCCCTGGGATGGAATTCCCAGAGCAGCTGTGGTGCCCCTGGATCCCTGGAGTGTCCAAGGCCAGGCTGGACATTGGGGCTTGGAGCAGCCTGGGACAGTGGGAATTGTCCCTGAACATGGATGGAGTGCAATGGATGGGATTTAAGGTCCTTCCCAACCCAAACCAGTCTGGGACTTCACATCCAGCAAACCAAAAGCTGTCAGGAGAAGGAAATGGGATGAGAGCATCCAGCCTTTGGACACAGAACAGCTCAGTGCCCTCACTGCCAACCCAACCCCGATTCCCATGAGAACTGGGGATGATTCCCTTTTCCCAGGCTCAGTCCCAGCCCTGCTCTCATCCTCATGGAGCTTGTGAGATGCCCAGAGGTTTGACCTTCAGCTCCCAAATATCCATCCCTGGGCTTTTTGCCCCTTTAACTCCTGGAGCAGCTGTAAACTGGGAGCAAACCGAATAACACAAATTCCCTGTGATTAATCAGGGCTATTTTGGGACCACTTCTCAGCAGCCTGCGAGCAAGATGAAGTGGCTGGGAATATTAATTCCCTTCCAGGGCACAGGGAGTGTCATGGATCCGGGATTTGGGCCATGAAGGTCCAGCTGAGCCCAAGAACCAGAAGGAATCAACTCCTCTATGCTCCAGGGATCTGAGAGCAGGTAAGTGGTCATTAGCGAGGTGTTTGTTAATCACCTTCCAGAGGGAAAGGATTCCTAGGAGTCTGTGCTGGGCAGTCCTGGGAAGAGCAGGAGGAACAGACAACTTCACCTTTTAATTACAGGCTGGTTTTAAAAACGAGTTAATTAAGCCAGAGCAAAAGGCACACAGGTTTAGGGCGGGGCTGAGCTCCAAACCAGGCTTATGTCAGCTTCAAATTAATCAGGAGAGACTTAAGGTAAAACAAACAAAACGAAGACAATTAGAGCCATTGAGGAACAGAACTGTGATGAGGCACAAGCTGCACACATTTCTTGTCCAGCCCAGTGAAACTTTAGACTAAAACTGAGGATTCTCAGGTCCTTTCCAATCCAAACCATCCTGTGATTCCACCATCCTTCTGCACCCTTTGAAGAAATTCCTTCTCCCTAATGACATCCCTCGAGGAGAGAGGAGTTCCATTCCATGTATTGAAGTGAACAATAATTCAATACCATGTATTAATGGAATAATGAATAACACAATTCCATGTATTCAAGTGAACAATAACAGCCCATGGAGCAGCAGCTGAGGCATCACCTCATCTCCTGAATCTTTGTCTTGGAATCCTGGAATGGTTTGGGTTGGGTTTAAAGTTAAGGGACCTTAAAGTTCATCCAGTGCCACTCCTGCCATGAGCAGGGACACCTTCCACTGGGTTTTTCCCAGGATAAATGTCTGGGCTATGACCCCAGAGCACTGGGAACACACAGCAGGATATGGGAGATGGAGCTCTCAGCAGATCCTCAAAGGAAGGAGAATAAAATAAGGAAATAAAGAAGGGGGAAAAAAAAAAAAAAAAAAAAAGAGTGTTTCTAACAAATTAGCCCTACTTCTCAGAAAACGAAGTCCTTATCACACATTCTCAAGCCCAACGTCCTCATTTCTTCTTTCACCTAAAAATAGCCCTGTTTCCACCGGGAGCCTGAGCCTCTTCCCGGCAGGGAGCTGGAAAAAAGGTGACTCGACAGAACATCGCCTGGAGAGCAGGGGAAGCAAGGAGCTGCACAGGCAGCAGGGGGAAAAGGGCATTTCATGAGCCCAGAGGTGCTGCTGGGCTGGATTTGTCCCTTTGCTGCCCCAAATTCTGCTCAGCGCTTTTCAGGAGCTCCGAGGCACAGCGGGAAGGGAATTCCCAGTCTGCTCTGAACCAAATGCCAGGCTCTGCTCCCGAGGCTTTTGTTCCCAGCACACAACTTCTCCTTGTTCTCCCCGCAGGGAGGAGGATGTCCTGTGTCTCTCCCAGCCCCAGTTTCAGGCCAATGTCCCTCTCAAGGCCCCAGAGCTGCTCCCAGCCAGCACTTCCCGGGAAAAAGAAGTGTTGGCATCCCAAGGGATACGGCTGGAATTTCAACGAGCGCCCCGAGCTGCTAACCCTGCCCAAAACAAGGAGGAATCTTCGTTGGCTAAAACAGATCTTACAAACAGATAAAAACCCGGAAAGCCCGTGGAAAGAACAGGCAAAGGCAGGGAGGTGTGGGGAAAGCAGGAGCAGTCAGTAGGGAAGGTTTAGGGCCTGCTGATCCCTTGGGAATGCTCTGGGGTTCCTCTCCAGCACTGCAGCTTGGAAGGAAAGCCCAAGGTCAAGATGGAGGAAATAAAGAACTGGAAGAGTCTGAGCTGGAGGAAATAAAGAACTGGAAGAGTCTGATCTGGAGGGAATAAAGAACTGGAAGACTTTGATCCAAGGGTGGAGGAGGTGGGATCTCCCAGACTGTGGGGGGAGGGAATAAAGAACTGGAAGACTTTGATCCAAGGGTGGAGGAGCTGGGATCTCCCAGACTGTGGGGGGAGAGGGAATGGGGTGGTGCTGCATCCCAAACGGAGCCATAAAGCCTGCAAACATCCCATTCCCTGCTCTGTGACCCCACAACACTTCAGCTTCCAGACTGGGATGTCCAACCTGGGGCAGAGGCAGCAGCAGAAAACAGGGAATGAGGGATGAACCAACAGGACACCAACGCCACAACCCCTCCTGCAGCTCCCAGAGCTCCAGTGCTCTGCTGGGGATTCACAGGGAAGGGATAAAACCACTGAAAAAAAACAGAAGGGGGATGATTTGGGATGCTTGAGGTGGCTCCTGGCAAAGCATTCCCAAAGAATCCAATGCCAAGGGCACTTCCCCCAAGGGGTGACCCTTGCTCAGGCCCAGCCCCTCTCCCCTCTCTGCAGCTCCCCACTCCCCACAGGCAGGAACATCCTGCCACAGCCCTGCAACGTTTTCTCAATGCTGCCACAAGTGACAGTCGCTCCTTAATGAACAGAACGCACCGATTCCGTGCCTGACTCGCTGCCAAGTGTGCCTGGAATCATCTGTGGTGTCTAGAAGGGAGAAGCGTCTCCTCCTCCTCCTCCTCTCCTGATGAAAAAGCTCCCTCTCTCCCCAGCCAGAGCATCCCTCACGTTCCTGGGGGACTCAGCCTCTCCCTGCTGCCCCGAGGATGTCCCCAGTGCCCTCCTGCCCTGCTGGAAGGGACCTAAAAGCCCATCCTGTTCCCATGGGCTCTGAGCCCCATAGGGATATGGGGTGTGGGAAGAGGCAGCAGATCCACCACGGGAATGGGGAAACCCACAGCTCATCCCAAAGGAGTGGCTGGGTCAAGCCAAGTGTGGTTGAGTTGGATTCTTGGGGGTAGTGGGAATGGCCTGCTTGGGATTTGTCCCAATGCTGGGACACACTCACAGGCCCAAGTTAAAGAGATTTTATGAGCTTTTTGAGCAGCCTGAGTGATTTCACAAGCACAATAAATGGTCTCTGATCATCCATACTGGGTGGTGGCAGTGTGGCTGAGCTGCTGTGCCCCTGCTCTGCTCACCTGGGGACAGGTGTGTCACTATGTCCACATGCCCAGGTGTCAGGTACGGAGGGGACAGGGATGTACCAGCGTCTCACCCTCTGCTGTCCTACAGCCCATCCTGGGTGTCACAACCCTTCCCTCAACCCACTGGCACCAAACCCCAGCAGCCCCGATGAGGCTGGCAAGGTACCCACCCGGAATACCCCTAACATCGCAGAGCGGCCCTTCCCTCCCTGCCACCTTGGGCTGCCCGGGCAGTGTCCATTCCCTCGCACCATCCCCCCGGGGGAAGGACGAGCCCGCGACATGCGACACCGGACCCTGCCCGTCCCCGCTGCCCTGGCGCTGCCCGCGGGGCTCGAACCCGCGACCCTGAGCCCCACCGCCCGGCGCGCTGCGCCCCGCGCCACAGGGGCGCGCTGGGACGCGCCAGTGCCCGCGCGCCGCGGGACCCGCCGCGGGCAGGGGGCGGTGGCTCTGATTGACAGTCCGGCCAGCCAATGGCGCGGCGGCTCCGGGCCAATCAGCGCGCCGCTCCGCGCTGTGGGCGGGGCTAAGCGGCGCGGGGAGCGGGGGGCTCCGCTGAGGGGTGGGGGGGCGATGGCGCCCTCAGGGCTGCTGCAGCTCCCGCCGCCCTCCCGCCGCCGCTCCCGCCGTGCCCCCGCCGCCTCCCGCCGCCCGCCGTACCTGCTCGAAGCGGGGCTTCCCCAGCTGGAACGGGGGATAGTCCGCCGGCTCCGCCATCCCGCAAGCGCCACTTTAAACAGCCTCCCCCGCCGCCGGGCCCCGCCCCCGGCCGGCCCCGCGCTGATTGGCTGCGGCCAACCGCAGCTGCCGCGGGGCACGCCGGGACATGGAGTCCGCCGGGCACTGCCGGGGGCGGGGCCGCGCCGTCCCGCCAGCCAATGGGGAGGGTGGTGTCGCGCGGGGCACCATGGGAAATGTAGTCCCGAGGGGGTGTGGGAAGCTGCGGGGGGAGCAGGGAAAGGGGGGATGCACAGAGTGAGGGAGTCCTTTGTGAATGTGACATGGAAAGGAGACTCTTGCCTTAATGGTGCAATGGATTGAGAAAGAAATAGGACACGGAGAGGTGAAAGCCCAGAAACTTCTGAAAAAAACTACCCCAAATGTAATTCAATTTGCATCCCTACGACATCTATGACAAGAAGGACATGGAGAGGCTGGAGGTGTCCATGGCAGGGAAGGGAGCTGGGAAGGTCTGGAGAACTCCTGAGGGAGCTGGAAAGGAGCTGAGCCTGGAGCAAAGGAGGCTCAGGGGGACCTTGTGGCTCTGCACAGCTGCTGCCAGGAGGGGACAGCCGGGTATGGGGTCAGGCTGTGCTCCAGGGAACAGGGACAGCAGGAGAGGGAACAGCCTCAGGCTGGGCCAGGGGAGGCTGAGGGTGGATTTTGGGGAAATTGCTGCTGGCAAGGACTGTCCAGCCCTGGTGGAGTCCCCATGGCTGGAGGGATTTCAGAGCCCTGTGGATGTGGCACTTGGGGACATGGGGCAGTGGTGGCCTGGGCAGTGCTGGGGATGGTTGGACTTGATGATCTTGGAGTTCTTTCCCAACCCCAGCAATTCCAGGACTCTGTTTCCCTGTGGAAATGCAGATTTCCTTGCTGGGAGCCCCAGAGTCCCCAGTGACCTTTGCAGCAGCTGATTACAAACCAGAGCAGAGGACCTGGCGGTGATAACGATCTGTGCAGATCAAGCCAAGGTCGTGCCGGGCTGGGGGCACACGGAGCCATCTCCGGAATTCTCTTCCCCAGATTAGTGGGATAAGAAGTGTCTGGACCTTCAAATGCCGGAGAAATTGTTTGGAGGATTAGGATCAATTCTCCGAGGAAGAGCGCAGGGACAGCAAATAGATGGAGGTGTGGGTGGAGCAGGCAGGGAACCAGGGGAAGGGTTGGTGCAAAGGGAGCAAAGGCAGCAGTGACAGAGCAGGTCAGGAACAGGATTTCCATCGAAGGAGGAATTAAAAAATACACCTGAAATAAAAATCCCTTATTTTTTCTACCCAGGGGAAACTGTGAACATCCCATTCTGCTGTGGGAATGCTGCTTGTGGATTCAGAGCTGATCATTTGCTCTTTTCTTCCCACCTGCAAAAGCAATTCCTGGTTTTTTGGCTAATTCAGCACTGATCCCCTTCACTGAATCCCAAATTTCCTGCAGCTCCGGGTGGAAAACGGATGGAAAAGGGATGGAAAAGGGGCAGAGAGATTTTCCCAGGATCTCAGATCTTTATCCCAAACCCAGCCTTCACTCAGGGTTGTTTTCTTCTCCCTAACTCTGTCTTACAAGGGAAAATAAACCCATCAAAATAAAATCAGCATTGACAAAAGCTTTCCAAGCAACTCCCCCTTCCCTGCAAGTTGCATCCCGAGCTTCCCGAGGCAGAGATGTCTCCATGGCCAGGGCTGCTCCCCCAAATCCCTGTCTCTCCAGGGAAACCCCTCCCTGCCTGCCTGCAGCCTGAGCCAGATAATTGATCCAGTCCCCAGTGTTGACACACGAAATGTTTGGTAACAACAGAGGGGAGAGAATCTGTTTATCTCAAACCACATTTGGAGTGACATAAGACTATCACTTTTTTGGTTAAATACCAGAAAGAATATCAATTCTTTGGCTGATATCAATCCCGCCAGATCCATCCCGACTGACAACTTGTGTTTCCCTGCTTGGGGGAAGGAGGGGGGTATTGCTTCCCCAGTCAAAAATTAGGTTTCTTTCCAATTTGTGGGGTTTTTTTTCGGGGGGGGGGGGAAACAACCCCTTAGACACTGTGTGAGCTGATCTAGCACTGGGTTTGGGTGGGCAGGTTTGGGGTTTTGGGGCTCCAGGGGTGGCAGATCTGTGAGCCCAAGGGAAGCCCAGAGTGGAGAAGGTCCTGGCAGCACTCGTGACCCTGGCAGGACCCAAACTGGAGCATTTCCTGAGGAACTGCAGCCCCAGGGAAGGACTCAGAGCTCCTGGAGGATTTGTCTCCCATGCTGGACAAGGGGCAGAGTGTGAGGAGTCCAAACAGAGACCATGTGTGATCACTGAACATTCCCTGGGAGAAAATTCAGGAGGGAATTTGAGCCTGGGGAGAAGGGAGGGCTGAGGGAAGGTGATTGAAGATTTGGGTTTATTTCTCATTGCCCCGTTCTGATTTGATTGGTAACAAATTAAACTGATTTCCCCAAATTGAGTCCGTTCTGCCCATGAGTTCTGAGGATCTCTCCCTGCCCTTATCCCAAAATGAGCTTTTTGTTGTATTTTCTCTCCCTGCCTGGCTGAGGAAGGGAGTGAGAGCAGCTTTGGGGTCACCCCATGCCCATTCAGGGTCCCCCCACCTCGCTGAGGCAGTTTTGGGGTCCCAGGGCCCCTCCCCAATGGGGACAGCTGGCTGTGGGGCCGGGCTGGCTCTGGGACAAAGTCACACGAACATTCCTTGTCAGCTCCCATCTGTAAAGCCAGATTTGGAGAAAACTTGTGCTGGGCAGCAGAACTCCAGCTTGGAACAACAATCCCAGGCAGATCCTCCTGCAGGGACAGGAATTATTCCCATCAATCCCAAGCCTGTGCTGAAGGCAGGCACACACCCCATGGTTGGACTCAGCAGGAATAAGGGTTTTAAATCCTCTTTTTCCAACTTCCAGACCCAGTGTCTGCCCCAGTTAGGATCCTTGGGATGGATCACCTTTCAGAGAAGCACAGCTCAGCACCCTGAGCCCACAATGTGCAAACATTTCCCTCCCGAGCCCTCTAGGGTTAACAGGATCCCCCAGAGAGGTGCCAGCTCCACAAAGGCTCCATCCAGCTGGAGGGAAAATAAACCAGGATTAGAGCTAAGGAAGCTCCTCTGTGGGAGCAGCAGAGTCATTTAGAGGAGCTTAAGGGGGAGTTAATTTTCTTCAAGGAAACAGCTTGAATAGAGAGAGAAGAGGCTGGACACTGGACTGTCTGCGATGCAGCAGGAGATCCTTCCTTCCTTCCTTCCTTCCTTCCTTCCTTCCTTCCTTCCTTCCTTCCTTCCTTCCTTCCTTCCTTCCCCCAGGAGCAATATTTGGGGAGGAACTCAAGGTTCCTGCAGCATTCCCACTGCACAGCACTTGGGGATTATCAGGGAAGGTGGAAAAGCTGCTGGAGGAGTTGGCCACCTCCTCCTCCTCCTCCTCCTGCTTGCAGCAAACAAACAGAAATGTCACTCCGTGTCCAGGCGCCGTCAGCACAGACGCTGTTGTCAATGAATCAGAAGTGTCTAGGAACAGCTTGAACAACTTTTATTTTTTTTAAAGTGCTTAAAACGTAAATAACAAGCTCTTTATAAACATTAGTTGCAACTATTAAAACATGAGACACACAGAACCCACTTCCTGCGGCCGTGAGGAACAGGGAAACCAACAAGTCCAAAAACCCCAACACTTCTCCCACTTTGGGATGTTTTTCCATGTTTTTAACCCCAAACACGGCGGTTCCTTCCCAGACAAGGCTGAGTCTACATCACACTGGAGAATCCACATCCCTTCAGGTTGGTTCCAGTTTAAGGATAAACCTTGGTGGCTCTTCTGGCCCATATGTGGCCTGAAGAACCAGGCAAGGGGAAAAAGAAATCATTGGCAAAAGCTCTTGAGAAGCAAAGAACCCAGCTGTGGGCCGACAACAAAGGCAGAGCACAGCACCCTGCTGCAACCTCGGGGAACAGCTTGAGTGTGGAAAAACAAACCCAGGGAAAGGCAAAACCACAGGGAATTGTTATGACTGGGTTTAAAACAGAACAGGGAGAAGCTGCTGCTGGCCCAGCAAGCCTTTTAGGTCTGTTGGGCTCAGCAGAGAGGGACAGAGGTTGGAGCATGGCAAGGAACACAGAGCAGGAATGCTGCTCCTGCCCCTGGGCTCCCAAATAAATCACTAAATAGGGAGATTCAGTCATTAAACACGGAGATCAATTCCAGATGGAGCACGGACAACTTGAGAATATCCCCTCAATTTTCTTCCTCATCCCCTCCTTCTCTGAGAAAGCATTTAGGTCCTCAAACCCATTCCCTTGGGAATGTGGAAGTTTAACACCAAAATTACAGATTCACTTCAGTGCTGCTGAAGCTGCACAGTGTAGCCAAGCTGCTGCTCTTAGGCAGAGAATAAAAACTGCGTGGTGGGAGGGAAACCCCAGATTTTCAGGACAGCAGGGTGGGGAACCAGAGGACAGAGACAGAAACATCTTCAAGACACCTTTTCCTAAACACAAGGAGGTAACTCCGGACTGCTGAACACCCGAGGACAGACAGAACATCCATTGCTGCTCGATTCTTCTGCAGCCCCTTCTCACCTCCAGGGGTCTGTGCTGTGCTGTGTCCACCTGGGCCCTGGAGATGGCAGGGGCAGATGTTGCTGGAAATGGGACGTGGGGGAGCAGGGATTGCTGGAAATGGGACATGAAGGAAGCATTGCAGGCATTGCTGGAAAGGCAGGAGATGAGGGAACAGAAGAGGTATTGCTGGAAATGGGAGATGAGGGAACAGAAGAGGGATTGCTGGAAAGGCAGGAGATGGGGAATCACGTATTGCTGGAAACAGGAGATGAGGGAACACAACAGGCATTGCTGGAAAGGCAGGAGATGAGGGAACAGAACAGGTATTGCTGGAAAGGCAGGAGATATGGAAGCACCTATTACTGGAAAGGCAGGAGATGAGGGAACAGGTATTGCTGGAAAGGCAGGAGATGGGGAAGCACCTATTGCTGAAAACAGGAGATGTGGAAGCACCTATTGCTAGCAAGGCTGCACACCTGGTACAACCTGCTGAGCTCTGAGAGTAACTTTTATATTCAAGTGCAAAACATTCAGGCTTTGGAGTGAAAGAAGGCAGAGCTGACTAAGGCAGAGGGAGGCAGTGAGACACGATGGGAGAGGAGGGAGAGGTGGGAAGGAGGTGCCATGGGATCCATATAAACATTGGCACTTGTGTGGAGAGCACCACCAACCCCTCCATCCCTGCTGGGCTCAGGGCCAGGGGACAGCATGTTTCCATGGAGGGGAATGTTGGCTCTGCACCTCCCCTGCCCATGCCCACCCGAGGAGCTCCTGTTCCCAGCCCCATTCCCGTGCTGTGCTGCTTTCCCAGTGCCCACAGCTCCTCCCTGAGTGCCTCCAGCTCACGGGGACAGAGGGACACCCCAAGAGGAGCCATGGATCTGACCCTACAGGCAGAGAGAGGTCTCTGGTGCTTTCTGAAATGGGAGAACACCTTCCCTTGGACACTCCCATCCCACCCCAGGAACACAGAGGGAGGAGGAACAGAAGCACAGGAGCAGTAGAGCAAACCCTCAGGTATTTCCCACGAGGGGAGAGGCAGGGAGGAGTGGGAGGTTCATGGGTGGTGCTCTCCCAGGGAACAAATCCTCCTCATTCAGGAGCTCCTTTTCTCTTGACCCACAGTGTCTGTGTCCAGATGTGCTTTGTCCTGGAATGCTCAGCCTGCCCTTCTCTCTGCCTCCCCATCCCGTGAGCTGCTGGGCAGAATTCCTGGAAGGACCCAGAGCACCTGCACAGGTCGGGGGGAGGCTCTGCCATCTGTGAGTGAGAATTAACTCACTTGCTCTGGGTGAGAAGGAAAACAGAGTAGAAACCTGCCCCAGACAGGTTGTGTGGGACTGAGAATTGGGTTTCAGAGCCTTTGTGGGGTAGGGAACTGCTACTGGCCTATGGCAAAAGGCACAATTCTTCAAAGCTGTAGTCTGTATTGAAGCAAGTAAAGAGGAGAGCAGGGAGGATTTAAGAGAATCCAGTGACTTTGGGACACAGAGAAGAGGGAGAAGATGCTGTTCATGTTGAAATCCCACACCAGCTGCCCCTCTGCCTGCACGAGCATCTTCTCCAGCCAAAATCCTGGCAGGATGAGAGAGGGAACAACATCCTTCCTATCCCCTTGCACAGTACCTGCAAATCAGTTGTTAAACCAGGTAAGTCAGAGCCCTTTGGGTGGTCAGCAGTGGACAGAGCTGCCCCAGGCCCCTCAGGCTGGGCCCAAGCCCCAGAGAGCTGATGGTGGCTGTGAATGTGATCCTGTGGGAGCAGGCTGGGCACTGGCACTGCGAGGATTCTGGAATCGTGGGCTGTGCCAGGAGGGTTTGGGGTGCCCTGCAGAGGGGTCAGACCCCCTGAGCCTCACTGCTGGCATGTTTTCCTGCTGCTCTGGCAAAGACAGGGCAGAGCCAGGGGTGGCAGCCGTGGGAAGCCATTCCCAGGGAGTCCTGAGTGGAAATTCCGTGTGGATTCTGCACTCCATGGTCCCTCCAGGGCACACCAGCCTGGATGCAGATGATGTCCTCCAGCACTCCTGGGGCACAATCCCATATTCCCTTTCCCAATTCCCAGTCCAGCTGTGAGGGACCCAGGCAGTGTCACCCCTGGCACAGGCACAGGACAGAGCCAGCAGGGCCCAGCCAGGCTCTGACACCACTGCAGGCCCTCCAAGTCCAGTGCTGTCCCTTTGTGGAGCATCTCCCCGTGGTCAGGATGTGGCACAAACTGCTCTTCAGGCACAGAGCTTTCACTGGGGGTGGCTGGGGCAGCAGGGGGAAGAGACATCCCACAGGAACGTGCTGGTTGAGCCTCACTGTGTCAGTGTCCCCAACACCATCCACCAGTCCAACACCATCCACCCTCAGGGGACAGCAGCTCAGAGCAGGGGGAGAGCGTGGGGCAGAGCTGCAGCAGGATGGAATCACAGGGAGATGTTTCCAGCTCTCAGATGTCCATGGGGCACTTAAAGCTCTGGCAGGAGGAGTGCCACGGAGGTGGCACTCGGTGACAGCGACAGGAACCTAAGGAGGGTGTGCCTGGTGTGCAGGGCTCTGCTCCTCCCCACAGGGTGCTGACAGCCCATCACCCCATAGCTCCCCGGAGCCGAGCTGGGCTAAGCTTGGGCTGGCAAGGAGCAGATCAGCCTCACTGCTAATACTGGGAATAGAAGCCTCTGGAGCTCTGTGGTGCAAGGAGGGAGTGCAGGGGTGTTGGCAGCGTGGTTGCTGGAGCAGAGCTCTGGCTGGGGCTGCTCTGGGCTCACTGGCCCTGCCCCAGGGGGATCTGCAGCAGAGTGGGGGATTGCTCCATGATGCGCACCAGCAGCTGGTCGATGTAGTTCTCCAGTTCGTGGATGTGCTCCTCCTTCTTGCTCAGCTCTGCCTCCTTCTGCAGCAGCAGCTGGATCAGCTCGTCGTGGGTCAGGTGGTAATATTTGGCTGACTGGTCCAGCAGGCTGGGGTCCTGGAGGGAACCAAGAGGGACATTCAGGGAGTGGAAGTGAAACCTCTGCTCCTGGGAATGTTCGCAGGATGCAGCAACAGCCAGAGCATTCCTTCCTGTATCTGCCTTCCCAAAAACTGGGAAGGCAGGAGCAGCACAGGGGATTCACACAGACCTGGTGTGCTTATACAGCACCACCTGAACTCCCTGCAGCACCCACAGGGCTTCCTGGGAGCAGCAGGGCTCTCCTTGTCCTTCCCTCAGGTGAACCCCAGCAGCATTTTCCATGCAAAGCTGGGGAGGCAAACCGAGTGACAGTGGACAAAGGGATGGAGGAGCCACCCTTGGAACACCCTCTGTGTCTTCAGAGGTGTCACAGGAGCTTTGGTGGCCTCAGCATGGCAGTGTTTGGAGTATATCCACGTCAGCAAGGCTCCAGCAAGGACCTTCCCTCTGCCAGGATTAAGAACCCTTCAGAGCATCCATCAGGCAGCTCCATCCTCCACATTCACATCTCGTGGAGACCACGTTGGACACTGGGGCATGGAGCAGCCTGGGACAGTGAAGGTGTCCCTGCCCTGGCAGGGGTGGCACTGGATGGGCTGTAAGGTCAGCCCAACCCATTCCATGATTTTATGATCAGAGATTCACTCACACACTGCACAATCAAATCCCCAAACCGAAGCAGACAACAGGAGAACCATGGGGTGAGGAGCTGCAGAGACCATGGATTCAGGGGAGAAGGGAGGCTGAGCAAGCAGGATCCTGGATCCACACACAACCCCACCCTGCCTCCCCCCACAGCAGCCACCAGCACACCCAGAGCAGGGTTGGCACAGCCTCACCTCAGGCAGGCTCCTACCTTTAGCTTGGAGTCACTTTTGTCCTGCTGGCAGGCTGGGGCCACGGGCTGGACACTGCTAGTGGTCACTGTCTTCAGCCTCTCCAGGCCATTGCTGAGCGCCGAGCTCAGGCTGCTCCTGGGCTGCTCCCTCCTGTCGCTGGAGCTTTCCTGCACAGCACTGAGGGGCTTCACGGGGTGGGGGCTGCAGAGAGCAAGGGTGGCACAATCAGCACCCCCCAGCTCCCTCTCCCTGGCCATCAGACAGGGATGGTACTGCTGAGGAGGTTCGGTCCAGCTAAAGCCTGGTGTGAGCTGCCCAGAGCTCTGCTGCTCCCTGAGGAGAGCCAGCAGGGCAGGGCAGAGCCCACGGGGCTGTTCCCACATGGACAGGAGATAAGGAGCCCCAGGACACGTGTGGGGCTGAGATAGTGCCCATGCCCTGTGCCCACACCCCGTGCCCACACCTACACTGCCCGGTCCTCACTGTGCATCACAACTCCTGCTGCCAGGTGCTGCAGCAGCTGCCAAGTCAAACCCAGCTCCAGTGCGATCAGAGGCTGCTGCAGCCACTGCCCAGAGCAGCTTTTTGCTGCCCAGGGATGCCCAGATTAGCTGGGATCACAACTGATGCTCCAGCCCAAGAGTTGAATGTCACCTGCCTGGAAGCCACCACAGAATTTGTCCCCCTCCACGAGGCCAAAAAAGGAGCGTGAAGAGTCAGTTATGGGGGAATTACATTTTCAGTTTTTTGCCTCACTCTTCACCCAAAAGGCTCTTTCTGAGCTTGAACAAAGCCCAGTTCCTTCTAGGCATGATGGAAAGAGAAGTGACCTGATGCTCTCCCCTGCAAGGAGCAGGCACAGCTATGCACCATCCTCAGCATGGAAACATCCACACATCCATCCTCGGCATGGAAAGATCCAAACCTCCACCTGGGAGCCCTGCAAAGCCTCTGCTGCACCTCACGGGCTGCAGGTGCCACCCTGCTGAGGTGACAACCCCATCCGCTGCTGTGTCCTCGTGCCATGGCCACAGTGATGGCATCAGGACCTACCCAGGATGTGGAAATCCTCTCCAACCACCATGGTGCCTCCTGCTGCCCATGTGCTGGGAGGGGACAGCACTGGCAGCCACCAAGCAGCTCCAACAAGCCAAAGGATCAGCTCCTCCCCAGGGGCAGCTCTGATCTCTTCCCTTGGTGACCCAGGGAATGGCTGGAGCTGTGTCAGGGCAGGGTTAGGTGGTATCAGGGAAAGGTTCTTCCCACAGAAAGTGCTGGGCACTGAGCAGTTCCCCAGGGAATGGTGACATTCCTGAAGCTGCCAGAGCTCCAGGAGTGTTTGGACAGCCCTGCCAGGGATGCACAGGGTGGGATTGTTGGAGGTCTGTGCAGGGCAGGAGTTGGATGGATGATCCTGTGAATCCTCCCAGCCCAGGACACTCTATGATTCTCTGACCCCTTGCCAGAGCTGTCCAAGCACACAGACAGAGCCAGCCCAAGATTCCTGGGAAGCTTAAAAGGATGGAAAAGGATCCCACAGACCTAAGGTGGAGTCTCTGACAGTGCCAGGGGTGGGAGGAGTTGCTGTCCTGCACATGAGGCTCCAGCAGTCCCCAGTGGGGACTAAACCCTGAGGAGGAGCTTCAGCCACCAGGACATGCAGGACAGGGGCTGAGCAGAGGGCTGGGGGAGCCACCAGGACTGCTCAGCACAGCCTCATCACAGCCAGGCCTGAACCCCAAATGTCACTGTCACCTCAGACATCCCTCAGCCAGGACAGAGACTGTGACCAGAGTGTGGCTGGGAACCTCCCTGGGCCCAACCTGACCTGGGAAGCCACAGGGAATGCTTGGATGTGTTTTGAAAGCAAAGGGATATTTCCCACCCAGGTGTGGCTACAGGCAGCTGCCAGCCCCGTGGCCAGTGGGAACAGTCACTGCTGCAGAGCTGGAAAGGATATTTTTGAAAATAAATCATGATCCCACTGCTTCCCACCGAGGGTGGTGTGTGCAGGGCTTGGCTGAGCAGAGCAGGGCCAGTCTGGGAGGATCCAAAAACTGCAGCCATTCCTCCAGCTGTGTTTGTCCTGGCATGGTGGCACCAGGTCCTTCAAGGGAGCTTCACACCTCGCAGCCAGGCCTGAAGTCCTGAGGATCTGCCGAGGAGCTGGGCTAGTTTCCACTCCTGGCCCATGGATGTGAACTTCAGTGTGGAATCAGCTGCTCCTCATCCAGCACTGCATCCCAAGTGGATCTATGATGGAGCTCAAGGCCAGGGTGGAACATCCCAGGGTGACACTGGCCCAGCCCTGTCCCAGCTTTCCCAAGGTCCCTGCTGAGGACAGGGACAAACTGGGTGCATTTCCCTACAGCAAGTCCCACAAAGTCTCTGTCACCCCATCCAAATGCACCTCACAGAGAACGAGACAGCAAAGCACAAATCCAAGGGAATCTCTCTCTGGTAGCCAAGCTGCTGTGCCTGGAGCACCACACAGCACCTGAGAGCCAACTCTCCATGGAGAAAGGGGCTGTGGGAGGAAAGGGAATGACAGAGCCCGGGATCAGATCTCCAGGTCCATCCATGGCAGTGCCAAGCTGCTCTCTGAGCTTCAGGAGAGCACAAGGATCACCACAATGAAGAGATCTAACCTGACAGCTCATTGCAGAACACAATGATTCTCTGCACTCCTGCCTGAGGGAGGCACAGAGCAGCCTGTGCCACACCCTGGTACCTGTGACATCCCCAGCCCTGTCACCTGCAAGTGCCACCAGCCAGCAGATGGGCAGGAGCTGCACAGCTCCCAGCCTCCTCCAGGCAGTGCAGCTCTGTCCCAGGCTGTCCTGGGGGATGTGACACACTCAGGGATGTGACGCCTTCTCTGCAGTGAAGGCACCATCCTGCCCTGTCCCCAAGAGCAGCCAAGGACCCTCTGCACACCTGAGAGCTGCAGCTCATCCTCCCTTGTCCCAGCAGCCACACAGGATGACCAAAGAGCCCTCTGGCCACTCAGAAGGGGTCATGGGACCTCAGTGCCAGATTGCAGCTCTCCTGAGGAGGCACTGAAGCCCTCAGAGCAAACTGTCACCACCCCACATCAGGCACTGCTCTCCTTCACCTGCAGACACCTCTGGCCCAGCCAGCACTTCATGCCCACTCCAAGTGTGAACTCTTTCCTTTTTCCTTCCACCTTTTTTCTGCCACTTTTCTCTGTCTAAGTGCCACTGGCCATCCCAACAGGAGATGATCCTGGAAAGGGCAGCATCGCCATGGGGCTTGGGAAAAGGTCCCTTCCAACTTTCCTCCCTCACCCTGTGACAGCTACCACATCTCCCCAATCCTGTGAAGTAGTTCAGAGCCTTCCCCAGAGGCCTCAGTAGCGCTTCAGAGGTTCTTCAGTCCCAGCAAGTATCCAAAATGTGCTGGAGCAACCAGAGCAGGGAGGTTCCAGGAGTTCCTGGCTGTGTATCACAACAGAAGCCAGCACTGATACCACAAGCAGCTCTTGGATCCAAGCCCATTCCCATCCCAGGAGCCAGCCTGGCCTGGATGGATGCACAGGCAAGCCTGAGCCTGACCATGAGCAGGAACTAATGACTGAGAGAGTGCTGTACTTCCCTCACTGCCTCAGTTATCCCTCTGGGATCGCAGGACACTTCTCTTTCCATGAACCATGATAAAATTCAGGTTTCTGTGCAGCACCTCTGCAGATTTTGAACAAGGGTATCTGCTGGAGGATAAATAATCCAATTAAAAATGACTAGAGGATCTGGTTTAAATAAGAATGGAAAATATCATGTGACAGACCCAGCCAGATGCTGGTGTTTGCTCCCAAGACCATTTAGCACCTCACACCTGAGCCAAGCAGGGATCCCCCTGTGGAAGGGCTGGAGCTCATCCAGCTCTGCTGGCCTCATCCTCCCTCCCTGCCTCACCCCAGGGCCACAAACATTGTTCTTTGGCCAGGTGGGATTTTACCATTCCAGTGTCCCCAGGAAGCTCCATTTGCCTCATGATCAGGGAGGCTGATCAATAAATCCCTGCTTGGTAGATCATTGAGAGAGTTTGGTCCTTGGGTAGGCAGAGCCCAGGACAGAGCAGGGGAAATGAGGTGAACTGAAGGACATTTTCCATCAGGAAGATGAGATGAACTGAAGGACACAGAGCAAGGCTCCATGCCCTGAACTCCTCAGTTTTGCTTCATGGCATTTCTACAGACCCACAAGTGACCTGGGAGGAGGAACAGACCCTTCTTTCCACCCTTCCCATTCCCATCATCCTCAAGGCCAAATCCCACTTGCTTCGTCACCAATGGGCATCTTGGCAGGAGGGAGGGGAGAAGGGCATTTTGCCCTGGTGAAAAACTCTCTTTTTTTTTTGGCTGTGTAGAGAAGGAGGTTTTTAGTATCCCATGGGCACTTGAAAGGAAAGCAACCAAAGCTGAATGAATGGAAAGGGGCAGCAGCTGTGCACATGCCATGAGGGAGCTCAGGAGAGCATCAACAGCCAGCAGCTCTCCTGGCAGCCATGGAAAAGGCATTTATTCTGCAAGCACGGGCAAGATGATGGAGCCAAAACCAGCACTGGCTGCAATGTGGGTGCAGTTCTGAGTACTCAGCTGGGGCAGGTCGTGGGTGTGTGGAACCCTTTGCCCCAGTCAGGGCAAACACAGGACACCAGTGGCCATTCCCCACCAGGATCCTGGAGAGCTGAGGCTCCCAGCAGCTCTCTGACCACGGAGAGGGAAGAGGAGCTGCAGCACATCACCCAGCCGGGTGGAGTCCTCTCCCCACTGCCCTGCTAAGAGCAGGAGGGGCGCAGGGCTCACCTCTCCCCAGCACACACCCTTCACCTCCCCGCAGTGCTCACCTGGTCGTCTGCTGGCCAAAGGGCTTCCCAGCCGGCTGTGTCTCCCTGGGCAAAACCAGGAGCGCTGAAGCTTGTGCGTCCCGGGGCTGCGGGCACGGGCAGGGCCGGGCGGCGGCGCGGCGGCTGGCAGGGAGCCCCGCGGCAGGACAGGGGGTGCCACACGGCTCGGGGTTAGTGGCAGCCACGAGGAAAGGGGTGGAGGAGGCCAGGGGCTGGCTGGCATGCAGGGGGGGAGGCTGGAGAGCGTGGCCGGGAGCGTTAGAGGGCTGCAAGCCGTGCCCCGGCGCTTCCTCCCGCGGCGTGGAGAAGCCGAAGGCGCCCTGCTCAAGCTTTCCGGGCAGCACAGCTCGCACGGGGAAAGGGGTCGGGGGCTTCTCCACGAAGGGATTGCTGGGGGAATTGGGGCTCAGCGCCAGGGTAAAGGGGTTTCTCAGGGCTGGAGCTCCCTGAGGGTGTCTCTCCTCTGGCCTGTCTGGCTTCCAGAAATCGGCTTTTTTGAAGTCTATCCTGCTCTGTGCCAAATGCCCCCCGGGCTCGCTGGTGAGGGCTCTGCCCTGCTCTGCCTCCTCGGGAGGGGCACAAGGCTGCTCTCTTGCTCGCCCCTCACTGTCACCCCATGCCAGCTCCAGCTGGGATGGACTCTCCCCACACTCTAACCTTTGGGCTTGTGGGCTTGGATGCCCAGCTGCCTCCTGCTCTTCTAGAGACGTCCAGAATATTTCCGGCTGGCCCAGGTCTAGCTTGGAAGGTGGGTTTAGTCCTGAAATACTGAGCTCCTCAGGGAACGATGGCTGCCGTGTGGAGGCTGTGTCCCACTTGGCACTGTCTGTGGCCCCCATCTGAGGGGACACACGGGGTTGGCTCCAGCTCTCCTCAGCACCCGACTGCTCCAGCCCATCCAGTGAGAACTTGGATGTGCAAGTCTCAAACTGCTCAGCCACGTCTGTCTCGTTCATCTCTGACAGGTGTTCCCCCACAGAGGTGTCCCCTTTCCCCAGCTCGCTGGCTGCTGTCTCCACATCAGCTGCTGAGTCCGCAGCTCCAGCACCCTGGGGCGCTGGGAACTCACTGCCTGCTTCAGCACTGTCTGCTCTGGGAGCTGCTGGCACGGAAGGCTCACTGCCCCCACGGCTCCTTGGCAAGTCCATGTCTGCTCTTGGGCCCTCTGACTCTTCCCATCGCTCCTCTCTGCCTCGCTGGGGGTCACCAGGCTCCCCGTCCTCACAGTCCCCACCAGCTCCAACGGCTGCAAACCACCTGGGGGGTTTGGGGGGTGGCACTGCCGGGCCGGGCAGCGGCTCCTCCCTGCCCCCTGACCACGGGGACAGCACCACGCGGCTCTCACGGACATCAGAGCTGAGCTTCAGGAGGCTGTCGCTGGCCTCGAGCCTCATGCTGGCCTGCAGCCGGAACACCGAGCTCCGGATGTCGAAGGTGCCCTCCTGGCTGCCCCCGGGCTCGGTGCCATCCTCGGGGAACCTCCGCGGGGGCACAGCCGGCACGGCACCCCCGGGCAGGGCTTCGGGGGGCAGCTCGGGGGGGAAGGAGCTCCTGGGTAACACGCAGGCAGCAGCACGGGATGAGCTCTGGGATTCAAAGGTGCCTTCGCCCAGGAAGGGCTGCCGCGGGCCGAAGGTGCCCTCGGGAGCTGCACGCTGCTCGGCCGCGCTCGGCGTGCTCTCGGAGGGGTCGGGAGTGGATTCCGTGGCTATGGTCATCCAGCCATTCGTCCCTGTGCCCAAGGATTCCTCCTCACCGCTGTCCCCTGCCTCCCTAGCGCTATTTCCAGTGTTCAGTGCTGTCGAAGTCTCTTTGTCCCCAGGGTTTCCCGAGGCAAACGCGGCTGCCCACACCATGGGTGTGCTGCTCTTCCTCCTCCTCGCCGTGGAGCCCGCTGACACAGGGCTCAGCACGTCCTCGATCACCGTGGCCTCCTGGGTGGTGCTCACCAGGTTGGCCCCCACATCTAAACTGGAGAAATTAGTCCAGGAGCGGAGAGCTGCAGGGATCTCGGCGCTCACGGGTGACTCGGCCTCGTCGAACGCTTTGGTGCCCTTCTGGCAGGGCGGCTCAGCCGATGTCTCCGCCGGGCTGGCTGCGTCGGGGTCGTCGATGAAAGCCACGCCCTCGGCTGCCACCGAGGCAAAGAAATTGTCCTTGTTCCTCTCCGGTTTGAGCCTGCTGGTGGCAAAGGCATCGAAGGTGTCGTCCCACTCCGAGGGCAGCGGGGGGACGGCGGGCTCGGTGTCGGCAGGAGGGAGCTCTCCCGGTGCCGGGGGAGTTGTTTCTGGCACGGGGACACCAACACTTGAGGCTGCAGGTTCCCTCTCAGGGTCTGTCTGCTTTGGGGAGGCAGAGGGACTGCAATCCTCAGAGGAATAAAAGCTCCCAGCGACCTCTGCTGCAGCATGCGGCCCAGGCAGGAAACTAGAGAGAAAGTGAGTAGGTGAAGGAGAATTTAGTACCTGGTCAGCGAGGAGCTCCTCAAAGAAGGGATTGCTCTGCAGGGAGTTGAGGAATGGGTTGGTGGGGGACAAGCATCCGGCCTGGCTGTCTCCAGGAGCGGCAGGGAGGTTAGAGCTCGGCATGCTAGCGGGAAAGGCAGCGGGACACGGGGCAGGGGAGCACGCAGCGAAATGAGAAGGAGCATCTGAGCTGGTTTCTACCTGAGGAGACACTTCCAGGCTGTGGAGGGAAGACAAAACAGTCCTCCTGGTTAATGCTGTGACAGAGCTGTAAGCACACACCACACACACCACAAACGCTCCGCTCCAAGCAGGGCAATGACCAAATCCATGCCTGGCTCTTGTTAGGCAGAGCAATGGTTATGGAGTCGAGGCGTGGAAAGGACATGCACGACACACAGGAAAGGGCAGCCCTTCTCCCAGGACAGCTCTCCACGTTCCCCTCTCTGCCTCAGCAAGCTCAGGAGCCACAGAGGTTTTTCCCCACCTCCAGCAGCCCAAGGACTGCTCAGTGCCTTTGTCCTGGTGCTGGTGGAACCCAGGGCAGGTGGAGCACGAGGAGTTGATCCGAGGATCAGGATTACTTGAACCATTCAAGGCACACAAGTTTAGCCCAGTGCCTCCACACTGGTTTGCTTGTACAGGAGGGAGGGACAGGGCTGAGGGAGGCTGAGGAACTAGAGCCCAGCAGGAAGGAGCAGGCCAGGACAGGGCCCTGTCCCCCCTCTGCACTCTGCCCAGCCTCCCACATGCCCCTTGTCACATCACTTCTGCCCAAGACCCCGAGATGCCTGAAACGCCACAGGGGATCCCAAGGCAGAAGGGATTCAGCACATCTGGAATTCAGAATCTCACCCCCAATGAGGCTGACAGCTCCTTGCTGCCTTTTCAAGAAGGACTGAGGGATCTTTCTTCGGGATTTCATGGATCTTCCTTTGGGAACAACTCCAGTGTGGAATCACCACCCCGAGGGGGCTCACCAGGCTCAGAGGTTTTCACATCACAAAGGGAGGTGTGGTGTGGCCACCCCACGCCCATCTGGGGCTCCGACTGCCATACTCCCTCCTCTGGGGCCCTGATCCCCTCAGCTCCCCCTTGGGAGGAGCAATCCTGGCCCTGCCTGGCCATGGATCCCATGGGATTGCAGCCTCCTGCAAGGTTTAAGAGGAAGGAACAAATTAATTGCTTTGCCAACATGCCCAAGGTAGGTCCAGCCCTGGGGCTACACCCTGGGATTTCCCTCCCACCTGGAAGGGATCACTGGCAGCACTGGAAGATCACAGAGCTGCTTGACAACTATTTCCATGTTATTGTGGATAGTCCAAACGCCTCAGACATGTTTTAAAGCACAAAAATGCCATCTTGAGGCAAAAGCTGACGCTGGTGATGGTGCAGCTGGCTGGTCCCAAAGCAGGGCGGGCACTGGGCTGGCAGCACCTCAGCCCATGAGCGATGCACCCAGCATGGGCACCCCCTGCTCCCACTGCTGGCAGCTCCACAGCCCCTTCCTGCACCCTCCTCTGAGCAGCTCCCTGCAAAGCTGCCTCTTGAAGCCATCGATGCCACCCAAGTGCCCAGTCCCAGTTTGGAGCAGGGAACACTCCTGGTGAGCAGCCAAACCCAACTGGTTCCACTCCAGCACCCATGGGACACCAGCCAGACACCACTGAGGGGAGCTGGCATTGCAGGGACAAAGAAAAGCCTCAAGCCCTTCATCTGCACTCAAAGCTGCAGCTCCCTTTGGGGCACACACAGCTCGTGGGTGCCCTCTCCTGCTGTCACCAAGCAGCAGTGGTGGCCATGCCCAGCCCTGCTCTGTGTCCTCTCCTGCTTGCACCCCACAGGTGAGAGCTCTGAGCAGCCCAGCTCCTCACAGGGATGCTGAGCTAGGGGTGAGCACACGAAATCTCCAGAAGTTATGGGAGAAGCTGATGGACCCACAGGCACAAATCACTCCAGACCGGCAGCCACTCTCTGCTCGGAAGAAAACCTCTCTCAGCATTATCAGCCTGGAGATCAGCATAGGGTTGGACCTTTTTCCTGAATTGCCCTCGAATTGAAGCTCCCCAGAAGAGGAGAACAGCTGCTCAGGACATGACCACCCAGTTGGGTGAGTTCACAACATCCACAAACAGATTTTAACAGGACAAAACAGGGCAAATTTTCCTTCCCAGCTGGAAAGGAAGGTGGCAAGGGAAGGTGACAAAAGGTCCAACCACAGTCCCAGGATGGCTGCAAGGGGCACAAGCCCTGCTCCACCTCTGCTTGCCCTACTCCTTGCTGGCACTGCTTCCCTGTCTCAGTGCAGACTGAGCTCCATGCTTTGTGCTGAGTAAGAGCATGCAGGGGCTGATGCAGCTCTGCTGGGCTCCAGCTCCAAATGGCTGCAGAGCATTAATCAGCTCCTAACGAGCACTGGCTGCTAATGACCAGCCCAGCTGCCAGAAGCTGAGTGGGTGAAGTTCTCTCTTCAAGAGGGGCTGATGCCAGAGCAGCCCCTTGCCCAGGCACCTGGAATTGCACCACTCAGAAACAGCTTCAAAGCTACCTCAAACCCCCAGGATGATCCTGTCTTCATCCCCCGAGTCCTCACAGAATGGGTTGGGTTGGAAGGAGTTTAAAGCTCATCTCCTTCCACCCCTGCCATGGCAGGGACACCTTCCATTATCCCAAATTGCTCCAAGTCCCAATGTCCAGCCTGGCCTTGGACACTCCCAGGGATCCAGGGGCACCACAGCTTCTATGGGAATTCCATCCCAGCCTCTCCCCACCCTCCCAGGAACAATTCCTTCCCAATATCCCATCTATCCCTGCCCTCTGGCACTCCCTGTGTCCTGTCCCTCCCTCCAGGCCCTTGTAAAGCCACCATGGGGCTCATGGGGTGCCAAACCTGCTAATATTGGTAAAGATATAAAGACAGAACTTGAATCCATCTTTTTTTGTCAAATTCTGCTTTTCCTCTCTAAACTGCACTGTGAAAATTTTCTTTCCACTTCTCAACTCCACTCCTACTGGGACCCACTGGGCTTTGCTTAGGGGCTGCACAAACCCCTCCAGGCTGCAAACTCCACGCAGAAGAATCATGGAATTGTTTATGTTGGAAAAGCCCTCTAAGATCCTGGAGTCCAACCATCCCCAGCACTGCCCAGGCCACCACTGCCCCATGGCCCCAAATGCCACATCCAGAGGGATTTGAAATCCCTCCAGGGATGGGGACTCCACCAGGGCTGGACAGCTCTTTCCAGGAAGGAATTTCCCCAAAATCCAATCTAAACCTCCCCTGGGCACAACTTGAGGCCATTTGACAATCTGTGACTTTCCACTGGGGTTTCAAACTGCACCATCACCGTTCAACCTCTTTCCTCGGGATAAACATCCCTGCTTTGGCCACCAGCCTGGTGCTGGCAGGACACTTGTTTTTCTCCTAAAAAGTCCCATTTCCCTCTGTCCCTGAGGAAGGAAGCTCTCCCTGATGAAAGCTGCTGAAGTGCTGCTGGAAGCAGGAGTGGAGCACGGCAGATTCCTCTAGAGGGAAACCTCAGCTTGCAGCAGCCTGGTGGAAGCAGCTCTTTGCAGCACTGAAATGCTGATTCACCCTCCTCCTCCTCCTCTTCCCTCGCCTCCTTCCCCTCCCATTCCCAGCACTCTGCTCCACCAGCCAAAATAAATCACTGGTACCTTCCTGCCCTCATTTATTTGTTTGGCAGCACTTCACAGACGCCTTTGAGCCTCGCAGCAATAATAATAAAAAAAAAATAAAAAGGAAATAAAATATTGCTGAGCAAACCCCCTGATGGAAAAAGTCTACTGGAAACAGCTTGTTCAGTGCAGGGTGATTTTTCCCTATGGATTCCAGGCTGGATTTCAGGCTGAGGGCAGAGCTCTGCAGTCCCCAGCCCCGCTGCAGGAGGGTGGGGAACTCTGCACCACCAAGAGAAAACAGCACATGCGCTGGAAAAGCGGGAATTTGGGAAGGGCAGGGATGAATCCAGCCAGGATGTGCTGAGGGGAAGAGCTCAAGTGGAAAATCCCTCCTAGGAGGGCTGGATCCAGGGATGTGCCGTGCCCTGCCACTCCCAACCTGCTTTTTGCCCCATTTTCCACAGACAAGGCTCACTTGGGTGGAAAAGCAGCAGGACTGTGGTGCTGGAGCATCCTGCAGCAGCTTCAAACCTGGCAGGGATCAGGAATTTCCTCCCAGCCACGAGCAGGGCTGGCAGAGCAGGAATTGTGCAGGAAGAGGTTGGGAAGAGATGGGAACAGCAGCCTGTTGGGACATTTTTGTACAGGGTGGGAGCACCAGAGGGAAAGAGTCAGGGAATACATTTTAAATAGGAATTCCAGAGGTGGAAGGACTGGATGTCTTTATAATAAATCACTTATAATAATCTATAAATTATACATAATAATTATCTGTGCAATAACCACTTTGCTCTTCCCTTGGGCCTCACCTGTCCATCATCCGATTAAAATGGACAAATCCTCCTTTACAGACATTTGCCCTCAAGACCACAGGAATTAAAATAAAGCTTAGGAGGGGCTGTGACAACATCCATGCTCAATCCCAGCCTGGCCAAGGACTGTGCTCTGACCACCCCAAACCTTCCTCCCACTCCCAGCATTTAGGAAATGCACTCTTTGGGAGCACATGAGGAACAGGGAGGAGCTGAGTCAATATTTGGCCTCGCTGCTGGACACGAGGCTGTGGACTCTGGGAAGGGGTTTAAACCTGAAAATGGAACTAATAGCACTGTTTTGATGGGACAGAGCACAATTTCCCGTCTCTCCTCTGGCCAGGCCTAAGATGCAGCTCTGTTTCATCATCAGGATCCTCCACAGGAAGCAGGAGCTGCAGAGCTGTGATAACATTGGAGGAAACCCTGGAAACAGTTAAAGGATTGTTTCAGCCCCAGGCTTTGCCTCAAATAAACCTGCTGAGCTTCTTCCTCACATACAACCCTTAACCAGCCGACCTTCAAAACAACAACCCCCAGCCAGGCTTTTATTCAGCCTCCAAAGAGCAAACACCATCTTCCTACTGCTCCCATCCCATCCAGAATCAAAGCCTGGAGCTCACAGGGATGAAAAGCAGAGCCTTTGGGATCTGCCTCCCAGAAAGAAAGCAGGGAAAACCTCAGGGCTGAAGGCAGAAATGCCCAGTTCTCTCCCCAGTGGGAGCACAGACAGGTTTGCAGCAGCAGCTCCCACACTGATGGCTCAGCAAAACCTACCCAGAAGAGAACAAAACTCCTTTTTATAAAGCTCCAGCTAAACCCAGCCCAAAGGCAGCAGCTCCTTCTTTTGGAAAGGGAGTGTTTTGGAGAGCAAGTGGGTAAAGATGAGCTGTGCCAGGCTGGTCTTTGCTGCAGGCAAACTCAAACCATCCTTCTAATTACAGGCCTTTTAACTAATGACAGGCTGAGGTTCTTGGTTTTGCAGAGTGACTGATGTTGATGCTTTCTCACCAGGTTCAGGCTCTGGGTTAAACTTGGCCTATCCACAGTGGGCAAGAAGATGAGAAGGTGCTGCTGGCAGAGCCACAAAGCTGAAGTGTCCAGAGCCAGGACAGCAGGAGGGAAGAAGTCCTTTCTGCGAATAAGTCAAAACTTGAAACTGCTAGATTCAGAGGCTGCTGCTGTCCAGAGCAAGGGTTAATCCTTCTCCAGCTCTGGAAGTGACACTGGAACCTGAACAGCTCCTCCAGCTGCAGATGGACAGCAGAGAACCCCCAGAGATCAGAGAATCTGGAATGGATTGGGTTGGAGGGACTTCAAATCCCATCCCATCCCGCCCCATCCATGGCAGGGACACCTTCACTGTCCCAGGCTGCTCCAAGCCCCAATGTCCAACCTGCCCTTGGACACTCCAGGGATCCAGGGATTCCACAGCTGCTCTGGGAATTCCAGCCCAGCCCCTCCCCACCCTCCCAGCCAGGAATTCCTTCCCAATATCCCACCTGACCCTGCCCTCTGGCAGTTTGAAGCCATCGAGACCTAAAAATCTCTGGGGACAGCTTTGACCTGAAT
This sequence comes from Entomyzon cyanotis, assembly GCA_024500445.1. Lineage (NCBI taxonomy): Eukaryota > Metazoa > Chordata > Aves > Passeriformes > Meliphagidae > Entomyzon > Entomyzon cyanotis. The sequence continues at coordinate 646,006 of JAKEPQ010000146.1, read as the reverse complement.
CTCCAGCTTGGTCCATGAGGTTGTTCAACGTAGGAAGCAAAATAAAATCAGGGATGTCAGTTCTGTATAATTCAACTGAGTACTGATGTCATAATTAATGGCCAGGAAAACTGAAGCACCAGGAGAGCCAGGACAATGACAAACCGTGTCCCTGTGATGATGGGAGGAGTCTTTGTGCCTCAAACCAGACTCAGTCACCAAATGCTTCTCATAATGCTCCCCCAAAGGTTCACAGCTATCCCAGTGCCAAATTCCTGGGCACTGGGAGGGAGAAGCCCCTTCCCAGACAGGCAGCTCCAGCATTTCCCCATCCTCCATCAGACACTTCTTCCAGCTCCCACTTTAAATCCCCCTGCTCCAGTTTAAGCTCATTACTTCCCATTCTCAATTGCAAACTGCACTTAAAGCCCACTCAGTGTTCCCAAACACCCTAAAAGGGGGTTCTGTGAATTCCTTCCCTCCAGCTCGTGCTGCTTCAAAGCCATTTCTAATTTTGGGAGAGAAAATCCCAGCCAGAGGAGCTGCTGCCACACAGCTCATCCACGTCTCTCCTCACAAGACAGACAAAGTCTTCGGCAAAGCGACTCCAAGCAAAGCTCAGCTCTGGCTGAGATTAAGCTGAGAGCACTGAAGTGGATTTAAAAACACCCATGGAGTGGAAACCCTCTGGGAAAGGAGAAATACTGGGAGTGAGTCCAGGGAGGCAGGGAGCTGTTAGAAACCAGCAGTGTTTAGGGGCATTCCTGGTGATTATCTGCTGGGATGGATGGACAGGACCCGAATTCCAGCCGGATCAGACATCCCTGCCTGGAAATCAGTGTCCACCGGAGGATTTGGGCAGGCATGGGCACTCCCTGCCTCCTCCCCAGAACTGCCAAGAGGGGAAAACCTGCTGGTTTCTCACCTAATTCCCAAGGAAAATGCTGCAGAGGGAGATGCTGAGGGCAGCTCCATCCCATCCCATCCCATCCCATCCCATCCCATCCCATCCCATCCCATCCCATCCCATCCCATCCCATCCCATCCCTGCTTCCCTGGCTGGCTCAGGCACCTGTGGAGTCACTGCCTGGATTCAGCAGGATTTCTGTGGCTCTATTTGTTACTCTAAGCCTTAACCAGCAGGTTTATCATCCCAGAATTAGAAAGAAAAACTGAAAGAACAATCCTGAGTGGGAATACTCTGTCCTTCCTCAAGGACAGAACACACAGACCAGAGTCCTTCAGGCTCATCCACAGATCTGGCACTGGGATGTGACACCAAAGCACTGCCAGGGGTTTGAGCCTCCTGGAAGTCCAAGAAGAATCCGAGGATAGGGTGGGTGGGAAGGACCTTAAATCCCATCCCATTCCACCCCTGCCATGGTGGTGGTTCTGGGGCCACACTGAGGGATGTGCTCATCCCTTTCCAGGTTTAACCCACGTGGGAACCTGGTTCTGTGGAACAAACCAGGAGTGCCCTCCTCATTAAAGGAGGCTCAGACTGAACACAAATCCTTCTGCTTAATAAATTAGGTTAAAGTCAGCCCAGATTAGAAAATCCCTCTAATAAATCAACCCTGTAGATTGAACCAGCTCTCGAGTGCTGGTTGTTTTCCCTGGCTGATTTTAACCCCATTTCCTGCCTCTCACTGACAACACCCTCGACCTCTGGACTGCCAGCTCAGCTCCAGGGGCTCCAGGGGTGGACATGGGTGATAAATTCCTCACAGGAACAGCACAAACACCACAAAAACTGAGGGTTTGGAGGGATGAATCACCACACAAAGCAAGAATGGTTAGAGATTCATAACTGGGAGAAGGGAAGGCTGGGTGGGATGGGAAGAGGAAAGAGCAGGGCTGGGATTAGTTATTTTGGGACTATTAATAGTATCTCATGTTATCAAAGTGCTGCACCCCCAGACCAGACCGGGGCAGGGGGGTCATAAAAATAATGTGATTACACATCCCAGTATCCCACATCCCAGCCTGACTGCCAGAGGAGCTTTTTTGGCTCATTAAAGGATAATGATCCTTCATTTTGAGGCCACAGAACCATTTGGTGCGACCACACTGAGCCTCACCTGCACAGAGGGAAGCTCCTCCATGGAGGGGATCCCTCCATTCCCTGAGTGGGAAACACATCCCACATCCAACAGAGGTCGTTTCTGGCAGAATCCAGAGGATCCAGGAAAATCCCCTTCCCTTGGAGACATTCAAGAGCAAGGAAACATTTTCCCTGCTCTGACCTTGCCTGAGCACCGGGAGCATCCAGGAGCTCTGCCCAGCAGAGCCACCAGAGATGGGAATTTGGGGCAGGAATGACCAGCCTGGACCTTCCCACCCCCTTGCACTGACCTGGGTTTCTGAGGGGACTCTTTGGGCTCCTTGGACCCAAACCAGCCGCTGCTCTTACTCCTCTCATCCCCTGCTGCCGAGGTGTGGCTGGGGGTCCCTCTGTCCCCCTGTGCTTTGCCCCCCGCGTCGCTCCGGCTGCCCCCGTGGTGGAAGAAGCCTCCCTTGGCTTTCTTGTCCTCCTTCCTGGTGTCCTCGGGCTGCTGCTCCTTGGCTGGCTCGGTGGAGAAGCCCAGGGGAGCCGCAGCTTGGGTGGGTTTGTTCTCCAGGCGGTTGCTCTCCTCCATGCGCGCCCTGCCCAGGTGGTTGCTGAGGGTCACAGCCTTGGTGGACACCTTGAGCTCCTCCTGCAGGACCAGGCTGGGAGGGGATGGGATGAACCTGGGCTCTTCCCTCTGCTGGGACCTCTCCAGGCCACCCAGCCCCCAGGGCACCTCGTGGGGGTCGGGGTGGAGTGGGGTGAAGCCAAAGCCTTCATCCTGCCTCCTGGGGCCGGCGGGCACGGGCAGGGGGGCCGAGCCGGGGTGGGCACTGCCAGGGTGGGCACTGCCAGGTGTCACCTCGTCCCCATACACGTGGCTGCCGTTGATGCACAGGGAGGAGCGGGACACAGGCTCGTTCTTTGGCTTCAGGCTGTGTGTTGCTTTGGGCTCCAGCACGGGGCTGACCTGGGACACATCGTCGCTGAACGCTCGTTTGTGGGTCAGCTTCGGAGAGGACAGGAAGTCTTTCACTGGGGGGATCAAACACACGACAGGTGAGGTTACAGCAGTGTTATCTTCCACCTGGGAGCACTAAACAGAGCTGGGAAATCATCCCGGCCCACTAAACAGAGCTTAGTTTAGTGGGAGATCATCCCGGCCCTTCTCCCACCTGGGGTTTCACAGGATTAGAATGAAATTCTTGGAAATGCAAAGCACAGCTCACAGCTGCAGGGGAGGACCCTGAGAGGAGACTCTGTAAGATGACAAACCCATTGTCTGAGAGGATCTGAGAGGATCTGAGGTTGATAATAAATGCAAGAAACTCCCCAGAAGCTCCTTAAAGGGTTTGAAAGCTTCCATGTGACTTAGGAGTTTGCACTGAACAGGAGACGCTGGGGCCATGAGCTCCAGGCCACTGGTTGCTGTGACAAGCCAGGAGGGTCCAGTGCCTGCATCTCCTCCCAATGCCTTGAGAGTTAGACTTGATCACATTAAAAATCTTTTCCAGCCTCAATAATTCCATGATTCCATGACCTCATGGCTACTGCTGATTTTTGTTAAAAATCATGGAAAACCCAAGGAGAATGACTGAGACACAGCTGCTCTTCCCTCCCAGCTGGAGATGCTGCTTCCTTCTTAGAATCATGGAATGGTTTGGGCTGGAAGTGACCTTAAAGATCACCCAGTTCCAACCCCCTGCCATGGGAAGGGAAGTTCCCAGTAGCTGGAAGGCTCATCCCAAGGATGGTGGAAGCAGCACAGGAATGTCACCCAGCAGAAGCCACACAGCCTCCCCGGGGACTCCCACCCAACCAGGCAACATGCTGTCTGCAGCCAATTAAACCATTTAATTCTACATTTGTTTCCAAGGGAAAATTAATTCCCTACAAGGGCCTTTTTTGTTTGTAAATCAGTGCCCTGGGAGTGCCAAGAGCTCAGCTTGCTCTAATCACCAGAGCCAGCCCTGTTTGGGCTTTGCCTCCAAGCCGGAGGCAGCTCATTAGAGCAGTGACCCAGGGCAGGGCCAGCAGGACCTTCCTGGCAGGGACTGCCCAGAGGAGCTGACAAGAAGCAGCCCTGAAGAACCCTCAGCTCCTGGGAGGTGGTGGTGCAGGCATGGAGAAGGAAAATCTGGGATGTTTCTCCCCATTCTGGCAAACGTGTCAGTGCCAGCATGTGGAAGGTCTGGGGGTTTGTGTGGGATGTCACCTCTTAGTGACATCCTGGAGCAAAGGGGCTCAGGGGGACCTTGTGGCTCTGCACAGCTGCTGCCAGGAGGGGACAGCCGGCTATGGGGTCAGGCTGTGCTCCAGGGAACAGGGACAGCAGGAGAGGGAACAGCCTCAGGCTGGGCCAGGGGAGGCTCAGGGTGGATTTTGGGGAAATTGCTGCTGGCAAGGACTGTCCAGCCCTGGTGGAGTCCCCATGGCTGGAGGGATTTCAGAGCCCTGTGGATGTGGCACTTGGGGACATGGGGCAGTGGTGGCCTGGGCAGTGCTGGGGATGGTTGGACTCCAGGATCTTAGAGGACTTTTCCAACCTAACCAACTCCAAGATTCCCTGATTCTGTCATCGGGTAAGCAACCAGTTAACAGAGCTGCAGGAAAGTCTCAACAGCCCCTTACAAAGAAAGGAAGGGGAAAAACTAGAGGGGATTATCCCTTATCCTCTTACCAGAGCGCTCTATGGACAGACTGCCATGTCTGCTGGGGGATTTGGGCACCTCAGGGGCACTGGCAGCCAGGCTCAGGCTGGCAGAGGAGATAGTGCTGTCGGATCCCAGCGAAGTGTTGGATTGGGTCAGGGACGACTTGCGCAGTTTGTTCTTCAGGAAAAACCCCTTGACTTTGGACTTCTTGCCCCCGAGCTCGTAGTCATCCTCCATGTCCAGGGCTCCCATGCTGCTGGGGATGATGGCAGAGGCTGACTCCAGGTCGTACTTCTTCTTGCCTGTCACTTTGTCCTTCAGCTTCCCAAAGGGCGGCGCGGCTTGTCCTTCATGGAGAGGTCGAACATGCTGGCAGTGAGGTTGTTCCGTGTGAACTGGATGCTCACCAGGATCTCACCACGCTCCTTCTCCTTCTTCCCAGCCTTGGAGTGCAGCTTGTGCCACCTGCAGCCAGAGGGGAAGGAAAAGGAAAGGTGTCTCTGTTATTTCTGGGAGAATTTTGGAGAAGATGCTGCTGGGTGGAAAAAGCACCAGTGGTACCTGGCAGGAATTTCTCCAGGGAAAGGTCAGGCATTGGAAGTGCCCAGGGGGGTTTGGAGTCCCCACCCCTGGAGGTGTCACCTGGAGGTGGCACTCAGTGCTCTGGGCTGGGAACAAGGTGGGGATCAGGCACAGCCAGGACTCGATGGTCCTGGAGGGCTTTTCCAGCCTCAGTGATCCTGGGATTCTAATCCAAGTGTCCCAGAGAGCACCTAAACCCCAAGTCAGACACACAAACACCACACACAGGGCCTGACCCCTCCCTGAGGCACCTGGAGCTCCATCTCCATCCCTGTCCTCACTCTGAGCTCTGTCCTTCTGCTAAATAACCTGGAAAACACCACCTCCCTCACCCCACTGTCAGCCACCACTGTGATTTTCCAGGGAAAGCCGTGAGCCTGTGTTTGGAAGGAGACAAAGCTGGTGTTTTGTGCTTGTGATTTAAATATCCCAGAGCCGGTGACTCAAGGGATCCTTTCAGCAGAGACTGACCTGAATGGCAAAGGAACTCAACAACATCCATTAAATCAACTTTCTGCTGTGTCTCACCCCAATGAAGAGGCTCAGGTTTGGCTGAAGGTGTCCTTGCATCAAGCACTTAGAGGATGATGCATCCTGGGAATTCTTTGTGGGAAGGAGCAGCTGCTGTGCAGCTCCAACCCCACCCAGCCCAGGTCACTGATTTGGGGGAAATTCCCACATTCCCACAGCTGGCTGATGGAGTTCTCCTGCCTGGTGAGAGCTCCAGAAGGAGCTGTTTGCCATATCCACACAAATCTCCCACTAACTCCACAGTGGATTACTGGGAATCCTTCCCACTCTCCTGCCCCACACAAAACCCACAATGCAGACTTTGCTCCAAAGCTTTGCACATACAAATGGAAGGAACACTGGAAAAGCCTCCAAACCATTCACTGCACAAGGCAAAACATTCCCAGCTTCCATTTAGGTCCCAATGCTTCCACAGGGAATGGTCTGGGAGCTAGCAGGGCATGGAGCAGCCTCTGGAATGCCATGGGAGAGGAGTCTGGATTCCTGCCAGCGGGGAGGAATGGTGGGACTGGGGACACCAAAGCAGGACATGCCCAGAGCCACCCTCTGCTTCTCCACATCCCCATTCCAATGGGGCAGCATCAAACACAGGCCATGGAGGAGCTGTTTCTTCCCAAAAATCACTTCACTCCCTTCTCCCTCAGGATGCTCCATCTCTCTGCTCCAGTTCCAGGCTCTGCTTCCCAGAGCAGCTGCAGCAGGATGAGCAGGAATCCAGCACAGCCAGTGCCCTGATCCCTCCCAGATCCAAGTATTAAATGAATTTCTGATTAAAATTCCCCTTAACGAGGCACAAGGAAATCTGCAGGCTCAGGACAGATCCTGTTTCTCCACGTTGTGCTTCCCAGGAGAAACACAGCAATAGGAGGTGAAGATGCTTCTGGACATGAATTAACAATTTCCCAGAAAATAAAAATCCCAGTGGAGTCTTACATCCACTCAGAGAGTGAAGTCACTGAGAAGAAAAAAACAGAGAAGGCAAATGGGATAGGATGGAGGCAGGGGTGACCATGCTGGAAGAAAACTGGAATTGTGAGGAGAAAACTGGAATTGTGTCCTCCAGGAGTTCCTGAATTACTGCCAGGGAACTTATCACAGCCTGGATGAAGGGAGGAGCTGGGAAAGCTCCACCACACCCTGGAAGTGTCCAAGGCCAGGCTGGACAGGGCTGGGAGCACCCTAGGATGGTGGGAGGTGTCCCTGCCATGGCAGGGTGGGAATGGATGGGATTTAAGATCCCTTCCAACCCAAAGCAGTCTGGGATTCTATGAAGGGAGCACGAAGTTCCCTAATTCACTAATAAATATTCCAAGTGCACAGCTGGAAGCTCTCAGGTCCTTCACCACACCAAGTGCAGGAGGGACAACGTCTGGGACTTTGCTGGGCACAGACACTGAATTAAATCCCAGTGAATCCATTCCTATTCCCACTCATCCCACCCCATCCAATGCCCACTGCAAAATTTTCAGTACCCAGGCTGGAAGCTTGAAAATCCAGGCAGGAAAATAAAAATCCACAGAAAAAAGCAGCATTAACCCCTTAGAGCAAGGCACCAGCAATAAAACCAGCCCAGAACAGGCTGAGCCACTGCCAGGGAGCAGGAGCAGGTGGATCAGGACAATTCCCAAAGGATTGGAGGGGAAAAGGCTGCCTGGAACATCCAACATTGCATTGTTCCCTTTAATGCAGGCGCTGGAAGGAGCTCAAGAGGGAAGGGCTGCAGCAGCCTGGCAGCTGGGAAAGGAGAGATTTGGGAGCTGAATCATTTCATGGGAAAAATAAAGAACACTTGAAAGGAGATTTTGTACCTTACATCATCCCATGGAAAAAAAAACTAGGGAGAATCTGGGTGGATTGACATAAGGAAGGGCAGGAGCTTTCCAGGAGGAGATGGAACAGCACAGATCTGCTCCCAGCATCTCCTATCCCATCACTTCCAATCCTGCGAGCATTTAAGGGAATTTGGGTGCTGAACCTGAGCTGCTCCAAAAAGCAGCTGTTCAAGGAAAAACCTCTGCTGGTGCTGCCATGGGATTAAGGAGCTATTTGTGGATTTTGACCTCATCAACAGGCAGGACTACACCTCCAACAGGCTGCGGGTCTATTTTTAGGCTGAGCTCTCAGTTTGTAGCACAGGACGAGTGTTTGGGAGGATTTAGTTATTCCATGTGGTGCATTTGGGGTTTTTATGAATCAGCTCCAGTGGAAACAGGAGGTGCAAACACGGCTGGGAGGCAGCAGAACAGGGAGAGGTTCAATCCCACACAGCAACACAAACTCTCACAGCATCTTCTCACCATTAACCCCATTCCAAAGCCCTCAGCTTCCCAAATTTTTTCCAGGAGCTGCCCTCAGAGGGAGAGGATTCCTGGACTGGGCCACCCACAGTCACATCTTGGAGAGGGACATGACCTTTTCTACGGGAATAGACAACACACGTGGAAAACAAAGAGCTTCTGCCCATAAAAACCCTCCTGCAGGTCTGAAGGAGCAGAACTGGGTTACATGAATCAGACTCTGGAGCACAGGGGGATGGAGGGAGCTGTGCCAAGCACATCCAGCTGCAGGGATCCACAAGGATCTGCTTCCTGGGGGTGTTTTGGAGCCACAGCTGGGATGCAGCTCCTCGCTGCACAGGAGACCCAGGACAAGCCACTCATCCCCAGCCACCTGCTCTGAGTGTTCCTAGCAAGGTTTGGAGGAGTCCCAGCCCCACACAGACTTTGCTGGTTACAAAATTCAAATTAAAATTAGATGGAACTGCCTGTCCTGTGCCAAAGCTGGTGGGGATCAGGAGCAGCATTGCTCCCAGCTAAGGAGATGTGCTCCAGTCTGTGCTCCTTCCCTCCCAGAGGAGGAATGTGCCTCCCAGAGGGTGGAACCTGCTGGATCAACCTGCTCTGCTCCGTGGGGAGCTGCTCCTGGTCCCCCCAGCTCCTGCCCACGTGCTCTGCCAGGTGCTGTCCTGCTGAGACAGCCTGGGCACACAGAGAGCCCAGGGACACCTCTGACAGGACACATCCAGGGAAAGCAGCTCCAGCTAGATGGAAGGCACAAGCCACAGGCCTGGGAAATCTGCTTTTGCTGAAAGAGGTGTATTCTTCCCTCTGACAGTCCATGGGTCCAGCACTGCACCGTGCTGGGTGTGCATCCCTGAAATGGGGGATCCCAGGATCTGTTCAGGAATGCTGTGGCAGGGAAGGCTCTGGAGAGCAGCCTGGGATGGCTGAAGGGGGCAGGAAGCAGCGACTCAGCCCAGATGGGCACAGAGGAAACCTCAAACAGAAAACTCCCTGCAAAGGGGAAGCAGCTGGAGGCCCTGAGAGCTGCAGGGAGGCTCCTGGGAAGCAGCCGAGCTCCGAGGGGTGTGCAGCTCCCATTCCTCTGCTGGCACACGGGTTGGGAGCAGCCACGTGTGGCAGAGCCTCCCCACCCCCAGCGTGGGGCTGTGCACACTCATTTAGGTCAGCATGGTTAATCAGCACATCCCAGCTCCCTCAGACACCCCAGCAAATCCCTCTCCCTCTCTCTCTCCACGGAAAGAGGAAGGCAGCAGTGCCAAAGGCAGGTTTGGGAGACAGCAGCAGCAGTCTATTTTTACATTTGCTGTTGCCAGGATCAGGGAGGCTTGGAGAGCAGTGCACAGAGCGCTGCTGGAGCTCCAGGCTCCCAAAAAACATGGGCTTCCCCCATCCTCCCACAGCATCCCGGGCTGGAGAGGCTGAGCAAAGGGAAAAGCACTGCTGTGGAAACAGGGAATGTTTGTAAAGAGAAAAGAGACCCCATGGAGGATGAGGACAGCAGGGATTTGCTCAGGGCAAACACCTTTCCTTTTCTGCTGCTCTTTGCCCCACCCCTGGGCTGCAGGGGACAGTTCAGGGGGGCACAGGGACCCCCCAGTCAAAGAAACATTCCCGTGGGTCTCAGAGCTACAAGGGGAATGCTTGGACACTGTTTATTTCCCCTCCATGAGAAAACTCGTTTGGGTTTGGGAGCTCCGGGCTGGCTCAGCACCTCCCGGGATTGCTGGGACGAGCAGGACACCGAGTCAGCCCCGACAGAAAGGCAACACCCACCCTGATCCAAGCTTTTCCACCACCTTGTCCCTTCCACACCCCCTCCTGAGCAAATAACTCCTTCAGCACAAAGCCAAGCACAGAGCCAAAGCCTCCACCCCATCAGCAGCTTCATCAGTCAGCATCCCAAAGCCCTGGGGTTACCAATGGCACTGGGGTGAGATCAGGAGAGCAAGGCAGTGCATGCAGCATGACTCAGAGCTGCCTTGGGCACCATCCTGCTCCACTTCCAGGGCGGACATGGCTCCTTCCCAGGAGCACATGGGTTATTCCTAGGAGGATATGAGTTATTCCCAGGAGGATATGGGTTATTCCAGGGAGGAACACCTTTGCCCTCTGAGGGGTTTGGTTGGGGTCCTCAAAAGATTCCCCTCCAGCCTCGAGCTCAGCTGGACCTGCTGTGCCCCAGCAGCCCTGCTCAGCACACCCTGGGCCTCCAGTTTGCCTCTCAGACTGGTCCCAGTGCTTTGCCAGCAGGGAGCTCAAGGGAGTTTCCTTGGAGTGCAGTCCCTTAGCAGCTCCTGGGGTTCAGGGATGCACAAGGGCAGGAGGCACAGCTGGAGCGTTTCTGGAGCATTCCCACTTCAGGAACTTCCCCAAAGCCTCCCAAAAGCACTGAGCACTGTCAGGGTGGGCGAGGCTCACCTACACCGAGCACAAATTCTGCCCTGCACAGCTCAGAGCTGCAGTGGGAGACAGACACATCCCAGCCCGGAGCCAGAGACTCTTCCCAGACTGCTCCAGGCTGGCATTTCCTGCTGATTCATCCCTGCAACAAGGTCAGCCTGGCTGGGCAGAAGAGCCCCGAGCCTTAAATCAAGGATCACTTGGGCTGCTCCAGTGACAGAGCAGGGCAGGGCAAAGGCAATCCAGGGAAAACACTGAGAGCCCAGCACAGCCACATTTCCCTGGGCCTGGAGCTGAAGCAGCTGGGCCAGGAGGAAGCTCACCTAGCCGGGAGGGGAAGCACAGGGTGGAAAACAAGCCAGCCCCGGGGAATTTTGTGCCTTTTTGTCTGGCTCCGTGTTCCTGCCCCAGCTTCCCCCGCGCCGGTTCCCGTGTTGGTTTTGGATGGCTGATCCTGCCAGGTGATCCCTGCGAGCTGCTAAAAGCACAGATGGAAAATAAACACAGGCTGATTCCCCTGCGGATGGAGCAGCTGAGGTGGGAAGTTCATCTCTCCAAATGTTCTTCCAAGAGGCACTCAAAAACAAGGCTTGAAGGAACCAACCCCAGCTTGTTCCATAACAAAGGAGCCCAGGGAAAAGCAGGGAAAAACCCAGGCTGTGCTCTGGGAATGGTGCTCTGGCTACAAATCCTGAGCACCTGGGGGCTCCATGGATGAGGAACATCCTGGCAAGGCCAGAGGCAAGGGGGATGGGATGGGATGGGATGGGATGGGATGGGATGGGATGGGATGGGATGGGATGGGATGGGATGGGATGGGATGGGATGGGATGGGATGGGATGGGATGGGATGGGATGGGATGGGATGGGATGGGATGGGATGGGATGGGATGGGATGGGATGGGATGGGAGTTTTTGGCCCGGATACACACCAGGGATGGAGAAGAGCTCTCAGCCACCAGGACAGTGCTGGCACGAGAGCACAGGCAGTAACTTCATCCCAAATCACTGGGCTGAGAAAATCTGAGGTTTTCCTCTGTCTAGCAGAGGATGGACAGGTGGGAAGAGGGAAGGAGGGAAGATTTAAGGAGCTGTACAACAGAGCATGAAACATTTACAAGTGGGGACAGCAATAGGAGGAGTCAGGATGTGATCACCTCAGCTGGATTTATCCCCTCACGCTCCACAGCATCCAAGGTTTGTGTCCTCACAGCTGCCAACAGCCAAGAAACCACCCTTGTGGTCAGCAAGTGACCTGAGCTGCCAGGACACCACAGGACAGGGGACAAGGTCCCCGTGTGAGACTGGCAGTGCTGCTGATCCCCTGCCCTCCTGGAAAGGATCCAGAGTTAAACCCAAACGAGCCCTGAGCTGACTGTGCAGGATTGCAAAGCACCAGGAGCTGGGCACAGCTGCTCCTGGCAGCCACTTCACAGGCACAGGGAGGGCAGGAGGAACAGGGTTTGCTGTACATCCTTTCCCACTTCCAGCTGGGAGAAGCATCATGGCAGGGCTTGCACAGCACCCAGAGGCTTGGGAATGCCTGTTCTCCAAAGGGACACTCATCCCATGGGAATGAACACCAACCCCATGGCCCCACACAGCCTAAAACACCAGCTACAACCGCTCTGGGAGCAGGTCACACATGGATTGTTCATCCATCACACCAACCCGTGCTCAGGAGTGAGTCAAACACACAAAAAAAGGGGGAAAAGGGAAAAAGGAGTGAATGCTGAGCCCTGCAGCAGGTTCCACTCCTTTACCCTCGGTGGATTTGGCAGTGAAGAGACCCCCTGGAAATGCAGAGCTGGGGAGGAACCCACGGATGGGTGGGGATGCTGCTGCAGGGATGGAGGTCCCAAACACCTATCCCAGGCTGGGAAGCCAAACCCCATGGCCCAGCCAGGCTTCTGCTGGAGAATTCCATGGCAGGTCTGAGCACACCTTTGCCAGGCACAGGCTCTGACAGCCCCAGGACTGTGAGAGAGAGGCACAACAGTGGCTCCAAGGCCATTTTCACCTGACAGCGGAGAGGATGCCAGGCTTTCCTGGACTCCACCATCGAGCAGATTCCTCCAGGAACCACAAAGAGCATCCCCCAAAACTCCCCACCTTGGGGAGCAGAGCCCACCCTCCCTCCTGCTCACCTAAGGCTGCCAGGAGGGACTTTGCCAGGCTCTGGAGGGAAGGGAGGGAGTGACCCAGGAGAATCCTGGAGGAGGGATTGAGCACAGCTGAACTCAGCACAGGCAACAGCAGCAGTTCCCGCTGTGTCTGGAGCTCTGTACCGACAGGATCAGGGTGTTTTCCAAGCTGCTGCAGGTTTTTCTGCAGCCAGAGGCAATCAGGGCCCTGGAAAATCCCTGAGAAGCACAGGCAGAAGCCTGAATCTGCAGCTTTTTGGGTTTTAAGATGCTGGAGGGTGACAGGCCAGCACTGTCAGCCACTGACACGCCAGACCCAGCGTGCCAGATTTGCAAAGCTGGGATCCAACCATCCAAATATCTTTTAAAAACAGGAAAAGCAGAGTTTTCCTGGAGACAACAGAGCAATGGCCTTAAACCAGCTTTGACAACTGGGTGAAAACGGTGTTAACTGGGCAGATAGGAGGAAAATGAAGCCCTGTGGAGCACCCTGGCCCTCTGCCCTGGGCTCCCAGCTAGGGGCAAACACTTGCCTGGGGTCAGCTGGCCACCAAGGCTGTTATCCTGAGCCCAAGCTGCCAAGGCTGTTATCCCAGCCCTCCATGCCTCCCGCAGCAGAGCATCCTGACCTGGATTTTGGCAGCACCAACCCCTCCTCCCCTGCAGCATTTCGACACTCCAGGGCGTTTCCTGTCTCAGCCCAGACACAACAACCCCTCGGAGCTGCATTTTCAGCCCCAAATCAAGGATTTCATCCCAGCTCAGGGCATCCAAGGAGCTCCCTGGTGCTCCAGGTCACCTCACAGACTCTCCCCAGCCTTACTGGAGGCTCTGACCACAGGGAAAAGGGCTCTTTGCCCTTGGATTCAAACTTCCCATCCCAAATCTATCCCAGAGCAGCAATTCCCTCCCCACCCCACTGCGAGGTCTCTCCCTCTCCTCAGCCTAAGGACAGACGTGCCAAGGACAAAGCTGCAGGGATTTGGCCTCGGCTCAGGCCGCAGTGGGAGCACAGGGAGCTCTGGCCCTGGGTGTGAGAACTTTCCTGGGAGAGGCAGGAGGAGCCAAGGCCACGCTGGGAATGACAACAAGCACCAGTCCCAGGGAGATGCCACAGCCTCATTCCACTGCTAATGATCTCCTGATCTTAATTAAATGAGGGAGGGAGATAGCACAGGCATAGCATGGGCTGAGAGAGGTGCAGAGGGGCTGGAGGAGGAGATGAGAGCAAGTCCATTCCAGGGGAAAGACGAGGGCAGGGAAAGCATTTGTCACACAAGGAGGGGATGTGATGGGTCCCAGCAGTGAGGGGAAGGGACAAGGGCCTGCTGTGGGACTCAGGGAGGAAGCCTTGGTAGGATCTGGGGACCATCCTTGACCCTGAGGGAGCTTCTCACCCCTCAGAGGTGCCAACATTGCAGAGCAGACGGGCAGCACCCATCACTGGGCAGGATGGAATCCTTTGGAGAGCCTCTGGATCAGTCTTTTCCTTCTCCCAGCCTCGCTATCTATGCCAACCACACAGCCCCAGGCAGTGTTGGGGCTCACAACCTCCTTCTCCGCTGTCTCTGGCTCCAGGACATCTTCCCTCCAAACCCAAGGAATTCCCTGTCCCCTTCCCACTGAGCCTCACCCCAAAGGAGCCTCATCACAACAGGGAGCAGAGAAGCCCTGGTGGCCTCAAGGACTTTGGCTGGAGAAGTCTGGCAGCCAAATGAAAGGTCCTTTGCTGCTGGAGAGGGAGGAGAGTCCCACCCTGTGCCAGGGGGGAGCTGTGCAACCCCACAACAGCCCAGAGTCAGCAGCAGGTGCCTCCACAGCTGGGCAGAAAGGGAACCAGAAAAGGGAAGTGAAGCACGGAAGGGCTTTGAGGAACTGGGAGCTGAGCTAATTCTGCAGAGGGAACAACTCCCCCAGACGAGTTCCCTGTCGCAGAGGCACCGGCGGCCGCCGCTCCCGGCCCAGGCAGCAGCCAGGGAGCAACTGCAAGTCACTGCAGGAAAACCAGAGCCAGGATTCCTCATTCCTGCTGCACTTGCTGTCCCCTTCAACACAGAGCCCAGTGCTGCAAAGCCCTGGGGTTTGAGCTCTGGAAGGTCAGGTCTTGCAAAATCAAGGATATTTTGGGCTCCCAGGCAGGGAGATCCAAGGTCCAGTCCTGCCTCCTGTCCCACTCAAGGTCCCCCCACCGCACTGCTCACCCAAGGGATGTCACACCTTGGCCAAAGGAAAAGCTCTCCAGGTCCATTGGAGAGGGACTTTGGACAAGGCCTGAAGTGACAGGAGGGGGAATGGCTTCCCACTGCCAGAGGGCAGGGATGGATGGGATATTGGGAAGGAATTCCTGGCTGAGAGGGTGGTGAAGGGCTGGGATGGAATTCCCAGATCCAGGGCTGCGCATGGATCCCTGGCAGTGTCCAAGGCCAGGTTGGACACTGGTGCTTGGAGCAGCCTAGAACAGTGGGAGGTGTCCCTGCCATGGCAGAGGTGGGATGGGATGAGTTTCATGGTCCCTTCCCCTCTGGGATTCTGATTCCCAAAGTCAGGTTCCCATTCTCTGAGGCAAACCCAGCCTGATGTGTGTTGGATCAAAGCCTGTTTTGCTGGATGCACTCCCAGCTTTCCCAGGTGCCTACTGACAGGGTGGCTGTGGAGGGGACACTCTCTGCTCGCTGCCACCAGCCAGGATGACCCCATGGGGGACTCCAAGGGCATTTCCTGGATGTCAGGAAGCAGCAGCAACAACTGGTAGTTCCCAAAAATGCCTCTGTTCCTGGGCTGGATCCTGGCTCTGCAGGGACTGCAGGATCAGGTCAGGGTGGGAGGTGAGGACCAGGAGCATCCTGCCCAGGATTCTTTGGATGCACCAAGGCTCCAGTGGGAAGGGAGAAATGATGCTCAGAGCTTGTTTTGCCAGCCAAGCCCAATCCTTGGTGCTGCCTGAGCACAGAACAAACTCTGAGATGTCCAAAAAGGACATGAGAGCTCTCAGGCTGCTCTTGTGCAACTCCAGGAGTTGATTTTCTCCTGGCAAAACACTGAAATGACCCAGACTGAGCTGCACGAGGCAAGTTGTAAACACCCCCGGCCTCCCTGATGGCTCCTTCCCAGAGAAGAGTCCAAGTTTTGACGGAACATTTTCCACCCAGCCGAAAACAAGGATCATAATTATCACTGGGAAAGTTTCTGTGCAATAAAAATAAGCAGCAAAATGAGAGCAAGGTCACCATGCTGCCAATGGATCTTTTGCTGAAGCAGGCTGCCATTCCAGCTAGCAGCAGGGCTGTGCCCAGAGAGAGGAGTGAGGATCCCAAAATGTGGTGTGTGGCAGAGGTTTGGCCCCACAGCCCTGTTATCTCCCCGGCACAGGCCTGGCTGGGCTCCATGGGGCCAGCCCTGAGGGTGGGAGCCTGTTTGTTTTGCTCTTTTTTTAATCTGGGACTCCAAATTTCCTCCTCAACAGACTCGTTTCCAGTGGGGCCACACCAGATGTCAGAGCTGGTTGGAAGCTCTCAAAGAGCCAGACCCACCTCGGGCTCCCCCTGATCCTTCTCCCACCTGGCTGGACAAGCTCCAGCCCTTGGCATTCTCCTCCAAACAATAGTGTGGTCCTTCCACACTGCAGAGCTGCCACCCCATCCTCAGGACACCTCCAGCTCTGGGGCTGGAGCGAGCAGAGGTGCTCAGGGCACAGGGTGAGAGCTTCTGTCATGTTTTCCACGCTCACTTCCATCCTCAGGGGCCATGGGTGAAGATAAAGAGTTTTAAAAGCTCTTGTGATCCTGAATACTGCAAGGGGAAGTGAATTTTCCTTAGGCAAGCGAAGCTACAGGAAGGGAGAGAAACAAACAGCAAATCAGAGAATCATGGAACAGGCTGAGCTGGAAGGGATCTTAAAGCTCATCCCATGAGCAGGGACACCTTCCACTGTCCCACAGTGCTGTGATCTTGGACACTGCCAGGGATCCAGGGGAAGCCATGGCTTCTCTGGGCACCCTGTGCCAGGGCCTCACCATCCTTCCAGCCAGGAATTCCTTCCCAATATCCCATCTCTCCCTGCCCTTTCCCAATGGGAAGCCATTCCCTGTGTCCTGTCTCTCCATGCCTCATCCCCACACCCTCTCCAGCTCTCCTGAAGCCCCTTTGAGCACTGGAAGGTCTCCCTGGAGCCTTCTCCAAAGCCCTGGGGATCTCCAGCCTCGCAGCCCAGATCCCCCTTGGCTGCAGGAATGGTGTCACGGGGTGACCGCCGGCTGTGACTCAGGGTCTGGCCAGGCTGGACATTGCTCCCGTGGGATTAACAGTCCCTGACAGGACCTTTGAGACAGGAGCAGGCCTCAGTGGGGCCTCAAAGGGCTCCTGCTCTGCACAGCTCCACAAAAGCCTCTCCCACAGGAGCAGGGCTTTCCCCAAGCTCCAGCTCATTCCCCAAGCCACGGGGTTATCCCACATCCCCCTGCCAGTTCCCTGCTGTGTCTCTCCGAAGGCCTCGCTGGCTCTGCAGTCAGGCTGGTTTCAATTAGGCCCCAAGAATCCCAATCCAGCTCCTCCAACACCGCCCGGCCTCCCGGCATTTCGCTCAGAAAAGCCGAAGAAACGCCGGGGGGAACTCCCAGCCACTAACTGCGGGGTTACTCATTCCTCCTCCCTGCCCACGCTCCCATTTTAGGGCAGCCGGGAGTCTCCAGGGCTGTGGAGCTGCGTTTCTCCACGGGAAAAGTTTTTCCAGTCCTTTTCCACACTAGTCCCTGCGCTGCCCTGGGTAGAAGGGTGAGGGTGGTTCCTCTCCAAGCCCGCAGCTTCGGGCAGCAAGCCAGCAGAATTCCCGGGATTCGGGGGCCAGGGAGCAGGGGGGACACTCCCAGAGGCGCCACCAGCCCAGCCAGGGCTGTGTGCAACAAAGCCCCCAAAACTCCTTCCCGAAAGGAATTTCAGCCACATTCCTGCCTTTTTGTGCTTGGCAAGGCTCGAAAACATGATGATTGTTTTAAACCGGTCTGGGGGAAGGAGGATCAGCAATTCTCCCCACGCACAGGGGTTTGTGCTGGAGGCAGCACGGGGCTGGGGCGTGGACCCCCAAATTGGGGACCTTCCTACAGCACTGTCACAAGCCAGGTGACAACGGGGGGGCTGCAAAGCCACCGCAGCCATCAGGGGACAAACCACAGCTGTGCCACCACTTCCCAGGAGTGACAGATCCTAGGAAAACCCAGCTGGGATGCAGAAGGACCTCACGGCATCCTGTCCCCTGGGACCCCCGTTGGGGGGATGGATGGATCCTCTGGTGCCTTGTCCAGCACGATTCCCTTCCAGGGGGATGGAAGGACCCCGAGACACCCTACAGCATCTTCCTGGAGCACACGTGATGTGCCACCCCTCCCACCGTGTCCTTCCTGGAGCATCCACAGGCCCTGCCATCCCTGCGGCGTCCTTCCTGGGTCACACACGCCAGCCCACCCTCGGGACACCTCCCCAGGGCACCGCGGGCCCCGTGCCACCCTGCCTGCTGCGAGCACAGCCCATGGATGCTGGGTGACCTCCGGCAAAACCGCTCCCGGGCACGGCCGGACCCCGCCACACCCTAATCCCCGTGCCATCCTCACTGGGGTGTCCAGGGACCCTGTGATGTCCTTGCTCCTCCAACACCCACCCCGGGCTACCCAGGGACCCCACAGTGGCCACACAGTGACCCAGTGACAGCCATGCCAGGGCACTTGGGCGTTCCATGCGCCCACCCTGAGCCACCCGGGGATGGCGTGACACCACCCTGGGACACACAAGGAGCCCACGACACAACCCTGAGCACACACTGACGCCCTGACACTCACCCTGAGCACACAGTGACCCCCTGACACCCACCCTGAGCACACAGTGACCCCCTGCCGCCCACCCTGAGCACACAGTGACCCCCTGCCGCCCACCCACAGGCCCCCGGACCGCCCCCGCAGCCCCAGCCCGGCCCCTGACTCACCGCTCGTCGGGCTCGCGGCCGCGCTGCCGTGAGGGCTCCAGCGGCACCAGGGCCTGGCCCAGGAACCGATCCATGCCCACGAGCGCCCGGTGCATCACCGTGAGCACCAGCCCGGCCTGGGCCCCGGGCTCGGCGGGCAGCTCGAAGGCGCATTCCTCCCTCCACTCGGGGCTGCCGCCGCTCTTCTCGGCCACCGAGGTGCTGTACTTCTCGCGGCCCAGCTGGATCACGGTGTACGCGTCGCTGCCGCCCGCTTTGCCTTTGCCGCCGCCGCCCTTGCAGCGCAGCCCGCGGGCCCTGACCACCGTCACCTGGACGTGCGTGGGCAGCCAGGCCGGGCAGCCCTCGGCGGGCAGAGCGGCCGCCCGCAGCAGCGCCATGGCCGGGCCGGGCTGGGCAGGGCCGGGGAGAAGCGGCCGGGCCGGGCCGAGCCCCGCTCCGGAGCCGCCGCTGCCGCAGCGCGAGCCACACCGGCCGGGCCGCCCCGCCCACACGGGGACCGCCCCGCCCACCACAGGGTTGGACACGCCCCCGCCCGGCAGGACAGCTCTAACCACGCCCCGGGATGATCTGACCACGCCCCCGAATGGGCTATGGCCACGCCCCTTTCCGCCTTAACCACGCCCCACCATCTCAAGTCCCGCCCCATCGACCTTGGCCACGCCCATAAGCCGCTCAGCCCCGCCCCATTCCTGGCCCCGCCCCAATCCCGCTGACCACGCCCAGCCCCTCTGACCACGCCCCTTCCCCCGCCCCTCCGGGTACGTATGCTGGAGGTGGGCGTGGCTCGGGGCGGGGCCGGGGTGACGCCCAGCGCGGTGTGTTCACACCAGTGCTGTCACACCCCTGCTGTCACACCCGCGCTGTCACACCCGCGCGGTCACACCCCTGCTGTCACACCCGCGCTGTCACACCCGCGCGGTCACACCATGCGGTCACACCCGCGTTGTCACACCCGCGCGGTCACACCCGTGCGGTCACACCCGCGCTGTCACACCCGCGCTGTCACACCCGCGACACAAACACCCATCTCACAGCCCGGGGCATTCCCAGGACAGCATTCCCGGCATGGCCCTACCTGGCCGTCCCCCAGAGCCTGCCATGGGCTGGGTGCGCACGGGTGTGACAGCACAGGTGTGTCCCGGCATAGGTATGTGTGTGCACAGGTACGTCTGTGCATAGCTGTGCCCCTGCCCAGATGTGTCCATGCCCAGATGTGCCCCGCCCAGCTGTGCCACTGCCCAGATGTGCCACTGCCCAGATGTGCCCCATCCAGCTGTGCCCCTGCCCAGATGTGCCCCTGCCCAGATGTGTCCATGCCCAGATGTGCCCCTGCCCAGCTGTGTCCATGCCCAGCTGTGCCCCTGTCCAGCTGTGTCCATGCCCAGATGTGCCCCTGCCCAGATGTGCCCCCCCCTTCCAGCCCAGCTGTGCCCCCCGCCCAGATGTGTCCATGCCCAGATGTGCCCCTGCCCAGCTGTGCCCCGTCCAGCTGTGTCCATGCCCAGATGTGCCCCTGCCCAGATGTGTCCATGCCCAGATGTGTCCATGCCCAGATGTGTCCATGCCCAGATGTGCCCCCGCCCAGATGTGCCCCCTGCCCAGCTGTGCCCCATCCAGCTGTGTCCATGCCCAGATGTGCCCCGTCCAGATGTGCCCCTGCCCAGATGTGCCCCGTCCAGCTGTGTCCATGCCCAGATGTGCCCCATCCAGCTGTGCCCCCGCCCAGCTGTGCCCCTGCCCAGATGTGCCCCTGCCCGCCTCACCCCTGCCCACCCTGCCGTGTGTTCTCCCCAGCTGCCAGCCCCGGTGCCGTTCTGCCGTGACCCCACCCACACCCGGGAGCAGAATCCCGGATCATTCCCGATGGCACCGAGCCACGCTCACCCTTCCCCACCCCAAGCTTCCCCTCCCACCCGAGGAGCATTTCCCAGGCCACCAAGGAGTGACACCAGCATCCCCCCAGGGCCCCAGCCCTGCTATCCCATTAACCCACCCCAGCCGCCCCATAACCCCACCGGTGCCCGTGCCCGTTGCCGGCAGCAAGGTCACGGAGGGTGCAGGGCGCAGGCCCGGGGCGCTGATCCCGCTGTGATAAGGGCTGCCCGGCTCGGCGGGGTCACTGCCTGCCCTGCCCTATCGCTGCCATCTCCCCGCCGTGTCCCACGGCTCCCGGGCTGCCCGTTCCGCTCCGGCGCGGGGACACCGAGCTCCCTGCCAGCCCCTGCATTCCGTCATTCCTGCGTCCCTTTCCTTGCTTTTGGGGCTCCTGCTCACCCCGAACGCTGCTGACTGCAGGAAGAGCCACAGCTCGCCCCAAAAACCTGCAAGCATGTGTGTAAAACTGTGGGAAGTCCTGTATTTTCTCCTTTGGGATGTGCCGCCCCAGCCGTATTCAAATACCCCATTAAAATATGCTTCATATGGGAATAAAAATCCTACACTGGGAGTTTCTTATCGCCCCTGAGATGAACTAAAATCCAATTATCCCTCCAGTCCTGGGCCTGTTCCTGCTCTGCCAGTTGTCCCTTATCCCTCCTCAGCATCTGCTTTTGATTTTCCTTTCTTTTGATTGTTTTTCCTCATTTTTTTATGCGCTGATTATCTCTCCTTTCGCCACATCTCCTCCTCTCCACCTCTTCCCATCTTTTACCTCCATAATTGGGATTTTTTTCCGTCTCCTTTCACCTTCCCTGCCCTGCTCCTATTTATTTACCTCTTATTTCTCCATCTCTTTGATTTCACTGTCAGCTCTGCATTTGATGCATAAGGAGGGTTTTTAATTACCCCTGAAATCAATTACTGTATTTTCATTCCACTCTGGAATCAAAGGGAACACAGGGATCCTTCACTCCATCCCCAGCGAGCCTGAGTTGAGTGAAATTTTGCTTTAATTCTTGCTCTAACTTTACTTTTTGGCTTTGATTTTCCTTCAACTTTAATTTTTGCTCTAATTTTTGCTCCAGCATCAATTTTTCCTTTAGCTTTTGTTTTGCTATAACTTTATTTTTTTTCCTTTGATTTAATTTTTTTCTTTAATTTCCCTTTCAAACTTAACTTTTTCTTCAATTTTTGCCTGACTTAATTTTTTTTCTTCCTCCTTCTACTCCCCCATGGAATGTCCCTCCCCCAACTCACCCTGATGCTCCCCTAAAACACTGCAATGACATCCTGGATGGAGCTAACCCAGCTAACCCAGCTCCCATCCCAGGAGAAAGTTGGAAAACAACACAAATACAATGACTTTGCTCTTTTTTCACATTTTTAGTCCAAAATCCTGCTCTCCATCCCGGTGGGACTAGCAGCACTTGGTGCTGCTCAACCTGGAGCTGCCCCTCCCTGGGGATGGGAAAAGCTCCTTGTTGGAGCTGCACTGGAATGGAATTTTGATGGAATTGAAGGAAAACTCTGCAGGTATATCAGGAGCTGCACGATGGGATGTGGAGTGGGGTGGATGCTGAGCCAGGCTTTGCTGGGGAGGGCTGGAATCACATTCCCAGGGCTTGTTGGTCCTTTGGATCCTCTGGATCTGCTTTATGGTGGTGCTGGAGCCAGGCTGGGAGAGCTGGGAATGTTGCCTGGAGAAGGGAAGGAGCCAGGGAGAGCTGAGAGCCCCTGGCAGGGCCTAAAGGGGCTCCAGGAGAGCTGCAGAGGGACTGGGGACAAGGCATGGAGGGAGAGGAGACAGGGAATGGCTTCCCAGTGGGAAAGGGGAGCTTGGGCTGGGATGTTGGGAATGAGGGATTGCTGGCTGGGAGGGTGGGGAGGGGCTGGGCTGGAATTGCCAGAGCAGCTGTGGTGCCCCTGGATCCCTGCAGTGTCCAAGGGCAGGCTGGACATTGGGGCTTGGAGCAGCCTGGGATGGTGGAAACTTTCCCTTCCCATAGCACTGGATGGGATTTATGGTCCTTTCCAACTCAAAGCATTCCATGGTTCCACGGGATCTTTTCCCCAAGGATGCACATCCCTGCAAATTCTCCCACCACTCCCCAAACCTGGACACACCGACCAGCACTCCCAGCAGCACCCAAACCTCCCCCACCCCCCAAATCCTCGGAATGACAAACTGCAAAACTCGTGCAGATCCATCGGGAAGGGGATGGAGGTCCTTGCCGGCGATTTCCCGCTGCAGAATCCCAGCTGGCAGCGCAGGGATAGCGGGAAGGGAAGGAGGGAGAGCGGGATGTGGGGGAAGGGGGGGCCTGAGCCAAGACAAATAAAGAGTTCAAATGGGAAACGATTAAAACTGAACTAAAGTCAAATAAATGGAAAGCGGGGGAGATAAGGCGCCGGCGCCCTCGCTGCCTATTTAACATTCATTGGATTGAATAATCAGGCCTCATTATCTCAAATTGCCGCATATTTGCCCTCAAAATGCTAATTTGAAAGTTGGCTGCGAGCGCCGTCTGCCTATTTTGACTAAAATATGATTTTGCTTCATTGCGCGGCGCTCGTAGCTCCGGGGGCATTTCCCCTGCGCCGAGAGAACGGGGAATAGGCAGGCAAAAGGGAAGGGAAAAAATCACCCAACATTTATCAAAAGCTGGCCGCGGAGGAGAGCGAGGCCCTGCTTTGCGTAGAAATGGCATTTTTAGCCCTGGCAGTGAAATTAAAGGCGTTATCAGGCGCTTTTCGGGATGGACACTTTATCGCTCATCTCGGGAAGGGAAATGGGAGAAATAATTTGCTTTTATTCTGATTGTTTGGCGGAGCGGGGAGGGCTGGAGGCTCCTCCTTCCCCTCTGCCATCTCCTCGTCCCCCTGTCCCCTTCACCCAACCTTCCAGGGGGCAAAATCGACCCTCCGGGCTTTACCCACCGGATCCCGAGTGGAAAATTAGCTCCATTTGATCTCCGTGCGGGATTCAGAGCATCAATCTCTCGGTGTTATTACCCTTGCTGGAAGTCAATCAATGGATAATAAGGTGGGCAGAGCGGGCAGGATGGACTCCCCCCGCTCCCCCCGGGATTGGGGTTAGGGAAGGGCGCTGGCTCCGGAATCGCCTCAATCCCGCGTTAGCGATGCTGGGATTCACTCCCGCCTCAGCAGCCCCCCCCAAATGACACATTTCTCATGCACAGCCCATCCCGGCCCCCCTCCTTGAGCTGTTTGCACAGCAAACTGCAATTGTGTGGGGGATTAAGGGGGCTGCCAGGGCCGGGGGAGGCCAAGGAGCCTTGTTGACAAATAAGGGTGGAAATCCGGCGCCATCAATTCCGCGGGCGCCTCTGGATTTGGCAATGACACTGCGTTTGACTTTCGTGCCGGGCAGATGGAGGAGGTGCTGACCCGGCCCGGGTGTGGGGCAGATGGTGGAGAAAAGGGGACCAAAGAGGGGCTGGTGGCCACTGCTGGTGGCCCTGGGGATGCTGATCCCCCTGGAGCAGATTCCAGGGGAATTTGGAGGAGTTTGGTCCTGCTGTCCCAAAGTCCGGGTGTGAAGGACAAATCTGCACCTTCCCATCGTCCCCACTGCTGCTGGCCCTTGGGATGGTGGGGACATGTCCCAAAGGCTCAGCCAGAGCTCATGATGGCAGCCACACACGGAGAGAGGACAGCTTGTCACCCCTTTATCCATCGGGATAAACCTCTGGGATAAACATCCTGGGAAAAACCTCCTGGCGCTTGGGTGCCACAGCCCTGGTGTGTCCCATCCCACTGTCCCATCCCAGTGTGTCCCATCCCAGTGTGTCCCAGCCCAGCTGTCCCTTCCAGGCATGTTCCACCCCAGGTATCTCATCCCAGCATGTCCCAGCCTGGTGTCCCACCCTGTTATGTCTCATCCCAGTGTCCCCCATCCCTCTGTCCCCCAGCCTGCTGTCCCATCCTAGTGTCCTCATCCCAGTGTGTCCCAGCCTGATGTCCCCCCAGCCCACTGTGCCTCATCTCACTGGAGCAGCCCAGCGTGTCCCACTCTGGTGTGTCCCACTCTGGTGTGTCCCCTCCCACTGTCCAGTCCCAATGTCCTCCATCCCGCTGTCCCATCCCAGTACTCTCTACCTGGCTGCCCCATCCCACTGTCCCATCCTGCTATTTTTATATCTCTGTCCCACCCCAGTGCCCCAAATCCCTCTGTACCACCTCACTGTCCCCATTGCTTGTCCCACTTCACTGTCCCACCTCACTGTCCCATCCCAGTGCCCCAATCCTGCTGTCCCACATCACTGTCCCCATCCCTGTCCCACCTCACTGTCCCCATCCCGCTGTCCCCATCCCTGTCCCACCTCACTGTCCCCATCCCTTGTCCCACCTCACTGTCCCCCATCCCGCTGTCCCCATCCCTGTCCCACCTCACTGTCCCCCATCCCGCTGTCCCTATCCCTGTCCCACCTCACTGTCCCCCATCCCGCTGTCCCCTCCCGGTGCCGCAGGGACACAGCGCGGTCTGGGATCGCCCTCTGGTGGTCAATGCGGGAATGGCTGCGCCAAGACCTCAGTGGGACCTCACTGGGAATTTCCTGGGAATTCACTGGGAATTCACTGGTACCCCACTGGGACCTTGCTGGGACCTCACTGGGATACCACTGAGACCTTACTGGGACTCACTGGGACCTCGCTGGGATCACACTGGGACCCCGCATTGGGATCCTCCCTGCAGTACCTCCCAGCTGGGATCCTCTGGGATCTGCTGCCTGCACTGCTTCTCAACTGGGATCTCCAGATACACTCAGTAAGATCAACATCCTTCAGGTGTATGGAAAAAACTTCAAATATTACAAATCCCTTCAGCCTCAATTCCTGAAGGATCCATCCCTGCCCTGGGAAACCCATCCCATTCCTGGGGTGATCAAACCCAGCCCTGGGGAGATTCATGCCAGCCCAGGAGGGCCATCCCAGACCTGGGGGGATCCCTCCTGGACCTGGGGGACATTTCCCAGTCCCAGGAGGAGCCATCCTAGTCCCAAAGGTCCCCTTCCCAGCACCCAGCTGCCCAGCTCTGCTGCAGGACATCTCAAATTTGGGACTTGGGGCATATTCTATCCCATATCACTCAACTATGGATGTCATTATTTGCAGAAATTCCTCTGTTGGAGCTCTCAGCTCCCAAAAGTTCCTGTGCAAGGAGTTTCTCAGGTCCGGGAAACCTGCCAGGGCTTTAAAAATGTCTTTTTTCCTTATTTTCTCTGCATTTGCACCCTCAAACAGCTGGGGTGACCTGTGCCCATTCAAGTGCTGCTTGGGAAAGCCTGCCTGGAGCTGGGTCAGGTCTGTGGAGAGAAGAAGTGGAGCTGCATATCTTAGGATGCTTAAGGGAAGGCTTTGCTCTGCATCCCAAATCCGGGTGTGAGACCATTAATAACTGGGAAAAAGAGAGGATTTTCTTGGGGTGGATGTGTAATTCTGATCAAATGATCCCAAAAGGGCCAAGGGTCAGGTCTGGATCCTCCTCAGCCACTTGATGGCAGTGGGAATCCAAACACTTCCCTTTTTTTCCAGTCATTTTGGCTGAATTGGTAGAAAATATCCCTTTTCCCTGCAAACTGGGGGTGTCCATGGCTGTCAGGTGTAAAGTGAAAGACTCCAGGGGCTGGGATGGACAGATGGGCGATGGACAGATAGACAATGGCCAGACAGAGGAATGGACACAAAACCCAGGGGGTTCTGGAGCTCTGGGATCCCCCTGAGCCTGTCCAGGGATCCTGGAAACTCCATCCCCCTGCAATCCACACCCTGCCCAGACGGCCTGGCCCAGGGCTAATGAGCAGCTTTGTCATTAATTAGCTCAGAAGCTGAGCCTTGGGCAATTATACCCCAAAATGAGGCAGAAGCCATCCCTGGATTCACATCCTGGATCTGGAGCTGCTGGAAGGAGATTGGGTTTGTGGGCAGTGACCCCAATTGCAGGGTTTGTGGGCAGTGACTCCAAATTGCAACCATCCCTGCTCCTGGTCTGCACAGCAGCATCTCCCCAAACCCCTGACAGCTCCTTCCACCTCCCCAGGACAGGATTCTCCCACCTGGAAAAGAGCTGAAATGCACCAAAGAGCTACTGGGTATTTCTACCTCCATCATGCTCCAAATCATCTGGATCCCAACCCCATGTACCCCAAACACCACTGGATCCCAGTATTCCTATTTTGGCCCCATATCACCTGGATCCCAACCCCACAGACCCCAAAGAACCACCTGGTACCACCCAGTATCCCCATTTCAGCCCCATATCACCCAGATCCCAATCCCACTGATGCCATTCGCATCCCACCAGCTCAGGGATGCTGATCCCCCCCATCCTGGGACCACCCAGCTGCCTGAGGGGTGTCTGAGGGTGCCAGGGGGTGTTTGCTGAGCTCCATCAAACAGAGGAGAGGAAAAGGGGAATAAAGAAAAGGGAAAGCACCTCCTATCCAAACACAGCCGAGCCCACCAAGCGCCTCCTGCCTTTTTATCTCTCCAAGGCCATCATTAAGACTCAATAACACCAAATCTGCCACCCTTTCATCTCTTCCCCCCTCCCCAGGGCCATTAGTTGCCCCCACTATGGTGGCTGTGGCACGATGTCCCTGTGCTGCTCCAGGGAATGTGGCATCGGTGCCACCATGGGATTTTATGGCTTTTTTGGGGTGCAGCCCCCCTCGGGGAGCTTCAGCTGCAGGTTCCAGGCTGGGGGTGACCCTGGGGGTCCCCACGTCCATCATCCCCGAGGTGAGGAGCAGGGAAGCCGCAGAGCAGAGGATGCTCCTGGCCAGGACATGTAATGACTTTCCCAGCCGCGGAGCGATCCTCGGGGTCGCAGATCTGCAGGTTTGTCCCCGGGGACAGCCGAACTCGGGGCTGCTGTGGCGCAGATGTGGCCCCAGCTCGGCTCCCCCGCGCCCCATTTCCTCCCCAATAAAGCCCCGAGCCCCGGGGGAGTCTTTGACCAGGGCTCGTCCCCCGCCGCGCCGGCCGAGGTGTGACTTTTCCCAGCTCATTAGGAAAAGCTGCGGGATTTTTCAGCATCTCAGACCCTAATGACCATCTGAATCCCATCAGCGAGCGGGGAGAGCTGGGGGGGCGCAGGGAGAGCCCCCCACCTCTGCCACTGCCACCAGGGCATCTCCGGGGCTGTCCCTTCCCCTCGGGGTGAATCGATCCCCAAAAAAGCAGCTGTGCAGGGGGTGCAGGCTGTGACACCAGCTCAGAATGAGGGGACCCCAAGTTCCCCCCACCCCGGGAATTCGGGGGCCTTGGGATGACACTGTGCTGTCCCCTGGGCGTCTGGATGCTCCTGCTTGAGTAATTCAGGGCCAAAGACACCCAGCGGCAGCACACTGGGGGTCTCTCTCCTGGGGCGGGGGGACATGGGAGGACACCTCAATAGGGGCAGGGGGACATGGGGAGGACACCCGGTCAGGGCAGGGGGACATGGGAGGACATCTCAACAGGGGCTCGGGTTGTATCATTCCATTGAGGGTAAGGTGACGTGGAGGGACACGCGGTCAGGGTCAGGGGGACATGGGGAGTCACCCCACTGAAGGCAGAGAGACACAGAGGGATCACCCCAATTGAGGGCTGGGGGACACGGAGGGGACATCCCTGTTAAAAGCTGGGGGACATGGAGGGGACACCCCTGTTGAGGGCTTGGGGAGAAGGAGGGGACACTCCTACTCAGGACTGGGGGACATGGAGGGGACACCCCAGTTGAGGGCTGGGGGACACGGAGGGGACATCGCCGCCGAGGGTAAGGCGATGTTGAACGGGACATCCTGCCGAGGACAGAAGGACAAGGAGGGGACAAGGAGGGGACAAGGAGGGGACACGGACGGGTGCCGGGCGGGGCAGGGGCGATGTCGCAGGTCCCGCCCCGTCCCCCCCCGGGCCCTATAAAGGGGGAGGGCAGCTCTGCCCCGCCGCCCCGCCATGCCACCCCCCGGCCCTGCCCCGCCGCCCCCCGGCCGCTCGTTCACCATCGCGGCGCTGCTGGCTCGCTCCTCGCCGCCCCCGCCGCTCCCCCCGCCGCTCTGGGGGTGTCCCCAGCCCCCCGGGCCGCTGCTGCCGCCGCTCTGCACCCCCGGCTGCGGGGTTCCCCCCGCCTGGGCCGCCCGGCTCGGCGCTACAGGTACCGAACCCCGAGTCCCGAGTCCCGCCCCGGGACATCTCCTCTACTCCGGGGGACACCGCGCCATGGGGACCCCCGGGCTGCCCCAGGGGGAATTCCTTCTCCCTCGGGGACCCTCATCTGCCTCTCCCTGGGGGACACCCCTTATGGGGACCTTCATCCCTTATGGGGACCTTTGGCCACCTCTCCCGGGGGCTACTTGTCCATCTCCTCCAGTGGGATATCTCCAGATTGGGAACTCCTTCCATCCCTTCAGGGGAACCCTTGATTATCTCTCCCAAGGGGACTGCTGCCAGGGAGAGTCGTGACTGCTTCTCCCGTGGGAAAGTCCCCAAATGGGGACCTGACTGCACCTGTCCCATGGGGACATCTGCAAACGGGGGTCTCCTTTCACCTGTACAAGGGGGATCTCCCCAAAGGGATCTCTTCCAGGAGAATCCATGCCCCAAAGGGAACATCTCTAAATGTGGGAGAGCTCCTTCCACCTCTGCATGGGGATTTCCCTCAAAGGGATTTTTTTTCCACCTGTATCCACCTCTCCAAGGAGATCTTCAGCAAACAGGGAGGATTTGAGGATTTTCCAAAAAATAACCTCTTTAAAGGGGACACCTCCAAATGGGGAAGATTCCTTCTGCCTCTCCAGGACAGAAGCTCCCAAGGAGGGCCCCCACTCTAGAGGGAACCCCTCCAAGGCCTCCTCTCCACCCTGACCCCTCTCTCTCTGTCTCCCCCAGGCTTCCTGATCTCCAAGTGCTGCTTCCCCCTGCTGAAAGCCAAGCCCGGCAAAGCCAAGCGAGTCAGGACGATCTTCAGCAGCGAGCAGCTGGCGCGGCTGGAGCAGCAGTTTGCTCGGCAGCAGTACCTGGTGGGGCAGGAGCGCTGCCTGCTCGCCTCCTCCCTGCAGCTCAGCGAGGAGCAGGTGAGCTCCACGGAGGTTCCCCGGGGAGATGGGATGTTCCCCTCAGCCTGGAGGGGGTGGTGATGGCAGAGTTTTTATAAAAAGGGTGGTGGATCACAGGTGGGGAAACTGAGGCACAGCGTGGCTGTCCAAGAGGCAGGAATTTGTGTCTCTCTTAAGGCTGGGCTTCTCCACCAGTGCCAGGTCCAGCTCCTGGGATCTAGGGAACAGTTTTCCATCTTGTCAGGGACAGACTGGACACTGCCCGAGCTCCATGGAGCAGCCAGGTTGGAAAGCCAAGCTTTACCCTTTCCTAAAGTGGAAGAGTGGAAGGGAATTGATAGAATCACCATCCTTGAGAGTGATCAAAACCACATGGATGTGGCACGTGGGGACACGGCTTAGTGGTGGATGTGGTGGTGTTGGGTTAATGGTTGCACTCAAACACTTTGGAGGTCTTTTCCAAACGTAATGATTCCACGATTCCGTGATTCCAAGGTGAAAGTCTGGTTCCAAAACCGGAGGATCAAGTGGAGGAAGCAAAGCCTGGAACAGCAACAAGCCAAACTGGCCAAAATGGGTTTGGCCACCCCGCAGAGGAGCCCAGACTCACAGAGCCACCACGAGGAGGACAAGGATTTCCCAGCAGAGGCGGGGGACAGCCAGGAGGACACGTCCTGCTCCCCTGGCTCAGGGACAGCCCCTGCAGAGACTGTGACAAAGAGCTGCTGAGCCACCACTTTGTCCATGTGTATTATAGGATGTATCATAGCTGCCAATATCTAATATATATCTACAGGGTGCCTCTGGGGTTTGGGGGTGAAATAAATTATTTATGCAACCCTTGGGCTCATCTTTGCAGGAATAACACTCATTCCTGCAGGGTTTGTTCTTGAGAGTAAGAGCTGGGGGAGTTGGGGACACCTGCATCCCACCCGCAGCTCATCCAAAAAAAAAAGGTTGGAAACTTGGATTTCACAGTTCAGGACACCGGGCACGGGGTGAGCCAAAGGTGGGAGGTCCTTGAAGGGTCCAAAGCAGGTGAGTACCTGGGACCTCCCAGGTGAGAGCAGCAGTGGGGACATTGGGTGCTCAGCTGGGCAGTGCCAGCTCCTGGAACTGGATTTTTCCCAGTGTCTGTGCTGGGTTTGGAGCTGGGGGAAGAAGGGCCTCTGGTGGAGAATTTATTTGGGCAGATGTGAAACCTGGGGCAAGGACAGGGGGGACAATCAAGGACAGGGGGGACAATTAAGGGGAAGGGGATGGTGCAAAGCAAAGGGATCAGTACAAGGAGAAGGAGGATGATGCAGGGAAAAGGAAATGATGCGAGAGAGGGGACAAAATCAGGAGAAGGGGATGGTGCATGGAGAGGGGGAATGATGCCTGGAAAGGGCGATGCTGCAGGAAAAGGCGACAATATAAGAAGAAGGGGATGGTGCGAGGGGGGTGACACGAGGAAAAGGGGACAATGCAAGAAGGGGACGCTGTGACGGAAGCTGCCCTTTGTCCCGGCTGCTGCAGGGATTAGCCGGCACATCTCAAAGAGCCCAAACTGTGCTAATGTCTTCACATGTCTGCCGGCAGGCCGGGCTGGGCGCGGCTTTACCGCGCTAATCTGGCATGCCGGTGGCTCATTCCAATCAGCCCCGAGACAAGAGGGCTCACGGCGCTGTTTCAATCTCGCCCGGCCGGGGGCTGAGCTGATTGCGGGAGTTAAGTTGTTCTCAGGACACCTTTAATCCCCCGGGAGCTGGCGGGGCTCCTCCCGGGCACTGTGGGGGACACTGCCCCGCTCCAGGGGATGCTCCCGGCTTGGCAGCCCTGCGGGGAATGTCCGACCGGGGAATGATTTAATTAAAACTGCTGGGCTTGGCTGGGCTTTTAAAAATGTGCTTGTACATGAGATGGATTCAATCACATCCCTCTGGCACCTTGGGGTTTGACCCGGAGGGTTTTGTCACGGGGGATGATAACCCCTGGGGGGTGAACTGTCCCGGGCCAGGATGGCTCTGTTCCCTTGGGACAGCTGAGTCACAGGGAAAGCCATCCCTCGTCTTCCTCCCCCACAGCAATTGACTGTTCCAGGGTCCTTGGGGTGGGGAAGGGACTTGGAGGGACAAGGCAGGATTGCTGCTCCAGTGGGGATGAATCGATGGCCTGCAGAAAAGCTGGATCCATCCCGGTCATTTTCTGCCCTGCTAAGCCCCTGCCAGCCTGGGCAGAGGGTAGAAATGCAGTTTTTCCCTCTCCCTCCCCAGTCTGCTGGCAGCTGGACTGAGGCACACGGATTGGGATCAAATCTGGGCACAGAGATTTTACGTTGTGGAAAAGAAGGGAGAGAGATGCTTCGGAAGGTCTTGGGTTCCATCAATCCACTTGGGGCAGAGCCTTGGTCCTCTCAATCCCTCGGGAAATCTGTGTTAAAAGAGCAAGAATAAAGAAAGCAGAGTGTCCTTACCCAAACCCCCCACACATCCCAAATACCCCGCCAGCCTCTTCCCGATCCATGGCTCTCTGAAAGACGCTGGTTTTCCACCTGTCCGCAAAACCCGAGGTGGCCTTCAGCGACAGATAATTAAAAGGAAGTGAGAATTAAGCAGCTTTATTAAGGGGATAAAGGTTATCTGCCAAAGATGCAGCGCCGAGCCTTTCCCGGCACATCTCCTCTCGGCTCCTAGATAAGTGGGAGGCTCGTGGGACAGGTAGGGTGTGGGGTGGGCGACTGGATGTGTCAGGGAGAGGTGTTTTCCCGGAGGAATGGAATGGGAAATCATGCAATCCGCATGTGGATCAGCGGGATGGGGGGATGATGGGGATGATTGCAGGGCGCTGGTGAAGAGGTGCAAACGGCCGGCTGCGCAAATGGGATGGGACACGGATGGGGAGATGGGAGAGAGGATAACCGGGCGGAGCTGCAGCACTCCGGTTGCTCCCTGCGCTCCTTCCTGCCGGGATTATTCCTGCTGAGCACGTGTTGTGTGCAGGATAAGGCTGCAGGAGCAGCGGGACTTCTCCAACCCCAATCCCGGCTGCTTTCCCGAGCCGGGAGCCCCGTTCGGAGGGGTCTGCTCGCCCCTCGTTTGGAGGGGTCGCTAAATGGGATTAGATGGTGCAGAGGTGCCGGGAAGGACAAGGAGCCGCTGGCGGAGGTTCAAGGCAAAGCCCGAGCCGAGTGCGTGCTGCAGGCTCCATCCCCTCGTGTAATCTCGTTAAATGGTCAGCGAGCATTTCCCCTGCTTCTCCCTCCCCGCTAATTCCCCATTGAAACATCAAATAAGTTTTCCCGAGGCTGCTGGGCAGCTCTGCCTGGTTGCAGTGGGAATGTGAAAAAGACATCGTGAGCAACGGCAGGAAATCCCGCAATATCCCATATTTTCCAGACTTTCTGGGATGAATTTACCCCGAGCTGAATTGCACAAGGAGCCAAGGCATCACATTTTTACGTACGAAAATAAAGCTGAAATAGGGTGACCTGCCTGGAAAAGTAGCAGGGGAACTGGAAAACTGAGGACACCCCTCATGTGGAGTGAGCATTGCAGTGGCCAAAATGTCTGGGTTTAAAAGTCCTGGGTTTAAACCACTTCTGGTGAAATGAGTTGTTATAAAAGAGAGGGAGAAATGATGGAAATTTCACCACCTCCCTCTCTGCAAACCGTTTGTGTTAAAAAAACTCCCAGTCCCTGTGGCAGTGTCATCCCAGCATGGGTGGGTGAGGATTTCACTGGGGGTGTATGAGGGACCCTGGCACCCAGAGCCCCTCTGCACTGCCTGATTTTATTGTAAAAGCCGAATAAATAATTAAAAAAGCTAGCCCTGATGCTGCGGGATGAATTCGGGTGACCCTGGCACGGTGTGATTTTATTGTCAAAGCTGAATAAATCGTTCAATAAATGAGCCCTGATGCTGTGGGGTGAATATGGGTGACCCGGGCATCAGACCCACCCTGCACGATGTGATTTTATTTTAAAAGTTGGATAAATCACTAAATAAGTGAGCCCTGACGCTGTGGGATGAATATGGGTGACCCTGGCACCAGAGCCCCTCTGCACGGCATGATTTTATTTTAAAAGCTGAATAAATCACCAAATAAACGATCCCTGATGCTGTGGGATGAACACAGGGATCCTGCTGGGCAATGGGCAGTCAGATAAAGCTCTTCCCAACTCTGCCAAAACCTCGTCCTGCGATGTATTTGGGCTGCGATGCCCCCGTGCCTCAGTTTCCCCGGCGGCAGGAGCTGGGTGAGCACAGCTTTGGGCACAGGGGGTTCGCTCGGGTCTGATCTCACTCCCAACCCGCACCCCGCGGAGAGCCGAGCCGGATCCACCCTCGGATCTGCCCCATCCTTCCCCCACTGCATCTCTATTGATTTAATAAGATGGAGAGGAATTAACGGGGCCGGAGCATCGGGATAATGAAAGATGAACAAAGGGGCAGCGCTAGCAAAGATGCTGCCAGCTTTTAATGATGAGGCCGGGCAGATCCCCCGCCAGTTGTCCCTTTGGAGTGGCGATTAAGAACATACTGTTATTGTTAAGGCAGGGAGATAAATCCCCGCACCGTTTCTGATGTGATCAGCCGGGGCTTCTCCCTACAATTTGTGATCCTATTGTGGACGGTGTTTGCCCTGGGCAAGGAGAGTCTGGGAACCACTTATGAACCATCCTTTGGTCATTAGTCTCCTCATTAGGAGAGAACAATGTGGGGAAAAAAAGATAATTGAAGGGAGCAGCGGGCTGATGGTGCACTCAGGCCTGGCCCAGCGCTGCCTCAATGCTTAGTTTGTTTGTAATTCCCAATTAATTTTAAACGCGCAGGTTTGGGATGGTCTCGACACCTGGAATTGCAGCCCCTGCGAGCAATTCCAGGGCTGTGCGTGACGGGGGGAGCACGGAGCATCTTGAGTATTAATTGATTTTTGGGGGTTCTCCCAGGCTTTGCTGTCAGCTGGATGTAACCCCATGGAATCATGGAATTACGGGTTTGGAAGAGACTTTGTAAAGCTCATCCAGTCCGTACTCTACCCCTGCCGTGTTTGGAGAGACCCCAGGCAGCCGGGATGGGGAGGGTGGTGGGGTGCAGCACGTCCCGCTCCCTCATTCCACATCTGGCCGAGATTTGGGGCCAGATGTGACACCGAGGAGTGGGCACGGAGGAATAATTTCCCCGCTGGGATCAGGGATGACTCCCCAAGGAAAGGCTGGGGCAGAATGCAGCCCTGCCTCGGCTGCTGCCCGGACATGCCCGCCTGGGTGATGAATCAACCCCGCGGGTTCTGCCCCGGGGAGGAGGAGGGGGAAAAGCCCTAATTCCTCAGGATGCTCGATATTATCAAGTGCTAATGAGACCTGGATGGGGCTGAGGTGCTTTGCAGGCCATTATCCCAAATTAACCTGACAATGAAGCCGGGCAGCGATGTCTGAAGGGCGGCTCGGGTGTGTATTGGCCGTCTGGGTTGGGGACAGGGGGATGCTGTCCTCTGTCACCCCCCGGAGCACAAACCGAGGGCCTTGGGTTTTGCGGGGATCATTTTCCATTGCACGAACACAGAATTATGGAATGGTTGGGCTTGGAAAGGACCTCGAAGTCCACCTCTTTCCACCCCGTGCCGTGGGAAAGGACACCTCCCACCATCCTAGGGTGCTCGAAACCCTGTCCAACCTGGCCTAGGACATGTTGAATTGGCTCCTGGGGAGGTTTGACAGGCAGGAGATAAAATGAGGTGACAGGGATGGAGAGAATGGGGACAGTCTCCTTCAGGCCAGCGTTTGGGATTACATTCTTCCAGAAAATTCACATATTCCCAAGTTTTCCTGTCCATCTCATGCTGCTACTGACACTTGACTCTGGCAGGGGGACATTTGGGGGTGGTCTTGCCTTTGTCACCTGGATCCTGGGCTCCCACTGCTCTCCAACCCCCTTAGAGTGCAGGGTGGTGCCCCTGCTCCTGTCTTCGCCCCAGTTTGGGGCTGTCGGTGTGACCCTGAGAGGTGCAGAAGATCCAGATGCAATTTGGATCCCTCTGCAACAGAAGAGATGGGGTTTGCCAGGAATTCACTCCAGCACCTTGCTCTGGAGCTCCCTGGGACCTGGCTGAGGGTGACAAAGTGACAAAGCTGAGGCAGGTTGGCTCCTCAGCACCCCTTTCCAGGTGCTCCCAGTGCTCAGAGCACCCGCAGTTATTGCTGTTAGCCCAAGGAATTGATCTTGTCTCGGCTTTATGATGAAGGAATAAGATCACATCCATTATCATCCTTGGAGCATCCTGTGCTCCTCTTGTCACAGCAAAGATGGATCCCCATTCCCCTCTCCCTAGAGGATTCAATGCGATCCAGTTTGGAAAGGGGCAAATCACCAGCTCAAGGAGGCATGGGGTTTGAGGATCCTAATTGCACACTACTGCTTTATGGATTTTTATTTATGGTTACTATGGATTAGCACAGGAGAAATATTTGCAAAAGTCAGACATCAGGCCAAACTCTGGTGCTCAGAATCCCATTTTTAAAGCAATTTTTATTAAAAGACACTCAGGATTTATTAAAAGAGCTCAAGATTTCAGTCCCCACAGGCTGGCAGTGCCAGGCCAGTTATCCTAAGGATCAGGAGCTCATCAGCACCGGGAGCCTGGATCCATCCTCTCCTTCACGGAAAGGATTCTCCCAACCCAGACGATGTGTCCCCGCCGGCAGGAGGACTCACGCCTCGGATTACAGATGCACCAAATCCCCGTCACGTTTTCGCGTGTGCTTGCTGTGCGTTTGGGGGAAATTTCCGCCACCCCTTTTCGCCCCGCTGGGCTGGGTTGGAGGCTGGAAGAGGGATGGAAATGGAGCCAGGCTCTCCTCACCGGCCGAGAGGCGAGGTGTGAAATTTCTCATGGGCAAACAAGTGAGAGCTGCGGGGTGCCCAGAAGAAGGGGGACAGAAAAGACGAAGCGGGGAGGGGGGGGAATGAGGAGGAGGAGAGAAAGCAGCAGCCAGGGAGGAACAAAAATCCCTAAAGCACCAACCTGGATTGAAGAGTGGGGCGTTTTCTATGGGGGGATTGTAAAATGCGCTCTCTCTTTCCCCTTGGCAGGGGGGAAAAGGGCCCCCCCCTCTATCTGATAGTCATTAGCATCAATTAGCCCCGTTTGAAGTAGGCAACATCTTTGTCTCTTTGCAAAAAAAGAAATAAAAAAACCTTTCAGGGAGCCCATAATAACATCTGGAGCAGGAGAGGCTGAACTCGAGTTCCCCACTTTCATCTCTTGTCGAGGGACTTGGAATGTTAATGCAGCCTCATTCTTTAATGGAGTTATCAGGAAATGCTTTTCACCTCCTTCCCTTTGCTCAGGGGCGATGTTTACAAAGGGCTGGGGGCTTTTTGGGGGGCTTTTTGGGTTGTTGTTTTGTTGTCGGGATTTTTTTTCACCCCTTCCTTAAGAAACTCCCCCTAAGAGACTCCCCCGCTTCCCCTTTTATTTTCCGTGCTCTTGAAAAACAAAACCGGAATAAAATATGATGAGCGGAATACAGCGAATAAAATAAATAAAATCACCACCACCAAAAGCCAAAGAGGATCAGATCCCATCCTTTCATCTCCTCTCCTCGGAGGGGCTGGGGCCACTGGTTGGAGCTGCTGTGGGCAGGGGAGGTGGGGGGTCCTGGCCTGAGCCCCCCGCTCTGCCTGGCTGCTGGGTGCTACATTTCCCAAGTCATTACCAGCGAGTGAAAATTTCCAGCTTTCCCACCAAAATGCATTAGCTGAGCACACAGCACTAATGGGAAACAGGATGCATCATTAGGCAGTGCCTTCGGCCGAGAGGGAGCAGCTGAAGGGAAAAGTCAGCTGGGGTTTGGCTGCTTGAGCAACCTGGCAGCTCCCTGTCCATCCCTGTCCATCCCAGGGCTCTCTGTCCATCCCAGCAGCTCCCTGTGCATCCCAGCGGCTCCTGTCATCCCTGTCCATCCCAGTGACTCCCTGTCCATCCCAGCGGCTCGCTGTCCATCCCAGTGGCTCCCTGTCCATCCCAGCAGCTCGCTGTCCATCCCAGTGGCTCCCTGACCATCCCAGGGCTCCTGTCCATCCCAGCGCTCCCTGTCGCTCCCTGTCCATCCCAGTGACTCCCTGTCCATCCCAGTGGCTCCCTGTCCATCCCAGCAGCTCGCTGTCCATCCCAGTGGCTCCCTGTCCATCCCAGTGACTCCCTGTCCATCCCAGTGGCTCCCTGTCCATCCCTCAGCCCAGCTCGCTGTCCATCCCAGTGGCTCCCTGTCCATCCCAGCGGCTCGCTGTCCATCCCAGTGGCTCCCTGTCCATCCCAGCGGCTCGCTGTCCATCCCAGTGGCTCCCTGTCCATCCCAGTGGCTCCCTGTCCATCCTAGGAGCTCCCTGTCTGTCTGTCTGTCCATCAGTCCTGCCGGGGGATCCATCAGCACCCCTGCCCTGCCTGCAACTTGCCCATCCCAACAACCTCAACAGAGATCCCTTAATAACCTCAGCAGCTCCAACATCACTTTCCATGGGAATCACAGCACCAGTCATTATAAACAGCGAAAATAATGAATTGATTTAACAACCTTTTAATAAAACAACCCAAAACCTCATATAATAACACCCATGTTCAATCCCACACAAGCTCTGTGCCAGCAAAGCCAGGAGCTGTGAATCTCCAAGGATTTTTTTTTCTCCAAGGTGACTCTTTTTTTTGGGAGAGGCTTCAGCACTCGCCCAGCTTTGAACGTGTGATTCCAATTAAGGCTGTGGTTCCATGGCAGCAGGATCAGAGCTGCCTGTTTGGATAAGGAGCAATAAAAGCAGCAGCTGTATTTATTCACTTATTTGGAAGCTGCTGGGGAAGACAGGATGCTAAAAGGCAGCGAAAAAACGTGTTTTAAAGGTAAACTTAAGAGACTCTTTTGTCTCCTGTAGGCATCCACCTCCCTGAGGATCCTGTAAGCCATCACCAGGGTGCTTCCTCGTGAGCAGGATAATCCTGCCTGTGTATTCCCAGCTGCTTTGAAATGCTCAAAAATACAGAGATCTTTATAATTATTGCTATGGATTGTGCAGGCAAAAGAAACTTTAAATGGCACGAATCCCTATTTAAGGCGGGATTTACTGAATATGGCCCAAGAGCCTGTGCATGCAAAGACGGTTAATGCCAGGTTATTAAACCACAGGGGAGTTTTGCTCTGTGTTTATCAACCTGGAGACTCCAGGATTTCTCTGTGTTTGCACACACTGGACTGAATTTCCAGTGAGACTTTGGTGGGATTTGAGCAGGAATCCCACCTGGGAGAGGAGTCTGTGCCATCCACAGCTCCCTGTCAGCCCACATGGCTGTGCCTGGTTCTGAGGGTGTCACACAGGGATGGCACCAGTTCCATTTCCAGAGCACGGTCACCTCGGATCCTGTGCGATATCCCATATCCCAAATATTCCTACTCACTCCTGGGCAGGGACACAGATACATTTCCCTTGCCCAGGGGATAGTGTGGGTGCTCCTGTGAGGCCTGGGGATGTCAGGGCGAGTTTGAGAATGGGACCTGGGGGACTGTGGGTGTCCCTGTGGGGAAGGAGTTGGTGCTGCCGTGAGGTGTCCTTGGGGAAGGAGTTTGGGTGTTGCTTTGGATGTCTCTGAGGAAGGAGCAGCTGTTGGTGTGGGGAGCCATGGGGAAAGAGCACAGGTGACTGTAGGGGCACATCCAGGATGGGTGACAGTGGAGGTGACAGCAGGGAAAGAGGGGCGTCCATGGGGGTGTCAGGGTGGAAGGAGGGGTGTCTGTGGAGGAGAGTGGACACGGAGTGGCATGTCTGTGGGGTGTCCACGGGGAACGGAGGATCTGTGGGGCTGGCAGTGTGGCAGCAGGGGTTTCATTGGGGTGCTGGCGTGGAGGGAGAGGTGACCACAGAGGAGCTCGAGTGTAAGGAGGGTTTCTGTGGGAGTGTTGGTGGGGACTACAGGGTATCCATGTGGAAAGTGTGGTGTTCTTGGGCATGTTGACAGGGCAGCAGGGGTATCTGTGGGGGGGTCCGTAGGGTTGTAGGGGTGTCGGTAGGGAAGCAGGGGTGCTTGCGGGGTGTCAGTAGGGGTGCAGGGGTGTCGGTAGGGAAGCAGGGGTGCCTGCAGGGTGTCAGTAGGGGTGCAGGGGTGTCGGTAGGGAAGCAGGGGTGCACGCAGGGTGTCAGTAGGGGTGCAGGGGTGGCGGTAGGGAAGCAGGGGTGCACGCAGGGTGTCAGTAGGGGTGCAGGGGTGGCGGTAGGGAAGCAGGGGTGCCTGCAGGGTGTCAGTAGGGGTGCAGGGGTGGCGGTAGGGAAGCAGGGGTGCCTGCGGGTGTCAGTAGGGGTGCAGGGGTGGCGGTAGGGAAGCAGGGGTGCCTGCGGGGTGCCCTGGCAGCCAGCGGGGTGTGTGCAGCCCCCGCCGCCCCCCCGCCGCCGCTTTGCATAGAGCGGCTATCCCCGGCCCCCCGCCCTCCATATAAGCGGCCGGGGCGGCGGAGGCCTCACCGGCCCGGCCATGCTGCAGAGCCCGGCTCGCCCCCGGCCCGGGCCGCCGGCCCCCAAGACCTCGTTCCACATCGAAGCGCTGCTCGCCCGGGAGCCTCCGCGCCGCGGCCCCGCCGCCTCCGTGAGCCCCGGGCCGCCGGCCCCGCGCTGGCCCGCGGCGGGACTCGCTGCGGCACCGGCAGCGCCACCGGCACCGGGACTGGGACCGCTGCCCGGCGCCTGGGGCTGGGGCTGGGGCTGGGCCGGTGCAGGTGAGCGAGGGTCGGCCGGGGCGGGAGGTGCGCGGAGCGGGGATGCCGCGCACCGAGGGGGATGGTGCGCACCGAGCGGGGATCCACCAGCGGGAATGCGGCGCACCGAGCGGGGATGGTGCGCACGGGGAAGGGATGCGGGACCTTCCCGCCGGGCGCTCAGCCGGCACCGCCCGCGCCGGAAAATAACGGGGTCCGGGTCACCCCAAGTCGCTTCATTCCCCTCGCTGCCGTTGTAGTTTCGTTCCGTGCAGCCTCTGCAGCAGCACCGAAGTGACGCGCTGGGCTGCGGTTGTGGGATATGGAAGGAGAGGGAAAACTTTCCTTATAGTTTTTTTTCCTCTGTAAGTGATCGATATAGCGAGACCAATAATGAACGTTTTATCTGCGTTTGTTTTTTTGTTTATTTGGGTTTTTTAATGTTGAGAGGCAATTTCTAAAACGCCTGATCTCTCTAAACACTTTGATAAAGAGCCTGGGGTTGATTCCTGAAGATGCTACAGGATTTTACTAATTCAGTCCCCAGCCCAGAAACTGGTGCAGGATAGCCAAACTCATTGCTTACATTTGAGATGGAAACAAAACCTGGAATAGTTTTAATAGTAAAGTGACAGCTAATCAGTATTCCAGCGCCTGGGCTTGTGGAAGGTGTTGGAGGTTGGAACTGGATGATCCTTAAGGTCCCTTCCAACCCACAGCAGTCCGGGATTCTATGAGATTTTATGGGTGACTTTACACACACTGGCATTTATTTCTTCTTTCATATATCAGGAAGGCAGTTCATTGCCAGAGTTTTAATCAAAAACCTGCTGTAATTTCCCAGAGCCTCACTCCCAAAATTAATTTCTGCACTTCAGCTGCTGTGTGGGTCCCTTTTCTCCCAAATTTGTCCTCATCCCTTTCTAATTTTCCTTCCTCTGTAATTTTTCACTCCCAGAAGTGAAGCTGCCAAGTGTTTTGTGGCACCTGGCCCTCAAAACTTCATATTTTTAGTGCAGAAGCATCTAAGGAAAAATGTTTTTGTTGATCTGTGGGTAAAATCTACACCGTGGTGATGGATGGTACTGCCTGATCCATCAGGCTCTATTTTCACTTTAACTTTACAAGGACAATGACTAATTGACTTTAACAAAATACCCCAATTCAGAGTATTTTTCTTGAAATTAAGTATTCCTTTTTAACATTCAGAGCGTGATCTTGCTGTTGTCCAGGAAAAACCTGCAGCCAGGCCCATATGCTATGTGCATAAAGAACTCCAGATTTGATCCTGATGCTACAATATTCAGATACCAAAACTATTTGTTGATCTTTTATGAAGTACTTAGCTTAATAAAGCTTACTTACTTACTTACAACTATTTTATATATTATTTCTTTCACGAGACAGCATGTGCTCAGTTGTGTTAATCTTTGTATTACATCAAACATACAGGTAGGAAAACACAGTTAAACAATTCGCAGAGCTATTTCCACTCAGCATTTCATGTTGGAAATCACACTTGCTATTATCCCAGTGTTAAAATAGAAACAAAGAGTGATGGGTGAAACGATTTTAATGATGAAAATAGTTTTAAGTGCAATTACAGCTGTTAAGCTGTCAGGTCTCCATCCCACAAATCCTTAAACAGAGGCAGAACTTACACCCAATTAATGAAAATAAGTAGGTCAAGGTGCAGGTTTGTGCCTGGAGAACGTGACAAGATCAGTCATTAAAGGAGAGATAAGCAGCATGTGTGAATGGGGATCATTATGTGCAGTATTTCCATAAAAGTCAGAGAAACCTGGCTCGCCACAATATTTTGGAACAGCAAAGATGGGGAGCATTAATGGGCTGATCCTGCCAGGGCATTCGGTGCTTTCCACGTGGCAAATCCCACTGGCTGTTATTAGTGGATTGTTTCAGAGTGAATCTGGTGCTTGGTGTTGGCAGGGCAAAGCCACAGTGCCATCAGTGCTGGCCTTCCCTAGCTCCTAAACCCTTCACGCTGTTCTGTGAGCCCTGGAGGAGCTCTCCAGTGCTATCACCTGGGCATGCCGGGCAGGAATCACAGAATGGTTGGGCTTGGAAGGGATTTTCAAGGACCAACCCCTCCGCAGTAAGCAGGGATTGCAACTGGGTCAGGGAGGATGAGGGATTTCGGAGACGCCACTGCTCTTAGGCAGGTGCCAGCTAGTGCTGTGGCAGTGCTGCAGTTGTATTGTATGTTAATTTATGCTAATTGCGGTTATCCTCCAGCCACAGCTGGAGAGGAGACAGAGGCTAGATACACTTGTTAGTCCTGCTAATTCCCTGGCATTCTGGGAACTTTATTG
The DNA here is from genome assembly GCA_024500445.1 of Entomyzon cyanotis. Taxonomy (NCBI): domain Eukaryota; kingdom Metazoa; phylum Chordata; class Aves; order Passeriformes; family Meliphagidae; genus Entomyzon; species Entomyzon cyanotis. The sequence continues at coordinate 603,401 of JAKEPQ010000146.1, read as the reverse complement.
GGAACAGAGGGGCAGGATGTGGTCCTGCATGAGAGCTGCATGCTGGACACTGACCCCATGTGCCAAGGGAAGGGTAAAATCAGGGGCCAGTTGGGGGTAAACTCCCCCAGACTTTGAATGTTTGTGATTCAGGGCTTCTTGAAATGCAGAGGGGATTTTGGTGTTCTGCAGTTCTTGAAGGAATTTATTATCCTGTTACAGGCAGAGGTCAAATCTCGCCCACCCTACTGAGTGCTGATTTCTTTGGGTCTGGCTGCATGTCCAGGACCATCCTCAGTGAACCCTGAGGGTAAAACCATAGAACTGCCTCTCAAAAGATCATCTACTCCAGTTTTTCATGGGACAGAGAGCCTAGATGAGATTAGCTGGGTTGGGACAGGGTAGAGACATCCCTGCTGGGTTTGGTGCCACTTTCTCCCAGCTCCTTTAGAGCAGACCCCTTCAATTTTTGCTGCTGTCTCACAGGTCTGGACTTGTCTCACTGTGTTGGGACCAACTCGCTGGGCCCTGCTGGGCCTTGGAGGTCAGGGGGGCCCTGCAAGATGAAAAGAGTCCGCACAGTCTTCAAACCAGAGCAGCTGGAGCGGCTGGAGCAGGAGTTCCTCAAGCAGCAGTACATGGTGGGCACAGAGAGAGTGGACCTGGCTGCAACTCTGCATCTCACAGAAACTCAGGTAAGGGATGTGGGAGCTGGGCTGGTGAGCTGATCCTGGGGCTGCTCTCTGCTGATGTTCCTGGTGCTCTGTGGTGATGTTCCTGCTGGGAAGCACGGTGGGAGGAGGACACAGTAAAAAGTGACCTGTGGGACTCCCTGCTGCAAGATGACATGGAAGAGATGTGCCTTGGGTTTGGAGGGTTTCTAGATAAGATTTCTTAATCCATGAAAAAGAAGCATTCAGGAGCACAACTCTGCTGTGCTTTAGGGTTCAAGCTGGGTTGGACGGGTGTGTCTGCATTGTTACGATCCTCTGGAGACTGTGCTTCAAGTGCCCTTTTATGACACTGGATATAATTATTTTCCTGCTCTCCCAACAAGTTCCTGCTCCTCCCACAATAAACTACTTTTTTAGTGTGGAAAGAAGGAGCCAGGTGATCTTCCCCAGTGGGATCAAAATTCAGCTGGGGAAAAGGGAGAGCAAAGCAAGGCCAGTTCTGGGGGAACACGGACTAATTACCAGGGGGTCTCATCATGCCCTCTGGCAGCTGCAGTCCTGGGGGTGAGTTCAGGGGCTCCTTAGGGAGCTGCTTCCTTCACTTTCCTGGCCAGAACCTCCTCAGCTGCAGCTGCATGCCCCTCTCCCCTGATCCCTTCCCATCACCGCTTTGCCTTCCATAGTGTCACCTCCCCTTCTCATTCACTATTCCGTGAGGGAATAATGCATGTCCCCTTTTTGGGGATATCTGCCTCAGAAGCACATGGCATTGGAAAAGGGCTCCTGGAGCCCTTGGATTAAGCTATTGTGACTTTCCCCTCCAGGTGAAAGTCTGGTTCCAGAACCGGAGGATCAAGTGGAGGAAGCAGAGCATGGAGCAGAAGGCGGCAAAGCTGTCGCAGTTCGGGGTGATCCAGCCTGCCAGCGCCGACTCCACAGACAGCAAGGACCACGAGGAGGACACAGTGGATGTGGAGCTCTGAACAATCAAGGAGATTGGGCTGATTTTTGATGCCTGGGGACCTGTCTGAGCTGCTTTAGTCCAAGCAAGACTTTGTGCTCTGGATCTGAGAGCTGGAGCTACAGGACTAAACTGCAGCCAGCTGGAAGGAACCCTCTGAATTTCTTTGGCTGCTGTTTGGTAGCTGTGTGCTGTAATTCATCACCAGGCTGGCTGTACTTAATGGCAGGTGATCGATCTCCTGTTTGCTCTTGAAGCACCAGGACACACAAACAGTTTCCAGCAGAGATGCTGGGGTGACAATCAGGGTGTCTCTGATGCTGGGGTGACAATCAGAGAGTGACTCTCATGCTAGGGTGACAATCTGCTGGTTTCTCTGTTGGTGGGGTGACAATTAGAGGGTGACTCTTGTGCTGGGGTGACAACCTGTCAATGTCTCTGATGCTGGGCAGACAATGGGATGTTGTCTCCGATGGCTCTGAGCATGAGGGCATTTAAAACCAGGGTCACTTATGTTACCTGTTGCTGTGTGATCCAAGGAGGAAGGAGGAAAATCTCTCTGACTGCTTTTTCTTCTTAACTTGATTCCCATGTTTGATGCTCAGATCAATCACAACCAAAAACCCTTTGCTCCCACCCGCACATTCATCACTCCTGCAATGCGATGAGCAGGGTCTGATCCTGCCCTGGAGCACAAGTGCCTCCTCTTGTCAGTGCCTTGGTGTATCTGTGCCTTTTCTTGGCTTCCCAAACCTGGATTCAGACCCTGGTGGTCTCTCTGTCCCCGGGCACTCGCCCAAGGTGTGTGTCTGCTGCTGCTGCAGGGAACAGGCCCCGGGGCTAGCCGAGGGATGGAGGCTGCTGGGAAAACCAGCTCCCAACACCTCTGCTGCTTCAGACGACCCCCTGCCCCTCGGCCAGATGTGCCATTCTGGCCCAGACGGCAGCTGCTCTGTTCTCTCCTCATTATCCGTGCAGGTGCCCTGGGACACAGCACCTGGAGCGCTCAGAGCACATCTGCAACGGCCCGATGCAGTTAACAGCTGGATTTCTGGGGGTGGGAGGGCTTTGGGGGGCAGCACTAAGGACTCAGGCTGTCACCTTGCCTTCCTACGGCTGCTTGGGGTTGCAGCCACCACAGCCTGTCAGCTCAGGATAATTTATTCTGTCTCTTTCTGACCTAGAACACTGTATATCACTTTACTCTTATATTGTTATTTATAGAAATATCTTTTTTTTTTCCTCCTCGATGAGTGTCACTTATTTATTTGCTTTGTCTCTTGATAAAATTTGAGGTGATTTTTAAAAGAGATGGAATGTGTGGAAAAAAAAAACAGAAGGAAAAATTTCCAAGTACTTACTTTTAATTTTCAATTGAAATTAATAACAAAAATAACCCAAATGTATTTTCATCCTTCTCAAAAGACTTTGAGGTTTTTTCTCTTAATAAACTGTTTTGAACAAAATACATACTAAAGATCTTTTTTTCAATTGATTAATGATCCCATATCAAAGTCAATGATGGGAGTTACTGTCTCTGTTCCTGCAGAGATAAAACTGCATTTTCAGTGAGAGGTCATGTCTGGTGAGTATGAGGTGCTCATGCTCCTGGAGAACAAGGACCTGTGTCTGCAGGTGGATGTGCAGGTGATGCCAAACCTTCTCTGCAGCTCCTGCTCTGCCAGCCTGAGGGGCTGGACGTGTCCAGGGAAGGGAATGGAGCTGGGAAGGGTCTGGAGAACTCCTGAGGGAGCTGGGAAAGGAGCTGAGCCTGGAGCAAAGGGGCTCAGGGGGACCTTGTGGCTCTGCACAGCTGCTGCCAGGAGGGGACAGCCGGGTATGGGGTCAGGCTGTGCTCCAGAGAACAGGGACAGGAGGAGAGGAATCACAGAATGCTTGAGGCTGGAAAATCGCTCCAAGGTCATCGAGTCCAAGCTGTGACTGATCCCCACCTTGTCCCCAGCCCAGAGCACTAAGTGCCACACCCAGTCCTTCCCTGGACACCTGCAGGGATGGGGACTCCAAACCACCCTGGACAGCTCCTTCCAAGGCCTGAGCACCCTTTCCATGAGGAAATCACTGAGGAAACAGCCTCAGGTTGTGACAGAGGAAGTTTGTATTGGATATTGGGGAAAATTCGTTCACAAAAAGGGCTGTCCATCCCTGGCACAGCTGCCCAGGGCAGGGGTGGAGTCCCCATCCCTGGAGGGATTTAAAACCAGTGTGGATGTGGCACTTGGGGACACGGGACAATGGCGGCTTTGGCAATGCTGGGGGAACACTGGACTCGTTAGTCTCAGAGGGCTTTTCACACATAAATATTCCATGATTCTCTGAGGGTGTAATGGCAACAGGAGTCACGGCAGCATTGCCCCACCTTGTCCCTGTAGCTCCCGCCATCGGCACAGCGTGATGGAGCACAGCCTGCTGAATCCCTCGGCACAGCCACGGAACGTGGCCCTGTTTGTCCCTTGTCACCCGGCCGAGTGGCCGGAGCAGCGGCCAGCCCTGCTGTGGGTCAGTGTCCAGCCCTGTGGCCATGCTCCGGCCGCTGCCCCGGGCACGGGGGTCACAGATGAAGCCTTGTCACTCGGTGTCGCGTCCCGCCACGAGCCGACAGTGACACCTAGTGACACCAATTCATTCCCCAAAGCCCCGAATGCGGAATGGTCCCGAATTCCCAGCCCTGCTCCCGCCGCCTGCTCAGCGAGCAGTGGGGCTGAGCCTCAGCGCTGTGCATTAGTAAATTCAACCAAACACGCATTTCCCTGGGCTTTATGCTTTGCAGAGCCCCAAGCAGGAGGTAGCGAGGGCAGCGTGACCGCAGCAGCGTGTTTTGCAGGGTTTTTTGGGAACAGCCGGGCCAGTTTTGGGTGCGCAGGGCAGCGGGCGATGCCTCCTCTCCCCACGAGGACAGACCTGGAGTGAGGGGGCAACTCGTGACCCTGCCTGACGGGGCTGTGACGGCTATTCCTCTACCATTAAATCATAATAATTAACAGGGGAGAGACAGCAAACTCTTGTACGATTTGGGGTGTCAGGGTGAGCGCCCCGGCCCCGTTCCGGGGTGTTTTTGCGGTGTTTTTGGGCGCTGGCGGGGCGCTGAGGGAAGAGGGGCCAAGATGGCCGCCGGCCCGCGCGGCCCGGGGCTGAGGGGGGCGATGGCGAGCGCGGGGCCCTGAGGGGCGCAGGGGGCGGGGGAGGAGGAGGAGGAAGAGGAGGAGGAGGAGGAAGAGGAAGAGGCGCTGCCCGGCGGGTCAGGGCGGGGAAGTCGCCGCCCGAAGATGGCGGCCGCGGCGGGGGGACACGCCGGGGCTGCGGCGGAGGCGCGGTTCATCAGCAGCGCCAAGGTGAGCAGCCCGCGCTCTCCCCTCGGCGAGGGTTCCTCCCTTCCCGCCCAGCCTGGGGGGCAGAGGCAGGAGAAGCCCTCGGGATCCCCTCGGGATTTGGGTTCCTTCAGCCCCGGGTATGACTCGGCTTCGGGCGCGTCGCTGACCCGCGGTTGTCCCTCGGCAGGGAAAGGGCTTGTTCGCCACCAAAAACATCCGCAAAGGGGAAACAGTGTTCGTGGAGAGGCCCGTGGTGTCGTCCCAGTTCCTCTGGAATGCCCTGTACAACTACCGAGGTGAGCGCTGGCGCTGGCGGCACGTCCCCGTCCCTGTCACCTGTCCCGGTGAGGTGACCGCGGGACCCCAGAGGAGCTGCCCGGTGCCAAGGGAAGGGCTCGGGTTTGTCTTAGCGCTGCTATAGAGGTGGCCTCGCTGCCTTTTCTGCCTCTGCACTAAACTGTTGACAAGTTGAGGTGTCACCTGAGGGATGGTGACTTCCGTCGGCTCTGGAGGAACACTCCAGGTGCCACCATAGAACCATGGAATGGGTTGGGTTGGAAGGGACCTTAAAGATCATATTCCATCTGTAATAAATGAAGTCATGGAGTTAGCTTGTGTAAACGGTTATATTGGAAAACCTTGCCCTAAAGACCAGATTGCTCTGAGCCCCATGCCCTTGTTCCTCTCAGATGTTAGCACCAGTTGTGTTGTCTTGCCCTGGGTTCTGACCATTTCCTTTCCAAAGGTTTTCCTGTGGCATCCATCCATTCATCCACCCATTCACCCACCCACCCTTGCTGTCTCCCCACAGCCTGTGATCACTGCCTGCGGGCTCTGGAGACGGCAGAGGAGAACGCCCAGCGCCTGCTGGGGAAGAGCTCCCTGGTGCTGCCTCACCCGGAGCAGTGCAGCATCCGCAAAGACCTGCACCAGCAGTGTCCCCGGTGCCAGGTACGGGACTGCCAGGAGGGACCATGGTCTGCTTGGGATCGCTGAGTCCTTTACATCCAGCCAGGCTCTTGTGCTGCCTGCCTTTCCATGCTATGGGCTAAAGAGCCAGCTGGTCAGGGAGGGGGCACAGCTCAGCTGGATCTAGGAGGGCCTTTCCTGCTGCCATAGCCAATGCCAGCGCTATCCCCTCGCTCTAGGTGACGTACTGCAGTGCAGAATGCAGGCAGGCAGCTCTGGAGCAGTACCACCAGGTCCTCTGCCTCGGCCCATCCCGGGATGACCCCACACACCCCCTCAACAAGCTGCAGGAGGCATGGAGGTAGGGTCTGACCTGCCTGCTGCTCCATGGGCGAGGGAGGTGGCTCTCCTGGGCTGGCTCCTTACTTTGCACCTCTGCACAAGGTGGCTAGAGGGTGGGGATGGCCGCGGGACACTGCCAGGCTCTTCCTTCTGGACGGGTGATTTGTTGTTGGCAGCCCAAGGGTTTGGGCACACTTACTTTTCTCCCAGTAAAGATACAAAGCACTGAACTGCACATCCCTCACTCCTGCAGTTTTGTGGTGCTCTTGTAGATCTCCAACTTCTGGGAGATCATCTTTGTGGCATCCCACGGGTCCATAAATTTCTGTCGCTGCTTTCAAAAAAATTGGTCCCAGAGGGGATAAACGACATCCGTGACCCAAATCTTCTCCCAAACCCCAGCTGAGTTACCAGGATGGAAGGGGATTGTTTGTATGGCTGGGGCAGGAAGGTGGGTGCATGTTTCTCCACTGGATCCCCATATAGTGATGCTGAACTGACCACTTTGGTGTGATGGATCAGTGCAAGCCTGACCACACATATGGCAGCTGCCTCTGCCTCCCTCCAGCTTTTCATTTCCATACCAGCCCTGAGCTGCTCATCTCTTCTCTATTCTTCTTCCACAGAAACATGCATTATCCCCCAGAGACTTCCAGCATCATGCTGATGGCCAGGATGGTTGCCACCATCAAACAGGTACAGTGGGTAGTTTTGTTATCCCATTGGGGATGTTATGCCCAAGGCTCTGTTTCTTTTGGCTTTCTCAGCGTTTATCCTGACAATCTTCCCACTCTCTGGGCTGGGGAGGAAAGTGGTGTTGGTGCAATGTCTCTGTTTGATTCCTTTGTCAGGCTAAAGACAAGGAGTGGTGGATCAAGGCCTTCTCCCAGTTCTGCAGCAAGACAGCAAATGAAGAAGAGGAGATTGTGCACAAGCTGCTGGGGGACAAATTTAAGGTAAGACCCAGCAGCTCTTGAATCCTCAAGCCTGCCTTTTCTTGCCTGTGTCTGTGAGCCCAAGGGTCCAGAAGCCTCATTGCAGCAGGGATGGGAAATGCTGGAAATTCCAGGCTTAAAGGGAGGGCCCTGACAGGAAGTGGGTTGCTTAGAGGGTTTTGGCCTTGTGGTGCTTCCATGGGATGTGCTGCTCCTTGCTGTGAGAGAGATGTTTCTGCAGTAGGCTGGGACAGTGTGATATTTAGCTGCTGAGTAGGTGGCTTTTGCTGCTAAAATGGGTGGATTTCAGCATGGTGAGGGCAGCAACTTCCAGCCGTGCAGGGCAGGCCGAGGAGCCTGAGTCCTCCAGAGCCTCTGGCCTGTGCTGGGGCTGAAACCCACAGCACCTCCCACCCTGATCATGCTGCCTTGTCCTGCCAGGGCCAGCTGGAGCTGCTGCGTTTGCTCTTCACCGAAGCGCTTTATGATGAATCTCTCAGCAGGGTGAGTGGATCTGCCTCCCAAATAGCCTGGGAGCATGGGCAAGGGCTTCCCCTGGGACTCTACGTGTTCCCTGCTTCCCTCAAAGCTCCCTGTGGCATTTGAGGCATTGCAGAACAGGTTGCTCCTGCAGGCTGGCCTGGACTCAGTTCCTTTCTGCTCTCCCTTCTGCAGTGGTTCACTCCAGAAGGCTTTCGATCCCTCTTTGCCCTTGTTGGGACCAATGGCCAAGGCATAGGAACCAGGTAATGGGGCTTTGTGGGTGCTCCCTGCAGGGCAGTGGGGATGTGGAATGTAAATGGTTTAAGAGACGGGAAGGGAGAGAGACTTAAAAGCTTCATCCTGGCTGTGTCCAACCTTTCACATCCCTCTGCCAGACCTTGGCTTCCCAGAGCCACCTTGGATCCCCTCTGTGAGGTCCTACTGTGTGCTGACAGCACTGTGGGACTGGGATGGGTCCTGCTGCTTTGGACAGCACTGTGGGACTGTGACAGTGTCCTGCTGCTTCCCAACAGCACTGTGGGACTGTAACAGTGTCCTGCTGCTTCCAAACAGCACAGTGGGACTGTAACAGTGTCCCCTGCTCCCTGACAGCACTGTGGGACTGACAGTGTGCCCTGTTTCCCAACAGCTCCCTGAGCCAGTGGGTGCACGCGTGTGATGCACTGGATCTGCCCATGCTGCAGCGGGAGGAGCTGGACGCCTTCATCGACCAGCTCTACAAGGACATCGAGAAGGGTGAGGCTCTGTGGGAGTGCAGGGACAGGACAGGGAGCCTCTGGATACGAATCTTTGTCCTCCATCCCCTCCCAGTGGGAGGGAAAGGCTCTTGGGAAATCACCCTCCAGCAGCTGGCCCCACAGCAGTGCTGTCTGTGGGTGTGCCGTGTTGATGGACATCCCTTTGTGCTTGTGTGTGGAAGAGCTGGAATGGGCTATGCAAAGCTCTAACCCCTCTCTGTCTGCTGCAGAGTCTGGAGAGTTCCTCAACTGTGAGGGATCAGGGCTCTACGTGCTCCAGAGCTGCTGTAAGTAACACAAGGACTAGGAGGAAAACTAGGAGTGAGGGGGGAAATGTCCTGTGCTAGACTGGCTCACCTCTCCCTAACAACCTCTGGAGGAAGGGCTTTGTGCTTGCCATCTGTGGGATGAGAGGGATGGGGTGGGATGTGATGGGTGCTGCTCTCTCAGTGTCCCCTGGCACCTCGCCCAGCTGTGGAATGGCTTGGATGCAGTCAGATGTGATGTGGGTTCCAGGAGCCACTTAGGCACTTAGCAAAGAGGTTGTATTGCCCATAGGTAACCACAGCTGCATCCCCAATGCCGAGACATCCTTCCCAGAAAACAACTTCCTCCTGCATCTCACTGCTCTGGAGGACATCGAAGCAGGAGAGGTGAGACAGCAGGGCCTGGGTGGACCTGAGGTGACATCACAGATGGCATCATCCCTGTGTTCCCTACATCCCCCAATACCCCCTGTGTCCAGCGTCATCCTGGTACAGAAATTCAATCCCCATTCCATGCAGACCCCATGTTTCTGCCTGACTCTGAGAGGGACTGAGACAAATCCTGCTGCTTTGGGATCATGGGGAATGATTCTGAGCCCAACCCATTTCTGTTTGCTCACAGGAAATCTGCATCAGTTACTTAGACTGCTGTCAGAGGGAGCGGAGCAGACACAGCCGCAACAAGATACTCAGGTAGGGGCTGCCTGGAGGTACCAGGTGGGACTCCACACCCCTTTACACCCCAAACAGTCCATCAGGGCAGCATCCCCACCCTGGGGCTGTGTGTGCCTTGAGGTGTGGCTGTGCATGGGCTGCTGTGATCTTCAGAGGGCTCATGGCAGGGTGTGTGTGCAGCACGTGGTGCTTGTGGGGCTTCGAGGTCTTTCAATGTGCTGTAGCCTCAGGGACCAAGGATTTGGGTTCCCCCTCTCTCTGCAGGCTTCACTGCTCTGCAGCTCACTCCTGCAGACCCTTCCTCTTCCTTCTCTGGCCCTCAAGCTTAGAGGTTCCTGCTGTCACTGTCCCCATGTCCCATCGCCCCTGTAGGGCTGAGAAATCCCTCCCTCCACCTGGAGTACCTTTACCCCACCTTTTGGAGGATGGAGCCCCCAGACTCCTCCGGCTTGGACACATTTAGCCCCTCCCTGACTGTTCTCTTCCCGACCCCCTGCCCAGCAGCAGGGGGGATTATACCTGTCTCAGCACCATCCCTCTGTCTCCTCCTGCCTGCCCACCTTCCAGGGAGAACTACTTGTTTACCTGCTCGTGTCCCAAGTGCCTCGCGCAAGCCGACGACGCCGACGTGACATCAGACGAAGAGGAGGAGGGTGAAGGAGAGACGGACGATGCCGAATTGGAGGATGAGATGACTGATGTGTGATCCTGGTCCCGGGCGAGAGGAGGGGGAACGGACAGGATGGGAAGGGCCTGGGGGTTCCTTTGAGAGGCAGCAGCTTTAATATTAGGAACAGGGTTGTGTTGTGGGGTCGGGTGGGCGCTGCATTCTGGAAGTGCTGGAGTGGAGCCAGAGGCAGGCCCTGCTCCCGCCTGTCTGTGTTGTCCCTGTGTGTGTGTGTGTCAGGCTGTCCCCATCCTCCCTGTGAGGACAGGCTGGGAGCCGCTGGCCCTTCACCACATCCCAGTTCCCAGCAGGGCTGGCTGGTGCTCCCAGGGGAGGCGGGAGGAGAGTGGGATCCAGCCAGCCCCTGGGAAACCATGCTGGTCACCTGTGGCCACCTGTGAGGCTGCTCCACCGTGTCGGTGCCAGCTGTGGATGCAGAGGAGCTTGTCCTTCCCACCCTGCAGGGACGAGGGGAATGTGTGTGTGTCCGTCCGTGTGTCTGTGCACCAGGGGTACTATTTAATGTCTATATTAGCACTATCTACACACTATGGAGCTGGGGCCCATATATATCCTCCATTCCATGCCTTGGCCAGCAGTGAGGGGGCAGGAGGATCTTGCAGGGGACACCTCGGAGGGTGGCTCAGAGCTGGAGTCCAGCAGGGAGAGCAGAGCTGACCCTGCAGGTGCCTCCTCCCCAACTTGGCCCATCCTTCCCACAATGCAGAGCCCCAGGTTGCAACTGCAGGACCGTTTGGGGATGGAGAATGGCCAGGAGCTGACATGGGCTGTGGTGTCATCCAAAACCCAAAAGACATTTTGGGTTTTGCAGAGAGGAAGTTGTCCCTCCCTCCATCCGGCTGTGGGACGAGGATGTGCCCATGCGGGAGCAGCTGTGCCCCGGGATGCCCTGTATGCTGGGTGCTTCCCTGCACCCAGAGGTCCCACATGGAGATGTGCCAGCACCGAGTGGCCCCACTGGATGTCCCTTTGTCATCCATCCCACGCTGCCACCCACAAGGCCACAGCACACTCTGGTATATGCAGACCACGTGGCTGGAGGGACAACATGGCTCCAAGCGACAGGCAGCAGGTCAGGGATGCAGCCGGGGTTATTTCCTTCCTCCATGGATTTTGGGGAGCTGTTTTCCTGTCGCCGTGTCTGTGGCAGCTGGGTTGTGGGACTGAGGGTGGCACACCTGTGATGCTGCCATCACCGCCAGCCCTGCCTCCTGCTGCTTGTCCCCAGCCGTCCTGGGGCCATGTCCCCTTCAGTGTTCGTAATAAACCGAGACTGGTGACAACTGGGACCCTGTGCTTTGTGAACTGGAGGGTGCTGAGTGCAGAGAGGGCTGTGACCCAGGGGCTGGTCCTGTGGGGACACAGGTCTGGGGATGAGGGAACAGACATCTGTGGCAGTGTGGCCCCTGGATTTGTGACCAACCCACCCTTGGGGACAGGTGCTGGGGGTTGTGCTGTCCTGTGAGGCTCTGACTGAGCCTTCCCCCAGCTGCAGGAGACACTTGGGAAATTTAACTAGGAAAAAAATTGGGGGATGACATTGATCCCTCCATCCACTGACTGCTGGAAATAAAAGAGAAACTTCTCTTTCTCTAAAACTTACTCAGACTTCATTAGCTCAGACAAAAATACACAGACATCAGGTGAGCCCTGCTAGTACAGACCAAGCCTGTATCACTCTCCCTCCCATCCCTGCCAGTCCTGCATCCCTCCAAATCAGCAGCACAAGGTCAAATGTTTACTGGGAAGTGCTCTGGGCCCTCCCCTGCCTCCCACACAGTCACAGCTTGGTGCCAGGCTCAAGGTTCCCCCCAGCACTGGTGTTTGTCCTTGGCCACACACCGGTGCCAGCAGAAAGATCTCCGTGTCACCGAATCCAGCGGGATCTCTGGAGCATGTTGGGATCCTTTCCTCAAAGCTGGTCCTTAGGATGAGATCCTGGGATCCACCAGGAAGTCCTTGATATGCCACAGCCTCTTGCTGCTACCAGAAGGTCCAGGGGGGCTGCATCATCTCGTAGGTGGGAATGCTGGTGACATTGACAGGAATGGAGATGACGGCCCAGGGGAGCCCATGCTGCTCCAGGGAGCGCCTGATCATGTACCTGGAGGGATAAAGGGGTGACAGGTATTCCCAAGCTGTGGGAGTTTGGACAGTGCAGCCAGACCTGAGCACAACCCACAACCCAGCTCAAACTCTGCCAATTAACCATGACTGAATCCATGCAAAATGTGACTTCCAAAGCCCGGCAGGGCCACGCTGACCATGGGACCTCCCTGTTGTGAGGGGACAAGGCAGTGCCTTGGCCACTCCCGTGAGCTGTCCCACCCCAGGAAGGCAGCCCAGGCTCATACCCGTCCCTGCCCAGCAGGAAGAGCGCGGGGATGTCAGCTGTGCGCCGGGAGCTGTCCTGGATCATCTCGATGTAGAAGCTGTCATTGTCATAGGCGTTGTCAGCGATGATCACTGCCCGCCCGCCATGCTCCTGGATCACTCGGGTCTTGGACAGGAACGAGCAGCCCCTGTGGCACAGAGAGATGACACAGTGACCAACCTGTGGTGGCCACAGGTAGCTCCAAAGCCTGGATGTACCACAGCTTGCCTGGAGACACCCAAACTAGGGATTGTATCCCTGATTCCACACCTCCTCCAAAGCCTGCACCTCTGAATCTGTATTTTAGGCACCAGCCACCCACCCTCCTAAGAAAATATAAAATAAAATCACTGAATGCATTGGGTTGGAAGAGACCTTAAAGCTCATCCGGTCCCACCCCCTGCCATGGGCAAGGACACGTTCCACTATCCCAGGTTGCTCCAAGCCCCATCCAAGCTGGTCTTGAACACCTCCAGGGACATGAGGCATCCAGAACTTCTTTGGGCAACCTGTGCCAGGGCCTCACCACTCTCACATGGAAGAGTTCTTTCCCACTGTCTAATCTAAACCTACTCCCTTTCAATCTGAACCCAGACAGGGTTTTTTTCCACCTTACCACAGACTAAAAGAGACAAAATTAAATGCTCTTGGCTAGGAACTCCCTCACATTTTCCTCATTTACCCAGCTGGGGAAAGTCACAGGAAGAATCTGGAGGTGATGGGGAGATGTGGCCATGGCTCCCCTCCTGCCCAACAGCTCCCCTGATGCCAGACCTACCCCCTCTCCACCAAGGCGATCTGGTCCTGGATGAAGACCCCATTGTTCAGCTCTCCACAGGCTTCCGGAGGATCCGCCGGGACCAGGTGGATCTGCTCGTACCTTGTGTTCTCCGAGGAGACAGGCAGGGGTGAGCCAGGGGGGATTGGAGGTGCTTCCCCTTCCCAGCCCCACTCCGGCTGTCCCATGCCCTGCTCTGGGCGGGGTGTTTTTGGGAGATTTTGGGCTCTCAGGTGCAGGGATGGTCAGAGCCAACCCTGGGACCAATCCCCGCCTCAGGAAGCCTGCTGAAGCCAAGGATGCTCATGGAAGAGCAATGAGCTTTAATTTTATCAAAACTCAAAATCACTGAGCTCCAGCAGGGAGCAGTGTTGGGATGGAGGGACCCAAAGTGCCAAATTCCATTTCTAATACTTACAAACACACCACCAAAATCCTTGGCTGGGGTGGCAGTGAAGATGTAGCGAATGTCTCCGGGGCTCAGCACTTGGAAGTACAAATATTCATGGATGCGTAAACCTGGGGGTGAAAGGACAGGGCTGAGAGGCAAGGGAAACTAAAGGCAAAATCCCTGAAAAAAGGGGAAAATTCTCAGTTATCACTCCTGACCCACAGGGGAGAGAATGCACCCTTTGGCAATGACAACTCCTGGCTGGGCTTAAGGCCCAGGACCCAAAATGCCCCAAAGGTTTTGAGGATTTCCAAGGGGAGACACAGCAGTTCCCAGGGGCTGAGAGGGAATAGGGGTGGGAAAGGCAGCAGGATGGGGAAAATGCTGCCGGACCATGGAGGGGATAGGGGTGATAGTCACCCAGATTGAGGGGAACAGAGGGGAAATGCACCTGGATCACAACGCACTGAAGGAAAATGCACTCGGATTAGGATGCAGCATGAAATGCAATGGAGCTGGAGTGCAGTGATGGGAAATGCACCTGGATCGCAGGGCCCAGAGGGGAAATACAATGGGCTCAGAGTGCAGCAAGTGGAAATGGTGCTAGACTGGGGGGCTGGATGGGGAAATGTAACCAGGTCGAGGTGCACCGAGGGAACTGCACTAGGATTGGGATGCAGGAGGGGAAATGCACCCACGTTGGGATGCAGGGAAGGAAACGCATCCGGATTGGGGCGCAGGAGGGGAAATACACCCGGATCGGGATGTAGGAGGAGAAACGCAATGAGGTGGGGGCGTACCGAGGGGAAATGGCCCCGGAGCCCTGTGCGGGTACAGGAGGGGAATCGCAGTGGGGCCAGGGTGGAAATACAGCGGGACAGGGACACAGGAGGGGAATCGCAGTGGGGCCGGGAGGGGAAATACAGCGGGACAGGGACACAGGAGGGGAATCGCAGTGGGGCCGGGAGGGGAAATACAGCGGGACAGGGACACAGGAGGGGAATCGCAGCGGGGCCGGGAGGGGAAATACAGCGGGACAGGGACACACGAATGGCACCGCAGTGGGGCCGGGGTGCCCGGACGGGAAATACAGCGGGCTCACGGTGCGCCTAGCGGGGAGGCCGGAGCTGCTCGGGGTGTGTGCGGGTCCCGGTGCGGGTCCCGGCGCCGCTGTCCCCCCTGCGCCCCTCACTCACCGCGGGCCGGCCAGCAGCAGCCGCAGAGCCAGAGCCAGAGCCAGAGCAGCATGGCTGCGCCACGCCCCGCCCACCGGGCCGCCCCGCGCTCCCCATTGGCGGAAACCTCCAGCGCGCTCCTTTCTATTGGTCTGCGCCGCCGTCAATCACGCTCGAGCCGGCGCGGGCAGCGCGCTGTCACCGCGGTGTTCCCTGCCAAATAATGGTTCATCCCATCTCCCCACACTGCGCGCCCTCTGCCCACCCTGCCAAATAGTGAGCCATCGCCCGGCCCGCCCCCGGGAAGGTTCTGGGCGTGCGCGGTGCATTGTGGGGCGGGGCCGGGAGCGAGGAGTCGCCGCGATGATGGTGAGTGACCGCCGCGCCAGCGCGCCATCCGCCGCCATCCGCCACCGTCCCCGCGTCCCGCCACCCGGCACGGGCCGCAGGGCTCCCGCCGCCCTCCGGGGACCGCGTGTGGCGGGGTGGCGGCGGGCTGGGCCGCGGGGATGGAGGCGCCCCGCCGCGCAGGCCTGGCGGTAGCGGGATGTGCTGGGCGGGTCGCGGCCGCTCCCCGCCGGCTGCAGGCTGCGCTGGCTGGAGCGGGTGGGAGCGGAGAGCCCGCAGCTCCGGCCCGCGGCCTCTGCTCCGGCCCGGCCCTGCTCCCCGCAGCCCTACAGCCTCGGCCCGGGATCCCTCCGGCCCTGGCGCTGCCCTGCTCCGAGCCCCGCGGGGATGTGGAGGTGGATGTACCTCCCGCCTGGTTTTCCTGGGGATAAATGGTTCCGTTTCCATTGAGATCCCTGCTCTGCTGGGTGTGGAAGGAGGCTCTTCGTTTTGTTCCACAAAATGTCTCCAGGATTCGGGGATCACACAATAGACAGGGCTGGAGATCACTCAGTGCAACCCCCTGGCCAGGCAGGGTCACCTGGAGCAGGTGACACAGGGACGCGTCCGGCTGGGTTTGGGGTGTCGCCAGAGGGGAACACTCCGAGTCCTCCCTGTGCAGGTGTCCCAGGGCTCTGTCACTCTCCATGGAAACTCTTCCTCATGTTGAGGTGGAACTTCCTGTGTTTCAGTTCCTGTCCTGTCACTGGGCACCACCAAAAAGAGTCAGGCACCAACCTCCTGACACCTCCTTGAAGAGATTTGTATGGGTTGATGGGATCCCCTCTCAACTTTCCCTTCTCTGGATTAACCAAGCCCAGCTCCCCCAGTCTCCACCTACCAAGAGATGCTCCAGACCCCAAGTCATATTTGTGCCCATCACTGAACCCTTCTCTCCAGCAGCTCCTTGCCTTGTACGTGTGACCCCTCAGTGCGACAGCCATGGTTTAATTTGGTTCTCTGCCTGCTGGCGGCTGTTCCAAACCAGTGCATCCCAAATTTTGGTTATGTTTGGGCTTTGCTTGAGCTCTGCCTGTGAGATGGTTGCAGCACTCACAGAATGGTTTGGGTTGGAAGGGACCTTACAGCCCATCCAGTTCCACACCCTGCCATGGGCAGGGACACTTTTTACTGTCCTAGGTTACTCCAAGCCCTGTCCATCCTGGCCTTAGACACTTCCAGGGATGGGGCAGTCACAGCTTTTCTGGTGCTTCCATCACCCAAATTTGTTCAGTTCCTTACTGTCTCAGTAATTCCTACATGTTCTGTCTCCTCCAGCCCAGCATCAGAATCAGAACCTCACTGAGCAATGCTGCCCCAAAGAACCCCCCATATTTTTGGGACAAGTACTATATGGTCCCAGAGCCTCTTGTGGAGGTGGCTGGGTGAATTCCCAAGGCTGTGGGAGCAGTGGGAAGTGGAAAGCAGTTGGGTTCTGTGGAGCAGAAGAATTACAGGGAGTCTCTTAGTTTGCTCTCGGTCTTGCACGGTTGTGGCTCTCTGGGCTGTGAGGAGTTTGTTGGGATTGGGGTAACAGTTCTGCCCTGGGTTCTCCTGCAGCCAACTCCGGTTATCCTGCTGAAGGAGGGCACAGACACCTCCCAGGGCATCCCCCAGCTGGTCAGCAACATCAATGCCTGCCAGGTGATCGCCGAGGCCGTGCGCACCACGCTGGGCCCACGGGGCATGGACAAGCTCATCGTGGATGATCGGGGTAAGCGCAGGGACGGGCAAATGCACCTGGGAATCATCTCCCAGGGCACTGTATTTACTTCATCTCTGGGTCAGTTAAACCCAGCATTTGCATATATGTGAATTTCAGCATGCTCAGCCTGTGCTAAACTTGGCTCTCAGAGCAGAGGTTCAGTTTCTGTCTCAGTGTCTGTCCAACACCTTGACATCCCCTGTAGAATAAAGGACAGTTGTCAGTCCAGCTTGAGGATTCCCTGTTTGCTGCTGCCAGCCTGAGCTGGGGCACCTGGGGGGATCCAGGGTCAGTGGGATTGGATGTATCCAGTATAAGTCTGTGCTAGACAGGAGAAACAGAATGTCTTGAACCTGTCTTCAGGTATTTTTGGCCATCTCTATTTTTATATGAGGCTCATGATACCTGTAGAATTACTCAGCACTTGTGGCTGGGTGTGAGGTCGGTGGTTGTTTCTGGGTTGATTTTTAATCTTTTTTTGGAATGTAATTCAGGGATGAGCTTTGCCTGCACTCTGAAAAGAGTTATATGAAGTCAGCAAACTATTTTTTTGTATTTTTTTTTTTTTTTTGCTGAAATGTGGGATCAGAAGTCTTAATTAGTTTATTATACTTTAATTACTTTAAACAGTTTTTACCTGTAGGAACTGTAATAAATCCTTGTTCAAAAGGATAATTGGATTTAAATTTATCTGATAACCAGTATGATTTCCAAGCTCTTTCTTCATGCAAGTGTCAGACTAGAATATGGTTTTATCTGTCTGGGGGGATTGTTGAGAAGAAGGAAATGAAAACAAACCTTTGTTGGTGTAGAGAGTTGTTCTGCTTGCAGACTGACTTCACTGAACCTGCTCCACAAATGGGCTGAAAAGACTCAGTTCTGATGGAGCAGAGGAACCTGCTGAGATCCCCAAAGACACAGAGCCAGGGGCTTTACACCTGATAGTGAAACTTAACTTCCTTTTCTCTGCTGCCCAGGCAAAGCCACCATCTCCAACGATGGAGCCACCATCCTGAAGCTGCTGGATGTTGTCCATCCGGCTGCGAAGACCTTGGTGGACATCGCCAAATCCCAGGATGCAGAGGTGGGAGGGGAGCCTGGCTGTCCCTGGGAGTGTAACACGGAGCCACCTGAGTGTCAGTGGTTCCATGGGCTTTGGTTAACTGGTGGAAATTGCTCCTGGACTGCTGGGATTTATTCTGTCTGCTCTGGAGCCAGGCTGGGAGAGCTGGGAATGTTCCCTGGAGAAGGGAAGGAGCCAGGGAGAGCTGAGAGCCCCTGGCAGGGCCTAAAGGGGCTCCAGGAGAGCTGCAGAGGGACTGGGGACAAGGCATGGAGGGAGAGGAGACAGGGAATGGCTTCCCAGTGGGAAAGGGGAGCTTGGGCTGGGATGTTGGGAATGAGGGATTGCTGGCTGGGAGGGTGGGGAGGGGCTGGGCTGGAATTGCCAGAGCAGCTGTGGTGCCCCTGGATCCCTGCAGTGTCCAAGGCAGCTTGCAGGGGCTGGATCCACCTGGGACAGTGGGAGGTGTCTCTGCCATGGCAGGGGTGGCACTGGGTGGGTTTTAAGCTCCCTTCCCACCCAGACCCCTCTGGGGGATTCAGCCACAGATCTTTCAGCAGAGAGAATCCTGAGTTCTGGTTTCCCTGGAAGCCCTGGAGTGGTTTTGGAGTTGCTGTCAGGGGGTCTCTGCAGCGTGGGGGTGACAAGGGTGGGGGTGACACAGTGTCCCTGTCCATCAGGTGGGTGATGGCACCACATCTGTGACCCTGCTGGCAGCAGAGTTCCTGAAGCAGGTGAAGCCCTACGTGGAGGAAGGGCTTCATCCCCAGATCATCATCCGAGCTTTCCGCACTGCCACGCAGCTGGTGAGGCACGGCAGGGGGGTGGCAGGGGGGTGGCTCCTCAGGGGCGTCTGGGGACAGCTCTGTGCCAGCCACACGGGGACAGTGACACACTTCAGGGGAAACCCAGTTCAGAATGGGCGTGGGGAGTGACAGCAGTGATCTCCTTCTGGCTCCCTGCAAACAGCAGTGCCTCTCCTGGTGCCAATGCCTGCTGTTACCAGTCAGTACCTCTGGAATGCTGTCACTTCTTCTGGGTTTTTTTCCAAGGAGGAGTGAATAAATGGAGAATTCGTTTCCTGTTCTCCTGTTCTCTGCTGCTCCTTAGTAAGCCTTGTGTCTTGTGAAGCCTGTTGGTCCCATTAAGCTGATTTTTGGAGGTTCACTCCTCAGTAGCCCTTTGATTCCCAGGAGCTCTGCTGAAAACAGTAGAGCAGCTCTGAGCCTCTTCCCACTTATACTTCGGTGTGTTCCTTGGAATTACTGCACTGGCAGGGGTGGAATAACTTAAACACGTGAAACTTCAGTGACGTTGGAGCAGAGAACAAAAGATAAAATACAAAGAGAGAGGCTGGAGGGCTCATTATCTTTGGAGCATAAATCATTAATCCAGCTGTTGCCTTTTTGCTAGGCTGTGAACAAGATCAAAGAAATCGCTGTCTCCGTGAAGAAGGAGGATAAAGAGTAAGTTTCCCCTGGAGATGACCTGGTTGTGTTCTGGGCTCCAGTGAAGTGCTGTGAGGGTTCTCCTGAATTCTGTGCTGCTGGCTGAGCTCTCCAGGTGGATCCAAACAGCTGCAGCCCCACACTGGGGTTATTCCCAATTTACCTGGAATTTCCTGCTGCTCCAGGGGTGATGCTGTGCTCTCACTTGGCTGCAGGGAATGATGTAGGGCAGTGTCTCCCAGAGCTCACCGAGGAACCTGGGCACCAAAATAAGTGGCCTGATTTCTTTTTTGCAGTGGTGGAGTCTTGCAGTTCTTGCTGCAGTCAGTGACAGTGTTAAATCTCAGCACTTCCCTGAGGATCAGCTCCCTTGTTAGCTGGCACATACCAGGGTAGATAGCTCATAGCAGTAAGGAAATGATCCCTTCAGCTGAGGTGAGAATACTGGAGTTCCTTTTCTCCCTGGATTTTAAGCTCTTGTCTACTTGACCTTGCTGATACCTGCAGTCAGTATGAAGTATTTCAGCTGCATAACCATCTTGACTAAACAAAAATGGGTTGTCCAAACCAAATGCTGAGAAAATGATGGAAAAAAACCCAAGTGCTGTCCTGTGATGGGAAACACAGTGATTCCCATGGTCAGCAGGGACTGAAGGGATAGAGCCTGGCAGTTGGATCCACATTTCCCTGGTGTCTCTGTATCACCACTAGCTGCACATGCATTACCTGAGTTAATTCTTCAGAGAATGTGCTGCCCTTAGAGGGTTTCAGAAACATCTTCCTGCCTTGGGATGAGGGAAGGGACCTGCTCTTTTCTGGTTTTTGGTGCCTAAGAGCCAACCAGCCTGGTCAGTGCTGGGCTGATGCTCCAGCTCTAAAAAGGATGCTGGGATTTGTCAGTGTGGGATTTGCACATGTGCCTTGTTCTCCCCATGGGCAGGAGGGAGCTGATCTTTGACTCCAGCAGAGAGAAGTTTGGGCTCCTCAAGACAAGAGAGATCCTGAGGGAGCTGGGAAAGGAGCTGAGCCTGGAGCAAAGGAGGCTCAGGGGGACCTTGTGGCTCTGCACAGCTGCTGCCAGGAGGGGACAGCCGGGTATGGGGTCAGGCTGTGCTCCAGGGAAGAGGGACAGCAGGAGAGGGAACAGCCTCAGGCTGGGCCAGGGGAGGCTGAGGGTGGATTTTGGGGAAATTGCTGCTGGCAAGGACTGTCCAGCCCTGGTGGAGTCCCCATGGCTGGAGGGATTTCAGAGCCCTGGGGATGTGGCACTTGGGGACATGGGGCAGTGGTCATGGCCTGGGCCCCACTGAGCTCAATGATCTTAAAGGTTTTTTCCAGCCTAAACAACTCTCTGATTAACAAAGCCACACACAGAGTTTGGTGCTTGTAGAAAGATCTGGAAATGACCAAACCCTTGTTTTTCCTCTCCTGCAGCGAGCAGAGGAGTCTCCTGGAAAAGTGTGCAGCCACAGCCCTGAGCTCCAAGCTCATCTCCCAGAGCAAGGAGTTTTTCTCCAAGATGGTTGTAGATGCTGTGATGATGTTGGATGACTTATTACAGCTCAAAATGATTGGGATAAAGAAGGTGCAAGGAGGAGCTTTGGAAGTAAGTGTTGGAGCCTTCCTGAAGGATAAGAGACAAGGATCACAGCTCTCGTGGTGGGTTGGCTCTAGCAGGAATGCAGCCTGGCTTGGCAGTGCCTGTTGGGGAATTCCCAAAGTGGAACAAAGCTGTTGGTGTGAGGAGAGAGCTTGGCACTTAGGGCTGGATTTCTTTTCCATAGGTAGAGAATCTGGTTTTTGAGCCAAATACACTCTTCACCTCCCTGCCCTCTGCAGCAAAAATTGTTAATGATAAAAATTCCATTTATCTCTGGAAATTTTTTTTCTTTTTTTGTGGGAAGTCTTTGTTACTTCTGGATCCAGAAGTCCTAGTTGTACGTGGGATTACTGGATTGGGGAAAATGCAAGGAAAACCTCATGGAGGAGCTGATTTAGTGGTGGGCAGGGCAGATGGGATGTGTGGTTTGTGCCACAGTGCTGGAAAACCTGTTGTGTCTGGGGTTACACCTGGATATGTGGTAGGGAATTGTTCTTGGCTGTGGGACAACCCCTGTGGAGCAAGAGATTTAGATCCTGATTTCTCCTCACCCAGGAAGTCAGGGAGTTAATGTCAGGGATGGTGTTGGGCAGGGCTGTCCTGTTGCAGAAAATCCAGGAGGTGGTGATGGAAGTTGGAAAAACTTACCAGAGCAAAGTAAACAGCCCCCAGTGGGGCTGTGGATGAGGAATATCCATGTTCAAATGGGAGGAATGGGAAAGAGATCAGGGAGAGAACTGATTGCTCCCTTCCTTGATCTTCAGGTTGTGTGGAGGGTTTTTGGCTGTGGAGTTTTGAGGGGTGGAGAGGAAGCTGCTTCTGTGAGCTGAAAGAAATCCTTGCTGCTTATTTCCTCTAAAAGTGGGTTAATCAGAGGAGACAGTGCTGGGAAGGCTTTGTAAATGAGGCCTCTGGAAGCAGGGAGGAAAGCTTTGTAAATGAGGCCTCTGGAAGCAGGGAGTGTCCTGTGGGAGTTACTGTTAACCCTGTGGAGAAAACCTTGGGAGGCTGAGCCTGAGGTGAATCCCTGTGTTCCAGGACTCCCAGCTGGTGGCTGGAGTTGCCTTTAAGAAAACCTTCTCCTATGCTGGGTTTGAGATGCAGCCCAAGAAGTACCAATCCCCCAAAATCGCCCTGCTCAATGTGGAGCTGGAGCTCAAAGCTGAGAAGGACAACGCCGAGGTCAGAGTGAACACAGTGGAGGTAAGAGCCAAAGGGGAGCCTGGACTGCTGCCTTTCCCTGGGAGATTTGGGGCATGCTGCTCCAGTGGGATAAGGAGGAGATAGGAAGGCCATGGACATGCTCTGAGGGCTGGAAACAGGCTGGGGGGGGTTCATCTGGGGAAGAGGAGCTCCAGGGAGAGCTCCGAGCCCCTGGCAGGGCCTAAAGGGGCTCCAGGAGAGCTGCAGAGGGACTGGGGACAAGGCATGGAGGGACAGGAGACAGGGAATGGCTTCCCACTGCCAGAGGGCAGGGAGAGATGGGATATTGGGAAGGAATTGTTCCCTGTGAGGGTGGTGAGGCCCTGGCCCAGGGTGCCCAGAGCAGCTGTGGCTGCCCCTGGATCCCTGGAAGTGTCCAAGGCCAGGTTGGATGTGCTCCAGATTTGGAGCACCCTGGGATAGTGGGAGATGTCCCTACCCATGGCAGTGGGTGGAAATAGTGATCTTTAAGGTCCCTTCCTACCCAAACCATCCCATGATGCCTGAGTTTGCCTTCTGCACATCCTTCACCTCTGGAAACACCTGCTGGGTTGTGCTGCCCTGTTTGGAGTGAGGGTGCAGCAGGCTTGGAATCCCAGCAGGTTCAGGACATGTTCCTGTGCTGTCATTGTGCCCCAGCTGTGCTGAGCCATCAGCTCTGTGCTGACTGCCTTAGGCCTCACCAGGCAGAGTTTATCAAAGAGTGCTTGGAATGCTGCAAAAGCCTCCTGAGGTTGAAGCAGACAAGGTTCCCATTTGGGCAATGCCATAAAACAGCTCTTCCAACTGCAGTGCTGGAAGGAGCTCTGTGCCAGGGCTGCACAGGGGACATTCCCAGTCCCTGTCACTCACACCTGTCCCTCTCTCCTGCCTGCCAGGATTACCAGGCCATCGTGGATGCTGAGTGGAACATCCTGTACGACAAACTAGACAAAATCCACAAGTCAGGAGCCAAGGTTGTGCTGTCCAAGCTTCCCATCGGTGACGTGGCCACGCAGTACTTCGCAGACAGGGACATGTTCTGTGCTGGCCGTGTCCCCGAGGAGGATCTCAAGAGGACCATGATGGTGAGTGAGTTCCCTTGGCTCAGGGGAAAGCCTGGTATTCAGTTCTGACACCCCCAGGCTGGGCTTTCCCAAACAGCTGGTCACTGACTCACTGCTCCTTCTGAGGGTTTAAAAGGACAAGGCTGTTCCTTGATGGAATGAGCAGTCACACACTGAGTGCATCCACGCTGCTCTTCACTTACTCTGTGCTGTTAGATATGATAAGATCTGTTCAATGCATCAATAGAGGTTCATTTTCCTAAGTTCTTCCCTGTTCCATCATAAGTGGTCATTTCCTGAGCTTTCTTTGTGTATCTCCTGGACTCAAGCCTGTGAGTCAGCACCTTGAAGCTGCATAATCTCATTTTGCTGTTGAGAATTGGCTGGATCTGTGAGATGGGAGGGAAGAGAAGGGTTTTCCTGAATCTGGCTGCAGGGTGGGTCAACAGCTGGGCTGTCCCTAAAGAGTGGAGTTTCCTGGGAGGTTGGTGTGGATTGTCAGCACTGGTAATTCCATGCTTTGTCTCCATTCGCTGCAGGCCTGTGGGGGATCCATCCAGACCAGTGTCAATGCCCTGACTGATGATGTGCTGGGCCGCTGTGAGCTCTTTGAGGAGACCCAGATTGGGGGAGAGAGGTAAAGACACCAATTGCAGACCTGTAGTGCTGTGCAAGCCCTCTCAGCAGGTGGAAAAGTTGAGCTCAGAGCATTGGCAGGTTCAGCATCTCTCAAGGTGTTGAGGTGAAAATAAGGTTGTTACAAAATGTATATTTTAATGTATCCAAAAGCTGCTTTTTGAGGCTAAGGAGCAAGATTTAATTGAGATCCTACCTCTTTTAAATGCTTTTAAAAATACGTGTTTATTCTGCAGTGCCTTGTAGGAAGCACAGTGGCACTGTTTAATTCATAATGGAAAAGCCAACACATTTTGGGGTTGATTGTGGCACTTCTGTGATGTTCCACCTTGACACTTCCCTGTCAGTGCAGGTGAAGCTGGGGACAATACACTGGGGTCCTTCCTGTTGCTGGAGGAGCAGTCCTGTTTGGGGCTGGCTGCTGCCATCTGTGCTCCTGCCAGGTGAAAACTGGGAGCACCAGTTCAGTGTGAATCCCTGGCAACAGGAAGAGAGTGGATTTTCCTGGGTCAGCTTGAGTTTCACTTCTGTATTCCCTGGCTCTGCTCCTCCTCAGCCCAGGATGCCGATGTGGCTGTGAGGTGGCTGCAGGGTTGGCTCTGTTCCCACACTGCCTGTCCAGCAGCAGCTTCTCCATGCCCTGAGCTCGCTGTGCTGTCTTTGGCAGGTACAACTTCTTCACTGGCTGCCCCAAGGCCAAGACTTGCACCATCATCCTGCGCGGGGGAGCAGAGCAGTTCATGGAGGAGACAGAGCGCTCCCTGCACGATGCCATCATGATTGTCAGGAGAGCCATCAAGGTGAGCACCAGGGACAGCCTCCCCTGGGCTGGCATGGCATTGTGGGCTGGACAGCCACACCTCCTGGAAAGCTCCTGGAAAGCTCCTCACACACCAGGGGTTGGCTGAGGGCTCTGAGCAGCATCCCATGGATTCGCTCAAGTGCTGTTCCTTGGCCAGCTCAGCGTGGCTTTGGCAGCATTTCCAGCTGCTTTCCAGGCACAGCTGGGGTTTGTCTGCACTTCTGCACAGCTCTGCCTTGTGCTTGCTCCGTGCTCCATCCTAAAGGGAACACAGTCTCTTGGCTGTGCTGGTTGGACCTTCATGAGATTGAACAGCAGATTGTCCCATGCCCATCCATGCTCTTAAAGCCACTCATCCCCTCTCTTGGTGCCCAGTCAGTCCCTTGGCTCTGAGGGCAGGCTGGGAGCACCAGGAGAAGTCCAAGGCCTCTCTGCTGTGTGCTGGGTCCTGGGTGACACTGCCAAGCTCTGGGTGTTTCTGGGTTACACAAAAACGTGTCACTGTAGTGATGGTTTCTGGTTAAAAACAGCTGTGTGTCCTGAGGGGCTGGGAAGAAGCAATCAGGATTTTTGGAGCTGTTGCTTTTAGAAAGAACGTCCTGATCCCTCTCCTGAAAAAACAGCAAAACTGAGCTGCAAGCTGCTGCTGCCAGTATCTTTAGTTTTAGCTAAATCTATGTCTTTATCTGTCAATGTCTTTAGCTCTGTGGAAGTGTAGAAAGCTTTCCTGGCCCGAGTGTGCTGTGAGCTGCCATCACAGCTTGGTACAGTGTCCCCAAACCCCCCTTTATCCTGTGCACAGCTGGGATGAGCTGCTGAAACTGCCACTGGAGGTTCTTGGCGTGTTCCTGCAGTGCTATCAGACAATCCCAGGGACGGCTATGGATTGCCATGGGCTGGCAGGGCTGACAGAGCCTTTCCCGAAATGAGCATTCCCGTTCCTTGCAGAACGACTCGGTGGTGGCAGGCGGCGGTGCCATCGAGATGGAGCTCTCCAAGTACCTGCGGGATTATTCCAGAACCATCCCAGGCAAGCAGCAGCTGCTGATCGGAGCTTACGCCAAAGCCCTGGAGATCATTCCCCGGCAGCTCTGTGACAATGCTGGCTTCGATGCCACCAACATCCTCAACAAGCTGCGAGCCAAGCACGCCCAGGTAGGGGATCCCAGGGCAGAGCCAGTGTGGCTGTGATTCCCTTCTCTCAGCTTTTCCTCCTGGAGCCTGTCAGAGCCTCAGCGGAGCCTGTGTTGGATCCTTGTCCTCTTTGATTAAACGCTGTTTGTTTCAGATCAAGGCTGGGCTTGGCACAGGTTGCTATTAATGGAAAGGATCTGTTTTCCCTTTGATCCCAGCCGTCGGGTGACTTCCTGAGCTGGGAGTTCTGATTTGCTTCTTAAAATCTCATCATTTGTCAGGAAGGAGCTGCTGTGTTAAACATTAAAGGAATCAGTGCAGGAGTCGGCTGAGCTGAGCTGCAGGCTGTAGGTCCTGACTAGCTGCTCTTGAGGAGATCCTAATTCCAGTGGTTGGAGGTTGTCCCTTGGATTCTGTCACTCCCGGCATGTTTCATGCTGCTGCTGATGGTGGGGTTTGGGAGAATGCCAAAATGAGGGTGCAAAACCTGGGCAGTAAGGCAGGAGTCAGTCCTGTGAGGCTTCTGTGGCTTCATGGCAGGGACTGCCCAGGAAGGTGGTGGAGTCTCCAGCCCTGGAGGTGTCCAAGCAACAACTCTGTGCTCTGGGCTGGTGACAGGGTAGGGATTTGGCACAGATTGGACTCGATGGTCTGGGAGGTCTTTTCCAACCTCAGTGACTCTGTGATCCAAAACTGGAACAAGCCTCCTCTTTATGAGACACTGGTGGCACTGGTGGCTGAAAGCAGAGACTCCTTGGTTTGGGTTTTTTTTGTGTTTCCCTCAAATGCTTTTCTTCACACAGCAAGGCCCAACCTGCCTCTCTCTGTGAGCATTTGCCTTGTCTTCCCTTTTCAGTCTCTCCCCCAAATCCAGACCAATCACTGTTCCTCTGTCCCACAGGGTAGGATGTGGCAATGATCCCTGTCCCTGAGGGTGGCACGTGGCACTGATCCCTGTCCCTCTGTCCCCAGGGCGGCATGTGGTACGGTGTGGACGTGAACAACGAGGACATCGCTGACAACTTTGCGGCGTGCGTGTGGGAGCCAGCCGTGGTGAGGATCAACGCGCTCACGGCCGCCTCGGAGGCTGCCTGCCTCATCGTGTCCGTGGATGAGACCATCCGCAACCCGCGCTCCACCGTGGACGCTGCGCCCGGAGCCCGGGGCCGCGGCCGGGGCAGACCTCATAACCACTGAGCCCGTGGTGGGGCCGACCCCACAACCACTGAGCTCGTGGTGGGGCCGACCCCACAACCACTGAGCCTGTGGTGGGGCCGACCCCACAACCACTGAGCATGTGGCTGTGGCTGTGCTGACCCCACAACCACTGAGCCTGTGGCTGTGACAGGGCTGACCCCACAACCACTGAGCATGTGGCTGTGGCTGTGCTGACCCCACAACCACTGAGCATGTGGCTGTGGCTGTGCTGACCCCACAACCACGGAGCCCGTGGCTGTGGCACAGGCCATTCATTAATTGCTGCGGTAATTAACACGCCACACGGTCGCTCTGAGGGCTCACAGCAGCCTCTGGCTGGGTGTCCTTAGGGCAGCTCAGCCCTGGCAGCCCCACAAGCTGTTCCCCACCCAGCCCTGCTCCCTAGGGCTGCCCTCGGCATTCCTTCCCTCTCCCGGGCTGGAGGGTGGGCTTTGGGCCTATTTATACTGGTTTTTTTGTTTTCCTTCCCACTGGGCACTTTGAGCCCAGGCTCCAACACAATAAAATGAGTTTGTCTCAGTGGCAAACTGGGCTTTCCTCTGTTCCTCACTTTGTTGCACACGGTGATACCTCAGGGTTGGGGTTAAAAAATGAACCTTTCAGGCTGGGTTTTGCCCCATTTCAAAGCTGGGAATTAGGACAGGCTCCAGGCACATCCCAAAGTGCTTCCAGGATGGAGCACCACTGTCTCTGTGCTTGGAGCTCTCCACTATTGCTCAGTGACATTTTAATTGGCTTTTGCTCCGTGGGGCATTTACATCTTCCATTTTGCTTCATGCTTCAAGGCAGCAGCTGTGTCGGTTCCAAGGGGCTTCAGGGATGATCCAGGCATTTGGAGGGACTGGCCAGGAAATTGTGCTGGGAGAACATGGGGAGACTTTGGTCTGGAGAATTGGAGTATCAAAGGAGGACTGTGAAAGAAATGTCATAGAATCATGGGATGGTTTGGGTTTGGATGGACCTTGGTCCTCCCAGGCTGCTCCAAGCCCCAGTGTCCAGCCTGGCCTTGGGCACTCCAGGGACCCAGGGGCACCACAGCTGTGCCAGGGCCTCCCACCCTCAGTGCTCCCCCCATGTGTCCCACTCTGTCCCAGTGCCACCCATGGACCTGCAGAGGGAGTCAGGATGCTTCCAGTAAGTCCCCAACACAACTGGTCTGACTGGTGTGATGCTGCTGTGGGTCCAGCATGCCTCAGGAGAGTGACAACCCACCTCGATCTCCAGAGTCTTTATTCAACACCGAATCATAAAATAGCTCTTTGCACACTTCATTTGGGGGTTGTTCTCTGTAATTCTTTAAATACACATTGTTTACACTTGCCAAAGTTTCAAAGCAACAACATCAAAGTGCGTCTACAGGTGAGATTTCCAACCAAAGTGCTAAAACCATGGACTCCTGGCCGGAGCTGAACCCTGCTCCCCCCAAAATTCCCGGAGCCTCCCCAGCTCCAGCTGCACCCCAATCCCAGCTCTCCCCCTTTTCCAGGACATCTCGGGCAGATCTCACACCAAGGGCCCGGTTTAGCATCAAGGGACCGAGGGATGGGGGAGGAAAAGGGATGTTTGGTTCTCCAGACACTGGCACGTCGCTGCGGAAAGACTAAAATAGACCTAAATTTATATAGAGTTAAAAAAATAACTTGGGAGGCCATGGGAACCTTTGGGGAGGGGAGGTCGCTGTACAGAGCCAACGCTGCCATCCAGGGCTTTAGGGAATGATTCCAATTCCTGGATTTATATATCTCTATTCTCTGCACTGATTATCTCCTCTGATTATCTCGAAGCAACTGTGCATCACCCCTTCACTTCCCAAAAACTGCCCCACGCCATTGCACCCACTTGTCCCCGGCCCCAACCTGCCTCGTTCCCCTCCACGGGGCTCAATCCCGAGGCTGCTTTAGAAAATCCCATTTTTTTTCTTGCTTTTGGGCAGTTTTCCCTCCTCCCCTCTCTGCTGCAGCAGCTTTTCCTCGCTGCTCTCCCACCCTCCCCAGGGATTATTTTGCCTCCCAACCACCTCACAACACCCTGTGGTTCACTCACAACAAAGCATCTCTGGGTTCCCCAAATCTCCCTGCTCCCTGGGATTTTTTCCCTTTTAAAGCATTTTCTCATTTGGCACCAATTCCCAAATGCTTTTGCTCCACCACAACCTGCTGTTTCTCACGCCAAAATGAGGGCATCCCCTAAAAGCTCAAGGAAAACATTGGTTAACCACTTCAGGAGCCTTTACCAACATCTTCCTGGGTTTTTTGTTCTGTTTTCCCTAAATCCAGGCTCTCTTGGAGGATCCAAACAAGCCCCTGCCATGGCTGTGCCCTTGGTGGCAGCAGGGACCAGGACACCTGTCAAAAACTGGCATAAAGAGGTTTAAAATCCTCGCTGGCCAGAGGTTCCCATTTTCCTCAATCCCTGACACCCCAGAGCCCCAAGCCAGAGGGATAAGGCAGGAAGAGGCAGTTGATCCCCAGAGCATTCCTGGAGCTCAGACTGATGGATAACGAGCGAAATCCGACACGAGGGAGACACAGAAACGTGGATTTGGGATAGATTTGGCCCCCGAGCTGGCTTTGGTGATGTTGCTCCTCTTGAAATCCCTGACCAGCGCCCAAATTCAAGCGAAGGGGAATGCTGGGAATGTCAGCCTGGGGAAACTTTGGGAAAATTTGTTAGAAAAGGAAGAAATCTCCCCAAAACTGGTCTTGCAGGAGGCCAGGCTTGGAAGCACTGTCCATCCAACCTCTGCCAGCTCTGGCCATCGCTGTGACCCAAACTGTCACCCTGGATCCATGGATTTTACTGGGGATTGTCATCGCAGAGCCGCTCTGGCACTTCTCACACGGGGCTGAGCTGGACCTGCTGCACGATTTCAAGGCTTTCCCAGGAATTTGGTATTTCTGTGTGTTTCCATCACTTGCAGAGGAAATGGGGTTGAAGCTCCGTGACCGAGGTGATGAATCCACGCCTGTGGAGCTTCCCGTGGGGATTGGGGCCTTGGGGATGGCAGGGAAAGCAGCAGGATCCAGCTGACATTAATGAGTTCGTTAACGAGCTGGGCAATTAGGAGCCACCAGGAGGGCCCTCATTGCCACCACTCCTGTCACTGTGCCAGCTGCCTTCATCCCCAGCAAGGAGGAGGAGGAGGGGGAGGAAGGAATCCATTCAAGCCCAAGTAAAACAGGGAGAAACCCCCACTTTCCATCTTCTCATCCTCGAACCTGCTCAAGGCCTTGCATCATCAGAGGATTTTTGTAAAAAGGTGGCTTTGCTGAGTTGGATTTTCCAGGAATGCCCCACGGGGAGGCGATGGTTTGATGTGGTCTTGGGGATGCACCAAAGCACCAAATCCAAGCGAGGCTCCTGCTGTGACTCCCAAAGCCGCGGTGGCAGCAGAGCGATGGGGATGTCACACCCAGCCACGCCCCAGTGCCACCACCATGTACAGCCACCGGCCCCACTGGCACAGAAGGTTTCTCTGAGAGTCCTCAACATCTCCCCTCTTCCCAGCACCTCATCCTCACTTTCCCCACAGCCCCGAGGAGTTGGGAGAGGATCAAGGCCTTGGCAGACCTGGAGCAGCCACCTCCAGCTGGCTTGGGCCACCATCACCTCCAGGCTTGGGCCACCACTCTGGGCCACCAGAGTCTTTAAGCATAGAGTGTATAAACATGCTGAGTATATAATTTTCCTTTAAAATCTGCTTTTTCCTTCTTCTCTTTATAGAAATAAATACTTGCTTTGTTTTTGTATTTTTTGTTTTTAAAGGGAATTTCGCAAGTCCCTGCACTGGGTGACATCTCCACTGGGCCGTGCTCCCGGATGGGGCCGGATGGTCCCCGGGGCTTGTAGCTTTGCTGGGTGGTTTTTTGCTGGTCGGGGCATCCCTTGCTCCTCTTGCCCCTGGATTAGGAGTGTCCCAGCCTCCCCGGGGTGGAGGTAAACCCCCGGTGGGCACGGCAGGGAGCTGCTCCCGGGGCCGTGCTGGGATGCAGGAGCTTCTCGCAGGCATTTTCGGGGCTCCCGGATTTTGTGCAGACAGGGAGCAGCCTTCTCCTGGAAAGCTGCACTGGGAGGGGCAGCAGAGGTGCTTCCCACGGGGGTTATGGCCACGAAACCCTTACCCTGTTTGAGAGGAGAGCGCAGATGGGATGAGGGGGTGGGTGAAGAGTCCCCTGAGGTGGGGTTAGAGACCCAGGAGCTGCTTGCAGAACCCCACCAGCCCCAGCCGCTTGGGAGTGATTTTCCTTTCTCCAGGGATCCCCACGGGCTGTCTGGCTGAGTCTGCAGATGAGGAATGTGGAGCTGGATGTGCAGCCTGGTCCCTCCTGGGTGGATGCCCCATGGTGTCTCCTCACAGCCACCACAGCCAACAGGCACCAAACCTCCAGCACTGGTCCAGACAGGAGGGAAAAGCCCCCAAATCCACTTTTCCCAATCGCTTCCTCTGCTCAGCCCCTTGGCTTGAGGCTGGGGTGTCCCTGCTGCTGGCAGTGCTCTGATGGGTGTCCCTAATTCCAGGGACACCTCCTGGGACATTCTCCCCAGGGTGGAGGATGGAGATTCCTGACCCTGCTGGATGCCTTTCCATATGGAAAAAGGATATTTCGGGGATGATGATGTCCTTGCAGGCAGAGGACACTCAGAAGGAAAATCAGAATTAGAAAACGGTGGGCACAGATAAGGCTCAGCCAGGGCTGTTGGTTGGAATTTCCCCAGGATAATTTCAGGAATCTGGCCAGGGTTTCTCCTTCAGGCTGCTCAGGAAGGCAACGGGATGGCAAACATGAGTGTCCCATGCCAGTCCCTCTCTCCACGTGGAACATCTGACTCTGGGTGGAGTCTGGACGTGGATGGTGGGGACAGAAGTGTGACCCACATTTCCTGGAGGATGAGGATTTTGGAGATGGTTTATTGCCTTGGCAGGAGGGTTTTGGTGGAGAGGAGGTGAGGCTGGAGACCTCTGGAAGAGCACCCATCTCTCCTGGTGCCTACTGGCTCCCAAAGCCCCCGAGGTGCAGCTCTGCTCTTGGCCTTGTGCTGTGGTGGCTGCTGGTTTCCCGGGTGATGTCGCCAGGTTTGGGTGCCCCTCTGGTAAATACGAAATGAAAACGAGCAGAAACCCTGCGGGAATGCTGGGAATTTCCTCAGGGGGAGCAGCCCCTTCCCACCCCACCTTCACCATCCCACGGAGAGGCCAGGGATGCAGCCCAGCGCTCTGCCAAGAGCTCCCAACACGGGCTGAGCCATCCTCAAATGGTCAAAAATCCCCCAAAACAGAGTTCGACGGAAAAGCCATTCCCCAAGCACAGATCCTTGGCAAGGAGCAGCCGCAGGGGTTCAAAGCCATCTTCCCTCCTGGGAAAGAGCACGGCCCTGGCTCTTGGGGCAGCCAAAAAATGTCCTTAAGTAGCACCTTCTCGCCCGGGATGGCCCCGGCGCCGATCCCGAAGGCCTGCGAGAGTTTGGGGTTCCTTGTGCACGAGCTGGGGTGTCCCTGCTCCAGCCCCGGCCACCCAGGAGTGACCCACGCTGGGCAGAGCAGGGAATGTGCTTTGGGTTCCCTGAAGGGCTAACAGCCTCCTTCCACCTTGATGTGTAAGATCTTGGAGAAGCCTGGTCTTTTCCTCAGGGCCTGCAAGAGGAGCAGACAGTGGGGTTGGGGGATCTGGCAGTCCCAGAGCTCCACGGGGAGAGGGGAAATCCTCAAATCCCTGCCAGGGAAGGACACAGGGCGAGGGAGGTGCAGGGGAAGGACAGGGGGAAGGGAGGGTGAGGGAGGAACACCTCCAATCCCTGCCTCGGGAAGGATACAGGAGAGAGACAGAGAGGGAGAACATCTTCAATCCCTGCCTTGGGAAGGACATGAGAGAGAAGGGAATTTCTACCACTGGAAGGACACAGGGCAAGGGAAGGAAAAGGGGAGATGATCTCCAGTCCCTGCCTCAGGAAAGACATGGGGTGAGGGAGGGACAGGGGGAGCATCATCTCTAATCCCTGCCTTGGGAAGGACATAGGAGAGATAGGAGAGAGAGACAGAGAGGGAGAATATCTTAAATCCCTGCCTTGGGAAGGACTTGGGGTGAGAAGTGAATTCCTACCTCAGGAAGGACAAAGGGTGAGGGAGGAACAGGGGGAACATTTCTGATCCCTGCCAAGGAAGGACACAGGGCTGTGTTAGCTGGGACTGGAATGCTTTACCTGGAGTTTGTTCACCATTTCTTCAAACATCTTCTTGGCTTCAGGGCTGTGGGGCTCCTTGAAGTAATCCACAATGCCCACCTGCACCACGATGGACTTCAGGTTCCTGCAGACACCTGGGGACACAGACAGCACCTGCATGTCCCTGTCTGGGGACAGGCAGCCTCCCCAAATCCCAGCCTGTGCTCCTCAAGGCCTTCTGAGGGTGGGGAATCCTCGCCCTGCAGATGGAGGAGAGCTGGCCAAGGTCTGTGCAGGGAAGGTCTGGGCTGTGAGGTGACCCCTGGCTGGTCTGTCCCAAATCAGTGTCCTCCTGTTCCCTTGGGTTCCTCTGACCCTTCCTGCCAGAGGGGTGAGCTCCTGGCAAGTCCAACCACAGTCACCTGAGCTGTGACCAGCAGGACAGACCCTCGTGGTGCCTGGGGACCTCCTGCCCTGGCAAATGATTTCAGCAAACAGTGGGATCTCAAGCTGAGCTTCATCACAAGCCTCAGGTGTGTCACAAACATTGGGGGACCATGGAGAGAGCATCTGCATCCTCCCCGTGGCCCAAGACCAGCTCTCCTCAGCCCATCCTTGGCAGGGGATGCTGGATCCCCTCTGAGACACCTTCCAGCACAGCTCCCAGCACCTTCAGTGTGGGCAGCTCCTGTGGGTGGGGCTGGAAGGCTGCTCTGCTCCCTGGATTTGGGTATCAGGTGCCCTGGCAGTGCTACTCACTGTTGAAGTGCAGCAGGGCTTTGGGGGTCACCGGGGTGGACGTCAGCACCAGCATCTCCAGCCCCTTCAGCCCCTCGCGGCACACCTCGGCAGCCACCTCCTGGTTGATCTCTGCCACGTGGTCCAGCTCCAGCACCTGCAGCCTCATGCAGTTCCGGGCTGCAGGGACACAGCAGCCCTGTCAGCGTCCCACGGGGAGGGACGAGGACAGCCCGTGGCAGGGGGGTGGCAGGGGTGGGTGGCACGAGGAGGGGCAGGGATGGGTGGCATGAGGAGGGGCAGGGATGGGTGGCATGAGGAGGGCAGGGATGGGTGGCACAAGGAGGGCAGGGATGGGTGGCACGAGGAGGAGCAGGGAGCACCCATGGACATTGGGGTGGGTGGGTTTCTCCAGAGATCCCCAAGGAGCATCTCCCTGCCTTGTCCCATCAGAGGAGGAGGGAGGAGGTGCCCAGGGAGGGTTGGAGTCCCCTAAGGTGCCTAAGGAATGCCTGGATATGGCGCTCAGCACTCTGGGCAGGTGACAAGGTGGGCATTGGGCACAGCCTGGACTCTGTGGGTTCACAGACCTCATCCCACCTCGGTGATCCATCCTGCCACCCCGCAATCCCCCCACCTACCTAGGGATGCCAGGCCCTGGACGCCACAGCCAGCCCCTCCCACGCCGAGTGCCCGCAGGTGAGGCCAGCAGCGCCCGATCATCTGCAGGCAGCGGTTGCTGAAGCGTGTTGGCTGCTGGCTGGGGACAGAGGGACAGAGGGACACGAGCTGGGGGTGGCACGGCTGTCAGCCCAGCCCCCAAGGCACTGCTGGCAGTGGGGTTGGGAGCTCTCCCACCCCATCAGCCCTGGGGTCACACTGGGAGTGTCCCCATGAGAGAACCACCAGGACAGGGCAGCTCCGTGTGCCCAAAACCTGCCCAGAGAAGCTGTGCTGCCCCTGGAAGTGTCCAAGGCCAGGATTGACAGGGCTTGGAGCAGCCTGGGACAGTGGGAGGTGTTCCTGCCCACCACTGGATGGGCTTTAAGGTCCTTCCAACTCAAATCATTCCACTATTCTGTGATTCCAGCCTTGGAGACCCAAATCAGGCCCTGAACTCTGTTGCTTGCCCAGATTGCAGCAGCAGCAGCAGAGCCTGGAGCTCTGGCTCAGGTGGAGAAGCCAAGGTGCCACATGCTGCTTTCCCCAGGGCAGACAGCAGCCAGCAGACCCTGACAAGCAGCTCCTCCTGCTCAGTGACACTGGCAGGAACCTCCCAGACAAGAGCCATGCCTGAGGACACTGGGAGCTGAGCGTCCTGCTGAGTGAGCCATGAGCTCCTCAGCA
The DNA here is from genome assembly GCA_024500445.1 of Entomyzon cyanotis. Lineage (NCBI taxonomy): Eukaryota > Metazoa > Chordata > Aves > Passeriformes > Meliphagidae > Entomyzon > Entomyzon cyanotis. The sequence goes on along the minus strand of JAKEPQ010000146.1, from coordinate 568,198 downwards.
CCCTGACACTGCGGGGTGGAGATGAGACTCCTCCAGCATCTCCCCCAAAATGCTCTTCCAAAACGAGAGCAAGTGCAGTCACCCCCTCAGCAGTGCCACCCTTTGAACAACATCCAGGCCCTCCGGGGCTGCTGCTGCCAGCAGTGAGAGCTCTGACAGCCTTTGATGTTCAGTGTCACCTCCCAGACCCATCACACATCCCTTTCATCTCCGGAGTGAGCAGCTCCCCTGGAAACATGCCCGGCTCTGCAGACACCCAGCAGCTCCCAGGTTTCACAGGGAGGATGGGGCTGAGCTCTGCTCTCCTGCACTGGGCTGCTCCAGGATTGCTGTCATCCCATGAAGAGCCTCCCTAAGCAAATCGGGTGAATTGGGTGGCACCCAATTTCTTTCCAGCAGCTCACACTCAATGGCCTCCTCCTAACACAATTCCATCCCTGGCAGTGTCCAAGGCCAGGTTGGACACTGGGGCTTGGAGGACCCTGGGACAGTGGGAGGTGTCCCTGAACATGGCAGGAGTGGCACTGGATGGGATTTAAAATCCTTCCCACCCAACCCCTCCTGTGATTCCATGACTCACCAGGGATGCAGAGGTGCGACCTGGAGGGAGATGATGTCCCTGCAGCCAGCTCCAAGGGCCCAGATGACCTCATGGCCCACGGGGTCCGTGGAGCTCCTGGAACAACACAGGGGACATGTGGCGGCCCCACTGGCAGTGGTGCCACCCTGGGGCTGGGTGTCCCTGGAGCACCCAGAGGTCCCACTCTGGTCATTATTTACTGCCCCTGGACACTCCCAACTGGAATTGTGCCTGTGGATGTGCAATGTCACAGCGATGGCAGAAGGTGAGGCTGAAGGTGAAGAGGGGGAGGTGAGGCTGAAAGGGAGGTTGAACGTGGAAGGTGAGTTGGAGGTGCCTCTTCCAGATGGAAAGGTGACAAGGGACTGGCTGGGACTGCCAGGCTGTGTGTCCCTGCAGGGCAACCAGAACCTGTCCCTGCAGGTCCCACCGGTGTCACTTGCCACCTGCCTGGATGGGGACAGTGCCAGGGGTGGGAAGGACATCCCAGCCAGGGACAGGGGCTGCTCTGTCCCTGCTCTGTGGTTGTGCCACCGTGTCTGCTGGCCAAGTGTCACTGCAGGGCTTTGCTGTGGCTCCTCCATGGTGTTTTGAGACCTCCTGGGATGCTGCTGGACCCAGCAGGGACTGGGGCAGCTGTGGGTTTATGGGAGCTGGGATGGGGCCCAGCAGTGAGCAGAGGTGTCACAGAGCATCATGCTGATGCCAGCAGCCCAGACAGAGTCCCCTGGCTGTCCCACCACTCCAGGAGCCTTCTGGGGACTGAGGCCACGCTTCCCAAGTCTGAATGCCCCACTTGAGAACCTCAGGCAAGCCTAAAAATAAGGCTGGGTGTTATGTGGAGTGCTTCCCACATCTCTGGTGGAGCAGGGTGCCAAGAGCAGCAGGTTTATCACAGCATGAGTCACAGACACAGCTCAGGATGTGCCAGGAGTGCTTGGAGTTGATCTGTTGGCCTCGGAAGGGCTGATGGAGCAGCCTTGGAGTTAAACCTGGCAGCTCTGTGTCGTGGTGTGGGAGCTCCTGGTCAGAGATGGCTCTGAGCTCACAGGGCTCACCCCAGGGGAGTGGCTGGGTGTACTTTCCCACCTGGAGGGTTCTCCATCCTGGGCTGGATCAGGACCAGGTGAAAGGGACACCAAGGCTGAGGTGGTCATCTGCAGGTGCAGCAGAGCAAGGATCATCCTGGAGGGTGCAGGGAAGGTCAATCCTGTCCCCACAGGAGGCAGAACCTCTTCAGGAGGTGGCCAAAACTAAGGAGTGGTCAGCGATGTCCTCCAGGACCTGTGACCTCCTCCAGGACCTGTGACCTCCTCCAGGATCACTGTGAATCTTGTGTCCTTGGCTAGGTGTCCAAGCTGGACCTGAGCTCTCCCATGGCAGAGCTGTTCCTCCCTCAGGAGAGAGGCACCCTGAGCCTCTCCTCCCCCCTCACAATCCTTCATCAGGGGTGACAGCCAGCTGGGACCTCACTGGGCACCTCCTCCTCACCCTTCTCTAACACAAAGTGGTGTCCCCTTGCCAAGATCCTCCAGCTGAAGTGAGATCAGTCACAGGGCAGTGAGAATGGAGCTGCAAGTGAAACATCTGCATGGCAACAACCCAGAAGGGGATGGCAGTTGCAAGGACAGCTGGCACTGGGGACATGTGCAGGGCTGTCACCAGGGTGGGGCCATGGGAAGGTGGCACCTTGTCACCTGGGCAGAAGGGCTGTGCTGTGCCAGGGATGGGGGTGAGCCCAGCACACCCAGGGGTGTTCCCAGCCCTGTCCTGAGCTGTGGTGGCTGCTGGTGGCCGTCCTTACCGGTAGGTGACAGCCTGCAGGGCGCGGCAGTAGCAGCTGGCCAGCCAGAGCGAGCGGTCGGTCAGCACGTTGGGGCAGTGAGAGATGCGCAGGATCAGCAGGTTGCTGCCCGTGGCCTTCAGCAGCGACTCCAGCCCTGCTTCCAGGCAGCCCCTGCCAGGGTGGGACAGCATCAGCCACAGCAGCCTCCCTGGGACCACCCTGGGGCCACCCTGGGGCCACTCCAGCAGGGTGACACATCCCGTGGGCATCCGGGGCTCCAGGATTCCCAAAACCCACAGCAGGAGCTCCAGGACACCCAAAACCCACAGCAGGACCTGGTGGGCATTGGAGTCCAACAGGGAAATGGATGTTGGGGCTCATGGAGCAGCAGCATCATCCCTGAGGAGCAGCAAGGACTGGCTGTGGCAGGAGGGACATGGGAACACAGGGACACAGGGACATGGGGACTCACCGTGTGCTCTTCATGTAATCCTCCTTGCTCTCCTTCTTGCCCCGCTGGCGTGGCTTCAGGTTTTGGAGGGTGAGGGAATGCATCTGGGTGCACCACTGGGACAGCATGGCCAGGAACTGGGGGCACGGGGTGGCTGTCACTGATGGGGACATGCCAGCACGTCCCTCACCACCCACCCACCACTGGCTGTGACACACAGGAAGATGCACACACGAGGCCATGCAGAGCATGTGCCACAAACTCATGGCTGTGACCACAAAATCATGGCTGTGACCACAAAATCATGGCTGTGACCACAAAATCGTGGCTGTGACCACAAAATCGTGGCTGTGGCCACCAAAGCCCATGAACACCTGTGAAGTCCCACCCTTGATCATTCACCTGTGCACCTGCAGCACCTCCAGCTCCCCAGCAAGTGCCCACTTGTGTCCCCCCGTGACAGTAAGGGCACAACCACCTGACCGCCAAGGAGATGCTGGCACAGCTTTGCCCTTCTGGAAGAAGGGCTCCCCCAGCAGTGTCCCCAGCCCAGTACCTTGGAGGACACCCTGGCGTTCTCCAGCAGCACCCGTGTCCACACGGCCGGGTGTCTGGCCACGAACTTCCAGTCCTTGCACACCTCGGCGGCGCGCAGCAGCGTCTTGGTGTCCAGGTAGGTGAAGATGCAGAAGAGAGCTGCCCGCATCTTGAGGATCTCGGGGCTGATGACCTCGCTGGAGTGCCCGGGGCTGCCCCTCTCCAGCCGGCACACCTTGCCCTCGGGCCTGGCCGTGGGACAGCCGGCGTCGGTGGCCACTGGGGTGCGGGGAGACCAGTGAGTAAGGGAAGCTCCACCCTTGATCCCCAACTTCCAATCTCTCCATCCTCCGTCTCCCAATCTCTCCATCCTCCACCTCCCAACATCTCCACCCTCCACCTCCACCTCCCAATCTCTCCACCTCCCGATCTCTCCATCCTCCACCTCCCAACATCTCCGCCCTCCCGCCCCGCTCTCACCTGTCAGCCGGCAGCTGCCGGGCGGTCGGGCCGCTGCCGATCCCGGTGCCTCCGGCTCCCAGCCCTCAGCCTCCGACTCGGTGGTGCGGGATCCCACGTCGGACACGTCGCCCTCCTCGCCCTCGGTGCTGTTGCGGTAGGGCCGGCGGTGCCAGTTCTGGATGGCCTGGCGGCGCAGCCCCGAGCCCCGCGCTCCGTCCCGGGCGGCATAGGGGTGTCCGTCGGCAGTGTCGTCCGTGGGACAAGGCTCGGCGCTGTCGCTGTCGTAGCACCCCGAGCTCTGCGACACGGCCTTGGCCCGGCTCGAGGCCCTGGGATGGGGATGTCCGAGCTCAGGGCTGGCCGGGGTGCGCATCCCCTTCCCACATCCCGGTAAAACCCGCGGGAGGCGGCGGGAATGGACACTCACCCGGTGCTGGAGGAGGAGCGCTGGTTGGACACGCCGTACGGACCGTGCACGGCCACCCCCGGGCCCGGGTGCCGCTCTCTCTGCAGGGACACGCGACAAGAGGAGCCAAGGTGGCACAACCCAGTGCGAGTGTGGCGCGGCAGAGGGAGGGGACCCCGCCAACCCACCGGTGCCAGCTGCACTTTGGGGGACACCCTCACCCGGCGGGATGCAGAGCAGCATCTCCAGCATCGCCCAGCGCCACGGAAGCACCACCCCACCGAGAAACACCTCGGCATCCCCACCAGGATGGTCCCTTTCCCATGGAAGGACATGGGGTCCCCACACCGCCCGGGCAGAGGACACCCGAGGGGACATTCCCGACGCCGCGGCCGCGTTCCCGCGGCTGTGCCCGTGCCTGTGCCCGCAGAGGTACCGCCCGGGCGATGGCCTTGCTGGCCGGGGTGCCGCAGCGTCCCAGGCTCCCGTTGGGGGTGGTGCCGCAGCTGCTGCTGATGATCTGCAGCTGCTTCTCGGCGCGGTCAGCGCGGTCCAGCAGCTCCTCGATGAAGTGCTGCAGCCGCACCTTGGCGTTGGCTTCCCGCGCCGCCGTTTCCTTCAGGAACTGATCGATCTGCAGCACCTCCCTGGCGGGGGGACGAGCGGGGACACCCCAGTGCTTCCACCCGCCCCTGGGCTTCAGTCCCTGCCCAGCACCCCAATCCCTGCTCATCACCCCAGTCCCTGCCCAGCACCTCAATCCCTGCCCAGCACCTCAATCCCTGCCCAGCATGTCCATCCCTGCTCAGCACTCCAATCCCTGCCCAGCACCCCAATCCCTGTTCATCACCCCAATCCCTGCCCAGCACCCCAATCCCTGTCTCCCAGCTGCGACCAGGATCAGGGATGCTCGTGCACATCTGGACAGTTCCATCCTCAGCCTGATCTGGTCTGTGCCAGCCCAGGTGGCTCCTGGCATAGGCTGGGGCAGGACAGGGATGAAGGGATGCTCCCAGAATGCAGGGTGGATGTTGCCACCTTGTTTTAGGGGTGAGGTGACATCCCCAGCACCTCACCCACTGTTCCCAGGACTGGGATCCTGCTCCTGAGCACGATGGAGCAAGGGAAGAGAATGATGATGGCATGGCAGGGTGAGGGAGGAGGATGGCAGTGGTACCCTGCCCTGCTCAGGACAGACTTAGGAAAGACCTTAAGGGTAGCCTGGCACCCCTAAGCCCTGCTCAGCCCCAATCCCTGTTCAGCCCAGGGGTTGCAGGGCCCTGGCTGCCTCATGAACATGTTAACTAGCAGGTGCTCTGGAGCTCTGAGCCTGTGGAGGGAAGGGCTGTGTCCCCCAGGAGGTGGGCAGCCCTGGGGTGCAGTGTGACAGCAGCTCTGTGACCCGAGCTGACCCCACCCCAGCTCAAACTCCTGCTGTCCTCAGCTGCTTCCCGAAATCCCGGGAAGCACATGCAGACACATGCAGACACAGCAGCAAGGCCACATGTCCCAAAACACACATGGACACAGCAGCAAGGCCACACGTCCCAAAACACGTGTGGCACATGGATGTGCTCTGTGAGCACCCACGAGTGCACCCAGCTACACACACACACCTGTCCTGGTCACCTGAGTGCCCCACACACCCCTAGGAGAGCAAACCCATCACACAGCCAAGCACAACCAGCACACACGGACAGGAAACATCAGGAGGGTGGGGATGTTGTGGCACAGATTCCCAGAGAAGCTGTGGCTGCCCCTGAATCCCTGGGAGTGTCCACTGGGGCTTGGAACACCCTGGGACAGTAGAACGTGTCCCTGCCCATGGATGGGGTGGAATGGATGGGATTTAAGGTCCTTCCCACCCAAACCATTCCACAATTCCATGCACACCCACACACACACCCCAGGCACAGGTACAGCTGCTCACACCTGCACAGCTGGTGGTGTTCACACCTTCACTCAGCGCCCAGGAACCCCTGAGGGCACAAACACAGCTTTGCAAATCTGTCTGGGACACACCAGACCTGTGCACACCTGGACACACAAACCCAACCACACACACCTGGCCTCAGACCCCTGACCACACCTGGACACACCAACCATGCACCCCTGACCTTGCACACCTGGACACAAAGATCTGCTCAGAAGCACGAAGGAAAAGGAGAGGGCAGCCCTTAGTGACATAACTCCCATTGCTGGCTATCAATTACCAATTAATTATCAATTAATTACAAATTAATTTCTCCCCAACCTGCCACTTGCAGGCTGAGCCTGGGAGCTCCTGGGATGCTCTGGGAAGGCTCCTGGAAGAGGCCCCAGGGGATTTGGAAGGCAAATGTGGAGCTGGGCAGCAGCTGTAAGGTGATGCTGATGGTTATCTCCTGCTTCTCTCTCATTCCCATGGACTGGGTGGAAAAACACCCCTGGCCAAGGAAACAGAGCCCAGGAGCCAAAGGCCTCTCATGAGGACAATGGCTTTATGGTGTCTTGGAGCTGGCAGGGCTGGGGAATGTCCCCACAAGGTTTTCAGGGAAGGTTTTGCTGATTCAAAACATTTCTGATGACTTCTCCACATCCAGGAGAAAACCTCCTCTCACCATCATCTCCTCTCTCCCCTGCAGCCTCACAAGGGATTTTGTCCCTTGGTGGTGAGAGGAGTCTGGGGACTGATGGGGACAGTCGAGGGTTTATCTGAGGAATGCCTCCTTCCCAGGAGGCAGTTTTGGGGCACACACACAGGGTTTTAGGTGGTAACATTGTCCAGGCTCCACCAAGAGCCATTTGACCCTCTATTTACCCTGTCTAGCTGTCTCCAGGCTCTGCTCCAGACTCATCCACACTGGTGTCCCTCATTCCATCACCACACATCCCTGGACAACACCCAGGAGGCAGCTGATGGCAGCCCCCGGACCCCTCATTGCCTGTCCCACCAACACGCCCCAAACCTGGGGGTGCTGTCCTTACCCAGCCCCAGGGTGACCCCACTCCTCACCCCAGGGCCACCCCCTATCCCAGAGCCCTGATTCTGAGCCAGGTCACTATTTTGGAGTCATTCACAAACGTGCAGAGGAAGATGGGAATCAAGACAATTCCTTGAGGAATCCCAGCAGAGCTCCCAGCCCAGCACAGCCACGGCTAAACTGCACCTCACTGACTTTCTGGGCCCTTCCAGGTTTGCTAAGGAGGAGCAGGGCCTGGATGGCTTGGACAAAATGGGCAAAAAGACCCAGCTCTGGACTGGAGGAAAACTCAGGAGCAGCACTGGGGTGGGAAGGGGGTGTGGAGTGGGGAATATGTGATGCAAAGGAGGATGGGAGTGTCATGGTCTTAACAGCAAATGGAGGTGATACTGCTTGGGCTGCCCCACCCTCCTTCCGGGAGAAAAGCCTGGAATTTGGCATGGCCACGGCAGGGGGTTGGAACAAGGCGGGATTTAAGGTTATTTCAACCCAAACCAGTCTGACTCTGTGGTCCCCAGCCTGGCCTTAGGAGCAGTGAACCTGCTGAGGGATGATGCTGATGGCATCACCAGGGCTGTGCCTGAGCCTCTGGGGGTCTGCTGGTGCTGTTGGGTTCCTCTGGGCTTATGGCATGGCCTGAAAAACTCATCTCATTCCACCCCTGCCATGGCACCTTCCACTAGCCCAGGTGGCTACATGCCCTGTCCAAGCTGGCCTTGGACACCTCCAGGGATCCTGGGCAGCCACAGCCTCTCCAGGACTCACCACCAGGCACCCATTTCCCCCACCCTGCAGCTGGGACAGGACAAAGCACTCACTGCTGCTTCCGTGTGAGCTCCTGCTCCTTCTGCACCAGGTCCTGCTTGAGGGAGGCCAGCATCTCCACGCTGACATCCACCTGGCGGGACAGCTCCGACGCCCTGTCCTCCAGCTCCTGCTTCTCCCTGCTCAGCCGCAGGCTCTCCTGCTTGGCCTTCTCCAGCTCCGAGCTCTTGCGGTCCAGCTCCACCTGGAGCCGACCCACCTGCGAGGCGATCTTCTGCTCCACCTCCTCGGTCAGCTTCTCCAGCCGCTTGTCCACCTCCAGCTTCTCGAAGGCGCGGATCTTGAGGCGGGCCAGGCCCTCCTCGTAGGCGGCGTCCATGCCGGCCGGCGGGGCCGGCGCAGGCGCCACGGCCTTGCCCCGGCTGAAGATCTCGCTCAGGGGGATCTCGATCTCGTGCACATAGCGGGGCGAGGGCGACGAGGACGGCGCCGGCTCCAGCTCGTCGGCGGGGACGAGGTCGCAGGAGAAGCGCTGGTCCTTGCCCTGGAACGAGGTGCTCTCAAAGTAGTCCCTGCGGGCGGCCGGGGTCAGCAGGGCGCCGTCGGCGGCCAGGGGGAACACGGCGGCATCGCAGATGCTGTTGGTCTTGGAGAGCACGTAGAGCGTCTCGTAGGTGTGGTTGTACTCCAGGTGAGCCCGCAGCGAGGACAGGCTGCGGAAACGCTTGTGCTCGCCGCAGCGCGGGCAGCGGTAGGGCAGGTCCAGCGAGGCCATGGCTCAGCTCCGCTCCCGGCGCTCATGGCGCGGGGCAAAGGCTCTGGGGACGCGCCAGGGAGCCGCCGGCAGAGGGGTGGCTGCTCCGCTGGGACATGGCGAGGGGTCAGCCCGGCACGGGAGGGGGAACACGGCAATCCTCGCGGGGTGTCAGCATCGGGCGGTGACGGGCGCTGGAAGAGAGGGGGGTCAGCGATACAGGGATGGGGGTCACCAAAAATCTCTCCTTGGTCCACTCTGGGCCTCCATCCCACCCTCCCACGTTCCTCCCACCCACACACATCCCTTGGGAGGGCATATGGAGCTCGAGAGGGTGCAGAGCCCCTGGGAATGTGCAAAACCCCTGGGAAGCTCCATCACCATTGGGAAGCTCCATAGCCCTTGTGAAGACCCACAACTTTTGGGAAGATCCACAGCCCTTGGGAAGTTCCACAGCTCCTGGACTCAATGGTCTTAGAGGTCTTTCCCAAGCTGGATGATCCTGAGGTTCTGTGAAACCTTGGGAAGATCCATAATGGCTGGGAAGTTCTCCCACCCCTTGGGAAGGTTCACAGCCACTTGGGAGGAGCACAGCCATCAGGAAGGTGCACAGCCCATGGGAAATCTCTCTCCATCTCCCCTGAGCTTGTCACAGAAGGTGGCAGAGGTGACCCTTGTGCTCTCTTGCCCAGCCACCAGACAATGAACCGCTGCAGTGTCACTCACAAAATCCCCCACTCACAAAACCCTCCACATCAGTGGGGGAAATCCCACCCTTGTGAAATGGGATCAGCCAGTGAAAATCCAGCCTGGGGGGCTGCTGTGGTCCCCTCTGGCCTGGGGGGCACAAACATACCTCAAGGAACAATATTCTCATTTTTTGTTCATTTTTCATTCCAAAATGAAAACCTCAATGCTTTTACCCCAAAACACTGAGGGCACCTATGGGTGGGAGCATCCCTTGCTCATCCCCCTGCAATATCCCACAAAGGGCTCTTCCCATCACCCCAAAAGCCCTCAGAGTCCTCCTGCATCCCATAGCCACCAGTTGGAACTGTCACGGGACCTCCATCCATCCCTGCTGGTCCCCAGGGCAGCATCCCTGGTGGCTCAGCCTCCCCTCGGAGGGACAACCAGGCCACGAGGTTGGCTGGGAAACCATTTTTTAAGGGAAAGATCAGTAAAGGCAGGAAATCCATGCAAGAAATAAAAACGAGACGAGCCGGGAGGGTTTGTGAGCTGCCTGGCTGTGTTTTGGGGTCGTTACCAAACACACCCTCTCACATTAACCCCACCTGGGCGACCACGGGCTCAGCCCTACCGAAACCCAAATCCCGGCGAGCACAAAGCACGTCCGGCAACTTCGGCCGCTGCCGGGGGGATGAGAAAGCGCTTTTCCAGCGCGGGGATGGGGAATCGTGCCGGGCTGCCTCGGGCCTGGATCCCTGCCCGCGTCTCCCGGGGCACCCGAGCAGCCTCAGCCCGAATTTCCCGGCCAAAATCCGAGGCAGGATCCGGCCCAGGTGGATGGGGAAGCACTCGCGGCTCCTTGTCCTGGGCAGGTCCAACCCCGGCCGCAAAACCTCTCCTCCCTCCCATCTCCACGGCAACAAGCAGGATTTCAGGGAATTATTATTAGTGGAGTCATTACTACGGCGGCCACGCTAATAAAACCCACAGGCATCCGGAGCCGGGAAACGCTGCCGACCGCCGGGATTGCAGCATCCCCGGGCTGCTCCAGCGCCGCTACCTGCGATTCATCATGGAGCCCTGCTTCGCATTGTTTAACGCTTTTACAGCCCACCCACACCCCCAAAAATGTATTACCAGCAGGCAGCTCCCCTGCCTGGTTGAAAAGGGAAGGGGGGATGGAGAAGAGAGGCGGTGGGGAATGCTGGCGGGGTGGAGGATGCTGGCGGGATGGAGGATGCTGCCCGCGCCGCTCGTCCCCGTCCTTCCCCGGCGCTCCAGCGGGGTGGGAGCACCGCGGTGGGCGAGGACGGCCGGGGCTGAGGTGCAGGGGGCTCGGGAGAGGTGGGCAGGAAAATCCGGATGCGTTTTTTGCCCCCGAGCCCCGGAGCGGCGAGCGGCGGGTTCGTCCTCAGAGCCCGGCGGCGGCTTTGTCCCCACCGCGTCCCCCTGCTCCCGGGGGCCCTGGGTGAGGAGCATCCTGGGGACAAACCGCCCCCTCCCAGGGCAGCATCCCCGCTCCATCCCACCTCCTTTCGCCCCATACCTGCTTCTGGCCGCCGAGCTGCCGCGCTGGGCTCCTCCGGCGAGGGCAGCATCTCTCCCGCTCGCCCGCGGGCCACCCCCGAGCCGGGGGGTGCGGGGTGGGGGACGAAACCCGCACAGCCGCTCCGCCGCACAAAGGAGGAGGCTGCCGAGCGGCTCAGGGCTGTGCCGGGGCGGGGGGATGCGGGCCACGAGGGATGCGGGCGCGGGGATGCGGGGCAGGAGGGATGCAGCCCGCGGGAAGCATCCGGCTCCCTGCGGCCAGCACCTCCATGCCAGGCAGGCCCTGGGGAAGGAGGGAGGGAGGGTGGTGGCTGCGGGGTGGGGGGGAGGAGGAGGAGGCGGAGGAGGAGGAGGAGGAAGGAAGGAAGGAAGCAGAGGCTGAAGGCCCCGGCGGGGTGCTGGGAGGGTGGCGGTTCTGGGCACCCTGGGGATGTGGGATCCCCGGGGCGCTGGGGGCTCAGCGGGGGCTCGGCATGGCGAGAGAAGGAGGGAGGGATGCAGGGATGGAGGAAGGCGGAGGGCGAGCGCCGGCAGCCTCCTCCTCCCCTGCAGCCCGAGCCGGGGCTGTCTCGCTGCCGGTTCCTCCCGCACAGCTCCCTCTGCCTGTCTCCCCACGAACACGGCTGCCATGGCAGCCCCCCGGCCCCCCGACCCCCCTGTCCGCCCCGGTGAAGCCCCTGGCAGCTCCTGGCCGGGATCACCCTGAGCATCCTCCCCGGGGGATGCAGCGTAAGGTGTGTGGCCCAACCTGAGCTCCTGCGCTGCTCCTGCCCCATCCCGGGCTGGACCCGCAGGTGCCAGGACACTGCCTCGGTCCAGGACAGTCCCTGTCTTCATCCCTGGCTTGATCCTAATTGAGGCCCAGAGTGTTCTGCCTTGGTCCTGATTGTGTCCCTGAGCACCCTGGCTTTGTCCCTCCTTGGTCCTGATTGTTCCCTGAGCACCCTGCTTTGTCCCTGCCTTGGTCCTGATTGTGTCCCTGAGCACCCTGGCTCGGTCCTTGGCTTGGTGCTGAGCTGGTACCTGATCATCCCGGCTTAATCCCTGCCTTGATCCTGATCCAGTCCAGGAGTACCTTGGTTTGATTCCTAGCCTGGTCCTGATCTGGTCCCTGAATGCCTTGGTTTGGTCCCCAGGAGGTCCCCAAGCACCCTGATTTGGTCCCAATCCAGTCACCGATCGTCCTGGGCTGGTTCCCAGCTTGGTCCCGATGTGGTCCATGGCTGCCCTGCTTAATCCCTGTCTTGGTCCTGACTGAATTCCTGAACAACATGCTCTGGGCCTTGGCTCCATCCCCACATGGTCCCTGAGCACTCTGGTTTAATCCCTGCCTTGATCCTCATCCAGTTCCCGAGCGCCTCAGCTCGGTGTCCCATGCCAACGCCATCCGGCACTGCCAGCGCGGGGTGGGCACGGCAGGATGGCAGCGCTGGGTCCAGGCTGCTGCTGACACGGGGTCAGGTGGCTGTCCCCATCCCTGGCATTCAGGGTGCCACCATCCTGCCCTCCTGCAGTGTGCCCAGCCCCATGCCAGCCAGGAGCAGCGGCCCCAGAGGCTGTGGGGTGGCTATGGGGTGGCCGTGGGGTGGCTGTAGGGTGGCTGTGAGGTGGCCATGGGGTGGCTGTGGGGTGGCTGTGGGGTGGCTATGGCTATGGGGTGGCTGTGGGGTGGCTGTGAGGTGGCCATGGGGTGGCTGTAGGGTGGCTATAGCTATGGGGTGGCTGTGGGGTGGCTATGGCTATGGGGTGGCCATGAGGTGGCTATGGGGTGGCTGTGGGGTGGCTATGGGGTGGCTATAGCTATGGGGTGGCTGTGGGGTGGCTATGGCTATGGGGTGGCTGTGAGGTGGCTATGGGGTGGCTGTGGGGTGGCTATGGGGTGGCTGTGAGGTGGCCATGGGGTGGCTGTGGGGTGGCTATGGGGTGGCTATGACTATGGGGTGGCTGTGGGGTGGCTGTGAGGTGGCCATGGGGTGGCTATGGGGTGGCTGTGGGGTGGCTGTGAGGTGGCCATGGGGTGGCTGTGGGGTGGCCATGGGGTGGCTGTGGGGTGGCTGTGGGGTGGCCATGGGGTGGCTATGGGGTGGCCATGGGGTGGCTGTGGGGTGGCTGTGGGGTGGCTATGGGGTGGCTATGGGGTATGCCTATCCCTCCCACCTCCCTGGCAGCGCTGGCTGGAGCAGCAGAGGGCCAAGGCTGGAGCGATGCCTCCGCAGAGCTTCCAGGCTCGGCATCAATTATTGATGACTTCCCGAAGGGTATTAATCAAGGCCTCCTGCATCATTCATGGCCAGCGGTGCAGGGAGAGCTCAGCTCTGCTGCCCGCTGGGATCCAACAGCCCCCAGAGAGGGAACCCCACCCGGCCCCTTCCCAAAGAGAGCCTGAGCTCCTCACTGACCATATCTGGGGTGTCCCCCCGTGAAGGTTTTCCTGGTGTTCAGGGTCATCTGCACCCCTGGGAGAGCTCCTGGCTCAGGATTAGGTTCCCACACACTGGGATGGGTCACCTGAGGGTCAGGAGCACCTTTGGGTGCTAATGGGGTGTGAGATTATATGGAGAGGACTGAGGGGAAATTTGGGATTTCCTTCTGGTCCCTTCCCACATCCCATCTCTGCTATCACCCCCCAATCCCCTGCCCAGCTTCCCACCCCAATTCCACAGGGTCTCCACACCCCACAGCAAGCTCAGATTCTGCTGGGATACCTGGACAGTGGGTTTTGGTGTTTAGCCCTGGAAAGCTCCAGTCCATGTGCTGACCAAGGGCTGAGGAGCCTGAGGGAACAGGACAGGGAGATCCCTCTCTCCACAATATGGCTGTGGGGCAGATCCTCCTCTCCAGGTCTGCTGAAGGGGACAAAACCCATCAGGAAAGGCAATCCATTGGAAAGAGCAGTTTGCAGCCGTGGTCCTTCCCTGCCTCAGTTTCCCCCCTGTGCAAGGAAAGGACCCTAAATCACCTGAGCATCAATGACAATGGCCTCTTCTGGGCATCTTCTCCTGATTAATGGAGACCAAAGCTCCTCACACCCCACCCGAGCATCTCCTATGGAAGGATGAGATTTTGGGATGTTTTTTTCATGATTTTAACTGATTTTTAACCACCAGAGGAGGGAGGTTCTTCCATGGGAGGCACATTCCTGGCTGCAGCATCATCTCCTGTGCCATCTGGCCACCGGCCATTCCCGGGAGAGGGGAACCAGCATCTCTCCACCATTTAAAATTCCAAAAAGGAGGGAGCAAAAAGCCCCACGTTGTGCAGAGGTCCCAATCCTACCTGCTTGGTGGTGCCTGGAGCTCCTCCAACGGTGGGGCTGGAAATGGGGAGCTGGGATGTATCCCATCCCATTTCCTGCGGGTGAAGCCAAGGGAGTGTGGGACATCCACATCCCATAAGGACCAGGGTGGGGACGCTGGGCTGGGCTTTGGGGTCCCCACAGGACACAGAGTCGTGCAGGACTCAGCCCCATGGGAGCAAACCTGGAGCCAGGTCCTGTTTCTGGAGGGAGACCCAGCAGCTACTGCTCTGCCCCAGGACAACAGCCTTCTCCTGGGCTGAGCTCTCACCCGGATTTGGGGATGCTCAGGAGGTGTCGCCAACCACCCAGCTGCACTGACGGATTTTTTTTCTCCGTGCTAATTACGGCAGCACTGTTTCCCCCCAAAATGCAGCAGCACAGGTCAAAAACCCAACGGAAATACAGCATGGAAAGGCAGAGAGAAACCTCAGTGAGGCCTTGGATCGGCTCAGAGCTTTAATTAGAAAAATAGACACAAATTTCAAATATTCCTGATAGAGGCCTTTTCTTTTTACAAAGAGAATGGCAATAATAATAACCGAAATAATAATAATAATAGTAGTAGTAGTGGTATTGAAATCACCTTTCCCAAGGGCCTGGTAGCAGCCGTTGCCAGAGCCCGGTGGTGTCTCTCTCCCTGGGGAGAAAGGACCGGAGCAGCCGCAGCCCCGACCGAGCCGGCCGGCAAATCTCCAGTTAGGAGCATCCTTCAAAAAGGGAAGGATGGGAAACCACAGCCCGGGAGCTACGAACGCAGAGTGTCCCAAAACCCACCTCGGGGGTGATTTGTGTCTGTACACGGATTTTGCTTTCCCCTCCCTGGAACAGGAGCTGTGCAATGGCTCGGTCCCTACGGTGCGGATGCCACACGCCATCCCCGCGGGGAGCGCTCCGGCCCCGCGGCATCGCCGCCGCCTCCCCGGGCCCCTCTGGTGCCCCGCACGGCTCAGCCGCCGCCTCTCCTCCTCCCGGGTCACCCAGGAGGGAATTGCCACCCCGGCTCTCCCGTGAGACGCTCGGGGGAGCTCGGGAAACGCCGCCCGCCAGCGCTCGGCTCGGAGGCTCAGAGTGTCCCGAAGGAGAGCCCCACGGAGAAGAACCCCAAGCCTTTGAGCTTCTCCTCGGTCCGGGCTTTCTGCTTGAGGTGCACCTTGCTGTGGCGCTTCTTCTCGTCGCTGCGGGCGAAGCGGCGGCCGCAGGTGTCGCACGAGAAGGGCTTCTCGCCGGTGTGGGTGCGGATGTGGGTGGTGAGGTGGTCACTGCGGCTGAAGTTGCGCAGGCAGATGCGGCACTGGAAGGGCTTGTGGCCCGTGTGGATGCGGAGGTGCCGGTTGAGCTCGTCGGAGCGGGCGAAGCTCCGGATGCAGTTCTCCACCGGGCAGGCGAACGCCTTCTCGTGGGGCTTGGGGCAGAAGCATTTGGAGGAGCATTTGCTCCGGCGAGTCTTCTTCTTGGGCTCGGCCAGCGGCGGAGGGTTGGCGGGCAGCAGGGAAGGCAGCGAGGAGGACGTGGGGTGACCCAAGAAGTCCGCGGGGGGACGGAAGGAGAGGGGTGAGGATGGAGGAGCTCGGCGGAGCTCATCAGACCCGACAGCACCTCGGGCTGGGCCAAGGAGGCGTCGAAGTCCGGCATTAACGGCGCGGCCATGCCGTGCATCTTGGTGTCGGCGAAGTCCCCGCGGGCTGCGAAGTTTTCTGGCTCGCAGCCGAAGCCCAGATGGGTTCCGAAGCAGGCGGCATCCTCCGCCAGGCTGCCGAGCTCCGACTGGCAGCTGACGGACAAGACGCTCTCCATCTTGGAGCCCAGCGGGTGGAACAGCCCCTGGCCGCCCTCCGCCGCCGGGAAGGCTTCGGGCGAGTGGAAGCCAGCGGGCAGGTAGGCCTGGTGCTGCTGGGAGATGGAATCCCACTGGGCGCAGGGGGCTTTGAACTTGTCCAGGGGCGGCGAGCCCGAGGACAGCTTGATGTCCTGCTTGTTGTCCAGCAGCTTAGGCTGGAAGAAGCACTGGGAGGTGCTGCCCAGGGCGGGCTGTGCCTGCAGGGGTTGAGCTCCCTCGGCCGCGGGGAAGGCGCTGTAGCTCTGCTCCGGGAACGGGGCCGGGCTGGATCCGCTCATCTCGGGCTGGCAGGACGAGTAAAGGTCCAGCTGGCTCTGCGCCACCTCGGGACAGGGGTAAAGAGCGTCCAGGTGCCTCTGGTGGCCCTCGGAGGAGGCGAAGGGGGAGATGCCCAGGATGCCCGACATCAGGTTGAAGAGGGATTCCTGGTCCTGCGGGTGCTCCGGTACCGCCTTGATGAAGAAGCTGCCGGTGTAGCTGAGGGAAGGGGAGGGCTGGCTGCCCAGCAGGGAATAATCCACGGCCCCGCTGCTCCCCGGGGCGCCCAGCAGCTCACCTGGGAAACAAAGGAGATGGCGGTGAGAGGGCTGGAGGGCTGCGGGGCTGGGGGGGAGGGATGCAGGGAGCAGCGGGAGGCTGTTGCGTCACTGCGAGGTCTCCGCACCTGAAGCCGCACAGGGAGCCCCGGGATTCACCCCCTCCCCCAGCAGGACCCTCGGGACCCCCAGCCTGAGCTGGGGAGGGCTGTTGAACCCACAGCCCGGGGCTGAGCGCAGCGGAGGGGAAGGTTCCCGATTCCTGGATGCAGCCATCGCTCCCAGCGGGGTCCCTCATCCCTGCCCGGCTCTCGCCCGCCCTTACCTCCAAGGAAATCGGCCTCTGCCAGAAGTTGCTGCTCAGGCTGCCCCAAGCCCTGCAGGTCTCCGGTTTTCATCTCGCAGCTCTCCTCGTACTTGGAGTAAAGCGGATCCGGGCAGGAGAAATCCATAACGTTGAGCATCTTCCCTGGAGACGCGGCCGGAGCAGGGGGGCGGGCTGGGGCGAGCCGGGGATGCTCGGGGAGAGCCGGGAGGCGCTCGGGATGAGCCGGGAAATGTCCAGGGAGAGCCGCTGGATGCTCAGGGGCGAGGCGGGAGGTGCTCCGGGCGAGCCCGGGATGCTCGGGATGAGCTGGGAATGCCCGGACCGATGGGAGGGATGCTCAGGGATGAGCCGGGGGACGCTCGGGGTGCCAGGACCGATGGGAAGGGTGCTCGGGGCAGGTGGCAGGGAGGCTGCAGGTGACAGCCCGGGGTGCTGGGGGCGGTGCGGGGGCAGGGCCGGGCGGGGGGCAGGCAGGGCCCGGCGGCAGCGCAGCCCGAGCGGACACCCGGCGCTCCCTCCCCGCCGCCCCCTTTATAGCGGGAGCGGGGCTGCTCCGGCCTTCCGCCGCAGCCATTTCTGGAGTCCCCAGTGAGGCTGCCGTGACGTAAATGCCCATATATGGACTCAGGATGTAGGCTAGGGAGTCCCAATAAGGAAATCTCTCCCGTGACGCGATGCCCTCTCCCTCCCCCTTCTCCCCTCCCCTCCCCCTTTTCTCTCCCTCTGTTTTTCATTTTTTCCCCCCTTCCTTCTCTCTTTTTAACTAATAATCGCGATATTTTTATCAGATCTCTGCTGCTCGGTGTGGTGCGTGCCCAGCATCCCCTCCCGCAGCGCGGGCCCCGCACGGCCGTGCACACGCGTGTGCAAACCCCAGGCGTGCAGGGCCGAGCTCTGCTCGCAGCCTTTGCTGTCCCCGGGCTCAGTTGGGCCCCTGCGGCCCCCACGGTCCTGGGAGGGTCCTGGGCATCCCCGCGGCTCCGCAGCCTTGGCTGCGCTTCTCCCACATTTGCATCTCTCCCTTGCCCTGTGCTATTTTTCCCCCAAATGCCTTTTGTTGCTCCTGTTCCTTCTAGAAGCACGAAAGGTGCCGGCTTTGCTCTTCCTCCCCCCTCGCCTTCCCTTCCCTCCTCTCCCTGCCGGATTTTGCCATCCTTTCCGCTGGCATTCCGCGTTTGTTGGACGCGGAGCGGGAGGTGGATTGCCGGCTCCTCCTGCGCCAGAGCGAGCGGCCAGGAGGAGAAGGCAAAGGCTGTCACCAGCTCCCTCCCTCGCCAGCATTCAGGCATCCCAGTTCATGGCTCCCACCCAGGCTGGCGTGTGGCAGCGCGGAGTTGGGCTGGAGAAAGCAGATCCGCACCGCAAACCCCACCATCTTCCCGAGGGAAGCTTTCAGCACAGGCTCAGCACCCGCGGGGATCAGGAAGCATCCTGGCAGTGCTTCCACCCCCCGAGCATCCTCCCGACCCCCCAGCCGCTGCCAGGGGGTGAAGCCTCTGCGGGGAGCAAGGCTGGGCAGTGCTGCTCTCCCTGCCTGGCTGCTTGGAGATTTCCAGATTGCCAGCATTGATTTGGAGCTGATCCCGGATGAGCAGGGATGCTTTGGGGAGAGCATTGTCACCGGCATCTGGCACAGTTTGGGTTGGGAGGGGAAGGCTTTCTCTGGCCATTTTGGCTGCTGGGCTCAAACCCCACCGTGGAAGTTGTTTACACAAATATTTGGGATACGAACCCAGCACAAAGCAGCTGAGGTGACCTCGGTGTGCAGGAGGGAGCTGTGGGATGCACAGGAGCTGGAAAAGAGGAGGAAACCTCTCCTTGGCCTCCCTATCTGCATTTTTCCTTCCTCCCACTGCTTACAGCCCCTGCTGGAGGGCCAGATGTGCTGGGGATGTGTTTCTGTGCCCTGCTGAAATCCAGATGTGCGGCCCTGTGCCCCCAGCCATGCCGGGTGAGGCTCCAGCAGGTGAAGGGGCTCTGCTCCCGTGCTATTCCTGGCTCCAGGATGAGTCACGGCATCACCTTGGGCAGAGCACTGGGATTTGTGTCTCGCAGCACCTCCCTGCTTTGGGGGCAGCCGATGGCTCTGCAGACACATCCAGAGCACCCAGAGGGGCAAGGGGGCATCAAACCCTGCTGGGGATTCAGGGAGAGTCCAGGAATGAGCCATGAGGGTCTGGCTGGAAATGAAAGAGGGGATGGAGAGATCCAGGCAAAGATCAGAGCATGGAAATGTTCAGTGGGATCTCATTGTTCCCTGTTTGTCACCTCCCAGGAGATGAGGGGAGCCCAGTGCAAGGGCCAGACTGTGGCTTCAGTAAATCAAAGCTTCACCCTGCAGTGCTCAGTGATTCTGGAATTTGGAGCTTCAGGACATGCTGGGGAGCAGAAAGATGAGCACAGGTTTGAAATGTTCCCCCTGTGGGCTCTGAACACAGCCCCAGGCTGCTGCTGAGGGATTCCAGTGGGATACAACCCAGGGATGGACCTGGCAGTCCTGGATCTCTTCTCCACCTCTCCTTGGCTGTGTCACATGGAGCCACCAGGCCTGGGTCACTGGGATTTCATTTGTGCCCTTTGTGCCTGCTGGGGCTGTCAGGCTTTAGGATGTGCAGGATCTCCAGTCTCTGAGCTGAACTCTGGATCTCTGCCCTGCACATCCTGGGACAGCTCTGCTTTTTCTGCCAGAAAAAGCTCCCCTTCCCTGCCAGAGATGGAAAAACTGTCCCACCTTTTGCACAACACCACGGGAGGTTCCCTGCCACAGCCACGGGTCAGAGACAGCTCTCATAAACCTCCCTTAATCCCCAGAGCTGATCCTAAAATAGTGGCAGTGGTTCAGCTCCCCAGGTAAGAAAATCACCCATTGTTGTGTGGTTTATAAACCTTCATCTGCCTGTGCAGGAGTGCCTGTGAATGTCCTGTCTACTGTCCCCACCTCCCCTGGATGAATGCTTTTATCCTTTAAGCCTGATATAAATAGAGATATCTATCAAAAAGCTTTTTATATTACATTTTTACATGATAAAAACCAAACCAGCTTAAAGTGACCCTCTTGGACAGCACTCTCCACGGAGGGAGTGTGGCTGTGGAGGTGACACCACGCATGAGGTAATGGGAAAACGTGACCACGACTGCAGCCAAGCTCTGGGTCAGGTGCTGGCACCGCATTTCCCATGCCAGAAGGGGCACTTGGCTGCCGAGGAGGCGGGATTGCCTTCCTGGGGGGAACTGTGTCGTCACAAAGGACAGGGAGGAAATCCGTGCCGTGTCCAGCTCGCCCCACCAGGCTCAGGCTCAGGCTCAGGCTCAGGCTCAAGCTCAGGTTCAACTCAGGCTCAGGCTCAGGCTCAGGTTCAGGCTCAGCTCAGGCTCAGGCTCAGGCTCAGGCTCAGGCTCAGGCTCAGGCTCAGGCTCAGGCTCAGGTTCAGGTTCAACTCAGGCTCAGGCTCAGGCTCAGGCTCAGGCTCAGGTTCAGGTTCAGGTTCAGGCTCAGGTTCAGGTTCAGGTTCAGGCTCAGGCTCAGGCTCAGCTCAGGCTCAGGCTCAGGCTCAGCTCAGGCTCAGCTCAGGCTCAACTCAGGCTCAACTCAGGCTCAGGTTCAACTCATGCTCAGGCTCAGGCTCAGGCTCAGGCTCAGGCTCAGGCTCAGGCTCAGGTTCAGGCTCAGCTCAGGCTCAGGCTCAGGCTCAGGCTCAGGCTCAGGCTCAGCTCAGGTTCAGGCTCAGGCTCAGGCTCAGGCTCAGGCTCAGGCTCAGGCTCAGGCTCAGGCTCAGGTTCAGGCTCAGGCTCAGGCTCAGGCTCAGGCTCAGGCTCAGGCTCAGGCTCAGGCTCAGGCTCAGCTCAGGCTCAGGCTCAGGCTCAGGCTCAGGCTCAGGTTCAACTCAGGCTCAGGCTCAGGCTCAGGCTCAGGCTCAGGCTCAGGCTCAGGCTCAGGCTCAGGCTCTGCCCTGGTTTTTGGGTCCTCTTTCTCTCCCCCCATCCCTTGATGCTGCAGGAGGCTTTGCACAAGGTGTTTGAGCTGCAGTGGTTGGGAAAATGCTGGAGCAGCTCTCTGGGTGTCCGTGGAGCATCTCCAGCCAGGGGTCAGCCACGCAGAGGGATATGGGGATCCCTCTGTGAACTGGGAGTGTCCTTGGGGCAGCAGAGTGACCCCAAAGCAAGGGCTGCTGGGAGCTCTGGGTGGCTCTGGGCTTTCCAGGGGGCTCAGGAATTCCAGCTCCTCCCAGCATTCCAGGGGCTGCCAGCCTTAGTCCAGCCTTAATTCTTGGCTTTGTCTGGTTCCTCCCCTGGTTTTCATCTCTGGAGGTTTGGCTTGGGGCCTTGCCCATCATCTGGAAGGTCTTGGCAGGGGGTTGGATGCTCCCAGCCCTGTCTAAGGGGGAAGCTGCCATGGAAAGCAGGAAAATCATCCTCTTCCTCCCACCCTGCAGAGAGAGGCTGGGGAAGGTCTGGGAATAACTTCTCCCCCTGAAACAGGAGGCAGGGAAGAGCAGGCAGCCCCAGGCAGGGGCAAGGGCAGAGATGGGCAGTGCTGATGTGAGATTGGAATTCATTTTTCCAAAGGGATGGGCTGAGGGTTGGTTCATGGCACTGCTCCTTTGGCAGCCAAATGCAGGGCTGTGTGCCCAGAGCCAACAGGTAACTGGGGAAAAGTGCAATTCCCAAAAGTGCAACTCCACATTTCTTCTTCAAGCTCTGAATATTCCTGGCTCAGGAACCTCTGCAGCCCCTGATGCCCCATATTTAAAGCTCCTCAGGGGATTTTTCCACTGATTCCTTTAGGAACATTTACTGTTTCCTGTGCTGGGAGATGATGTAAGTTTTAGGTGAAGAAATCCCCGTTCCCATGCCTTTGGAGCGTTCCCAGTGTTTCCACCCTTGCAGGTACAGAAGAGCCTCCGAGCAATAGGTGTGTGATGGATCCAAAGCTGCTCAATTCCCTCCTCCTGGGGAGCAGAACCCCTCTGTGGTGATGGACAGAGCTGGAAAATTCCCTGCTGGAAACCCTGACCCCTTCCAAGGGCTTCTCCCATGGATGAGAAAAACTCTGGTTGGTGCTGAGCCTCTGGTCCTCCACATTCAAGGAGCTCCTTCTGGAATTCCAAAGTGGTTTTTGACCCTGGAAGCTGAGGAAAAGACAACAACCCCCCAGCACTTCCCACCTCCCCAGCACCTCCACCCTCACAGCCAACAGTGTCCCTTGGAATGCCTGCCTGGTGCTCAGGTTTGCTCTGCAGAGGGGGAATTGGGGATTTTAAAGGGATCCCCTGGAAGTGCTGCTGGTTCCGCCTGTGGCACAAGGGACAGGGTGGCACCCCAAGGAGCACCTGTGCAGCACCCCCAGCTCACAGACTGCTGCTCGGGTGCTGCACCCGACCCCTGCCATTCCCTTCCCCCCTTCATGTGCATCTCCTTTGTTCCACCCCCCACCAAAGCCACACCAAAAGGCAACCCTGGAGCCCAAATTCTTTGGTAACCAAGCCAAAGCTCCCTCTGCCAGCTCTCCAGGATGGAGGAGGGAGCAGCATTCCAAGCTCTTGAAGGTGGCAATGGAGTCCCCAGGGGTTGGATGGCACAATGTGACTCAGCAGTGATTCCTGCTGGGATGGCCACAGGAGAGAGCACAGGGATGGGACACTGGAGCAGAGAATCCCAGACTGGTCTGGATGGGAGGGACCTTAAATCCCATCCTGTACCACCCTTTCCAGGGCAGGGACACCTCCAACCTGGCCTTGGACACTGCCAGGGATTCCACAGCTTTTCTGGGAATTCCAGCCCACCCCCTCCTCACCCTCCCAGCCAGCAATTCCTCCCCAACATCCCATCTCTCTCGCCCTCCCTCATCTCTTTGCCCTCCCTCTCCCCCTCTGATCTCTCCCTCCATCTCTCCTTCCAGGAAAACTTCTAGAAGGAGGCAGAGCTCGGCATTTCCATGGAAACTGGCCCAGGCCCAGCTGTCTCCCTGGTTCCTATTCCTGGTGCCTGCAGAGGATGCTCTGTGGCACAGCAGACAACCTGCAGAGGTGCAGCAGGGACTCAAGGCCACCTCCCGCCAGCCACCAGCCCCGGGGAGGGCAAGGGATGCTCCAAGGACCTTTTCCAAGCAGGATCTTTCCTCCAGCAGCCTCAGCAGATTTAAGCAGCACGTGAGGCTCTGTGAAACGCCTGCCAAAATGGGCTTTTTATTTTTAATTACCGGGCAGGAGGCTGGAATTTCAGAGGCTGGGCCAGGTGCAGGTCAGGGTCGATGGTTATCTCCCTGCTGGTTTTAGGTTGCTGCACATTCCACATTCTCCGGGTTCTCCGCTGGCCACCACCTCTGCCTGCCCCTCAAATTTACAGATTCCTTCTCCTCCATCCTTGTTTTTTGCCCCAAGCTGCTGAGCTTTGGGGTAAAATCCCTGAAAGGTGGCTGCTGCCTGCAGTTCTGGAACAGCACTGAGCACAGGAATGGCAGAGCAGCTTGGCAAAGCGCTGCTCCTAAAAATAGGCAGCAGTCAGAAATAATCTCTGCTGCCCCCCGGATAACCAAATCCCACCCCAGACTAAAGGCAAGGCGCTAATTCCGGCAGCTCTGGCAGCAGCCAGAGGGAGCAGGAGTGGAGTTTCTATTCTCTCCTCCACCACACGCCCTAATCCCAATATTTTTAGTGTGGTTTTGCACCCAGCAGGCAGGGGCAGGAGGATTAGCTGGGCTCAGGGCGAGCACAGGGCTCCCAGGAACACCAGGATTTGGCTCTAATAAAGGCAGGAAGCAGGACGGGACCATTTTCTCGTCTTCTTTCTAAAATCGCCTTTTTATCCTAAGAGTTTGTGCGCCTTGATGGAATGACTGGGAAGCAGCAAACATTTCCAAGTCTTTCAGATTGAATGGAATGATTCATTGAGCCCCAAATAGGTCTTTCTTCATTTATCTCATGCTGGCTTTAATCACCTCTAAACAAATTATGCATATTTTTTAAAATAAAGCATGTTTTAAACCAAATCACTGGACTGCTTTATTTAGAAAAAGCCTGAATCAAAACACTGAGCTTTTATTTTTAATTTTTATTTTTATTTTTCGGAGAGGGGGTTGAAAAGGCAGCTGAAGCTCCCAAATGAGCCCTGAGCATCGTTAGGCTCCTAATGAGCTGCAGGACATCCCAATGCCCATCGTGGCTGCCAATCAAGAAGATTTTTGTGCTCTCTGGGCTCTCCTGCTTGGCTCTATGTGCTCTCCCAGCCTGGGCAGGGATTTTTGGGCAGGGTTTTTGGGCAGGCTTTTTGGGGCAGGCAGAGGCTCGCTCGGGACTCCCAGGAGAGCAGGGGAGGTGTGTTGGTGACACAGAGACCTCATGGGATGCAAACGTCAGCCTTGCAATCAGATAAAGGTGTTGGTTAGGGAAAAATCGGAATAAAAGCTCGTGGAGAGCACCAGGGCAGTAAAGGGGAGCTGGCAGGACAGGGAGGAGCTGCTGCCTTGCCCCGGGAAAGGAAAAAGCACCCAGGTTGCTCTGTCCCCAGCCTTGCCTCCCTTCCCAGGCAGTCTCCCAGTTTTCCAGAGCCCACGGGGGTCACTGGGAACTGCAGCCCACCCTGGGAATGGGTAGGGAGCTCCTGCAGGGACTGTGCCAGGTCCTGCCCTGGGTCACCCTGGGGACACACAGAGCTCAGGGCTGGGGCAGAGGGGCTGGGAAAGGACACGAGCCCAGGGGTGACCAGGTGGCCACTGGACTGTCCCAGCACTGGGGGGACAGCCGGGTATGGGGTCAGGCTGTGCTCCAGGGAACAGGGACAGCAGGAGAGGGAACAGCCTCAGGCTGGGCCAGGGGAGGCTCAGGGTGGATTTTGGGGAAATTCCTGCTGGCAAGGACTGTCCAGCCCTGGTGGAGTCCCCATGGCTGGAGGGATTTCAGAGCCCTGTGGATGTGGCACCTGGGGACATGGGGTAGTGCTGGGGATGGTCAGAATCCATAGCCTTGGAGGGCTTTTCCAACAGAAACAGTTCCATGATTCTGTGCCCCAAAGTCCAGAGGTGCCCAGGGTGTGACCACAGCAGGAGCTGCTGGAGCAGCCCAGGGACATCTCCTTCCTCCAGCACCACAGGGAAGGTTAATGTCCAGGACCAGGAATGTGGGCACTCACATCTGAACACAGATCCAGCCACACTCTTCATCCCATGGGACTTTGGGGTAAAAAATTCCCTATGGCATTTACATTTTAGGGTGACACTTTTCCCATCTCCCCCAGGCCTGGGCAGCCCAGTTGAGTGAGAGGGGAAATTCTGCTCTTCTCATGGCTGAACTAGAGAACAGATTTAATTTGTGTTCATTTCCATCCCAGAGTTTTCTTAATTACGCACTGAGACACCAAAGCAGCTCATTTGAAGAGTTTCATGAATTTCCCAACCTTTGGCATGAATAACATTGAGCTTTATTAACGTAATTAATACTAAAAAAAAAAAAGACTGCTCTCATTTCACTCCTGGATTTTGGAGTTGAGTCAGGATCACAGTACTGCAGCCACAAGCAATAAATCAGGGCTGGCTGGATGGACTTGCCTTCGTTAGCAGCCTTTAAACTTGGAGGAGGAATTGATGGCACAGAGAGCTGACTTCGGAGCCTGATGGGTTTATTGCATGGAGAGGAGAGTTAATAAATCTTCCTGCTGCTCTGATTAACGATTCTGGAGAGTGTCTCTCCACATTCTTGGAAGCTTTCCTGAACAGGAGCAATGAGCTGGTCAAGGAAGCAGATAACTCACAAATGAAAAGCTGCTGGATAAATTCATCTCCGAGAGGGGCTGGGCCAGGTGTGTGTTCCCTCCTTGTGATCAGAGGGAAAAGGGACTGAGGGGGTCATGGGATTGGGATTGGGGCTTGGAAAAACACCATGGGCTGCAGGGAGCATGGAATTAACTGCAACCTCTGCAACTTCCTGGGCCAGTTCACCACCCCCTTTGCTCCAGGCTCAGCTCCTTTCCAGCTCCCTCAGCCTCTCTCCCCAGCCCAGGCCAGCTCTGCTCCCAGCTCTCCTCCCTGGGCAGACCTGGAGCTCCAAGCCCTGATCAAATCCCACAGAAGTCAGAAAGAAACAACACCATTGTCTCCTTGCTCTGTGGATCCAGTGGGAATTTTGGGTTACTCCCACGGACAGAGCAGGGTCTGACCCACTGTGACAATCACAAATAAACAGAATTAGCATGAAACACAAAGGGCTGGCAGGACAGTGCAGTGTCTCCATAGAAACCCCTGACAAGGGAACCTGATGCTGATTTAAGGACAATGCTGGAGCCTGTTGAAGCTGTAAAGTTCCTTCCTTGAGCTCTTTTGCCGCTGTTTTCCTGAGGAAAGCAGGATGGAATTGCTGGCTGCAAGGCAGGGGACGGACAGGGTGTCTGTGGTGATGAGGTGACAGCCAGGGATGACAGATGCAGGCTCAGCTCACACTGATTTCTCCTTCCCTGCTCCAGTTCACAACTAAAAATAAACAGGAGAAGGAGCTGAGTCTGCTTCAAGGAATTCTGGGGCAATAGATAAATAAAAATAAAAAATTATGCTCCTGAGGGGAGACACTTCTAAGGCTTGATCACCTCTTTCAGTGTTGGCCCTTTAAACCTCTGCCCAGGAAAGATCACCAAATCGATGATTCTCTGTAAAAAACAAACATTTCCTTCCCTTACAGACAGCAAAAAATACCCAGAATGAGGATTCAGTCAGAGCTGTAGACCCAAAGTATTCAGACAACACAAAGGTGACTCCCCAGATTGCTGGATCTGAATATATAGAAAAGATTTTGATTTCCTATTTTTTAAAAAATGTTTTCTGCTTTCAGGTCTCAGAGCAGTGCTCACACTCAGCCCTGGTGCTGCGACTCCCAGAATCTGGGTTAGGCAGTACCTCTGTGCCAGACAGAGGCTCTATTTGCACTGGGAAATCCTCTGGAAGTCCTGAGCCGTGTCTCTCCCACGCTCTGGCTCCATCCCAGCTCCGTATCCAGGGAATCCTGGCCAGGCACTGACCATCCCTCTGCTCCTCCTGTATCCCCAGCAAGGAGTCAGAGCTGCAGAGAGCTTGGGCTGAGGTGCTGGGGGAATCAGGGCCCTGGGACAAAATGTTGGAAAACATACCAGTTTAAAAATTTTACATAACTTTAGTCAAAGAATTCTGTTTGTCTTCACCCTGGGAAAAGGAATTTTAGGTTTCTCTCCAGCCCATTGCTCTACCAGGTGAGGTGTGATGAACTCAGCAGATCAACAGACTGGAGGAACCCAAAGCTGAAGAGCTCTCAGCAGAACATCAGCAGACAGCAGTGGCTATCTACAAACAGCTACCCCAGAGCACCTCCAGCAGGGCTGAAGACATCTGGGCAGGAAAGGACTGAGAGGAGAATTGGAGAATGAAAAATCTAATTAACATCATTGGGGAGGAGATTCAGATCCAATGGGAAACTGAATACTGGGGGTTTGCTCAGCTCTGCACCAATGAACACTGACCCAATCCATTGCTGTGTATTCTGACTGTATAAAATATCTGAAAAATCTAGTAAAATGATGTGTGATGGAATGATTCTCCCTGCACAGCCGGGCTGTGTGTGGATGAGATGATTTCTGTGGTACATCCTGGCCAGAACAACATCCTGGCAGATAATAAAGTAATGCCTTGACTCTCTGACATTAAAATGTTGTTGGAGGGTTTTGGTTTTTCCCACAGTTTCAGTGACAAAAGGACAGATCCAGCCAGCTCAGTTGCACATTTGAGCACTGGGGAATTCCACCTGGAATCAGCAGCTTTTCCTGCAGGGGATTTCAGCTCCTTGATTTTCAGTCAGATGTGGGATTGTCCACGGTTTTTGGGGTCATCCCTCTCCCTCGGGCTCTGCGGATTCCATGAGGATTATCTCATGCCTCCATCACGCCTTGGCTTCCCGAGGGGAAAGACCTGGTTAAACATCATCACTGCATGTCCTTGTGGAGAGGGAATCCATGGGAGTGCTCCAGAGCCATGGATCATCCAGCCCCACTGGCTGAGGCTCAGATCAGTGGGCTCTGGAGACACCTGCCATGAGACAGAGGTTTGTGAGGGAATCCTGGGATGCTTTGGGTGGGAAGGACCTTAAATCCCATCCAGTGCCACCCCTGCCATGCCAGGGACACCTTCACTGTCCCATGGTGCTCCAAACCCCAATGTCCAGCCTGGTCTTGGACACTGCCAGGGATCCAGGGGCACCACAGCTGCTCTGGGCCAAACCCAGGAAGGTTTGTTTAGTGACCTGGTGCAGAGGAACACTGTGAGATTAATTTAATTAATTTTATTTTATTTTATTTATTTAATTAATTAATTAATGTTGAGAAGTGTTTTAGAAGGGACTCTGAAATGAAAAATCCCCCTCCCAGCGAGGATGGGGGACTTGGTTGGAACTGGGTGGAGCTGGATGATGTTCGAGGTCCATTCCAACCCTGACCACCCTGGGACAGTCCTGCCCTGCCTCTGACCACACACAGACATCTGATGCTGTGCAGTTCTGTTTCTTCAGTGACTGACTGGTGGAAACTCTTTCCTCTTTTAAGGAAGAAAAAGACAGAGAGAAAGAGAGAAAGAAAGAGAGAGAGAGAGAGAGAGAGAGAAAGAAAGAAAGAAAGAAAGAAAAAGAAAGAAAGAGAGAGAGAGAGAAAGAAAAGAAAGAAAGGTGATTTCTCAGAAAATACCCATTTCCTGAATTTCCTGCTTTGTTCAAGGCATAATCCCTGTGTCCTCAGGGTCTGAATATGATCATGACTATTTACTCTTAGCTCGGAAACAACCAGTTTTGGTATAGAATATTGAAATATTTTCTATTTTAACCTCCATACGGCATTTTCTTCTTTCCCCCCCCCTTTTATAGACTTCATCTCCAAACACTGATAGTAAAAGCTGTAAAGCCCAGGAGGCACTGGAAGCTCGAAGATTCCAAGGAAGACACACGCCTGTTTTCCAGGAGATGAAATGAGGTCACATTTTGCTGGCACTGCTGTGACTTTCCCGTGGTGAAAGGCTTTGAAGGTGTGACATCAGAGGTGGTGATTTGGCACTTTCTGCTGGGTGATTCCAACCTCTCCCTGCTCAGGAATAAGGTGATGGATGACGTTTGATGTTTCTCTGCTGTGTTCCAGAAAATGCTGTGCTGCTTTGCAAATGTCAGCCTCTTGCCTGAGCCCAGCCTGGGCTGTTTGCTGAGGACTGCCAGGTTTCAGCTCCCCTTTGTCATGGTTAAATTCATGGAAAATTGGGAATACATTCCCATTTCCAGTGAATCTCAGGGCCAAGGCAGCCCCTGGAGGCAGCTGACACTGAGGAGCTGACTC
Organism: Entomyzon cyanotis; assembly: GCA_024500445.1. Classification (NCBI taxonomy): domain Eukaryota; kingdom Metazoa; phylum Chordata; class Aves; order Passeriformes; family Meliphagidae; genus Entomyzon; species Entomyzon cyanotis. Next base: position 538,933 of record JAKEPQ010000146.1, on the reverse strand, counting down.
ATGGAATTGGCTGCTGGTGAATTACTCTTCCCTGGAAGAGCAAAGTTGAGGCTTTCACTCCCCAGAGATGTTCCAACCCTTTTGTGCTCTTTGCCAAAATGTCTGTGTTTGCTTTTCATTATTACAGAATCATTACACTTCCAGCTTTGGAGGATAATGGGATGGCTTGGGTGGGAAGGGACCTTAAAGCCAATCTCATTCCAACCCCTGACACCTTGCACTGCACCAGGTGAACGAGGAGAAAAAAACAGATTTTTCAAAGCTGTTCAGGTCGATTTTCCTGGGATAAAAATCTCCATATTTCAGAGCACTCCAAAACATTTTCTAATCAGGCAAAACAACATTTATTTTCTCCTCCCCTCATTTCTGAAAAGCCAAAGAACTGTTTTACCTGAAACTTCACATAAAATCTCAGGTGGAGAGAGACATTTATCCCAGAAAATTCCTGCCCAAACAATTCCAGTTTGGCAAAAGTTCTGAGCAGCTGAAAGGAGGTGTTGGAAAAGGGAAAAGCCAGGATGCCTCAGTGAGCAGCTGGAGCAGGAGGAGCTGGCAGCAGAGTGTCCATGCTGGGTACAGCAATTCAGCTTTGCATCCAGCTGACAACTTCATGGGAAACATTTCCTTTCTGTACCATCAGGGCCTAAAGGGGCTCCAGGAGAGCTGCAGAGGGACTGGGGACAAGGCATGGAGGGACAGGAGACAGGGAATGGCTTCCCAGTGGGAAAGGGGAGCTTGGGCTGGGATGTTGGGAATGAGGGATTGCTGGCTGGGAGGGTGGGGAGGGGCTGGGCTGGAATTGCCAGAGCAGCTGTGGTGCCCCTGGATCCCTGCAGTGTCCAAGGGCAGCCTGGATCCACCTGGGACAGTGGGAATTGTCCCTGAACATGGATGTGGAATGGATGGGATTTAAGGCTGTTCCCACCCAAGCCATTCCCTGATCCTCTGAAGGACACATTGCTCCTGTCTGCACTGTTCTGCTCTTGCCTCCTGCTTCCCTGGTCATTGCTCTGCTCTGAGGTCACTCCCATGGACACTGTGGCCTTTATGGCTCACCTCCATCTCAGCAGGGAAGGAACCCAAAAAGCAGGGAACTTCTCTTTCCCAGGCAATGGGATTCCAGGCTCTTCCAGACACCTCTGCTTTCTTTTGCTGTAGAAAATGCCAAATTCGGGTCACACGGATTGTCAAAGGAGCTTCTAAAATCCCAGTAGGGTGGATGACAAACAGCTCAGCCCAGGGCATCTCCCTTCAGAGATGGGAAGTCACCAAAATCCTGCTGATGGAATAACTGAAAACCCCGAGACACCCACAACACTCAGGCTACCACCGTTTATTTCCCACATGTACATTCCAGGGTGATCCTGTAGCCAAAAATGGCAACTGGAAAAGCCACCTGAGGGGATGCAATTCCTCTGTGTAACTCTGTCCAGCAATGACGTGGGGTTTGTGGAGCTGTGCTGAGCCAGGAGATGTGACTCAGAGGCTGGCCCTGTTAGTCACTGGCAGAGATCAACAGGTTGGGGTTGGCACATCGTGGACATGGCAGGGGCAAAGGAACCAAATGGGGAAAAGGAAATGGGGTGGAACAGGAGCTGAGAAGGACATGGGGGTGGAAAGGGCAACTTCTCACAGAGAGAATTGTCTGGGAGATGAGAGAATGTCAGAGTATCCTGAGCTGGAAGGTTCCCACAAGGATCATGGAGTTCAACCCCAGCCCTGCCCAGACACCCAGCAATCCCACCCTGGGCATCCCTGGCAGTGCTGTCCAAACCCTCCTGGAGTTCTGGCAGCCTCAGGAATGTCACCATTCCCTGGGGAGCCTAGGCAGTGCTCAGCACCCTCTGGATGAGGAATCATTCCCTAATATCCACCTAATCCTGCCCTGGCACAGCTCCAGCCATTCCCTGGTCCTGTCCCTGTCCCAGAGATCAGAGCTGCAGTTCCCAGTGAGTTCTGCCCTCAGTCTGCTCTGCTCCAGCTGAACATTCCAGTGTTCTCAGCCATCCCTCAAATAATTCCCCTCTGAACTCTTCCTCATCTTCGTGGCCCCATGGCTGAAGCTGCCCAAGGCTCTCAGGTTTTACTTTACTCCTCTAAAATTCAGAGTATGAGCAGGCAGAGGGATGGATGCCCAGTCACCTAAGCCTGGTTTCCAAGGAAGCCAAGCTCACGGATGGCTGAGACAGCCCAGGGGAGGAGGATGGACATCTTGCACCTCTCAGGTGTTGATCCACAGCTCCCACACTCAGAATGACCTCCCTGACAAGTCCCCACGGCAGGTTCCTGCTGACAGCTTCTGCCAAGCTGTGTGTTAAGTCCCAGCCTGGCAGTCAGAACAGGCAGGAGAGGGAATGAAATGCTCTCTTTAAATCAATCCCCATTGCAGACTGGTTTCTGTACTGAAGGGAGCAGGGGGAGAGCTTGAAAAGGTTGAGGCAGCACAAAGTGACTCAGCAGGGAACAGGTCAGAGGGATGGACAGAGCCTGGAATGTCAGCCTGGCTTTGGGGATGGACAGAGCCTGCAATGTGAGCCTGGCTTTTGGGATTGAGAAAGCCTGAAATGTAGTTTTTGGGGCTGCAAACCGGGAGCTGCACTGGAGGTGTGTGACACCTCCCAGTGCTGCACTGGGGTTGTGTTTTGTCTTTGCAGCTAAAAATAACAGCTTAAAACCTGAAAGAACTCACTGTGGCCATTAGGTTCAGCAAGCAGCACCTGCACAGGGCAATTACAAAGTGGATTTTAAATCGGGAGGTGAAGCTCTGTGCTGATGCAAACAGGCTCTGTGGCTGTGCTCCCCACACACCTGAGCTGCTCAGGTGGGGTGAAAAAGAGCCCAGCAAAGAGAAGCAGCCAGGACAGGACCTGTGGATACTCCTGAGGCTCCAGTGCCTGTCTGGGAGCTTGGGGTCATCCAGGTGGCACAGCCACGGGCTGGCAAGGACAGTGGGGCACCTTGAGTGCTTGAGACTTGGAGATGTTTCTGCACCCCAAAGCCCAGGGGGAGGCTTTTCTTTGTTAGACCATGGCCAGGATCCAAATAACAACATCAAAGATAAAAATAATGGTAATAATGCTGATAACAATGACGGTGATGATAATGATGATGATGATAAGAATAATAATAGTAGCAGTAGTAGTAGTAGTAGTAAAGGACTGATGATATATTGAGATTTCCAAGTCATCACAAGGACTTCAGGGACTGGAAATGAGGATTTACAGGACTTGGCTTCAAATGCCTGGCAGGTACAGAGAGCTGATTGTCCAAACACCCAGCTCAGGGCTGGTTGCATTTTTCATGTTCACTTTGGAGGACAGAGAGGGGAGGAAGGGGATCTATAACTCAGGGATGTGGATGATGAGACCTCATTTTTTTCTGGGTTCTTTATACTTTATTACCCAGCACTTCTTCCCAGCTGCCACTTCTGTCTCCAGACACAGAGCAGCTGCTTACCCAAAGCAGCAAAACCTGGGGACCTTAAAGGTCATTTACGTCCGCCTCAGCCATGGCAGGGACACCTCCCACTATCCCAGGCTGCTCCAATTCCCAATGTCCAGGCTGCTCTTGGACACTGCAGGGATCCAGGGGCACCACAGCTGCTCTGGCAATTCCAGCCCAGCCCCTCCCCACCCTCCCAGCCAGCAATCCCTCATTCCCAACATCCCAGCCCAAGCTCCCCTTTCCCACTGGGAAGCCATTCCCTGTCTCCTGTCCCTCCATGCCTTGTCCCCAGTCCCTCTGCAGCTCTCCTGGAGCCCCTTTAGGCCCTGCCAGGGGCTCTCAGCTCTCCCTGGCTCCTTCCCTTCTCCAGGCAACATTCCCAGCTCTCCCAGCCTGTTCCAGAGCAGCTCCAGCCCTGGAGCACCTTACCTGCAGCTGCAGCAGGACAGGGCCAGTTCTGCCCACCCCAGCAGTGACCCCAGCTGTGCCCAGGGTGTCCCAGCTCCACATGGCTGAGTCTCACCCCAGGACAGCTGGATCTGATTCCTGAGGTCTGCAGGGAGCAGTTGGCAGGATTTTTCCCAAACCCTGCTCCTGCTCACCCCCTTGCTCCATGCCCTGCTCCCTGCACACCAGGGACAGGAACTGCTCTCTTCACAGCAATCTGAATTTCACCTGCAGCCAGCCCTGCCAACTTCCCTGCCCGTGGAATGCGGGAGTGATGACAGGGAGATTGGATGTGAATTCCCATCTGCCTCACATGGCTGTTTTGGGCTTTAATTAATACTTACAAACGACTTTAAAAGCCTCATATCAGAGCTGTTATGTAAGCAGGAGTTATTATTATTAAAAAAACATTACGAGCGAGTTATTAGTCTGACAGATGGAATTATCAGCGGGATTGTATTTTTATCAATCATCTCACGTTTCCTTTCCTCTCATCGCTCTTTTATCACCCTTCAGCTCGAGGCTGGCAGCCCAGCACTGTCTGCATGCAGTGTTTTGGGTGTTGCATCACCCATGGCACTGGTGAGTAACTGAGCTCTTCCCAGGCTGCAGAGCCCGGGATGGAAAACCCTCTGGGATCCGAGGGGTGAAATGAGCATAAATGATTTAGAGCAAGGCTGGCTGAGGCCTGGAGATTATTTCCCCACCCTGGCTGGCTCTGGGCGAAGGAAAAGCTCCACAGGCAGCTGGGGATGTGAGGAGGAAACCTGCCATGGGAAACATTCCCTGCTCCCCAGCAGGAATTGTCTTCATTAGAACTGGGAGCTGCTGGGATGGACAAGGAGGATTTTCTCTCTGATCTTCTTGAGACATTGGGGAGTTAATGGCACTGTCACATAAATGTCACCTGGGGGATACTGCTGGGTGCTTCCTTCTGGGCAGGAAAAGCACAGCTCAGGCTCCAAGTCCTTGTTCTCCAGGAGAGCTGCAGAGGGACTGGGGACAAGGCATGGAGGGAGAGGAGACAGGGAATGGCTTCCCAGTGGGAAAGGGGAGGTTGGGCTGGGATGTTGGGAATGAGGGATTGCTGGCTGGGAGGGTGGGGAGGGGCTGGGCTGGAATTGCCAGAGCAGCTGTGGTGCCCCTGCATCCCTGCAGTGTCCAAGGGCAGCTTGGACACTGGGGCTTGGAGCAGCCTGGGATAGTGGGAATTGTCCCTGCCATGGCTGGGGTGGCACTGGATGGGCTTTGAGGTTACTCCCAACCCAAGCCATTCCCTGATGCAATAATTAGGAAGAGTTCACAATGGCTCCCACAGCGGGAATTGCAGAAGAAGCTACTTCCAGTAGGCTGGTGGTGAAGCCAAACTTGACAGGGTTTTGAACAGCCAAAGGTGGAGAGGTGACTGTCCCCATCCCAAACTGGAAATGGCTCCTTGTCCCTGTCTTTGGTGCATAACTCTGAATAACAAAACCTCCTCCCTCCCCCCGGACAGTGCTCAGCATTTTGTTTCTGGCTGGGATTCTACAGTCACAGGACATAAATATTGCTTTTTATTAATGGATTTCCCTGCAGTTAGTCTCTATCCAGAATGTGAAACATTTCTGCAATATAAATCATTGAAATACAAACTGACAGGTTTGTGTTGGAAGAGACCTTTAAAGATTATTTTGTTCTAACCCCCTGGACAGTTTCCATTTGTTCCAAGTCCCATCCAGCCTGGCCTTGGACACTGCCAGGGATCCAGGGGCAGCCACAGCTGCTCTGGGAATTCCAGCCCAGCCCCTCCCCACCCTCCCAGGGAACAATTCCCTCCCAATATCCACCCTAAATCTTCCCTCTTTCATTTCCAAGTCATAACCCCTTCAAGACAAAATGAAAAAAATAGTCCATGCAGAAAACATCTATGGATAACACAATCCTAACTTCTGTGCAAGGAAATTCCATTTCCATCTATTCTGCACTGGGGATGGCCAAATGGGACAACTGGTTCCCCTGAAACAAATTCCTGGGTCTCACTGCATCCCCAACCACCCCACCTGTGAAACCCTTCAGACATTTGTTATGTACTACACGTTTGCTTTTAATTGCTCCGTTAATTTATGATGCAGTCACAGACTGAAATAGATAACCTGCTTGGCAGCCTGGATTCCTGAAATAATCAAGTTCATTAATATGATTAAGAGCAAAATCTTTTATTTCAGGTGCTCAGTATTAAATTGAAGAATGAGCATTGAAACAGTTTCTCAGGTAGGTCTCATTTTTACAAAGTAGAAAAAACTCAGTTATTTTAAAGATTTCTGTCCCAAAATAGCCCTGTACTGTACTTTAATAGTAAAGCAATGAAAAGCCTTCCTATGAAGAAAGAAACTTAAAGTATTATAAACTCCCAGACAGCCAGGGCATGACTAATACTGGGATGATGATTTTCTGACTGGTCAGAAACCAAGAGATAATAAGAGGATGCTCGTGCAATTAACACGGGGCGATGGTTTATGATTCGTGGGATTTTAGTTACCAGGCTAAATTTAAACCCTTAATTTACTTAAATTAAAATTGCTCAGTCTGGTTGCAGCCTTTTTTCAGCCAAGTCTGAAAATGAGCTACAGTTGCACGTTATTTGTCTTACTTTGGAGGTTTATAATTATAACTTCAGTAATTCCAGGATGATCAGATGGTTAAAACTGAGGTAGTCACTCGTTACCCCTGGGGAGGATTTGGGGAGCTCAAGTCTTGCACAAATAAATTCAAGGCTTCTCTTTTTTCTCACGAGAGGTGAAGTTGAACTCACCCCATTGGTGTGAGTTCAATGAAGGGAACTCTTTTTAATATATAAACAATATAAAATAAGATTATTTTGTATATAATACATATTTTATATATACATAATATACATATTATACATATTATGTATCATATATAATCTATTATATATATAATCTATTACATATATTATATACATATAATAAGATTATTTTATACAATTTTTTATATATAAATGATCTAAAATGAGAGTTTATTGATTGAATTTCCTCGTTCAATGTCTGTTAGGCACGTTGCAGCACTGGCTGCTCCGGCAGGAACAGAGAGGACAGTGTGTGTCCCACCAAGGGCTGAGCATTCAGCACAGGAACAGATGGGGCTGGACAGATGGAGCCACAATGAGCAATGGCAGCCAGCAGGACGGGGAGGCTGCTCTGCTCCCCAGGACTCTGCCAGGCAGCTTCCTGCAGGAATGGCAGCAAAACGCGGGAAAGGGCAGGAAGGGGTTGGGAGCAGCAGCTCTGAGCTGGGGATGGTGAGGATGGGGATCAGGGAAGGGTTGGGGCTGCAAGGGACCCTAAAGCCCAGGCACTTCCAACCCCAAACCTGCCATGGCAGGGACACCTTCCACCATCCCAGGGTGCTCCGGTTCCTATCCAAGCTGCCCTTGGACACTGCAGGGATCCAGGGGCACCACAGCTGCTCTGGCAATTCCAGCCCAGCCCCTCCCCACCCTCCCAGCCAGCAATCCCTCATTCCCAACATCCCAGCCCAACCTCCCCTTTCCCACTGGGAAGCCATTCCCTGTCTCCTCTCCCTCCATGCCTTGTCCCCAGTCCCTCTGCAGCTCTCCTGGAGCCCCTTTAGGCCCTGCCAGGGGCTCTCAGCTCTCCCTGGCTCCTTCCCTTCTCCAGGGAACATTCCCAGCTCTCCCAGCCTGCCTCCAGCCCTGCAGCAGCTCCAGGGCTCCTCTGCACTCTCTGCAGCAGCTGCAGCTCCTTCTGCTGTTGCCCAGGGCTGGGCAGCTCTGCAGGTGAGCTCTCCCCTGAGCAGGGCACAGGGACACAACTCCCACCTTTCCTGAGGGATCAGCCCAGGGCTGGGGGGTCTGGGTCCCATGTCCCAAAAGCTGGGCATATCCAGTTCTCTTCCAGCTCATAAAGGGGAGAGAAAATTCCCTAAGGTTCACACTGAGGATGTCTACACTGAAGGAACCACTGCAGAAATAGGAATATTTCAGAGAAAGACAAGACTTCAAGGTCAGTGTAACTTCTGGAACTGACTCATGGGTCAGGGAAGGTGAGGATTTCAGATTTAACTTTTAACATTTATTTAACTTTCATGGGGGACTCTGGAATGAGCATTTCTTAGGTCTTTAGTGGGATGGGCACTGGAAGAATCCCAGACAGGCTCAGTATGTCCATCCTTGTATGTCCATCCTTGGATGTTCTCAGAACTTCACTGAGCAATCTGATCCAGCTGGATTTGCTAAATTCTTGAAGTCCTCAGTCTGTGGCAGCAGTTGCTCAGTGTGTTCAGTGACCTGGGAGGGGATGTGGCAGGAATGGAGGTGTCAGGTGGTGTGAGAGAGGAGAGCTTTGGCTGTGGGAGAACCTCAGGTGTGATTATGAGGAGAAATTCCCAGTCAGGGATGAGGGTGTGGGGGCAGAGCAGGAAGGGATAAAAGGGAGTGCAAAGGGGACAGCCTGAGGCCCTTGAGGCAAGAGTGGGGAACATCAAAGAACTCTTACATGGGGAGGAGAAGGGTGAAAGGCAGGTGGAGGGCAGGGAAGCTCAAGAGGTAGGGAAGGGTCACATTGTCCATAAATTGCTGGGAGTTGTAGGCACCATCCTGTCCTTGGCAAGAAGCAGAGCAAAGCAAGGGACCCTTGGGGAGCCAGCAGTGCATCAGCCAGGGAGCAGAGCTTGAGATTGAGTGGATCCATCAAAAGAAGGAATATATAATGGATGAAGTCACCCTTCCCCTCCATTGTTGCGATTCATCCAACCAAAGATAGACTCTCATTGCACAGACACCTCCATTTGAGCAAGTCACGTTGGGCTCCCTTTGAAGTCAACAGAGAAGAACAGCAAATTTGAGGACATGCTTCATCTCCTCCCAAAATAGAGACTCAAACAGATTAGCTGACTCACGCCCTAAAAGACTCTGATTTTCCCCCACAGATTACAAAGAGCTCACACACCCAAGTTTGGATTAGTCTGTACTGAGGGAATTGAACTTTCCAAAACTCCACGCTGCCAATCGAGGCCAAGCTCTCTGCACATGGCCATGGAGCAGAGCTGTTTTCAGGGCTGAGCTGACACTGAGCCACCTGGCAGGAGGACAGGGGAGTCAGAGGGACAAGAGATCAAAGAGAGGCCACAAGGCAGAGCTCAGCACAGAAACAATTCCTCAGTGCTGTCATGATGGAAAAACTGCCCTGGGCTGATGGGCAGTGAGGACAGAGAGCAAGTGGCTTCAGCACTCAGGGCAAACAGCAGCAAGTGTGCTCTGGAGTTGTGATCCCCTGAGAGCCAGGGAGAGAGGGCACTGCTGTGAGGGACAGCCTTGGGAGGCTGCAAGTGAAGAACACATTGGAAAATTAAGAGTTCTCAACGTTTCAGGCATTAAACAGGTAAAGCAGATATAAAACAGATGCTGTGGCTTCCCCAGGCCATGATGCTGCCACAGATTGGACTGCGGAGATCAGTCTGAGGGGATGGGCAGTCCTGGCACAGCTGGGTATGAAGGGCCTAAAATCCACCAGCACAAAGAATTATGGAATGGGTTGGGTTGGAAGAAACTGTAAATCCCATCCAGTGCCACCCCTGCCATGGCAGGGACATCTCCCACTATCCCAGGCTGCTCCAAGCCCTGTCCAAGCTGGCTTTGGATACTTCCAGGGATCCAGGGGCACTACAGCTGCTCTGGGCACCCTGTGCCAGGGCATTCCACCCTCCCAGGGAATCAGGGGCTGTGGATGTGTCTCTGGCAGCTGGGGCAGCGCAGAGAGCAGGGGCTGGATGGGTGATGGAGCACAAACCATTCCACTGCTGGAGCTGCAGCTGATGGGGTGGCACAGGCTAAAAATGTTCTGCAGGAGCTACTCTGCACCTGAGGGTGAGAGAAAATCTCCAGTTCCCAGCACTGCCATTTTTCATCTCCACGAAATTCAGTTATTTTCTTGTTTAAACTTAGCACAGAGCTCAGGGAACGCAGCGTTTCAGCTTGACAAGTGGTTTATTCAGGAGCTGATTTACCAATTCAAAGGCTACTCCCCACAGACTCCTACCAGAAATGTTCACTTGTAAACCTCTGATTTAATTAAAGACTTAGACCTTCAAACATTATCGCAGCTGGAAAATCCATAATTAGCTGTACATTTTTTGAAGGAACTTTCCCCTGATTTGCCTGCAAACCTGGGGAAGGGCTTCATATATCCATCATAATTCCCCACCACTTTCAGCTCAGGCATTAGAGACGCTGTGTGGGCAGATTTAATCGGTTCCTTCTCACTTCCTGGGGAGGAGAAGGATTGCATAAGATGTGAGTCAAGACACCGTCCTAAAGCTGTGCCTGTGGCAGTGGCAGCTGCACTGTGGCTGGGGATGTCAGGCCATGGAGCATTTTGGAGCAGATCCCAGCCTGCTTTGGGTCACTGGAGAAACTCAAATGTTCCCTTTTTGTCTGAAATTGGGGCTCAGCATTACCCAGGAAGGCACTGGAGTTCATTCTCCCATCCCAGCTGATGCTTCCACACTCCAAACTGCATCAGGAGCTTCCTGGCCCTCCAGGGAAAGTTTCATTTGGGGAGGAGTCCTCTTGATCCCTCTCTTGGGCTCCCTGTTTATCTCCAGTGCCCTCTTGGAGGGTGCTTCCCCCCCAGGTCCAGAGCTTTCCAATGCAGGAATTTCATCCCTGCACATGGAATAAAATTTCAAACAACTCACTCACCACCGACAGAAAGAAATCCCAATCTTCCTCTAGGTTCAGGTTCCCAAAACTTGGGTCTATTTAACCTAATTTTGGGTGTTTTACCAGAGTATCCAAAGCAGGTGTTTGATTATCCTGGGCACCTTCTGGCCTCACTGGAAGGAGCTGTGTCCCCCCAGAGACTGCACCTTTCTGGGTCATTTTTCCCCACAGCACAGGGACTCTGGCAGGTTTCCCAGAGAAGCTGTGGTGCCCTGGATCCCTGGAAGTGTCCAAGGTCAGGTTGGGGCACCCTGGCACAGTGGGAGGTGTCCCTGCCCATGGTAGGGGTGGCACTGGGTGGTTTTTAAGGTTTTTTCCACCCCAAACCATCCAGTGTGAGCTCTGGTGGAGGATGCTGAGCCCAAGATCCTCAGATCATTCTATCCCATTAAACTGTTTTCCTGGTTTAATCCTGATTTGCTCTTTTCAGATCAGAAACCACAGTTAAGCCGAGATTCCGTTTATCCCTCAATCTGATTTAGCCAGAATCAGCTAATAAACCCCCCAGCCTCCTCCAGCAGGATTTCAGCAATCAGGGCACTTTGCTGCTGCTGCAGCCAGCCAGGAGAAAAATCTGTTCCCAACTTCCCTCAACCCTTTGCTGGTTGTGTTCCCCCATTCCAGCCCTGATTCCTCCAGCCTCGTACACTATGGAACATCCTCCCCATTCATGCTTTTCTTCCCATTTATTCTCCCTGTGCTCTGCTCATGAGCTCTGCCTCATTGTTATCATCCTTCTCCTAATTCCTGGTTTCATGTCCTGCAGCCTCAGACTGAACTCCTTCCCTGGCACTAATAATACACATTTCAGCTCCTCTTTTAGCTGAGAACTCCCACTGTCCTTCGCTAATTGAATCACCTGCCTCATCACTCTGCTGGTGTGTCAGCACTTGCTTTCTCCTTGCTGCCCACCCTTCTGACACACTTTATCTTCACTCACTTGCCTCTTCCTCTCCATTTTTTAAACTGGAGCTGGATGGAGAGATTACCTGGATCTCTCCCATGAAACTATATCAGCTTTTTCAATCACAGACCAGGAAAAAGAGGCTTAGTAAGGTGTGTTAGTAAATTACCTGATACTGAAATGCACAGACACTAAACCAGCTGAGGTTTATTTTCCAGAAGAGCTGAGGAATCCTGTTGATCACATCTCAATAATGATGAGTTTCCAGCTACCTCGGAGCACAGAAATCCTCACGTTGGAGGATTGGCAATTAACACGTCACTGGCAGAAGCCACGACCTGATGTTCAAATATTCCTTATTTCCAAGGTATTTGTAGTCATGACTGTATTTTATATTCTCCTCTGCAATTAGCACACATAATCAATCCCTGTATTTTAATCTGTTACATTTCACCTTTAAAAGCCCCTGGGGATGACAGAGTTTTGGGGGAAGCCAAACCAGTCAGGTTTGCCTCTCTCCAAGAATCTCCCCCAGCAATGGCCTTTCTAAAAATTCCTCTGGCATTTTCATTTCAAGTGACATTTTACAGGCAAGGATCTTAGCATATTCTATCTCAGCCTGAGTAAGTCTCTGGCTATTGTTAATCAATTAATAAAGAATGTGAACAGCTTCCTGTGTGATGTGTAAGCGATAAACATTCAGCAAACCCTTCCTCCTCCCTCCCTGCCTGTGAATTGCTCTGCTAAAAATAAAAGGGAATGACAGAATTTCGGGGCTGTGTGACAAGAGGAGCCCTTCAGTCACTTGCAGTGGAGAACAGCACATGGCAAGTTCCTCCCAGATGACATTTGGCTCTGTTTTCAGCACTACAGCTGTGCTAATTCTGCTCACCCTTGCACCGCTGGAATGAGGGGGAAATGGCACTGGAATCAAGCAGGATGTTCCTTGCACTTCCAGGGAAAGAAACCCTGGAATTGCTGCTTCTTCCAGTGGGATTTAGTATTTTATTGCTGCCTTTTCTCTCCCTCAGCCAGTCACCCCAGCCATGCAGCCCCAGAGGTGTTATTTTCTTAAGCCTCACTCACAAATTATGAGGTGATGATTTTTAGGGATGTGGATAAACAAGCACCAGGACAGGCTGAGCCAAACACATTTAATTGGATTTGAAACAGGAGATGGGCTTGAATATCAAGCTGCATTTTCTTGTCAGCATTTTAATTATTTTAAGGAATGTTTGCCTCGCTGTAGTTGAGCGTTCACATTTATCTAGTGCTGAAAAATAACACCCAAATCACAGCAGAACCTGTGCAGACACTGCCTTTTGGGAGGTGTTCACTAGATACATGGCAGATAACTGCTCCAAGCAGAATAAATCACTCAGGAGACACGAAATCTTATGGAGGCACCTTTATTTTCCAGTTATTTCAGTTTCCCTCCTCGTAGAGAATGAAAATTGGTGAAGTTATTGGCTGGTGTACAGAGAGCTGGGCAGTCTGGAGCTGATCCACATGGACAGCTGGACACACTGCTAACACCACCCCAGGAGAGCTCAATTGCTGCTGAGGTGGAGCTCAGTAACTTTATGAAAGAGTAACTGAGGTTCTGCCAGCAGAACCAGCATGGCCCTGGGGAATCCTGTTTCGCTCCTTGGGCAGCCTGTGGGAAGGACTGGCACTGCCAGGGCAGAGCTGCACCTGCTGCCACCTGCTCCTGCAGCTCCAGGGGAAGGAAATCACAGAGGAGAATAAAAAAAAATCCGGGCTTTAAGGGGAAGTTTGTCCTTTGCCCTTGCTGACGCCAGCTGAAGTATGGAATGTTAATCAGTGCTTGGACTGAATGCCTCGGGGAGAGCATTATCACAGAATCATGGAATAGTGGAGTGGTTTGGGTTGGAAGGGACCTTAAAGATGGACCAGTTCCATTCCCCTTGTCGTGGGCAGGGACACCTTCCACTGGATCAGGTTATGGCTGTGCCAGGGGAGAGCAGAGCTCCTCCTTCGCTCACGGCAGAGCTCCTCCTCCCTCAGGAGCAGAGCTCCTCCTTCCCTGAAGGGAAGCCATGCAGGATTGCAGGGGTCAGGAGCCATGCAGGAACCGAGATCAGGAGGATGTGCAGGACTGCAGAGATCAGGAAGCCATGCAGGGATCAGGAGGCAGTGCAGGGCTGCAGGAAGCCCACTGACACCCAGGTCTAAAGGTGTCCAAGCACAGGTTCATCTCATCTTCTCCACCTGCCCAGACTGCAGATCATCTCCCTAAACTGGAAGTCTGTCCTTTCAATCCAGCTGGGAAAATGGTTGCTGACAGAGCACCACAGACCCCCAGTACTGCTGGAGGGCTTGGGAGTGAATTGACTGGAAAATCCCATCTCATTCCTGGTAACAGCAGGACTGTCTCAAAACGCATGATGTGGGATTTCCATGTCCATCCATCACCAAGGGGCTCCAGGAGAACTGGAGAGGGACTTGGACAAGGGATGGAGAGACAGGACACAGGGAATGGCTGCCCACTGGGAAAGAGTAGAGTTAGGACAAGAGGACATACATCAGGAAGGATTTGTTCACAGGAAGGATGATTGGATATTGAAAAGGGCTGCCCAGGGAGGTTTGCAGTCCCCATCCCTGCAGGTGTCCAGGGAACACCAGGACGTGGCACTCAGTGATCTGGGCTGGGGAAAGGGGACAGCTAGGAACTCAATGGTCTGGGAGGTCTTTTCCAACCTCAATGATTCTGATGGGATATTAAATGGAAAATCTTCCCTGGCTCAGGTTGTCCAGAGCAGCTGTGGTGCCCCTGGATCCCTGGAGGTGTCCCAGGCCAGGCTGGACACTGGGGCTTGGAGCAGCCTGGGACAGTGGGAGGTGTTCCTGCCATGGCAGCTCCGCAAGGGCCGTTCGCACCCAACGCCCCGCGGTCACTCCCGCCCCTCACGGTCACTCCCGCTCCCGTTCCCCTCACGCGCCGCCCTCAGGCTCCATCCGGGCATTCCCCCGCCCGCCGAAACCCCCGCGCGCGCGCTCCCGCAGCCCCGCCCCTCCCCTCCCCGCCCGCCAATCACCGCGCAGGAGGCGGAGCCCGCGCCGCGGCCACGCCCCCACGAGAGACCAATCAGGGCGCGGGGAGGGGGCGGTGCACGCGCGTGCGCGCGGGGCCAGCGCGAGTCCCCGGCGACGGGGCGGCCTGGGGGAGAGCGGGACGGGACACGGGCATGGACACGGATATGGACACGGACATGGATACAGCCAGGGGTACTGCCAGGGGTACCCGCACCGCCACCGCCACCGCCACGGCCGCGGGGCCCGCGCAGGAGGAGGAGGAGATAGAGGAGACGGAGGAGCGGGTCCGGGTGAGCACGGGCTCGGGCAGGCGGCCTCGGGGGGCGGCGTGGCGGGCCGGCGGGAGCAGCCGCTCTCCGTCCGTGTGTGTGTGTGTGTGTATGTGTATTTATGTGTGTGTATGTGTGAGTGTGTGTGCGCCGTGCTGGGGTACCCCATTGCTCCTCACCGGGGACAGCTGGCTGGTGTCACGCTCTGCCCCGTGGAGGGACTTTTAACGAGTCCTTTTCCCAGTCGGGATGGGCTGACCTGAGCTCTCTCCCCTCCCTTCTCTCCCTGCCCTCCCTGCCCCGCGCTCTGCCCTGCGGGAAGCGTGCCAGTGACTCCGGATTCCTCCTTCCCTCCTGGGAAAACGCCGTGTGTTCTGTTATTATGTTAGTTATAGTTCAATAATTATAAATTATTCTGGCTCATTCTGCCCTGCAGACGGGGGAGTGCAGCTGGCTGAGTCACTGACCCTCCGGGGAGCTCAGGGACAGTGGGGCTGCAGTCGTGGAGTCACAGCATGGTTTGCTTGGAAGGGACCTCAAAAATCACCCAGTGCCACCCCTGCCATGGCAGGGACACCTCCCACTGTCCCAGGCTGCTCCAAGCCCCAGTGTCCAGCCTGGCCTTGGACACTGCCAGGAGCACCACAGCTTCTCTGGGCATCCTGTGCCAGGCCTCCCTACCTCACAGGGAAGGATTTATTCCCAATATCTAACCTAAACCTCTCATCTTTTAATTTAAAGCAGCTCCCCCGTGTCCTATCAATGTATCTGCCAATGTAAAAAAGTTGTTCTTCTTTTTGAAAAGCCACCTTTGGCTACTGGAAGGCTCTGGAGGTCTCCCTGGAGGCTTCTCTTCCCCAGGCTGAGCAGCAGTGGCTCCATGCAGGGGTCACACACAGCTCTGTGCACTTTTCTGTGCTCACACCCGTGCTGGAGACTGGGAAGAGATCCCTGGGAATGGTTCCCCATCACATCCATGCGGGAATCAGTGTTTTCCTGAGCTGACACCTTGTTTGAGCGTTGGGCAGATGCTGTGGTGGTGCATTGTTGTGGCACTGGGTGTTAATTATCCCCTGTTCTCAGCATGAAAAGTCCCAGGGTGCTGATGGCTCCAGAGCAAGGGAGGAGCTCGGGGTGCAGCAGCCACGTGGAAACCTTATCAAGATGCCTTATCAACTTTGAGAAACATTCCCTGGGAGGAAGGAAAGACTGGGACTCAGTCTTACCAGGAATAATAATAAAAACTGAAACAAAGAATGGAAACGGCCATGGGAATAAATGTGACATCTTAAAGGCAAGTCTGGCTTTGATGAACATGGGAATTCAGTGTAGCATTAACTCCTTAAACCTTCTCTGCAGAAGGACCTTCCCTGTGTGTTTTCAGGAAGGATAATTTGCCCAGGATAGCACAGATGGACCTTGTGCTGCTGCTTATTGTAACATGTATTTAAATAGCAATGAAGTTCCTTTGAATGCTCATTTACAGACAAATTTCCCAGTCACTTTGATTCTAAGTTGTGATGTTCCAAAGCAGTGAATTTACCTCCAGTTTCTTGTGTTCCCTTCCTTCTGTCCATCACAGGTAGGTTTTGGCTGTCAGGTGCTGCTGTTTCCTGGTGGCTGTTGCTGCCTCCCTGTTTGTTTTGCTCTGGGCTGAGTGCTGCTCTGACAACCAGAGCTGAGCTCAGTGCTGCAGCTGCACACAGAGCAGCCAGGAGCACCTTCTGCTGCCCAGGATTGCTGCTCTCACACCCCTGCTGTGTGTTTCTGTTGCCAGAGATTATTTCAGCTGTAATTCCAGTTGACAAGGAGCAAAGAGGCTCTGCTGGGAACTTTTAGCAGGCAAGGCTGGAGTTTGCCAGGTGGATCCAAAGCATCCCAGCTCAGCAGCGAGGAGTTCTGTGCTGCTGTGGCCTCTGGGCTGTTCTGTCTCGTGTTCTGACAGAAAACATGGATTTGCTGGTTCAAATTGGTTTAAGAAACTTCTGCTCAACACTTTCCTTGAGTTTCTGCTCACTGAGGAGAGGTTGGGCATGATCTCCCAGCCAAAGTGCCAGTTTATGGTAAATTGAAGGTGTTTTGGGCATTGGAGTGTAACAGTGGGGAGGAATTCTGTAATCCACATAATGAGACTTTTTACTGTTTACACCATTTCTGACTTTATCAATTTGTCCATTTCCTCCTTCAGCTTATTTTTGATGCTGAGGATGATTTAAGCCCTGCCCTACCAAAGTTTTGATTCTACATTCAGCTAAACATGAGTATTACACATTAGATCCAGGAGGATCAGATTTTTGGTGTTCATTCTTAAATGCTGCAATTGATGGCTGTATCCCAGAATATCTGTCCTTCCTTGAGATTTTGCTTTCTGCTTTTCCTTTTTTAAAGTTAAGTACGAATAACAAACTAAGGTACCTGCAGTGGTGGAAAAGATAAAGGAATGAGCATTTTCCTAAAACCTGGAGGACAGTGTGATGCAAAGTGCAGCTCTTATAAGTCGGATTTAAAAAATGGATAAATCAAAATTCAGGGGATACTCAGTGCTTTTTCAGTGGTCCAAAGCTGGGAGTGTAAAGAAGTAGCAGCTTCTCACTCTGTAAAATCATTCAGAAATGCTGCTAAATGTTCATATTGGAGGTGGAATTTGGGCAGCAGGAGCTAAGGGGGCTTTGCCCAGGAATGAAAATCTGATGGCAAAGCTGCCCTGGGTGACACCAAACTTTATTTGCAGTAAGGCAGGACGAGGCTGACGCTGCAGGGAAGTTCCTGGGTTTGGTTATCACCTCTGGGTGCTGCAGGGGTGCAGCACTGCTAACTCTGCTGGGTTATTTCATTGGGAAATTAGGCTTCATCGAGGCTCCCTCTCCCACAAGAGGCTGGAGCAGCTGAACTTTCAAACTCCCTTCTGACTGAGCTGTTCCAGGAAACCCAAAACAATTAGTTCAGAATTCACAGAAAGGGGAATTCAGCTTCTAGAATGGAAAAAAATGGGACAAACTCACAGTGCTTTAAATGTTCCTCCTTGCCCTGAAGGAAGAGTTTGGGGTGAGGTGGTGGTGGTGGCTCAGGAAAGGGGCAGCTGGGTAAACTGGACAGACACCAGTTTGAGAGCTGGGCAGGTGGGTCTGGGGGTGCTGGGGTGGCTGATGGCACAGAAAGCCCCTGGATCCCCTCTGGAAGGTGGTGATGAGTGGGAGGTGTTTGCAATAACTGATCTTTCTGAGGAAGGGCAGCACTGAGGGCCTGGAGAATCACTGCCCAGGCAGCTGCAAACCCACTGCTTCTGTTGCTCTGGGCTGCTCTGTGTTGTGTCACTGCTGTGACCAGTGGGATGTTGCTGTGGGTGACACTGAGCTGGGGACAGTGCCAGGGCTGCCATTCCCAGGGACCTCGGCCAGCTGGAGGAATCCTGAGCTTTAGCTTGCAAAATACAGAGGATTTCCCAGCGAGGGATCCAATGCTGGCACTTGGGTTGTGACAGTGCCCTCTCTGCTCCAGGCTGCATTAATCAAAGCACTGCTGGCAGCTGGAGGGAAATATTCCCTCCTTGGCCACAGCTGGATTGTCACTCCTCCTTGGGGCTGCCAGGGCAAGGGAAGGGTCAGCAGAGTGACCTGAGCCTGGTGGAGAGGTCAGTGAGGCAGTCAGGGTTTGGGCACAGAGTGCAGGAGGTTTGTCTGGGATGGGAAGGTGAGGAGGAGGAGGAAGGTGAGGAGGAGGCAGTGGTGCTTCCCTGCCAGAGCACTTTGGAGAAGGCAGAGGAAGCTCCTGGAGGTGCTCAGTGATGGGGCAAGCAGCAGTGTGAGGTGTTAGAGCAGAAATTCCAGCTGGTGGTGGAGATCAGCCTTTATGAAAGGATGGTAAGTGCTGGGCCAGAGCTCCACACAGAGCCTGAGTCCTTGGGAATATTCCCAGGTTGGCTGGATGAACCCTGACCAACCTGATCAGCCTTGGAGTTTGCCTGGAGCAGCTCAGCCCGGGTGAGCTCCAGAGGTGTCTGCAAAGCTCAGTGAGCTGGTGGTGACCTGAATAAAACCTGTGCTCAGTGCCCAGGGCTGGCTGGGAGCAGGGAGTGCTCTTCTCCTTGGAATCCTTGCTTTCCTGGAAAAAACAGGGGATTTGCTCCCAGAACAGCAATGCTGACTTTCCCCCTTGGTTTTGGCTGCTCCATAAATCTGTTGGTGTCAGGAAGTTGACAGGGATAACTTCTGCTTTTAAGAGATTCCAAATGATGCTCTGGCAGTCCTGCAGGGCAGTGGATGTTGTGTGAACATCCAGGTTCACCTTTCTGGAATGCTGGCAGCACATCCCTGGCAGTTTGTCGTGTCAGGAATCAGGATTTGAGGTCTGCTGTGCTGGATTTCTCATGGACCTTGGAAAGCCCGAAGATTGTTGCACAAAATAAACCAGAATTTATCAGTTCCAGTGGTTGGTGGTGCCTTCATGCTAGGAGGGAATGGTTTGGGTCTGTAAAACTTCAATAATTTGTGTTTCTAATGCCTGACAGCACCAGATCAGTGTTGTATTTCTCTGACTCTTTTTGAAATCTGTATTTATGAATAATATATATTTGCAGATGAACTTCTAGGGCTGAACTGTTTGCAGACAGTGGGGATTTTTATTCATTTCACTAGCTGGACTTAAACGCTAATGATTTGTATCCAATTTGTGCCACTGGGCTTGTGGCCAAAAAAAGATGTAAAACCTTATTCTGCAGCTGAATGAGACTCTGATTTTTCTATGAACATAGTTTTGCTCACGTGAACAGCGTTGATATAGATCATAAAGCCATGATAAATGAAGTTGTTGGGCTGCTGGGGATTGCAGTCACATTTACCTGGCATGAAGGGAATTGTGAGTCTCTCTGTGCTTTGGCACTTTGCTTTTGCTCACTGCTCATCCCAGCCTGGCCCTTGCTGCAGAAAGGAGCAGTTGGTGTCACAGCATCACCTCCATCCCTGAGGCTGCAGGGGGATTCCTCCATTCCTCAGGGCAGAGCAGCTCATTCCAGGGTGGAGCAGTGAATCCATGCTGGTTCTGTTCTCTGCCCTGCAGCAGTGGCTGCTGACTCCAAGTGGCACCAGGCTCTCACTGCACTGGGGACAGGTGAGCAGGGAGCTCACTACTGCTCCTCTCATCCAGAGGCTTCCCAGGGTGGGAGAGAGGCTGGAAAGCTGGATTTACCTGTTTACATATAATATAATAAAATATAGATTTAATATATATATAACATATATTTCATATATTAATCTATAATAATTTATTAAAATAATTTTAATTTAATGAATAAAATATAAATTTTAATATATTTAAAGTAAAATATATTTTTACTATTGCATTACATTACATTGATCATTTTTTATATATTATATAGAAATATATTAATATAAATATATAAGTATATAAATTAAATATATAATATGTATATTATATCCTATTCTATCATATTTATATTTATTTATATCTATATATTTTACTATATTATAGTATATTATGCTATGTTATACTATACTATGCTATATTATACTATATTATATTATATAGTCTAATAATGTTAATTATTATAATGCTAAAATATAATTTTATATAATCTATAATATTATATAATAATCTATAATATTAATAATCTATTATTATTAGGTATTGCTATACTATATTATACTATATATGTTTTATTATTATGTGTGACAGCGTATATAGTTTTAAATTACTACCACATTCAATTTGAGCACAAAGCAATGGACAAATGCAAACCAGAGCCTTTTAGAGTGTCTTGGGTAACAAACATCAGGACAAGAGGGAGCAGCCTCAGCTGTAGGTTGGATATTATGGAAAAGCCCTTCCCCAAAAGGGTTGTCAGGCACTGGAAAGGCTGCCCGGGGGTGATGGAATCTCAGGGTGATGGGTTAGGGTGGAGCTGGCAGTGCTGGGTTATGGTTGACTCTGTGTGTTTGGGAGAGATCCAAGTGTATTTCTGATGGCCTGGGAAGATGAGATAATTAGGATTAGTTATCTAGGGAGCTCTCTTTCCCTTGTCTCTCTAGATTTTTACTTTGTTCTCCTGTGTTCTGTTGTGGGATATTTTTACTGGGATACTTCCAGAGCTCTGTGGGGCAGAATAATGCAAGGAGAGCTAACCTGGATATTGAAGGTAGCTCAGAACTGAGTAACATTCATATTTCTTTCCATGAACTGCAGCACAAGTTCAGAGCTGCTTTTGCAGCTCTTTAATTTCATGGCACTGTGTGCTGTGGGGGTGGCTGGAGTTGTTCAGCTTTATTTCTGTCTTTTCCCCTCTCGATGTGTTCAGCAGCAAAACCGATGAATTGAATTTCAGGCAGAAAAAACGTTGTGAATTTTTCTTCATTTGATTGAAATTACATGGGAGCCCTCAGAGTTGATTACACCCATTTCCTAAATCCTTCTTTCTGCTCATTCTGCCTCATTCTGTCCTGCTACACCCAGTGCTCACACGGGGCAATTTCTTACCTTAATGGTGCTCTCTGCAATGGGGATTAAAAATGAAATCATGCAGCACAATGTGCTGCTGCCTCACTGCCTCCTGCCAGCAGCTCCCCTGCCAGCCCCTTGGAAAAAAGGGATTATTCCTGTGTGGTTTATTTGATGGGAGCTGCAGCCACAGTGGGCTTGGGAAAGCTTGGGAATAGCAGGAGAATCCTGCCTGGCTGGGAAGTGTTTGGCTGCAGGGAGTGATGCTCTCTCCTTAAGGTTCTGTTTTGGTGGAGTCTCCATCCCTGGAGGTTTCAGGGGACACCTGGAGGTTTCAGGGGACACCTGGAGGTGACACTCAGAGCTCTGGGGACAAAGTGGACATCTGACACCGGTTGGACTCGGTGACCTCGGAGGTTTTTTCCAACCCCAAGGATTCTGGGATTCTCTTATTTCAGTGTCTCAAGCATGGCTGGGTTTTGATGCTCTTCAGATTATCACATGGGGATGAATGAGGAGGAGGAGAAATGCACTTATGTAAAACTTGCTTTGCTTTGCTTTCCTTCGAGGAGTTTTTGAAAGAGCAAACTCCAAAGAAGCCTTAGCTTTTTTTCTGCTGTGGTTTTATGAATTATATTGGTGCCATGGAATCATGGAATGGTTTGGGTGGAAAGGACCTTAAAACCCATCCAGTGCTACCTAGGCAGGGAGAATTCCTGGCTAATCATAAATATATTCCTTTCTCATAATTTTTCTTCATCTCCCTTCCACCACCCACCCCAAATCAAACCCTCTTCCTCTGCCACCCCTCAGTTCTGGAGTTTAGGGACATTTGGGTAAGAAATGGTGACAAACTGAGCTGGAAATGGGAGCTGACAAACCTGGATGGAGTTGGGGGATTAACCAGGAGTGTTTTGTAGTATTTTCTGGCATCATGTTTTTTCTGCTTCCTTAAACAAAAGAAAAAAGATATTTCCCTCTTAGATCTGTGAGGTGCATGCTGCAAACCCATGTGAATGATGTTTTACCAGGAATTAACTCTATAAATACCTTGTTCTGCCCTGTGCAGAGGACATTTCCCATTCATGGGGCTTTAGCATGGCTGTCACAACCACAGCACTTGCTTAGGTGAGATATTGCAGTAGGGAATAATTATCTGATTGTGACAGAAACACTTTTTCCAGGTCTGATTTCACCTTCTCATTCAAGCTGGAGTGCCCTTGCCTTGTGGGTGTTCTCTGCTTGTCTCTCACAGTGTGTAGGCAAAGAAAAATGAGATTTTTGGAGCATTCCATAAAAAAAGCTGCATCCTGGATCCAGCAGCTCAGGGAATCAGCTCTGCTGGTTCTGTTGTGCCCCAGGTCTCTGTGCTTGCTGAGAGGAGGGCAGATATTGCTGAGTGGTGGCAGCAGAACTCAATAATTAGCATTTCCTCACCAGTTCCTTCTGGAGAAATCTGCACGTGGTGCATCCTGGGCTCTGCTTTCCCAAAATAAGACTGGGAATAAGACAACCTATTCCAAGTTCTGATGGGAACTGGATGGGTTTGGGAAACTGGAATTGCAAGGGGAACATTTGGGAGGAGGGAGTGTTTCTGGGAAAGAAATTGCCTCCAAGTGGAACCTCAGTTGTTCTTTGTTCTTCTGTAATCTCATTTCATCCCCATTTGCCCAAGACTTGTTCACATTAAATTCCATCTTTGAGAAATACTCTTGCAGTTCGTAATGAATTGTGACCATTATTTTTCAGTCTCTAATAAGATAATGAATTGTGACTCTTATTTTTCAGTCTATAATAAAATATTTTGATAAAATGCATTAAATAGGAGGCTATGGGCAGAAGAAACCTGTTCAGATAATGGTTTTTATCACGTTTTTCAGCAGCAGCTGCATCGAAACATAGAGGAAAAGGAACATGGGAGATGGGTAAAGATTCATTTGTGATGGCTGTAATTTGATTTTTTTGGATGTTATGTATTGTAAAAAAAAAATTGCATTAACAAATGGTGAAGAGTGAACTCACCTTGCTGAAGTTCCAATATGGATGAGCAGTTTTGTAATAGAATTTAAATAATCTTCAGCTTTTATTCACATCCCTCCAGCTTCGTAGTGCATAAGGATGAAACAGAACCCAGGTGACAGTTTAGCTCATCTGGGAGGGAATATTGATATTCCAAGAGAACAACCCGAAATGCTGAATTTAAATTCCATTTCCATTGGAACAGCTCTGGGTTCTGGACTTTCCTCTCTCTCATTTTGGGAAATCCTTTTCCCACTCTGTGACCCTTTGCTTCTGCTGTTCCCACGCCTCTCCCCACTCAATCTCCCCTGAAATTCTCCAGGATTTTTTAGGCTGACAGCTCCATCCCTTCGACATTTTCGTGTTGCAGAGCTGCTGTTTCCACAGAGATAATCCATGGGTGTGAACCTGGCTGACTGGGAAAAGCTGTGTCCTCAGGCTGGGGATGTTAGAGAGGAGAAATTTCATTGAGTTCAGGAGCAGCTTCCTCTGGTACCTGGTGGGGAAAAGATGTTACAGCTGCTTTTCCAGGCAGGAATCCAATTTCACTTCAATTCCTGCCCTCCAAGAATGGCAGACACTGCTAAATTATCATAGAGAAATTAACCTAGGCTTGCTTGGAGATAGTTGGAGGGGATGCCTTTGAAAATCTTGTTTTAAAGTTGATTATTGATGTAAGTTGATATAGCAATATAAGTAAAATCCTGTTTTTAATGAAATAATAAATAAATATTAAAAAGAAATTTAAGGAATACCACTGGAAACCCCAGCAAGCCCTGGTAGTAAACCAGACAGGATGAATGCCAGGAGCTGACCGTGATCAGGGTGATGAATAATTTGGTTTTTCTGATTTATATGGATTTGGGAATGAGACATTTCTGGCCCTCAGAAACAATTGGCTGCTGTGTACAAAGTGATGCTCCCAGCTCTTTGGGAGCCAAAGTGGGAAAGGAACTTTCCGTGTTCCAGTGAAGTTTGGGGCTCTGGATGGAATTCATGGGTTGAACACCCAGCTTTTCCTGTTGGGTACAACCCGAGTATTTTCTGTATTTCATCATCCACGGAGCAAACAAACCCACACTGAAACACTCAGCAGTGTTTTTAACCAGCAAATCCTCTTTTTTCTCTTTTTCAGCCCATTGCCACCACCCCTCCCCGGCGTGCCTGGAGAGAGGAATCCCTGAGCAGCAGCAGCAGTGGAACTCAGGAGTCTGGGAGCTCTGGGATATCCCTGGGAACAGCCATCCATGGAATGTCCCTGGGAACTGCCATCCCTCAGGAAACTGCAGCTGCCAGGGTGTGTACTGAGCTGCCCTGCCTCGGGGGGAGTGTTAATTGGGTGATTGCAATTAGCAGGAGGTGCTCTGTGCAATGCAGACCTTGCTGCAGTCACTGAGAGCTGCTGGATGAGCTGCAGATCTCATCCAGAGTCACTGTCTGAGCTGCCAAGTGTTGAATTGCTCTGGGAATTCCAGCAGCTCACAGGTGTGTGGAAAGGCTGAGCTGATTGCTCTGGTCTGAGTTGGATCAAATAATTGGATTTCCAAGGGGTTGTGTGAAAATTTGGGCTCATACAGCCCAAATGTGCAGAAGGCTGAGCTGATTGATGTGATCTGAGTTGGATCAAATAATTGGATTTCCAAAGGGTTGTGTAGAAATTTGGGCTCATACAGCAAAATGCTGCTGTGGGAAGGAGCTTTAATACCTTGGTAGATTCCCCAAAAGCAGAAATCTTCCAGGTGTGAAGCAGGGACAGTGCTGTACTTCTGCAATTCACTGGGACACTTCCCTGCTGTTGTTATGATTCGTTTCATTCATTTCACCATTTATCATTATTCTCTCACATTCAAAGCTCAGTGTTTGTATAGGAAATACAATTTAGAATCAATAATTGCATTGTTTCAGTGTTATAAATCTCCCATGATGCTGCAGCAGAGTTTTTCCTCAGGGGATGGAGCCCTGGTTCCCACTCCCAGCAGAGGTGGACAGCAGCTGCAGCAGTGCTGCCTTGGGGACAAAGCTGGGCCTGAGCTGTGACAGGACTGAGCTCTCCGAGTTCCCCACGCTGGAGGAAGGGCTGCTCCCTTCAGCAGAAGCTTCTGGAGCTCCAGCCTCCCTGCTGGGTATGTTCAAAGTGTTTCACTGCTACACGGTTCATATTTTACTGTTCAGTCAGTCCTAACCTGGATTTGACCTCAGTTTAGTGAGAAATGGGGTTAACAGGTTTGTTTGGTGGAATTTTGTTGTCAAAGCCCAGCTCAGGATGAGGTGAAGGGTTGGTGTGCCTTCCCTGGATCCTCTAGCAGTGAGCAGCTTCCTTTGGTCTCAGGTAAAACTTCACTCTTGTTTTCCTGGGGGATTAATGATAAACCTGAGTACAGCTTCCTCTGGCAGTGTCCAAGGCCAGGTTGGACAGGCTTGGAGCACCCTGGGATGGTGGGAGGTGTCTCTGCCATGGAATGAGAGATCTTTAAAATCCCTTCCAACCAAACCATTCCAGGATTTTTAGTCCTCACTTGGCTTTGGGTGTAGTTTCTGTTACTGCCACTGAGCTTTTGCAGTTCTAACACAATGACTTCAGCAAAATTCGCTGTCTCTGTTGCTCCTTTTCGCATCTAATCCCAACAGGGCAGTTAAAGATTGGTTTGAGAATTTCCCAGATTTCATATTTCACCTTTGTGCTTTCTTGGTTCTGTTCATTTTCATCTGGAGTCAGAGTGATAAATCTGGTGGGTAGCTCCACCTCATTGGAAACACAACCTAAAAATGCTGTTCCTGAGCCCAGTTTGTTCTTTTTGCATTGATCCCTCTGCAAAACCAGGAGTTACCCTGCCTGTGAGGATATTCCATGTGTGACTCACTTTTCCAGGGTGGAACTGAAACTCTGAAGCCTCTAAAGCTGCTGTCACCACACCTGTGGGGTTTTATCACAAACAAAATTATTGAGAGGCAAATAACATAATTGTGATATTTTAAAATGAACCTCCTTACTTACAGTTAACTGCAAGTTCAATTGTGCAATTTGCCATTACCTGTGTAATCTTGCTTTGTTAAGCTTCTTTGGGATTTTGTTTGGAAGTTAAAACCACTTCAGAGGATGGAGTTGAATGGATGATTGACTGGATGGATGATTGACTTTTTTAATGTGAAGCTCTTGGTCATTTTCATCAGTTTTTGTGATGTTTTTGCTCCATTCTTGGAGTGAGTTCTATTCTGTAGAGCAGCACAGGCTGCTTGTGGCTGAGTTCATTCCCAGCAGCAGGGAATTGCTGACTGCTGTGCACTTGAAACTACTTGGGAGATGTTTCTGAAGAGTTTTTCCCCTTTATGAAATGAAAACCATTCTTGGGTGTCTGGGATTTGGCTCTACAGGCAGTGTGGATTTTGCTGATTAAAAGCTGTGTGTGCATCACGGGGAGTTGGTTGATGGTGAATAAACCCCCATTTTTTGTAGGAAATTGAGGTTTAGGACAGATCTCAGAAAGTGGAGGAGCTGGAAGGTTGGTCATGCTTTCTCCTTGCCCACATCCTCCGGGCAGGATTGCTGTGTTTCATGTATTTTACATTAAACCCCTTTCCCCCCATTACTGTTATTTGCAGAGCTGGAAACCATTTAATCAAGCAAAACTTGCTATTTGCCAAGGTTTGTGTTTGCAGTGCAGCTGGAATTAAGGAGCAAGGAGAAAGCTCTTGAATATGATAAAAGGTGTGAGAATCCTCTGACCTGCTGCTGTTTTACTGTTGCTCTCTAGAGCTCTGTGCATGGAATTACTAGATATGGCAGGAGAGGTGAGAGGGAAGGGAGCAAGAGCTGCAATACTCATTTCTTTCTCCTTCTCCTCTTCAAGAAGTGTGTTGAATTGAATGTCAGGAGGGGAGGAATGACAATGAGGGTTGGACTGAAATGCTCCTGCAGCTCTGTGCAACAGCTTGACAAAGGCAGGGCTTTGTTTTTGTTTTGCCTTCCTTTTTTATCACCCCAAATGGCAGCTCAGTGTGGCATTCAGACTTGGCAGCAGCCTGGGAGCAGCAGCAACAGGCCCAGCTCTGCCTGCTAGGGAGCTCGACTGGGGGAGCTTTGACCTTCAGAGTGACAGAGGGACAAATCCTGTTTTGACAGGAGCTGCTCTGGGAGAGCAGGGCTGACGTCACTTGCTGCTCCAGCCCTGCTTCTGTGAGCACAACGAGCCCCAAATCCACCTGAGCATCCCAAATGTGCCAGCAGGATCCATCCTGAGCATCCCAAATGTGCCAGCAGGATCCCACCTGAGCACCCCAAATGTGCCAGCAGGATCCACCCTGAGCACCCCAAATGTGCCAGCAGGATCCACCCTGAGCACCCCAAATGTGCCAGCAGGATCCACCCTGAGCACCCCAAATGTGCCAGCAGGATCCACCCTGAGCATCCCAAATGTGCCAGCAGGATCCATCCATTTGCTCTGCACTTAGAATTTATTTCTTGGCAAAGATCTGCCTCATCCTTGAGCTTCCCTGGAGGAATTTTGGGATTTCTGGACTTCCCAAGAATGACTCTTGAAGGGCCTTGATGCAGTGAGAGTTTCCTGTTTATGGCTCAGCTTGGAGAATCTTCAGTCACTTCTTCATCTGTTTGAGTTTCTTTATACAAATGCTGAGTGGCACTTATATTTTTGTTGGTGTAATAGATCCCAAAAGCCTTGATTTATCAGCCAAATGTTGTGATTTATGGGGTGTGTGGATAGATCTGTATATGCACAGATTTACTTCAATAATCTAAAGTACTTTGTTATTTAGTGAATTTACTGGTTTACTAAATAATTTACTTTATTAATCTATGTATACAGGAGATTATTTAGCAACATCTGGTTCTGACAGCTTTTTTTTCCCAGTTATTTTGTGCTCCCTCCCTTAATCCTCTTCTGTTTCTTCATTTGCAAAGCACACCCAGTTTTTATTGTGTGGGAAAACCTTTTCTTTAATCACTCCTGATTTTCAATTTAGCTTGCAAATACATTTTCATTCAGAGTGGAGAAGTTAAGCTGAAAATCAGAAAAGCTTGTTTTCCTCTCCTCTCATCTGACTAAAAATAAGGTGCCAATTCTGCCACATGAAATGTGCCATGATGGGAGCTGACAGGTCTGATTGGATAACTGCAATTAATATTATTTGTTCACCAACACCATTTTAAATAGAAAACAAGCTTTGGGAGGGGAAAAAGTCCATTTTACAGAGCTAGGAGAGTTTGGATTCCAGCTTGCTTGATGTTTCTTAAAATATCTGTTTTTGCATCTTCAGTGCAATTCTGTATCCAGATTGATCTGCTCAGCATTTCCAAGGGTAACATAAAAAATTCTGAGTAAATGTGCACTGAGTGGAATAAGTGCCCTGGAAATGCTGAGTATTCCCAGTTAATTGTTGGGAATCAGGAATGTCATGTCCAGGCTCTGGCATCTCATGTCTTCCCTCTAAACATCCAAAAAAGCGTTTTAATCGTATTCGGTATGGCAAATTCAATTAGTTCTATCTGTGTCATTATCCTCTCACTGCCTAGAGTTCTAAAGTGATTAAAACAGTTAATTGGAAGTATTAAATTAAAAGGAATAAGCAGGGTTGATGTGTGGTTGGTTGGCTGCTCCTCACCAGGTGATGCAGGGTGGGCTGGAGAAGCCTCAGTGAAATGAAAATGGTGTAATGAAAATGGGATTTTTTTGTGTGGAATGATGGTTTTTGTGATGTGATTGTCTTCCTTGAAGTGGTGCAGACTGTGCCTTGTCTGAGGTGGCTGGAAACAAATGATCCTAAATGAAAGAATTTAATTAATTAAATGGCATTTCTGGGTTAGGAGGTCACACCCTTGACCACAAGGGTTTCCTGTTAAAAATAAAAGCTTGCTTAAAATATTGGGAGGGTTTTTTTGCACCCCTCAGGCATGTCTGTAGTTATTTACACTTCTCAGATACCAGCTTAGAGTTAAAAAAAGGAGGAAAAAATTCCCAAAACATACATTTATATCTAAACTCCCCAGAATAAAAACAACTATAATAATATTTATGTAATTTTCTTGTGGCATAAACCATTTCCATCTGTTTTTCTAAGCAGAGGACTGGAGAAAAACCCACCAAGTACCCCAAAGGGCAAAGAAATGTAGATTAAAAATCAAATTTATTGCTACAGTAGTAGACAGTGATGACTGAGTTTGATTATTACTTTTTTATATTGAATCCCTGAAGTAAGAAATGGTTTGCAGCCTTTGCTGGAATCAGAATTGATGGAAAAATGGATTCTAGGGAAGGCACCAGCTGGATCCTTGGTTTTTAAGGAAGTTAAAGGTGATGGAATAGAATCCCTGTGGATGAAAAGCTCCTGGAAATGAGGAGGGAGGTGCTGGCTGGGGGTGGAACAGGATGGGGAGGAACACACTAGGAAGTTCAGGATAAATGGGGAATGGCAGTGGTAGGAATGTCTGGAGGCCTGGATTTGGTATGGGATGAGAAAATTGAATTTAAACCATGAGGCTGCAGGGGTTGAGGGTTGGATTGCCTCCCCTCCTGTCACTGAAACTGTGAGAAAAACCAAAACCCTCTAACAACATTTTAATGTCAGAGAGTCAAGGCATTACTTTATTATCTGCCAGGATGTTGTTCTGGCCAGGATGTACCACAGAAATCATCTCATCCACACACAGCCCGGCTGTGCACAGAGAATCATTCCAGGATACATGAATTTACTAGATTATTCAGATATTTTATACAGTAAAAATGCATAGAAAAGCATTGGGTCAGTGTTCATTGGTGCAGAGCTGAGCAAACCCCCAGTATTCAGTTTCCCATTGGATCTGATTCTCCTCCCCAATGATGTTAATTAGATTTTTCATTCTCCAATTCTCCTCTCAGTCCTTTCCTGCCCAGATGTCTTCAGCCCTGCTGGAGGTGCTCTGGGGTAGCTGTTTGTAGATAGCCACTGCTGTCTGCTGATGTTCTGCTGAGAGCTCTTCAGCTTTGGGTTCCTCCAGTCTGTTGATATGCTGAGTTCATCACACCTCACCTGGTAGAACAATGGAAAGAAACCTAAAATTCCTTTTCCCAGGGTAAAGACAAACAGAACCCCTTTTATACAAAATTTTTGAACTGGTATAATTTCCAACCCTCCCTGCAGCTGGGATCTTTGGGATGTGCAGCTCTCAGTGCTCTGTTGGTGTTTTTGTCTCTCCCAGATGTCCAGGAGAGCAGATTCTCCCCCTGCCTGCCTCTGCTGCTGAGCTCAACCCGAGTGCTGCAGGACCAGAGCTTGCTGCAGGGATCCCAGCTGGATTTCATTCCTTTGAGGTGTGATGGGCTTACTGGGGCTGTTTCTTTCCCCTGGGTGGCCAGAAGTGTTGGATAATTGGATAATGGCAATTTCTGGGCACAGAAATGGGGGATTTGGGTTTGTTTGGAGAGAAGCACCTCTGGATTTTGCCTTCAAAAGAGTCAGAATGAGGCAAAACCAGCACCAGGCTGCTCTGAGCTTTGCATGCTGAGGTACCCCAAAAATGGGAAAATGAGGAACTCCACCCTTTTCAACAGCTCTGTAGCTTTCTTAGGCTCTGGAATAAACATCATGAAATTTTGGGGACAAAAAGCAGATTTTTGTATTTGCAGGAGTAAATACGTACACAGACATACAGGAAATACATCCATGGTGTGGTTTGTATGTGCTGGAGCAATATGTGCAATTTAAATACGGGTAATTTAAAATACAAATTGGGGTTTAAAATGCACAAAGAAAGAGCTGGTTCAGTAAAAGGCTTTATCACCTTCATTTCAAGGTGCTCTGCTTGCATGGAGTAATACTTATTAGGGTTGATGGTATGTTTAATATAAAGGAGCTATTAATTAAGCAATCCCTAATACAGGTATTATAACTTTACAGGAATTTGTTGCTTGTCTGAGACCTAGCTGCTTTTATATCCTATAAAAAATAATTGATATTAGGAATGGCAGTAGGTGATTTATATTAATAAATCACAGGCAAGCTGAGATATGTGTAAATACACATTGCATATTTCACTTAGCTAATTTTATTTATTTACTTAACTAATAACAGCCTGTCAGTAAAAAAGTTTCAGTCCTAAACAGGTTGAAAAATATTGCCATAATATTAGGTACATAATACTAAGTAGAAATTGGTATTATTATAATAATGTTATCATCAAGCCTTTATTTTATAGATTTTTTTGTATTTCCCTGCATTCCTTCAGGGGATGTATTGATGTGCATTTGTGTGGATATTGCTGAACCCCTGAAGTTCTTTTGCCTCTGATAATTAACCAGAGATGTCAAAATAAAAGCTCCGATCAGAAATGAACCTTTCTCTTCCCTTCCAGAGGAATCCCAGATGTTTCTGGAGCATCCCTGGATCCTTCCCACATCCATGGAGCTGCTTCTCCTGAGCTCTGCACATCATCCCAGCATTCCCACCCACCTGGACACCCAGATCCTGGAGCTGCTTCCCAAATTCCCTGCTCTGCAGAGCTGCTGGGCAGCAAGGAGGGAATTGGGGGTTGTGGCACTGAGCAGGAGGTTCCCCAGAGCAGGGGGATGCAGCAATCCCCACTCCAGAGATGCTGGAAAATGGGCTGGAATTGGGAATTTCCCTTCCAAAGCAGCCCTGGAGCACGGCTGGGAAGGATGGATTTTCCTGCCATGGCAGGGATGGCTCAGCTGCTGGCTTGGGGCTTTCAGAGGAGGACAAGGAGTGCCCAGGGCAGGAGGAATTCTCATCCTCAGGAAATTCCTCCTACACAACAGCACTGACCAAAATCTCGGAGAAAAGCGAAAGGGGAACGCAGGAGGAAAAGGTGAAAATGCTCAGGAGCGAGGCAGGAGTCCTGGAGAAGCAGGAAAAAGGAAAGAAGGTGCCTGAGCTTGATGTGTCAGATAATTTCTCTGATGGCTTGAGGAAAGGATGTTCTGGAAACTCAGGGGCTCAGGGTGTTCTTAGTGCAGTGAATTCTGAGCCAGCCCAGGGAGGGCTGGAGGAGCGCAGAGTGGAGTTAAATGGCTCTGAGAGCTTGAAGCTCATGGCTGTTCCTGAGGAACTGCAGGGAGCTTCTTCCCTAAATCATCAGCTGGAACAACCAGCAGGGAGATGTGGGGAGGAGGAGTTTGTCCCTGCTGTGACAGGGACCAGGGACTGTCCTCCCAGCCAGCCAGAGGGCACTGCCAGGGAAGCCCCTCTGTGCCCTGAGGATTCCCCAGAGCCAGCAGAGCCTGCAGGGAGCAGGGATGAGCTGACTGCCTCAGACTTTTCCATAGAGAGAGGACACAAAGTCACAGAGATTTCCCCTTCCTTCAGTCTGGGGGGTGAAGGCTCATTCTCTGTACACCTGGCTCATCCCAACTTCCAGTCCACTCCTGGGATATTTCTCAAGAAAACCACTAAGGCAGAAGAGCCTGGAGTGCTGGTGATCCCATCAGACCTGCAGGCCTCTCCAGGTTCCAGTGAAGAAACCTCAGAGAATTCTCCTGCCTGTCCCCCTGGATCCCTTGGGAAGCAGCATCCACCCCAGAGTGCTCCGACAGAAAACTGTGAACATTTTGAGTCCTTAGGGCTGAAATCCCCTCAGCCTGGCAGGATTCAATCCTTCCCATCGCTGAGTTTCATGGAGAAGGTGGGAGCTTGGGATGTGAGCCAGCCAGAGAAGGTTCCTGATGCTGTGAGCTCAGCTGTCCCAGGTGGATTTTCTCCTGGAAGAAGAGCCTCTAGTGCACTTGCCAGGGCATCAAGTGACATTTTATCAGAGCAGAAAAGCAGCAGAGATCCCAAGGATTGTGCTGTTCCTCCCTCTAGGCACACAGCTGCTCTGGGAAGTTTGCATTTTCCTCCCAAAAGCTTCCTGCCTGCCCCTGCTCTGAGCAGATCTCAGTCTGACAATGCTGTGAACGTTTCCAGCAGGAGCAGATCCTGGGCTGGAGTTATCCCAGCAGCAAACTCCACGGGGGCACTGCAGCCTGCAGGAGAGCACAGTCCTGTTCTGGGAGGGTTTGGCAGCACTTCAGGCTCCACAACAAAAATGATTCTTCCTGGATCTCATGGTGAAGATGTGGAAAACACGAGAAGGAGCTCAGCCCCAGATGTGTTTGTGTCCAGCACTGCTCAGCTCCTTAGCAAGGATGGAAACTCCAAAACTGATCAGCACAAGGATTGTGATGCTCAGGGAAATCAATCCCTCAGCCTGAATATTCCCACTGGTTGTGAGATAATGGACAACTTTGGAGCCATTTCCCTGGAGAGTTTGAATTTTCCTGTCGGTTCTGAGGAGCCTCAGGGAGCTCTGGGCTCTGCTGGGAGCTCCCTGCTGGTGTCCAGGGATTGCCCCAGTGCAGGAGGGGACAGCTCCTCACCCCCTGGAGCAGCGCTGGAGACTCCAAAGAAACAAGAGTTGAATATTGAAGAAAGGATCCCAGTAAGTTTGGTTCTCATTTAAATTCTAGTTCCAGAGTTATCAATTTTTTTCCCCTGAATTAACCATTTTCTTCCCCACAGTTATCCATTTTTTTCCCTGAATTAACCATTTCTTTCCCAACAGTTATCCATTTTTCCCCCTGAATTAACCATTTCTTTTCCCAGAGTTATCCAGGTTTTTTGTTTTCAGAGGTTTCCATTTGTTTTTCATTTCTCCATTTCCCCCCACTGCTCTTTTAGGAGAGGATCTAATCACTACAGCTGAAATAAATGGTTGTAATGACACTAGGCTGTGCTATAGATGAATTTCATCCATGATACTGGTTCAGCTTATCTTAAACAGAGGTGGAGAAAATAACTTTTAGCAATATTTAACATGGCCAGGGAAAGGGTTGGGTGTGGGAAAGGTCTGTGGTCTTTCCCAGGATAGCTGAGTGCCTTGGCAGCAGGATGAGGCAGAAATGAGCTGGTGATCTTCAGAAGATCAGCTTGTCCCTGCTGAGCCTCAGGGGCTGAGTGAGGAGGGCAGGGAGCTGAACTCAGCAATGGCAAACCCAGCACACAACTCCCTGGAAATGAAATCACCTTTTTCCCTATGAATTCTCATTTTGCTTTTCCATTTTCCCCAGTTCCTAAGGCCTCAGTTCTGAATTCTTGATACATTTCTCATGAAGGACATCCAGACCCTCTTCCCTCCTTTCCATCCTGTTGCTCCCTGTTTTTGGGAGGCTTGGAGCAGTGGAGAGCTCTGTGCAGCCATGTTAAAGTGCACTGATAGCTGTGGGGTGGCAGAGCAAATGAGATGCAGATTTATGGTAATGACAAACATGTAATTATCCTCTGAGTAAGAGGCTGCTCCTCTCACAAGATGACTCCCATAATCATCAGGTCTTGGGGAATGTGCTCAGGAAGCTCTTTTCACTCTGTTGTCTTTGCAAACCCGTGGTGAAACAAATATAAATATTGTAGGGAGGGTGTTGGAAATGAGATTCATGAGACACAGAGATGACTTCTGTTCCTGACTATAATTACACATCCCCCAGCCTAGTTCTGAGGAATTCTGCTGCCATAAATCATAAATTATAAAGGGGATCAGGTCACTTATCTGGCTGTTGACATGAAAGTTTATAATAAAGTCATAGGAAATGGAGTTGGCTGTGATGTGTAAGATAATTCCTGCATTTTCCTGGCTAGTTTAGGACCTAGTATGGATGAGTTGAAATTAATTTGCCCCTACGGGTGATGAAGTCAAGGAAAATTTTGGCTGTTTTCCCTGCATGTAATGTCTGTATGTAAAACAGCTCTGACAAAAGTGTTCCCAACTATTTGCCTGGAGGACTTGAACAAACTTGTCCTAAAGAATGAGGAACTTCCCTGCTGCCTGGCTCGAATTCCCAAGTTTTCTGTGCAGCAATTTTCTGGGGAGGGAGAAGGTTTTTAAACCAAACTTTTGTGTTTTCTTTCAATGGAATTTAAGCAGGTGAGGCTGAAGTTGCTGAACTGAGGAACTGCTGGAGTGAAGGAGCTCTGCAGCCCCAGGATCCATGGAATTCTCTCAGTGTCATCATTCCTTGTTTTCCCAGATCTACCTGAGGAACCTGGGCATCCAGCAGTCCCCTGGCACCATCCTGGCTCCCTTTGTGCCCCGGGGTTCCATCCAGGAGCTGGAGCTGTCCCCCTCGGAGCTCAGGACCCTGAAGGATTCCCTGGGCACTCTGCCCAGGCTCCCTGCACAGGCACAGGGTAGGGATGGCCTTTGGGCTCAGGGCTGCTCCTTCTGTTCACTCATGGGGGTTGAGCTTCTCCCATCCCCAGCAGGAGATTTTGGCATTGGGAAAGGATTCAAACCTTTGCAAAGCTGCCTTCTCCCTAAGGAATCAGGAATATGGCTGATATGGGGCAGTGCAGGGACATGGTGTCTCTATTCCCTTTATTTCTGTTCTCCCAAGAGTCCTTCAGAAGGAAATGATTTGTATCTTGGGATTGAAGGAAAAGGACCAGGCTTTCTCTTCCTGGGAGAGGAATAAATCTTGGTTTCTTTTTCATTCTGGGATTTCTTGGTGTGTGCAGTGTGACAAAAAGTTGTCAGTGTTTTTATAACTGACTAGATCTGTTCCTAAGTCCATCCACCCAACATCATCCTCATCAACCAAATCAGTGTGGCCTTACCAGGGCTGAGTCATTCCTGGGTGCTCAGGTAGGGTTAAGGTGGCCTCAGGGACTTTCCCATAAATCACTAAAATGTGAAAATGTACATGGGATTCCTATCAGGAGACAATTCTTGTGGAAATCTTAGTTCAGGTCTCATTCTAAAAACAATGTCCTAAATATTTGGAATATAAATATTCCAGTATTTGATATCTCCTCTCCCTCTAGCCCAGGAGAGGGTATTTGCTGATGCAGCAGTGTTGTGGAGCCTCCAAATTAATGAATGTTGTGGTTTTTTGCAGGTGAATTGCTGCCAGCCTTTGAGATGTCCCAATCGAGCTTCAACATCTCCACCCTGAGCATTTCCATTCCCCTGGGCTCTGAGGGTGCCTCAGACCTTCTGTCCCCTCGGGATCTCTCTCCCACCTTCCCCAGGCTCTTGGGAGATGTCCCTGTGAGCCAGGGCAGTGTGCCAGACCCCCAGCTGGAGGTGGCTGCTGCATCCTCCACACCCTGGGATGCAGAATATTCCACTGGGGCAAAGCTGGATCCTCCCAGCTGCTCCTGGGGCAGGGAGAGTCCCTGGATTGCTGGGAGAAGTGACCCTGAGAGCTCCAGGAGCAGCCTGCAGAGCTGGGCTGCTGGGCTGCTCTCTGGGGTCAGGGATGGCAGGGAATTGCACAGAGCATCCCAGAGCTGCAGCGAGGGGCAGGAAGGCCATTCCTCCTTGGGATCTGGAGCTCTGCAGGAGCTGCGGGAGCTGCTGGCTCGGGCAGAGGATCTCGCTGCCAGCCTCAGCCATCCTGCTTCCCCCACAGCCTCCTGCAGAGAGCCTGGGGAGGCTTCCCCAGGGCTGAGTGGGATGGAGGATGATCCCAAAGACCCCGGGCTGCCTGGGAAGGAGGATGATCCCAAAGATCCCAGGCTGCTGGGAAGGAGGATGATCCCAAAGATCCCAGGTTAGAGAAGGACAGAACCCCTCAGCTGCCCAAGAGATTGTCGTGGGATGAGACCACGACCCGCAGGGGTGTGCGGGGAAAGGGGCTGGGGAATCCCCTGGGTTCTGACAGCTGTCCTTTGGGGTGGGCAAACCCTCTGGCTGTCAGCCTGCAGCGCAGGGAGGGGATGATGGGAGTGAGCCAGGAGCTGAGGACAGGGAAATCGGCAGGAAGGTCGGAGCCAGAGGGGTGCAGCAGTGTGACCACGGACAGGAACCAGGCTGCTCCTGCTCACAGCAGTGCCAGCAGCGACCTCAGCACTGCCACAGCCCCAGAGCTGGACAGTCCCCCTCCCCTGGAGCCCCTGGGCAGTGTCCCTGCTGTCCTGGGAGGCTCCTGGAGCTCCCTGTCCCACGCTGGGGTGGCTGGAAGGGCAGGAGGGACACGAGGGAGCGATGACAGCAGCAGTGGGGATTCCCTCAGTGCCCAGGTCAGGAACCTCCTGGGGAAGCCTCGGGGCTCCCAGCAGCCTGGCAGTGCCAGGGGGACACTGCAGAGCAAGCTGCCTGCAGCTGGGGCTGCAGGGATCCTGGCTGGGAGCAGCAGCAGCAGCAGTGGGGATTTGCTGGCTGCTCGAGTGCAGAGCCTCCTGAGGAGTGCATCCCCTGGGGTTGATGCCAACCGCATCCTGAGGAGTGCTGAGGAGCAGGAGAGGAAGATCCGAGGTGAGGAGAGGTCTCAGCTGGGGTTTGTCACATGCTGTGGCACATCTGGGGTTGGCTTTGTGTTTATGGGATTGCCTGGAAACAATGGGGTATGGATGCAGGAGGACCTGAGTCTGCTCCCTGCTTTAAAGGTGATTATTTAATATTATCATGAGAAGCTTTAATTGGACAGAGCTTCATTGAGGGGTATTTCCTAGGAATCTTCTGAACTGTGATAGAATGGGGTAGAATTGAGCTTTTCCAGTTTGACAACCATTGCCTGACATCAGTGCAAGGAAGTATTTTGTGCACACAGTTATTAGGTCAGGAATTGGGAAGGGATTGTGTGAGTGAGCTTGGACTTGTGTTTGAATCCAGGAAAGGGTCTTGGATCCATCTCTCCAGAGAAATGTTGCAAAGACCCATTTTTCATTGTATTCCTGACCATTCCAGCAGCTCTGGAATTTTGTATGGTCTTTGTTCTCTCAGTTGGGGTAACTAGAAATGCACAGCTTTGGTTTTTAAGTTTTGAAGCTTTTCTCATAGAAGAAATAGGAAAGAAAATCTCTCCTGGTTTGTGTTTCTGGCAGCCTGGGTGAAGCTGAAGCTGTCCCAGGGATCTGGGCCAGACTGGGATGAAGAGACCCAGCGAAGGATCAAGGAGATAAAGGCAGAGCTGCTCCCAAAGAGCAGGAAATCAGCACCAGCCAAGGTAAAACCAGCTCACATGTGGGATAATGCTGTTGCTCCTGCTTTTGGGGGTTTAGGGGTTTTTTGAGGTTTTCCCAGGCAGTTCGGGGTGGTTGGGGTGTGGGAGGTGCAGATATCCCAAAGGAAGGCTTGGAGGACAGAGATGTGGGAGGAGAATTGGTGTTGCTGGAAGAAAATGCCCAAAGCTCCTGCTGTGGGATTGGCTTGAGGAATTCCAACAAAATATCTGTGGAGCTGCTGATTGTGCCTTGGCAGCTCCTCCTCCTGGGGAAGGAGTTCAGTGTCCTTGGGGTGGAAACACTTCCTGGGGTGCTTGAAGCTCAGCTTGGAAAAGCTCAGCTTGGAGAAGCTCCTGCAGGGAAGGAGGGAGGGAATTGCCCTGTCCTGGGCTGTTCCAGGGGCAGGAGCAGCATTCCTGCAGGGAATTGTCCTGTCCTGGGCTGTTCCAGGGGCAGGAGCAGCATTCCTGCAGGGAATTGTCCTGTCCTGGGCTGTTCCAGGGGCAGGAGCAGCATTCCTGCAGGGAATTGCCCTGTCCTGGGCTGTTCCAGGGGCAGGAGCAGCATTCCTGCAGGGAATTGCCCTGTCCTGGGCTGTTCCAGGGGCAGGAGCAGCATTCCTGCAGGGAATTGCCCTGTCCTGGGCTGTTCCAGGGGCAGGAGCAGCATTCCTGCAGGGAATTGTCCTGTCCTGGGCTGTTCCAGGGGCAGGAGCAGCATTCCTGCAGGGAATTGCCCTGTCCTGGGCTGTTCCAGGGGCAGGAGCAGCATTCCTGCAGGGTAAGGATGCCAGGGGAAAAGCAGGGAGTGCTGAGAGCAGGATATTCCCATAAAGAGCTCGGGAATGTCTGTGGGAATGCTGGGATGTTGAGCTGGGCTGGGTCAGAATCAGGGCTGATGGTTTCAGTCTCAATTTCAGTCTCAGCTCTGTTTCTTCTGGGAGAATATCCCCTGGAATATCCATGGTTTGTGTATCTCCTTTGGAATGTTTCTAGTTCATCTATAAAATGCATATCTGAGCTGGAATTACCCATATCTGGATAATTATAAAACTGTGCATCACTGCCCTCTCAATGTGAAAACTGCCATATTCTAAGTCACACATTCTTTACCAATGGAGTAATAGAATTAACAGTATTTAAAAATAATCTCATGTAACACTGCAGAGACCTTAAGTGCTAAACTGTGACCAGAGAATTGGAGTTTTCTACAGTGGTCAACAAAGCAATTACCAATGGCCTTTTTACACATTTTTCTTTAATAATAATTAAATTAAGGGTTAATTTAATTATTATTCCTTATACTTTACTATTACTGCTTAATCCTTAATTATTATTAAGTAATAAGGAATAATATGCATGTAGAAAAGACCTACTTAAAGGCTTCATTTCTATTCTTTTAAATCAGGTCATTATTGAATAACTTCTATACATTGTTGGAATGGTGTAAGTTTTTGCAGCTCTTTGTATTTTGTGGTAGATGGAATTGTATCACTTCTAAAATGCAAATTGATTTTATAGTCTAAAAATCACATATAGTTCCTGTGTAAAATGCATATGTGGGCTAGAATTTATCAAAGCAGGAATGTTTTACCTTTGTTTTCCCTTTAAATGTCCATTTTTGGCACTGGCCTGGTGTCCAGGGTGACTGGAAGGATTTTTAGGGACTGCTGTTTCACACAAGTGCTTTAGGAATAGCTTCCTTTTTATTTTTCTCCTTGATTTTTTTTCCCCTGTTTTCTCCTGCAGCCTGCCTGCCTCCCAGGAAAAGCAGCAGGGGTTGGTTTGTTTGTTTTAATTAAAAGCCTTGCATTAGCAGGAGTGACTAACGGTGGATTCAGAGTACTCTGTGTTTGGAGCTTCTTGGGATCAGCAGTGCTGGGAAGAGACACTGCAGCTTCCAAAAACCATCAGACCAAACTTCCCAGGAATTCCTGGGTTACTGGAACCTCTGGGGAAAAAAGAAAAAAAAAAAAAAAAAGAAAAAAAAGTGGCTATTTTGTTTAGGTATAGAAATTCCGATTTCTTACAATTCAGATTTCTTTAAAAAGAGGAAACAAAACACAAATACAAAACCAGAGGCCTCAAAGCTTTTTTCCTCCCCCCAACTTTTAGCTTTTGTTTGATCACAGCTTTGTCCCTAAAATGAACTCGGTGCAGTGTGGATCCAAGGATTTTACCTTTCTGTGACTCAGTGTCAGCTGGGAATTGTTTTAGCCCCATTTAGAGGATGAAAAAATTCATAATTTTGCAAACCCAGTCGCCAAGAAATTGCCTTAGTTCAACCACAGCACTTCGTGCTTTGATCTCGAAAATATTTTTGCACTGCAATGTTTTTAATTTGAGATAAAAAATGGTTTGAATTTGCAGAGTGAAGGTGACTGGGTTGGTTTTTTTTTTTATTGTACTTAAGATAAATGTATTTTTCCCTCCAAGCCAAACACTGTGTCACTGAAAAATACAGATTATTCAAAACCATTGCACTGAAAAAACACAGCAGACAAAATAACCTCCCATAAATTGAATAGGAACTGTTGTGTACAATAAGTGTGGAAGTTTTAGAGCCAAACTGCCCTGCCTGGACTTACAAAGAACAGAACAAAGATTGGGAAAAGACATTTTCCTTTACTACACTTCTAAGACTGAGAAAGACAAATGATTCTTACAGCTCAAGCAAACAATTCCTCCAGCAGAATCTGTATTTCGTTTGGGGTGGATGTTCTTTGGGAATATTTAGACTTTGCCTCTTGTTTTCAGAGCTGACAACTCTAGAAATTCAGGTGCCACTGTGACATTTTATTGTTTAGAAGGAGAAAGAAGCAAGACAGCTTGGGAAAGTTCTTCTCTGGGAAGAAGAAATCTGAAGATTTCTTAAGATATTTTGAGGCAGTCAAGGGTTTCTGGAGCTCTTTGTCACAGGCAGGAAAAAACTGAAGCTTTTTTTTGATTTGCCAAGTTTGGCTGAGCAGAGAGTTCAGGAGGGACTGAGGTGGGCATGGAGAGGGATGTCAAATGTGGCTGAAGAGGGTTTGAAATCCAGGAATATTTCATAGGAACAGGCTGGGAGAGCTGGGAATGTTGCCTGGAGAAGGGAAGGAGCCAGGGAGAGCTGAGAGCCCCTGGCAGGGCCTAAAGGGGCTCCAGGAGAGCTGCAGAGGGACTGGGGACAAGGCATGGAGGGACAGGAGACAGGGAATGGCTTCCCAGTGGGAAAGGGGAGCTTGGGCTGGGATGTTGGGAATGAGGGATTGCTGGCTGGGAGGGTGGGGAGGGGCTGGGCTGGAATTGCCAGAGCAGCTGTGGTGTCCCTGGATCCCTGCAGTGTCCAAGGGCAGCCTGGATCCACCTGGGATGGTGGGAATTGTCCCTAAACATGGCAGCTTTGGCATTGTTGTTGGATACAAATACAATTCCAGCATCTTCAACCTCAGGATTTTCCTCCTGAATTGAGCTCCTCATCCCTCACCTGTATTTTACAGGTGCCACATCCTCCTTCTCCCCTTTGCCCTGAGTTTCTCCCCTCTTACTGCAGTGATTTCTTCACTCCCTGCTGTACTTTTCCACTCCCTGAGCTTTCTCCCTTCTCCAGGAAGTTCACAGAGTTGTAGCTCTAAATTTGCACTGCAGACTCCTGTGGATCATATGGCACAGGGAGCTTTTTTGGAAGGATGACACATAACAAGCACAATAAAACATGTGAAAGGCTTGGGAAGATGAGTTTATCACAACTTCTGTGCCTGTTTTCGATGGTGGGAGTTGCTCTGGATTACTTCAGGCCGTTGAACTTGCACGTGGTGGAGGCAGGAGAAGTCTTGGGATCATCCCTGTGTTCTTCCACAGGCTTTTTGTGGCCCTCTAGGCTGTAGGAAGTACAATCATACACATCAAATAATCTGATTTATTGCCTTAAAATCCATAAAGAATAGAGAAGTGGGATAATAATTCAGGCTTTGCTGGAGTAGTCACTGCTGTCGTGACATCTGGGGTGGAGAAAAGCATTTCACAACAGTTTTTCCAGCCTGTTTATATGTTTGGTTTACACCAAAAAATGTTTCCCACTGCTTTTTGGTGCCAAATTCCAAGTAGCTGATGGGATGGAATCATCCAGGGATCTGTGTTGCACTTCATTAATGGAATACACTCTGCTGCTTCCACAGTTGTTCCAAGCAGCAGGAAAAAATAAATATAACCTAGATTTTTGTGTCTTTTTTTCTCTAATTAAGCTCATCTGGCCCATCTCCATGGCAGCACATTTATCTCAGATTTGCTCTCTGCACCTCAATGGAAGTGTTGGAATTTTTCATTACTCTTAAATTAACAAAATGATATTGATGGTTGGAATCATGGAATCGTTCAGGTTGGAAAAGACCTCCAAGGTCAGCCATTGTCACCATGTTCAGCACTAAACCATCTCCTTGAGTGCCACATCCACATATTTGTGGAGCAATTCCAGGGATTGTGACACCACTTCCCTATTCCAGTGCTTGCTAACCATTTCCATGGAGAAGTTTTTCCTAAAATCTTCTCTAAATGTACTCTGGTGCAGCTTGAGGCCACTTTAGAAGGTTGATCTGTTCCCCACACATGGCCATGGGTGTATATATACATATATATTTATGTTATTATATATATTTATATATATATAAATATATGTGCATATATATTTATATATATGTATAAATCGCCTATCACTGTATTGATAAACATTCTCTGGCAGGGTTGGATCCCCATGGAATTGTGGCTTTGTCTTGTCCCTTTCCAGTGTTCCCCAACCCTGAGAGGCCAAACTCACCCTTGGAACAGGACTGAAGGACTGAAGGTGGCTTGGTGTGCTCTGGAGGTTGTGGGATTTTGTGTCAGGGATGGGAATAATCTGGGATAACTCTGTTTAGTGCATCTCCAGGTGAGGGAGGCTCAGCCCAGGTGAGTTGTGCTCTTGATTTCCTCCTGGGGACTTTGATCAACACTGGCAGTGACCAATTGCTGGGAATGAGAACTTCAGTAGGATAATTTGTAGGATAAATTCAGTAGGATGAATTGTTAATTAGTTCCTTTCCTGATGACAAACCCTTGGTTGTTGACAGCACTCATCTTTGAGTTTTCCCATGCAGGTTTGGGATGAGCAGGGCAGGCTGTTCCCCACATGACCTCTGAACTGTGCTCTGTTTTCCAGGATCCATGGCTCTGTGGCTTGGAAGCAACTTGTGAGTACCTGAGGAAGCAGAAACAGCACCCAGAGCGTTTCCAGGCTCCCAGGCTTCCCAGGGACAGGCACAGCCAGCTCTCCAGGACTCGGGATCTCTTCCAGCCCAGCTCCCGACAGCTCCCCAGAGCTGATCCTTCTGCCTGCTCCCTGCTGCAGGACAGTCAGCTGAAACCCTGGAGGGCTGCTGAGCTGCAGGACAGTCAGCTGAAACCCTGGAGGGCTGCTGAGCTGCAGGACAGTCAGCTGAAACCCTGGAGTGCTGCTGAGCTGCAGCTGAAACCCTGCAGTGGTGCTGAGCGGCAGGACATGCAAGTGAAGCCCTGGAACCATGCTGAGCTGCAGATGAAACCCAGCAGTGCTGCTGAGCTACAGGAAAATCAGCTGAAGCCCTGGAATCATGCTGAGCTGCAGGACATGCAAGTGAAACCCTGGAGTGGTGCAGAGCTGCAGGACATGCAGCTGAAGCCCTGCAGTGGTGCTGAGCTCCATGTGTGCAGCCAGCAGGCAGCTGTGGACAATCCCAGCGCCGTGGCAGAGCTCAGTTCCCCTCCAGGATGGGATCCCCGTGCAGGGAGCTGTTCAGCTGCCCCCCTGCCCACCCAGAGCTGCCAGCCGTGGGGCAGCAGAGCTCTGCCATCACCCTGTGCCCCCCGAGGCACCCGCGGGGGCTCCCTGGCACGCAGCTGCAGCCTGCCTGGGGACGGGCTGGGTGACATTGTGCCCGGGGGCAGGCTGGGTGACATCCTGCCCAGGGAGGGTGGCTCTGCCAGCAGCCAGCCCTGGGAAGCATCGCAGAGCTCTCCCCCCAGCCCCGTGCTGCCTGCCTCGGGGGATTTCGGGGCTGGGGGTGCTGCAGGGTCTCCTCCTGTCCCTGCTGGAGCCCCTCAGGAAACAGCCTGTGCAGCCCAGGATCCTGGGAGCATCCATGGGGGGAAAAGACAGACTCTGAGTGCAAGACAATCTGAATTTCTGGCTGGGACTGAGGGGGACAGGCAGAGTGACACAGCCAGGGAGATTCATGGCAGCACGGGAATCAGTCAGGAAATCAATCCATTCAGTGAACCCCACTGTCCAAGCTCTTCCCAGCAGGAGGAGATCCCAGCTGGCCACCCCCAGT
Source organism: Entomyzon cyanotis (assembly GCA_024500445.1). Lineage (NCBI taxonomy): Eukaryota > Metazoa > Chordata > Aves > Passeriformes > Meliphagidae > Entomyzon > Entomyzon cyanotis. Next base: position 494,357 of record JAKEPQ010000146.1, on the reverse strand, counting down.
TCTCTGAGAGCTCAGAAGGCTCAGCTGCACAAATGGATTTGCTGAAGAGCCCCAGTGAGGTGTTGGCAGAGGGAAGGAAAAGCCCTGCTGAGCCCCCTCTGGTTCCCAGAGAGGCTGTGAGGGAGCAGATGGATCCTTCCCACCCTGTCCCTGCAGCTGAGGTTTTGTCCTCCACACCTGACACTCCCTCATCCCCAGTGAGGAAATTCCTGTCCTGTGTCCACATCACCCTTTCCTCCAGGCTCAGGAGCTCAGAGCTGTGCAGCACCAGGAATGCTGAAACTGGGGAGAAATCGTGGGACAAACCCCAAGTGAAGGCTCAGGCAGTGACTCCAGCAGGTGTCCCTGAGTTCCCACGTGCTGAGCTTGTTCCAGAAGTCCCAGTGGCCTCAGCAGATCCCAGCAGAGCCACAGCCCAGAGCTGGGAATGCTCCAGCTCTGCCCTTCCTGCACCACCTGGCAGAAGGCAGAAGGATGCTGCCACTCAGATCACCACAGAAAGGCTGGAAAAAACCACCTTTTCAGCAGAAATTTGTGTTGATCCCCAGCTGGGTGGAAATGCTGCTCAGCAGTCATCACTCCCCAAAGCAGCTGAACCTCCCAACATCACAATTTCATCCCACAAGGAGATTCCCCCCTTCCCAAGGCAGCCTGGTGAGCAAATTCCTGTTTTATGTGTGTGTGTGGACTTTAATCTGTGCAAGTTCAAGATACTGATGACTATTAAACCCCAAACCCAGCTTTTTGGTGGAACTAACGTCCTTGAGATAATTAGGATATTTAAAGTTGCTCTTACGGGGGAAATCCCAACCCTTAAATGTGGGTTTTTCAGCCTCATGGGGGAGATTTGTGTGGATCCAGTTGGGATTCAGTTCAGGTTTCTCAAAAACTGCATTTATTGTGTTCAAGTGTGGTTGGAGAATATTTTCTGGTGTTTGTGTGTAGATTATTTGATTCCATTCACTTGGAGTTCACTGAGAGCTGGATCTGATTACTGATTTACTCTCTAATCTGAATAACACAAAATAATCAGAGGGAAATGTGCACATGGCTGCTTTTAATAGAATCAGAGAGAAAACTCTGCAGGGTTTGGAATTTCTCTCAGCAGAGGGATGTGGACATTCCCAGTGGTTTCCCAGCCCAGTGCTGTTTTGTGCTGAGGCTCTGTTGTGTCAGGGCATTGCTCTTATTGACTCAAAAGACACATCCCTACTCTTTTTATTGACTTGAGAGACACATCCCTGCTCCTTCTATTGATTTGAGAAACACATCTCTGCTCCTTCCAAATGATTCCCTCAGCCAGGGGTCAGCTGGGAGCTCTGGGGGTACAGGAGATGCTTCTTCACCCTCATCACAATTTTAATATTGAATAGGTGGACCTGGTTTTTTGTTTTGTTTTTTTTTTTTAGGTAAGTGATGGTAAACTTTTATCTCTGGGTGGGAATTAATAGTTCAATTAATTAAATTAATGAAATAATAGTTGCAGTGTATTTTCCTAAAGAGCAGGGTATTTCTGGGGATTTAGCACCCAGGTGTCCCCAGCTCCTGCCTTGTTGCATTCAAGGTTTCCAGCCTGCCTCCTGCTCACTGTTTCCCTTCCCTCCCCAGCCCAGCCCTTGCTGCTGCCATACAAACCCCAGGGAAGCACTGGGATGTATTATGTGCCTTACCAGAGAGCAGGAGCCACCCTGTCCCCAGGGGAGTCAGAGGCCAGCAGAGACACCTCTTCCTCAGGTATTTCTTCATCCTTTATCCAGTGTGATCCATGGGTGTGACCCCAAGGTGGGCAATTCCTGACTGCAGCCTCTGCTTCCCATTCCTGGGGTCAAAGGGAGGTTGTTGATCCATTCTGGCAGTGAGAAGGACAGAGCTCTGTGTTTCACAGCCTGAAAATCCCTTCCTTTCCTCTGGGAATCACTGCTCACTTGGGATTCTTTCCTATCTCTGCCACTGTTCTTGTAAAGAATGGATCACTGGGCATTGCAGGTTTTATCTGCAGGTTGGTTTCACTCAGTGCTTTTTAATATCCAAAGTTATTTGCAGACTAAACTAAGGTTAGAGATGTGCAATTCCTGAATTCCAGAAGTGGAGATCAGGCTGATCCAGAAGTGCCAGGAGTGCCCAAGGAGTCATTACAGCCACCAGTTGTGCTGGGGATGCTTTAGGTGTCTCTGCTCCTGACCTTTTCCAGGTTTTTCTGGGGAATCATGTCCAAAGGGAGAGAAACAAATGTGACACAAATCTGTTGTTTTGCAGAAATGATGATGCCATTTATAAAAATTCACTATGCAAATGAAGCAGCACAAGGCTCTAGGAAAATGTACAGCAGGATGAAAAAATACATTTTGTTTTTCCCAGTCCCTGCTGCGCTCAGGGCTCTTGGCTCAGGAGGGAGTAGAGTGCAGGAAATCCATGGGATGGAAGCAGGTGGGATTGGCCAGGATGAGAAATCAGTGGGGACAGTTTGAGGTTTCTGACATTGAGACAGGGATGTGATCATGGAATCATGGAATGGTTGGGTTGGGATCACCTTAAAGCCACCCAGTGCCACCCCTGCCATGGCAGGGACACCTGCACTGTCCCAGGCTGCTCCAAGCTGGCTTTGGGCACTGCCAGGGATGCTGATAGTTGGTTAACTGTGACATTTCTGTGTCTGCTGTCCTGTTCCCCTCACGGCTGCTCTCTCTCTCTGCAGGGTCAGAGGATGCTGCTCCCCCAGGGCTCCTGGCCCATCTGCTGGCTTTGAGGAGTGCTGCTCAGGACAAGGGAGAAACCCCCAGGCACAGGGCCTGGCCTGAGGAGCACAGGGTGCCACTGCTACACCCTTCAGGTAATTAAATGTGCTTTGGATTTGTAATTATTTGTGTGTTTTCATACATGGGAAAGGAATCAGAGCAAAAGGATGACACTTCAGGATCCATGGTTCTTGTTCCTGGCACATTGCTGGTAGCCAGATTCAGCATTTTCTGGCAGACTGAGTTTTCTCTTCCTCATCTTCCTGCTGAGCACAGCTTGCTCAGAGAGGTTGTGACTCTCCAGCCCTGGCAGTGTCCCAGGCCAGGTTGGACATTGGGGCTTGGAGCAGCCTGGGATGGTGGGAATTGTCCCTGCTATGGCAGGGGTGGCACTGGATGGGGTTTAAGGTCCTTTCCAACCCCAACCATTCCAGGATTCCATGCAATCCTTGACCCTCAGTATCTGCTCTATTCCAGTGTCTCCAGGGCTGTTGGAGCCCCTGTGGAATGGTCAGGAATTCCCTGTAGCTGCAGCCAGCTGGGATTCTCTGTGCTGTGCTGCCCTGTGATGTCACAGCAGGGATCTCTGTCCCCTGGGTGCTCCCCTGACCCTCAGCCTGCTCTGCTGCTCTCCCTGTTCCTCCATCCTCACCTTCTTGGAGGAGCCTGCCAGGGAAGGTTGGGATTTGCTGCTGCACTCCCAGCTTGATTTTTTGGGATGCAGCTGAAATGGGATCAGGCTGAGCTCCCTGCTGGGGCTCTCAGTGCCTCTCATGGCTGCAGCTCACATTAATCCTCATTTTTGTTTGTGCAAACTCCTTGTGGCACTGGGAGTGGCTGAGGAACTCCCTGGGCTTTCATTCCTGACCCAGGTAACTCTCAGAGAATTCCTGCCATCTCTTAAAACAGCTGGGAATTCCTCAGGAAGTCATCCTGATGTGTTGATAAGGATTTTATCTGGTTATTTTCATTTTCCACTTCAGGTGGGTTTTTTCCTTTGAAGCTTTTCCTCTCAGAACACAGAGATTTTTGGTATCTCCAGAAGACTATTTTGATTTGCAGAAGAAAATTTCAGTGATTATGTAAAGCTGCAACATCAATAACGTGGATAAAAATGAGAGGGGAACAAAAGTGTTAATATCAAATTATCTTCTAATGTTTTTTTTATATCTGTGATGGTCTAAAGGCCCAGGTAAGAAAAGAGCTGTGAGGAGAAAGAATCTTTTGTGCAAGCAGCTGGAACTTTAGAGACGCTTTCAGAAGACTTGCATGTCTTAAATCTTCCCTGACTTCTTCAACTGTATTTTTAGATGATCTAATAAAAGATTACCTCTACCCACAGAGCTTGTCTAGAGCTTAAAATTATGCAAGTTATGTATTTTTTTGAAAAAAAAAGTTTCTCTATACAAACTTATTTTTATTTTTTGCCTGTTTACATTCCTCGCATTTCTTGGTAACTTTCTAAAAAGCCAGGAATAGCAAAGTTCTGCCTGGCATTCCCAAGCCTGATCTCATTTGTCAGGAGGATGTGGAGGAAGCCTCTTACACAAGTTTATAAACATTGCCCTTGTATGGCAAGAAAAATTGCTCCACTTTCACCATGAGTGAGGCTGGGCTTGGCTACACTGTCCATGATCTCTGTGTTCCACCAGACTCCTTGTGCTGGGAAGGGAAGAAATGCAATATTCCAGTCCTTCCAGCAAAGAACACAAAGCGCATTTTAAAAACTGGGTTTTTTGGTGTTTTTAATAAAAGTGACTCTAAAGCTGTTTTGGATGCATGGCCAAGGCATCCCCATCTTTGGGAGTGTCCAGGCCCATGGATGGGAACTGGAGCACCCTGGGATAGTGGGAGGTGTTCTGCCCTTGGAACTGGATGGGATTTAAGGTCCTTTCCCACCCAACCCTTTATTTGTGAGTCCAAAGAAAGGCTCAGTTCAGTGTTGGTCAGGGCAATTCCCTGAGGTGTAATTAGATTCCTCCCCAGATTCACTTGGATATGATACTCTCTTGGATTCCATGTGTCAAGCGATAGAAAATATGATTTATGTGCTTTTAGTAATGCTCAAACTTCATTTCCAAGTTCATTGCCTTTCGGGAATGAAACACTCACTGACCCTCAGTGATCCTGCTTTTAATCCTTGGACTTGTTTTGGAAGTTTCAGGATGAAAATCCTCCACTTGAGGCTAAGAAACCAAACATTCAAGTGTTTTCTTCTCTTCCAGAGCGCCGAGATCATTCCAAGTGTGTGAAATCCTCCCATTCCATCCCCAAACCCGCCCAGCTCTACCTGCCCAGCCCGATGCCCACCAGTGAGAGCTGCTGCCAGGATTCCAGAGAGTTCTCCAGAGCTGGGCACTGCTCCCCCAGCTCAGGGGGTGCCCGTGGGCACCAGTGGGGTTCCTGTGTGCCCCACAGCAGAGCTGGGCAGTTCTTCCCACTGCCAGCAGAGGCTGACGACAGCAGGAACGAGGAGCTGAGTGCCAGGGCATCCTTTGGGAGTGAGGCTCGTGGGAATGCAGCTGCAAAGGACCCTTTGCCTCGTGGCCAGGCAGCTCAGCTCGAGGAGAACGTGGGGAGAACAGCATGGCTGAGGAACCCCAGCAGGGGCAGCCTGGATGAGCTGTGGGTGAAGTTCCTGGAGCGCCAGAGGAGGCAGCAGCAGCTCGGCAGCAGCGGGGAGATGTCCCTGGTGGAGCGGCTGGATCGGCTGGCCAGGGTGCTGCAGAACCCTGTCAGACACACCCTGCTGCCTGCACAGCCCGGGAGCGATGGGAGTGAGGGGAGAATCCCGGGAAAAGAACCCACAGGAATGCCTGAAACAGCCAGGGGTGGGAGCAGTGTGGAGCCCAAGGGGACACTGGTGGGACAGAAGCCACGTGTGATCCACGAGCACAGCAGCCTGGAGCTGGAGGGGACACGAGTGGGACAGAGGCCACGTGTGATCCGTGAGCAGAACAGCCTGGAGCAGCTGAGGGACAGCAGGCCTGGGGACATTCAGCACAGGGATGGAGCTGGGGAGGAGCAGCAATCCCTGGGAGCTCCCAGTGACTCCTCGTGGGGGACACAGCAGAGTGGAGATCCCAGCAGTGCCAGCTCCTCGGGCTGGGACACTGTGACACCGCTGGAGATGTCCCCTGCCTCCGAGGGCAGCAGCTCCCTGTCCACCATCGACACTGCCCGCCTGCTCAGGGCCTTCGGGCAGCACAGGGTGACAACAAAGGTGTCCCCAAGGCTGGCCCAGCTCTACCGTGCCATCAGCCACCAGAAGAGCCGCTTGGAGAGGTGGGACGAGGAGAGCAGCAGAGCAGGGGCTGGGAAATGGAAATGTCCCCAGGGGGCTGCAGGATGTCCCCAAGGGGCTGCTGAGAGAGCCAGGACAGGGCAGGAGCACCAGGTACGTGTCACTGAGCCCTGGGGTGTCACTTGTGTGTCACTGAGCCCTGGTGAAAAAAAGGGAATATTCTGATCCAAACAGGAATATTCTGATTCAAACCAGGAATATTCAGGGTTGAAGGGCTGCTGGTGTTCAGTGCTGAGATCTGAGTTGCACGTGCAGGAAAAAAGAGTATTTTGGGGTTGTTCTCCTTGATTTGACACATTTTTGCTGAGCACATATTCCAGTTCACGCATTCACAATTCAAATATTCACATGTTCTATTATCTGAAAGAAAATCCATATCCATACATCTGTGCAGTGCCTTTTCTGGAGCTGGGATGGTTAGAGGAAATTTAAAAATTTTAAAAAAACAGGTTTATGAGAGTCAAAATTGGCTCCTTTTAGTGTTGAACTGAAATTTTCATTAGGGGTGACAGAGCTCCAGGAAAAGGGAATAAAGAGGTTTCTGCATTCCCATCCTGGCTGGTGTTGGGGATCACTCACAAGATATCAATTAATTTACTGCAGGTTACTAATTGCTGTGAGTGAGGGGGGAGAATTGAGTTCCATCATTCCAGCTGGAGCTCAGAGGAGCTGCAGGAATTGTCAGGGGTTTGGAACCTGGGAAGTGCAGTCAGTTGATAAAGCCCTGCTGTGGTTCACAGGCCTGGGACAAATTGGTTTGTTAATTGCAATTAATGTGTGATCTCCAAGGTGTGTCCATCTGCAGCTCTCACACCTGGCTTGGTGTGAACAAAGGTGTGAAACTCCTGTTAACTCCTCAGCTCATCCCTTATCCCTCCTGTTCCCTGGATTTATTGAGGTGCATTTTCCCACCTGGAGGACTCTGTGGTGATCACAGGGTGAGGAAGCTTTGAAAGGATTTTGCCTCCCCACCCTCCCAGCCAGCAATCCCTCATTCCCAAGATCCCAACCCAAGCTCCCCTTTCCCAGTGGGAAGCCATTCCAATCCTAAATCATTCCTAAAGAAATCCTAACAGTGCTGTCCACAATCTGACCCCAGCAGGCTCTTCCCTACAGAAATAATGTGCTTTTCCCACAAATCCAGGCTGCAGGAGGTGCCCTGGTGGAGGACTGGTTTTTTGGAGCCAGGGCTGGTTTTTGGGAGAGCTTGGGATCAACATTAATGACAACAGAATCAAAGTGCAACAAGGCAAAAACAATGACTTTTTTTCTGTTTAAAACCTGTTTTCTGCTCATTTTGGTTGGAATTTCTGTTCTCCTGCCTGTTTTTCTAGCACTCCACCCCCTTCTCGGATTCCAGCAGTGCCAGCAGCAGCTCCTGGGGTCCCAGTGCTGCTCTCAGCAGCAAGAGAAGGACACGGATGTTGGACAAAGGGGTCCAGGCAGGTGAGGCCCTGAATTCCTGCATTTCCTTCTGCCTTTCCTGGCTTTGGAACCTGTTTTCCAAAGCCTGGGTGTTTGTGGTGATGGATCTGTCCAGGCAGCACTCCCCAAATTCCCTCAAATGCTTTCATAGAAAGGTAATGTGTGCAATAAACTGTTAAATTGCCATTCTTGGGCTGCTTTTCTCACTTATTTATTTATTACCCTCAGCTCCTGGTCCATTCCAATAGCAAAGGTGAACTCTCTTTTTTTATCTATTGTTTTTTTCCCCAAGGCATCTGTTCCTCCCAGAATGGATTTTGTAGGCATATGCTATTTCAGAAGGCAACTGCAGTGTTCTGTGTTCTTCCTGGGGATATTTTGGGTGTTCAATTCTATTTCAGTGCTGAGCTGCTCCTGGCCTGGTGCAGTTCTGCAGTTGGGTTTTTTCTGGTGGCAATTAGCAGCTTCTTCATTGCTTTCATTTCCACGCCAACTCCCCATCATCACATTGAGTAATGGCTTTGGTTTATTCATCACATCCAGCAATTATTTATTTATTACTGCTTGTGTGCAAGTGGATTGAATCGGGGAAGGATTTTCATAGGGCAGAGTTAATTCAAGTTTAATTCAAGTTTAATTCCCACCCCCATAGAAATGGATATTTTGCTTGGGGTATTTGGCTTTCACCACTTTGTTACTATAGGATAATCCAGTAAAATCAATCCTGACTCACTGGAAGTGGGAATTTGGGGAAGTGGGAATGTAAAAAATTTTGACTTTTGAAGGTGGGTGAAGGAGGTGATCCTTCAGCTTTGAACTGAAATGATCACTCCCTGCTTGCTTTCCCCTCCCAGGTGACCTGGAGATCGTGAGCAGTGCCACCAAGAGGAACACGCGGGACGTTGGGGTGACATTCCCCACGCCAAGGTGCAGCCAGCAGCTGCAGGAGTCCCCAGAGGGGGTGGCAGGGAGGCCACGGAGGGACAGTGGGCACTGCAGGACAGGCAGCAGCCTGGCAGCAGCACAGGGCACAGCAGGGCAGGATTCCCCTGGAGAAAAGGACAAAGAGGAGCAGGCTGCACTTCCAGCAAGGTCAGCAGGGCTGGGAACACGGGTCTGTCACTGCCACTGTCACTGTCACTTCATACTGTGCTTAATGAAGAATTCAACCCCAACCACTGCCAGTGCATTCCAGTGCTGTGCTGTGATGGCATCTTCAGCCAGGCTGCTGCATGCAGGAATTGGGAAGGAATAAATAAGGTGGAGAGGTGGCAATAATGTAGATACTTGATACTAATTTCTGGGATACAAAATGTTCTGTTAAACATGTGAGTTCTTGTCACCAACTTGTCCTTAATGTCTCATACCCTGAGGCTTCCCAGAAAATTTTTTCCAAAAAATCTTTCCCACAAGATTTTTCCATTTTGACTCAAGAGTACTCGAGTGAAAATTGTGAAGAAGTCAACTCTGGTTTTTGAGAGTTGCATTTTTAGGCTGCTGCTGGAGCCTCCTGACATTTTTATATATTTATTTATTTTTTGTCTCTCTTAAATTCCTGCCTCTCTTCACAACGTCACAATTAAATGTTTAAAAATATTTCCCTTACTCATCACTGTTGTTGTGGTTGTGGGGACTGATCATTCCCTCTCATAAGGGTTTAATTTAGGAAATGGAGAATATCTGCTCAGAGCCCCAGCTGATATATTCACATCACTGTGTGTGTAAACTGTGAGTAACTCAATTCCTGGAGACACATTTCACAGCTGGGAGATGGGAAGAATTTGATCTTCCAAAATATGGATAAAGAGCCACAGGGCTTAGGCCAGCAGAGAGGCTCCTTAAAAATGTGTAATTGCTGGTAAATAATTGTTCTTTCCATGGAGAGAAACCTGGAAATTGAACAATTCTGTGTTTTTTCAAAAGTGGTGTTTGATAAGGACTTGCTGGTTTTAGGACCCTTGAGGGAGGAATTCTGCAGCTGCCCAAGGTGTTTCCTGCAGAGTCCCCCTGGAATTCAGCTGGAATTGGGGATTATTGCAGTGTGGCTGCAGACCTGGAATTGCTGGGGTTTGAGCCCAGCTGGCACCTGAGCCCTACTGCTCCTGTCCTTCCCAAGGGATGGAGCACAGAATGGGAAGGGTGAGGGTGAGGAAATCACTGGATTGGGATAAAAACAGGTTAATAGGGGAAGGAAAAGCCACTCCAGCACAGCAAAACAGGGAATTCATTCCCCACTTAGAGAGTCATGGAATGGGTTGGGTTCAAAGGGACCTTAAATCCCACCCAGTGCCACCCCTGCCATGGCAGGGACACCTTCACTGTCCCAGCATGCTCCAAGCCCAATGTCCAAGCTGCCCTTGGACACTGCAGGGATCCAGGGGCACCACAGCTGCTCTGGCAATTCCAGCCCAGCCCCTCCCCACCCTCCCAGCCAGCAATTCCTTCCCAAGAGCCCATCCATCCCTGTCCTCCTTCACCCTCAGACCATCCCCCTTGTCCTGTCACTCCATCCCTTGTCCAAAGTCCCTCTCCAGCCTTCTTGCAATCCCTGTTTAGGCACTGGAGGGACCTTTCCACTTCCCTATTCCCAGGAGAGCTCCACTGTGCCTGGTGGTGACTTGGGAAGACAAAGCCCCGCCTTTCCAAGTGTCCCCTTGCTCTTCCCTCAGCTCTGTTCTGTGCTCTGGGACACCCCTTGGGTCAGGAGCCATCAGCTCTCCTGCCTGTGTCCCCTCCCAGCTCCTTGTTGTCCCCCAGCCTCTGGGATTCCTCCAGGAATAAAGGACCATGGATAGGGATGGACAACGGGCACAGGAATTGTCTCCAAATCTTTCTCTCCTGTGCTCTTTTAACAGGCACTGCGTGGCTCATCCAGGCAGAGGATTTGAGATCTGAATCGAGGAAAGAAAACCAAGGGAAGAAGGATGGCCCTGGGCCATCGTGGTTTGAGCCCTGGAGCAGCAGCAAGCCCTGGAGAGAACCTCTGCGGGAGAAGAACTGGGAGGAGCAGCAGCAGAGCAGAGCCCAGGGAGCTGCTGCAGCCAGAGGGGCTGGCAGGGGACAGGAGGAGCCCCTGGTGAAGCTCACGCTGCAGGTGAGGCCATCCTGCCCCCAGGGACTGCTGCATCTCTGCAGGATGGGAATCACAGAATGCTCATGGCAGTCCAGCTTTCCCCAAAATGCTTCCTCAGTGTATTTCCCCCCTATTTGATCTAATATTGTAGGGATTGAATAATTTGGCTTCGGGAAGCAGAGGGGATGGAGCTGACAGAACAACACACCATTCTTATTTCCATGCAGAAATAACTCTGAGGTGTACATAGTATGAGATTAAAACAAGTTTTTATTAGTATTTTGGGGGTTTTTTTGCCTTTCTGGCCAGTTTATTTCCTGGGTGTCAAACCAAGCCTCTGAGCAGTAGGAACAGGAGATTTTATATCACACCCAAGAACACTTACCCAGCTGTAAGAACATGAGATTTTGTATCGCACCCAAGATCCTGATGGGATTTGCTCCATGCATTGGGGTTTTTGGGGGCTGTTTTGGGTCTCCCCTCCAGCTGTGAGCCCCAGGGAGGGTTTGTTGTTCCCCCAGGAGGCTCTGGCTCTGCACCGCCCCGATTTCATCTCCCGCTCGGGGCAGAGGCTGCGGCACCTGCGGCTGCTCCGCGAGCAGAGGAGGCTCCAGAGGCTGCTGCAATCCCAGCAGGAACAGCTGCTGCAATCCCAGCAGGAACAGCTGCTGCAGTCCCAGAGGGAACAGAGGAAACAGAGCCACAGCAGTGCCAATCACCTGGTGACAGACCGAGGTACCTCGATTTAATAAATTCCATGTTTCACTCAAGGATGTGTATTCCTTATAAAGGCATTACAATTATTTAACCTTATTGTCAGTAAGATCTTGCAAAGAGCTTTTTGTAAAAACTTCTGTAAAATTTTATATTCTAAACTTGATATATAAGCTTACATTGTTGCAGTAACAAACTTGTTTGTCGTTGACTTCTCTCCTTTTTTTCTGTTTAGGTTTCCTGATGAAAGAAAAAAGGAGAGCAGCAATTCCTAAAAGTGAAATGGTTCAAAGATCTAAAAGGTAACATTCAGGGAGTTTTATTTCAGGTGGATCAGTGTTCTGGCGAGGGAAGAGCTTTGAGTCCTGTCTGCAGTCAAAGAATTGGGTGTGAAAAGAATTCAGCTTTTTCAGCTGAATTTGCAGAGGCAGAAATGTCCTGCTTAGGAATTCCAAGAAACAAAATCATTTTGGAAAAGTGATTTCTGTAGCTAAACCTGAGCTGCTGTGTCAGAATCCAGCAAACTGGATCCCAGACGGAGAGGGAATGTGGGCTGGGGACACTGGGGCATCTGGGGAGGTTTAAAATGAACAAAGTGGGTTATTGGGGCAGAAATGAGGCAGAATTTCCCCAAAAGGAAGAGGCTTTCTACAGAAATAATCACCCCAAGGGAGTACAGAAGATTTTACCCTTGGAAAAACCACCTTGTGACAGTTTTGTTGTATTTTTGACTCAATTAATTCATCTCTGAAATGCCCAGCACACTCATGGTGGGTTTATCTTTTGGAATACCTGTGCTGCAGAGAGCATGGGAAGAAAAAAGGGAGTTTAGAAAGAAAAAACTGAGTTTATTGCAGCTGAATTTTGCTATGAATGGGATGGGAATTGCTGGGCCAGGAGCTGAATCCAGCCTGAATCCTTGGAAATTGTCACAAACTGGTGGGATGAGTCCTGACCAACCTGGTCCATGGAATTAGCCCTGCTCTGAGCAGGAGCCTGGAATAGGTGACCTCCAGAGGTGTCTGCCAACCTCAGTCACACTGTGACACCACAAAATACCTCCTGGAATACACAATAGATGAAATAAACCCCTCAGTGTGTTCTACTTTAATAATTTTTAGCATTTAAAAGCATTTTTAGGATGTCTGATGGAAGGAGTCCCTGCCTATGGGTTCCAACCCAAACCATTCCATGATGCCATGATTGAAGGAAAATGTGGGGAAGGATCAGCACAGGACAAGATAAATCAGGGCAACATTGATTGCAAGCACTGAAATGTTGAAAATGTCACCTCATTAGTGAGGTTATTGCTGTGCTGAGCTCTGCCCTGGCTGGATGGACACAGCCCTGGGGTCAGCACAGCCTGGGGTTGTCCCAGGATTGTCCCGGGGGTTGTCCTGGCATTGTCCTGGGATTGTCCTTGGATTGTCCTGGGATTGTCCTGGCCTTGTCCTGGGATTGTCCTGGCCTCGTCCTGGGCTGGGGACACCAAGCTCAGCTTTTGCAGCTGCCCCACCAGGGCAGAGCTGCAGGTGTTGGGCTGACAGAGACATTCCAGGCTGTGGGAATTCCCAGGCTCAGCACTGCTGGGTGTTCTGTGTTCTCCCCCTGGGACACCAGGAAACTCCACATTTGTTGGCCAGCAGCCCTTAAAGAATGGATTTTTTGGTAGGGAATTCCAAATCCCAATTTTTTGCCTTTCCTGCCCCCCCAGGATGTACGAGCAGCTCCCCGAGGTGAGGAAGAAGCGGGAGGAGGAGCAGAGGAAGCTGGAATATGGATCCTACCGCCTGAGGGCTCAGCTCTACAAAACTGTGAGTGCCCTGCCCTCCTGGGACATCCCTGCTGCTCAGGGGGTCACACACAGCAGTTCCACATCCCTGCTGCTCAGGGAGTCACAGCAGTTCCACATCCCTGCTGCTCAGGGAGTCACAGCAGTTCCACATCCCTGCTGCTCAGGGAGTCACACACAGCAATTCCACATCCCTGCTGCTCAGGGAGTCACAGCAGTTCCACATCCCTGCTGCTCAGGGTCACAGCAGTTCCACATCCCTGCTGCTCAGGAGTCACAGCAGTTCCACATCCCTGCTGCTCAGGAGTCACACACAGCAATTCCACATCCCTCTGCTCAGGGAGTCACACACAGCAATTCCACATCCCTGCTGCTCAGGGAGTCACACACAGCAATTCCACATCCCTGCTGCTCAGGGAGTCACACACAGCAATTCTGGGATGGCAGGAGGTGCCTAGGCTGTTCTGTTCCATCAGGGCAAAGCAGCCAAGCTTTGTGACACCAATTCCCCTTTTGTCACCTGAAATCCCTCCGTGGGTATGGAAAAAAGGCAAGAAACAGGGTTGTGAGGAAATGATACAAAGCAGGGATTGTGGAGCACCTCTGGGGTGGGCAGAGGGATTGTGGAGCACATCCTGGGAAGGCCAAGTGGCCCTGAGGCTGCTGGGTTTGCTCTGCTGTGCCCTGGCTGGGCATGGAATTCCCAGCCACCTTCCCAGCCGTGCCTGACAAAGCCTGGAGTCATCCTTAATTTATCCAGTCAGGAGTTGGCAGTCCTGGTGGAAACTGAGCTTTGGGGACTGGGGGTTTCAGCAGTTCCTGGTTGCCCAGCTGATGTTTGCCCTGCAGCTCTGGCACTGCTCAGCCAGGATTCCCTGCCTGGGGAGGGGTGGGGTAAATCCCTGGGAATGGGGACAGCACTGAAATCAAAACTGGGATTCTTTTAATCTCTGGATCTTATTTTGCACTTCAGTTTTAGCATTACAGCTCCTTTCCTGGAGTATTCCAGAGCTGGAAAGACAGGCTTAGTTATTTGTTGGGAGCAGCAGTAATTGGATTTTGAAAGTCAGGACTTGTAATGTGTTATCCAAAATACCTTCCTACTCTAATTTGGGGAATTTACCACTAGAAAGACTTGAATTTGTTGCTGTACTTGTGCAGGGTATTTTCAGGACATTATTTTTCCCCTGATCTGATGCTGGTACAGTGAAGTTTGAGGAATTAATGAGTTCTGGCAGTCGCTGGAGTGGCAGAGTCAGCTGGAAGCAGGGAGGGAAGAGGATCAGGACTTTTGTACATAAATACGGGTTTGATTGGAAGAGAGGTGATGATTCATGGCAGTAAATAATTCCAGTGTTTTCATTTTCCTTGCTGATGCAGAAAAGCTGCCATGAGGAGCTGTAAATCAGGGGATGGTTTGGGGAGAATGGGGTGAGAGCATCAGTTCCTGAGTGAAAAATTAGCCACAGATTTTGTGGAATGACTAAAAATGAGCCAGAGCTTGGGGGAAGGAAGGAGCTGCTCCAGGAGCTCCATTCAGTGTGGGATTTCAGGATCCCCCGAGGATCTCCCAGTGCTGAGGGTGCAGGGCTGGTGGGCACAGCTGTCCCTGTTGTGCTGTCCCTGCAGGAGCCCAGTGAGCCCAGCAGGGAGCTGTTCCTCTGGCTTTTACCCTGGGAAAACATGGAAAAGGAGGCAGGCAGTCAGGTTTGTGTGGGGCAGTGGTGGAGCTGGCACAGCCCTGTATTCCCTGAGCCCAGGGCAGTGCTGGGACTGAGCTGTCCCTAAAATCTGAGAATCATGGAATCACTGAACTTGGAAAAGCCCTCTGAGCCCATTGAGTCCAATCACCCCCACCACTGCCCCATGTCCCCAGGCGCCACATCCACAGGGCTCTGAAATCCCTCCAGCCATGGGGACTCCACCAGGGCTGGACAGTCCTTGCCAGCAGCAATTTCCCCAAAATCCACCCTCAGCCTCCCCTGGCCCAGCCTGAGGCTGTTCCCTCCTGCTGTCCCTGTTCCCTGGAGCACAGCCTGACCCCATACCCGGCTGTCCCCTCCTGGCAGCAGCTGTGCAGAGCCACAAGGTCCCCCTGAGCCTCCTTTGCTCCAGGCTCAGCTCCTTTCCAGCTCCCTCAACCTCTCCTGGAGCTCCAGTTCCCTTCCCCAGGGCCTTCAGGGCTCACAGGGAGTGATTAAAATTTAGGAAAGGAAGCAATGAATGAATGGGTTGGATTGGAAAAGACCTCAAAGCCCTTCCAGTGCCATCCCAGCCATGGCAGGGACACCTCCCACTGTCCCAGGCTGCTCCAGTGTCCAGCCTGGCCTTGGACACTGCCAGGGAAGGACAATCTTTGTGTCCAGCTTGAGGAATGAGATGCAACTGAGTTTATTTGACTCAAAATAAGCCCCCAGATTAGTGAATATCGCTGAAGAAAATTTGCTTCCATTTTGTAAAGCACAAAAGTGCAGATATTCCTGCAGGACTCTGGGAAGTGCAGGGCTGTCAGGGCTGCTTTCAAGGCATTTCTGTGACAGTCTGGGACAACTCACTGAGGTGAAAAGAGAATAAGAAGTTTTGCTGGCACTGAGTGAGGATGATCCTGAGGGGCAAACAGCATGGGCCCACCTAGAAGTGGAACTATAAAAATCCCTGGGCTGCAGTGCACAGACATTTAATGAGTGAAATCATTGAATACTTCTCTTGGTTAAGATAGCAAAGTTATTTTTATCCCAGGGTGCTCGTGGGTCTGGGCTGATATTCTGTCCCAGCATCCCATTGTACTTTTGTACTTTTAATTTCAAATAGAGCATAAAATGACCCCAGTCAGAGCAGGCATGGGCAGTGCCCTGGAATTCTGAACAATTTATAGTGGGAGCAGATCCTGGTCTGATGGCAGCAGCAATCAGAACTCCTTCAACCCCAGTGAAGTGCAAATGGATTTTCTGAGTTTATCAGATTCAAATTCGTTCCACTACTGAGGCTTTTCCAGTAGGTGGAGTGAGTTTGTGATTTCAGTGAAAGGGGAGGAAGCTCCTTAAAGGGAACAGCAGTTAATTGATGGATTTTCCTCTGTCCCTTCAAGCAGAAACCCAGGCTGAGCTCTGAGGAGCCTTTATTTCCTGTGGGGATGGCACAGAGGCCGAGGCACTCAGGGACCACAAGGTGTCACTGCCCCAAAGGGAAAGCAGCTATTTGGAGCTGGGAAACTGCCCCGGCAGGGTGTGGGGGAATGGTCTGGAATCACAGCCTGCTCTGGGGTGCAGGGGACCCCAAACACCTCCTAGGTCCAAGGGGGTCACACAGCAAGGGCTTTGTTTTGTTCCTTTGACATCCATCTCCAGTTATCTCCAGGGCATTTTGGGAAGAGTTTGCAAATGACTTTTCCTCTCTTTGGGTCTCAGGATTGTCCAGACTTCCCTCTGCTCCCCTCCAGCTGTGGCTCATCCCCCCACTGTCGGGGAGTCCTGATTGATCCCTGATTGATCCCTGATTTATGCGTGATTTATCCCTGATTTGTTCCTGATTGATTCATGGTTGATTCTGGATTTGTTCCTGATTTGTTTCTGGTTGATTCCTGATTTATCCCTGATTTATCCCTGATTTATCCCTGATTTATCCCTGATTTATCCCTGATTTATCCCACTGTCTATGGTAGAAAGCACTCTCTGTACCTTCCACTCTCCCTGCTGCTATTCCCTGGAGCTCTGCTGGTTTTCCTGAGTCCTTCCCTAAGCTCCCAGGCTGGGAACTCAGAAGGTGCTCAGGAGTGGAGGGCTGGCAGGATCCTGCTTAAGGGAACATTCCCAGCCATTCCAAGCTATTCTCTGCCTGTTCCTGACCATTCCCACTGCTTCCAGCACAGGGATATCCTGGTGTTCTCTCCTGGGCTGCTGGAATTGTCCTAAAAGGTGTAAATTCCCATTTTGTGGTGTTTATTGCCCTTTGGTGAGCAGGCTGGACATTGGGCTTGGAGAGCCCTGGGCAGGGGTGGCACTGGATGGGCTGGAAGGTCCTTCCCACCCAAACCAGGCTGGGATTCCATCACCATCTGTTCAGAGAATTTATGCTCAGCATTTTTCGTTTTCAAAGGACTCAAACTCATGTGTCTCCCTTTGTTTTTCCCTCAGAAAATCACCAACCGTGTCCTAGGGAAGAAGGTGTCCTGGAAGTGATGGGACAGAGAGAATGCAGTAAATGCTTCTGCAGCTCAGCTTTGTGGTGTTGGGTCACTTTTGTACTTAATAATCCTGCCCTGTTTAAGAATCAATGATTTGGGGGAATGTCAGGGTTTTAAATAAATAGCTGGGTTTTTATAGTGGTGTTAATGCACTTCAGAGGAAACAGAGTCTGGAAAAACTTGGTGCAGAATATATTTATAACTCCCTGATTGGAATAGCAGTTTTATGTATTTATTTTCAATGGGTTTTAACAAGGATTTTTTATTTTTTTAATCCCTGTCTCGGTGTAGACGACTAACTTGTTACGTTTTGTACTGAAAAACTCCTTTAATAAAACACCTGAGTTGTAGGAACTATTGCAGTGTTTGTGCAGGAGGGACTGAGCAGAGGCATTTCTGATGGTGCTGGGAATGTTTAGGTTTTCCTGGGAAAAAATCTCCTTTGTCACATGGTTGTGTCCTGCCAGGGGCTCTGGCTGTGCCCTGGATTTGAAAAATGTGGTTTGGAAAAGGCTGAAGTCTCAGTTTCATCTGATCATCACTGAGGAGTTCCTGGATTCCTCTGATTATCCCTGAGGAGTTCCTGGATTCCTCTGATTATCCCTGTGGAGTTCCTGGATTCATCTGATGATCACTGAGGAGTTTCTAGGATTCCTCTGATCATCACTGAGGAGTTTCTAAGATTGCTCTGATTATCCCTGAGGAGTTCCTGGATTCATCTGATGATCACTGAGGAGTTTCTAGGATAGAGGAATACGAAGAGACATGTGAGGAGAACAGGGGGTGAACTGTGGTTTCTGATTTGCTCTGCTGCAGATGTTTGCAGGAATTCAGCGCAGGAACAGCTGGGAGGGAACTGTTGCTGGGAGGATTGGGCACCACTTGGAGATGGAAACTTCTGGAGAGACTTTGCAGGGCCTAAAGGGGCTCCAGGAGAGCTGCAGAGGGACTGGGGACAAGGCATAGAGGGACAGGAGACAGGGAATGGCTTCCCAGTGGGAAAGGGGAGCTTGGGCTGGGATGTTGGGAATGAGGGATTGCTGGCTGGGAGGGTGGGGGAGGGGCTGGGCTGGAATTGCCAGAGCAGCTGTGGTGCCCCTGGATCCCTGCAGTGTCCAAGGGCAGGCTGGATCCACCTGGGACAGTGGGAGGTGTCCCTGAACATGGATGGGTGAGATGGGATGGGTTTTAAGGTCCTTCCTACCCAAGCCATTCCAGGATTCTCTGGTCTGGTCTCAGAAATCTGAAGTTAAAATGCAGATTAAAAATAACACAGCATCCTCTGGCTGGAGTAAATCACCTGAGTTTGGTTTATCTCAGACCTTCCCACTTCCCAAAATGTGCCTGTTTGTCACAGAACCAGCCTGGTCTGGCTTGGATCCACTGTCACCTCCTGCCCTGCCCAGCCTGGCCTTGCACTGGAATTTGCTCCTTCCCTGCCCTGTCCTTGGGATCAGGTTGGGTGGAAGTTGCTGCTTTGCCTTTGGGATTTTGTTCTGGGGCTGGAGATGATCTTTGTGTGTTCCTGAAGCAAAAGGTGCTCAGACTGCAGGAGCTGAGCTCTCTGATGGATTCCTGCTGCACACAGGGATGGATTTGTTCCCTGGACAAGAAACTGGGGATGTTGGAGCCCTAAGGAGATCCTGCCTCACTTGGAGCTCATTCAAGGCCACTCAGCTGCTTGTTTGTGCTTTTCAGCTTTCAGTGATGGGAAATGAAGGGATCTTGAGGGCTTTGCTGTTCTGAAATCCCTCTGAGATCGAGCCCAGTGTTCCCCCAGCACTGCCAAGGCCACCACTGCCCCATGTCCCCAAGTGCCACATCCACAGGGCTCTGAAATCCCTCAGGGATGGGGACTCCAGGGCTGGATGGCCCTTTTGGTGATGATTTTCCCCGAAATTTCCCCCAGCTGGGTGGTGGGGGATGTTCTCATCCATCCTTCCCTGATTTCCCCATGGGGAATCCTCCTGAGCTGCCATTCCAAGGCCATTCCCTGTCTCCAGGAGGGATAAAGCTCGTGTGGATGCAGAGTGTTTAGAATCCTCGGGAAGGAGCCTGTTGACATTTGGAGTCACTGCTTCCAACACACCAAACTTCTTTCCAAAAACTCAGGAAATTGTGCTTGTCTTGTGCTGATTCCAGAGTGGAGTCATCCCTTCTGAATCTGCTGTACATACAGACTTTTAGGGTAAATCCTGCAGATCTCTGGAACTGGAATGAGGGCAGGACTGGGTTTTTTTAATGCTGTAAGAGGAGATTTGCGTTTTCAGTTATTCAGAATTGTCCTTTGAGCAGCATCATCCCCCAGGGATTGCTGTGCTGGGCAGATGTGTGTTCACAGCCTGGACTGGAGCTGGGAAACCTCATGGATGAGATGGACAAGGCAGGGAAAGGGAAAAGGGGTGTAAAAATATCCACTTTCGGCTTTGGAATGTGCTTTATTATAAATTAAGAGGCTTATTCCCCCTTCAGAAGGCTCCTTTTTGACCATTTCCCCTCGTTCTTCCTTTGGTGCTGTAAATTCCATCCTGAGGGAATCCATCCTGATCCTTTCCTACCATGTGGAAAAGCACCTCTGGGTGCTTCTGGAGTCCCTTCTATGTAGAGCCACTGTCACCTCAGGCCCTGCTGGGGCTTGGGTGATGTTTGGGACACTTTCTCTCCTTGCTGGAGAGATTTCCATGGAAATGTTGCAGTGATGATGTGAAAATACAGCTGAAGTGCCTGATTTCCTTGGAAAAGGGAATTCCCTGCAGTCAGTCACTGCCTGCATGTGGCCTGTCCAGGCTGCTGGTGACTTCCCAGGATTTGTTGGTTCCCAGGATTTCTGTTCTCCATTTGTTGGAGAACACAACGGGAAGACTTTGGAGAGGAGACAAGAAAGGATTTATCCTGTGCCAAAGCAGGTAAGGAAATCACTTCCAGAATTCCACAATGGTTTGGGTTGCAAAGGACCTTTAGGACCACCCAGTCCCAACCCCTGGCACCTAAAATCAGATGGATTATGGAGTTGCTATCAGCCCTCCCCAAATTCCATCTCATTTTTTCCGTGAGTGCATCCTGGATTATAACTCACTTTTCCTGAACCAATTCCCTGAGGAAGACATGACTTCCTGACTGGCTGTTCATTAGTGGAGATCCCACTTTAATGCAGTAAAGCAGATTTAATATATTATTTCCTCTGTGGGGCCTTTATGAGCTGCACTTTGGGCTGGCTGAAGTCAGAGCTCGGCTGGGCTGGGGCAGGAATTCAGCCTGGGGCAGGAATTGGGCTGGAAATGGAGAAAGCCCAGCTCTTTCACACGAGCAAGGTTTGAAAGTCAAGCTTTTATTAATATTTTTCTCCCTGCATCAGCAGATAAAGGGAATTCTCCCAGCCAAATGGGGAGGGTGAGTGACCTCGGCGTGACAAATGAAAACCACGTTGATTAATGCTCCTGGAAGGAGCTCAAATTCCAGGGGGATGAGGACACTTGTGAGAGTCTTCCTAGGGAAAAGGGGGATTTTTTAACCCAGTCTAATTTTATTTACCATGTGCTGCAGCCCTGTTGCTTCATCTGAAGCTCCTTCAGCCATGATGCCAGAGAGATTCCCCAGGTTGTGTTGCTCCCAAAGCTGAGATGGATTGGGCACATCCCAGGAATTGTCCTGGCTGGACAGGCCGAGAAGTCCCTGTGACATCCCTGGGACATCCCTGGGACCAGACTGCCATGGGATGGGAGGTGATGGCACAGCTGCTCTGAGGAGACCTTCTGGGCACAAGTTTTAATGAGCAGCACAGAGGTGTTTTACTGGAGAAGGACAAGGGAACAGAGCTGGGAAGATCTGGAGAACTCCTGAGGGAGCTGGAAAGGAGCTGAGCCTGGAGCAAAGGAGGCTCAGGGGGACCTTGTGGCTCTGCACAGCTGCTGCCAGGAGGGGACAGCCGGGTATGGGGTCAGGCTGTGCTCCAGGGAACAGGGACAGCAGGAGAGGGAACAGCCTCAGGCTGGGCCAGGGGAGGCTGAGGGTGGATTTTGGGGAAATTCCTGCTGGCAAGGACTGTCCAGCCCTGGTGGAGTCCCCATGGCTGGAGGTGTCCAGGGAAAGCCTGGAGGTGGCACTGAGTGCTCTGGGCTGGGGACAAGGTGGGGATCAGCCACAGCTTGGACTCGATGCTCCTGCAGGTCTTTTCCAAGCCCAGTGACCCCCTGGTTCTGTACCTGTGTCACACCTGAGGGTGTCCTTTGCAGAAGGACCTGAGGCAGGTTAGGGGTGATGGAGTTGGAGCTAAGAAACCCCGAACTGTGGCTGTCCAGGGCCACCCTGAGCTCCTCCCTCCATGGTGACAGGGGACAGGCAGTGCCTGGGAGGGTGAGAACACCCAGCCCACAGCCCAGGGCCACTCCTGGTCTGTAATTCCAGCCCCTGAGTGATCCCCAGCCCTGCTCTGCCCTTGGCTCACTCCCAGCACAGGAATCCCGGGCTGGGCTCAGCTGCCAGGCCGTGCTGGGTGACAGGGGACAGCGCCTGTTCCTCCCACAAAAAGCCCTTTTGTAGGCTCTGCAGCACCTCCAGCTGCTGCTCCAGCTGGGCTTCCCACCCCACAGCCCTGCTCACGTTCCTGGTGGGAAGCAGAGACACTCCTGCCTGGCTGGGAATGAGGAGGAATGTCCCATTCCACGGAGTGGCAGCGAGGCCACTCTGGTGCCGATGGCTGGGGGAACACCAGGGCCTGGCCCCTGCCCAGGGCTCCCTCTGGCTCCTTTCCCTGCTCCATGCCAGCCCTGGCCCCACTGGCCTTTCTTGGAAAGCCCTTCCCAGGCTCTGCTGTCGCTCTGTCCCGATGGTTTCCCGATGGCTGTGAGCTCATCCTGCCCTGGAATCTCTCCCAGTTGTGTGCCAGGCTGCTGATTCCAGCTGCTCCACCATGCCCTGGCCTTCCCACCACTCTCCCACAGGGATCCTCCTTGGAGGGATTGGGTTTTGGAGCATTTGTCTTCTCATGGAGCTGGCAGGACCTGCGGGGTGAGTCTGAGCTTCGGGGAGATCTGTGCTGTGGGGAGAGAGTGACCCAGAAAGGGCAGAACTTCATGGAATCCCACCCAGTGCCACCCCTGCCATGGCAGGGACACCTCCCACCATCCCAGGCTGCTCCAAGCCCTGTCCAGCCTGTCCTTGGACACACTGCAGGGATCCAGGGGCACCACAGCTTCTCTGGGAATTCCAGCCCAGCCCCTCCCCACCCTCCCAGGGAGGAATTTCTCCCCACATGCTCCCTAAAGGGTTTGTGGAGAGCTGGGGGTGCTGCTGGATGCCACTGACCCACCTGGGGAGCACTGGAGCTGATGGGGGCTTGAGGTGCTGGGGAAGACTTCACCTCCATCCAGATGTTTGCATCTGCCCCATTCTCAGGATCCCAAGGTGTTTGCTGCCAGCAGGGCTCTGACTGTGCTGCTGCCAGGGCTGGGCTCTTCCAGTTGGCCTTTTGTGCTGGGAAACCCCAGAAAAGTCCCCTGTGCCTTCCTGTCCCCTAGTGTCACCTTGGGCCAGAGGTCTCTGGAGCACTGCAGGGAAGGGGGCCTGGCAGCTGTCCCCATTTGCAGAGTAAAATCATTTGCAAAGCTTTAACTGCTACTGTTAATCAATATTACTATTGGGATTTTAATAACTATTGATGAATCCTCGCCCTGAATGTGGGAGGGAGGGTTGGGAAGCACCCCGGGGGGCTGGGAGAGTGTGCAGGAAGGGAAGTGAGACTCCCTCAGCCCCACACTCCCTGTTCCTGCAGTGATGGCTTTGGGTTGATGATGTCAATAACATCCATTCCTGGCAGTGTCCCAGGCCAGGTTGGGCATTGGGTTTGGAGCAGCCTGGGACAGTGAAGGTGTCCCTGCCATGGCTGGGGTGGCACTGGATGGATTTTAAGGTCCCTTCCCACCCAACCCATTCTGGGATTTTGTTATTAATAGCACTAACGTTATTAATTAACATGATAATGTTAATAATAAATATAATAATATTAATGTTAATAATAAATATAATCATATGATTAACAACAACCGTGGAGTGGATTGAGGGTCACAGAGGTGTCTCTGGTAGGATGGATGGAGTCCTTAAATCGCTTTAATCATTTTTTCCCTGTCTCCTTGTGCAGGCAGCCTGCGGGGCTCCCCTGCTTTCCTCCGACAGGAGGGGATGGAGGGATGGATGGAGGGATGGAGGGATGGATGGATGGATGGAGGGATGGATGGATGGATGGATGATGGATAGAAGGAGCGGCGGGCGGGGGGAGCCTGGGAGCCGCCGTGCCGCGGGTCTGGTTCTCATTAGGCGGCTGGCCGGGCCAAGAAACACAGCAATAAATAAGGGCGAACAAAGGCGCTCCCTCCCTCCCTGCCTGCCTGCCTCGCTCCCCGCCGCCCCCCGGCCGGCCGGCAGCGCTGGGGGCTCTCGGGCGGGGCAGCAGCGATCGCATAAAGAGAGGAGGTCGGGCCGGCCGGAGGCGCCGAGTCGGGGCGGTGACAGCCCGGGAGCGGCGGCATGGCCGGGCTGGGGCCACCCCCGGGCTGGGGGAGCCTCCTGCTCCTCCTGGGGGTCCTGCTGGGGCTCCCCCCGCGGGGCAGGGCGGGGCCGGCAGGTACGGGGCTGGGGGCGACCGTGGGGCGGGGTGGGATAGGGGATGGGGTTGGGATGGGGGGAGATAGGGATGGGATAGGGGTAGGGATGGGATGGGGGTAGGATGGGATGGAATAGGGTGGGATAGGGGTCGGATGGGGTGGGATAGGGGTCGGATGGCGGCTCCGGGCAGCGCTCGCTCCCCCGGCAGCCCCCAAAGCCCCGCGCTCGGCGCTGCGGCTCCACTGTCGGGATGGGTTGAGAAGGGCTGGGAAGGACTGGGATCGAGCAGCTCCGGCACGGGCACGGCTCAGGCTCTCACTGCACAGCCCCGGGTCCCCTCGGACACCCCAGAGTCCCCTGCCCACCCCGTGCCCACCCCTGCCCATCCCGCCCCAGCTCCCGGCCGTGTCTCTGGGGAAGCAGCTCGGGGTTTGTGCTGAAGCTGCCGCGGGTTTTGGCACTGTGAAACGTGGCCGGTTCGGTCCGTGAGGAAATACCCGACTTTCCCCTTTTCACTTTTAAAAGGGAGGAAGAGGAGCAGAGGGGTCCCAGTTTCACTTCAGCTGCCTGTAGTCTCTTCCTCATCCCTATTTCCTTCCCCAAGCCTTCCAAGTAGTCAGGGCTGATGTTCCTCCTCGCAAGGCACATTTTTGTTATGACTTTTTTTTTCACTTCCGAGCTTTGCCGGTTCTCTGCTGCTGCTGAGAGAAGTTTTCCAGCAGCTCCAAGAGAGCTGTGCAGCTGCGAGAGGAACAGGGAGGCGGTGGGAGCCAAAAGCTCTGTTTGGATAAAGAGAGGAGAAGGGAAAGCTGCCTGCTCCGGTGGGATCCTCGGCTCTGCAGGGCTCCTCCGGGGCTCCCCCAGCCCCAAACCTCGCCTTGCCAACATCCCAAATGCCAAAGCAGCGCCGTTCCCCACAGCATTCCCAAAAAGGGCTGGGAGTGAGTGTTTTCCAGGAAATAGTAGAAGGGGGGTGTGGGAAACCCTTTCAGTGCTCCATTTGGGTTTATTTGAGTTAGATTGTTGAGGCCCCGTCTCATGCTCGGAGTCTCTCAGATTCCCAGCAAAAACTACAGACGACACAGTGGGAAATTTTAACTATCTTAACTTAAATCTCATCCCCGAAATCTCATCACGGAGGGATTTTTGGTTCGTGGCCCGAAGCCCAGCAGTCCCAGTGTCCCATCCTCCCCAGCCGGCGTGGGAGAGAGCTGGGATGGGGACAGCAGCAGCTCCCTGCCCTTCTCCCCGTGGGAGTTAAAAAAGTTTGGGTTTGTTCCTTTTCTCCGCAACGGGAAGGCACCAAACCCCCGGGGCTGCTCACCCAGAATCCGTGCCTCAGTTTCCCCACAGAGACGCAGCTCCGGTGTGGCTGCGGTTTGTTTCCTGTGTGGCTCCTGCGTCCCGAGGAGGTGAGGAGCAGGGAGCTGGGATGGTGCCACCCGCTTATCTGCAGTTATTCCTGGAATCTGATTGCGGGCTATATTTAATGGAGCTGATTAAATACCTCGCTGCGATAGCGCTGGGTGTGTCCCAGGGGACCGAGGTGGCCCGGGGGAGACCTGATGCCATCCAACTCCATCAGCAATTGCCAGCCGGTCACTCCACCTTTTCTGCTCTTTTGTCTTTTCAACGACTTCATCTTCCCTCCAGCCAAAGCCCTGGATTGCTGCACGGGGAACAAAAACAAGCCTATAAAATTAAAAAGCCACGAGCCCTGTTATTCCACTCCCTGAGTAAATAACTTCGCTGGGGAAGATAATTCCATCCAAGCTCTCCCTGACAACGTTTGGCTTGGCAAGGTGGCCCAACCCTTGACATTTTTGCTCAGCCTCGTCCCCTCTCTGCAGCAGCTTCGGATTTGAATTTTTTGTTCTGTTGTCATCCAGGCTTAAGTCATCAGTGGCTGCTCCCTGCTCTGCAGTCCAATCCAGCCACATTGTTTAGGAAAAAAATAATCTTAGAAAGTCTGTCTGCCTCGGATGGAGCCAAGGAATGGCTTGTGCTGCTCTGCCCGGGGGGGCTGGGATGGCTCAGACTAGCGCTGACAGTCCTTGCAGTGCCTCTGCTCCTCCTCCAGCCTGGCTGCACAGAGCGTGGATGGTGTGGGTGATGGAAACACACTGCCCTGACTACACACCACAGAGCCTTGGGGCTGCGAGGGGCTTTAATCCCACCCAGTGCCACCCCCGCCATGGCAGGGACACCTCCACTGTCCTAGGCTGCTCCAAGCCCTGTCTAGCCTGGCCTTGGACACTGCCAGGGATCCAGGGGCACCACAGCTGCCATGTGCCAGCTGCTTCTCCAGGGTGGCTTTCAGGGAATTTAGGGACTGTTTTGGGACCTGGGTGGAAGCGATGCTCCTGGGAGCCTTCAGGATGAGGCTGAGCCAGCAGTGAGGGGCTGGGCTGGGGAGAGGTGACACTTTGGCTTCGTTTCCATCCCCAAAACACCTGAGAGGAGGCTCTGATGTTGCTCCCCAGCTCTGCCCTGAGTTCCCTGTGACGGGGCTGTGGAGGAGCTGCAGCTCCCCAGGTCTCGCAGGCTCTGCTCACAGCTCTTCCCTTCCCCAGGGCCACCCAGCCATGGAGAACGAGTCACCCCGCACTGGCTGCTGGGGGACAATGCCCGCAGAGCCGTCAGCATGGAGCAACAGGTAAGGGCAGAGCTGCTCCCTCCGCCCTCCCTGCGGGGAGCAGCCGGTGGTGGGACTCGGTGGAGGTGTGGAGTTAATTAAACACGGCGTTAATGGGCGCTGGGCAGGAGGAGGGGTGGCCAGGAGCTGTGGGGTGAACGGAAAGGAGCTGGAGAGCTTGGAGAGGGGAGCTGGAGGTGATATCAGCTCAAGGTTTGGCCAGGAGAGAAGGATCCGTTCATGGGAAAGTGCTGCTGGATTGCAGTGTCCTTGGGAAGAGCCTGCGGGGAGGAGAGCACATCGCTTCCCAGGGCTGTCACCCCTCCCTGCCACCCCCACTGTCTCCTGTGGCCACCCTGGCCGGGGTTTGGCCCCTTGCCTGGCTCTGGGCTCAGCCAGAGCCTCAGCTGCCCCTCGGCCACAGCAGCTGGGAGCTCCTGAGGCTGAATCCAGCCCCTTCCCAGCACTGGTTCAGGTGGTTCTGAGGAGCTGTTCTGCTGAGAAGACTCTGCTGGGAGGGGACCTTTTCTGGTGGCATCTCACCTGGGATGGTCCAAGTGAGACCTCCCTGCTCCAGGCAGGAGATGCCCAAGGCAGAGCCAGCTGTGCTTGGGTGAGGGCTTTGTGCTGCCCTGGCTCCTCCGAGGGGCTGTGATGCCTTTTTCTCCAGGGGATCTGGGCTGGCTGCTCCTCCAGGAGCTGAAATAACCCATGTGGAGCTGTGCTCACCCTGGAGAGATGTCCTCTCCCCACCAGGCAGCCCCGGATCGTCTATATTTGAGCTGGGAGGCACTTGAGATGGGGAACACGTGGCAGGGGAGGTTTATTTCTGCTCCAGTGCCCAAAATGGTGCTGGGGGTGCAAATCACAGGTGGGGGATTTTGGGGGATTTCGGGAGTCACGGGGGCTCCGGGCTGGGCAGGTCCTGCCGTATTTCCTGGCATCTGCTGTGCCTCCTGCTCCAGCCAGCCTGGAACAAGGAGCCTCCTGTTCGTGCGGAGGGGAAGGAGGGGAGAGGGGAGAGGGGAGGGGTTGGTGCTGGGAGCGGGGAGGCTGTGTGGGGGAAGCTTGAGGCACCCGGGCACAGGATGGGACAGAGCCCCAAAACGGCCCTTTTTGCCCCGGGACTGCTGACACTCATATTTTTAGGATCAATTTAGTCCATTCCATCCCCACCCCGT
Source organism: Entomyzon cyanotis (assembly GCA_024500445.1). NCBI lineage: Eukaryota > Metazoa > Chordata > Aves > Passeriformes > Meliphagidae > Entomyzon > Entomyzon cyanotis. The sequence continues at coordinate 466,715 of JAKEPQ010000146.1, read as the reverse complement.
CTCCTCCTGCCCTCCAGCAAAGACCCTGGAAATCAGCAGGTCTGTGGGAATTCCACCAGGAGACATCATCCCAGCCCGTGGAATGATGGGTTCAGGCGTGGTGACCCCCAGGCTGCTTCATCCCTTCCCTGGGGCTGCTGTGACATGCTGCGGCTGTCCCATGGCCCCGGGGCACAGCCCGGTGTCTCCTTTCCCTTCTCCCCGGAGCAGAGCAGGAGGAGGAGGGTGGCCGTGGTGTCCCCGCGGTGCCATCGTGTGCGGGCTGGTGGCACTGGGTGGGCTGTCCTGCCTCCCCTGCACCCTCCTCTCCCCCATTGTTCGGGCTGAGCTCCCCCGGGCTCCCGACGCACATGGCAGTGATTTGGGAGAGGCTGGGAGGAGGTCGTGGGGACCCTGATTGCCAGCAGCTCCCTCGCCACCCCCGCTGGGGTGGAACCTGAGCATCCTGCTGCTCCTGCTCCTCCTGCCCTCCTGTGGAGCAAAGGCTGCCCGAGCTGAGCCTGGGCTTTGCCAGCCCTTCAGGGATGGAACTGGGGGTTGTGTGCAGCACCCTGGGCTCACAGCGATGTTCAGCCCTGTCCCCACCCGGGGAGCTCCCTCAGCCTGGGCTGTTCCCTGCCTCTTTCCCTTTGGAATTGCTTTTTTCCAAGTGTGGTTTCTTGGTGCAATGGCTTCCCACTGCCAGAGGGCAGGGATGGACGGGATATTGGGAAGAAATTCTCCCTGGGAGGGTGGCAGGCCCTGGCACAGGGTACCCAGAGAAGCTGTGGCTGCCCCTGGATCCCTGGAAGTGTCCAGGCTGGACAGGGCTTGGAGCAACCTAGGATGGTGGAAGGTGTTCCTGCCATGGCAGGGGGTTGGAATGAGATGCTCTTGAAGATCCCTTCCATTCCAGACCTTTCTGGGATCCTGAGGGCTGAGGAGTGCTCAGGCACAGGAGCTCCTCAGCTCCCCTGTGGCTGTCCCTGGCATCCCAGCCCTGTGCACCCATGGAGCTTCCTTCCACCACTGCTACCCCTCACACCTCGGGCTCCTCCAGGAGATCCCTGTCACCCCTGTCACCCTGTCCTGGCGGCACATGGCTATTCCCTTCACCCTCCGTGAGGAGCAGGGACAGAGCTGGAGCATCCCAGGCTGTCAGGGTCAGGGTGGGACAGCCCAGCCCGGCCACTCCCAGGGAGCTCTGCACACCCTGGTGAGGTCACAGCCCTGCCCGGAGCAGGGAGGGAGGGAGGAGCAGGCTGCCCGTGGCTTGGGATGTGCAGGGAGGGAAGGGATGGAGGGAAGAACAGGCTCAGGATATGCCACAGGTGCCAAGGACACTTCCTGAGCTTCCTGCCGGGAGCCTTTTCCCTTGGTGAGGTGTGGCCAGACTGAGCAAAGCCTGCTGGTTTTACCTTGAACCAACCCCAGTGCAGCCTCTGCCTCTAGGGCCTGGACTGCCCTGCTTCCTGCTTCCCCGGGATGCTTTCCAGTGAGCAGCCAGCAGCAGAGGCTCGTCCTTGAGCTCTTGGATCATGCTGCCCGTGTTGGACAAGTGATGCAATCCCTCCAAGCCTCTGTGCTGCTGGATGCAGCTGCCTGGGCAGGCCTGCCTCGCCGAGCTGCTGCAGCTGCAAATCCCATCACCAAATCCTCCATGGAGCATCTCCTGGTGACTCCCATCCCTGTCTTCCCTGCCATATCCGGGCGCTGAGAGCTTCCTCAGGAGCTTGTGGGAGCTGCCTGAGCAGATGGCCAGGCTGTGAGCTGAGTGGGGCTTTGGGATTTGCCTTAACTCATGATTTCCCAAGGAACTCAGCTCTCCCTGAGCCAACTGTCCTGGAGCAGGAGCTTCCCAGCCAGGATGAGGAGGATGGCCAGGAGCTGTGGGGAAACAGGGAAGAGCAGCTCGAACCCTTGGCCCTCCACAAACAGCGCTGAGGTTTTTCTGATCAATGCAGTGAAAAAGATACCAGACTGGAGCTGGAGCTGGAGTTGGTCACAGACTGGGGCCCAGCCAGGGCAGAGTCATCCCAGCTGCAATTCCACAATTCCAGCCTATCCCAGCACAGTCCCTGGTGGGAATGGCTGTGCTGGGATGTCCTGCAGAGGAACCACCGCCTGCACATCCAGCCAGGGCTGAGAGAAGGTGGTTCCTGCAGCCTCTGGCAAGGACTGGGGCATTCTGTCCATGGGTGCTGGAGAAAGGAGCTCAGCGAGCAAGAGGAGCCTGGGAAGGTGCTGGAGCTGAGGATGATACTGGAACCTGTGAGGATTGCTGGGAGCCAGGAGGATGCTGGAGCCTGGGGTGATGGTGGAGTCCAGGATGATATTGGAGCTTGGAATGTGCTGGAGCTTGGAATGTGCTGGAGCCCAGGACAGTGCTGGAGCCTGCGGTGGTGCTGGAGCCCAGGATGATATTGGAGCCTAGGATAATACTGGATTTTGGGATGATGCTGGAGCCCGGGATGATGCTGGAGCCCAGGATGATATTGGACTCTGGGATTACATTGGAGCCTGGGAAAATACTGGAGCCCAGGATGATATTGGACTCTGGGATCATACTGCATTTTGGGATAATACTGGAGCCAAGGATGATATTGGACCCTGGGATGATACTGGACTTTGGAATGATGCTGCAGCCTGGGGTGATGGTGGAGCACAGGATTATGCTGCAGTTTGGGATGATGCTGGAGCCTGAGACAATGGTAGAGTTCAGAATGGTGCTGAAGCCTGGGATGATATTGAAACCTGGGATGATGCTGGAGTTGGGAATGTCCTGGAATCCAGGATGATGCTGGAGCTGGGGTTGATGCTGAAGCCTGATCAGTTGCTGCAGCCCAGGATGATATTGGAAGCTGGGAAGATGCTGAGCCCAGGAGGATGCAGAGTCCAGGAAGAAGCTGATCCCAGCTCATTCCTGGTGTGCAGCAGCTCAGCAGGAGCTCTCAGGGACCCAGCTCCCCACCAGGCTCGAGGCCAAACGAGCAGTGTTTAATTAATGCAATCACCTTGCCTGGCCTCAGAGCTGGGCTGCTGGACTCCTGCCTGGCACCAGTGCTGATCACATTCCCATTTCCCTCTTTTTACCGCTGCTGATCCCTCCAGGAGCTGAGCTGGGCCCATCCCAGCTGGAGCCAGGGTCCATCCCCTCCTCATTGCCTCTCCAGGAGCTCTCAGGAGTCACGGGCAAGAGGAGAGCTGGTGGTGCATCCCCTGCAGGGATGGGACACAGATCCCAGCAGCAGCCGTTGGTTTTCCAGCCTTCGGCAGCAGGGAGATGGGATGGCAGCTGGAGTGCCGGGGTAACTCTGGACACACACATGTCCCTTTAAGACGGCAGCTGGGAAAGAGCATTTTGCCAGTAACGGCCGTGGAGTCGAGGCAGGGAGTAATTGCTGGGGAATTCAAAACCGGGAAGGGAAGGAGCCGGCGGGACTTGGGGAGGAGGAGGAGGAGGAGGAGGAGGAGAGGGCTGCAGGGAGTTGGGGACATCAGAGAAGGGGAGAGAAAGAGGGAGGGCAGGAAGGGGGGAAAGGAGGGGGCAAGAAAAATGTCCAGACCATGTTTGGCCAGGGAGTGATGTTTGTACAAGATGGTGTTCCAAAAATACCGCCTTTCCCAGCGCCGCCGGAGCAGGGCATGGAGCCCCAGCCCGGCTGCCTCTCCTCCACAGGACCCATCGGGATGGGGCACAGGGACCCTGCTGTGGCTGAGGGGACTCTGGGGGACGTGGCAGAGCAGAGCAGAGCCTCGCTTTGCTGTGGCTTTGTGTTCTTGGAACGCTCTGGCTGCTCGCCTTTTTTGGAGCTGGGCAGACGCAGCCGGAGGCGGAGAGGGGCTCAGCCAGCCTGGCCCCATGATGGCTCCCGGCTCCATCCCCATTCCCAGCTCCATCCCCTCATCCCAGCTCCATCCCCTCATCCCAGCTCCATCCCCATTCCCAGCTCCATCCCCTCGTCCCGGCTCCATCCCCTCATCCCAGCTCCATCCCACATCCCAGCTCCATCCCCATTCCTGGCTCCATCCCTCATCCCGTGCTGGGGTGAGCTGTCCTCTGGAACTGGGGCTGTAGGATGCAGCCCTGTGGGACTCCTTGGGGCCACAGCCATGCCATGGCCAGCCTGAGCAGCGATGGGATGGGATGGGATGGGATGGGATGGGATGGGATGGGATGGGATGGGATGGGATGGGATGGGATGGGATGGGATGGCTGCACTTCTGGAGCTCAGTTTGGGGTGGCTGTGCAGGAACAGCCATCCTGGCAATACAAACCCCACATGCTGGGTGCAGCAGTGCTGTCCAGCTGCTCCACCCCAAAATGCTCTGTCCCGTGAAGCATTAACTCAGTTAACTGCCCTCAGCTGAAGGTGAGTGTCTAGGATTAGAGACAGTGAGGATCCCCTGGGGCTGCCAGGCTGTTGTCCCCCTGATCTCCCCAATACCCCGGGGTGTGAGGGGCACTGGGTTGCAGAAGGAGCAACAGCACAACCAACTCCATAGGAATGAGTGGGAAGCAGGATTTCAGCTCTGTCTCATCCCAAACTGTGAATCACCCAGCTTTACCCCTCTCTGCTGCATTCCTTGTGTTCCATCTGCAAAGCCCTGTGATGCCAGGAGCAGCCAAAGCCAGGGCCTTGTGGGGACAACTCCTTCCTGTCCCCTTTCCCTCCAGAGCCCAGAAAACCTCGCCAAGGGCACGGCCAGGCTGCTGGGATCCCGTGGTGATGCTGAGGGCTGGCAGCCTGCTGGGCTCCCTGCATCCATCGTGGGTGGGGAGGGACTGAGGGAGACAGCAGACAGCAGGGACAGTCCAGGCCATGGACATCAGACAGGGCGATGTTTTCAGTGTCCCCAGCGCTGGGGACAGGATGTGGGGACACAGGGAAGGGCACCACTTTGGGGCTCCAGCCCATCCTGTCATGTGCAGCTGGGCAGTGCTGGTGTGGATCCAAAGCCAGGTTTAACACACTCCAAAGAGAGGGAATGAGTAAAACCACCGGCATCCTGGGGAAGCTGAGTCAGTGTTTCCTTTCTCTGCCCAGTGCTCTGAGGTATTTTTAATGGGCTTTATCCGGTGCCCGGGGGGGTTGGTGGTTATTTCCATACCCCCAGGGCTGCACGTGGGTTCTGACCCACCCAGGGCCGAGGCTCTTTGCCCTGGATCAGCATCTCCAGTGAGATGGAGCACACAGAGACCCTGCTCAGGGTGCTCCTGTCCCTGCTCCCCATCCTGGCCCTGCTCAGGGTGCTCCTGTCCCTGCTCCCCATCCTGTCCCTGCTCCCCATCCTGTCCCATCCCGGTTCTCCCTTGCTGCCTTTCCCTGGGGGAAGCTGCCAGCAGAGCTGGGGTTTGCTGCCTCATCGCTGCATCTCAGTGTGAATCCTCAGTTATCCCCTGCTGGGCTGGGAATTCAGGGACATCACTTCCACAGCCCCGTGGCAGGGGATGCAGTAGATGGAACAGTCCACAGAGGAGAGGCTGGGATGCACCTGCAGGTGCTGGGGACACTTAGGGATGTCTTTCCTAAGCCCGTTCCCTCCTTCCCTTGTAGGCCCCGCCGCCTGCCCGGGCAGAGGTGGCTGTGATGGCTGAGGGCAGAGAGCTCGTGCTGGTGCTGGAGAGGAACCAGTGAGTGTCGGGAATGGGGCTGGGGAGGGGACACTGGGATCCTTCTGCCACCTTGGTCACTCTTTCTGGGCTCCTTGTCTGGTTCAGTTTACATGCAGGTGGCAGCAGCCTCTGTCCCCTGTGCCACTGACCTGGCCTGGCCTCCCCTGGAGCAAGGACAGCCCCTGGGCATCTGCCCTGCCCTGCCCTCCTTGTCCCTCTGCCCAATGCTCGGGCATTTCATGGAATCCCAGAGTGGTCTGGGTTGGAAGGGACACAGGCAGGGACACCTTCCACCATCCCAGAGTGCTCCAAGCCCCATCCAACCTGGCCTTGGGCACCTCTAGGGTTAGGGCAGCCCCAGTTCTCTGTCCCTTGGGGGATTTGTGTCTCTGGAGGAGCAGGGCAGAGCTGATCCCTGCAGGATGAGGTTCTGCCTCCACTTCTGCCGACCTCCCTTCCTGCTGAACCCCCTTCCTGCTGCTGCTGGGGTGCAAACCCAGCCACCACATCATCCCCCAGTGACTGCAGGAGAGCTTCTGGAGTGCAGGAAGGGGAGCTGGGGAGTTCCTTTGCACTTTGAGGGCTGTGGGCAAAGGGGGTTGGTGGTGGGGGTTGAAAGCTGATGAGCAAAGCTTCGCCCTGTGTCTGGCTGCTGCTCCAGGCCTGGAGGCGTTGCAGTGTCCTCTCCTGACCCTGCTCTGGCTCGGTGCCACCTTGCTGTGCTGCACGGGGGCAGCAGGGTGAGCAGCAGCCCTGGAGGCTCAGGGAGGGCAGGGAGGGCAGCAGGGTGAGCTCTGGGTGAGGTGCAGGGAAATGGGGGGACATGGTGGTGCAGAAGGGACCTGAGCACCTAGGGCAGCCCACAGCACACAAACCTGGCTGCAGGGACAGTGTGGGACACCAGTGTAGTCTGGGACATCCAAACTGCTGCTCTGGACCAGATCCCAGGGCTGCCTTAGGGCCAGAGCCCAAATCCTCTTTTTCCTGGCACTGGGGGAGCTGCTCAGTCTCCAGAAGTGTCCTGGGGGTGTTTTCCTTCCCCATCCTGGAGTACAAGACTCATCTTCTGCCCTGCCTGGAGAGGACATCTCCGAGCTCTGAGGCCATGGGTCAGCCGGGATGTCACCAGCTCAGCCACCCCCATTCCTGTCCCCTGGGCACAGCAGGATTTGCCTTTCCTGTGTCCTCAGCCCACCTGTCCCATCGCTGTCCCCACCCTGTCCCAACCCTGGCATTGCCAGCCACCCACGTGTCCCCTGCCAGGAAGCAGACTGAGCTGTGGCTGGAATTCCTGGTGCCAGGCACCCACTGCCAGGCGGGCTGGGAAGCCACAAAGCTGCCCACAGTGAGTTTCCTGGGGCCAAGCTGCTCTCAAGATAGAAAGCAAGAGGCGGGAGGGCTATTCTGGGAGTGGCTGCTTTATTTTCTTCTGCAGAATCAAACCTTTGGGACAGGGCCAGGTGCCCAAAAGTGAGGGCTAAAGTGAGAGCAGGGCAAAACCTGGCTGTCTTTGTCCTTCTCTGGATGGCTGAGCCCCCTGCAGGGGTGCTGCCCTTCCATGGGGACTGCCATCCCCACCAGGACCTGCCATCCCCACCAGGACCTGCCATCCCCAGTAGGACCTGCAGGCTTTCAGCAGGGTGCCCATCGCCCTGGAATCTGGGCAGGGTCACACAGACCTGGGCAGTGCAGGAAACCCCCTTTCCCCTTTCCCCTTTCCCCTTTCCCCTTTCCCCTTTCCCCTTTCCCCTTTCCCCTTTCCCTGCTGGCTCAGACACAGCTTCATAGCTTTCAGCCACACCAACTCCCAGATCCTTGTCACTCCAGCTTGCTCAGCTGCCGCAGAAACAAAGGAGCTGACAGCTTCAGAATTAGAAACTCTCTGCCACCTTCTCTTTGCTGGAAGGGGACATGGGGATGGTTCTGCCTGGTTTGGGGTGGTCAAGGGACATGGGGATGGCTCAGCCTGGTTTGGGGATGAAGGGGGCATGGGGATGGCTCAGCCTGGTTTTGGGGATGAAGGGGACATGGGGATGGCTCAGCCTGGTTTGGGGATGGTCAGGGGACATGGGGATGGCTCAGGCAGCTCCAGGCTCAGGGGCTCGGTGTGTCCCTGCCCCGGCAGCCCTGCAGCATCTCCCAGCTCCTCACCCCGCTCCGCTCCTCCCTCCGCAGGCTGCTGGCTCCCGGGTACACAGAGACTCACTACAGCGCGGAGGGACAGCCCGTGACGGTGACCCCCAACCACACGGTGGGTGTGGGGCACGGGGGGAGCTCCCCTCCGTGTTTGGGAGGTTTGGGCACTCGGGACAGAGCCAGAGCCGCACGGTGCGGGCAGGAGAGTTTCCCTGGCAGGAGGAATGCTCTTGGCCCCGGGACAGCTCCTCGGGACATCGACACAGGCAGCGCCAGCCCCCCCGATGTCCCCTCCAGCCTTTGTCACCTTTCCAGAGCCGCGCCGGGAGCTGTGCTGTGTCCCGGAATGACCCGGCTCCTGGCTCCTCCTGGGGGAGGGAAAAGGGGAGATGGAAATGGAAATGGAAATGGTGGTTTTCTGGGGTCAGCACATGGGGATTGTTGCCCCCAGCCCTCTAAGGAAGGTCTCTGCTGTCTCTCTCCAGGAGCACTGTCACTACCATGGCCACGTCCGCGGCCACAGCGGCTCCTGGGTTGTGCTGAGCACCTGCTCAGGAATACGGTATGGGGGAGGGAATACGGTATGGGGGAGGGAATGGCGTATGGGAGAGGGAATAGGGTATGGGGGAAGGAAATCAGGATTGGAGGAATGCAGGGTTGGGAGGTTGTGGAGCTGGCAAAGGGTGGGATGGATCCACTGCTCCTTCGGTCTGCAGGGATCCCTGTGGGATGACCCAGAGCAGCACTGATGCTCCGCAAGCCCAGCTCCAAATGCTTCATGGGACTGATTTTCCCATTGTTCCTGTCCTGTCCTTCTTCCTTCTCCCATTTTTCCCCCAGTCCCAGCACTGGGCAGACTGGGGAACAGAGACCATTTCTCGGGCAGCATGAGCTTACTCCAACGAATTTTATCTTTGGAGGGACAACTCCCTGTGCCCCAGAGAGATGTCCCAGGCTGAGCTTTGTTCCCATGCTCTGCCATGCAGAGGTTTAAGTGCCTAGGGTTGATTTTCCCCTGGAGCTGTTTGGACAGAGATTCCCAACTCTTGTCCCTGTTCCCACCTCAGCATGGACCGAGCCGATGTGCCATGAGTTTGTGGGGCCTCAGGGGCTGGGGGAGCTGGATGGAAACACCACAGGAGCCACTGGGCTGTTCCCATTTCCAGGGGCCTCATAGTGCTGAGCAGCAACACCAGCTACTACCTGAGACCCCTGGGGACCCCTGAGCCAGGTCACCACCTCATCCACCGAGCAGAGCACCTGCCCATGCCAGGGGGCACCTGTGGGCACGGCCACCACCTCGGGAGCACCATGGCTGGCATTGCCCAGCTCTTCCAGCCACGGCAGCCACGGGTAAATCATCCACATGGGATTATCCATATGGGGTCATCCATGCTAGGATCTGTCTGGGGATGGGCAGAGGCCAGGAGGGGCTCTCAGCACCCCTGACAGCCCCCATGTCCCTGGCAGCTGGGCAGGGCTGTGCAGGCATGTGGGATGGGGGCTCTGTGTGGGTGGCTTGCCTGGCTTGAGTTTGGGCAGGACACCCCAGAGAGAGGATGTGGGTTGGGTCCCAGTGCTGTGTCCTAGTGTGGGACATGACATCAGGTCATTTGGAGCCACCCAAATGCTCCTTCTCACCTTGTGCCTCAGTTTCCCCTCTCAGCTGTCCCTGCTGAGCAGCTCTGGTGGGTCTGGGAGAATGAGAACACCCAGAGCCATGGGCTGCCCTGTTTGCTGAGCCCTGTCTGTGTTCAGGCCAGGAGAGATGCCTGGAGGACCATGAAGTACATGGAGCTCTTCATCGTTGCTGATCACACACTGGTGAGTGCTGGGGGGGCAGAAAACCAGGAATCCTCTCTTCTCCATCCCGGATTTTCCCCAGTGATCCTTCCCCATCCCTGTCTCTCCAGTACAGGAACCAGAACCTCAACCTGGGCCACACCAAGCAGCGAATTGTGGAGATTGCAAACTACGTGGACAAGGTGAGGTGCCAGGCCTTCTGTGGCCCTCAGGGACTGTCCTGTGTCACCAGGGCAAGGAATCATAGAATCAGGGAATTGTCAAGGTCGGAAAAGGTCCTTAAGTCCTTCGAGTCCAAGCATTTCCCAGCACTGCCAAGGCCACCGTTGCCCCATGTCCCCAAGTGCCACATCTACACAGCTCTCAATCCCTGCAGGGATGGGGACTCCACCTCTCTCCTGGGCAGCTGTGCCAGGGCTTGGCCACCCATCAGGGACTTCAGGAGCTCCATGAGCACCTGGTGGGAAGGGCTTTGTCACCCTGGGCTGAGCTCAGCAGGGAAGCCTTCACTGTTTCCTGCCTGGGATCAGCGCTGGCATCTTTGGCAAAGAAGGGACATGCTGAGGTGTTGTCCCTGAATGTCATCGAGCCACCCTGACCGGCTCCTGTGCCACACCTGTGCCTGCAGAGCCCATGCTGGCAGGTATATTCTGGAGCTGCCTGGCCAGAGGGGAACATTCAGAGCCAGCAGCCGGAATGCCCCGGCAGGGATGGAGAGTGCCAGGGAATTCCTGTCCCCACAGCCTGCAGCTGTCCCTCCTGCAGTTTTACAGGCTGCTGAACATCAAGGTGGCTCTGATCGGCCTGGAGGTGTGGACAGAGCGTGACCAGTGCACCGTGAGCAGCGACGCCAACGCCACACTCTGGGCCTTCCTGCAGTGGAAGAAATCGCTGAGGGCGCGGAAGAAGCACGACAATGCCCAGCTGCTGACGTGAGCCCCGGGGTGGGACAGTGGGGTGGGCTCAGCCTGGGGCTGGGACAGCAGGGTGGGGTCCCCCCTGGGCTGGGATATTGGGGTGAGCTCCCTTTGGGGCTGGGATATTGGGGTGGGCTCAGCCTGGGCTGGGATATCAGGGTGGGGTTCCCATGGGGCTGGGATATTGGGGTGTGGTCCCCATGGGATATTGGGGTGGCTCCCCTTGAGGATGGGATACTGGGGTGTGCTCAGCCTGGAATATTGGGGTGAGCTTGACCTGGGGCTGGGATATTGGGGTATGCTCTGCCATAGGGCTGGGATATTGGGATGTGCTCTCCCCATGGTGTTGGGATATTGGGATGTGCTCTCCCCATGGTGTTGGGATATTGGGGTGTGCTCCCCCTGGGCACTCCAAGCCCCCCCAGCTGATCTCCCTGCTCTCCTGGCCGGGCAGAGGGAAGACCTTTGGTGGCACCACCATCGGCATGGCTCCGCTGGAGGGGATGTGCAGCAGTGACAACTCCGGAGGGGTCAGCGTGGTAAGGGGGGCTGGGGGTCCCCATGGCCACCCTGGCCTGATGGAGGTCTCCATGGGTGAGGGATGGGGTTGGTGGCTCCTGAGCCCTCTCAGGTGCTGGCTAGGGGTGACAAGGGGCTGTTCAAGGTGTCCCAGCCCAGCTACACCCCCAGCTCTGAGCTGGCAGCAGCGTTGGGATCTCCTGTGCTGCTCCTGTCCCTCCTGCTGGAGAGCCCCTGCCTGTTCCCTGCTTGTGCTCCCTGGATTTCTGGGATCATCCCTGCCCAGATCATTTCTCCTCCTCCTGACAGTGGCCCTGGGCATGATGGGGGAGGTCATGGTGGCCCTGGTGACCTGTCATCCCTGGGCAGGGTGGTGAGGAGCACCCAGGTTTGTGGTTCTTGGCATGTGCCCCAGGTTTGGCTCCAGCAAAGAGCTTCCCAACAGTCCCACGTGGGAATTTCAGGAGACCAAACCCCAATTCTGCCACAAACCTTCTCCCAGCCCCTCCTCCCACGGGATCCAGGGGTGTGTGTGGTCCCTCCACATGCCCAGCCCCATTCCCTGCTATGGGATCTCCCCTGTCCCTGTCCCTGGTGGCAGTGCTGACATGTCCCCTCCCTGCACAGGACCACGCCGAGCAGCCCATCGGAGCCGCAGCCACCATGGCCCACGAGATTGGCCACAACTTTGGCATGGTCCATGACAGCAAGGGCTGCTGCGTGGAGGCAACACCAGAGCAGGGCGGCTGTGTCATGGCAGCAGCCACGGGGTGAGTGCTGCTGGCCCTGGATGTGTCCCCAAGGCCCTGGATGTGTCCCCAAGGCCCTGGATGTGTCCCCAAAGGCCCCAGCAGGCTGTGGGTGCTTTGTGCAGCTGGATGGGCTGGGAGTGGGTAGGGAATGTTGTCACCTCTGCTCTGGAGCCAGGCTGGGAGAGCTGGCAATGTTCCCTGGAGAAGGGAAGGAGCCAGGGAGAGCTGAGAGCCCCTGGCAGGGCCTAAAGGGGCTCCAGGAGAGCTGCAGAGGGACTGGGGACAAGGCATGGAGGGAGAGGAGACAGGGAATGGCTTCCCAGTGGGAAAGGGGAGCTTGGGCTGGGATGTTGGGAATGAGGGATTGCTGGCTGGGAGGGTGGGGAGGGGCTGGGCTGGAATTGCCAGAGCAGCTGTGGTGCCCCTGGATCCCTGCAGTGTCTGAGGGCAGGTTGGACATTGGGGCTTGGAGCAGCCTGGGACAGTGGGAGGTGTCCCTGCCATGGATGAGGTGGGAATGGATGAGCTTTTCTGAGTCCATTCCATGACTCTCTTCCATGATTCCTTGGGCTGAGCACATCCCAGGGCCAGGACAGGGCAGGTGCTCTTGGAGGGGCAGCAGAGGGGCAGCAGCCCCATAGCTCCATCCCAGAATAGCCACTGGATGTTTCCTGGCAGACATCCCAGGGGTTCAGGGCATTTCCCTGTGCCATCCCAGCCCTCAGCACCATGGAATTGTCACTGGGGTGACAGCAGAGGGCTGGGGGTGCCCAGGTGCCCTCAGTGGGATCTCCTGGCACTGCTGAGCTCCCAGCTCTCACCCAGCAGCACAGTGATCTGCAGGATCTCCAGAGTGTCAGGAATCTTCTCATGCTCTCTGCAATCCTCCCAGGGTTTGTTTCCCTTTGCTTTTACCCTTTAACTGAGCCCAAAGCTGGATGAAATTAATCTGTTTGGTGCCAATTTCTTTTCCAAAGTCCTTCTCCCTTTGGGTTTTCCATCTCGTGACAATACACTCATCCCAGATATTCCTGCAGTGTGGAAAAGCAGCTGTTTATCCCCTGATTTCTGAACCCACCTGCTGTCCCAGTTGGGAAAGAACAGTGGGACCCCACTTGTGGTTTCAGGGTGTTCCCAGGCTGCTCCCTCTTGGCTCTCAGGGCTGCCAGAGCCTGGCGTTGATCCCACAGGATTTAACCTCTGCCTGGGCGGATTGTGGTGGGGAAAAGCACATTGTTGACACATTTTTTGTCCCTATTTGGACATCAATGTATAGGGATACATATAAATATATACAATAAATACATTGACTTGCTCACTCTCCTCTGTAACCTGCAGACACTTACAGTTCCCTTCCAGCTCAAAGACTTCAAAAATATTTTTACAAAACACCCTCTGTGTCATCTCGAGAGTGAGATGTTCTGATATGAAAATAAACATGTTTTTCAGTGTTGGAGGAAATGAAACTGTGGCTAAGAAGGGGGAAATGCTTCCTTCTTCATAAATCAAAAAAACCCACAAACTGAAATTAGAGAACAACCTTGCTCAGAGCTTCTGTAGCAAATCAGTGTTTCTCCTACTCCTCAGCTCCTTACACATTGTAGGCTCTGACTATTGTATGTTTTGCTGCTCTCTGGCTCCTTTTTGGTGTTTCTTTCCCATATTTCTTTAATTTTAAATTATTTTCACCCACCTCAGCTGCAGGGTATTTCAATAGCCCAGGTGGGTGTTTGCTGTCAGGGTTCACTGAGAGCAGGAAGGGTGTTGGTTGTGAGCTGTTTTGGTTTTGGGGAGCAGAGGAGCCCCACAGTTGTGGGATCTGCCCTGCCCTGGGTGTGGCTCGGGGTGTCTGGGGTGTCCCAGGGCAGAGGTGACATTGGCACCAGCGCTGAGCTCCACTTGGGGTCACACAAGGGGGCTACACGCACCAGAAGGGTCTGTGATGTTGTCTGTGATGTTCCAGGAGTGATGGGCAGAGGCTCTGCCTGTCCCCCATCCCATCCCTGGATTTGGGGCTCACAGTTGTCCCCTGGTTGTTGGTGTGACTGTGCCAGCTGGGCTGGGAGATCTTCCTGGGCTCACTGGGTGGTTTCTGCTCTCGAGAGGGTTTGTGCCAATTTGTCCTAAATTCCCAGTTCTGACCATTTCCCACCCTCTCCTCCCCCTTTTCCCACCCTGTCCCCACAGGCACCCCTTCCCTCGCGTGTTCAGCTCCTGCAGCAAGAGGCAGCTGGAGAGCTACTTCCAGAAGGGAGGGGGAATGTGCCTCTTCAACCTGCCCGACACCAAGGACCTGGTGGTGGCTCGGAAATGTGGCAATGGCTTCCGGGAGGAGGGGGAGGACTGCGACTGCGGCGAGGTGGAGGTACTGCTGTCCTGCAGGGCTGGGGGAACTCCTGCTGAGGGAATTCCTGAGGGAAGGGTTTGCTGTCACCCCATTCCCAGGGCTCTTCCCACTCCCACCTCCCTGAATCCATTTATCCCAGTTAACCTGATTTTCTCCTTGACTTTTCCTTTGAGTGCTCCGTTCTTCCTCATGCCCTCCGTGCCTCAGTTTCCCCGTTGGCAGGATGAGAGGGGCAGTGCTGTGGTGGGTGGAGAAGGGGCTGGGGGCAGTGCTGGGGAAGGGATGGAATCAGTGCCCATGGAATTGTGCTCTCTCCAGGAATGCACCAACCCCTGCTGCAATGCTCACAACTGCACGCTCAAGGAGGGAGCCCAGTGTGCCCACGGCGACTGCTGCCACAACTGCAGGGTGAGACCTGCTCTGCCCACCCCCTGCCCACCCCTGTCCACCCCCTGCCCACGGGATGAGGTGCACATTCAGCCCTTCCATCCCTTGGGTCTCGTGTGCTGCTTGCCCATGAGGTCACACTCGCTGTGCCCAGTGGGGTGGGCTGATGTGTGACTTTGTGTCTGCAGGAGAATCCTGGAATGGGTTGGGTTGAAGGGACCTTAAAAATCATCCAGTGCCACCCCTGTCATGGCAGGGACACCTTCCATTATCCCAGGGTGCTCCAAGGCCTGTCCAGCCTGGCCTTGGACACTGCCAGTATCCAGGGGCAACACAGCTGCTCTGGGCACTCTGTGCCAGGGCCTCAAACCCTCACAGCCATGAATTCCTTCCCATGAATATCGCATCCATCCCTGCCCTCTGGCCCTGGGGAGCCATTCCCTGTGTCCTGTCCCTCCAGCCCTTGTCCCAAGACCCTCCCCAGGAGAATCTCTGCTGGCAGCTTTGTGGCTGAGGTCCAGCTGAGGAATGCATCCTCACAGTTCCACACAGCTCTCCCAGGGGACATCCCAGATGTTCATGGCCCCCAGCTGTGCAGGAGGTCACCATCAACCCCACCTTGTCCTGGTGCTGATGCTCCTCTCTTCCCTGCAGCTGAAGGTGGCTGGGACGCTGTGCCGGGAAGCAGCAGGATGGTGTGACCTGCCGGAATATTGCACAGGAGCCTCACCGTACTGCCCAGCCAACGTGTACCTGCTGGATGGCTCCTCCTGTGCCCATGGAGAGGCTTACTGCAGCAACGGCATGTGCATGACCCACCAGCAGCAGTGCGTGCAGCTCTGGGGACCTGGTCAGTCCAACCCTGGGGACCTGGGCAGTCCAACCCTGGGGACCTGGTCAGTCCAACCCTGCCCTGCTCCTGTGCAGCTCTGGGGACCTGGTCACTCCAACCCTGCCCTATTCCTGCTCCTCTCTGCAGCAGGAGCCATTTGGGGTCTCACTGCTGGCTCCCCTTGGGGTCCCCATTGCTCCTGTCTGTGGGGCTGGATGGAGGGACACTGACACAGGGTGCCCAGAGCATCCCTGGAAGTGGCCAAGGCCAGGTTGGGGACATTGGGACATTGGGGCTTGGATCCACCCTGGGATAGTGGGAGGTGTCCCTGCCCATGGCTGGGGTGGCACTAGATGGGATTTATGGTCTCATCCAACCCAAACCATTCTGGGAATTCTATGACCAAAATTCTCCACAAGATTCCAGAGAAAAGGGAATTTCATCCCTCCTGTCCTTGGCCAGCACCCACAGCAGCAGCTTTGGGAGACTTTTGCAGTGTTTTCTCTATGAGCATCCAGCTGTGGCTCCTGCTTTCAGGGTTTCTGCCTGCTGCCTGCTTTCCCCACCCCTCACAGCACCTTTTCCCGTGTTCAGGTGCATGGCCAGCTCCAGATGCTTGTTTCCAGGACGTGAACATGGCTGGGAACACCTACGGCAACTGCGGCAAGGACAGCCAGGGGCGCTACGTCAAGTGTGACAAGAGGTGGGTGGCAGTGCCCTGTGTCCCCTCCTGCAGCCACAGCTGCCCTGCCACCTCTGCCAGGGCACTGCCAGGGTCCTGCCTCAGCCTCCAGGCACCAGCTCTTGTCTCTGCCCTGTTTTGGTACCCAGGGAAGCCACCAGGTCCTGCGGGGCTTCATCCCCATTGCTGCTGGGAGGTTGGACTTAGTGATCTTTTCCAACCTAAATGACCCTGTGGTTCTGTTGTCCCACCATGAGCACCTCCCAGCACAGCCTGATGGAAAATCCAAGTGTCAGAGGAGATGTTTTAGGGGGTGTGTGCTCTCCAGTATTCCCAGTTATTCCAGGGATGTCAGAGCCTCTCTCCCCCGGGCTGTTTCCCTCCACCATTTCTGTTCTGTCTGTGATTTAACCTGCTGATCCTCTCCAATGTGGCCATAATCCAGTGGGCTTGATGCCTTAAAAGCTGATAAAAATAACAGGCAGACACAGCAGTATAAGAAAAAAGGTATTCCCTTGGTTTAATAGGATCCCAGGTGCTCAAATCGTCACAGATGGAAACACCCCAAGAGCACACTGTGTACACTGTGTATACAATTTTATGGACCTCACAAATTAACATATCTACCTAAATTCCCCAATAAGAAACTTAACAGATGAAGTAATTGTTCCTTTATTCTAATTACGCCCCCCCCAGTGAGACTACAGTCTAGTTTACAAAATCGTGTTTCAGAGAGGAGGCTCCAGCTAAGGTTGGAGCCTCTAGTTTTGAGATAGCAGGGATGTTGCATCTTCCCACCCTGCAAAACCCCCAAACTAAGCTAAAATAAACATGTGGGGCTAAGGAACAAGGAGTGTTTGTGAAGGGTACAAGGAGAGGGAAAGGGTATGAAATGTATAAAAAGAAAGGACAAAAAACCATCAGGCTGATGGGGCTGGCAGGGTGAGGGGTGTGGTGCCCCCATTTCCCAGCTCCCCCCGGCTGTCCCCACTGCAGGGACGCCATGTGTGGGAAGATCCAGTGCCAGAGCTCTGCCAAGAAGCCGCAGGGCACCAACACGGTGTCCATCGACACCACCATCCGCTTCAAGGGCCGCGAGATCAAGTGCCGCGGCACCTTCGTCTACAGCGCCAAGGACGACCAGGAGGACCTGTCCGACCCCGGGCTGGTGCTGACAGGCACCAAATGTGGGGATGGGATGGTGAGTGCCTCTCCTGGGCTGGGCTGGGCTGTCCTGCAGGACACCGAACCTGGGCTCTGACCCATCTCCAGCGTGCTCGTGGCACTGGGATGCAGTTCCTGCCACACTCACGGATGTTGTCTCAGTGACACCTCAACTGATGTCACCAGACACTTGTAGGCCATCAGGTTCTTCTCACCCAGGCCTCAGCCCAGGTGCTCCTGGGCTGCAGTGGTCCAAGAGAGGGTTGGGGGCTTCCAGAGGGGCAGGGTGGGCTCTGTTCAGGCAGCCCCATAGCCTGTGCCCAGCTCTGGTGGCCACCAATGTCATCAGAGGCCACTGAGGTCTTGTTCCCTTCCTGGAGGTGTGACCAGCAGGGATGTGTCCATCACCAGGCACTCATGGTTAGCCCACCGAGTTGTTCTCTCTGCCCTCCAAGATTCTTCACCAAATAGAGTGGGGTGAGGTGGGTGAGGCTTCCTCCCATGAGGAAACAGGAAAGATCTGTCAGGAACCAGCGTGACAAACCCAGTGCCAACTGGGCACTGCTCTCCTCTGCAGCCCCTGCATTCCCCAGGACTTCAGAGGGGTCAGTTGAGCTGAGAAAGGGCAGAGGCTGGTGGAGGACACAGAAGCAGGATGTGTTCCAGAGGCAGCTGGCTGTGGAGACACAGCCTTCCCCGTTTGGCATTTTAACAGTGAAATTTTCATTGGGGAGGCCAAAATGGTGACATTTTCATGAGGACATGTGGCTGGTTTTGAAATCCAGCATGGCTTGGTTTGGCCAGTGCCTGTGTTTTGGGGCCAAATGGGAAATGGTTTCTCCAGGAGCTGCCAGGTGGGCTGTGTGGGGAGGGGGCTGGGGGTGGCTGGGCTCTGCTGAGTCACCCTGGACAGGGAGTGGCAGAGGTTTTGTGGCTGTGCTGCAAACGGGAGTGAAATCCATCGACTGGAATTTCAGTGGAATTTCAGGGTGATTTCACCAGCCCACATTTTCCGAAGGACAAATCCTTTGCAGAGCCCCCCCCCCAGTGCCACCAGTGTCCCCTGTGCTGGGTCCTCCTGTGAGCTCAGCCCCTCTTGTCCCTGCCAGGTGTGCAAGGACCGGCGGTGCCAGAACGCCTCGCTGTTTGAGCTGGAGAAGTGTGTGTCTCGCTGCCACGGCCACGGGGTGAGTGACTGCAGGGCATTCCTGCCATCAGTGTCCCACCAGGGGTGTCCCACAGGGATGAGCCCTGTGACCCCGGGATTTGTCCCATGCATCACCTCCAGGTGGGGCTGAGCTGGGCTCTGTGCTCACTGTGTCCAAGGGAGAGGAAGAAGGTTGTTTGTGGTGTGAGGAACATCTGCAAAACTTGGATCAAGGGCTGATTTGAGCTGGAGAGTGTTTGGAGCTCAGAGCAGGTGCCTGGTCCCCCTGAGAGCAAAACAAGAGTTGGAAAGACAGCTGGGACTGCAGAAAGGCAGGGAAATTGTTCACGGAATGGGAGGAAAAACTGTTCTCCAAAGCTTAAAGGTTACAGAGTTTGAGCTCTGTGGAATGTGGGGCTTTGTCAGATGAGGCAACAGAAACTGCTGTGGGAATCCCTGTGGGATGATGGAAAGGATGTGACAAGAAAAACATCTGATGTACCCTTTTGTGACAGGTAAACCACCCAAGTTTACCCTTTTGTTCTGCTCAGCATCATTAAGGCTCTCAGAGAGCTGGAGTTGGTCAGACTGGAGAAGAGGAGGCTCTGGGGAGACCTTCTGGCACCTTCCAGCACTGAAAGGGGCTTATGAAAAATAGAGTGACTTTTTACATGGGCAGAGAGTGACAGGAAAAGGGGAATGGCCTCAAACTGAAAGAAGAGGTGTGGGTGGGATTTTGGGAAGGAATTGTTCCCTGGGAGGGTGGTCAGGCCCTGGGAAAGAATTCCCAGAGAAGCTGTGGCTGCCCCTGCATCCCTGGCAGTGTTCCAGGCCAGGTTGGACACTGGGGCTTGGAGCAGCCTGGGACAGTGGAAGGTGTCCCTGCCATGGCAGAGGGGGAATGAGATGAACTTTAAGGTCTCTTCCCACCCAAGCCATTCCAGGATTCTGTGATGTCCCAGGGGGAACACTGTCAGGGGTGAAGGTTCTTCAATCCAAGCTTCTGTCACCAGCTGTCCTCATTGCTGCCCTACAGACCATCCCTTCCGCACCCCCCTGCTGGTGTCCAACCCTCTCCTCTGTCCCCAGGTGTGCAACAGCAACAAGAACTGTCACTGTGACCCCGGCTGGGCTCCCCCATACTGCGAGAAGCCAGGCCTGGGTGGCAGCGTGGACAGTGGCCCCGTGCAGAGCCACAGTGAGTCACAGCTTGTCCCCAGTGCCCCTCGGTGCTCCTGGGCTGCAGTGGTCCAAGGGAGGGTTGGGGGTTTCCAGATGGGGCAGGGTGGGCTCTGATGAGGCAGCCCCACAGCCTGTGCCCAGCTCTGCTGGCCACCATTGTCATCAGAGGCCACTGAGGTCTTGTTCCCTTCCTGGAGGTGTGGCCAGCAGGGATGTGTCCAGCTCAGGTGACCAGCAGTGGGCACACGAGGTCACTGAGTGAGGCCAGAGGCTGGTGGCTCTGCCAGCCACCCTCATCCCTGTGCTTTCCCTGCCAGCCCACGAGTCCATCCTGATCGCTGCCCTGGTCATCTTCCTGTTCCTGCTGCCCGCCCTGGCGCTGAGCATCTACTACTGGTACCGGCGGGAGAACTCCCTGCTGGGCAGGTGGGTCAGGGAGAGCAGCAAGAGGAGCCAGGAGACCCACAGGTGAGTGAGGGAAGGAGGGAGGGAGTGCTGCACCCCAAACCCTGCTGTCCTGAGCACCACCAACCCCTGCTGCCCACCCCACACTGACCATCGCTGCTGCCCACCACACACTGACCATCCCTGCTCCTCAGCAGTCAGGGCTAGCTGTTAATGAGGTGTTAATTGAGTCAGGAGCTGTTGGGCAGCATTTGGGAGGCAGCAGGTGCTCTAGAAAATAACGCTGGTTGCTTCATTTTGCCATAATCTCCAGCAGGAACAAATCCATCGGTCGGAAGGCGAGCAGTGCCCATCCCAAAGCTGCTTTCACCTTGAGGAACATTTCAGCCTCCAGCCACCCCACTAAGGTCAGTGATAGCTCACTAAGGTCAGTGATAACCCAGCTGCCAGGTTTGTTTTCCCTCCTGGGATGGGAAGCCTGTGGATATCACATCCTGGTCCTGCTCATGTCTGCACTGAGTCCATGGCCAGCTGTGCCCACACCTCCTAAAACTGGGTCTGTTGAGCTCAACCTCCTCATGTGATCACCAGGAGCCTCTGCTGGGAAATTTCCCATGTGGACAAGGGATTGATGGGAGTGAGGGGTGGTGTCCTCACCCCCTTGTGGTGTCCTCCTGTCCTTCCTTCTCGGGTCATTGCTCTTGGCTCCTGCAGGTTTGGTTATTCCCTCATTGGGTTATTCCCTCATTTCCAGAAGTACTTTTATTTATCCTGTACCACACTGCAGTGGATTTTTAACTTTTAACCTTCACTGGTGCTTTTTGAACACCAGGACTGAATTTAGGAAGAATTCAGTATTTTTGGTGGCCACAGTGTTTGGGAGCAGGGCAGAGCAGATGATGGTGGAAATCTGGTGTGGATTCACCAGAGCTGACCCTGCTCCAGATCTCCAGCCCCTTTTCTCATCCCTGCCTGTGCTCATGGGGTTAGTGAGGAGCAAAAACAGAACCACAGCATCAGGAAGGCTGGAAATGCCCTCTGATGTCCACATCTAAGATCATCAAATCCAACCACCAACACTGCCAGGTTCACCACTAAACCTGTTCAGCTTTTGGGGTGAAGGTGGTGATCCCAGAAAGTGGTCCCAGTGCAGTTTCCTAGAACCCAGGTTCTTTTGCTGCTTAAAAGGAATTATTTCTGAACTGAAAATATTTAAGCAATGTATTTTTCCTTTGTGTGCAAGCTGAACAACTGTTGATATAGTTTTTTATATGTGTCTAGAGTGACACAAAAGTCAGTCTCGGTGTCCTTCTGTGCCTTTTTTAATTTTTCCCCTTGTTTAGTAAAGCAGCTATAAAGAAGAAAAGAAAGTTTCCAAAATTATCTCTGATTCTGCTCATTGTAATTACTCCTCTGTCATGATATTGCAGGAAGTTTAGCCCAGTGTCTCCAAACCCGTGAGCTTTATTTAACATTTTTGTACATTATAGCAAACGCACAATTTTATCAGAATGTTTATTCATTAACCTCCTTCAGGATGTTTTCAGCACCCGGGAAAACCTCCCGAAGGATTTCCCATCATCCTGCTTCTCTCCTCCCAGCAGGGCCCACGGACTGCATTCCTGCCCAAACCCGGTGCCACCCAGCCTGGCTCTCAGCCCATCAACGTCGTCCACCCCCTTCGCCCAGCTCCCCACGCCATCCCCCCTCGCCCCAGAGACCCCAAACCCGCCAGGCCTCCTCCCCCAGTCAGCAGATCCCCCCTTGTGCCCCCCAAAGCCGGCGTCTCCCAGGCCAAGCTCCCACCTCCGAGGAAACCTCTTCCCTGCAGCCCTGTGAGGAGCCCACAGGTGAGCATCACTGGCTGTGCTTTCATTCCAGAGCCACGGAAATCCCCTGGATTTGGCTGGGTTGGGGTTGGGCTCTGGTGAGGTGCAGTCACAGCACCCCGAGGGCTGAGCCTGTTCTAACTCTGAAGGAAACCCATTAGATCTGAGGATGTTTTTGGGTTTTTTGGGTGTTGTTCTGTGCTGTGAAGCAGCTCAGCTCTGCAGGGGGAGGTTTGTAGGAAATCCCTGGATGCTCCTGTAAGGATTTTGTCTCTCCTGTGCCCCCTGTGATGCCAGGTGGTCCCCAAGCAGCACCCCCCGCGCCGGCCGCTGCCGGGCAGTCCTCTCCTGGCCAAGGAGCTCCCTCCTGCCCATGGACAGACCCTGCTGGTCATGGTCCCTCCCACCAACTTCAAGGGGTCGGTGACAAGTGGCTCCAGCCACCCCACGAGGCCATTCAAGTGAGTGTGGGGAGGAGCTGGGTGTCCCCGTGGCTGGGGTCACGCTGGTGGGGACACTGGGGGGTCTTGTGGGTCACATCTGGGGGGGACATCCCAAAGGGCTGCTGAAGGAGCCCAGAGGTGACCAGGGTTGTGTTGGGAAGGGTGCTGGGAAAAGGGAGATGCCATCCCTTGGGAGAGCCTGGAAGGAGCTGTTGGGATGCTGCTGGGGGTGAGGGAGTGCAGGATGGATGTTGATTCTCTCTCATCTTCCCTCCCTGCAGACCGATGCCACCTCAGAGGTGAGTAGAGGACGTTTGCAGCCCCCTGGGTAAGCTCTGGGCTGGGGAATGGGGAATTGGGGATCAATCCACCTTCCCAGGGGCTCCTGGATGGGCAGGACGTGGTCCCTCTGGGTACCCCAGTGAGGGCTGTGTCCCTTTGTCCCAGGGAATGGAGGATTCCAGCTTGAAGCTGGGAGATAAAGTCCTTTACAATGTCACTCCTGCTCCCAGCACTTCTGCCCTGCTGAATCCTCTGGATATAGGGCAGTGGAACCTCCAGGGATCCCACCTGGATCCACTCCTGACAGCCAGAGCTGGGCTTTGTCCATGGAGGAGTTCCTGAGCTGGGGAAGGTGCTTAGAGCTGGTGGATGCTGAGTGTCTGCACTCAGACCACTTGTCTCCTTTCTTTCCTGCTCCAGGCCAGTCCCAGCCATCAAAGCCCAATGCACCTCCTTCTCCTCAAAGAAGTGACAATCCCAGGACACCTGACCCACCTCCTGAGCTGGCTCTCCTGATTTGCACTGCTGTGGCCACAGGGCTCTCCCGTTCCTCTCGTTTTAGTTGTCTTTTGATACCAGAGGACTATTTTTGTAAGACAGAATTTGTATTCAGCACTCAGACCGTTCTGGTGGGGGTGGAGAGGGGACATTCAGGGGTGGTTGGAGGTGGTGTTTCCATGATGGAGATCCCACCACAGCTCCTGGCCAATTTGCCAATTCACCTCCCAGCTTGAGCTCCTTTTGGCATTGCACATGGGCTGGGATGGGGACAGTGAACATCCCCACCGCTGGAAGATGCTGGTGACAGAGTGATGTCCTCCTAGCTACCTCCTCCTTCTCCTCCAGGCCTGGTGAGCCCCCAGCCTCTGTCACCACAGCTCCACGCTGGCCATCGTCTCGGGGAGACGTTTGCCACGGCACAGACGTGGTGTCCAGTTGGGTCTGGGCCACGCAGTGCTGGGACATTTCCACGAAGGATCCAAGTTCTCAGGTTCCTCCTGACCTCCTGTCCGATTGCACATGGCAGAGCGGTGACCATCCTGGGGTCACCTGCAAGGAGAAACTGGCTGGGAATGTGGGAGTGCCCCAAATGCTGGTGGCAGCTCTTCCCAGGGTGCTCTGAGGGGCTCGGGAGCCTCACAACCTTGCCTGTTCCCTGCTCCTGGGCCAAGCCCAGCGGTGGCTCCAGGAGCTTCTCACACTCCAAGCCGGGAACAAGAGCAGGAAAACTCCTGCCGTGTGGTTGGCTTGTCCACAGCCTTGGCCAAGCCACTGCATTTCTCTGTGCCTCAGCCCCCTGCAGGGGGTGTTTCCTACCTCACAGGGCTGGGGTGAGCTTTGACAAAGGGATTCTTGGAAGGGATTCTTCCCGACCCTCCGTCCAAGGTGCTGTTGACCTGCACAGTTTGTGCCACTTTCCTGTGACTTGACCTGCGGCTCGATCAGGGTCTGAAACAACAACAACGACTTTCTAAAGTCCCCTGGCTCCTCTGGCTCTTTTCTTGCTTCCTGTCCCCTGAATGTTTTGGCACCAGGGCCTCTCCAGGTCTCTGACACACCAGAGCAAGCAGATCCCAGGTGTCCCTTAAAGCTGGGGTGCAGCTGTGTGTGACCTGTCAACTCCACTGGCGTGGATCCCATCTGACCTGGGATAAATCCTTTAGGGATGTGTCCAGCCAGCATGCAGGCTCAGGGACAACCCTCAGGAAGCTGCTCTGGTGTTCATTGTCCCCAGTGTCACAGAACAGGTGATGGCAGGTTGTGGCTGAGGCCGCCTTAAGCTAAGCCATCCTTACACTCAGGCTTTGTTTTGAAGTTGTTGGTTTTGCACACCTGGGTGTTCCCTGAAGCTTCTTCAGGAGGAATTCCTCCACAGAAGGGCTGGTCAGGCATTGGCAGGGTGGTTTGCAGTCCCCATCCCTGCAGGTGTCCAGGGAAGGACTGGATGTGTCATGAGTGCTCTGGGCTGGGGACAAGGTGGGGATCAGTCACAGGCTGGATTCCATGACCTTGGAGGTCTTTCCCAAACTTAATGATTCTGGGATTCTGTGGTCTCTGGCACCTCCGTATCTTTCCTGGTTCATGGATATCCAGCTGGGGTCAAAGATCCAACATCTCCTCTTACTCTGATAACAAGTCAGAAAACCACAGTGTCACCGAGGTTGGAAGGAAGGGACCTCCAGGTCATCCTCAGGTGAGCTCCAGGACAGGATGATGAGCTGATCCCTAAATATTCCCAAAGTCCCAATTTTTTTAGGGATCTCCCAAGGACTTGTGACATGGTCAGACTTGAGGAAGAGCCTATGGAGCTGCTGGAGAGGAACTCCTGCTCTCTGTGGATGTTCTCCCTTCTCCTGCCCAGTGCAGGGGTTAACAGGGGGAGAGGGCTTGGAAAAATCCCTGCAGTGATGAAGGAAAAACTTCTCTGAAGGACCAGACCATTCAGCTTAATGACACAGTGAGGGGTGACATGCTGTGGTCACAAGAACCTAGGGACAAGGAGCTGACTGATGCCATCGAGCTGTGCCACTCTTGCCAGCAGTGTCACCTTCCTGGCCATCACAGCTCCTTCATCTCCTCCTGGAATGGAGAGAGAGCTGGAAGTTCCCAGCAGGGCAGGCTGGACAAACCTTTGGGGCTCAGGCTGAGCCATCGGGCAGGGAAGGAGTTGGCAGAACCTCCTTTGTGTCTTGCCCAGCTGGGCTGATCTGAGCTCTGCTCAGCAGCACAATTGTCACCGAAACTGCAGGAAAAACCAAAACCCTCCAACAACATTTTAATGTCAGAGAGTGAAGGCATTACTTTATTATCTGCCAGGATGTTGTTCTGGCCAGGATGTACCACAGAAATCATCTCATCCACACACAGCCTGGCTGTGCAGAGAGAATCATTCCATCACACATCATTTTACTAGATTTTTCAGATATTTTATACAGTCAGAATACACAGCAGTGGATTGGGTCAGTGTTCATTGGTGCAGAGCTGAGCAAACCCCCAGTATTCAGTTTCCCATTGGATCTGAATCTCCTCCCCAGTGATGTTAATTAGATTTTTTCATTCTCCAATTCTCCTCTCAGTCCTTTCCTGCCCAGATGTCTTCAGCCCTGCTGGAGGTGCTCTGGGGTAGCTGTTTGTAGATAGCCACTGCTGTCTGCTGATGTTCTGCTGAGAGCTCTTCAGCTTTGGGTTCCTCCAGTCTGTTGATATGCTGAGTTCATCAGACCTCACCTGGCAGAACAATTGAGAGAAACCTAAAATTCCTTTTCCCAGGGTAAAGACAAACAAACCCTTTGACTAAAGTTATACAAAATTTTTAAACTGCTATATTTTCCAGCACAATCAGGGCTCAAAGACCCCTCCACCCTTCTCCAGACCCTTTCCCTTCCCAAGATGTCCCTGCTCACACCCAGGGCTGTCCCCGAGGCAGATTGGGTGCAGGATGTGACCCGCATGGCACTGGCAGGGCTGGATTGAGGGACCAGGGAGCAGTTTTGGGTGTCCAGGTGGCACTAGATGGCAGCAGATGGCCACGAATGCTCTGCTCAGCCTCTGAATTGTCGGCATTTCCAAGCACCAGGTCCTCAAGTACAGCTCTTCTCCTTGATCTCTCTCCCCTGCCCCATCATTTACAAATCCATTAAAATCATCAGCTGGGCATGAAAGCTGCTGAGTGTTTCTGATGACTCGTTGAGCTTCCAGTTTGTCCCAGTGGACCTTTCCTTTTATAAAGTGGAATATGTGAAAGGTTGGGACAGCTGGGAATGTTCCCCGTGGCAGGGGTGGGAATGAATGGAATTTAAAATCCCTCCTAACCCAAACCATTCTGGGGTTCCATGGCTGCACCTCCTTGGCCATTCAGGGGTCTCTGTCACTCACCACACCCCTGGTGGAGCTGTTTGAGATCTCCTTGATTTCAGGTAGGGTGTTTTCTCTGTCTCCATGCCTTGTTCCCCCTTTTCCACACCTAGTTCCCCCTTTTCCACACTTTGTTCCCTCTTTTCCATCCCTTTGTCCCTCTTTTCCATGCCTTGGTTCCTCTTTTCCATACCTTGGTCCCCCCAGATGTCACATGGAGTCTCCAGCCCCCCACCTGTCCCACCTGCACCCTCCTGACCCTCAGCACTCCCAGGGACCTGTGCCATGCTTGGGCTGTCCAGGGTGTCCCAGGGGACACAGTGGGACATGGCAGCAGTGCCAGGGGCTGGCAGGGCCTGCCTGAGTCCCTGTGGCTCCCAGGGAGCTCCAGCAGTTGGGGATTTTCTGGAGCACCTTGGGATGAGAAGTTTCCTGCTTGGCTCCCTGGAGCCCCAGCTGGAGGTGCCCCAGGTTTGCCCATTGGCTGTGGGGTCCTGGCCAGGCAGGCTCTGTCCCCTGGCAGGCAGGTGACATCAAGGTGACATTGCTGATTAAACTGTAAAACCATCGCATGGAATATCCTGAGTTAGAATGATCCACCAGGATCATCCAGTGCAACTCCTGCCCTGCACAGGACACCCCAATAATCCCACCCTGTGCCTGAGAGCATTGCCAGCACTGCCAAATGATTTTTTAACAATTCCTTTTATTTTCTCTCTTTTTTTTTTAAATTTTTTTTTTTTCCTCTTCCCTTTTATTTTTATCACTTCACGCTGCATCCTGGGGTGGGAGAGATGAGGAGGAGCTGGAATGGGAGCCCCCAGCCTCAAGCAGGCAGCACATCCTGGGCAGCCAGACACGTGCACAGAGCCAAAAGAAAAAAAATCAAAGAAAAAAGAGGCAAAAAAGCAGTGGAGCAGTTAATGAAGAGGCTCCTGCAGCCGAGGAAGTTGGACCATTTATCATCTCGCAGTCCTGTTCTTTCTTTCTGCTGTATTTGTCTTTGGCAGAAGGGATTGCTCTCTCCAGCCATCCCTGCCATCCAGGGCTGCTAACTCCCTCCTCGGAGTCAGCAACAGGCCCATTAAAAATGAAATTATAAAGCACAGCTGGATTTTAGCTCTCCGCATCAACTCCTCTCTATACACGGAGAGAAGCAGAAAAATCCCTTTATAATATTTTACAACACATGTCAAACACTGAGGTCCTGTCGAGAGCTGTCGCTGAAGTGTTGCCTAAAGCTGATGTCTTATCTCCCCAACTCTCAAGTGTTCCTAAAGAAGTCAGTGCCTTTCAAGTCCCGGCGCTGTGAAGCACAAGGGGAGCTGGGGATGCAGCATTGCCGTGCCAGCAGGGGCAGAGCAGGGACAGCTCTCCCTCCCCAGCTTCCCTTCCTGCCTCAAAGCCTCGGCACAGAAACAAATGAGGAAATCAGGGCGAGTTTGGACAACACTTGGAGCTGGGGCTGCCTGAGGATGAGGCTGCTTGATGGGAAGGAGCTGCTGCTGCTGCCACCAAGGTTTGGAGAGCACAGGTGAGTGAAGGCAGGGGTGTCTCTGGAGAGAACAGGGGTGTCTGCAGAGCTCAGGGGTATCTGGAGAGCTCAGAGGTGTCCCTGGAGAGCTCAGAGGTCCCTGGAGAGTTCAGGGGTGTCTGCAGAGCTCAGGGGTGTCTGGAGAGGTCGGGGTGACCCTGCAGAGCTCAGGTGTCCCTGGAGAGCTCAGAGGTCCCTGCAGAGCTCAGAGGTCCCTGCAGAGCACAGAGGTCCCTGCAGGGCCAGGAGCATATGCAATGTGCCTGGTGTGGATCCAGCTGCTCAGCTGAGGTCACAGAACCATGGAATCACGGAATGGTTGAGTTGGAAAAGGCCTTAGAGCTCATCCCAATTCCCCTGCCACCAGCAGGGACAACTTCCACAAGAGCTCCATCCGGAGAGAATCAAACCAAACTATTCCAAAGAGGAAAATTTGGAAGTTTGGGAATGTAGAACTGGGGTGGAAATACCCCAGTGTGGCTCTGCACTGCAGCAGATCCAGGTGTCCAGGTCCTGTCAGTAGATGAGATGTCCCAGCTCAGGAAATTTGGGAGTCAGTGGTTCTGTGGAAGAGGCTGGCAGTGCCCAGGAGCAGGGCAGAGTTTGTCCCACACCCCAGCCTGCACCTCCACTGGCCTTTTGTCACCAGGAAACCATTTTATCCTTATTGGGTTTGCACAAAAATTGCTAAAGCAGCAGTTTGGGTCCCGAGCAGCCTGCTGTGGTTGGTGAGATTGGTGTCTGAGCTCTCCAGGCTGGCAGAGCACAAGGTTTGGGTCATGGCTGTGCTTGGAGATTAAAATGTGCCTGGGAATGCTCTGGGTGTCCTGAGGATACACGGAGCTGCTGTGGCTGGGAGAGAATGGGAAAAGACCAAAGCAAAGAGTCCCTGTGCCACCTAGGACAGCTCAGTGCCAAACTCTGACCCAGGAGGTGCCCTCAGTGCTGAGATGGGGAATTCCTGAATTCCTGCTGCCAACACCACTTCCACCATGAGAAGACAGTTGTTCCCTTGGCCAGGGCTGCAGACGAGGAACAAGAAAAATGTGAGTGTCATTATCACAGGGTCTCAGAAGGGTTTGGGTGGAGAGGACCCTTAAAGGTCATTTCCCATGGAATCATGGAATGGTTTGGGTTGGAAGGCAACTTTAAAGGCCACCTAGTCCATTTTCTCTGCCCTGGCAGGGACACCTTCCACTATCCCAGGCTGCCCCAAGCCCAATGTCCAACCTGGCCTTGGACACTGCCAGGGATCCAGGGGCACCACAGCTGCTCTGGGCACCCTGGGCCAGTGTTTTACCACAGGCACCACAACAAATTCTTCCCTTGATCTAATTAAACTGACCCTATTTTACTTTAAACTCATCACTCTTTGTCCTGCACCTACAGGCTGTGCTGAAAGGTTTGTCCCCATTTCTGACCTTGATCCAGACTGGGGCTGATTTTCCAGCAGGGTGTGGATTCACCTGTCTGAGCTCCCACCAAGGCTGTGCTGACAGGAAGAGGCAGGAAGCACCAGGGAGGGGCAGGGCTGAGGTGGCAGTGCAGGACAGGACTGTGACAATGGCAATGAGGCTCTCGTGGTGTCCCCAACAGGACCTGTGCTGCAGGAAGCTGTCAGGGACGAGTAAATCCAGAGCTGGGGAATCCAGCAGCTCACACACAGCACAGAGGTGCAGGTGACCCCCAGGGAATGTGACAGGAGCCACCTGCTTTGCGCTGGACCTGAGGTGGCCAAAGGCTGGCCTGGCTTAGTGAATCCAGACCCAGCCATGGATGAACAGCCTCGTTTTCTCCTCGTCACACAAACACAGGTGGGTTTTTTCCACTGTTTTCCCTTCTGCTCCATTCTGTTGGGTTTTGTGCCCCTGGCTGCCCTTTGCAGGAAGAAAAGCCCTGGCTGGAAGACAAAGCTTAGTCATTCTTTGAGCTCCAAATCATTCCTGGCAGGGCTTTTCAGGCACAGGCTCCTCAGCAGAGCCTTTCCCGGGAGGGTTTTGCACGTGTGAAGCTTTTGTGCTGCAAACATCTCAGGCCTGAGTCAGGCCCTCTGCAGGGCTCTGTTCCCGGGCACTTTATTATCATCACTCATGCAGTTTGCTCTTTGCATGGTTTTGGTTTTTACAGCAGCACTGAAAACAGCTCAGTCCCTTTGATGTTCCCTTGGCTGGAGCTCTTTTTGGCTTTTATTTTGTTGTGCGCTTTTTCTCCCCCTTCCCCTTTTTGAGCAGAAGCAAAAGAAAATCAATTTAAACAAGATGCAGAAAGGTTTCAAAACACGGCGTTAATCAAGTCAGCTCTGCCTGCGATCTTCCCGTGGCTCAGCTTGGGAGGGACGATAAAAGCAGCTGATGATAAAAGCAAATCAGCAATGACACCCTTGGGAATCACTGTCACCAGTGACAGCCACAGGCTGGGTGACAAACCCACCAGACAATTGGCTGGAGAACTTCCTGCACTGAACTTCAAGCCCCACATTGCTGTCTGCACTGGGAGATTCCCTGCCCTGCTCGGGAGCAGCTCTGCAGGGTGGATAACCACAGTCAGGATATGCTGCAGGGCTGGCAGAGCTCAGCCTGGGCAACCCCAACATCCTCCTGCTGCTGTGCCTTTCAGGGAATCAGGGAATGGCTTGGGTGGGAAGGACCTTAAATCTGTCCAGTGCCACCCCTGCCATGGCAGGGACACCTCCCACTGTCCCAGGCTGCTCCAAGCCCAATGTCCAAGCTGCCCTTGGACACTGCAGGGATCCAGGGGCACCACAGCTGCTCTGGCAATTCCAGCCCAGCCCCTCCCCACCCTCCCAGCCAGCAATCCCTCATTCCCAACATCCCAGCCCAAGCTCCCCTTTCCCACTGGGAAGCCATTCCCTGTCTCCTGTCCCTCCATGCCTTGTCCCCAGTCCCTCTGCAGCTCTCCTGGAGCCCCTTTAGGCCCTGCCAGGGGCTCTCAGCTCTCCCTGGCTCCTTCCCTTCTCCAGGGAAACACTCCCAACTCTCCCAGCCTTTCCTCCCCACAGAGCTGCTCCATCCCTCTGATCATCCTGGTGCCTCCTCTGGACTCTCTCCAGCTCCTCCATGTCCTTTCCATGCTGGGATCTCCAAGCTGCCCACAGTTCCAGGTGGGAATGCAAGTGTGAGTTCCACCCTCTGTTGGGCTGTTTCAGCTCCAGTGCTGCTGATTCCCTTTTTTCCCATCCCAGGGCTGCAAACCCCTCCAGGGCTCTGCCACAGCCCCAGAAGAGCCCCAGAACATGGAAACTGCCAGCACCCAACTCCAAAATCCCATCCCACCTGCAGGCTGGCTGCAGGGCTGGTTCTAGCTCAGCTCCAGCTCAGTTCCAGCTGTTCCAGCTCAGCTCTAGCTGCTCCAGCTCAGTTCCACTCAGTTCCAGCTCAGCTCCAGCTCAGTTCCAGATCAGCTCCAGATCAGCTCCAGCTCAGTTCCAGATCAGCTCCAGATCAGCTCCAGCTCAGTTCCAGATCAGTTCCAGATCAGTTCCAGCTGAGCTCCAGCTGTTTCCCCTCCTTCCAGCTCCCAGAGGAATTAATGAGCTAAAGCCTGGGCTGCTGGAGGAGGCCTGAGCAGCTTTAGTGCCAGAGCTGCAGTGGGTGAGCTCTGTTGTTCTCCTCCATCTCCAGCAGGCAGGCAGAGGCAGGCTGGGTGGAGCAGGGCTGGATGCTGGGAGCAGAGCACAGCTGGGATGTTGCACACAACAGGATGGATTTGGCAGTGTCTCTGCCCTGTTTTGTCTCCTGTCACTCATTCCCTGGTGCTGACAGCCCCTGTGTGATCTGTGAGCTTGCAGAGCCTCAAGGACACAACTCCTTCCTCCTTCCCTCTTCCCTCCTTGCCTTCCCAGGCAGAGCTGTGAGCTTTTGTTTTAATGGAATCTAAATGCCAGGGCTGTGCTTTGGGCAGAGTTCAGGAGGCACGGCAGGGACAGCAGAGCCACAAGTGTCCTGAGAGTGATTCCAGCTCTCCTTGCTGAGGGGTGACCTGCTCAGGGATGAGCTGGGGCAGCTGAGCACATTGCCTCGGAATTGGCTGCAAATTGCACCTTTCTCATGACAGGAATGAAGAGCTGCTGGGCTGCTCCTGCCTGCTCTCCAGTGGGGTTGGGAATGGAGCACTCAGGGCTCTCTTCTTCAGCCTGGAGCAGAGGAGGCTTTGCAGACCTTCCAGCACCTTCCAGGACCTAGAGGGGGATGGAAGAGAGCTGGAGAGGACCTTTGACAAGGGCAGGTAGTGAAAGATGGTTGGAAATTGGGAAGGAATTGTTCCCTGGGAGGGTGGGGAGGCCCTGGAATAGAAGTCCCAGAGAAGCTGTGGTGCCCCTGGATCCCTGGCAGTGTCCAAGGCCAGGCTGGACAGGGCTTGGAGCGGCCTGGTGTGCTGGAGGAATCCTGCACCCCTTTGGGCCTCTGGGATGACACAAACCACCTGATCCAGGTCGCTGAGCTGAGCCCTGGGTCCCCACCGGCTGTGACAGGAGTGGTGACACTCAGACACTGGAATTTGTGTGTTCCCATCCATCCTGCCTTAGGGATCCAGCCTGGCTGCTAAGAGGGAGGGCAGGAGGGAAGTGGCTCAATTATTGGGCTTGCTCAGCCTTGAACAAATCATTTCTGCACCGTTGGGCACCTGTGGGGCTGGGGGCACTGGTGGGATGTGTCAGGAGGTGACAGAGCTGCCAGGGAGCTCTGGGGGCAGCAGGACACAGGGGACACCTGGCAGCAGCTTGGA
This sequence comes from Entomyzon cyanotis, assembly GCA_024500445.1. Classification (NCBI taxonomy): domain Eukaryota; kingdom Metazoa; phylum Chordata; class Aves; order Passeriformes; family Meliphagidae; genus Entomyzon; species Entomyzon cyanotis. The sequence continues at coordinate 434,157 of JAKEPQ010000146.1, read as the reverse complement.
GCCAGTGAGAGCAGCAGCTGGAGAGCCCAGAGAGCCCAAAGGGACAAACCAAAGATTGTCCCTTTGGTTTATCCAAGGGACAATCCATGTGTTCCAGGGGCTGCCTGGGAAATTCCACACCAGAGCAGCCCCACTGCAGAGCTGCCCAGCCAGGGGAGGTGAAGGGGAAACCAGAAATGGTGCAAGTTTTAAATCCCACTTTCCATTTTATGTGTCTTCATATTCATATAGACATATATGTCTATATGAATATATATATAAAACCTATATATATATATATGTATATAAACCTATAAAACCTTTACACAGCCATTAGAAAAAGTACCACTTCTTGCTCAGGAAGTCCTTGATCAAGGATTGCTTGGTGTTGGGGAATATTCTGAGGAACAGGAATGAATGAATAAATGTATACACATTTTTACCCTGTCAGAAAAGCCCCTGATCCCTCTGTCCCTACAGGCTGTAATCCCATTGCCTTGGCTGCAGGAGCCACTTTATTCCCATTTTCCTGCCCACTTTTCCCCAGTCCCTGCTGGAGGAATCAGGAATCACTCCCTGGGGTTGTTCCAGGCTGCTCTTCCCCAGCTGCCCCGCTGTGCTGGAGCTGGGGCTTTTTCCTTTTCCTTTTGTCTTCACCTTCCACATTCCTCCCAAGCCTCCAAACGGGAAGATTCCTCCTTCTCTGTCCTTATCTGCAAGGTGAAAGGAGGGAGAAATTGTCTCCTGCCTCGGGGAAGATAAGTCACGTTGGCCTCTCCTTCTTTAGAAAAGTCTCTAATGCCATTTATCAATTAATTACTGGATTGCATTTCTGTCCATTAATTCCCCCTGCTGTCTCTCACTTTTGGAAAGGTCTGTGATGCTCAGGCTCTAATTGTCCTGTTCTCACCCTGCTTTCTTTCTCATTTTCAACTTCAGTGGATAGCAGAGCCTTCTGTGTTTGCTCCTTTCTTTCCCCTGCAGATTTCTCTGCCCCCCTTCTCCTCCTCCCCCGTGGTGTTCCAAAGGGATTTCACTGGGTTTGGGGGGGAGTGGATTAAACTGTGTGGCCCAGGCTTTAAATCCCAATTCTGCTCAGGAATCAATTGTGGAGCCAGGAAAACATTTTCGCTTGGAACTTTCTACACTGACAGATCCACTTTCAGGTCACCTGCAACATGCTGTGGTTTTATATCAATCTCAGTCCCTTCTTTGGATTGAAATAACGAAACCAGACAATTTTGAAAAAGAAAAGCTTCAATTTACCTTTCCCCCCCAAAAACCCCCAGTTTGATGTCTCTGTTTGAAACAAAATTTCCCTTGTTTCGCTTCAGCTTAAAACACAAAAGCATTTATTTTAAATGGGAAGAGGTTCCAAAATAAACAAAATGGGCTTATTTTGTTCCAGTGATTCGCCAGTGAAAAGTGGAAAAGTATAGCTTTGGGATAGCTCCAAAAGGAGGTTTTCCTTCAGTTCAATCAGTTAATCACAGAGCTTTTCTCCCCACCTCCCTGCTCCAGAATCCTCATCCCTGCTGCCATGGAGAGCTGCAGCACTGCTGCATGGTTGGACAGGGAAGGTTGACTGAGGCAGGTTTGCACACCTGAGCAGGGTTTGCACACCTGAGCAGGGTTTGCACACCTGAGCTGGGTCAGACCCCTGGAGAGGATGCTCAGAGCCAAACTCAGTCACAGCTCAGCATTCCTGGATTCTTTTCCCAGGGCATCCATGGATTCTGGAGGACATCACGTGGAACGCCAATTAGAAGAAAATCTTTCACAAAGCACTCAGCTTTGCTCAGAGAAAAGGTGATTTTTCTGCTGCATCCAAATCCCACTGGTTCCTGCTGAGCTGCGATTCGGGATGGGGCTGTTGGGGTGTCCTGGGCAGGGCAGGAGTTGGATTGTTGATCCCTGTGAGCCTTTCCAGCTCAGGATATTCCATGATTATCAATCCTGAGAGGTGCAGATGTGCCTGGTGAGCACAGATGTGGTCATTCCCAGGCTGTGGGGTTCTCCTGGGCACCACTGACGCCAGAGATGCCCAGTTCATCCCCCAAACCAGCACCCTGGCACAGCTTTGCCTGCTCCCTCCTCAACAGCAATCGCATTTCTCACCCCCATCCCTTCTCCAAACCCTTCTCCTTCCACTATCCCAGCTTTCTCCAAGCCCTGTCCAGCCTGGCCTGGGACGTTTCCAGGGATGGGGAGTGCATCCCTGGTGTTTTCTGTGTGTGGTGTCACCTGAGGAATCATCACCTGCTTGGGCACAAATGCCCAGCCTGGAGGGGTGAGGAAGGTGATGGCACAACACAAAATCCCACACAGGATGGTGAATAGACCCCTGAGCCCCAAATCCCAAATACATCCATCCCCCTCCCTCCCAGCCCAGCTCCAGGCAGTGTGTGAATCCCAGCCTCACCACCCAGCACCCCAAACCAGGCTCTGAGGAGGACAAAGGATGTTTGTTTTCCTCAGGAAGCTGAGGAAGCCCAGGTGGCACCTTAGGCAGCTTGATGCAGGCTGCTGTCACCCAGCCTCGCCACCTGGACTTTAATTGTCCTTTCCAGACCCTCAACCCATGGCTCCTCCTTCCCTCCAGGTGGGAAGGCCAGGGAGCAAATCCATCCTTCCTGCTGGCTCCTTTCCATCCCTATTGTGCAGCAGCAGCTGCTGCCCACTTTAGTGCACAAAGTTTTGCTGGCTTCTCTCTTCTCCCCTTCTCCCTCCCTTCCTGACCCTTCCCCCTCCTCCTCCTCCTCCTCCTCCTCTGGCCCTTTTCCCATCCAGCCCAGACTCCTGACAGTCCGAGGGATGCTGTCATTGTGTCCCTGGCAGGGGAACTGCACAGTCTGGGCTGGCTGAGGACAGGCATGGCAAAGGAGGGGAGGGAGGATGGGATGTGATTTGTAAAGCTCCTGGCTGGTGTGGAGGGACTTTGTTCTGCCCAGGAATGTGCTGGATTTGGTTCCTGCAGGGCTGGATGCCAGGATTGGGTGCTGGATGCTCCTGGGGGTGATTGGTTGGCACCAGCCTGGTTTGCCATGTCCTCCCCAGGGAGCTGCAGGGGTGGCTGTGCTGCAGCTCCCTGGGATCTCCATGGGGCAGAGGTGCAGGGAATGGGAATGATCCCTCTTGGGATGGGGGAACTCACATCAACCCCACCCATCAACCCCACCCATCTACACAAAACCCTTCCAGTCCTCCTGGTGGTGACATTCCCCCCATTTCACGGTGACACTGGCTGTCCCCCAATGCCCACTTTAAACACCTCCCAGGTGGCTCTGTAACCCCGAAGGTGGAGTGTGAGGTGTGAGCAGCTGATGAGCGAATGTGTAAATGGCATTAATCTTCCTGCACTCAAGGAAGCAACAAAACATCTCGGCGTGTCTGTTTAGTCAAAACAGCCCCATCCCTGCTCCGCTGCTCGGGAACAATAGAGATGCAAATAATGCCAACATCTCCCGGCCTCGGCTTCGGCTGCTGGGGAGGATTGGATTGTGTTCTGATTGCTTTGGAAGGAATCCACTGCAGGCTCTGCTTCCTGAGGATTGGAAATGCAGGAGATGATGATGAGGAGGAGGAGGAGGAGGATGAGGATGAGGATGAGGATGAGGATGAGCCTGCACCCTGCAGGCTCGGGGGATGTCCGAGCAGAGGGCAGGAGGGTCTGTGAGGGGTGGATGGAGGGATGATCCCCAAGGGAGGGTGGCTCATTCATTCCTAGGCTCCATGGCTGTGCTGTGACCAAGTTTGACAGGCAGGCTGACCCAGGATTGTTGGCATCTCTGAGCTACAGCCAGCTCTGCCTTTCACTGGGGCAGGAATTTTTGGAGTCCTGTTTCCCTTCAGGACACATTTTGAGGGCTGGTATGAAAACAGTGGGGTGAGCTGGGATGAGATGGCAGGGTTTGGGTTCAGGGTTTGTGTTGTTTGGTTGAGTTCAGGTTCAGGGTTTGGGTTCAGGTTCAGGGCTCAGGTTCAGGGTTTGGGTTCAGGGTTTAGGTTCAGGGCTCAGGCTCAGGGTTAAAGGTTCAGGGTTTGGGTTCAGGTTCAATTTCAGGTTCAGGTTTAGTTTCAGGGTGGGCATGTGGGGCAATGAAACCAACTTTTATCTGAGAGACACAGAGTGACACAGGGAGATCCCTGCCTGTGTGTTATATCAGCTCCATGCCTGGATCTGTGTTTGTCCCATATAGCCCCAGGGGATGGGATGACCTGGACAGGCAGATGGGCTGTGCTGGGGAGGATGCAGGAGGTGGCTGGAGGGGCAGGAGGTCAGTGGGATGGAGCTGGAAGGGCAGAGAACCTTTAAACAAGAAACCCCTGGAGCTTTTCTAGCCTCAGGGCTGAGTGAAGAACCCTGGGGCAGGCAAGGAGTGCCCTGAGGGTGAATCCTGAATGAATCTGCCTCCCAGGAACAGCAGTGGGGGATCCTGGTGCCTCTTTCCTGGGAGGATCCCCGTGGTTCCTGTCACTGGAATCACAGTCAGCTCCATCCCAGAAGAACTCGTCACCTGTGACAAGAGGCACGAACTGCTCGTCACCTGTGCTGCTGAGAGCTTTAATTGCTGCTGAGAGGAGACAGTGACAGCCATTTATCCCAAAAAAAGAATCCCTTGAACGCTCCTGAATGAAATGTTTAGCTGAGAAATGAATGGCACCTCTGCAAGGGGAGCAGGAAGGAAGGCAGGGAAGGAGGTAAAGCAGGTTGGTAACCAAAAAATACCTGGCACAGGCGTGAGGTTCATATTCTGATATCCAACGTGGGAGGTTCTCATCATCATGGGATGCTCTGGCTCTGCAGGAGGAATAATTTCCCAGTTCCATGGGCTAGTTGGAAAGGTGGGCTTTCCACTGTTACCCCAGAATAATGCTGGAAAAAAATAGAATTAAACTTTAAATGGAAAGCTTTGCATTTTGCCAAGATTTACAGTCAAATAAGGTGTGCTTTCAGTCAGGCCTGAGTTGAATTCTCCTCGTTTTTAATTGGTGAAAAAGTTTTTTGAGGTGGAAAGTGAAAGGCGTAAGATTCACATTTGAGATGCAAGAGCTGTCCAGGATGATTCAATAATTCCAGGAGCAAGAACAAGAAAAGGTGAAACAGGAGACCTCTCCCAAGGAAACACAATCACACCAAGAAGTTTCCTTTCAAGCAGCAGTGTGTTTGGATCTGAAATTCTATTTGGCTGCATCAGACTGACAGATTCTGCCTCTGCTCCTTAGCTTTTGCTTCAGCTCATGTTTCCCTTTCCCCTTTTGATGGAGCAGCTCTACCATAAATATTTCACTCTGTTATGTCCCAACCCGATGGGTTTCAAGGGGACTCCTGGATTTGTTTGGTTCATTTTCCTTCAGCTCTGCAGGAGCTAAAGGTTGTTCCTTGGCCTGTGCCTGCACTGCTGACAGCCCGGGAAAAAAGGCTGGAAAATATGAAGGAAAAGCCACTGTAGATGCCCAGAGCCACTCTGAGAATAGATTTAGGTTCTTGAGGTCATTTCTGTGGCCAGGCCTGCTGAAAACCCTCAGTCATTTGCTGCCTTCCCCTCTGGAGCTCACCCTGTCCGAGCTCAGAAATTCCAGCTCTGGCACTGCCTTCTTGCCTCTTCCCTGACCCCTTCCTGCTCCAGCCTCTGCTTTTCCTCCCTTTTTCACCCCCAGCCCTTCACTCCACCCACTGATCTCCCAGAGGAGCCCTTTGGAGCTGCTCCTGGAGAAGAATCACCTGCAGGGCCATTTCCTCCTGACACCAATGCCTTCAGAGAGGTTTGGCAGATCTCCTGGGTGAGGCTCTGCTCCCTGCACTGCTGGCTGCAGCCAGGACAGGATTCCACCTGGCTTTTCCAAGGATTTCTGGTGATGTTTGACTCACTGAACACAACTGAGAGGTGTGAACTGAAAAGGGAGAGAGGTGAATTACTCATTTTGCTCAGACTGGGAGGAGCACAGGAAGGATTTGATCTTTCCCAGTGGCTCCAGGATTGCCAAACACTGGGATCAGGGACCTGGCTGTCCTCTCCAGGACGAAATGACCTCAGGCTGCACCAGGGAAGATCTAGGTTGGATACTGGGAAAGATCTCTTTGCCAAAAGTGTTGCCCAGCCCTGGCACAGCTGCATCCATTCCACCCCAGCCATGGCAGGGATTCCTCCCACCATCCCAGGCTGCTCCAAGCCCCAATGTCCAGCCTGCCCTTGGACACTGCAGGGATCCAGGGGCACCACAGCTGCTCTGGCAATTCCAGCCCAGCCCCTCCCCACCCTCCCAGCCAGCAATTCCTTCCCAATGTATTAAATACACACTTCTCTTACTCAGAGCATTATCAAACAGGAATGCTTTCCCTAAATCCTTTGCCACCCACATTTTCCAACCCCTTTGTGTTCCCCAGCTGTTCTGTCTCATGACAAACCTGTCCTGCCTGTCCAGCTGTGCCAGCTGTGCCAGCCCTGGCTGTGTCCTGCCCAGCACCAGAGCCAAGGCTCTCCCTGGACTCTGCCATGTGCAGGGTGAGTGAATTCCTCACTGTTAATTGCCAAAGCTCCCTGCTATTTGTTGCCCATTATTTCTGTTTCCTCCCCTAATTAATGATGGTTTGTGTTCTCTCTGCTGTTTTCATGGCTCTCACTCTCTTTCCCCAGCTCAGCCTCTTTGCTGCTTTTCCTCTCTGATGCTGCTTCCCCCATCTCCTCCTCCCTCAGCATTATCTGTTTGCTCTCCTGGGGGGTTCCTTTCCAAATAAATGCTGCCATTTCCAGCACACCAATTTTTTTTCCACATCTACATTTTATTTTGGTTGTTGTTGTTGTCCTTTTGATTGCTTTCTCCCCAACTGTTTCTTAAAAACTCCTTGCATTTCTGCTTCCTGAGCATGCAGAAATTGCCCAATCTGCTCCAATTTGCACTTGGGTTTGCATTTATAGAAATTACCCGGAGTTTTGGGGTGGGTTTATTTTTACAGAGACTTCCAGTTGGTGGTGTTTCAGATCAGGGATGAGGAGCCTTGGACACGGAACAAGAGAGTGTTCAGAGGGCCAAATGTGTTATGACAGTTGAATATGGAGCCTTGGATCCAAAAAGCACATTGACCCCTTGGAAAGCATCCAGCAAAGTGCCACTGGACAGATCCAAGCTGTGACACCCTTGCTGTCCAGGGGAAGTCCTGAAGTGTCACTGCGGATGTCACTCTGTCACTCTGCTCCTCACTGCAGCCAACTCCAAAGAAGCTCCGGGGCACACTGAGGCACATTTGGCAAACTCGGAGGCTTTGCCAGGTTTTGGAGCTCAGCACAGCTCAAAGGCTGGTTTGGCTCAGAGCTGGGCAGCTGAGCTGGGTGTGCCCTGGGCAAGGAGCCCTGCAGTGCCAGAGGTGGCACAGAGCCCTGGGCAGGGATTTCCACCTCTGGCCAGGTGTTGTCCCTCGGCTGTGGCTCTGCTGGGACCTGCAGGTTCCTCCCTAGCTCTTGCCATGGGGTGACAGAGATTTCTCACCCATCCTTCCTTTTCCCTCATCTTCCCCAGGATTGCCCTCTGTGCTGCTGCCTGCCTGGGAAATGTGGGCAGAAGTGCTTCACCCCACAGGCATGAGGCTTTCAGGCACAGCCTGAGGTTGTTCCCGGGGATTTCTCCATGGAAAGGTCAGGCACTGGAGCTGCCCAGGGAGGTTTGCAGTCCCCATCCCTGCAGGTGTCCAGGGAACACCTGGATGTGGCACTCAGTGCTCTGGGCTGGGGACAAGGTGGGCATTGGGCACAGCTTGGTGATCTCAGAGGGCTTTTCCAAGCTCCAAGATGCCAGGATTGTGCAAACCTGCTGTTCTCCCCCAGCACCCCCAGGCTGCTGTGTTTGGGAAGGAGCAAAGCTGTTTTTGGGGAGGAACACAACCACTCAGGGATGAACTTTTGCCTCTCTCTCCTGCCCTGCCCTGGCTGGAGGAGCCCAGCAGGAGCCCCATGGTGGCACCATGGACTGTGACAATCCCAGCTTTTCCCTGGGCAAGCATTTAGCATTCCCATCTGCTCCTTTAAAATAATGCAATTTAGCCTAATTTTTGGTGTCAAGGCACTTGGTTAGGGAAATTATATTCTGTCACCAAGGTGTCAGGCTTGTCTGGGATTTAATAAAATTATGACACCCCGTGTAAGCTGGGAAATGAGCATCTCCCCGCTCCAACCCGGGCTCAGAGCAGGGATATTTCCTGCAGATCCAGAGTAAACACTCGGTGACAGTCCTGCAGGAGCACAGCAAATTCGTTGTGACTCAGAATCCCCTGCCACACGGCTGGGAACTGCGGGGTACAAATGTGTTCAGGCACTGGCAGCAGGTCCTGTTGAAACTGTTTTCTGGGAGAGAGAGCCTGGAATGCACAGGTGATTTATTGTTAACCCTTGCAAGGGAAGGGGGAAAAGGGTGTGAGCTGGGAGAGCATCCTGAATGGCCAGAGTGAGGCAGGAAGGAACTGCCAATCCTAAAATCTTGGTTCTGTCACAAGGACAACAAGAAATGGGAAACCTGAGGGCAGCATTTCAGTCCCAACTGTTCTTTGGGCATTAAAATTCAGGTGAAAAGCAGGAAATCAGTTGCTGTCTGCTGTAAGCACATCCAGGGCTGTGGATGTGGAGCACTTGGACATTTCCCCCACTGGGAAGCAGAGCTCCTGCAAACCTCTGTTCAAGCTGGGGAACAGCAACACCTTTTGGGGAAGAGGGAAGGAATTTGCCCTGACTGTCAATGTGAGTCACACCTGACCTGTACTGCGACTGGAGATTGAATCCCAAAGCTGGAGGAGGAATCAGCCATTCCCAAACCTGCTGTTCTGTCCATCTGCTGCTCTCCAGGGTGCTCCCGATGCAAATCCTTCCTCACATAAAACAAACTGTGTCAAGAAGGAGCATATGGTAAATAAAACCTGATTGCCCAAATGGAGATTTAATGCCTGCTTGGAGCCAGGGCCAGCTCCCTGCTGGTGGCAGCTTGGCATTGTCCCACTGGATTTCTGCTGCTGGGAGCTGGGGAGTCACAGAGAAGGATCTGACCCTCATTTTGTCACTGAAACTTGAGGGAAAACCAAAACCCTCCAAAAACATTTTAATGTTAGAGAGTCAAGGCATCACTTTATTATCTGCCAGGATGTTGTTCTGGCCAGGATGTACCACAGAAATCATCTCATCCACACACAGCCCGGCTGTGCACAGAGAATCATTCCATCACACATCACTTTCCTAGATTTTTCAGATATTTTATACAGTCAAAATACACAGCAATGTATTGGGTCAGTGTTCATTGGTGCAGAGCTGAGCAAACCCCCAGTATTCAGTTTCCCATTGGATCTGAATCTCCTCACCTCTGATGTTAATTACATTTTTCATTCTCCAATTTTCCTCTCAGTCCTTTTCTGACCAGAGGTGGCCAAATGGTGATTTTTGTTGAGGTTTTTTCTGGGTTACCCCAGTTCAGCTCTGAGCCCCAGGTTTGCTATGGCATCTCCTAAATCCAGGATTTTCAGCATAGCTCCTGAACTCCAAACCTGGCCCAGGACTCCCAGTTTCGTGGGAAAGACTGAAATTTCCATCCCAGGGTGGCCATTTCCGTGTGTTTGCTGCTGAACAAGGGTCCCATTTCCAGCTAACTTCTCCTCCCAGTTCAAATGAACCCTTTTTCCTTCAAACCTGACAGATTTGAAGTGTTAGCGATATCACTGCTTAGGGAAGCCCTGGCTAAATCCCAGGATACAAAGGAAAATAAGCTGGAAAGGATTTCTGAGTCCCTAAGGAGTAACCCTGTAATTTACAGTGCCTTCCATTCTTTTTGTCTTCTCCTTGTGTCTGTTCTAATCCGGATCCCTCGAGGAAGAACAGAATAAAACACACACACGTTACAGGGCCTGTTGCATCACCAGCACTTAGCTTGCTCAATGGACTGGAAAATTCAAAATTCACATCCAATTTCACCACTGAAGGGGAAAAACCCATCCCTGTCAAGAGCCTAATGCTGGTTAATATGCGTTTGAAAATGAGGTTGGTAAACAAATCAGCAGTGGATCTGCAAGGGGCAGAGGGCATTTCCTGGGGAGGAACTGCAGGATTCGTGTCCTTGCTGAGTCCTGTGGTGGGTGCTTGGCTTTCATCCCATCCCAGCTTTTATCCCACCCCATCCCATCCCACCCCATCCCATCCCATCCCATCCCACCCCATCCCATCCCATCCCATCCCATCCCATCCCATCCCATCCCATCCCATCCCATCCCATCCCATCCCATCCCATCCCATCCCATCCCATCCCATCCCATCCCATTATCCCATCCCATCCCAGTTTTCATCCCATCCCAGCTCCAGGAGTGGAGAGGGGGAGCTCCCAATGTCCCAGTTGGTCCCCAATGTCACCAATGTCACCAATATCACAGTGTCACCAGTGTCGCCAATGCCACAGTGTCACCAATGTTGCAGAGTCACCACTGTCACCAATGTCATCAATGTCACAGTGTCACCAATGCTACCAGTGTCACCAATATCACCAGTATGACCAATGTCAATGGTGTCACAATGTCACCAATGCCACAGAGTGACCAGTGTCACCAATGTCACAGTGCCACCAATGTCACCTATGTCACCAATATCACCAGTGTCACCAATGTCACCAATGTCACAGTATCACAGTGTCACAGTGTCACAAATGTCAATGTCACCAATGTCACAGTGGCACCAATGTCACCAATGTTACCAGTATCACCAACATCACCGGAGTCACCAATGTCATAGTATCACAATGTCACCAGTGTCACCAATGTCTCAGTGTCACCAATGTCACCCATGTCACAGTGTCACCAATGCCACAGAGTCACCAATGTCACCAGTGTCACCAATATCACCAGTATCACCAATGTCACCAGTGTCACCCATGTCACAGTATCACAATGTCACAGTGTCACCAATGTCACAGTGTCACCAATGTCACCAATGTCACCAGTGTCACCCATGTCACAGTGTCACAGTGTCACCAATGTTACCAGTGTCCCCAATATCACCAGTGTCACCAATGTCACAGTATCACAATGTCACCAGTGTCACCAATATCACCAGTGTCACCAATGTCACAGTATAACAATGTCACCAGTGTCACCAATGTCACAGTGTCACTGTGTCAGCGTCACCAGCGTCACAATGTCAGTGTCACCAGTGTCACCGCAGGGTGCTGTTGGTGCTGTTGGTGCTGCTGTGTCCTGGCAGTGAATGGCTGGTCTCGATCCTTGAGGTCTTTCCCAACCTAAACAATTCCATGGTCACACAAAATGTTTTCAAACTGATAATTTTATTTTCTTTCATGTCAAAAGCACTCCAGGATGGATTCATCTCCATATTCACACTCCTTGCAGGAATCTCCTCAGAGCTCCTGCAGCAGTTTGGTGGGAGTGGTCAGTGTATTCCAAGGAATTCATCCTTCCTTCCTTCCTTCCTTCCTTCCTTCCTTCCTTCCTTCCTTCCTTCCTTCCTTCCTTCCTTCCTTCCTTCCTTCCTTCCTTCCTTCCTTCCTTCCCTCCTTCCCTCCTTCCCTCCTTCCCTCCTTCCTTTTGGAGCACACAGGCTCAGATGGATTCCGCCCCAAGCTCAAGTGTGCATTTATGAAGGCCTTGACTCATTTCCTTAATGGCAGATGAGTGGTGGCATTTGGGGGGTCTGGGGGTGTGTGAGGTGAAGGATCTCTGCACGGGGTGAGTCCAGGGTTGCACCAGGATTGGCACAAGAAATCTGGAGAGGACCTTGGACAGAGGTATGGAGGGACAGGACACAGGGAATGGCTTCCACTGCAGGGAGAGATGGATATTGGGAAGGAATTGTTCCCCGGGAGGGTGGGGAGGGGCTGGGCTGGAATTGCCAGAGCAGCTGTGGTGCCCCTGGATCCCTGCAGTGTCCAAGGCCAGGCTGGACACTGCTTGAAGCCACCTGGGATGGTGGGAGGTGTCCTTGCCAGGGCAGGGGGTGGAATTAAATTTTCTTTGGGGCTCCAAACCATTCTATGCCTGCAGAGCATGGAAGATGTGTCCCTCTGCAGCCTCCATGCATGATGTCCAGCAGTTCCCTGTCCTGTGTCACACCCAGCCCTGGCTGGAGCATCCTCCCACAGAAATGCTCCAGCTCAGCCTCTGGGGCTGTGGCAGAATCTCCCCTCCCTCCCATCTGTCAGACTGAGACCAGAGTGGGGAAAGGGAAATTCCTCAGGGGAATTTGCTGCTGTCTGACACCTCCAGCCCACGCTTTTATTCGGATGAAGGGGGAAGACACCCAAGGACTGCAGGGCCCCGAAGTGTGACCACCAGAAGGGACCTTTTTCCATCGAGGAGCAGCTGTGAGCAGCAGCTGTGGTGACAAAAGGCTGTTTGAGCTCCTAACTGTTCCCATCTAAATGCAAATGCTGCCACAGCCGTGGGCTAGCAGGGAATGCTGCATCCCTGGCTCCGTGCTGGGACATCCTGGCTTGCTGATCCTTCCCCACAGCCAGCCCAGTGAGATCCAGAGTGGCAAAATGGATCATGGACATTCCCAACGTTGTTCCACAGCTCTTCCCCACAGCATGCGCTCCATCATTTGTCTTCTCACTTGACCTCCCGTTTTAGGGAGCCTTCTCTGACTGCACTACAGCAAAACTGGGCTGGAGAAATGCCAGGGGGGAATTTGGCACTCAGACAGGTGATCTGAGGCACTGAATGCAGTCCCATCAGCAGCCCATGGAATCCTTGGCTGAGCACAGATCCAGGTGCTCACCTGGCACAGCCCCTTCCAGCACTGCCATTCCAGTGGCACCATTGAGATTCAGGGGGATGCAGCCTGGAAAGCTTGAAACACCCCTTGGAAAGACAAGCAGAGTCTGTATGGACTCAGCATTGATTTAGGACCATACAAGGCAGAGGATTTGTTAAGTGGGAAAAAATCCTGTGTGTAAAATATCATTTGAGTAACTCACCCACCACATCCACTGAACAGCCTGGCGTGGTGAGCTCAGAGCCCCAGACACAGCTCAGAAAAGGGGCTTTCCAATGGGAAATGTTTGAATTTCCCATGCCTTGCTCATCCTGGGAGTTGCATTGGGGAGTGTTCAGCCCTGGGGCAGAAAATTCATTTCCAGCCAGTGTGGGAGCAGGAGCTGGGCTTTGCCTGCTGTGCTCCATGACTTTGCAGGATATGGTGCACTGCCAAATTCATCTGCAGCTCCTTCCCTGCCCAGCCTGGTCCTCCTGTCCCCGGCCTTCCCTGCTGGTCCTGTCCCTGCTGGTCCTGTCCCCCTGTCACTGGCCGTTTGAGCTCCCCCAGTTCCTTGAACAATCAGAGCAATGCAGTGGCACAGCCCTTTGCTCCCAGAAGGAAATGGTTCTTGCTCTGATCCCGATAGTTTGTCCCATGTGGATCCCACTCTGCTCTGGGGCTACCAGCACCCCTGGCTGCTGTTATTTCTCTGCCAGAGCATCCAAAGCCCAGGTGACATCTCTGACCTGCAAGGTCTCCTTGGACAAGAGGAGGGACAGGGATGGCCCTGAGCTGTGCAGGATCTGCTCTGTCCAGCACTGTTGGGGGTTTATTTAATTCATGTCTCGTGTTTGAGCTGAGGTGTTTGAGCAAATCTTTACCCAACCTCTTTTCCCAGTCTCAGCTCAGCCTTTCAGCCATTCCCCATCCACGACAGGGTTTGGGGAGAAGCTGGGAGTTGTTTTCTTGCAAACAAAGAGGCAAAGATAAGGCTGTTGGATATTTGGCTTGGCAAACACTCGTTACCTCAGAAGGAAAATCACCCCACAGACAGGAGCAGGACTGCCCTAACAATCCATTGCTAATTCATCAGCATGGATTCACCTCTGGAGGGATAATCAGCAGACTCCAGAAAGGAGTTCATTAGGCACTCAGTCCCAGTGATTGTATTTATCTTCTGAGCACATGCACACCCAGGCAGCAAGTTGGTGTTTACAGGACTCTTCCAGCCCTGCTGATCCTGGATGGAAATGGGAAAAGGTTCTGCAGGGACAGGGCTGTGAGCAGGTTGGGTGGGATGGGGTCAGCTCCATGGAAGGAAAGGGTCAGGTGTTTTCCACAGGGCAATATTTGGGGTCTGGGGCTGTGAGAGAGAGGGGCAGTGTGGGCATTGTCCCTTCATTCTGCTGATAGCCTTCCCTTCCTGATCCTCACCAACCCTTGGGTCGGCCTCTCATGGTCCCAGGATGGAGAATGGAGACCTCAGAGTCACCTCAGAGTCACCCACAGTCCTCCCCTGGTGGCTTCCTGCAGCTGAGCTCCTCTCTGCAGGCATGTGGAGCTCAGCAGCAATGCCAGAACCCACATGGAGCCCCAGGGTGGATTGGTTTGGAAGGAACCCCAAAAATCATCCACTTCCAGCCCTTTGCCTTTGGCAGGGACAAAATCCTCCTTTGTCATTTGTGGGCCAAGTTTAATTCAGCTGAACCATTAAATGGGAGTGGAAGGCTTTCCTCAACCACCTCCCATGGGGATTCAGTCATCAAATCCCAGCTGCTCTGGTCAGTTAAGCAGTGCCCAGCAGTGGCCTTGCAGGGGTAGTGTGTGAGGCCACAAAACATGGGCAGGGAGAGAGGAGCCTGAAAGGAACCAGAAATAAAACCTGCAGATGAGGAGAATCTCAGAGGAACCAAATGTGTTGTAAATCTCAGCTGCTGGAATGAGTGTAACTCCTATTCCAAGAGTTCCATCCATGGGCAGAGCTGGCCCAGGACCTCCACTGGACAGCAGCTGTGCCATTATTATGTGATTTCATTGCCTCTGGCATTCCAGGTGGGTTGGTGGGACCTGGAGAGCAGGAGGAGGTGATGCTGGTGGGAAATGTCCATGTAAAAATTACTGTGTGAAACCATAGAATGTCCTGGAGATCCAGCAGTCTGGAAGTGCTGAGTCTTGGAGATATCACAGCTTGGAAAACATCACCCTCTGGAGATATCACAGCTCGGAAAACATGAACCTCTGGAGATATCACAGCTCGGAAAACATCAGCCCCTGGTCTCTATTTTGGTCCAGTGGAAGATGCTCCTGGCCATGGTGATCTTTAAGGTCCCTTCCAACCCAAACCATTCCATGGTTCTGTGGAAAGACTTCATGGATTTACATGAAATCCACAAAATCCATGAAACCCATGAAATCCTGACAGCAGGCCAAGAGAAGGGAAACACAGCTCTTGGAACAGCAAAGTCCTAGTCTGTCCTTGCCCAAGTATGAACTTGGTAGCTTGGCTCTAAATTTACCTCACTGATATTTTTTAATGCAAAAAACCTCACGGATCCTCTTTACAAGCGGCAGCAGCAAACAAAAAATATAATAAAAAAGGCAACATTAAAAATAAACAACAAAACAAAGCAAAACATAACTGTGCAAATAAATACCCTTTGCAATTTGGATGTTTTATGGTGAGGGGAACACTCTGAATATCTAATCTAAGCAGTTCTATTGCCAAGGAAATGTCACATAAAACCAGAAGAATCATAGCATAGATCAGGGAGATAAAAAAGGACAACACAATCTAATCAGATGTGACAGATGCTGCCCAATTCCACACAACAACAAGAGCCAGCGGGGATTTGTTCGGGATGCACCCCTTGCTCCTTCCCAACCTTCTCCTCTCCTTCCAGCAGTCAATCCTGGGTCCATCTGAAGGGAAAATAAACTGCATTTCAAAGCTCTCTGGAGGTGTCCAAGCTGTTCATGAGGAGAGCACTGAGAGCTGGGGGAGCTGGGAATGGTCTTCCAAAAATCAGGGAAACCCAGAGTGGTTTGGGTTGGCAGAGACCCTAAAGATCATCTCATTTCACCCCTGCCACAGGCAAGGACACCTGGATTTTGTTTTTTCTTGGCCTAAAAGCCAAGGATTGGAGGAGTCTGCTCGGGGTTGCTCTGGGGTCATGGCAAGGAGCAGACATTACCAATGCCAGCTCTGCTGAATTCCCTGTGGCCATCAGAGGTGCCTGGGGCCAGGCTGGAGGTGAGTGTGGCTCTCACCACAAGGGGAAAGGTGTCAAACCATTCCCAGGCCCTGGGAAAATAAATCTCTCCATTTATTTTGCCTCATCCCTACAACCTACCCAGGGATTGATGTAGAATGGCCTGTGAGGCGCCAGGGCTGGCAGTGCAGTGACTGTCAGCTGTGCCAGGTGACTCCTGTGTCCCTGGCCAGTCCAGCACAGCCCCTGCACACTGATCCACTGCTGTCTGCCCTTGCCAGGAAAAGAGCAGCTGGGTGTCATTTCTGGTTTGATTTCTGTGTTGCTCCAACCCCTGCCCTCAGGATGTCATTCTCTCTCTGTGTGACAGATGACAAGTGCTGCCACATTTCTGCACTCAATGAGGGTCCCACTGTGTGCTCCTGCCACCCCTTGGCCTTCCTCTTCCATAACAAACCAGCCTGAACCCCCAGGCCCTCTCAGCTTGTTCCAGTTGTTCATCTCTCTCTGTTCTTTCTCTCAGTGACATCACCAGCACAGCAGGCACTGCAGCCCTGCTGCAACATTGCCATGGGATAACTGGGCCTCTCCTTGCAAAATCCCTGCCTTTTGCACCAAAACCTCACACCATCATCATCATCACATCACCAGCATCACATCATCACATCATCATCACATCACCATCACCATCACATCATCATCATCATCATCACATAATCGTCATCACTGTCATCAGCACCATCACATCATCATCACATCCACATCATCATCATCATCATCACCACCACCATCATCCCCTGTGAGCCTCAGTGCTGGTGATACCCTGGGCAGTGTTACAGAATCATGGAATGCTTTGGGTTGAAGGACCCTAAATCCTATCCAGTGCCACCCCTGCCATGGCAGGGATTCCTCCCACTGTCCCAGGCTGCTCCAAGTCCCAGTGTCCAGCCTTGTCTTGGACACTGCAGGGATCCAGGGGCACCACAACTGCTCTGGGAATTCCATCCCAGCTCCTCCCCACCCTCTGGATAAAGAATTTAATCCTCCCATCTCATTTCAATATCTCTGCCCATCTCAGTGATGCTGCTCAGGGGTTGTTCCTGTCCTTCTGCCTGTGTCCCCTGGGCTGCCCTGTGTCTGCAGGATGTTCTGACAGGGTCTGCTGCTGCTGTGGCTTTCACCAGAGAGGCCTCGGTGCTTCCCTGGGATCACTGACTGTCACCAGAGCTCACGGGTCCCTTGGGCACCATCCCTTCCTCGGGAATGTTTCCCACCTGTTGGCACCAGCTGAGGTCAGCCAAGGGCTTTGAAAGCCTTTGATGTGGAAATGTTGATTCAGATCATCCCAGCTGTCCGTCAGAGGGCTGAGGGCAGGAAATGTGCCAGGCTAGAACAGCAGCTCTGCTGTGAGTAACCCCAGTGCTGGTCAGCTCTGCTCTGGGACTCTCTCACAGACACACCCCAGAAAAAGATCCAACTCCATCACTTGGGTTTAATTTGGTTGCTGAGAGCTTTAAACCCAGATTTTTGCATGCAATTACCCAAACAGAACATGACCTGGAGCAGAGCATTTCCCAGGAGCAGGGGTGACTCCAATCCACCCCCATCTTTCTCCTCCTCCCTGGATGTCAACTCTGAGTCCTTCCAGCGCTCCATGAAGTGTTTGATCTGCAATCCCTGAGTGAGCCCAGCTTTTCCTGCCCTGAGCTCCTCCCTGCAGCCCTGCAAGGCTTGGAAAACATCTTCAGTATGAGAGAGAGAGACCCTGAGGGGCTGGAGGTGTCCAGGGAAGGGAACAGAGCTGGGAAGGTCTGGAGAACTCCTGAGGGAGCTGGAAAGGAGCTCAGCCTGGAGCAAAGGAGGCTCAGGGGGACCTTGTGGCTCTGCACAGCTGCTGCCAGGAGGGGACAGCTGGGTATGGGGTCAGGCTGTGCTCCAGGGAACAGGGACAGCAGGAGAGGGAACAGCCTCAGGCTGGGCCAGGGGAGGCTGAGGGTGGATTTTTGGGAAATTTCTGCTGGAAAGGACTGTCCAGCCCTGGTGGAGTCCCCATGGCTGGAGAGATTTCAGAGCCCTGTGGATGTGGCACTTGGGGACATGGGGCAGTGCTGGGGATGGTTGGAATGGGTATTTTTAGAGTGCTTGTCCATCCTAAAGGTTCTGTGATTCCATGATCTGCAGCACCCAGAGCTCCCTGCTGCACAGCAGCTCACATGTGTGTCCATGTGTGTTCATGTGTGTGTCTGTGTGCTCCCAGGTGGAGATGGGATGAGAAGACACAGAAATCTCCCCAGTCTGATCCGATGGGATGACCTGCATTCCCTGGCCATGCCATGGCTCCATCTCCTGGTGTTTGCCAGGAGGATCCTGGTGAATTCCCCAGCCCTGTGGAGCTCAGAGTGCTGCAAGGAGCTTCAGTGTCCAAAGCAGTGCCAGAGCCCTCCTGCTTTTCTACAGCCTCAGGCCATCCCAGGACTCTTGATTTGATAGAGAATTATTATTAAATGTGATATAAAACTACAAAAGTGTGAGTAAAATGTGACCTCTGCCCCGAGTGTGTGTGTCCCACTGGACCAGGCACCAGCCAAAGGGCAGGGATGATCCCCAGGCACAGGAAAAGGGGGAAAACACCAGGACAGGAACAAAAAACAGGAAGTTTTCCAAATTCAAGGGCTTGTGTGGCACCTCTTTGCATGTGGTCACAGAACAGAGATCACCTGTAGAAGTTGTGTTTGACATGAATTTATGCTTGGATGTAAATTCCTTACATCCAAACCCTACCAGGAGCCCTCAGCTGGCAGCACAGTTTATCAGGAATATTTCGGCAGTGGATACACCCAGCACTTACATGATTATGCTTTTTTTTTTTTTTTTTCAGTGATTAATTTGTAAAAACTCTTGTAATTATGCAGGAAAGCTGGAAAGTGAGGCCTTGAGCAACTTAAATATGAGCAGAGTGATGAGCAACACACATTCTGGGTCTTTGTAAAGGACTTTAACCTGAAGCTGATGATTTGGGAGAGGATGGGAGGTCTCACTTGTGTTTCTGTTATTCTGGTGGCACTGATTTCCTCAGCACAGGATCTGCTTGGGCCTTGTTTAGTGAAAGGACCTTTTCAGGACTCAGTGCAGCCCTGTTTTACCTCTTAAATAGCAGTTTAGAGACAAGGGAGCTGAAGCAGCATCACATCTCGTTTGTGCAGCCTGGGGAGGACACGTGATAATAACTTGTTATTGATAATTGTTCCTGCAATTAGAACAACACCTTAATGACAGCAGAAACAGAGCTGGGGGCAGAGGCAGAGAGCAGCTGCCATCAAATCCTGGAGAGCAATAACCCCTCTGTCCTGCACAGCATCCACCTGCAGGGATTTTAGGGGCAATTTGAGAAAATCCAAAATGAACCTGGAGAGGTTTCCTGACCACACAACGGTGCAAACCCAGATGTTGCCCCTCGTTGCCATGACTGGGGAGTGAGCAGTTGGCTTTGAAATCCCCTTTGCTGAGCCCACAGGGCCTTTAGAAGCACGTGGAGAAAATAATTCAGGCCTTTATTCAGACCAGCCCACCAACACAATTAAATCCATGTTGGTTGCTGCTCAGTTTGCAGAGGCAGGAAAATGCCTGGAAATGTCACAGCCAACAGCAGCCACCGGTGGTGTTTTTGTGGCCTGAGAAGGAGCGCTGGGAGGCAGAGAGTGGGAGAGCTGTAGCGTGAAGCTGTTCATCTTGCAGCAGAGGGCAGAGCAAGGTGGGGATATTCCCAGCACAGGGTGAGTGATGGGAACAGTGATGGGAACAGTGATGGGAGCAGTGATGGGAACTACTCTGTGCCTCTTGCCCAGAGGGGAGAGGCCCAGGTGAGAGGGGAGCTGTGCCAGGTGTCCCCTGTCACCCTGGGGAGCTGTGTGGGGCAAAAAGCAGCAGCTCCCTGCAGTGGGGTGGGGAAATCCTCTCCCCTTCTGTGTTTGGTGCCCCAGATCTGTTGTGCTGGAAGGGAAGGGAAGGGAAGGGAAGGGAAGGGAAGGGAAGGGAAGGAAGGAAGGGAAGGGAAGGGAAGGGAAGGGAAGGGAAGGGAAGGGAAGGGAAGGGAAGGGAAGGGAAGGGAAGGGAAGGGAAGGAAGGGAAGGGAAGGGAAGGGAAGGGAAGGGAAGGGAAGGGAAGGGAAGGGAAGGGAAGGGAAGGGAAGGGAAGGGAAGGGAAAGGAAGGGAAGGGAAGGGACCCCATGCCCTGGGCTGGGACATGCTGGGACACCTCCTTTGCACCCTCAGTGCTTCCCCTGGCCCTGCAGAGCTATCAGGGTGGCCACTGTCACCTCCCCTGGGCAGGGACAGGTGGCACAGGCTCCCCATTGGTGGATCTGGTTCAGTTCCTGCCCTCACCTGCTGATTGATGCAGATCTTCCAAGGCCACAGAGCCATAAAAGCCCAGACTGATGTGGGGCAGAAGGGACCAGGCTGCCCTTCCAACCCAAACTACTCTGAGTTTATCATTCTCAGCTGCCCCTGGCACATCTGGGCTCTTCCCAGGCAGGACCGTGTGGAGCAGTGGGCACCTCGTGGATTTGGAGCTGAGCGGACCTTGAGAGAGCCACCCTCAGGCCTTTCACCCAGCTGTCATTTGGGCTGAAAATCCTGCACAACTGGGAGGCTTTTGGGACTCAACTGCTGTGGCCTGTGGACATCAGACAGGGCACTTCCCTGGTGCAGCTGCCTGTCTGTAACATCTCCAGTGACAGCCAGAATAAAGCGAATACAAATTAAGCAATTCCTACAGAATCCCAGTGTCTGCAGGCTGCACACACTGCTCTGTTCAGGCAGAGGGGAGAAGGGTGAATTGCACATGACAGAAGTTGTCACTTGGAGCAGGATTCATTTGTCCACACTCAGATTAATCTGACCCACTTGGAGCTGTCTACCTGCAGAGAGATGGATGGCAGCTGAGAGGGAGCTCAGCCAGAGGGATGGGGAGCTGTAAATACCTGCAGTTATCAGAGCTGGGAGACAGAGGTGGGAGGAGAACACAACCAGAGCAGTGTTTCACATCACAGCAGCCTGCAGAGGTTCCTTGGCACAGCAGGAGCCATCCTGGATGCCTGTGTTCCCTTTTTGTCCCTCTGGCTGCACATCCCTCTGGATTTCTCTCAGGCTTTCCACAGAATCGCAGGAAGGTTTGGGTTGGAAAGGCCCCTAAAGACAATTTAATTCCATCCCTGCCATGGCAGAGACACTTCCCACTATCGCAGGTGGCTCCAAGCAGTGTCCAGCCTGCCCTTGGACACTGCCAGGGATCCAGGGGCAGCACAGCTTCTCTGGGAATTCCATCCCAGGGCCTCCCCACCCTCCCAGGGAACAATTCCTTCCCAATATCCAGTTCTCCTGCAGGCACTCCGAAAAAGCAAGACTGGAGAAACAGAGTTTCTGTGTTTTGCACAAACTTCCAACGCAGTGAAATCCCTCCAGGAGCTGCAGCTTAGTCCTTCCAGCAGTTCTGGGGCTGCAGCTCAGAGCTGCTAACTCGGGATGACACCAATTGTCAGCTCCTATCAGGATTAGGATAAAGGCTTTATCAGGCAAATTGGTGCTGTTGTCGCTGCCCTAATGTTATTTTAAGTGACTCCTTCACCATTACACGGAGATCTGTGAAGGACAAGCGCTTCTGGTCCAGAGTGGAACTGCTGGGCTTCTGACTCCTGCTGCTCACAAAAACCCTCTTCTCACCGAGAAAGCTCCCATCTGTAGGAATCCTGTGCTTCTCCCCAGTCTCATGGTCATTCCTTTGTGGGGACAGCATGTTTCAACACGTACTGCATTGCTGTTTCTCTCAGCAGGCTCTGGGGCTGTGCTCCCTGACCTCCAAGGAAGAACAGATTCTCCTGTGCTGGGCAGAGCTGGGATCTGATCCATGGCAGGGCAGCCTTCTCTGAGGTTCTAAAGGCCTTTGCTTGGGCTAAAACTCAGTGAGAGACATCTGATCCCCTCAGAGGGATCCCTGCTTACACCACCTGAGGATCTGCTCTCCACTTTTTATTTGTCCAGTCCAGATTTTCAGACATTCAGGAGCGTGGGATTTGGGAATGGCTGGGTGGGGATGTCTCTTGACATTGCTTTTACAAAAGTGCCCCTGATGTGACAGCAGGGGAAATCTTTCTCTGAGCAGCATCCCAAGCCCTCAGCTCCTGCTGAGCCTGCAGAGCTGCCCTGGGACATCTCTGTGCCTGGCCTGGGTGGTTGTGGCTCTGGGGAGGCTGGAAGGGATTCAGGATTTGGGACCTGTGCCAGCAGGGACACAGCTCTGATAGCCTGTGGATTCTTTTGGACCAAACATCTCCTCATTCCAGGCATCTCCCTTTCCTCTTACCCTGGTCACAGTGCCTCGTCCTGCCTCCACCTCAGCCACTCCAGAGCCAGCATGGATTAACTGGCAGACCCTGGGTAATGTCCTGCTGTCCTTCCCTGGGAGCTTCCCAGTGCTGAGTGAGGCAGGAATTACTCCAGCAGCAGCCACTTCATCCCAGACCCACCTGAATGTCGCTGCTGAAGCTCTCAGTGCGCTGCAGATGGGAAGGGCAGCTGGATTGCTTCTGACAGGAGCAGTTTTTCCTCTCTGTTTCCATTACAAATACCCTCTTCTTTGGCGTTTGGCCATCAGGGAGAGTTATTCTGGCTCTCAGCCTCAGCGTGGGAGGTGCTGAGTGTTGGGCTGCCCGTGGTAGGGAGAGCTGGGCTGCCGAATAACACAGAGCTGGAAATGCTCATGCAGATGGATTAGAGGCTGTTTCCATTAAAATCCTGCCTGCCTTTCCACTTTGCAGCATAAATAATGGTGGTGTGAGTGTCAGGATGCTGAAGGCTTAGGAGAAATATTCACTAAGCTTTGGCAAAACTCTTATCCCTGTTTAGCAGAGCAGGCAGCTGCTCTGATGTGCTGAACTAGAAGTTGAATCCCAGAATGGTTTGGGTTGGGAAGGACCTTAAATCCCATCCAGTGCCACCCCTGCCATGTTCAGGGACACCTCCCACTGTCCCAGGTGGATCCAAACCCCAATGTCCAAGGTGGCCTTGGACACTGCAGGGATCCAGGGGCACCACAGCTGCTCTGGGTAACGGCAGTGAAATGCTGCAGGAAGCTGGAATGAGTCAAAAAGCAGGGAGTGAGGTCAGAAAAGCAGCAGCAGCTTTGAGTTCCACACTTTGGGATGCAGAGAGCCTGGAAGACCCCAAAGCAGGCTGGCTTTAGGGCCTGGCAGACAGGGAGGGCAGGAGCAGCCCTGTCCAGGGTGACACAGGGACAGAAGGTGACCAGAACACCCAGCTCCCAGCAGCAGCTGCTGGCAGGGGTTTTGGGCAGAGCAGGGACAGCCACCCCTCCTCTGCTCAGGTTCCTAACTCACCTCCCACTTGCCACAAAGCCCATCCCAGGCTGCTGCCCAGCTCTTCACCCCCAGCCTGCTGAGAGAAGCCAAAGCCATTTCAGACTTGCCAAAACCCAGTCCTAGGGCTTGGCATGAATGCTGAAGCCCTTCGGAGGCCAGAGAGGAGCAGTCCTGCCCAGCAGGAGCTTTACAAACACCACCCAGCACTCCCTGCTTTTGCCTTTGTCTGGTCCAGCTAAACAAAACCTGCCAGAGGCACCAGAGGAAGCAGAGCTGAGGCTGTAAAGCACAAATCTGGGAAGGCTGGCTGGGCAATCTGCATCCCCCTCACTGCACACTCCGGGCAAACTCCAGCAGCTGATCCCACACCGCTTTTCCCATTTGCTCCCTGTTGCAGAGCGCCAGAGAGAGAATTTGCAGAACAAAAGCCTTCCCACAGATCGATGGATCCGGGCAAAGCAGGAGATATTCCTTTAACCTTGCTCTGGAAACAGCTGGACAGTTTCTGTGGATGAGGTCAATCCGAGGTGAAGCATCCTGGGTGGAAATTTTTGGATTATCTGATTTCAGCTTTGCAGAGTGATAGATTCTGCAGCTAAACTCTTGTAGTGGGCAGTGTTGGGAGTTCTAAACTACAGGTACTCACACCTGCTCTGGGTGTAAAATCCGTGTTCACACAGCACAGATCAACTCCTTGGGCTTCTCAGCAATTCTTTAAAAATTCATCGGAGCAGTTTTTCACTTGTGAAACCACAGCTCCTCAGCAGATCTCTGAAGCAGGGTGGGTTTTGGTCACTCTGCCACACTCCATCAACCCCAAGCTCAGCTCAGCAGGAGCCTTGCAAGGCAATGTTGTGCTTTGTGAGACAAGTCCTGTCCTCTTGGCTTCCCACTCAGTGAGAGGAGCAGTCCTGGCTCGCTGTGGGATGATCTCCTGGTGCCCAGCAGCTGCTTTGTCATGCTCTGGAGTGACTTGACCCTGTCAGGACCACAGCAAGAGGACAAAGTCTCCCTGTGCAGATCCCAACACAACAAACCTCCCTGGCCTGGGGGTCAGCAGGGTAAAGGCAAAGGGAAATGAAGGGGATTAGGAATATTTTTTAGGAAGAGATGCTCTGAGGGTTCTTAAATGCATGGACACTGCTGGGCTGGGAAAGCACAAAAGGCTGGATGATGGGACTGTGCTCAGGAGAGGCTTTGTCCTGGTGCTGCCAGCTTCTCCCAGAACCTAAAGAAAAACTCTGGGGGGAATCTTCCTTTCAATATTTCCCACTCAGAGCAAAATCCTCTCGCCATCGCTCCAAGGATTGTAGCAGAGAAGTGGAAAATCACTCCATCTGTCCAGCCAAATCTCTTATCTGCCTTTCCTTCCTCCACTGACAAGGATTGCAGGGGATATTTGTGAATCTGGCCTCAAAACACCTCGGTGATCTGAGGCTGTTTCTCCTTTTGGATGAAGGGAGAGAAGCCCTGGGGTGAGGAAGGGTTGGATCTCCACCAGCCCCTTTGAAGGTTTCTGTCTTCATGTCACAGCAGGACTTGCCAGATGCCTTGTGGTCAGGAACAAATCTGGCTCTAGTTTTTTCTTGGTGTTTCTAACAGGAACTGAGCTCTTTGAAATCTCTGGCCTGATAAAACTTGTTAAAAAATCACATGGGCAGCCTGAGACAGAGCCATGTTTTTTAACTCTTTTACAAATCCAGTGACTGAGGAGAGGAAAAAATCTCTCCTTGGGAAGAGTTGCCTGACTTCTCATCAGCCAGAGGCAGGGAAATGAGTCCTGTCTGAGCAGGGGCTTGGGAAGGGAATATGGACAATATTCCATCTGCTGTTGAGCCCACCTTGTACCAGCAGGTGAGGAACATTTTGTAGAGCCATGGAATGGGTTGGGTTGGAAGGGACTTTAAAGACCATCCTGTTCCAACCTCCCTGCCATGGGCAGAGACACCTCCACCTGGAAAAGATTGAGAGGAGCCAGGCTGAATGATCCCAGTCTGAGCTCATCTCTCCTGAAGGTGCTGTGACTGGAGAGGAGTTTGCAGTAGCTTGAAATGATTCCAGAGTTTCAGGTGCCAAAATTTGATCTGTGAGCCTTCACTTCGGAGCAGATTTTCCTTTAAATCTTGGAGCTCCTTGATGCCAAGAATAAAACAAAAGCACCAATGGTTTAAGTGGTAGAAAGATGGATTCTGGCCATTGTATTCTGCTGGGGTGCCATGCATTCTGGACTGGGAAATAAAGAACATTTCCCAGTCCTGGAGGTGTCCAAAGCCAGGTTGGACATTGGGGTTTGGAGCAGCCTGGGATAGTGGGAGGTGTCCATGCCCATGTCAGGGGTGGCACTGGTTGGCCTTTAAGGTCCCTTTAAGGTCCCTTTAAGGTCCCTTCCCACCCAAACCAGTCTGTGATTCCACAATTCCATGAAGGATCACTGACTAGAAGCCTGGGAATATCACTGTAACTGTGTTCAAACACAGGCTGGGAGCTCCTTTCCCTCTCATTTTCTGAACCATTCCCTGATGCCCAAATTTCCAGTTCAGCTGGGCCATCCAAGGGATATTATAATTCCTCACTCTCCTCTCCATCCATGGAGAGACTCTGACCCACATTCCTTTGAAGACAGGAAGGTGCCAAATGTGTGCCAAGGTTTGAGAGCACACGAAGCCTCAGCAAAGCCAGGACTTTGGCAGTGCTGCAGAGAAGGTCTCATCTGGCGTGTGACAGCTTGATGGCAGCTCTGTCACCACTGCCTGAGCCAGCCTTGGCAGGGAAAGGTGCTTTTGCAGGAGGTTTGACTCCCTGAAGGCTGTGCCAGGGTGAGCTGACAGGGACAAGGGTCAGATGGGGAGAAGGATCCTGTGCAGCTGCTTTGACTCCCTGGAAAAGAGGAATTTGGCTGAAGCTGCTCTTCATCTGACTTTTATGTGGAGTTTTATGAGGAGATATTTCTGTGGGACTCAGTGTGGAGATCTGCACCACACCAGGAGCTGCTTCAGGACTGAGTGCTTCACTGATGGGCTAATGCTTGTGGAAGAGTAAAATCCCAATGTGGGAATCCAGGTCAGATGCACTTACACATCTTAAAGCATTTCTGGGTGTGGAGAGACAGTGAAATGGCTCAGCAGATGGAGAATCTTGGGATCATGGAAAGGTTTGGGTTGGAAGTTAAAGTTCATCCAGTGTCACCCCCTGCCATGGGCAGGGACACCTTCCACTATCCCAGGCTGCTTCAAGCTCCAATGTCCAACCTGTCCTTGGACACTGCAGGGATCCAGGGGCACCACAGCTGCTCTGGCAATTCCAGCCCAGCCCCTCCCCACTCTCCCAGGGAACAATTCCTTCCCTATATCTGAGTTCCACCTCCTCCTTTCCAGTTTCAAACCACCCCCTTTGTCCTGTCACTACACGAATCATAAAGATTGGAAAACACCTTTGGGATCCCCAAATCCAGCCCTGAACCCACCGTGTTCACCACTGACCACATCCCCAAGTGCCACATCCACAGGCTTTTGGACACCTCCAGGGATGGGATGTTGATTCCACCACCCCTGGACACCTTGTTCCAATCCCTGCCTGCCCTTTCCATGGAGGAATTTTTCTAACATGCAATCTAAACCACCTCTGGTGCATTTTGAGGCCATTTCCTCTGGCTGTAGCCCACCCAGTGTGTGAAGAAGGACCAGGCTCAGGGGAGGCACTGAGCAGGAGCTGTCAGAGGAGGTGTCAGACCTCCAGAGTCTGGGCAGGATCCTGGCTCAGCTCCTGGGCTCTGTCCATGCTCACAGGAAGGATATCAGAGCGTTTTCCAAGAAGCAGAACTTGCAGAAGTCCTATCGGCTGAACAGGAGCTCCTGGGGCTAAACAGCTTTAGGGCATCCTTGGCATTAAAAAAACCGGATGCTTTAGTGGGAAAAGTAGGTTGGATCACCTCTGCTCCTGGAAAAGCTCCAGGAAGGCTTTGTCCATGCTGGGATCAACAGGTGACTGGGGAGGGTTGAGGGAAGAGCCAAGAAACGCTTAAAGGATTGGAAACCTGCTTATTGCGAGAAGCTCCAGGATCTTGGTGTGTTTAGCTTAACAAAGAGGGGATTAAGGAGAGACTTTATGGAGAGCAGAAATCGATGAGAGAGGATTTCTGGCCCTGCAGACAGAAGTGTAACAAGAGAGAGTGGCTGGGAGCTTGAGCCAGACAAGTCAGCCCAGGAGAAGGTGTTCAGCAGGGAGGGGAATTGCTGCTGGAGCAGCCAGGGCTGTGCTGTGCTCTCCATCACTGGAGGGGTTTGCTCTGAGCCAGGCTGAGTTTCAAAAGCAGGGATTCGCCTTTGATCCCAGTTATTGGATCTGAGGTGGGAATTAGTGCACAAAGCTCAGGGGCCAGGCTGATGAGCAGGTCAGAGAAAACGATCCTGATGGATTTTTGTCATGCTTTTCTGAAAAATCTATGAAGTCCCGAATGCAGCTGATTTTTTGGGGAGGGAGCTGAGAGGGAATTGAATCAGCTCTGAGCTGTTACAGACAGAGCAGCAGAGCAGAATCAATCACCATAATCAAAGCAGAGCTGCCTGATGACACTGAGGGCTGAACAATGAACATTCACATAAATCCACTGTACTGATTAGGCAGAAAAGCCCAGATAGTCAATATTCCCATTAAACATCCATCACAAAGTGCTTCCCAGATTGCTCTCCCATTTGGGAATTTCTCCATTTCATAGGCAATTGAAGCTGTTTAGCTGCTGATTGCTGTTGGATAACACCACCTCCCTGGGATGTAAAATCACCTGGCGAGGGGCAGTTGGGATAACTGGGGCAGCTCTGCTGGCACACAGCACTCGGGGGGCTCATTTCACAGCCCGAGGGGTGACTCTCTGTGGGATTGCCCTTGCCTGGGTGGGGCAGGAGGTCAGGGCAGACATGGAGAGGTTCACTCCTGTATTCTGGGCGGTTTTTGGGACATGGCATTGCCATCTCTCAGCTGCTCGTCCTGAGCTGGTGACAGCTCTCCAGGAAGTCTGCAGGGAGGAAGATTTTGGCTTCCAGCAGCCAAGGCGCTGAGGAGATGCACCAGGCCAGGCTGGGGGAGACTGGAGATGGAGAAGGGATTTCAGGACAATGGTCAGAGCCATCCCAGCTGGGGCTGCAGTGGGCTGAGCTGAGCTCACCCTTCTGCTCACTGTGGATGGAGCCAAACTGGCCAGCTTCTCCTCTTCCCTTCTCTCAGCCACATCCTGGAGTGGTTTAAATGCCAAGGGTTTTAAACAACCAGCAGAAGTGTCTGATCCAGGACTAAGGCATGTCAGCACGAAGAGAGAAGCACCTCAGCAGCAGTGAGAGCTCAGCAGGTCACCCACAGCTCACAGCTCGAGGATCCTGGGTCAGCCAGAACCTGCCACATACCATTTCCAACTCAAGCCTACAAAGCCAACTCATCCACAAATGCCAGAAGGATGTGGGGTGCTGGGGATGATTTTCTAAGAAATGATGCAGGCAAAGGAGGGAATGGAAAAAAGGGTCAGAAACTAAAATGGAAAAGGGGAGAAATGGGAAATAGGATAATTGGTACCACAAAGGGGGGAAGGAGGCACCACCTCTGATGTGTTTTGCTTAGCACTCCCATCATGGGCAGCACAGAGCAATCAGCATTCCTGGAAACTTTGGGTTTTAATCTCTCTGAACCTCAAATCTCCATTTGTAAGTAAGGATAATGTACTCAAAGGACAGGAAGATTAGTTAATTAATGGGTTGTGACACACTCTGATGCTGTGATAATGAGCACTGCTAGGAAATCTGTGATTGAGTGTATTTTCCTTAGATCCAACCTGGGGATGGGATCAGCCCTGAAGCAGCTGAGCTTTCCACCCCTGTCTCTGTTCAGGGATTACCATGCTGTGCTCTGCAAAGGGATTGGAGTCTCCCATGAAACCACAGCCTGAAATGCTGGCACGTCTGTGCAGGAGACACATTCCCAATTTATATCCCAATGGATATCCCAAAGCTGCTGCCTCTGGGCTCAGTGCTCCCTGCAGGGTTTGGACATCACCTCAGGGACAGCCTGCAGTTGTTGTCTGTGCAGGGTAGGAGCTGGACTCAGTGTTCATTGTGGGTTCCTCCCAGCTCAGGAGATTCCACAATTTAGGCAGAGAAATCCTACAATTTAGGCAGAGAAATCCTGTGATTTAGGCAGAGAAATGCTGGTGCCACATCCTGCTCGAGGAGAGATGAAGGCACTGAGTTTGCCAGGGGACACCTGGGAAGGCTGATCCCACGGGGTTAGCACAGCTCTTGGGAAGGGCTGGAAGTGTCCCAGCACAGAGCTGTGCCAGGACATCCACACTGCCACACACAGAGGCACAAATCCCCAGCCAAGACGTGCTGGATGCCATGAACCCAGCAGGCCGCAGGGCTGGGAGCAGCAAGGCCACACAGCAGAGCTGTGGCACAACCTCCAGGGCTCCTGCAGAGTGTCGGGGATTTGCAGCAAGGATGATCCCATCCAGCACTTGCTTTGGGCAGCTGTTGAGGGAAATGAGAGCAGACTCGTGAGGAATTGGCATCAGGATGGTCCAGAGCAGCTGGGAGTCCTGAGGCTGCTGGGGAAGAGCAGCGAGCCAAGAGCTCTGTGCAGGGCTGGGCTGGAGCAGTGAGGGATGAGGCTGAAGGCAGCATCCTTGCCTTGCCCTTCCCGGGAGGGAGCCAGAGAGCCCAGTGGCCCTGAGGCACCAGAGCCCTCCGAGATCTCCCAGGGAAAGAATTCCTGGAGCCTCCTGTGAGTCAGGCACTGCCACTGAGCTGGGAGGCAAAGGGAACAAGTGTCCTTCCCTGCCCTCTCTGCCAGCAGCCCTTGCACAGCTCTCTGCCCCAGAACAACTGCCAAACTGCTCTGGGTACAGGACATGACCTCAGCACCTGTGTGTCACCTCTCCTGTGTCACCCCTGCCGCTCCTGTGACACCCAGGGCCAGGCTGTCCCCACCTGCAGGGATGCTCCAGCTGGGACACCTTGGGGACTGAGCCATGGCTGGTGTGGCTCCTGCCCCGAAATCCAGGATCCCAGGGGATGTGTCACCCCAGCAGCCTGGCCCAGGGATGGAGCAGGAGCCTGGGACAGAGCCTGGGACAGAGCCTGGGACAGAACCTGGGACAGAGCCTGGGACAGAGCCAGGCTTTAAACTCCTGCAGACAGAGCTCTTTCCATCCCCTCCTGCTCCCACAGCAGATCTCCTTGGATAACTCCTTCCTGCTGCAACTTCCAGCTCACACTTTGTGGAGCTTTTTCTCCCAGTGACTCTTGTTTTCTCTCAGCTGAGGCTTTTCTTTCCCTGACTTTTAGGCTTGAAAGAAGGTGACTCATCCCCTCAGAAGTCCTGGCAGCTCTTATCTCCTCTTTGGCACCGGCTGGGAGGTGGGAAAGTGGGAAAAGGAATAAAAAAGAGAGAAATCAATACATCTTTTGTATGATTTTCCACAGCTCACCTGTTGTCTGTGCTCTCAGCTGGGGAAGATAAGGTGATTTACTCGGTGGCAACACTTCTGCCCTTTCAGTTTATAAAATCCTTAATTCATTAGCAGAGATACAACATGAGCACACCAGCAGGATGGGAGTAGCTCTTGTGGGAGCATTTTAGGCTCTAAGGAAGGAGCATTTCCTCTCATTTATATAGATAAACATGCGTATTTATATGTATATTTATGTATGTATTGTATATATTTTATATAATTTTAATTGATTTATAAACACACACACTGACGATGCTGACCAGGATGAGGGTTGTCTTCAAGATCATGATGCTCATGGAGAAGATGGATAAGATTGACCATCCAGAGTCTTCTCCATGAGGGAAAAGTGGGATGTAACAGATGCTGCCCCATGATGCAGGCACTGCTGGGAGCCTGGATGGGAGCCAGGGACAGTGTCTGGTGTCCCTGCAGCTGAGGGGACAGAGGGGAGCTGCACTGGGAGCACACCAAGGGAACTCTGAAGTCCTGAGTCACTGACTGGTTTGGGGTTTTTTTCATATGGTTCATACAAGGCTGGGATTGGAGAGTTTTAAGTGTCATTTTGGGAAGCCATGGGGTAAAAAAAAAAAAAAGCAGAAAAATAAATAAGTGCTAACAGTGTCCCCCACTGATCAGCTTTAACTACAAAAGCCTCAGAATTGGCCTTTTAAAGGTCAATCGAAGTGAAAATCTTTGCAGAAAATCTCTTAAATGCCTGAATCCCTCAATTGCTTTGCCTCAGGCTTTGGGAAAGAACTCTGAAAGAACTCCCCTCTGCCTGTGGAGAGCTGACCCAGAGCTGCTCTGGGGGGATTGCACCATCAAACACCCTGGGCTGCCCTGGGAAATCATTCCCCACAGCCTCCGTGGATCTTGGACTCATTTCCAGTTCCACCACTCTCTCCCCTTCTGCTGGGAGGCAGAGACAGCAGGGACAGCAGGGACAGCAGGGACAGCAGGGACAGCAGGGACAGCAGGGACAGGAGGGAGGGGATTTCTAGAAGGGTTTCCTTGCAGTTCCTACATGACCTCCCAGTGTCTTGCCATTCCTTCTGCAAGATGCTGCTCCTTTCTGTAGAGCTTGGAATGGGTTTTATTTAGTATCCCAGAATGGTTTGGGTTGGAAGGACCTTAAAGCCCATCCAGTGCCACCCCTGCCATGGCAGGGACACCTTCCACTGTCCCAAATCCCAGTGTCCAGCCTGGCTTTGGACATTTCCAGAGATCCAGGGGCAGCCACAGCTTCTCTGGGCACTCTGTGCCAGGGCCTTAAACCCTCCCAGGGGAGGATTTCTTCCTAATATCTAATAAGGAAATAATCCCTTCCAACATGGAGGAAAACAGCTATGGCTTCATAGCATTAAGCCAGAAAGGATCAGGATGATCCTGATCTGCTCTAGAGTTTGGGAGAGCTTCTCTGGAAAACCTGTCAGGGCAGCCCCTGGAGGACTCCAGCACAGTAAAAAACCAAACAAAGCAGGAATGAGGAGCCCTCCCTCCTCCTCTCCTGCCGGGGTTCCTGGAGGACACAGCCTTTGGGAGTGGCAGAGCCACACTGATGGCAGTGCAGAGAGCAATGCTGCCATTCCCAGGGGAGCCTGGGGAGATCCAAAGGCACTGTGAGCTATTTCAGGCTGCCCTGGCTCAAGGAGAAATCAAGATTCCCTCCTGTCAACCCAAAAGTCAGAGCAAAGAGAGGGACCTTCAGTGCCAAAGCCCTCCTCAGAGAGCTGGCTGAGCCCTTCCTTCGTCCTTGAGGGTCCCACAGGGGCACGAGGGGCTGCCAGATCCACATCCCAACAGCAGGGCTGGACCCAGCCCAGATCCCTGCCCTGTTCAGGGAAGGAAGTCCCTCTGTCCCCTCAGCTGTCGGTGACATCAGAGCCCTGGAGCTCCTCTGACCTTCCCTCCTGCACTGCTGGCTCCTCTTGGCACCTCCAGCACTCCCAGGGAATGACAGCAGCTGGAGCAGCCTGAGACAGCTTGGGATGGGTGTGAAGGGAAGGAGAGGATGCTGTGGGTGTGCCCAGGTGTGCATGGAGGGACACTCATTACCTGTGACAGTGGCACGGCAGATGCAAGGTGTCCTGAGCACTTTGCCAAGGCTGTGTTTCTCCTCTGGGTCTCCTCCCAGCACCATAACCTTGTAAACGAAGATGTGACTCATCCCAGCCGTGGTTGTTGTTTCTCGTTGTGGATTTTGGGGTCAGGCCCTCCAAAGGACTCGTTGGACGGTGGGAAGAGCAAAGGGAAGCTGCTCTGGCTCTGCCCCATGCAGGCACAGCTTCCTCCTGCAGCTCCTGCTCCAGACAAGGCACGGGGGGATGAAGAATAAGGATCTTGAGGAAGCAAACAAGCTGGAGTATTCTGGAGACAAAAAGGCTCAAAAAGGTCTCCTTTGTGTGCTGGGCTGGGAGGGGAGGGTGCGGTGAGAGCCTGGAGCCCTGCTGGGATGCAGGCTGCAGCTCCTCAGCAGGTGTGAAGCACACAGAGGCACCAGTGAGGCTCTCGGGCTGTGAGCACACAGGGGAGCAGCAGAAGGGAAGCCAAAGGCAGATTCCAGCAGAATTCCAGATTCCCATGGCCAGGCTGATGAACCTGGACAGCGCGAGGGGTGCCCTGCACAGAGCACTGCCTGATCTCCCTGCAAACTCCCAGCTGCTTTCTAACAGCCCCAAAGCAGTGCCCTGAGCAGGCAACTCCTGCTGCACAAAGCTCTCTGGCCTAAAGGGGCACCGGATTGCCCAGGGGCAGCAGAACAGGAGCTCCCTTCCCAAAGGGAGAGGCTGATGTGGGATGGAAGGATTGCAGGATGCCAGGGGAGGGCAGGGATGTGGCTGTGCTCCTGTGCCAGGGGGACTCCAGCAGAGGCAGCTCAGGGACACTTCCCAGCAAGTGTTCCATCGGGAGTGAGCATTGATTATTCGTCCCTGTGTGATCATCCATCTCCTCCATCCTCAGCAGCGTCAGAGCCAGGGAGGCACAGCCTTGGAGCCAAACCTGCCTTGGCTGTGGGCTGTTGGGGTCTCCCTGCCCCCCTCGCTGATGCTCCCCCCTGGCCCTGGGGCGAAGATCCTCTGGCTTTGGATGTGAGCTCTCCACATCCATTCCCAGCGGTTTGGCTCCACAAAACCTTGCACCACCCCCAGCCCTTCCCTGTGGCCATTCTGTTGTTTCAGGATCAGGTGCAGTTTGGGTCTGGGGACAGAAGCCACCTCAGTTTGGGGCAGGCAGGGACAAGGTGACCCTGCCACCTGTGTGCAGCACTCCGAGGCACGTGGGGCTCGGCTCAGCTCTGCCCAGTGTGCACACAAAGGAGGCTTTGCTGCTGAGCAGTGCTGCACTCTGGGTACCTTGAGCTCCCAAAATACCCTTCAAAGGGAGCTTTTGTGCCTGCCAGGCTCCCTTCTGGCACAGCTCCCTTTGATTCCCTTCCTCCTGACCCACCTTGGGAAGTGCTGGCCCCATTCCCCTGTGTGAGAACACAGTTCTGGGGCTGTGACCAGGAACTCCTGCTCACTTCAGAGGGGATGATCTGGGCTTTGAACCAGCCTGGCCTGACAGGAGCAGCTTGCTGAAAAGGAGGGCAAGGAGTTGGAATGGAGAACTCCCCAGTCTCACCAGCAGCTCTCCTCTCCTCTCCTCTCCTCTCCTCTCCTCTCCTCTCCTCTCCTCTCCTCTCCTCTCCTCTCCTCTCCTCTCTCCTCTCCTCTCCTCTCCTCTCCTCTCCTCTCCTCTCCTCTCCTCTCCTCTCCTCTCCTCTCCTCTCCCTCTCCTCTCCTCTCCTCTCCCTCTCCTCTCCTCTCCTCTCCTCTCCTCTCCTCTCCTCTCCTCTCCTCTCCTCTCCTCTCCTCTCCTCTCCTCTCCTCTCCTCTCCTCTCCTCTCCTCTCCTCTCCTCTCCTCTCCTCTCCTCTCCTCTCCTCTCCTCTCCTCTCCTCTCCTCTCCTCTCCTCTCCTCTCCTCTCCTCTCCTCTCCTCTCCTCTCCTCTCCTCTCCTCTCCTCTCCTCTCCTCTCCCCAAATTTGTGATGATGAAATAAAAACCCCCATGATGGAGGATTGCTTGGCACTCAGCAATGCTAAAATCTCCAGACAAGGTTTCCAACCTTCTGATTTGCTTTCTACCTTCCTCTAATAAAAGCCAACCAATTATAAATATTATTAGCCAGGTAAAAAGTGCTGGCTCAGACACAGCTTCACAGCTTTCAGCCACACCAACTCCCAGATCCTTGTCACTCCAGCTTGCTCAGCTGCCACAGAAACAAAGGAGCTGACAGCTTCAGAATTAGAAACTCTGCCACCTTCTCTTTGCTGGAAGCATTGAAAGGTTTTTTGGTTTTCTCTCTTTTTTTTTTTTTTTTTTTTTTGAGAAAAAGATTAAAAGAAAAGGTGATTTTTTTTTTATTAAGCCAGTGTAGCTCAGGTTCCAGAATTTGAAGACTGCCTTGAAAACAGGTGGCTTCAGAAGTGGGTTTAGCAGCAGGGTGGAGAAGAGTGGCAGCAAACACCTCCAGCCATTAGGAAACCATGGAGGTTTTTCTGACATTTATTGCCTCAGTTCCCAGAGGAGGAGCAGTGCTTGGTCTCCCAAGAGTCCCAGGGGAGAACCTCTGACATTTAGTAGCTGTTCAGCTTAGCCTAGCTAGGACAAAGCCAGCCTGCAAGGAAGGACTCCTTTTCAGCACCCTGATTCTCATTTTGGGAAGGCTCTGGAGCTCCAAGCAGCCTTGGCAGCACTGGAAAAAAAGTAGAAAGGGAAAAAATTGTCCCAGCTTTGTCATTTTGACATGAAGCTGTTCTGAAGGCTGAGGGGAGCTGATCAAGAGCCCTGTAGAGGTGTGGAGAGGAGGATCTGGCTGAACCAGGGGTTTCCTCAGTTCCACCTTCATCCCCCTCCTCAGCCCCCCTCTGTGCCCCTTGGTGGCTGTCACCACTCTGTCCCTTCCCCCACAGCCCCTGTCCCCCCCGAGGTGTCCCCAGACCTGCTCTTCATCACATCCTCCCCTCCCCTGCTCCCCAGGCCTGGCTTTAGCGTTTCTGTTGTAGGAACCACAGCAGGAGGTGAGGGGACCTTATGGGAATGGAATAAAAGAGAAGAACAGGTGAAACAGGTTCTAAACGGGAGGAATTTGGTGCAGAGGAGCTGGGAAGGTCCCCAAGGACTGCCTGGCAGGTCCTGCTGAGCTGGCACCTGGGCCATGAGGGGCACGGAGCTCTTTGCCAAAAAACACCACCAAGCCCAACAGCACCAAGCCCAGACTAACAGCTCTCCTCAGTTTATCTGACTCTTGGGGTAAGCCTGGAGTCCCTGGGTGTATTTCCACTCTCTCCTGGTATGCCTGGAGTTCCTGGGTGTATTCCCAGTCCCTCCTGGCTTTCCCCCAAAATGGGTTTTATGGCTGGAGTGGATCCCAGCAGAGCCCCTGCTTGTGCCAGCCTTGCACTTCTCAAAGGTATTTTTGCCCTTTTTGATGGTTCCACTGCTCCAAACAGAGAGAGGAAAGTGCCCTCCATGTCCCACTGTGCTTTGGTCCCAGTTCTGAGCATTGCCTCATCTTCAGCCCAGCCCAGCAGTGGCTCTGGGGTCAGACCCACCCCGTGGGTGCAGCTTTGAGCTGTGCAGGGGGAACTACCAGGGCCTGGCTGAGTGAAGATGCTTTATTTGGAGGAGGAGATGCAATAAGAGATAACATGGATGGGAACGTGTGTTTGCAGGGGTTGGTGTTGTATAGAGGACAGAGGAAGTGTTTGGAGCCTGATGCTGGAGATCCTGACACTTCCTGCACAGATGCTCCCTTTAGTTCTGCTGGAAGAGCCTGGGCTGTGTTTTGAGGAGCTCAGCTTTTCCTAGGACTTTGCTGTCTTTCCTGACAGAGTTCCTGGAGAGCTGAGAGCTTTCCTGGCAGCTCAAAGATTCCAAGGGCACTGAGGCTCATGCCCACAGTCGGAACCACTCTCATGACACCCTTGCCTCACAAAAATCCTCTTCCTATCATTCCTGGGAGGTTTTGCCATCTCCAGCACATCCATGCCCTCACAGGGATGAAACCTCAGGGAGTTCTCTCCACCGGGAGGATGGAATATTCCAGGGGAGGTGCAGCAGGAACCTCCTGGATTACGCAAACCATTACACAAACCTGGCACTTTCTGCCTGCAAACCACTCCAAATTCTTGTGTGTTGTCTCTGAAAGGGCCAAGCTCAGTGGGGACATGCTGAGCCCTGGCGTGGCTCACGGTCACCTGTGGCTGCTCCATCCCCAACGTGGAGGGGGAAATGGGGTCTTGGCTTGTGCTGGTTTTGCTGTGTTCAGCAGACCCTCGAGGATGCCAGGAATACTTCCCTTGTTTCTGGCCCAGAAAATGAGGAGATGGAGGCTCTCTCCTGATGAGGGAACAGTGGTTGGTGGCCCAGGAGGGTGGGGAGAGCACAGCAATCCTGCAGCTGCTCCATCCCACAGCTCCAGGGCCCTGCAGGAGCTCAGCACAGCCCTGGCAGCTGTGGGTTTGTCCAGCCAGGAGGGAACAGCTGGGGATGCCACAGCTTTGGGAACATCCAGGGATTTCCTTGTATCCATTGGCCATTCCCAGCCCAGTCTACTCTTCCTTTTCCATGGGAAAGAAGAGCTCGTGAGGGAAAACCCATGGCAGAAAGGTGCACAGATAAAGCTGTGCCTTGGCTGGGAGAGTAAGAAGTGTTTCATCCTGACAAGGAAAGCAGCACTGAGCACTGTCACCCTGATCTCCAGGAGGTGATAACGAAGGCAATGCAGCATGAAAGCCTCTGGACATGTCACCAGTGAATCCAACCCTTCTGTGATGCTGTGCTCACCACTGGAAGCCTGGAAAATGTCTCTTCCATGGCAATGCTCCATCCAGAGCATCCTGCACATCCTTGGAGTTTCTAGAAGTGTTTCTGTGGAACAGGACAGCAGTGGGGATTGTTGTACCACCAGCCAGCACAGGGAGGAACAGCCTGGAGAAACTCTGAACCTCACAGTCATGGAATCCCAGAATGCTTTAGGTTGGAAAAGCCCTCTGAGATCATCGACTCCAACCATCCCCAGCACTGCCCAGGCCACCACTTCCCTGTGTCCCCAGGTGCCACATCCACAGGGCTCTGACATCCCTCCAGGGATGGGGACTCCACCCCTGCCCTGTGCCAGGGCTTGACCACCCTTTCCATAAAGGAATTTTTCCTAATATTTAATCTAAGCCTCAGGGACACTGCAGGTCTGGAGAGTATTTGGGCAATGGGTGTTGGCTGTGCTGGAGACAAAGCAATCATGGAATCTCAGAATGGTTTGGGTGGGAAGGGACTTTAAAGCTCATCTCATCCCAACCCCTGCCATGGCAGGGACACCTCCCACTGTCCCAGGCTGCTCCAAGCCCCAGTGTCCAACCTGGCCTTGGACACTGCCAGGATGTGGCATCCACAGCTGCTCTGGGCACCCTGTGCCAGGGCCTCACCTCCCTCACAATAAAGAAGTTTTTCTTACTATCCCATCTAAACCGTACTCTCTTTCAGTCTAACCCATTCCCCCTAGTCCTGTCCCTCCAAGCCCTTGTCCAAAGTCTCTCTCCATCTCTCTTGTCAGCTCCTTAGTTACTGCAAGGCCACAATGAGGTCACCCCACAGCCTTCTTTCTCCAGGCTGAACAATCCCAACTCTCCCAGCCTCTCCTCACAGCAGAGCTGCTCCATCCCTCTGATGATCTTGGTGTCCCTCTGGACTCTGACAGCTTGTGCTGAGTTCTGCTTCACACACACCTCCTGCAGCCTCTCCTGCCCTCCACCTCTCCCAGAGCTCAAGACCTTGTGAAGGCAAAGGCCTTGGGGGTCAAATCCCCAGCTGGCAGATGCTCCTGGCCAGGTTTGTGTTCTCCACAGCAACCCACAGAGCTCAGCTGGTTCTGGCATCATGGGCGGTGTGGTTTCATCCCAGGAGGACTCCTCATCCCATGAAGACTTTTCTCACTGCTGAGAAAGCTGCCAGCTTGGATTATTACTGACTGGAGCTCCCCAGGAATCAGCACAGCCCCCTGGTACTGCTTTGGTCCTTCTTTCAACTTCCTGATAAAATAATCTCCCTTCCATCTCCAAAGGCCCAGCCTTGCAGCTGTACAAGCAAATGACATCCCCTTCATTTATCACCATCAAAGGGAAAGCAAGAAGCGGGAAAACCCGACCCTCCACGCTAAGAGCACACATAAAAATGTTATTAATCTCTTGGATTTCATTTGCACAGCTGGAGCTGTCCCTGGTCTCTGTGGAGAAGCAGCGACAGGAGTGAGCTGGAGGAGAGGACATCTCTTCCCCACTCTGCTCTCCAGGGTGTCAGGGCAGCTTCTCCACAGGATAAATGTGTCCCTGTGCTTCCCAGGACACTTCTCTTCTCCATGCCTCAGCCAGGTGTACAAACAAGCTGCAGGGGGAACGGGAAGGACCTGTGGAGCTGGAAATCCTCCTGAGCATCTCCTGCTGGCAGCTGGGAGTGCAGAGCGAGGAGCTGCTTGTGATCCCTTACTGTCCCACTGTCAGTGCCAAACCGAGCTGCGCTGTGCACCTCCAGACCCCTCAGTCCTGATCTAGTCCAGCCTGGCAAGGCAGGAATAGGTGAATTGTTCATCCCAAGTCCAGGGTTGATGAAACCCCAAGTTCACATCAATTCCAAGGTGAATTGTTCATCCCAAGTCCAGGTGAAAACCCAAAAGCTGAGCTGGCCGTGGGAAGGGGAGGAAGCTCCAGGTTCTGCCTGGTCAAGTGCAAAGCAGAAGGGCCAAATTCATCTCCTGGGTGTGACAAAGTCACCTCCCCAGCTCCGAGAGGGGTGGTGGCACTTTGGAAGGTAACCAGAGTCGCACTGAACAGTGACAGGCTGCTGGGGAAATGCTCATTGTGCCACAATCCCAATGTCCCACATCTCTGGGTCTGTGGGAGAAGTTCCAGGTAGATTTTGGAACAGAGCAAGCCAGACCTCCAGCTGCAGGATGGGATCGTGGCTGGGCAGGTTTGGGGACACTGGAACTGCAAGGGAGAGTTGCTGCAGCAGATCTCCAGGGATGTGGTGCCACCACCCCAAGCTCTGGGTGACATGGTGACAGCTCTGTGTCCCTGCTCCGTGCTGGATTCCCTGCAGGAAAAAAGCACAGCCCCAGCAGGAATTCATTCCCGTGGATGTGCAGGGAATCAAAGCCTCCTGTGTGTGTCACACCTGGGGACACCCCGAGGACAGCCCTGGCAGCAGCTCTGCCATCCCCAGGTGCCACCTCTGATTAAAGGCAAAGCGAGCTGGGGACGATGGAGGGAAAGCCCGTGGAGGAATTCAAATCAAAATTCATGACAGCTCTGCCTTTTAATTTGATGATTCCAGGGCCTTTCATAAATTTACATATTTAATTAAATGCTACAAGCAAATGATTTTTCCATTAGGCTCTGTGTTCCTCACTGCACTTCACAAGGCTCGGGCTCTCCTTCCTTGTGTGCAAGGCCAGATAAGGCTCCCCTGCCATCCCAAAAACAGCAGGAGCAGCTTCCCAGGGGTTTCCATGCTGGGTGGTTTCTCTCTCCCCACCTCCTGCTTCTTTTCTGAGCGAGCTTGAAAATAGAGAAGAGGGAAATTTCCATGGGGTTGTCTTCCCTCTCTGCCAAAGGTGTCTTTGAAAGTATGAATAAGAAAAGGAGGGGAAAAAGGAAGGAAGAAAGAGGAGGCTGAGAGCTCTACAAGAAAGGAAACTGGAGATAAAGCAAATAAATAAAGGCAAAGGGAGGGAATACAAAAGGGAGGTGAAATGGATCCTGACAGGCTCAGAGTTACTGCTCCGAAGCTCCCTCCTGGCAAAGGAGATCCCAGGAAGAAAATCCCCTTTCCCCATACATCATCTGTGCCCTTCGAAGGAAAATTAACTGCCAAGCTCTGTGTGTGGGGCTGAGCATGGCAGGGAAGGTCACTGGGGTGAGAGATTTTTTTGATGCCTTTGGTGCTTTTGGTACCTTTGGTGCTTTTGGTACCTTTGGTGCCTTCCTGCTCTGGCTTTTCCTGCTGCTCCCATCATTTCTCAGCAGCAGGGACTTTGGGGCTTCTGCCCAGAGGAAGTGAATTTGTGCCATGGAAAGGGAAGGGGAAGGGGGGGGAAGGGGAAGGGGAAGGGGAAGGGGAAGGGGAAGGGGAAGGGGAAGGGGAAGGGGAAGGGGAAGGGGAAGGGGAAGGAGAAGGAGAAGGAGAAGGAGAAGGAGAAGGAGAAGGAGAAGGAGAAGGAGAAGGAGAAGGAGAAGGAGAAGGAGAAGGAGAAGGAGAAGGAGAAGGAGAAGGAGAAGGAGAAGGAGAAGGAGAAGGAGAAGGAGAAGGAGGAGAAGGAGAGCAATTGGCTCTCTCCTTTCACGGCAGAGACTTTTCACTCATGCAGATGGAAGTCACTTGTCAAAACTAAAGCAGCAGCCTCATGCCATCCTCACTGCAGCATGCTCAGGAGGCTCCATACACTTTCCCATCACAAAATAAACGAGGCATTCAGCTTTTATTCCCAGGAAAAGACCACAAAACCCCACTTCCCTCCTCGGCAGTGCTTGGATGCTTTGGCCCTTCTGCATTCCTGAATGACACTAGGCAAAGGTTTACCACAACAGCAGCAGTTCTGGCTGTGAAAGGATATTTAGAAGTTATTTTGCTCCTAATGTTGCTGGAGAGAGCGAGTTACACAGTAAATTGGTTCTTAGGATGCATGTGACACTACAGGGAGCCGGGTGTAATAAGGCAGTGTGATCATAAAACCTCTCGTTTCATCCTTATAAAGGAATTTGACCCTCTCTGGAGTTTGTCATAGGGGATTAGGGATGATTTTTAATTTATTTTTAAGGCTTGCAGCAGTCAGAGCTGGGTGAAGCTCCTTGGAGCTGCTCTCAGCCCAGCTCAGTGCAGGGACAGATGAGGGTGTGTAAGGTTTTGCTTTTCCTCACTTCCCCCTTATCCCAAAGTCTCATTTCCCTGCCAGCCTGGTGGGAAAGGAGCCAAAGGACCTTCCAGGGCTCTGCATCATCTTCCCAAGGCCAGGAATGAGACCTCTATTAGAGCAGAGGGAAATTGAGTCACCTCATTCCCAAGGTCCGGCAGGCAGGCTGGACATCAGCAGAGGTTATATTTTATATATAAACATATAAAATCTATATTCACTGTCCCCTCGTGAGCTGCAGCACATCCACCCGTGGGCGAGCCCGGGTCAGTGCTGGATCTCGGCTGGCAGGTGCCAGGTGCCACCTCAGGGGTCACAGCTTATTAAAATGTAATTGCATTGTAAATTGGATGCACTGAACTATTGTCTGATGAGCATCCCAGTGTCTGCCCGGGATGGTGCAGAATGTTAATGATCTCATCTCCACACCAGGAGCCAGAGGGAAGTTTGTCTCCAGACCTTCCTCACTCCTTGCTGCTGTCCACCCTGAGCCTCCCCTGGCCCAGCCTGAGGCTGTTCCCTCTCCTGCTGTCCCTGTTCCCTGGAGCACAGCCTGACCCCATACCCGGCTGTCCCCTCCTGGCAGCAGCTGTGCAGAGCCACAAGGTCCCCCTGATCCCCTTTGCTCCAGGCTCAGCTCCTTTCCAGCTCCCTCAGGAGTT
Organism: Entomyzon cyanotis; assembly: GCA_024500445.1. Lineage (NCBI taxonomy): Eukaryota > Metazoa > Chordata > Aves > Passeriformes > Meliphagidae > Entomyzon > Entomyzon cyanotis. Next base: position 391,756 of record JAKEPQ010000146.1, on the reverse strand, counting down.
CTCCAGACCTTCCCAGCTCCCTTCCCTGCCTCTCTCCAGTTCCCTTCGCAGACGATGGAGACACTCAGCGTTCAGCTCATTTTCCATCACTGCTCCTTTCCCCTTTCATCCCCAGCCTGTCCCCACTCCATCCCGGCTCTATCCAAAGCAGGAGGGAGCTCTGCAGAGATTTCTCGCCGAGCCGGGCTGGGCTGGAGCCTCTGCCATCTGCTGTGGCATATGCTGCTCACACGACATTCCCAGCGCGCTGGGAGAGGCAATGGGGATTGAGCCAAGAGCTCCACGAATGAACATCAGCAGCATCCTGCGGAGCTCTGGCCGTGCCCGGCTCGGGGAGCTGCCGAGGATGCCAAAAAGGCTTTTGGGAAGGGTGAACCACGCCGCGGCTCAGATGCGTCCGGGGAGAGGCATTTTGGGAGAGATCTCGGGGCAGAGGCAGCGCATCGCACAGGGCTGAGAGAGAGACGCTGCGGAGCTTAGAGCCTCACTTTGTTAATGACGGCAATTAGCACAGAGCTCCCATTAAAGGCAACACAGTTCTGTTGTGTACACAAGCGGAGAAGAGTAAATACCCATTGCTTTACCCGCTTTATCTTCCTGCAGGAATGGGGCAATCAAAGGCTGCTCTGCTGACAAACCAGCTCCGGGAGGGCTCTGGTTCCCCCACACCCTGTGCCACCCCCTGGGTGTCCCTCGGCTGTCCCCGGGTCCTTGGAGCCTCTGGAGTGACCCTGCAGCCTTCCCATGAGCCATGGGCAGCCCCAGAGGGTGACAGTGCCACCCTGTCCTGCGAGGAAGGAGTGATCCTGGGAGGGTCAGTGGGGCTGGGTGGGTCCAGTGGGGCTGGACATCCCCAGCCTGGCTGTCCCAAGCCTCCCTCCCACACCCTGAGAAGAGAGCACAGCACATCTGAGCTTGGGAAGGTTTCCTGGCACAACCGGTGAAAAGAAGAGTTCAGGGATGGAAAAGGGAATTAAACCCGGTGAATAAAACCCAGTGAAACCCACTGTACCCCGCAGGAGAAGCTTCTCTCCCATACAATACGAGAATAGGAAACGAGCGGCAAATTGACCCATTAACAGCAATCCAGCCGGGCAGGATCTTTCCCAAAGCCTTCTATCGATAGGAGCACAGGGGCAGCTCCGGCACAGGGATGGTGTTTGGTCAAATAGCTGATTATGCTGGAAAATGGAGATTTGGCTTGAGCAAAGCTCTCAGCAAACCAGTTCCCCAGTTATTTGATCAAAAGCCACTTACAGGATTTTTTTTCCTCGTTTTTTTGGGGTTGGTTTTAAAAATCATTCTGAACAGGCACAGCAGTTCAATTGTAATAATTTTGTCACGTGGAATGTTTTGATTTTTCATTTTCATTTTCCAGTGCTGCTCCTTTTCAAAATTTAGCAAAGCGCAATGATTATTGTACAGTTAAAACCAGGGGAGGGAAGCAACAAGCTGAAACCTTTCCTCTGAGATAGGAAAAATAATAATATCCTATCACTGTGCATCCGGAAACGATATTTTTTCTGATTTGAAGGGGGAGAACAGGGGTAATGCTGCATTTTTAATTTTGTTCTATTCTTTGGGTTTTATTCTGAGCCCAAAATGCATTTAAACAAGTTATTTCTGCAATTCTCCCAATTAAAATGGAACAGCTTGTTTCCCACAGCGGAGAAAAGGCTGCAAATAGAATCCCGAGGAATTAGGAGGAGCAGGAGCTTTTCTTATGAAAATGCAAAGGTTTCCAGCCTGGCAACTGATGGCTGCTTTGCTTTGGGATGGAGGTTTGGGGTTTATTTTCATGCTGACTGATGCAGAGATGTTTCCCTGTGCAGGGAGAATGCGATTCACCTCTGGGGCTCCTCGGGAGCTGCTCCTGGGGTTGTGGCCTTGGTGTCTCCCTGCTGTGTGCCCGCAGTGCCTCCAGCCACTCAGAGAGAAGGTCTGTGCTGCCTGGGGACAAAGCCACATACAGAATCCCGGGGAAGAACCAAAACACCCCCCAAGCCATTCCTTCTGCTCATCCAAATCCCTGTTACCACATTTGATAAGTGCTTATCACACCAACACGGTGTGGATCAGCTGCCCAGGGCAGGGGTGGAGTCCCCATCCCTGCAGGGACTGAAAACTGCAGATGTGGCACTTGGGGACATGGGCAGAGGTGGCCTTGGCACTGCTGGGGGATGGTTGGACTCAGGGATCTCAGAGGGCTTTTCCAACCTTAATTCTTGTGTATTTCTGTGACTGCAGAGACCTGTTGGAGAAGGAGGGAGGAATGGGAGTGGTGAAGGAAATCCCAGTAGTGACCCTTTGCTCTGGTTGAGAATTCCCTTGAGCAGAGAGCAGTGAGCTGAGCACCTCTGGGTTAACTGGGTTCATTCACAAAACTCTCTCAGATCCCGAATTCTGTTGGAATCCTTCAGCCCTGGAAATGGGGAGACTGTGAGGTCACGTCTGTCCAGCTGAACTGGGAGGGGAGGGGAGGGGAGGGGAGGGGAGGGAGGGGAGGGGAGGGGAGGGGAGGGCAGGGCAGGGCAGGGCAGGGCAGGGCAGGGCAGGGCAGGGAAGGGAAGGGCAGGGAAGGGAAGGGAAGGGAAGGGAAGGGAAGGGAAGGGAAGGGAAGGGAAGGGTCGGGAAGGGAAGTTCGGGAAGGGAAGGGAAGCGGGAAGGGAAGGGAAGCGGGAAGGGAAGGGAAGGGAAGGGAAGGGAAGGGAAGGGAAGGGAAGGGAAGGGAAGGGAAGGGAAGGGAAGGGAAGGGAAGGGAAGGGAAGGGAAGGGAAGGGAAGGGAAGGGAAGGGAAGGGAAGGGAAGGGAAGGGAAGGGAAGGGAAGGGAAGGGAAGGGAAGGGAAGGGAAGGGAAGGGAAGGGAAGGGAAGGGAAGGGAAGGGAAGGGAAGGGAAGGGAAGGGAAGGGAAGGGAAGGGAAGGGAAGGGAAGGGAAGGGAAGGGAAGGGAAGGGAAGGGAAGGGATGTTTTGCCATCATGGGAGCTGCCTGTCCCTTCTCATTTACAAACTCTTTTCCACAGGAATTGCTTTCCCACCGAGAGCACCAGGGAGCAAATTCCTGTTTGGTTTTGGAGGGAAACTTAAACCATCAATATTGTTTGCTGAGGCTCTGTCTGGAGAGAGGAAAGAGCTTTGAAACGTCAGGCTGAGGTCCCGAGGGGATCTCCAGAGGGGATTCCCCACAGGAATGACCCTGCAGCCCCTGTGTGGCTCTCCCTGTTTGTGGCACCTTGAGGGTGACACTCTCACCCCAGCGCTGGTTTGGTGTGGCCAGGAGGGAGGAGAGGACTCTTTGCAGGGACTGGAGGTGAGACCAGGCAGCCTCCCCGGCACAGCTGCAGCCCTTCCCTGGCTCCTGGCACAGAGTCACCCCATCCTCCTTCTCTAGGATCACTCCTGCTGGATCCAAAACCAGCCAAACCCTGCAGGATATGAGCCTTGCAGTGCCCCAGGAAAGGCTGGCATGGCTTCAGCCCCACTGTGGGAAAGGAGAAGGGGCTGGTTTGGGTGGAAACATGCTCCTTTAAAAAAACCCAAAACTATATTGCAGGTCCATAAATCCTGACTCAGATTCAATTCCCTCACGAGGGAAATAGATTTTCCTGTTGTCCCCTTGCCTGTCAGAACAGCTGGTCCCCATCTCAGGCTGGCACGGGGTGAGTGCCCATGGGGAAGGTCACTGAGGGGCCCTGAGATGTCCCAGGGAGGAGCAAGAGCTCCTTGATCATCTGTGACACTCTGGTGCAGCTGGCAGAGCAAACCCGGGGCAGAGCAGGGCTTTAAACACAGATATTCCCCACGCCGATCACAGAGAGAGGTGAAAATGCCCTTTCTTTCCCCCTCAGCCCTGCACAGGGCTCTCTCCAGCCAGGTTTTCTCCTTTCCCAGGTGTTTTGTGGGGCAGAGGAGCTCAGTTAGCTGTGAGAGCTGCAGGATGGGATGGTTGGTCCATCCGGGCTGGCTGGGGTTGGATTGCTGCTCTGCTCACCACGGAGGTGCTTGGGAAGCTCTCGTTGCTTCCCTTCTCACATCTCGGGGAGGGCAGAACTCCTCCTGGTGCCTCAGCTGCTTTGGGAAGGTTTAGGGTGCAGCAGCGTGGATCAGCCATCCCTCTGTCTGTGCTGCTCCCACTGCCATCCCTGCGGGTCTGGGGCCACCAGAGGGGCAGGGAGGGACAGGATGGGTGAGGATTTCCTTGGCAGGAAATGGGAAACGAACTCTCTCCATTCCCCAAGGAGATCAGGAAAGGGATAGTGAGGAGGAATCCCCTTGCTCAGCACCACTGGCAGAGGGGACATCCATCTCCCGAGTCCTTAGGCAGCTGCCCAGACCACTGATCACCTTTCCCAGGGTGGAATCTCTTCCCAGAGGTGTTTTCCATGGCTGGACAGGAGCTGTGACAAGTGTCCTCCCTGCCAGGGCCACCAGGAGTGGCACAGCAGCCCAGCTCTGCTGCCAGGGTTGGCTGCAGGATGATGCCTCCAGGCTCTGATGGCACCAAAAGAACAGTGTCCTTTCCAGAATACTGATTTTACAGGGATTGGGGTTTCTGGGAGCACACAGCTCATCCAAACTGCTGCTCTTCAGTGTCCTGGGAAGGTCAGATGAAGTTGTGTTAGCACAGCAGGAGCTGCACAGGAGGGCAATGCACTGATGTTTGAAAATGAAGGCTTGCACAGAGGGTTTGAGGTTGGGGTCCTTCGGTTCTTTCTTTTTTAATTTTTGTTGTTGTTGTTGTTAGTAATTTTCTCTCACACAATCATGGAATGATTTGGGATGAAAAGGACCTTAAAACCCATCCAGTTCCACCCCCTGCCACGGGCAGGCTCACCTCCCACGAGATTTTCCTGGACAGGAGATGTCCCCAGATGAAGTTTGCAGTGTCCCCACTTCCCCAGCAGGATCTCCCAATAAACCAAGGACCCCACAGACCTGTCAGAGCCATCTGTGCATTTCAGTGCCTCTAACAGACCTGAGTTACTCACTGCCGAAATGAGAAACCACCCGGGGCTGTAATGAGCTGGAGGCAGAGAAAACGAGGCTAATTTTTTTATTTCTAAGGTAAAGCCCTGAAAGTTCTTAAGTCCACACAAAAGGGCAAAATCACAAGGCAAGGTCTCCAATCTAAGTCTGTAATTCTGCTGTTTTCTTCCCACCTCACAAAGGGCCAAATCAAGTGTCTAAATGAAGGGAATGTAAGTGCAGGGAGGGAGAGAGAGAACAACTCAGTCTGCCCAGCCCAACACCTCCATCTCCTCCTTTTCCCCTCCCCTCCTATCCTGCCCCCTGCCCTTTTAGTGCCATTTGGCTCATTATCCAGCCCTCCAAGTGGCCAAAGAGCTGCTTCAAGCCACCCTCCTGTCCTCCCTGGCGCTGGCTCTGGCCGCAAAGCCAACCATCCGCGCTGCTGCTCCCTCGCAGCTCATTTCCCAGCCCACAATGAACTAATCCTCCCTCTGTGCCGCCAAAATGCAGATCTGCCCCCTTGGCTCGGCGCTGCTCTGACACTTCTGCGGGCTAAAAATCACAGCTTGCTGGACAGCAATGCCATCGAGTGGCTCCATTATAACCCCCGGCCTGCCAGCCCGGCTGTAAAGCCCCTGTCAGGTTGGAATAGCTCTCCCTGTGTTATCAGCTGATTTAAATCCTAATGAGCCAATAACCACATTGGAGGAGAATAATGGGCTTAATAATAGAAGCCGTAAAAACCAGAGGTACCTGCAGTGCTCTGGGGAATGTTTCCCAACTCCTTCCCACCCAGGTACCAACCCTGCTGCAGGAGAGGGGAAGGGATGTCAGCAGAGCTCGGAGCAGCTGCAGAAAGGTGTGAAGGCAGCACAGCTGGCAGCAGCTGTTTGTTCTGAGCTGAGCTCCGAGGGGAGAAATCTCCCAGGTAAGGATCTCACCCTGTTGGTGGCTTGATGACATTTCCATGCTTTAGGGCTTTGTTCTCTCACCTGGGGGGCACTGCAGACATTTGGAAGATGCTTTATAGAGCACAGAATCATGGAATCATTTGGGTTGGAAAAGCCCTCTGAGATCATTCCAACCATCCCCAGCACTGCCCAGGCCACTCCCAGGCCACCACTGCCCCATGTCCCCAAGTGCCACATCCACAGGGCTCTGAAATCCCTCCAGCCATGGGGACTCCACCAGGGCTGGACAGTCCTTGCCAGCAGGAATTTCCCCAAAATCCACCCTGAGCCTCCCCTGGCCCAGCCTGAGGCTGTTCCCTCTCCTGCTGTCCCTGTTCCCTGGAGCACAGCCTGACCCCATACCCGGCTGTCCCCTCCTGGCAGCAGCTGTGCAGAGCCACAAGGTCCCCCTGAGCCTCCTTTGCTCCAGGCTCAGCTCCTTTCCAGCTCCCTCAGGAGTTCTCCAGACCTTCCCAGCTCCGTTCCCTTCCCTGCACACCTCCAGCCCCTCAGGGTCTCTCTGTCCCAGAGCTGTCCCAGCACAGGACAGGCACTGCCCTGGCCATGCTGCCAGCCCAGTGTGGTGTTTATGGCCACCTCTCCACCTTCAGGCTGCTACAGCTTTATCTACTCTTCTTGTTATTATTATCATCATTGTTATTATTATTATTACTGCTATTTTAATTCTTCTTCTCAGATTTATGGACCTTGGCGGCAAGCAGGGGCTGGAAATGGGAAAATCCACTCCTGAGGTACATCAGAGAGCCAGTACAGCGAGAGAATGGGAAATGAGGAGCAGCAATAAAATGGATTATTAAAAAAAATAATATTCTTATCCCTGAGTTCCTTGGTCAATTAGTAAGACTATAAGTTATTAAAAAAGGAATAAGAGAATTAAAAAGGGAAATCAAGAGAGGGATAGGAATTAATTGGAGAGGAATAAAACAATGGTAAATAAATGAGACGTTAGGGAAAGATGATCCGGAGGTAGGAAGTGACAGATTTGCTTCTCCCACCTGGCCAGGGTGTCAGAGGGACAGGAGACACTCAGGGACACTCAGGAGCACAGAAATGACACTCTGGAGGAGATGCCACTGTGGAGCTCAGTGCTGCTTGCAATATCTGCCCCATCCCTGATAAATCTCTGAGTCTGTGCACAGCTCTTTCCTCAGGGCCAGGAAAAATTAATTGGAGTTCCTGAGGAGCCTGGGACTCATCATTTACCTGCAGAAAAACCCCCAAACCTTCCCCAAGGTCTGTCTGTGTCACAGGAGGTGCTGAGGGGAGAAGAGGAAAGCACTGATTTCCCCCAGGTTTCACAGCAGAAAAGTGACAAAGGGAGCCTGGAACAGAGCCCAGGATTAGATCTGCTGCGTTTATTCCTGGCTCTGAACTCAGAGCTTTCAGGCTTTCCATTGTTCCAAGGAAAGCTGGGCCTGGTTAGCCCAGCCTGGCACAGGGAGGGGACAGCTGTGCTGGCTGAGGGGACACTGCCTGGGTCCTGCTGGGGCTTGGGGTCGGGATAGGGGATGTGTGGGCTTGGGACTGAACCAGGTTTGGGGTTTTGATTTATTATCCCAGTTATGTTCCCTGTGACCTCACAGCCAATGGAGCAACCAAAGCCCTGTGGCTCTGAGTGTGCAGAGAGGTTCTGAATGATCCTGAGCAGCCCTTGGACAATGGATCAGAGGTTCTGAATGATCCTGAGCAGCCCTTGGCCCCAGAGATGCTGCCAGAGGAGATGGAACAGGCTGCAGGCACCCGAAGGGCTCCAGCTTTCTGTCAGTCACTCTCATGGCAGTTTGGTAGAAAAGCTGGAGGAACAGATGACTGGTTTGACAGGAGCTGTCACATTCCCAGTGGGAAAGGTCAACCCTGAGCTTGTGGTACAGCAGGGCTGGGCTGGGCAGGGGACACAGCAGAGTTTTGGGGTGAAAAACAGGGAGTGTGGGCCATGGGCAGAGCCTGAGGATTGCTGTGCCAGCCTGGGCACAGCATGGACTGAGCCTGGATCAGCTGAGATCCAACCAAACCGTGGAGGGATGCTTTCTGCCCCTGCTGCATCCCCAAACACCTGCAGAGGCTGAGCTGAGCTGAGCCCAGAGCGATGGGAACCTCCACCTCTGGCACTGAATTAGCCAGAGATCCTTCACAGGAGTGTCTGCATGAACAACAACAACCCCCATGGCAGGGGTTGCCGCTGAGTGATCCTTAAGGTCCTTCCCACCCAAACCATTCCATGATCCCATGGTGATTCCACGTCTTCCAAGCATTTTCACCTCAGTACAGGTGCAGCCCAATTTCCTGCTCCCCCAGATAAAGCCCACTGGGAATCCCCATCCCCACCACAGGGGAACTTCCACTGTTCTGTCATTTGATTTTTAACAACACGAATGTTCTCTAACCAGAGGTATGCACCATCTTTTCGTTCAAGCTTTCCAAGCCCACACAGCCTGGGCTGGACACCCACTGTGCCAAGGATTTCAGGTCAGCAGGGCCTGCTGGGATAGGACAAGGGGAATTTGGTTTTACACTCATGGATCCATTTAGATTGGGTATAAAGAAGTTTTTTACAATAAAGGTGGTGAAACACTGGCCCAGAGAAGCTGTGGCTGCCACACCCCTGGAAATATTCAAGGTCAGGTTGGATGGACCCTGAACAACCTGGTCTAGCTGAAAATGTTGCTGCTCATTGCAGGGACTTGGTCCAGATGACCTGTACAGGTCCCTTCCAACCCAAATCCTCCCATGATTCCATGATGTCTGCATAAAAGCAGCACTGAAATACCAGAGTTTTTGGGCCAAACAGGAAGCCATGTGTAGGAAATCTTCTCTGCCCCAGCAGTTGCTGCTGTGCCGTGTCTAGACGAGGAGAAGATCACTGTGATCACACAGATAACTCGTGCCTCACCACAAGCCCTGCTGAGGGCAATTTCGGGAGCACAGAGTGGCTCAGGCCCACGGATTGTGCTTATCACACAACACCACACTGCGAGACTCTAATTCACCATGGGAAGTTTCTCTTTAAGCTGGTTTAAGGGAAGAACTGATAAGTTGATAGAGGAGCCCAGCTCGCTTAGGGTGACCTTTAGAAAGGATGTGACAGGGTGTTGCTGTCAGAGCTGTTTGGGCTGGATGGCAGCCACAGGCATTCCAGAGCTATCAAAGTCAAAAGCTGAGTGGTCCTGGAGGGAGCTGCAGGGAAACAAAGCTGCAGCACATTCCCCTCCTCTCCATGGCACCCATCAGGCTGAACGTGGGACAAGGCAGTCCCAGGATGGACACTGCACTGTCTCCTGGTGGCTTTGTCCTCTCCAGGCCTGCAGTGTCCTGCTTGCAGGGACAGCAGGAAGGAGAACAGGGATGCCAGAGGCAGAGCAGTGTCCTCTGGGAGTGTAGGATTATTGCCACATGCAGAGGCGTCACCCAAACTGCGGGAAGAACAGAAACTCTCCAACAACATTTTTCAGTGTTAAAGAATTAAGGCATTACTTGATTCTGGCCAGGATGTGCAACAGAAATAATCTCATCCACACATTGCTTGTTTATGCAGAGAAAATCATTCCATCACACATGTTCCTTACTAGATTTTTCACATGTTTATACAGACAAAACCCAGAGAAATCCATGGGTTCAATGTTCATTGGTCCCAAATGACACAGCTCTTAGTATGTGGTTTCCTATTGGTTATTGATCCCTTCACCTTCGATGCTAACGAAGTCCTCATTCCTTGTTCTCTTGCTGATCTTTTCCCAGAGCAGGAGTCTCTAACCCACGGGATGTTCAGCCACTGATGTTTGTTGATGTTCGTTAATGGTCGATAATCTCCTGTGCATCCTCTGGCAGCTCCCAGCCCATGGAGAAGTTCAGCTCATCAGGCTTTCCCAGGGAACAGAGTTTCTCGAAAAGAAGTTTCCATTCCCTTCCTGTTAGGTGAAGACAAACAAAACTCCTGACTAAATTTAGTTTGAAAAATTCTAGAAGTTGTGTCTTTTCCAACAGAGGGAGGCAGCTCAGCAGATGCAGCCACATCCCATATCTGGGACCTTTTGGGATTGGGCTTTTCATGTCCAGCCTCAGCAGTGACCATAATTCCATATGAAACATGGAATCCTTTAGGTTGGAAAAGCCTTCTAAGACCATGGAGTCCAACCATTCCCCCAGCACTGCCCAGGCCACCACTGCCCCATGTCCCCAAGTGCCACATCCACAGGGCTGTGAAATCCCTGCAGGGATGGGGACTCCACCACTGTGCCAGGGCTGGACTGCCCTTTCCATGAAGGAATTTTCCCCAATATCCTATGTATAGATCTCCCCTGCTCCAGGCTGAGCAGCAGCAGGAAAGTTACACCAGAACCCAACCCTGGAGGAGCCAAAGGCTGCCATGGGAAGGGAAGAGTGGGATGTGTTGGTCCCTTTTGCTGAACAGGAAGCCCAAGAGGTTGACATGGGATTTCCTAGAGCTTTGCAGCTCCCTGAGATGTTCTCATCCCTGATGGCAAGTGCTGCCAGTGTGCAGGCGATCAGGAGGAGCAGATCGCAGAATCACAGAATCACAGAGTCACAGAATCATGGAATCATGGAATCACAGAGTCACAGAATCACAGAGTCACAGAGTCACAGAGTCACAGAATCACGGAATCACACAGTCACAGGATCACAGAATTGCAGAATCATGGAATCACAGAATCATAGAATCATAGAATCAGAGAATCATGCAAGAATCACAGAATTGCAGAATCGCAGAATCGCAGAATCGCAGAATCATGGAATTATGGAATTATGGAATCACAGAATCATACAGAATCACGGAACATCTGAGCTGGAAGGGATGCACAGGGATGATGGACTCAGCTCCTGGCCCTGCACAGACACCTCAACAATCCCACCCTGTGCCTGAGAGCCTTGCCCAAGCACTCCTGGAGCTCTGGCAGCCTCCAGCTGTGATCAGATCCCAGATGGGAATCCCAGGAAATCGCGTGGGATGCTCCTGTTGAAGGTCACCCGTGAGCAGAGCTGGGGGAGTTGGCTGCTCTGCTCTGGGCAGCTTTGGTCTCCCTGTGGCTGTGGTGCCCATGGGGTCCTGTGCTCCCTGGGAGCAGCTCTGCTGGGAAACTCTGAGGGTGGCAGAGCCTGAACCCTGCCTGAGACACCCTGAGCCCCGTGGGGACAGCGACAGGGACAGGGATGGGACAGGGGACAGGGAACAGGGGACAGGGGGACAGGGACAGGGACAGGGACAGGGACAGGGACAGGGACAGGGACAGGGACAGGGACAGGGGACAGGGAACAGGGGACAGGGGCAAGGACAGGGACAGGGACAGGGACAGGGACAGGGACAGGGACAGGGACAGGGACAGGGACAGGGACAGGGACAGGGACAGGGAGCCCCAGATGGAAACCAGTCCCACCAGGAAAGCTTTTTCAGTAGTAACGCAGTGCAGAGGGAAAAGAGTCCTGAGGAAGAGGAGCAGCCAACCCTGTCCCTCCCAGCCCTGCCAGGTCCCCAAGGGGTGACAGGAACACCATCCCTGTCCCTCCCAGCCCTGCCATGTCCCCAAGGGGTGACAGGGATATCACCTCCAGGCCATTGGGGCTGCACAGCCGAGCCCAGGCAGTGCTGGCTCCCAGTTTCTGCACCTTGTCTGCAGGTGAGAGACTTTTTTACAGGGTTTGTCACAGCAGAATTTCACTATTTCTGCTTGCTAATGAAGATATATTTGTATGGGGAAAAAAAAAAAAAGAATCCAGGCTACCCTGGAGACCACCATCATTTTAAATCCAGGCTGGGCAGACCTAACTGGAAAACACCCAGTGGGGGACAAACCCTCCTGAGCAGAGAGGGAGATGAGATGCACTAATAAGATCTTTTCCCATCTCTAATTTCTCTGAATCGAACTGCTCATGCAGAAAGCAGCGCTGGGAGATTTGGAAAGCTATTTGTGTGGGTAATTGACATTATTTTCTCTGCTAGGCACTACGCCCAACTTCCAGTGTTAATATAAACATTTTTTTTTAAAATGATAGCTTGTGCTTTTTTGTGGGCATAAAGCAGCATTTGTATTTACAGCCAAAATGCGTAATAAATAAATGAATACATTTGGTGGAATATTTTATCTCCCTGGATGAAAAGACATAAAATCTATTCAGGCTGACCAGAAATGCTTGTTCACTCTGGCTGGGCTTAGCAAAACATTTTGGTTAAAAGCACACAGTGAAGATGGGAAATTTTTTTTTGAAGGATGTAAAATGGATTTTTGATTTCTAATTTCAGCACAAAATCCTTCCTTTTTGGAGGTTTGAAGTGATATTTCAAATTTGACCTCTATTAGCCTTTATTTTTAGAAAAAGCTGAAATAACGAAGGGTTTATTACAGGTTTGGTTCAACTCACAATCAAGTGCATTATTTTGGGTTTTTGTCCTTATTCTGTTTGTGGGAGAATGGTTTTTAAAAGCTGGAACTAAACCCACACATTTTTTTCTCGCATGCCTGCCACGGGGAGCTGCAGTCACAGTGTCATTTGGGACAGAAATGGCTCTGGGTTTGTCATCCCCCTTTCTCCAGGCTCCCAGCTCTGCCCATCCATGGCCACGCCCTGGGTTCTTCGGCTGAACTCTCTGGGGATGGTGCTCCGAACCAGGTGTCCCAGATGAGTTCACATCTTTTATTCACATCTCCTTTTCAAAGGTCTTGATCGAGAGAAGGGAGAGAACAGGTTGTTTAACCCTTTCCTCCCCTCGGGCTGGGCAGACGTTCTGTGCCCCTTTGTCCAAATCCCCCCCAGTGCCAAATCCCACCTTTGCACCCTGCAGAGGTGCTGGGGAGGAATTCCTGCTTTTCCCCTCTCCTTCCTTCCATTCCTGCCCCATTCCTGCTCCATTCCTGCCCCACTCCTGTCCCTCTTCTGCCCCACTCCTGTCCCTCTTCTGCCCCACTCCTGCCCCAGTTCTGCCCCAATTCTGTCCCATTCCTGCCCCAATTCTGTCCCATTCCTGCCCCACTCCTGCCCCACTCCTGCCCCATTCCTGCCCCATTCCTGTTCCTCTTCTGCCCCATTCCTTCCCCTGCCCACTGAATCTCCAAGGTGATGCTCTGAGCCACATCTTTATTTGGCAGTTCAACACAAGTCCCTTCCAAAACATTTCTGTCAGATGGTGCAGAGCAGGGTGAAGTTCCCGGCTCAGGAAAACAGGGGAATAATCCAGCTCTGCTGGAAAGGAAGGCAAGTGGCACCTTTGCTGTCCTGGATTCCTGGTGCTGCCAAACATGTGCTCCACCCCTGGAGGTGTTCCAGGCCAGGTTGGACAGGGCTTGGAGCAGCCTGGGACAGTGGGAGGTGTCCTTGTCCATGGCAGGGATTGGGATGACCTTTAATGACCCTTCAACCCAAACCATTCCATGGTTCTGTGGCCCTAAGAGGAAACCCAGATGGAAGCAATATCTAAGAAACATCACTACCATCTCCACTGTCTGGCTTGGACTTCCAGCTTCACCAGTCCAAGGGGAAAAACAACCTCTGGAAAGCAGAAGGAAGTTCTTGTAGTGCAGAAAAGATAAATCAGCTCTGCAGTTAAAATTCAGTCTCCTCCTCTCACTCAAATTCCCCTCTTGATGCAAGTCAAGCTTCCTGTTCCTGGATTCATGGAATTCTGTCTGCAGCAGCAGATGCCACAGTTAATAACTGTTTCCCATCTGGTCAATCCCAAACCAAAGATTTGGGACCAAGGGTGGTGGGAAGGCAAAGCAAGTGAGAACCCACGACAAGCAGGAGCTCCAATCTTTAAAACTAAACCAAAGGAGCTGTTTCTAATATAACCCCATGGGTAATTTCTAAGCCACCAACTGAGTCAGGTCTCTGAGCCCTGGGAAAAGCTCTGGTGCTCAAAGAGTGCTGAAATGCTTCTCTTTGCCATTTCTGCAGCCAAAGGAGGAACCAAAGCTGTGGCCCCTCTGAGTGTCCAGGCTCCTGTAACCTTTGGGACAACTCAGTTTGGCAGAGTAAGACACTGCAGTTGGGTTTTGAGCAGCATCAAGGGCAGTACAAGAAACATTGAGTCGAGTCCCTGACCCAGAGAGGGGACAGAAATGACACAGTCATGAACATCCTCCCTCACTGGCAAAGCACGAGCAGAGGGTGATGAACAAAGAGAAATCAGCTGGCAAGAAAAAAGGGGGAAAAAAAAATCCACTGTCACGAGGTGAAATTCAACCTCCCCCGATGAAATGCAGAGGTGAATACATTAAATGCAAAATAAACCTCATTGTGCTTCCAAAGGGAGGTTGTGAGTCGATGGCCCCATCCTGGGACCAGGAATGTATTGAAATAATGTTTATTTTCCTGGGAAGGTTGCAGATGAAGACTGGATTTCATTACAGCCTCAGAACCAGAGTCAGAAGATGGAGTTTGGAGATGAATTAATTTGGGTTGGGAGCATCAGCAGTGTCCAACCTGCTGGATGCAGAGGATGTTCACCCCAAGAGGCTCCCCAGCACAGCCCAGGGGCTCAGGGAGACTTTGGGAGTGCTGCTGCTGTGTGAGAGGTGACATCTCCCTGCCCAGCCCTGGCTTCACAACACACACTGATTTCAGATCAAATCCCTCGGGAAATGCAACCTGCCTGGGACACATCATTCTCTGGGCAGGAATCTGAGAAGTTGACACACATGATTACTGTTATTAACTTCTATTCTTATTCCTACTATTGATATACGTTGGATGTTTCATTTGAAATTAAAAAAGTCCAACCCCACAAACCACAAAAACCCCACCTGTGGTGAGATTCTCGTTGGCCAAGATTGGATTCAAACCACAAGGAGACCACAGCCTTTCTGGGGACCTTTAGGAAATCAGGAAAGAAGAGTCTGTTCTCTTAGTTCTCTTCACTAAACCCAGGGCTCGAGTTCAATTGATCTGCTTTGAAATCTGGGAAGAGCCAAGATTTGAACTAAGACCTTTCAAATCAGCCCCAGTCATGGTCCCAGCTGTGGCAGCACTTTCTGGGTGTTGCATGAGGGGTTCAATTCTCCCACTGTCCATCCAGGCACTGAAACCACCCAGCTCCTCGGAGGAGAAGGGGATTTGCAACATCCCATCAGATCATTGCTCATGCTGCAGTTCCCTGGCAGTAAAATAGAGATAATACAGCAAAGAAACAATACCCCCAAACTTGTTATCAGTCCTTCCTTGCTTATTCCTCCCACCAAACATTTCCTATCAGCACACACCAGCTAATCTTCTCCTTTTGTCACTGACACAAAAACACTTGCTCATTTTGTGTCATCTCCAAATGCTGCAACAATAGAAGAATGTAGCCATTAATTACCGAAATTACCGTTACAAGAGAAAATTACAGTCATTAAAACCGAGGTGAAACTCATTTGTACTTTCCTCAACTTCTCCTTTTTTGTGAAGTTACCAACTTAATGCCTCTGGTAAAGGCCCCAGAATGCAGCAAACTGAGAAGTTTGGGAAGCGTGAGTGATGCTGTCACTGCAGGAGCTTCTCTGTGTCATTGAGGCAAAGATTCCTTTCCTTTCTCTGAGCTGTGCTCTCAGCACAGAGCCATGGAATGGTTGGAAGTGACCTTACAGCCCTTCCAGTGCCACCCCTGCCATGCAGGGACACCTCCCACTGTCCCAGGCTGCTCCAAGCCCCAGTGTCCAAGCTGGCCTTGGACACTGCCAGGGATCCAGGGGCACCACAGCTGCTCTGGGCTGTGGAATGAGATGTTCTTCCACCCCAGACCATCCTGGGATTCTGTGATTCCATGAATATTGGAATGAACACAAAAGCTGCTGCTGATGTAGCTCAGCTCTGTAGCAGAGCCAATGGACAGAAACTGTCATGCTGAGGATTGCCAGGAGCTCTGGGAAGAACATGATTGTTCCAAGCCCTGGAGCCATGGAGGAGCTGGACTCAGCAGTGTCTGATCCTCCTCAGGGTCACACCTCCCAGAGGGGCAGAAGCTGCTCATGGTGCTCAAGGGGAATTCTAGAGAAGCCAAAATCCACCTGAGGGGATCTCCTGACCCTTGGCAGGGAATCCTTGCCCTTTGTCCAGTGAACAGGACATCTCCAAGGACAGTTGTGTCCAATATCTCAGAGCCTTTTGTTCCATGACAGGAATCCAAACAGGACCCAAACACCCCAACCAGCCCCAGGCAGGGATCAGCACTGGGGAACAGGGCTGAACATGAGCTTGGTTACCATCATCTGCCCCTGCTGATCTCAGAGCTGATAAACAGTTCAGAGGGATCTGACACTGTCATCTGCCCCTGCTGATATCAGAGCTGATAGCAGAGTTCAGAGGGATCTGATTTGTTGATCTGATGCTCCATGACAGATCCCTGGCCCAGATGAACAGCCAAACATTATACACATGCATACAAATTGAATTTGCCATTTTCTGCAGATTTCAGCCACAGGCAAATCGAGGGGAAAAGAAGAGCAAGAGTAGTTGATGTGATCAAGATAAAGGTTAAACACCCAATTATGGTGTTTGGTAGCAAGGTTATGGGCCAGCACAACAAATGGCTTGGTTAACATCTGCCTGGAACTCAATCCTGCTCCCAGGCACAGACCTGGCCTTTGCTGAACGCTGCTGTTGAGCAGCAGGAATGTTCAGGTTGGGTTTCAGCAAACATCTCTCCAAAGGACTTCTTCTACACTTGGTTTGAACTCTTAATTTTCATTCTTATTTAGTCACAGCAAAATAAAAAGGTTTGATTTTATGATTTTCTGCAAGGCTTTATGGCCAGTGACACCCCCAGTCTCTGAATGGGGGTGATTTTTGGTGCCATTGTCCTCTCTCAGCTATTTCCCAGCCTTTTGATGAGCAAAGATCTCAAATTCCAGGGCTTCTCCCCTTTCTGTTTTTGGACAAAGCTGCATGAACACAACTCCAGCACATCCCAAAATCTGTGTTGTGCAGTGGCTGGGCAGTTTGGGACCTTTCCCCTCAGAGGGACTGGGAAATGCTTTCCTAACTGGGAAATACTTTCCTAACTGGGAAATTCCCTTCACATCAAGTCTCAATGCCATTTTGTCCCAGTTTTTCCTCCCTTGTGTTTTATTCATTATGCAAACCCCTTCTCTTTTTTTCCCCCTGACTTTCTTTCAACAACCTGTAATCAAATGTTTGTCTAAAAGAAGTGCCCAAGGTTTGTTTGGGTTTTTTCCCCATCACTGGGATGAGCATGTGGTTGGAGAGTTCACAGGCTCCTTTTAACCAGACGGCTAATTGCTTGGGAGCAGCCACCAAAGTTAACTATAAATATGTAAATTGGGAAAGAATCAAATACTCGTTAAACATTAGGCATTTACTATGGAAATTAAGTGTCATTAGATGCATAAAAGGTTTTCCCAGCGTTTGTTCTCGCGGCGTTTCCCTTCAAGCCTTCATTAGTGCACTGATCCTGACAAACCCCTTCCAAACAGGAGCACAGCCATCCTGAATGGGCGCCCAGAACTCAAACCCAAACATTTTAAAAACCAGTTTTGAGCTGTGGGGATATTCCACAGCTCTCCCTCTCTCCCCCACTTTGCATTTCCCCTTTGCTCCTTCATCTGGTCCAACAGGAGGAGCAAAGGCTGGAACATCACAGTGCCAGAAAAGCTGCTCACATCATGTTCTGACTGAGCTGGAGCCAGAGGTTACAGAGGCAGGAAATATTCTTGGCAAAGTATGTAGGAAAACATGAATTCAGGGCTCTAGAGTAGAAAAAGTTGAGGGTAGAGCAAAATTCTTGGAGAAAGGGTGGGAAATCCATCTCTGGGAGTTGGAGACCAGAGCATTTCCCCCCAAATAAGATAGGTATGGATCATCCTAAACCATTTCCCATGAGTCTGTGAATTCCCCATCATCCTCAGCCTTTCCAGGCCTCTCTCATCTATGTAGAGACAGGACAAGGGGGAATGGCTTCAAACAGAAGGAGAGCAGTTGAGATGGGATATTGGGAAGGGATTCCTGGCTGGGAGGGTGGTCAGGCCCTGGCACAGGGTGCCCAGAGAAGCTGTGGTGCCCCTGGATCCCTGGCAGTGTTCCAGACCAGGCTGGATGGGGATTGTAGCAGCCTGGGACAGTGGAAGGTGTCCCTGTCCATCCCAGAGGGCTGGAACTGGATGAGCTTTAAGGTTCTTTCCAACCCAAACCATTTCATAATTCCATGATCTTCACTCAACATCTCTGGTTCAGCTCATTCCACCTCTAAGCCATGACTGAAAATACAAATTACTCCCTTCCTCAACCTTAAAGGTACTGATGGGGAAATCCTCAATTGGAAATGCCCCAGAAACCTGGAACAGGTTCCAGAAGGATTTCATTAGGGATGCCCCAGTGTGGTCCTATAAATCCCTTCAAAGTCAAGATGCTCATGAGGATCAAAGTACAGAAGAGTTATCAAATGCAGGAAATTTCTGGGAATTCATCTCTGGACAACAAGACAAGAACAGGAGATGTCTGTGAATGGTGGGGGGGCTTGGCAGAGGTGACTGTCCCTTGCTCACACCTTGGGACACTCGCAGTGGACTGGCAGGGTGAAGTTCTCCCTCTGCATCCTCCATGCAAAGCAGTCAATCCCAATCCACACCAACTCCAGCACTGCAGTCCTGCTCTCAGCCAAAAAAAATCACAGAAAGGTGGAAATATTTATTTTTCTGTAATCCTTTTCCATAACCCAGGATTGATGTGTCAAGATGAAATTTCAATAAACCAGGGAAAATCACAAAGTCGGAAAAACTGTGGGGAGAGCAGAGTGATTTTTGTCCTTTCTGTAACACCCACCCACACAGAGCCAGCCTGTTGACAGCAGCAAACGATGATCAAAAATAATTGAGATTTTGTCGCAGAACTTTCTGGATTGTCCACTAGAAATCACACAAATATAGCTGTGAATTCTTTCCAGGCCTTGTCCAAGCAGCCAATTCCAGCAATGTCCCTGGCATTTCAGTGCCCTCAGTGCCCAGCAAAGGTGCCAGGGTGGGAAATGCTGGCAGCAGCCTGGATTGGATCTGGTGGTCACTGGTCTGGAGTTATAAAAATACAGAATAATTAAGGTTGGAAAAGCCCTCCGAGATCACTGAGTCCAACAATTCCCCAGCAGTGCCCAGGCCAACACTGCCCCATGTCCCCAAGTGCCACATCCAGAGGGCTTTGGAATCCCTGCAGGGATGGGGACTCCACCCTGCCCTGGGCAGCTGTGCCAGGGTTTTCCGGGAATAAAACTTGCTCCATTTTAATATATGAGATTGCATCTCTTAATTTCTTCACAAGCCTTCTCTGATCCAGCCTTGTTGGTCCTTTGGATGAGGTTTGCACTTGGAGGATGTGCTGAGGCAGCCCTGGGGACATTCCTGCTTGGACAATGTCCCTGGAGGATGCTGTGCTCTGTCTGTGTGTCCTGGAAGCTGTGAGGAGAATGTGGGAGATAGCCTGAGGTGCCATGGGAATGGGATGTCTCGGATGGGAATGGGATCCCTTTTATGGAAATGGGATTTCTTTGGTGGGAATGAGATCCCTTTGATGGGAATGAGATCTCTTGGATAGGAATGGGATGTATTTGATGGCAATGGGATGTATTTGATGGCAATGAGATGTATTTAATGGCAATGAGATGTATTTGATGGCAATGGGATGTATTTGATGGCAATGAGATGTATTTGATGGCAATGAGATGTATTTGATGGCAATGAGATGTATTTGATGGCAATGGGATGTCTTGGATGGGAATGGGATGTCTTTAGTGGGAATGGGATATCTTTAGTGGGAATGGGATGTCTTGGATGGAGTTGAAGAGCAAAACAGGGAGATCTCTGGATCAGGAGCTGCAGTGAAACACCAAATTCCATTGCTCCAGAATCCATCAGCCCTGGGGATCAATATTCTCTGGCCCTTTGTCTCTCTGTCAATAAACAGAGCCAAATAACCCCAAACTCCTCCCTTGCAGCCCCAGCCTGTCCTGCCCTGCAGGGCCATCGATCACAAACCATCACTGTCATCTCCCCTTTGCACCAGCGCTCGTGGCTTGGGGACAAACTTTAATGTCTGATGCATCTCTCCAAAAAAATGACATCTTGAAGTTCACTGGACCAGGGCTGGAAACACAAACACTTTGTGACTGCACGCAGATGGCTGAAGACTTGGATCTGTTTTATTTATGCTTCTTGGAAAGAACTTGTTCAATATTCTGCTGGAGATTTGAATGTTTATTCTGAGCAATTCCCAGGCACAATTTAACGAGCAGTCAACGGAGGAACTTAATAAGGGGTGGGATGGAAAAAAGTCTTTTTCTGTGTCTCTGGGCAATAAATCACAGGTTTTGCAAGGGCCACAAATCTTGGCTTTTTGTGCCATTTAAGCTCAGCTCCCTCGCTGCCATTGAAGGAGATTTAAAGGCTGCCAGTCAGCTCCTGGGAGACACAGCTGTGCTGATTTGCTTGTTCTGTAAAAACTGAAACAACTTGGAGGGCTGGTGAAGAATTCCTGTCCTGGAAAGGGGGAAGGTGTTGCACCTAACAAACAATATCACCAGGACTAACTATCACCCAGGGCTTGGGGCAAAGAGTGGAATTGTCCTCTGACCTCACCTCTGCCTTTGCCCTGGCTTAACCAACCAAGGCACATCCTGCTGTACAGATGTTGAGATTTTGTTACATTATTTTGGTTGATGACCAAGTATCTCTTTTAGGTAAAGATATGATGTGCCTTAATCCTCACTAAATTGTACCCAGGATCCACTCCCAACTATTGGGTGATACAGTCTGAAGTTCAAAAGTGAAACAAGCCCAAAAGTTTGTCCAAATGACCAAAAAACAAATAGATTCTTATTTGAAAAACTCTTCAAACAAAGTCCTCCCATAAAAGAGTTTTGTGTGCTCTTTTTATTTCCAAAAGTCCTAAAAGTAAACAGATTTCTCCTTTCGAAGGCTCATCAGCTGGAGTCCTCCCAAATCCAGCTTTGTGCTCCCTTTCCTCACTCCTGGGCACTTTTCAGAACTCCTTTTCACCTCCCTGACCCTGGAAGCAAAGAGAGGATGTAAAACTTTCAGCTTTCCTCCCTGGAGACAGCAGCAGACCCAGGCAGTGCTGGAGGGCAGAGGAAAAGCTGCACTGGGCCTTGTCAGGCCTGCAGAGCAAATGACCTGGATAAAGCTCTGCTCCGTCCTGCAAGGCGGGGATGTCTGTGCGGATTGGCAAAGCTCTGTTAGCTTGTCAAGCCAGGGCACAGCGAGTGGAGCTCTGGTGCAGCTCCAGTGTCATCCTTGCTGCTGCCAAAGGCTGGCCCTGATCCCCAGGGTGCTCTGGAACCTCCTGGATCCAAGGTGCATCCAAGCCTTTGGAGAGGAGCTGTGCTGGTGCTGTGAGTGCAGAGCAAAGAGCAGCCGTGTGGGGAGGCTGAGCCACAACCAAGAGCTTTGACAAGGAAAAACGCTGCTTTTAGGAAAACCCAGCCCCAGTGCTCCTCACTTGTGCAGCCAGACTGAATTCCTCCCCTTGTTCTACCTGCTTCTGCCTTGGATTTAGCTGAAACAGCAGCTACAGCTCAGAGCTCTCTGCTTTTTACCAGGTCCCAGGCAGGTACCAGATCCCCCATCCCGTTATCCCATCCCATTATCCCATCCCAGGTTTAAGGGGCTGCTGGGATGCCCCAGGGCAGGAGGCTCCCTGTCCCCATGTCCTCCCTGGGACATTCCTGCCCCTCCTCTGCAGCCCAGGCAGGGCTGTGCTGGTTTTCAGCTGATTTCTGTCTCCCTGTGGTGTTGGCTGCACGAAGCCCTAGCCTAGCACAGAGAGAGCTGAAATTCCTGCTCAGACTCAGTTTTTTTTCCCCCAGGCTTTTGTTGTACAAGTACACAGCTCAGAATTCACCACCACATAAATAAATAACCTCCAAACACCGAGCCCTGCTGTTTTTTACACCTGAGAAACCTCTGGGCAGGTGTTTAGGAAGTGAGTTCATTGCCCTGGGGAAGAGTGATTTGTTCCACACATGACAAGATGCTTGATTAAAGGACAGAGGCCATTTGGTGCTGGAGTTTCATTTCGTGGCAGATTTTCCCTGTGGTCCTCTTTGGTTCCCTTGCCCTCCATGCCAGGCATGAGCCAGCAAGGTGAGAGGGAGAGAAAAGCTTTTTAACCCCCTTGATCCACTCACCTGACAAGACCTGTGAGGTCTTTTGTGTGTTGTGACCTGCAGGTCCTCAGACTGGAAAATTCCCCATTAATGGGAATTTCTTGCCTCTCCTGCCCCAAATCCCTGCTTCCTTAGTGCAGGGAGGAAATACCTGAACCACCTCAGAAATGTGATTTTTAACTGTTTGGGTCTCCAGAAATGGTGGAGATGGTGTATTTTGAAGTGACATCCAAGGCCAGGTCGGACAGGGCTTGGAGCCACTTGGGAAGGTGTCCCTGCCCATGGCAGGGGGTGGAACCAGG
This sequence comes from Entomyzon cyanotis, assembly GCA_024500445.1. Lineage (NCBI taxonomy): Eukaryota > Metazoa > Chordata > Aves > Passeriformes > Meliphagidae > Entomyzon > Entomyzon cyanotis. The sequence continues at coordinate 369,404 of JAKEPQ010000146.1, read as the reverse complement.
TGGCTTTAAGGTTCTTTCCAAACAAATCATTCTGGGATTCTATGATTCCATATTACTTACAAAATTAATGCCTCACCTCTTCCTGATTTTATGGTTGGTGTAAAATGTCTCTGAAGCATAAGATGTCCCTTCTCATGGTAAATGTTTATTCCTGGCAATGATGTGATCAATTCAAGCTGTAACTTCTTCCCTGTGGCTCATCCTGGGGTGCCTGGAGTTGGGGAATGGGAATAACCCAATCTGGAGAGCCTTTGGAGGGGCTGGGGGTGCCTGGCAAAGCACAAGCCCAGGAGCATCACATAATGGACTTTCCTTATCCCACGGGTTCAGGTGCTTTGTGTGCATTTGGCAGCTCTGCTGCACCTCAGGGGTGGCTGAGCGCTGCTCCTTCTGCATCCCACCAAAATCCATCAGCACTAATTAATAAATTAATCCCACCAAAATCCATCAGCACTAATTAATAAATTAGTCAAGCACCAGGCTGGGGTAAGCTCTGCTCCTGATGCAACCTGCACCTCAGTCATTAGCTATAACTCAATTAATTAATGACAATTTGTCTGCCCACCTGTGTCTGCTCTCCTCTCTGGGGCTGCGTTCCCAGCTCTGGGCCAAAGCAGCTCCATCAGTCCATGGTGGGGTCAGTGCCTGGAGTCCCTGGGCAGTGGGAATGCCGAAGGAGCTCTGACTGACGGAGCTGCAGGGAAGGGTAAGTGCAGCAATCACTCCTTTGCCGTGGGCTGCCCTGTGGTTTGTGACCTGCCTGCAGTCACCACACCATCAGCACCTTTCCTGAATGCATCATTTCCCTTCCCTGAATGTTGACGAGGGCTGGTTTCAATTATTTCTTCCCTTCACACTCTGTATTTCCAGCTGCCTCCGATGAGCAATTCATCTACTCTATCAAATGACTTACCAAGATAGATTTCACATACAAGGCAAATAGATTTTGCCTCTCCTCATGATTTCACAGCGCGATTTTTTATAATTCTGCTTCCCGTGCCTTATTTCCTGCAAACCTTTCCCCACAGCAGAGCTTTCCATCTGTGCAAGGTGGATATAAAATGTCATTGGGTAAGAAAAGTAGTGTTTAACGTTATTTTGCCCTGACTCTTGTGGCACAGCATTTCCCACGTTAGTTGAAACATAGAACAGGGTCAGAAAAATACTGGAGCTCTTGCACTGAGCTGCACCATCACCCTACTACAGAGCCTTATGTTGCTGTGTAAGTTCAGAGTAAGTGGTGCCAGAGCAGAGCTGCACACACTGGGTTTTACATTTTACCTATTCACAAGACCACCAAGCACCAGTGATGCCAAGATAATTGTGGAAAAGCTCCTTTTCCCATATATTAATACTTTAGGAATCGTTGATACCAATTCAATTAAGACTTGTGGGAAAATGAAGGGAGTTGGTGCAATGATGCATCTGCAAGTTGTTGCTCAGCCTTTAATTCTCAGCGAGCACAGACGAGACCCACAGAGAGGATAAATGAGCAGTGGGGCTTTGTGTGAGCCGAGCTGGGCACAGACACTGCTCTGGGACCTGGGGGAGCTGAGCTCTGTGTCAGCAAAAGCACAATGAACATCCAGGCGAGGCTGAAGGAGCCCTCAACAAAATCCATCTGCAGTTCATTGAGGCAGCACAGGGAGAGTTCACGGGGAGTTTATCATGGGAACTGGTGAGGGTTAATGGCCAGCAGAGCAGATTGAGCTGTGGGATTACTAAATAATGAACTTTTCTCTCCAATAAATTTGTCCCTGACTTATAAAAAATCAATAACCTGCTACACTTCAGACAATTTTTTCTTCTTTTGTTGGGGGAGGAATGTGGGCTCAGAGTAATTTTTAAACTACTCTTTCATACATATAAAAATATATTTTACCCCAACCATTTATACGGAAGCTCTGATGTGCCACATTTATTGCAGCTTCATCACCCAGATAGATTTTTATGTGGGTGCCTGGCTATTGCTTTGTTTAATCATTCCTTTCTCTTCCCTCCCCAGTCCCTCTGCTCCTTCCCCTTCCATACTTTTTTATGACACTATCAGCAGTGTAGATCTGCAGGAGGTTTTCATGGGATGGAGGAAGTCAGAGAGGTCAGGCCAGCTGGGACAGAGCCAAAAATACTAGCACTTTCCAGCCACCGAGGAGAGGAATGGAAATCATGGCCAGCACTTACAAATTGGCACATTTTCAGCTCCAAGAAGAGGGAGGGATTTTTTAAAATGTTTTGGTTTGCTCCTATGGGTAGAGGGGATGGTTTCCATTCCTGGTGAGGGACAGACTTCTGCTGGGATGTGGGCTTGTGTTGGTTGAAAGTGGGGCTTTGTCTGGTATCTCCTCTTGGATTGCTGTGCTTCCTGAGTTTTCCACAACCCTGCTTCCCTCCAGCTCCATAGAGAAGTCCCTCAAGTGATCACAAATCATGGATTCCCTCCCAACACTCATCCCCTTCAGTGCAGCTGAAAAATGGCCTGCATTGTCCCAGGGATAAATGTAAATCCCAGAGAGGCATTGCCTGCATTCCAGCTCTCCTCTCACCCAGGCTGTTCTTGGAGACTCCCAGCTCCATCTCTCTCAGGTGCTGAGGATCTGCTCTGCTCCCAGAGCTGCCCAGCTGTTTTCCAGCTGTTGGCCTCCAGCACATCCTGCTGCCAGGGGTTGTTCCTCCCCATGGCAGGATTTTGACTTCTCCTTGCTGAACTCCATGAGGTTCCTGCTGGCCTTTTTCTCCAGCCTGTCAAGGTCCCTCTGGGTCTGGGACTGTGGAACTAGGGCAGCAGGATTTTCTGTATTATTTTCCCCTTACAGAAGAACTTGGTGAACTCTTACCACTTGAACCACCCAGTTGTGGTGGTTGGGGAAACATCACCCCCAGCAGTCACCTGGTGTCACTGAAGCCCAGATGCTGTGCAGGGTTTGTCACCCAAGGAGCAGAGCTCCCCTGGGCTCTGGGCTGTGCTGTGACACGGTGGGGAAGGCAGCAGCCACAGAGCAGAACTGGGGATGGACTGGGAGTGCTGTCCTGGTGGCCACAGGAGCAGCAGATCGAGCTCCTGGCTGTGCCATCTGCTCCAGGCAGCCAAACCCCTCCTGTGCAGAGCTCCCAGCTGGACAGAAGGCAGCAAAGCAGCAATGATGAGGATTCCACCTTTGCTGGGTTTGTGGCTCCTGCTCAGCCCCACAAGAGGCTGTGAGTGCCTGATGTGCTGAATTCCAGCCTGGCTCTGCAGGAGAGACAGGAGATGTGCTCTGGTGGGCTCAGCTCCACTCAGCTGTGCAGCTCCCAGTGATTTCCAGCCCTGGATTCAGCCCAGCAATAAAAACCAGGTGTTCCCAAATCACTCCCTGCTTGAAGTGCTTCCGAGAGCTGTTTTACATTCCATGTCTCTTTCCATCTGGGCACAACAAGGAAAGCTCTGCACTGCTTCTCCTCTGAGTGCTGAGACACACCATGGGAAAGGTCACCTCTGGAGTCTGCACAGCCCCAGGGGGCAGGAACTGGGGATGGAGAGTGGCCAGGCAACCCCCAAACCTGCAGAACAGATGGAAAATGTGTGGAGTCCTTTTTTTCAGAGAGTTTCACACACCATGAGGTGAGAGAGAGGGAATCCTCCATGTGTTGTGGTTCTGCTGTGAGTAGAAAAACTGAAAGTCTGCATTCCCTTGCCCAGACGTTAAACAGAAGTGCCTGCAGTTCTGAGTCTTGCTGGAATCTTGCTGGTTGGTCACCAGATTCCCAACTGGATTTAACTAACTTTCACCCAATTTGCTTTTTTCCTGATTGCAGCTGTCATTGCCCAGCGTTGCAGAGGCAAAGTGGAGCTTTGGCAAGAGGAGCCCCCAGCCTGGTCCCAGAGAGCTGCTCAGATCTCCCTGCCACATCTGGAAAGCTCTGGGCTGTGTGCTCCCCGTGCTGCTCTCACAGGGCTGCTTTGTGCAGCCACTTACCAGTGATCTGTGTTTAATAACTGAGGAGCAAATGCCTGGGAACAGCAGCTAAAGCCCAGAGACACAATAAAGCATCCTGTGAGGGATTAAGGAAAGCACTGCTTGCTGGGGATTATCCGAAAGCAGGACAGTTTTATCTATTGCATTTCTCCCTCGCTGTGTCTCTGGAAGCTCAGGAATCACAGCTGTCTGTGGGTTCAGTGCACTCCGTGACAGAGCACAGGGAGAACTTGTAGGGGTGCAAGGTCTGGGGAAGATGAGAAAGAAACAAAATCTTTTCTGTGCTCTCCATTAGCAGCAGAGATTCCCAGGAGCAATGACTTTGGTAGTCTGATTCATAGGGAGATGATTGTCTGGAGGCATCAACCCTGAGAAAGGAGAGAAACAAGAAATAATTCCGAGTTTGACAAATCCATCTTGTCACAGTGAGCAGCCAGCTCTGTGCTGCAGGAGCTCCCAGCCCAGGGAGCTCTCTTTCTGTAATGTTAATTAGGGTCAGCCTGAAGGCTGTCAGACACAGTCCTCCTCTTGGTTTTCCATCTCATCCTGGAGCTGTCCAGCTTTGGGATGCTCTCATCCCTGCTGCCATGCACACAGGACCATTAGGGCTGGGAAAGACCGAAAGCATCCCAGCCTTTCCCTCCCTTTCCCTGCATGGGTTTGACCTTTTCAGGAAGGTTTTAAACACCTCAAGCTCTTGGGTCTCTGCTGCACCATCCCTCCAGGGCAGATGTGAGAGAACAACTCCTGTCCAGCTCCTGGAAGGCACTGGGAAACAGCCTGGTGTCCTGCAGAGGAGAGAGGGAGGCACTGTGCAGGGCTGGGACACCCCATGGCCCTGGCTGACTGTGTGACACCAAAACTGACAGCAGAGACACCAAAACTGATGAGGGACGTCACCCAAACTGGTGCAAGAGAGGATCAACGTGCTCTGTCTCCAGGCACATCCATAAAGCAGAAGGATCAGGACTCCTGGACATAATGCCATGAAAGACAATTCCTTCACCAGCAAGGGTTTTCCCTGCCTGCTCTGGGCACTGCAGGGCTGGGCAGAGCTTTCTGCTCTCTGCTGGTCACACATCCCCAGGGTGCATCCCTGGCTTGGCCATCATCCCTTCTCACCTGCTGCATTCCCTGTTTACAGCAAAGGTCACACCACTGGAAGCACTGGGCGGCATTTGGGAGTTTCTTTTCCAGGAGACAAAGAAGTAAATAAGGTTACACAAGAACAGTTTTTCAGTATTTACTCGCTATTCACACACACGATGCACGTCAAGGTAGGAAAGCATCCCTCAAGAGATGAAAGGACAGCAGATAACAGTGGTGTTCTTTATATAATTCAGGCACAACGATCTGTCAGCAGAGCAGGGTAATTATCCCAATAAGATTTCACGAAACGAGAAAATATCATGGATTTTATAAACCTTATTAACATGCAGAATGAATGCAAAACAACAAAAGGAGTCTTAAAACAAAACATTATGTTAAAATCAATATTGATTGCCAGCGATAAGTGTTATATGAGGCAGTAAAATTCCATAAAATTCCCCCCCAAAGCAAGGCTGGAGACAAATCAAAGGAGAACAAATGGTTCTAAAGCAGAGTAATCGCTTTGCAAAGCAGGGAAAGAGCATCAAGACACCGATTTGTTCCAACATCAGTGAGCTTTTCCAAAAAAAACACCCTCCTCCTGTTCTCCTGCCCCCTGCAACAATCCCAAATAACAGCCCTTCCTGGATGCTCCATAATGGTGCCTTCAGGGCTGGGATTAAGGGAAGTGTCAATTTGGAAAGGCACAGCTGGGTTCATGGAGCACAGCCTGGCTCAGGGAGTCCAACAGCAGAAGGAGCTGCTGGAGAGAGTGCAGAGGAGCTCTGGAGCTGCTGCAGGGCTGGAGGCAGGCTGGAAGAGCTGGGAATGTTCCCTGGAGAAGGGAAGGAGCCAGGGAGAGCTCCGAGCCCCTGGCAGAGCCTAAAGGGGCTCCAGGAGAGCTGCAGAGGGACTGGGGACAAGGGCCTGGGTAAATTGGATTTTAGGAAGCAATTCCTCACTGACAGGAGGGTGAGGCTGCCCAGGGAAGCTGTGGCTGTCCCTGGATGCTGGCACTGCTCAAGGCATGGGACAGTGGAAGGAGTCCCTGGCTGTGGCAGGAGGTGGACTGGATAATCTTTAAGGTCCTTCCAGCCTGAAGCATTCCATGGCTCTGTGAGTTTGTGTCCACAAGGTCCCAGTCCTCAGGTGATGCTGAGCCAAGGCAGGGCACAGCTCCTGTCTCTCCCAGCTCCAGCTTCTGCAGTGCTCAGCAGGGAGTTCAAGTCTGGTACTTTTTGTCCCCTGGTGCTTTGGGGACATGTCCAGCCTTGCTTTGGGGACCTAAGGCTGCAGTCTCACCCCTCACACACACACCTGCTGAATTCCAAACCGAGATTTGAGCCATAAAATCCCAAATTCCCTGGGGCAGCAGGGACTGGACTTGGTGGGCTGAGAGCACCCTGGATGTACTGTGCTCTCCTGGATAAACATCCATTTACAGAGAGCTGCAAGCTCCTCAGAGGGAATAAAAAAGAAGGTAAATATTTGTAGCTCAGCCTAATTTAACAAATAAGTGTGGGGGGAGAGCTGCCAGCAATTCCTTTTAGTGAGTAAATGCCCCAGAGGGAGGAAGATCATGAACAGTCCAAGGAGTGCTCAGAGCCAGGAGCAGCCAGGAGCTCATTTACCCTCCAAGGGCTTTCAGTCAGCTCATTGTCTGCCTCCTCTCTGCCTGCAGTTGGAAAAGGACACAAAATTGCTCAAATTCTTAGCAGCTCTTGACGTTTGGATGTTTCAGGTTGATGTTTCAGGGCTGGCAGCACTGCAGTGCCAGGCAGGGCAGCTGGAAAGGAGAGGAAATCAAACCCACTCCGTGTTTGTAAATCACTTTTAGCCTGTAAACCTCCCAGGTGGTTTTACAGCAGTTTGTCTGGGATGCAGTCACAGGAAGGCCTGGATGTGGGTTGATCTGAATGTGAAAATCCATGGAAAAAGTGAATGTGTGTGAAATACCCCATGGATATTGGGGGATGTAAATGTATTGTCACCAGAACTGCGGGAAAAACCAAAACCCTCCAACAACATTTTAATGTTAGAGTCAAGGCATTACTTTATTATCTGCCAGGATGTTGTTCTGGCCAGGATGTACCACAGAAATCATCTCATCCACACACAGCCTGGCTGTGCAGAGAGAATCATTCCATCACACATGGATTTTACTAGATTTTTCAGGTATTTTATACAGTCAAAACTCATTGAAATGCATTGGGTCAGTGTTCATTGGGGCAGAGCTGAGCAAACCCCCAGTATTCAGTTTCCCATTGGATCTCAATCTCCTCACCAATGATGTTAACTAGATTGTTGATATGTTGAGTTCATCAGACCTCACCTGGTAGAACAATGCCCTGGAAAGAAACCTAAAATTCCTTTTCCCAGGGTAAAGACAAACCAAACCCTTTGACTGAAATGATACAAAATTTTTAAACTGCTGTATTTTCCAACAGTATGGGAATGTACGTAAAATAGCCCTGGGATGAGAGCAGAGAGCTCCTGCATGGACACATATGGACACACATGGACACACACATGGACACACACACGGACACACATGGACACACACATGGACACACACATGGACACACATGGACACACACATGGACACACACACACACACATGGACACACATGGACACACACATGGACACACATGGACACACACATGGACACACACATGGACACACATGGACACACACATGGACACACACACACACATACATGGACACACCCATGGACACCCATGGACACACCCATGGACACACCCATGGACACACCCATGGACACACATGGACACACATGGACACACACATGGACACACACGGACACACACACACATGAACACACACACATGAACACACACACATGGACACACACACACATACATGGACACAGCTGGGCACTGACTGGCTGCACTGCAGGTGACCTAAACCACTGATGGACCTAAAAAAGGGGCAGAGAAAGGCAGTCCTGAAACCATGGCAGGTGTGTGAAAGGAGTGACATTTGGGGTCATTTCAACAAACAATCACAGAGCTTCAACTCTGGCCTGTCAGATGTTTTCACTTCACTGAAGAGGCTGAGGTGGAACATTTTGTTATTTCTAGGGGAAAAAAAGGTAATTAGGAGTTTTATTTCTTTTTTCAAAAAAAGATTACCTAATTTTTTTTTAAACTTAGGTTTAGTCAGTATGCTGACTGAAAACAGGAAATATCAGCACTTACCCCAGAACAGAGGTATTCCAGAAATGGACAGAAATTCCAATTTTTTCACCTCTTTATTGTATCTAATCCTCTTCCCCAGCATGTTCCACTGCAGGACAGGTAAAACCTCCAAGGGAGATTTTCCAGCTGGTTCCTTAATAACCACACCATCAGTTCTCTGGAGCTTCAGTCCTATCTAGCACAGGAGAGGGTTAGATGGAATATTAGGAAGGAATTGTGCCCTGGGAGGGTGGGGAGGGGCTGGGCTGGAATTGCCAGAGCAGCTGTGGTGCCCCTGGATCCCTGGCAGTGTCCAAGGCCAGGCTGGACATTGGAGCTTGGAGCAATTTGGGATAGTGGAAAGTGTCCCTGAACATGGATGGGGTGGCAACCAGGTGATTTTAAGATCCTTTCCAAGCCAAAGCATTCCCATTCCAGGGTTTTGCTGTGGGCTCTGCTCCATGCCCAGCCCAGCAGAGTGAGTTGCTGTCCAACCCCAGCAGCTCCCAACTCTCAGAGTGGCTGCAAGGATGGCTGAGGAAGGGATCAGCACAGGGAGTGAGGAGAAGGGGAGAAAAGAGGTCAATGCTGGTGCTGCTGATCTCCCTTCACCCCTCTGACAGTCCCAGCAGAGCTGCTGAGGGCTCTGCCTGACCTGGCTCCCCTTTGGGCTTTGGGGAGGCAAATGACAGCTGAATGCTGCTCCTGATCTCAACACCTCACAGGCAGAAATTAAAGGTAATTAGCGGCAGTGATAATATTACCGCTGAGCTCTGTGCTGCCATGTGGGAGGTTTTCAGCAGTGTCTCTCTCCCCTGTGGCTCAGAGCTCATTCCTGCAGCTGAGGCCTCTCTGGGTGTTGCTGTGACCCAGTGCTCTGGGTCACACTGGGCTCTCGTGTCACACAATGGCCTGAAGTGTCACCCCTGCTCTGGGGCAGAGGGGTGAGAGGCCAGGTCATGGCTGGGACTAAAGGATTGTTTGTGCCACACTCCATCCAGTGCCTTGGTCTGCAGGCACCCAAACAATCCTTCCCTTCATTCTCTAGCTGAGTGGGATTTTCGGAAAGACAGGGAGCATTAGCTTCCTCCATCTGACTCTTTTTCCTCTTTTTTTTTTTAATTCTGACACACCCCCTACTTGCTCAGCTGAAGGGAGGGAGGGTGGGATTCAATCCCAGATCAATATCTGCATTGAGGAGACAACAGAACCCTCAGGTCCTCTCTGCCTGCAGCCCTGCTGCTCCAGCAGAGACCACAGACACCTGGGCTTTACCTTCCCAGTCCTGGGCTGCTGGGATCTCCTAGAGCTCTCTCTCCCATGTCACGAGTGGAAGCAGCAGGCACAGGAGTGACCCAGAGCCTGACACAGCAATTCACCTCAGCACTGCCAGATGTGGTGCTCTGGGCAGGGACTGAGGTGCTCTGGGATGTTCCACCACCTCCCTTTGTGCCAGGAGCTGTGTCTATCAACAGGGAAACCTGAGCTTTGTGCTGCTTGCCTCTCCTGACCTCACACAGCACATCTCCATCAGCAACACTCCTCCTCAGCTCTCTTCAGGGCACTTCCACGGCTCATCCCACCAGGATTGTCTGGAACATTCATCCTCTAGGATGTGGATCTCTTGCTGCTGGACAGCAGGTGAGGCAGAAGGGATCAGCTCAGGTGTGGCACTTGCAGTCTCCATCTCTCAGGTTGGGGCAGCCCAACCTAATTCCCTGTGAGCCTGAAGAGTTCAGATTCCTGAAAACACAATAAACACCAGGCACAGGCAGGATTTCAGCTCTGAACTGGAGAGGGGACAGGCATCCCAGGTTCAGGGCAGGGAGACAGCCGGTGCTGTGCTGTCCGAGCTCCCCTAAAATGTGGGATTTCCTGGGAAAATGGGAACAGCAGAGCCCTCTGGAGACTCCAGCATTGAACCTCCTTGAAGGGGCCTTTCAAGGGGGAGGACAGCAGTGCAGGTGGGATTTCCCAAGGGCTGAACCACTTCAGAACGCTGCTCCCCTCGGCCTCAAAAAGGGCAGGAGGGGAAAAAGAGAATGAAGATTCTAAGAATTCCATGATGTTTGGGGTATATTGACATTATCCTTCTGCTCCCATGCTGTGCTGCGAGGCTGCGTCCCTCGGAACCCTCAGGACTCAATCTGCAGAGACATCAGATGGTGACAGCACTTGAGCTGTGCCTCAGGAAAGACCCCTGCTCCTTCCTGCGAGATAAAAGCCACCGGCAGCACTTTGCAGACAATACCCTCGTTAAGCACAATAGGCCAAGCAAGTCTAATTAGCAGCGGGGAGTTCAAAGGCGTTTTACTGCCACCTCGCTCTCCAGGCAGTGTGGTCGGAGTGATGAGAGCACCGTGAGCTCTGGAGAGCTCTTTCCATCAAATCCCACCAGAGCAAATCTTTTGTGCTGTTTTGAATAAAAAATGGGTTTGCAATTTTCTTCAAAGGTTTGGGGATTGAAAAGTTGCTTTCTGAGGACGAAGTGATACTCTTGGGCATCCAACAATCTCCAGGTGTTGGGAAGGAAAGAGATGTCCTTTTTTGTCTCCCAGCCATCCAACCATGGACTGGAAATCTTTGGTGCTGTTGTTAAACCAGCTGCCCCACTGCTGCTGTGATCTGCTGGTTCACTGCTGTCCCAAAGAAGGGTTCACACACATCAGTCCCCCAGTCCATGGATATCTCATGGAGACATCCATCCATCCATCCATCCCTCAGATGTTACCAGTCCAAGACATTGAGTCCCACCAGCTACAACTTTGTCAAATTTGGATTTCCAAACTGAGGACAAATAGCTTTACACACCTAAACTGAGCCCCTAGATTTTCAGAAACTGTTTTTTGAACATTGATAAATTACAAAGGAGATTTTGGAAGTTTGCAGGAGTTTATTTTCCCCAGGACCACATCCTGTGTCACAGGGACAGTGAACATCTGGGAGAGCTCAGTCTGACTATGGAGCTGGAAAGGAGCTGAGCCTGGAGCAAAGGAGGCTCAGGGGGACCTTGTGGCTCTGCACAGCTGCTGCCAGGAGGGGACAGCCGGGTATGGGGTCAGGCTGTGCTCCAGGGAACAGGGACAGCAGGAGAGGGAACAGCCTCAGGCTGGGCCAGGGGAGGCTCAGGGTGGACATCAGCAGGAATTTCCCCATGGAAAGGGTGGTCAGGCACTGGAAGGAGTTTCCCAGGGTGCTTTGCAGTCCCCATCCCTGCAGGTGTCCAGGGAAGGCCTGGATGTGGCACTCAGTGCTCTGGGCTGGGGACAAGGTGGGGATCAGTCACAGCTTGGACTCGATGACCTTGCAGGTCTTTTCCAGCCCCAGTGATTCCATGATTCTGTGATTACCCTGGAGATGCACTGCATGGGAAGTAGTCAGCAGAGTGGCCACAGCTGGAGGTCACAAGGTCAGTCCCTGTGTGTCATTTGGACCTTGTTGCCAGCAGAGAGCAGAGATGAGAAATCAGCAGGATCAGTCACCCTTCCTTTCATTGCTTACATTATTTACTTTGCTGTTTTCTCTTCTCCTGGCAGCTGATTTGTCAGAGCAAGTGAAGCAGCTAGAAAAGCATTGTGGCAGTGGCAGGAATATTACAGCAATTAGAAGGAGCCATAAACAGTTCCCTACGTATGAAGCTGCTCATTGAAGCTGACAGGCTGCCTTTGCTGCTTCTCCCAGCCCCAGATACAAAGGAGCCTCTTTCCCTCTCCAAAATGCCATTTTTTCACTCATTGATTCCCACCAAGGAATCGATCCCCTCACAGACTGAAAGGGACCTTTCTCCTCGCTGGGAATGTGCCGTGGGTGGAGTTAACACTGATGGAGTGTGTCAGAGTCCGGCTGGAATTCAGAGACACATCATGGAACTGCTGTCCTGGCTCTGCTCCAGCTGTCAGCTGCGATGGAGAAGTAAAACAGCTTCGTGTCCCCCAAGAGCACTTTGCTCTCTGCAGCCTCTGGTTCCAGCTGATTCCACATTATGTGGTCCTCTGGAGCTGAGGGATGAGGTGGCAGTGATGTTTTCTGCCCGGTGCTGGTGTGTCAGAGGAATGGCTCTAGGGGCTGTCTGGGCTCAGTTCTGAGTGCTTGGGCCAGAGGAAAGGGAGAGGAAGTGCCACCAGCTCAGGACACCAGAAATGACTCCATGGCACAGTGGACATGGCAGAAAGCTCTCAGGATTTCTCCACAGTCCCAGGGGAAGCTCTCTATCCCTTCCCAGGGCTCCCTTCTGTTTGTGTATTGTCCAAGGGCTGGAATCACACCAGCTCCGAAATTAGGACCCAAGGCATCTTCTAGACCACCTCTCCTGCCATTAGACAGAGCCAACTTTTCCCAATCCAGTGCAATCACTCCTTTAACCCTTTCAGCCTCATCACTCCAACAGCCTTGGGCCATTCTGGACAGTGTTTTCCTCGGAGCAGGCAGTGTGAGGAGGAGAGGCTGTTTTAGGTATCAGGGTGCCTTTTTGGGGAAAGGAGATTAGTGTGACCTGGAGAGGAACTGTGGAGGATCTTATATCTAATGCTATGAGGAGAAGCAGCACCCAGGAAATGTGTGCTGCAGATGGAGACAGAGAAGAACTAAAGGAGTAGAGGAAGGGCAATCCTGGGGGAAAAATGCTCCAACCCTCCACTGCCAGGGATTACAAATCCCCTCTTCCTGTAACTGAGGGATCCTGCACCCATTCTGAAATGCCAAAGCTCATCTCAGCAGAAAAGAATGGGGAATTCCTTCCCCTCCCCAGAAAAAATACCAACATTGGCTTTCTCTAGCAAACTGTGCCAAAAGCATTCACACTCCCAATTTTTCTTCAGCCTAGTAATTCCAAGAAGCCCACATATGCCAGCGTGTTTGGCTTGGGGAATTTCAACCCACTTAAATTCCCAAATGAAGATGCTTTTTCTTGAGTTCATTGCCACGTTCCTCAGCCTTCCTCTGGAAGTCACATCCTTTGATGATCCGTGTTTGGTCATTCGGACACATTCCTGAGGATGCTGCTTGCCCACTGCCATCTCTGTGCTCTTGACCTTGTTCCTTGGCTGAACTGCAGCACAGCACAATCAGCCCTTCATTCTCACAAGGCATCACTCAGCTCAGGCAGGAAAGAAAAGCCTTTTGCATCGTGAAAGACAAAATCCTTCAGCTAACTCAGCTCCAAATGCAGCTTAAAGTCTGGAGATCCCACTTTGCTCCTGCTGTGTCCACAGGAAAGAAAAATGTCACTTGAGACCAAAATCACAATGAAGTCACTTCTTCATATTGAAAATATAATGAAGACCAGGCACAAAATGAGATATTTCATTCTTGTGCCATATAAATCTAAAATTTTTCTGCACCACACTGAAATGGAGTGAAAATGCCCTCTCAAAACCCTGTTTGACTGAAAGGTGCATGGCTGGTTTCAAGAATGATCCATTCAACATAGACCAGGTGACTTTTCCACTGTGGGAAGCTGTTAGAAAAAAACAGTATTATTTGGTGTATGAAATAAAAAAGCAGCAGCTCTGTTGAGCTCTGAACTCTGGGTCTGTCTGTGAGTGTTTCAGGGAGTCCTGTCTCAAAACAGTTGGAAAAATCACATTTCTCCTCACTAGAAGCAAGATTAGGAGCTTGCAGCAGGTGAAAGTTGTTCCATCACACAGTTCAGTGCTGTGCATCCCAAATTTTTGGCTACCAAGCATTCAGATGGGCAGTGAAACGTTCATCCAAACACAAGATGGAAAGCTCCTGGGCAGCTGAATGCAACCAGTCAGCCAGAGCAGGGGCTGATTATGGGAAACATCTGGGCTGAGATGGGAATTCCCCATGCTCCAGTTGTTCCCTGGACTATTTTGGGATGGTTCCTACATAAAATGGAAATGCAGTCTCATCCAGCACCCCAGCTGGAGCTGGGGCTGTTCCCTCCCACAGGGATGGAATAGAGCAGTTTTTAGTTAGGCTCAAATCATCCAAAGGAAAAACTTGTCTTTCATGGCCTGATACTGGTTTCTACCATGTCAGTGAAAAAGCCTCTGGTGATTTCAGTGGGAGAAGCAGCAAACTCGCTGCCCACACCTGCCTGGCAGCTATCCCAAAGGTGTTCCTTGTCAGGAGCCTCCCCTGCACATGGCAAACACACTGGCAGTGCTCAGGTGAGGATGGCTTTGCTGCCAGCCTGGCTGCTGGTTTCTCACACCCTTTGGGAAGGAGCAGCTTGTCAGTGTGGCTGGGAGCAGCTGTCCATCTGTCCAGTAGGGATGCACAGCCTGGGGACATCTGGCCAGTCTCAACACATGTCCTTGCAGGAGGGAGAGGTTTGTGTGCTCAGGGAGGCAACAACTGACCTGATGATGTTACTTTAGAGACCCCTGAATGCTCTGAAATATTGCTCTGCCGGGCAGGAGTGGAGCTGAGGTCATTTTCTGTTGGGGACTCGGGGTTCAGTTCTCACCAGGTGACGGATCTCTCTCACCAGGTGATGGCATCTCACGGGGCCACAGTGTCCCTTTCACCACTGGCCTCGTTCTTTGCTCTGAGGAGGGAAATGGCCACGTTATCAGCACCCTCTTCCCCTCTTTGCTGCAAGGAAAACCAGCTCCCAAATCGTGTTTCATGCAGTGACTTAGGATGGGCTGTGAAGAACCCATTCTGCTGAATTCAGAGGTACAGGACCTGCTGATCCCTAGGGAATGCTCATCCCAGGCCATGTGCAGGCAGTAGGCAGAGCTCTGTCTGTTTCAGCACAGGATTCCCTTCCCAAGCAGGCAGAGAGCATGGAGCAGTCTGGAGCAGGGACTTTCTGTCCTGCTGCAGCTGCTCGGTGGCTGCAGCACCACCAAGGAGCTCAGTGAGTGATTTCTTTCTTTGCCTGCCTGTCCTCTGCGAGTGCTCCAATACCAGGACAGTGCAGCACCAGGAGCTCCCTGCTGCTGGAGCTGCTGTGGCTGCTGGAGCTGCTGGAGCTGCTCCACGCTGGCAGGGAAGACAAGGAGAGTGATGAATTCCATCGGGGCAGTGAGCACAGACCACACTTTGGAGCTCTTCAGGGCTGCACCTGCTGGGCTCTCCACTGATGGATACTCCCAGCTCCAGCTCACAGAAATGTCACTCCAGCTCCCAGCAGGGCCAAAGGATGACCTCCCAGGCCCCAGCATGGAGGGTTCTGGCTCCCTTCCTGAAGTGCACATTGTTCAGGGAGCTCTCCAAGCCAGCCTGAGCCACTCTGTGGCCTTTAGCAGGGCTGAAGATGGGGAGACAATCCAGCTGGGAGAAGGATTTATGGGCAGACAATGAGGATTTTTCATGGTGTGACATTTTATTGTGCACTGATGTGCTGTCATGAGTCCCATGAGTCACCACGAAGGCTGATCTCCAACTTCTCAATCCTTAGCTCCTCTTTTGTCTTCTGGGTTTGCCTCGACGAGGGATTTAGCATTAATGAAATTAAAGTCTTTTGCTTCTGAATGAATTCATGGCTCTGGTTCATGCCAGAGCATGAGCCCTGCAGGAGAAAGGGGAAACACAAGCATCCAGTGGGGCTGTGAGGTGGATGAAACAACTAGAGGCAATGTTTTTCATGGTAACAAGCCCTTGTAGTCGCTCTTTTGGAGTTAAATTTGTTAACTCCACTAGACACTGACCATAAGGTGCAGTCTGCAGCCCAGGGGAGGTCTGTGCTGAAGGACATCTTTCCTGTAAATGAAACATTAAAATGTGTCTTCATAGTGGAAAGCAACAGATGGAGAAGTTTCAAATACAAGAGTCACTTTGGGGCTTTTGCCGAGAGCAGCTGTGGTGCCCCTGGATCCCTGGGAGTGTCCAGGGCCAGGCTGGACAGGGCTTGGAGCAGCCTGGGGAATGCGAGGTGCCCCTGGCCATGGTGATCTTTAAGGTCCCTTCCAACCCAAACCATCCTGTGATGCTGCAATTGTGTTTGTCCTCCTTTGGCACAGTGGATCTAAGGATCTCAAGCTCAGGAGAACCATCTGAGGGTGATGAAGCAGCTTGGCTGATGGTGATCCCAGAGAAGGAAGCCCAGGGTGCTGCAGAATTACTTCTGGATTTGATGCACAGTGGGGGAGCAAACCAGAGGTTTTTCCATCACACTGTTCAGTGCTGCATGTCCCAAATTTTTCTGGTGGAAAAGAGCAAAGCTCTCAGAGAGGATGGTCCTTCTCCAGGCTCAGACTGGAAATAAGGTGATAAACAATCCCGCAGGATGAGGCAAAAGGAATTGCAGCAGACTCTGCAGGGGTTGGGAACAAGAGAGGAAACTTCCTTCTTCACTGCAGCTCCAGGACTCAGTGTGAGCACCATCCTTCTCAGCTGGTTGACACCAGTGCATCTTCATTAGCCAGCAAATGTGTGCAGACTCTCTTTTCCTGAGGATTTCATCTACACAGGAGGGCTCTGGGCCCAGCTGGGGGCAGATTATCCATCCGTGGGAGTAGCCATGTGGAAGGAGGTTTAGAGACAGAGCAATCAGGCAATTGTTTAGTAGGAAAGCCTGTGCCAGAGCTGTCAGTGTTGACATTGTGTTTATCCTAATCCATAATAGCTTCAGAGCCTCCATCCAGGAGTCTGCAGTCAGGCAGGGCTCAGGACTTCTGAGAGCACCGAGGTGCTGCTGGAATTCTACATACAGATGTTTTGTAACAGGTGTGCATTGACCTGGAACTTGGAAAACAAAAAAAAAGGCAATCAGATTAACAACTCTATTTTAAACAGGAGCTCTGTTTGTAACAGGCCCCGGGGGGGTAATACACAATTATGCACAGAAATGCTGCTTACAGCCAGCAGAAAATGACTACAGATGCATGAAGAGTGAGATTAATTCAGCACTAAACAATTTACCACTAACACATGTAGTGCTGTCTTCTGAAATGATCCTCTAGAAACAGCCTGTGACCTGAAGCTGCAGCCCAGCTGAGCAGCAGTGGAAGTTGTGTTTTCCTTGTGGATGGTGCCTTTTCCAGGCGTATGGAGCACCCAGAACTGGGGAAGCTCTGGACACCAGTGCTGTTTCCCTGCATGCTTTAGATGTGAGTTCATGTGACACTTCCAGGTGAGAGGTTTGCATTTCCAGAGCAGCAGCTGAGCAGGGTGGGCTGAGAGTTTCGGAACAAAATTCCAAGTGTTTTCTGTTCACACGTTGGCACTCAGCACCTGGTGTTTCATTCCCACCACCTTTCCCTTGTAGCAATTGCTGAGTGTGACCCAGGGGCAGAAACAGAAGGGTTTTATTCAGAGAATCACAGAATAAGAGGTGTGGGTTGGAAGGGACTTCAAAGCTCATCTCCTTTCAATCCCCCTGCCATGAGACACCTTCCACAAGACCAGGTTGCTCAAGAGCCCAAGAAAAAAAGAAGAAAGAATGTGGGAGAGGAGGAGGAGGAGCAGGAGCTGATCTGTGCCTCTCCTTGGCTTTCACACAATTCTATTCCAGGTGCTTTTTGACTCCAAAAGTGGAGGCCTTGAATGTGCTTCCCTCTCATCCTCACAGAGGTGAAGCTCCCTGTCTGCTCTCTGTGCCAATGGCATCTGCCCTGCATTGGAAGGGAGCTGGAGGAGAGAGGGCACGAGGGCTCCACGGATAAACTCTCCAGTGGAGAGGCCTCAGTCAGTCAGCTCTGTGCCCAAGGGGTTTGGGCACTGTTGGAATGATGGAGACACCTCCACCCTGCCTGAGCACACTGGGGTCACTCAGGGACACAACCCCAACCTGTGCCCAGCCTGAGAGAGCCCTCAACCCTTGTTCTGATGGCAGAGAAAAGCTGTCAGCTCTGCTCCCTCTGAGCAGCTACAGACAAAGGCTAGTCTGGCACCTTCCCTGCAGTGCCAGTGGGGTGTGAATGGGGAAAAGGGGGACAGGACATGCAAGTCGTGGGTTTGGATGGACTGGAGCCATCCCAGAGTGAGGCACAAAGAGCAGCAGCTTGTCAGGGCTGTCCTTGGAGGACAGCAAAGCACCTCAGTGCCTTAGAACCCTCCTGAGGTCTGCTGTGTGTCACCAGCTACAGGAGTCTGTGGCTGCAGCTGGGCTGCAGGAGCCTCTGGTGTGGCTGTTTGTGAAGTTAAACACACAGTTTCCACCACAGTGTGGTGAAGAGACTTTATTGCAAAAACCCAGGGTTCTTAAACTGTTAGTTTGTTCTGAGTTTCCACACTTGTGAGAACAACAAATGTTCTTAACCAGCACCACAGAGCAGGACAGGAACAACATCAGATGTGACCAGCCACAGCCCCACTGTGTGACCAATTATTGGTTCTAATAATTGTTTTACAATTCTGTAACTTGGTTTTCACCTCTAGTTTAGCTGAGTCATTCCCAGAATGCTTTTCCAGTTAGCCAAAATAGCAGAAGTGAGCAAGCATGTCACAAGGGCAGCAAGGTCCTCGCTTTGCAAGGCCTTTCTGCTCCACAGCAGCTGTTCCTGCAAGAATTCATCCCATCACCTTCCCCTCCCTAATCCCTTCCCAAGCTGCCCCAAAAAAGGAAAGCACTCAGGAGAAGCTGCTCAGTGTCTCCAGATCTGTGTCCCCTCTGCTGCTCGCTGGGTCTGTGTCACACCCTGACCACACTGCCTCTCCAGCAGCCCTGAGCCTCTTCCTGGAGCAGCTGGAATTTATGAACAGGATGATAAAGAAAGGAAAAAGAGTCCTGTCAAGGTTCTCTGTGTGTGTTGTAAATTGTCCATATATCAAAGATATTGCCTCCATTCAGCATTTAATGCTATCGGTAAAAATATAATGTGAGAGGCCAAAAAAGAAGTTGCTCACAAGGAAGGATGAATATTCGGTGTGAAATATTAAGCCTGTAAAAGAGGCATTTCTCTTTTTGGCTGGAGTGCTGGTATTTCTTCCTATTTAATTTACATAAATCAATGATGAAAAAAAATGTAATAACAGGACTCAGATTCTGTAGCTGCAGGGAACCTGGGGAACCTGGAGAAGGAGTTTGGGGATTATAGACACGCTCCAAAGAAAGCAGCATGGAGCAACTGATTTTTCTAAACTTTTCTAGCTTGCCTTGCTCAGAGAAGTTAGCTCCTGTTTTCTACATCCCAGGGGTGAGGCCATGCCAGGAAAAACTAATAATATTGGCATTGCAAACTCTCTGTTTGTTGGTTCATTGGTTTGATTTTCCACAAAATTTTGTCTTTTCAAATGGTGACTCAACCATTTCTGGCTGGTAAAAAAACAAAAAAAAAACCCAACAAACCAAACCCCAAAACAGGAGAAGATGGAAATACTCTGCACGATATTCCAATGTCCATTGGCAAATCTCACTGGAAAGCCACAGAAAGGGCTCGGTGACATCTTCCTGTGGCCTCAGAACAGGAGCTGTGGTGATGCTGCTGATGGATTCTTGCTCCTGGCTTGCAGCTCCATGTGCAGTGCTGGAAAATGAGAGGGTTTGGTCAGAAATCAGCAAAGGCCCTTGTCCAGGGGGCAGAAAAGGGCTGGAACTTCTAAATGCCACGGAAAAAAAAAAAAACCATATATTTTTTATCTTCTTGCCTTCCTTTGTTTTCTCTCTCCTTGCCCTGAAGAAGCTGTTGATTATAATTTCAGTGCAGTTGGAGATGCAAAGCTTAATGGAGCGGGCCTTTCTATTTTCGTCCTCTGTGCATTGTCATATGAAATAACATGGATTATATTTTGTTGTTGATGCACTGAATATTCTTGATAAAATCCAGCAGTGTTTATAGCAGGCTGAGATTCTGCACTGGGATCAGAAAGGTTTGAGGTTTGCTTGTTTCTATTATTTATTTTGTGGGGAAATCGAGATTCTGCCTTGTGGTTTTGTGGGTTTTGTTTTATTTATTTATTTTTTTTAAACCAGGGAAAGTTAAAGAATAAATTGGAATGGCAGGGATTGGAACTAGATCATCTTTAAGGTTGCTCCCAACCCAGACAATTCAGCCCCTACATGGGCTAAGAACATGTGGAACAATGGACTCAGGAAAGACGTGGAATGTCTAAGAACAGTTGCAAAGGACCACAGATCTATCCTCTGGAAAATCCCAGTGTAAGGGGATGTTTTCCACATTACTGGGATGGTTCAGTTTCATACAGAGCTCAGCTTGCAGAACAGAGCACAAGGGGGGCCTATGCTGGGGATAATTCAGTTGCCAGAGTGTCCCTGACTGGTTTTTCACATTTTTTGGTGTCCATTTGGAATGCGTTCATACCCAGGGTGCTCTGAAGCTACAGGGAGATGATCCCTCTTTTTCTGGATAATTGCTGTTCAGTCCAGATATTTTAGCTGGAAGACTGAGGCAAGGTTGGTTCAGAACCCACAGAGATTTCAAGATTGGTAAGAGTTAAAATTCCCTAAGAATCCAACCCCAATATTCACTTAGGGAGGGATCTTTCAGCTCTCATCTCTTATCTTGCCCCACTTGAACACTCCAAAGATCCATTTCTAATTCAGAATTTGGAACACTGAAGTGGAAATATTTCAAGTTCCAAGAGCAGCCAGCCAGCGTAGTTCAGGCTGGTAATTGCAGGATGTCCTGCAAGAGAAGGAGGAAGAAGGAAGGGCTGGGTGCAGGAGAGATGGGTCCTGGTTCAGTTCAGAAGCTGGTAAACTCCTGACCTAGTGGGCATGGCGGGGGACAGAAACTATCCCTGAGGTTCCTCACAACCCAAACCGTTCTATGATTCTGTAACTCTGTGACTCTGTGGTTCTGTGACTCTGTGACTCTGTGATTCTGTGACTTTGTGACTCTGTGGTTCTGTGACTCTGTGACTCTGTGATTCTGTGACTCTGTGATTCTGTTACTCTGTGACTCTGTGGTTCTGTGACTCTGTGACTCTGTGATTCTGTGACTCTGTGACTCTGTGACTCTGTGCTCTGGGTTCTGTGATTCTGTGATTCTGTTACTCTGTGACTCTGTGACTCTGTGGTTCTGTGATTCTGAGATTCTGTGACTCTGTGACTCTGTGACTCTGTAATTCCGTGACTCTGACTCTGTGACACCATGGGATGAGGTGAATTCAGCTAGGAAAACTGGGAATAGTTTCGTTGTTCTTTGGGAGTTTGCAGACCCAAGGTGGAGCTGGGCAAGGCCAGTGAGTGCAGATTTGATGTCCCCAGATGGCAGCGTGGCAGAGCCAGCGAGCGACTGGAAAATGAAGAGATTCTTGTGTGTTAATGCAAAGCGAGAAGAGCTCAAGGTCCAGAGGAGCCCTTGAAGCTGAAATAGCATCAAGACAAGGCCCACTCAAGGCTCAGCACTGAAGGGCTGAGTGAATCCAGACCAGCCTGGCAGCTTTATCTGCCCACACATCAAACATTCCAGGGAGGGAGATGCTATGGCCTCCCCCACCAGCTGGGTTTCACTGGGGAATATTCAATATTCACAGCCCTGAGGGGTTTCTTTAATTCAAATTAAGCTGTGTTCCATCTTGTCCCTCTCTCAGTGGACAAGACAACAGCCGATCTCAGTCCCTTTCTGACAACCTTTCCCGCGTCAGAAGAAGTTGCCATGCCAACCTTTCCCTGTGTTGCCAAGCAGAGGATGGAGGGACAGCTCCACTGCCAAGATCTGGAGAGGAGATCTCCTCCCCACAGGAACAGGGCAGCAACCCCAGAGCTCCCAGTCTGTGCAATGTCTGTGACAAACCTCTTGCCCTGTCCCAGGCAGTGAGACAACCCAAGTCAAATGCTCCTGGTGGCTTAGCTGAGCTCCTCACTCTTCCCTTTCCTGGCACAACCAAGTTACTGTGGCCTTTTCCACGTGGCAGGTTCAAACAGAATGGAAAGGTTGACTGAGGAACCAGAGGAACTCTGTCTCAAAATCACATGCCAAACCTCTGGCAGTGCTTGTGGGAGGTTTATCTCTGCCTGGGAGGAGCTGTGCTGGGATCAGGTGAATCAGGGAAGGGATTCGTGACAGCAGGACTGGTGCAGATTCAGGCCATGCAGCCGGGAATGAGGAAAGCTCTATTTGTTCCTGGGGACAGAAGAAATGAATTGGCCTTTTCAACAGAGCAAAGGGAAGATGGAGCAAGCTCAGAGATGAGGAAGAACCTGTTTGTCTCCCTGTTTGTACAGCATCCCCAGGAGCAGCTCATCCAGGGGAGAAACAGAATCACAGAGCCACAGAATGCTTTGGGTTGGGAGGGACATTAAAGCCCAGCCAGTGCCACCCCTGCCATGGGCAGGGACACCTCCCACTGTCCCAGGCTGCTCAGAGCCCCATCTGGCCATGACATTTGAAGGCTGTACAGGCTGGTAAGGCCACTGTTGATGTGTGTCAGTTGGACAAGGGTAAAGCTGCTCAGGGGGGATGCAGGAAATCGCCCAAAGAATGCTCAGCTGGTGTCAGCTCCAAAGGTGGGACTGTCATTGTGTCAGCACTGGAAACCCTGGTGTCACCTTCCCTGACTGAACCTGACCCACTGTGTATCCCTGGTGAGGCCCTGGCACAGGGTGCCCAGAGGAGCTGTGGTTGCCTCACCCCTGGAAGTGCCCAAGGCCCGACTGGACAGGGCTTGGAGCAATCTGGGACAGTGGAAGGTGTCCCTGCCCATGGCAAGGGGTGGCACTGGATTGAGCTTTAAAATTCCTTCCAACCCAAACCATTCTAGGATTCTGTGGTAGATAAGAAATCTGCATCTAAACAGATCTGGGAGGAGAATTGGGCCAGAATGCCACTTGAAATCCATCTTTCTTTTGCCTTTCCTTTCTCGCCACCATCAGCACCAGCAAAAGGCAATCAGGGCTCATGTCTGGGTACAGCTGAGGCGAGGATGTTACAGGATGTTTGGTCATTAGCTTTCAATGAGACTGTGTGTCAGGGGAGAGGCTGCAGCTCGAGGAGGGGATGATTTACAGAGCCGAGGAATAACGAACCTTGTAAGGAACAAAGCTGGGAAATAAAGCTCCGTGCTCCACCTGAATTGCTACCTAGCCGTGTGTGTGCTCAGAGCTCATATTTAGTGCTTCTGGTGGCACATTGACAGACGGCTTAGTGAAAACAAATGTTAATGTTAATTAAGCTGGAAAACTTCCCAGATTTTGAGAATGAGAGTGTTTGCTTGGATAATAATTCAGATAGCCTGTGCCCTGCTCAGCACTCCCGGTGGGAAATGTGATCACTTGGAAACAGGGGATCAAAGAACCCGAGGAGCTCATCTGGATATGGGATCTCCTCCCTAGGATGGAGGGATGCTCCTCCTTGCAGCACCTTCCCCAGCACTTTGAGCACCCTGAGGTTCACTGACACGAGTGATCAGCCATCCCTCCCTTTCCTTGGGAGAATTTGCTGTGCTAACAGAGCTACAGCGAGGAAACGCTTCCTGACATGCCTCCTAAATTCTCCTTTACTTAATTTCACTCTGGTGCTTCCAGATGATGATAATTAACCTCTCTTATTGCAGAGGACAGCAAATAGTGAGAGCTTGGAGGTATGAGTGAGGTTGGGCATGGTTTCCTTTGCACACAGTCAGATCTCAATGCTTAATCTAAATAATTGTGGTTCTGTTGGCTTCAGCAGCTCCTCACTGACTTGCAGCAGCTGATGATCTGGCCCAGTGATTTTAAATTCCCTTCTACATCTTTTTAATTCAAGCTGTGGTCACCAGTGCCAGCCCAATCCTTGTGAACTCCAGAGAAGGGCTGTGGGCTAAAGAGATGCTCCAGCTCTTATTCCAGGGATGGGAACAATTAGGTATTTCTTTCTTTATTTATTTATTGCTGAAAGGACTGGGGGAAAACATGATAATTAGGAAATGAGGAGATGCACACAAACAGAAACCCCTGGTAGCACTTCAATCTTTGCAGGAGGCCACGTGATGGCTCAACACATTCCTATTTTCTGCTTCAGTGAGATGACTTTCACATCAGGGATGCAGCAAGCTCCAGGTCCAGCTGACTGCTCAGCTCTCCCTCCTTGGCCTCTGCTGGGTGATGCTCCCAGAGGCTCCCAAGGTGTTCCCAAGGGGCAGGAGGAGCTGAGAGCTCGGAGGCTCCCGGGGTTGTTTCCAGAGCAGGTCCTGGAGCACCTGGGAACTGCCTGCCTGGCTGAGTGTGGGGTGAGGCTGATGTTCCAAGGGCTCTCCCTGGAGTGCAGGGAGGCACACAAAGTGTCCTGTGGCTGCCACTTGCTTGGACATCTCCAGGCTCTGGGCAGAAACAGTTTTGCACTTCTGCCTTTCTGCCCTTCACATCCCCACCCTGCTGTGTGGCACAGCCTGGGGGGAAGATGCTGTGCCACACCGACCCAGGATTTATGTCCTGGGAAAGGAGCCATCTGGGTGCCCTTCCAGCAAAGCCATTTCATCGAGAGAAAATACTGCCAGGCTCCCCCCTTAGCCCCAGGATTGATGGAGGCCTTGCTGGATGAGGTGTGCCAGGCTTTTAACACAACTTCTGAAGCTGTTTTTTATCAGTGAATCAGGGAATGATTTGCGTTGGAAGGGACCTTAAAAATCCCTCAGTTCCCCCCTGCCATGGCAGGGACACCTTCCACTGTCCCAGGCTGCTCCAAGCCCCAGTGTCCAACCTGGCCTTGGACACTGCCAGGGATCCAGGGGCAGCCACAGCTTCTCTGGGCAACCTGTGCCAGGGGCTCCCCACCCTCCCAGGGAAGAATTCCTCCCAATATCTCATCTAGAGCTTTCCTCTGTCAGTTTGAAGCCATTGCCCCTTGTCCTATCACTGCACAACCTCACCCAAAGTGTCTCTCAGCTCTCTTAAAGCTCCTCTTCAGGTACTGAAAGGCTGCACTAGGGTCACCCCAAAGCCTCCTCTTGCCCAGGCTGAACAATCCCAATTCCCTTAGCTGAGATGTCCACTGCTCTGTCCAAGCTGTGGATGTGACACTCTGAGGTCAGAGATGACAGTCAGCAGAGGAGCAGCTGAACTGCATCCTGACACCTAAAAATCCCATGAAAGAGCCAAAGCTTGCAGCACTGTGCTGGTGATGCAGCAACTTCCAGGCAACGAGACATGGCTGGCCATTTCATTTGACCTCTGATTTGTAACTGAATTTAGCTGGTTAGCAACAGATTGAGAGGTTGAAATCGAAAGTGACTCCTGGAGGAGGAACTGCAGTCCTGATCTGAAAGCCTTCAGCAGCAGAGAGATGCAGCACTTTCCATGGCACTGCCTTCACCTGGTCCATCACTCTGTTAAAATTATTTCTATTTGAATATGTCAGGATTCCACTTCCAGTCATAAATATTCCTTTCTGCACAAGATTAAAGACTACTTTGCTAACCACAATTTTCTCCCTATGAAAGTACTTACACACCTTAATCAAAATTAGTCACCTCTCCATCTTCTTTTTTTCTTTTTCAGTATAAACTAAGCAGATTGGATTGTGGAAAGTCTGAGTGCAAGGCACTTTCTCCAGACCTCCAGTAGTTTTTCTTACACTTTTTTTTGGAGTCTCTTCCAATCTCTCCCTGAACTCCTTTTTAAAGCTGACAGCAGCCAACTGGCTGCTTTGCTCATCTCAGCCTCACTGGTGTCTCTCATTGAAGCAGAAAATGTTTCTCCTTTCCTAATTTCAACTCCCTTCTCCTTTTCTCTGGGGTCTCTGTTGATGTCTCTGCTGCAGCCCCACAGAGGGAATTTCTGGTGCTCTGATTGCTTTCCAAGACCCCTTAACCCTACTCCCTAACATGGTCTGCATTCCTTAAATCTCTGGGGGTAACTTTGAAATTGTCTGTTCAGAATCCTCCCTATCCCTGTCAGTAATACATTTACTCAGAGTTAAAGCTCATGTTAAGCCATGCAAGGTTTCCTGCATTCCTGTCCAGATTCCCCCTCAGCCAACATTTTAAGTGCATTAAAATGACCTAAGAATTTTTAAACAAACTCATTCCCAGTATTTTCTTAATATCTTCCTTGGTAATGATTCCTAATCATATAAATAAAATACAAATAATTCTTCTTTTAACTTTAAAACAGGGAGAGGAAGGTGAGAGTATTTTGAGGGCTGGAGAACAGGTTATTACTTTCTTCTCTGCAACCATCAGTGAGCCAAATGTCATTGCTGAGATCCCTCGTGGTTCTAACATGCTCTGCAATTCTTTGTTCCTGGGACTTTCCCTAATGTCTTTAGTTCCGAGCCAACCATTTGAATTTCACAGCTTCTCATTTTTGCTAATTACCATCTTCCTAGTTCTGTTCTTCCTCTATTGTCCTTTTATTTGTAATTGTTGCCTTCGTTTTACCACGGGGCCAAAACGGGATTTCAGGTCAGGCTGTCCTTTTGCTCGAGCTGCAAATAGTGGTTTTACATGGCAATGTGCTTTGTAGCAATGCTCTGTTGTGCTGCAAATTGTACAAAGACAGAATGACAAATCAGTCCTTGCAACAGTGCAAGAGCTAATTATAAAGCAGGAGAGAACAGTGGCCACAGGCAGATGGGGCTGCACAAGAAAACACTCAATTATCCCCAATTGCACGAAAAATCTCTCACCCAGCCAGATCTGAGCTCCGTCCTGTCTCTGTGACCAGAGGAGGGACAGCAGCACTGTGATGCCACTGTCCCTCTCCAGCCATCACTGAACAGCTCACAGGCAAAGGAAGAGGTTACTTGAATTTCCAAAGATGACTTTTTGGGAAGCAAATAGGAATTAACATGTTCCAAGAAGCTCCCTGTCTTTTGCTGTAAGAAAAAGACCTTCCAAGGATGGAAGTAATCCAAGGGAAAAATAACTTGGGACAATTTTGCTGTCACATTGCTATTGCCAAGGAAACCAGGTTGATCCAGCCACCACAGAAAGGGAAGAGAATAAAACAAAAAGGCTACAAAAATGGAATAATTTGATGTTTCCAGCTGGCGGCACTATGGCAAATACAAATGGTCCAGGACTGCTCCAGAAAATTACTCTGCTTACAAGGGCCTGGAGTGACAGGACAAAGGGGAATGGCTTTGAGCTGCCAGAGAACAGGGTTAGGTGGGATATTAGGAAGGAATTGTTCCCCGGGAGGGTGGGGAGGGGCTGGGCTGGAATTGCCAGAGCAGCTGTGGCGCCCCTGGATCCCTGCAGTGTCCAAGGGCAGGCTGGGAGCACCCTGGGATGGTGGGAGGTGTCCCTGCCATGGTGGGGGGAACAAGACGATTTTTAGGATCCTTTCCATCCACACCATTCAATAAATCTATTAATCTGCTCAAAGGACTTGAGGTTTCTTCTGGCTTCATAAGGAAGCTACAGAAAAGCGAGAGATCTTCCTGATTTCCACACAGGATTGTCCCAGAGTTCATTCTGGAGCAGTTCAAATGCCACTGAGCTGAGCTGCTCTGAGCTTTGTGCCCCTCAGTCAAATCACTGCAGGATTTCTGCAAGGTAGGAAAAGAGATTGATGAATCAGTTAATTGATCCATGAGTGATCGACAGCCTGCGTTACCTTGGGTGCTCAGAAGAAACAAAAATCTTCAGTCATCAGCCTAAACAGCAATTGCAGAAAAATTAAAGTTCATTTGTGAACATTTTCTTTATACTGCTTCTGTCTCAGGACATAAGAGGTGTCGCAGAAATAAACACGAGCACGGAATATCCAGCGTGACTGTCAAAAAGCCAGATTAAGAACAAGGAAAATGGGCACATAGTGTTCAGCCATAAAACCACTGGAAAAGATGCTCAACAATGAAGTGGAATTAAATGAAATTCTAGCCACTCAGAATGCATTATCCCTGCAGCATGTCCATGAAATCGCTCGCTGAATTGCAGAGTAATTTGCTCTTAGCCTATGAAGCCTTTCTGGGTTCTTTTCCCCCTTTTATCTCCCCCTTCCCCAGTTTTTTCTTTTTCTTTTTTTTTCTTTTTTCTTGTTAGCAATCATTTGGGAGCTCGTTCCTCACTCATTTTGCTCCCAAAGGAAATATTCTGCGAGGGAACAATAGTGATGTGTCATGATGACGTTCCAGGTCACTCACTCAGGCAGTAATGTGCTTCCCAATTGCTTTGCCTGTGTGCACTAAGCTGCTTCTGGAAGAGCTGTCATGTCCTTTAACTCTTTGCTGGGTTTACTGGTTCATCCTCCAGCAACCGCGAATTTGCCTTTGTGGAGAAGCAAACTGCCCAGCCTGGCCTAGCTCTGGTCCTGCCAAAGTGCCTTTCTTCACACAATCAGCAGCTCTGATGGGGATAAAGGGACAATAAAGCTGTGGAGAGTCTTTTGCTGGTGCAGAAGTTAAAAATTGCTTGACCCAAACAGTGATGGACAAATTCATCACCCTAAAGAGCTGCTGTGCTGTAAATCCCCGTTGTGATGAGCTTCATCAGCAGCTGGACAAAGTGTACAGTGATTGTGGTTGATGAGAGTGTCAGTGAGGGGCTGGGAAGGATTTTACCATGGAGGTTCTCCCTGCCCCTGCAAGTGTCCAAGGCCAGGCTGGGCAGGGCTTGCAGCAGCCTGGGACAGTGGGAGGTGTCCCTGCCATGGCAGGGGGTGGAATGAGATGGGATTTAATGTCCCTTCCAACCCAAACCATTCCCTGATCCTGTGATTCTGTGTGGATGCTGATGGAGCTCGTTGGTGTGACAGGGAAGTTGGGATGCCTGCTGTGCAGTTTGGGATCTGACTGTGGAGTTCAGGTCCACATCCACACCCCCAGAGGAGCAGCATCCCCCAGTTCTGGCCCAGCTTTCCTGAAGATATTTAGCTCAGGCAGCTGTGCTGACTCCATTCCTCTCTGTGTCTCTCTGCACATCTCTTTCTTTGACAGCAGCTTTTGATAATTTGATAATTTCAACCAAAGGGAGCATCTTCAATATATTAAACTGTGAATGCATTAAACTCATTTGGACATAATGAAAACACACAGCTGGGCAGCAGAAAGCCTTTTTATTATTGAAGCCCTCAGGTTCATCCTCTCCACGAGGAAAGGCTGAGGGAGCTGGGGCTGCTCAGCCTCCAGAGGAGCACAACTGAGAGAGGCTCAGCCCTGGCTGTCCCTGGCTGTCCCTGGCTGTTCCTGCAGTCTCCTGCCTGGGGATATTCCAGAGCCGTCTGGACACACTCCTGTGCCCTGGGCTCTGGGATGATGCTGGAGCAGGGAGGTGGCACCAGGTGACCACTGTGGTCCTTCCAGCCCTTCCATGCTGGCATTCTGTGACTCTGATTTACCAAACCCCACCAGACAGCAGAGAATCTACTCAAGCTCCCCGAGTTCTCCCATTTCCAGAGCTGCTGATTAGCATCATTAAAAGCCCTGAGACACAAACTCATCCCAGCTCACATTTCCTGTTGCCATTCCTAGCCCTGGAGAAGAGGTTTGAAGAGCTATTGGAGTTGAGCCGTGGAGATGCTGCCCTGTGGGTGATGACACAGAGCAGCCTCGAGCTCTGCGAGTTCTGGGTTGGGGCTTTTTTATTTAAAAAGAGGAGACAATCTGTTCATCTCACAGATGCTCAGCAGCTCTTCAGAAATAATACAGGTGTGCACAGAAATAAATCTGTTTTGTTTACTGTGTAATTAAGTCAGGAAAAAAAAAGAAAAATACATTTGAATTTTTTTCTTTCTTTTTTTTCTTCTTTTTTTTTTTTTCCTTTGGAAATAGCTTTTCAATCCTATCAAAGGAAATTCAAGACATTCAGCGATGCTGACAACAAAACCAGAGTTTGATCAAAAATAAGACAAACCAAACAGCAGAGCCTATTACTTGGTGGGGGGAAAAGACTTGAAAGTGATTTTTTTTATTATTATATTTGTATTCCTAAATTTCTTGTGCTACTTGAGTCTTTAGTCCTGCAAAGACTCACAAATGCATTTAACTCACAGCATCATGGATATCTCCACGTCACAAACTCCAATCTGCTCTCTCATGCTGAGAAGTCAATAACTGGATCTGGACACCAAAAATTAGGTTAAAAAATAAATTGTCTGGATGCTATTCATCTTCCATATCACAAGGTTTTCATCTTGCTTGGTGTCCTTGTGTCTCATTTCAATGACATTTACTCTGCTGTATTGCTCCACACATCTAGGGTGTCAATCTCACTGAATTTGCTGCTCAGAAAAACCTCCACAGCCCCCAGGGATCAATCCAGCAACACTCAGTAACAACGAGAGCATCCACAAAGCATCACCTGAGAATCCAGAAACAGAGTGTTATTTGTTATTCCTGTTATCCCTGCAGAGCTGCCAGGGCTGCACTCGGGTCAGTGCCGTGGTGCTGCAGGAGGCTGGTGGAACTCAGTGCTATTATTACTGAAATAACCAACTGGGAATGGGCTGATCCCACAGGGGGACAGTGGGAAAGGGATCTTGGACTTTGGACAAGGGCCTGGGGTGACAGCACAGGGGGAATGGTTCCTGCCATGGGACAGGGTTAGATGGGAATCAATTATCCCTCCTCAGTTGTCTCTCTCCTACTCTGAACCATGGAATCATGGAATGGTTTGGCTTGGAAGAGACTTCAAAGCTCATCTCATTCCCATGCCATGGCAGGGACACTTCCACTGTCCCAGGCTGCTCCCAGCCCTGTCCAGGCTGCCCTTGGACACTGCAGGGATGCAGGGGCACCACAGCTGCTCTGGCAATTCCAGCCCAGCCCCTCCCCACCCTCCCAGCCAGCAATCCCTCATTCCCAACATCCCAGCCCAAGCTCCCCTTTCCCACTGGGAAGCCATTCCCTGTCTCCTGTCCCTCCATGCCTTGTCCCCAGTCCCTCTGCAGCTCTCCTGGAGCCCCTTTAGGCCCTGCCAGGGGCTCTCGAGCTCTCCCTGGCTCCTTCCCTTCTCCAGGGAACATTCCCAGCTCTTCCAGCCTGCCTCCAGCCCTGCAGCAGCTCCAGGGCTCCTCTGCACTCTCTGCAGCAGCTGCAGCTCCTTCTGCTGTTGCCCAGGGCTGGGCAGCTCTGCAGGTGAGCTCTCACCTGAGCAGGACACAGGGACACAATTCCCACTTTTCCTGCTGCCCAGGGCTGGGTTTTCTGGGCTGGGCAGGTCCAACTCTAACCCACCAACACCTCCTTCTCTCTGACCCAATTCAGTGATGAGCTGAATGTCAAATGCTGCTGAGATCCAAATTGTTGTTGTTTTCCTAGAAATGTAATCAAGTGACCTGGGCATATCTGATCCCACAGACTGATTCCTGCCTCTCCTCAACCCCAAACCTCGAGGCTGTCAGCAAGGCAGAGCCGTCCTCTCCCCTGAGTGCTCACAGCAGCTCAGCTCCTCCTGCCCTCCCTCTGCAAACTCCTGTTCCCCTCACCGGGAAGATTTAAGGAAGAAATAATAGCGGTAGGTCATGATGACGTTTTAGTGTGTGCTTTATAGGGCATCATGACTCACTGATTCAGGGAAGAACTTTGCAGCTTGCTACGAAATTGCCTCTTTCAATCAATCCTGCTGGTGGCTTCTCTGGGAATTTTATGAGGTATAACATACATGTGTGTGTGAGTGCATCTATATATATATCTATATCTCATATATATATATATATAAACAGTATTTATTTTTGTTTCTGGAAGAACCAGTTAAAAGCAAAAATGGAAATTCTGAAATGAAAAGCACGAAGGCTCAAAGTGCTGAAAGCAGCACAGGACTCTGCCAGGTCAGGAGAGAAGTGCTGACAGGAATAGCCCTGGCAGGGATTCCCCAGCTGGGCTGCTCACAGCCTTAGCAGGGCCTTTATCTTTGTTTTCGTCTCCCTATGAGTTGGATTCAGTCCCCACCTCCTCTGCCTCTCAAAACTCTCAGGCCAGTGATTTCTAAACTTGGTGAGTCTTCATGTCATGGATGAATGGGTCATAAATCAGCCTTCTGCTGCTGCTGCACAAGAGCAAATCCTCTCTGCATTGTTTTCCTTCTGGCTACTGCACGGGGAGCTCTGAGCTCCCTGGGGATGGTGTGGGGAGCTGATGTGTGTGCTCAGCCCATGGGCCTCAGCAGGAAAACCAAAAACCCCACACTTCCACCTCCACCTTTTCCTGGAGGGAAAATATAAATCCTGGAGGCAGCATTCCGAAATAAATCCCCATATTGGACTCGGGGCAGATCCTGAGCACTGGTTAAAGGTGCTTGGAGGCACTGAAGAAGGAGAGAGAAAAGGGCAAGGAAAGTTACTTCCGTGGTGATTTTTTTAAAGGTTCAGGTTTGGGTAGGAACAGGGACACTGAACACTTCAAACAAGCCTGAGGGAAGTGTGAAGGAAGCTTCTGGTCCCCTCTGGAGAGCTGTGTTGTGGGTTTAGGTTTGGGATTGCCCAAGGAACCCAGAACATCCCCTCCTCCTTTAGGGATGGCACAGACATTGCCATTGTCTGTGAGAGCATGAGGGTTGGAGCAGCAATTTGCTCTTGGCTGCTTTGGGGAGCACAGGAGGCTTTTTGGCTCATCCAGAGGGGTCATTTAAACCCTTACAGCAAAGGAAAAGGAAGTGCAAGCACAGCTGAAGAGAGAAACTGAGGCGAAGCTGCTTCCTCAGGAGAGGCTGTGGAGACAGTCAAGGGACTGGAGCAGCTCTGGGGAAAGGCTGGGGGAGCTGGGATTGCTCAGCCTGGGGAGGTTTGGGGCTCCTGTGGATGTCATGAACCCCTGGAGGGAGGGCACAGGGAGGATGGAGCCAGGCTCATGTCAGTGGTGCTCTGGCAGCACCAGGTGTGATTAATCCAGATGTATTTCCTCATAAACGTTGCAGAAGGTGAAGGTCTTTGAGACAGAAAAACTGTTTGAAATTTGTCAGCGGGTTCAGAAGTTATGCAGGGGTACTAAGACAGACAGGCAGATATTTCAGTTACAAATAGGGCTGATTTCCTTAGGAATCCAGCCTAGAAAAATAAACACATCCTTCACTGAACATTTACATCAGACCCATCAGAGGAGAGTCTGAACTGTGAAATCCAGGATTCTCACTGGAGAGGAATCCTCCCACCCATACTGGCTCACCCTGACACCCTGGCAGGAAGCTTTTATCCCTCCCAAGATTTGTATTGTCCAAGAGCCAAGAGGAGACCTCACACCACACAGGGCTCCAGTCCACAGCTTTTGTCCTTCCTGGGGTTTTAAAAAACTTGCCAAAAGCAACAAGCCCTGTGTGACTTCCCAGGTCACAGCTGTGAATGTGGGAGGCTCAGGGCTCTTGACAAGAGCCATTGATGTGGGACTCCCACTGCCTCTGCCTGGCTGGATCCACACGAGACCCCAAATACAGCTGGTGTCTGTTCTCCAGGAAATCAGGGCTCCTTCCCCCAGCAAAGCTCCCAAATGCCCCAGAAATCCTGCACAGACCATTCAGCCTGGTTCTGGGCTGGCTGGAAGCCATGAGACACTGACAGCTCTCAAGACATGCTGTACTCCAGAGTTCACTCTTTTAGCACAGCATGGCTGGGATGTCAATCAGAAACAGCATCTTTACTTACCTGATGTGTTTCATTGCCTAACAAGGAGAAATCCTGCTCCTTGCTGGTGTGGGGGAACAGAGAAAGGCTCAGCACTGCAGCTCTTGGTGTCTCTGTTACATTGAAAATGAAGAAATACAAGATAGTAGCTAAAAACAGGGCAAAGGATGTATTTACAGGCAAGTAAAACAGGCTCTCTGTATTTTGTGGTCAGAAAGGCCATTTAAATAATCTGGGACTTGCTGAGGGTTAATATAGAGATCCATTGGGGATCATGGAATAATAGAAACATAGAATATCCTGGGCTGGGAGGGATCCACAGGAATCATGGATCCACAGGATCATCCATCCAGCTCCTGGCCCTGCACTGACACCCCAACAATCCCACCCTGGGCATCCCTGGCAGTGCTGTCCCATAACTCCTGGAGCTCTGGCAGCCTTGGGAATGTCACCATTCCCTGGGGAGCCTGGGCAGTGCCAGCACCCTCTGGATGAGGAATCATTCCCTGATATCCATCCCAATCCTCCCCTTGAACAGCTCCAGCCATTCCCTGGTCCTGTCCCTGTCCCAGAGATCAGAGCTGCAGTTCCCAGTGAGCTCTGCCCTCAGTCTGCTCTGCTCCAGCTGAACATTCCCAGTGCCCTCAGCCATCCCTCAGATAATTCTCCTGTGGACTTTCCATCCTGATCTACCTGCTCCCGGCTCTGGATGAACCCCCAGAGCTGGTGGGTCTCTTGTGACTTTAGCACCCACCCACCTGCCCAGGGGCTGACTGTGCCAGGCTGTGCAGCTGCCACCAGGTAAAAGTGCTGGAAAACATCGAAACTGCATTTCCTACAAACATGGGATGTGGGAGTTCAGGCCTGGTTGAACAGGAATGCTAAAAACGTGTGTCTGCCCTGTCCAGTAGAATCAGAGAGCCATGGAATGGTTTGGATTTCAGGGAGCTTTACAGGCCCTCTGTGCCACCCCCTGCCATGGGCAGAGGCACCTTCCACTGTCCCAGGCTGCTCAGCCTGACCTGAGGTGTTCCCAGGGATCCAGGGGCAGCCACAGCTTCTCTGGGCACCCTGTGCCAGTGTTGTTCCACCCCCATGATAAAAGACTCCTTTTTGTGTGATCTAATTCCACACTCTGTGCTGAGATGCTTCTCCTGGCTGAGGGCTGCAGATGTCCCACTGCTGCCACAGTGCACCCAAGGTTGGGACAATCAGCAGAACCCCAAAGCAAACAGGGTAGATTTTGCTTTCTTACCACATTAGACTCTGCCCTGCCCTGCCCTGCAGAGCAAATCCCTTCCCTGTGAGGGTCTCAGTGTGTTCAGAGGACAGCTGGTTTAAGAGCATCCCTGGGGCTGTGGGCAGAGGTGGTTGAATAGATCCACAGGTGTGCAGGGCAGGGCAGCACTGGGATCACTGAAGGCTGGCAGGGATCCCTCAGCCCTGCTGGGGCTGTGCACACACCTCCTGCCACCCTGCAGCTCCTGCTCTGGGGACACTGGGCTTGGGGACAGCTCTGGGCACAGTGGGGAGGACAAGAGCAGCCTGGCCTCGCTGAAGTCATTCTTTTCTTGCTGAGACTCAGCTGTTGGAACACTGATACTTGTTTTCTTGTCTGTCACACAGAGCTTGCACTGCATTTCCCCTTCTATGTTCTATTTTAAAGTGCCAGAAGAAGCAGGGATTTCATTACTCCCCTCCCACAGAGGCCAACGACTCAGCACAGGTAGAAATGGCATCTTAATTTCTCTTTTAGTGAGCAGGTTGATATCTGCTATATCCAAAGGATGGCATTTTGCTAAGA
The DNA here is from genome assembly GCA_024500445.1 of Entomyzon cyanotis. NCBI lineage: Eukaryota > Metazoa > Chordata > Aves > Passeriformes > Meliphagidae > Entomyzon > Entomyzon cyanotis. The sequence goes on along the minus strand of JAKEPQ010000146.1, from coordinate 334,069 downwards.
GCAGCCTGCAGAACTCCATGACATGATAAGCACAATGAGTGGACAATCACAATTCTTTCTCTGATGATATTTGAAAATGAGAAATTATTACATCCTATTTCACTGGAACTGGGGGTTGGGACTTATTTAAAAATAGAAAGAAAAAAGTTCCCCTTTCCAGGAAGAGCACTTAACTCTATGCAAGCAAAGTGGATAAAAGCAGCTCAGTAACAACCCCAATTGCACCGAGATTGTCTCCTGCATTCCTGCACATCTTTGCCTTTTTGACATTTAACTTTAATTTATAGCAATTTAGCTGCTCTTACAGCCTGCACTGTACGTTTGGGAAAGCAAAGTGATCTGTTAAATGTTTGTCTGAAATTCAAATCAGGCACAAAGCCCCTTTGTCTTTTCCTTAGGAAAAGGAGCATCCCCACCCCCCCATCTGAACATGCTGATTTTGGCTTAAAGAGGCAAATTATTCTTCTATTATAAATTCATTTATAGCTAAGAGGACAACTACAAATTAGTTCGGACCATTGGTCAAGAGTTATGAAATTAGATGCCCATAGTGAGATTCATTAATAGAATCACAGAATCCCTGAATGGTTTGGATGGGAAGGGACATTAAAGTTCATCCAGTGCCACCCCAGCCATGGGTGGAGACATCTCCCACTATCCCAGGCTGCTCCAAGCCCCAGTGTCCAGCCTGGCCTTGGACACTGCCAGGGATCCAGGGGCACCACAGCTGCTCTGGGCACCCTGGGCCAGGGCCTCAAACCCTCCCAGGGAACAATTCCTTCCCAATATCCCATCTAAACCTGCCCTCCTTTGGTTTGAATTCATTCCCTCTTGTTCTGATGAACACAGCTCCTTGTGTGTTTTCTCCAGCTCCACATCCCTGGGGTGACAGGAGATCAGCTGCCCCAAGCCTGGGAAACAGGAGGATCTGCTGCCCCAAACGTGGGAAACAGGAGGATCTGCTGCCCCAAACCTGGGAAACAGGAGGATCTGCTGCCCCAAACCTGGCACCACTGCACTCCCTCAAGTCCCTCAGGGGTTCCTCAGGGCACAAAGCCTGAGGGCTGCTGAGGGAGGAACCTGGAGCTGGGAAGGATCCTCCTGTCCAAGACGCTTCACGGAGAGGACTCTGCTCTGAGCTCTGCCCCAGAATGACCCCAGAGGTCAATACCCTGACCTGGTCAGAACTAAACCTGGGACAGCAGGAGTGAGAGGACAGCGTTTGCTCCAGAGCATCCGTCTGTTTAGCAATGGAAATGTAACATCTGAAAGCTAAGTCAGTTCTCTCATCTGTGGAGATCAAAACATTGCTAATTTCTGCTGTGTTGAGGAGCCAAATGAGATCACAGAGAGTCCACAAGCTCTGCAGTTGGATAGAGGGAACGTGTGGGGAGAAGAAACGAGACATTTCTTTGGCAGCAGTGAAGGATTTAGTGTGATTGCTCACAGTCACAGCTTTCTACAGGTATAGAAATTAAAAGTTGTTGGCTACTGAGATTTTTCTGTGCTGTTCATGAACAATAATTCATCGTCTGATGTTCACTGTAACAATACTAAAGTAGTGATAAATGTCTGGGAGAGAATTAATTCCAACTTTTTTTTTTTGTCTCTTTCTGGTCCTCAATTCTCTGCCAGTGACCTATGATTTTCCCAGGGTTGCTGATTATTCGAAATTATTCACTGATGACCTTGAGGATGTTCTTGGCCTTCCTGTTACACTGAGCAGGGTAATTTCTGAAAGCAGGGACAGAGCTGAGGTTTGGGAATTGTGGCCTCCAGGAGAGGTAAGTGGGACAATGCATGTCCAGCTGCCTTCAGCCACATCACCTGGTGCCTCTGGGCTGCCAGCTCCACACCTGAGCTGAGCCTTCCTTCCCGTGGCCAGGGCTGCTTTGACAGTAGCAGTGGAATTGTTGGTGCCTGGGGTTGATTCTGTGCTCATTCACTGCAGGACAGCAGGGAAAACCTCCTCAGCCAGGAATGCAGAGAGGGGACAGAATAAAGGCTGTGCTTCTGGTCAGATGAGAAATTGAAAATTGGGTTTCTGGGGCAGTTTCAAAATTGGAATCTGAGTTCCCAGAATCTGTGCACAACTAAAGGTGAGCTCTTGCCCTTGGTGTGGCAGGAGTGACTGAGGTCCCACAGCCATTTACATATAGAGCCTCTTTTAGCATCGTAAATCAAATCCAAACTCCACCCTGGACCAGTCTGGGGTGCTGGCTGGGGCAGCCACTTTCTGTATTCTATATTCTGTAGCCAGGAGCATTCCCAGAAAATGCACACCTGAAAAAGAGTCACTGACACTTGTGAAGAGGTTTGTTCCAGCAGCTGCTGATGGAAAAGCCCTTCTCAGCTCTTCCTGCAGCACCTTTAGAAGTGCAAAAATCCATCCTCAGGAGATCAACCCCTCACCCCCTCCCCAGTGACTTTCTTCTTTTGAGGCAATGTGACAACAGGGTGAGAATTTGTTGTGCAGTTCCCCTGTTTTTACAGCACTGGCCTCATGTTTTTTGTGATGTGCAAGTTCTCAAAGAAGATGAGAATGGAAAGACTTGGGTTTGAAGGGACATTAAATCCCATCCAGTGCCACCTCTGCCATGGGCAGGGACACCTTCCACTGTCCCAGGCTGCTCCAAGCCCAGTGTCCAACCTGGCCTCGGACACTGCCAGGGATCCAGGGGCACCACAGCTGCTCTGGGTAAACTGTGCCAGGGACTCCCCACCCTCCCAGTCCTAGCTTTCCAAAGGCCTAAAGTGACTGGAAATGGTGGGACTTGGCCAGGACATTTGTCATTAACACTTGGCTTCCCACCGTGTGTCATTGCTCTGTCTGCTTATTGCCATGGCAGCTTCTTTGCTGCCTCGGAGGCCATAATGTGGATATTAAGGACAGCAGAGAGGCTCCTCTTCTGCATAATATTCCTCTTCCCCAGTAGTTCCTGCTGGGAGAATTATTCTTCCATAGCACAGACATGACAGCCCTGAGCCCATAAAGTCGGAGCTGAACTGCAGCATATCTCTTGGAGTAACTCCTATCTCCCTTGCAAACCTGCACTGATAAGGTATCTCCACTGATTTTGCAAAGCTCTTGCAGTCTTACTTCTGTGTGCAGCTAAAAAACCCTGATCACTTTTCATTTCCATTATGAAGCTTTTTAACTTCGGTGTCCAAACCTGTTAGGTCAGCAGGTGAGAATGAAATCCAGGGTGAGGTACAAACCTCTAACAGAGCAAATTAACTTTGCTGACTCAGGCATTTATCCCACATTCACCATCCCTGTTTTAGCTCATGTGTGTGCAGAGGATGCAGAAACTCTTAGCATTATATTGGTAGAACCAACTTGTTCCACACAACCTTGATTTTCCTCTGCTGCAGCCCTTTTGCCACATGGGACATATTGGCAACCTTCCTTTTTATTTCTTGAATGTGTTCTTTTCATAAATTGTCGATTTTTCTGACATGTTGTGCTTTGGCATCACTTCAGAGCATTAACTCTGTCCTTTAATGTCACTGTTCCTCTGTTGCCCAGAGCAGCTGTGGTGCTCCTGGATCCCTGGGAGTGTCCAAGGCCAGGCTGGACAGTGGGGATTGGAGCAGCCTGGGACAGTGAAAGTGTCCCTGAGCATGGCAGGGGTGGCACTGGATGATCTTGAAGGTTCCTTCCAACCCAAACCATGCCATGAGTCCATGATTCTGTGAAATCCATTCCTGCTCAGTTGGGTTTCCTCTCCCTTGTACTCCTTAAATGTTGCTGCAATAAACACTCAGAGCAGTGCTGGGGAGGGTGCTGAGGAGGGGCAGGACAGGCTGTGACCCCAGCAGCCCCCAGTCCCTCACAGCCCCTCCTCACTGCCCTCCAGGGATCAGGGAGACAATCAGGAGAGCTGGTGGTGTTAAACAGACAGTTTAACAGGGAAAGCAAAAGCCACACGAGCAAAGCAACACTAGGAGTTAAACCACCCCTTGCCAAGGGCAGTGCTCAGCATCCCACAGAACTGTCACCTGGCAGGACAAACCCCATCACTCCAGATGTCTCCCCTCCCTCCTTCTTCCCCCCACTTTCTATCCTGAGCAGGATGCCATAAGGCCTGGAATACCCCGTGGGTCAGTCAGGGTCACCTGTCCTGGCTGTGTCACCTCCCACCACCCCAGGCAGCCCCAGCCCTCCCCAGGGGCTGCACGAGGGGCAGGAAAGGCTCTGGGGAGCTCAGCAAGGACAAAGCCCTGTCTGCTCTCAGCCCTGTGTCAGCACAACCCCAAACACCCCCAGAAAATTCACTCTCCCCTGCCAAAACCAGCACACAGTGCCTTCCATCCACTGACCAGCTGTGCTCTGAATTCCCACCCTTCCTTCCCCAGAATATATTTCTCTGTCTCTGGTTGGTCACATCAGCAGGTTGAGGCACCAAGAGCAGGTAGAACATCCTTGGTCTGTGTGGTGAGAAGGGGAGAGAGGAGAGGCTTTGTGCCTTTGCCTGGACTGAGTTACCCCAATCAAGTCTTACGAAAAAGAGTCCAAAATATTTTAACTCTACAAAGTCCAAGAATCTGGCCACCCACACACCCCAACAAGGTAAGAAATAGTAAAATCCATTTCATTTTAAAGCCTCCCTTAGATTGTTCGATTGTCCCAGTGTGGATATGAGTTACTGGTGCCTGAGGAAAACTACATGACACCTCATCTAACAAATTAAATGTTTCCATGCAATTAAAATGAAGCACTCAGCCTTAGTGTAATAAACTGGAGGCTATTAGTATTCCTAGTGCTGCTGCCTTCATTGTGCTTTACAGTGCCATAAATACAGGCTCAGCATGATGGCTCAGCAGGCACTGGGCATGGAGAAAAATATCTTGTAATATTTGTTATTAAAACATTAAAAAGTCCTTTACTTGAGCACACACATTTTTAAAACGTCTCTGACTTGGAGCCTCTGCTTTTAATCTCTCGGTGTGCCCCTGGCATTCCATCTTGGATTCCTGCTGGAGCAACAGGCAGAGCTGCTGGGAAAAACACCTCGAGAAACCCAGCTGGCTCGAGGTGAAGAGCACACCAAGGTGGGGTTTGGCCTCTTCTCCCAGATAACAGGCGACAGGACAGAGGGAAACGCCCTCGGGTTGCACCAAGGGAGGTTCAGGATGGACAGCAGGAAAAATTTCTCTACTGGAAGAGTGGTCAGGCGTTGGAACAGGACCCCAGGGCAGTCACCATCCCTGCAAGTGGCTAGAAAATGAGTGGATGTCAGATGATTTAGTGGGCAAGGGGGCATTTCCTTGGAAGGCTGGATGGTCTTGGGGTTCTTTTCCAACCAGAATGATTCTGTAACTCTATACAAGGTGCCCAGAACCTTTTCTAACTTGAAGGAAACCGAGGCATCTACAGAGAAATCAGCAGATTTGGGGTTGAGCTGCCCATGAAAGGTGTCTGGTGCTGTTTGAGAAGCCCTGGGGTGTCTGAGAGCAGAGCTGCAGGATCCCTGCTCAAAGAAATCCCTGCCTCGGGGATTTGCCCCACATTTGGCAATATGCTCAGAAAGGTCAAGCTGGAAATGCCATGAGGGACTGAGTTGTGCTGAGGGAAAGCAGGATTTCCCTTGAAGGCTGGAAGAGAAACAGGAGTGTCCCAAGGACTTGAGCAGGAGTTACCCAGAAGAACTCCATCCCCATTTCTGTCTTTCCCAGCAGCTGGCAGACCTCCCCGGGAGGATGAACCCTTTCTCTGAAAGCCAGGGACTTCTCTTTACACCCCTTTAGTCCCCCAGAGCTGTTTTGTGCCTCTGCAAGGCTCCGTGGATTGTTAACACATTTCACACCCCAGTTTCCCTCATTGCAGCCTGGCTGAGCAACACGTATTTGAATTCATTCTGAGAGCAGGGCTGCAAGGGTTTTAATAAAATCCAAACAGAAACTCTTTATCCACTAATAGTTTCAGCTAAAAATAGGCAACAAATTTCTCAGCTGAGATTTACTCTTTATATACTTGGGCATATGCTTGTGGGTTTGAGCTGGTCTCCCTTTCTTTATCCACTGTGTAGGAATTCATTTTGCTCAATACTTGTTCTATTAGTTGCAGTTACAATTGTCAGAATCACTCTTCTTTTTCAGTGACTGGGGGTTTTTTTGTTTGTTTGTTTTTTGGGTTTTTTTACATTTGCTTTTGCATTTTTATTATTCTTGCTTTAGAATTTTTTCCTCTCTTTACTCCAGCAGTCTGGAAGGTGGTGCCACTCATGCAATCATAATGAATTCCTGAGCTTGGCTGGATTGCTCCTGCACATCCCTGGATAGATGACACCTTAATTCTTCCCACAGCTCTTGAAAAAGCATGAAGCATCTTCTACAGCACCTGAGCTGGCCAAGGCAGAAGCAGAGAGAAGTGAGATCCTTCCCCCAGCAGTGGATCCTTCCCTGCATTTTCTTTTTCCTTTTAGAGAGGGACTCATCATTTACTCCACATTACTTCATAAATTCTGCAATTTCCAATTTAGAAATTTGTTAGGGGATTTTTTAGCCTCACTGCAGCACAATGCTGGGTGGTTGATTTGTGCTGTGTTTGTTCACAGTTTCTGGGAATCCCCTTCTTGCCTCTTTATCAATAACCATCCTGCTTTTCCAGGCAGCTTCACCATTTGTCTTTGCCGTTGCAGACAGATTTCTAACAAGGAGTTTTATGTCTCAGCTGTTTCTGGCTCAACATCCCTATCACCTCTGCAATCATTCCCCCTCCTACTGAGCTCCAACCACCAGAGAATGCAGTGCAGTTTGGAAATGTCTTGTTTGTGCCACGTGTAGGATGAACAGCGCAGCTCTGAGCTGCTCCTGCATCGCAGGTGACACTCAGCGACTCTGGAGCTCATTTACTGAATAAATATCAGAAAGTTCGAGATCCTGAAGGCACTGCCCCGATCAGAGCTGGCAGTCAGGGGGTGTGAAGGTTACCAGGGGAGAGTTTGGAATGCAGCAGCACAAAAGTTCTGCTGAGCTCCCCGAGCGCCCCTAAACTTTACAGCCCATCGCAGCACAGCCATCTGGATCCCATCACAGACCCGAGAACAAAGCACTTCCATTTACAGTACATCAATCTGGGGAGGTGTCGATGCAGCTGATTAGAGAAATGGAGAAGCACTAGAGGTCACAACACTCGTGTGGTGGCAATAACAATAACGACAGGGCACAAAACAAGACATTTTTCGCTGAAATCTCTAATGTTCTTCCCCAGGAGAAGGGAAACGACACACTGATGACAGTAGGAGAAGACAAAACAGAGCTATCATAAATGCTGGAGGGGTGAAGTCCAGTCCTATGAGTCTGAGGGCTAAATAAAAGTGTGTGTTGTCTAATTTAAAAGATTCTCACTTATTTTTGGCACTCCAGAGGTTTTCTTGTTGCTCCATGGGAAATGCAAGTGTGAGGCATCGATCTGCAGCTTTTCCTCCTCTGACCACATTACTTCTCTCAGCAGCTCATCAGGAGAGTTTGGTATTTATTTATTGCTTGAATAAAAGTTCCATCCTGAGCAAACGCCCTGCTGGAACTCGCATCCATCACACACATTTGTGCATTTTGGAGTGAAAGAAGAAAGAAACCTGCCAAGCTGGGAGCGGTGCCCCTCCTCCCCGCCGTGCACTCCCCCAATTAGCGCTAATTGACGCCTTCAGCAGTGGGAGCCGAGCATGGCCAAGTCCATCGGAGCTCTCAGAAGGTCACTGCCGTGCCGGGCTGAGGATGTGCAGAGGGATGTCTGCACGGGAATGGGAAGTGTGGGCAGAGGGACCAGAGACCACCGGGGCTTTCAGCAGACACCTCCAACCTCATTACCTGCCACGGGGCCTTTTAATTACCTTTTAATTACCCTTCCTCCCGTCTGACGATGAGAGCTGCAGCTCCTCCAGGGCTCGTTTGCCGCAGGTGGGCACTGGCATTATTAAAGTGTGCCACGTAGGAAATGTCAGGGACCAGAGCTGTCACATTGTGCTGCTGCCATCGAACCCTCCTGCTCTGCTCCATGAGGATCCTCCCGGGGAAAGCTTCCCATTTGGGCCAGGCTGTGACACATATCACTTCGTGCTGGTGGGGAAGGTGACAAGAGAAAGCAAGAGGCCAAGGACCTCGTCAGAAATGCAGATGTAGCAAAGTCCCCATGTGGGCACATCTGGCACATCTGGCAGCATCACACCAGCATGCACTGGGAGGACCTTGCAGGAACTCTCACTCTGCGTTACTCACTTCTCACCTAGGAGTCCTCTTTCCTCTCCATGGCTTTTTTTACACCTGGATCCATAAGATTACACAGGGAAAGGCAGAGGGGGAGAAACCTGCATGGCTGAGCCTGTATAACATGAGCACATTTCCTATCCAGGGCAGGAGCAGACCTCGAATCCCTCCAGGGTCTGTGCCTCTTGATAAAGAGAATCACAGCTCTTGCATCTGCTGGCTTTTTTTTTTTTTTTTCCCTTGGCTGAAGGGTAAATTAAAATACTCAGAAGTTTCTTTGCTCTCCCCAAGACAGAGTTCAGGTGTTTTTCCAAAGCTTTATTTTGTAGTTACCTGAGTAGTCACCATTTATTGACAAAAGCTTTATGAGATGTGGAACAGGAAGATGAAGGAGAAGTTGAAGGGCAGATGAGAGAAAACACCACCAAGGGGAAAAAGAGAAAGGAAGACAGGAGTAGAGGGAGAGGATGAGATGTGCAAAGCAGAGATCAAACATGAGATTCCACAGCACTAGAGGATGGCAGGGATCAGCCAGGAGGGGTGAGGCTGTCAGGCAGAATCAGAGAATCAGAATCATTAAAGATGGAAAACCTCTCTGAGATCAAGCCCAGCCCTAACCCAGCAGTGCCACCTCCACCAGTAACCCACATCTCTGAGCACCACATCCATGTTTCTGAACATTTCAGGGGTGGTGACTCCACCACCACTTCTTTGGGCAGACAATTCCAGCCTTACAGGGCTTTCCCAACCCTAATGGTTACAAGCACTCCTGGGATGAGTCCACAGACACATGGCAGGTGGGGATTGAATCCCTAAATCTGGAATAAGAACTGTTCAGGCTAAACTAAACTGAGTAAGAGCTGTTCTAAAACAACAGCCTGTGGGTGTGCTTTTACCTTACCCAAACTCTGCTCTTCCTACCCCAAAACTGCTGCTTTTCTCAGCTCTGAAGCAACACTGCTGTGTCTGGAGGAAAAGTGTGACAGTGCCTGCTCTGATAATGATATGAGGGAGTCTGGGGAAGCTTTTAATAAAACTCAGTCACGGGCACAAATTGCACCTTTCACAGAGGCTTTGGAGACAGAATCATTTCCATCTGGGGACAGGTGCTTTCAGGGCTGCCTTGATTTAAACAAATCAGTCTGTTTGCCTGCGGTGGCAGATTGCAATTAGGGCACAGCACGTTGGTCACACAGGCAGGGCTGGCTGTCCACACTGCCATCCTGCAGCCCTGCTGGGAAGCGAGGTTTCTTCCCCAACAGAAGCAGCTGTTGGGAAGTGCAAAAGCCATGGCAGGAATGAGAGGCAACACAGCAGCGAGACTAATGAGTCTGCTCTGCACCCCTGGTTTATTGAAATTCATTGTGGACTTAGGGAACTTTCCCTGTGTTTTTTCTAGTGCTCCTCCGTGGCTGAAGGACACTTGTGCCAGAGGTAATTGGGTGGATTTAAAGCCCAATGCTTGCCTGTTTGAAATGCTCAGGAAGGAATTTTCCCCTGAAACAAAGCAAATTGTCCCTGGGTCAGATCCTGGGCTGCTGCAGAGTGACAGACGTCCTGTGACCTCTGCCAAGGATGGCACAGACTGTGCTTGAAATGCTGTTTGTCTTCCCATCGTTGTTAATTTGTTAAAGGCTGAAACCTTCAAAGGGAGCCAAAGGAACCCAGATCCTATTAAATGCAGCCAGGCTTATAGGATTTCTCCAGGGCACTCAATTCCCACTGATCTGGGAATGCTCCTGGCCTTCAGGCTGGGGTTGGATCAGCTCTGGATCCACAAACAGGATAAGGGAGAGTTAATTAATGAGCATTCAAAAGTGGGAAGTTTCACCTTCTCAAAAAAGTCTCCTGGTGTTGACATTTGGTCTTCTCTCGAGTGAAGTGCAGAAAATCAATACATTGAAGAACATTTGGATTGAAAAGGTAAAAAATTGTCTTCTGGGTGGTGGGATTTAGCTCAGGCAACACCAGGGAATGTCAGATGTCCCTCGAGCTTCTTGCAGGTGGAAGGAGAAGCACACAAAGCAAACCTGGGAACAAACACTTCCCAGAGGGGAGTGCCAGAGCAAAATGAGAATGCTTCTTTGGATTACTCTCCATTGAAATTCTGTTAAAATCAATTTTCTCATCAATTTTTCTCAGTTCTGAATCATTGTGATTCCCAATGAGATGTGAAAGCTGCTCTTGGCCATTTGGGGTCACTGAATACAGAAGATCTGTGCAGTTTGAAAGCATCACAATTTGAAAATTCACACAGTCAATTTTTTTCGCATGGTAATTTCACTAAAGTGGTCCAATATCATGAACAACCCACACAGAATAAATATCAAAATGTTTGCAATGCCACACAAGAGAGACTGACCAGGTTTGCAATGGTTTCCAGCCCCATTTCCACTTGGATAAATCAGAGCAGACAAGCCTTTGTTCCTTTGACTCCACACTTGTTTTTTTTGTGGGAAATCTCCTTCACAAAGGAGTGAAGGTGCAAAATTTTATCTGAAAAAAAAATCTGTAATTATATTAATTCACAAAGTAAATCATCACTTTCGGGGATCCCTTTCCCATTTCTTTGCATGCTTCCAGCTGTACTGATTTTCCTGGTGGAAAAGGAAACCAACCCAAATCAGCTTCTCCTACCAGACAAAATGTTCTGCAAAACTCCTCCTCAGCTCCCTCAGCCCAGAAGGCAATGGATCTTCAAAGATTCGTGTTTGGCTCAGCAGGTTTCCAGCTGAGCAGTAAAGCAGGAAAAGGTTCCTTTGCAGGAAAGAGCCTCAGGACTTTCCCAGTCCAACCTCCTGCCCAAAGCAGGGTCAGCTGCAGGATCAGACCAGCCTGGCCAGGGTTTTGTCCAGTCTGGTCTAGAAAACATCCAAGGATGGAGATGTTGGTGTCTCAGCCCTTTCCAGTCCTTGGAGGTCATTCCTGCTCCCAGTTTCACCCATATATTGGTGTTATTGCAAGGAACCTGTCCTGGGATAAGTCACCTCTTATCTCCCACATGTGGAAAAAGTGCATAAATCCTCAAATGACCAGCCTGGGGCTGAGATTAAAGGTCCACATGAGAACATAATGCTGCATTTCTGCCCTCAGAATGTGTTTGGCTGTAAAAATCTCTGCTGTTGCAAAAGAAGTGTTGGCTTCACTGAAGTCCACAGTGGAATAAAAGTACTCCAGAACCTTGGATCTCAGGCATGGAAAAGGATTCCCCAGCCCTGGAGCCATTCCAGGCCAGGCTGGATGGGGTTTGGAGCATCCTGGGCTGACAGAAGGTGTCTCTGCCCATGGCAGGCTGGAACAGGTTGGTCTCTGAGCTCCCTTCCAACACAAACCATTCCATCGTTCCAAGATCTGTGTCTCAGCTTCTCTGTTCATAAGCTGGGGCTTCTGTGGCCTCAGAGGAGCCAGGGGACACAGTTTGGCTTCCATAACACCTTCATCCTCAGGGCTACAACCTGTGTTTTATAGAAATTACAGGACTGGGTGAAGCTCAGCACCAGGAAAAACCTTTCCAGCAGCAAATGCAACACCTCTCCAAGTCCTCTGTGTGAAAAGGGACCTCAGAGAGTAAGAAGCTCCTTCTGCCATCTGATGGCAAGTGGAGGGAAGGAATCAGAGCACTTGGAATGGTTTGTGTTGGAAGGGAGCTGAGAGACCATCCTGTTCCCCTGCCATGGCAGGAACACCTTCCATGAGCCCAGGATGCTCCAAGTCGTGTCCAGCCTGAGTCACCTCTGCTCAGTGCTCACCCAGAACTGCTGAACACCAGAGCTGCCAGGCAGGGATGGATTTTCTCCCTCCAGCAACTGGAAAACACAGAGAAACAGCCACAGAGAGAGCTTCCCTTTCAGTTGTCCATCCTCAACCTCCCACAGTGACACCTGCAGCAGCCACCAAACAGAAACCCATCCAGGAGCACTCTGTGGGCTGCAAGAGCTGCAGCACTCAGTGGAACTGCTCTGAGGTTGTGTTTGGACATGTGGGACAGAGGTGTAGAACTGGCTGGGATTAGAAGTGGAATGCACTGGAAGCTGTGTCGTTTCTGCTCCTCCTGACAACAAGTCTGCCCCACACCTGGAAGTGCCCAAGGCCAGGCTGGGACAGTGGAAGACTCCCTGCCCATGACAGGGACTTGAACTGGATGGCCTCTAAAAGCATCTCCAGCCCAGCCCCTGCTGTGATTGATGACCCTTTGAAGGTCTTCTTCATGCCTGGAAGCTTTTCAGGGTTATTCTTCTTTCACTTACAAGTATTCTCTCACTTGTATTGTCCTTGCTATTGTTGCTGCTTGTATTGCAGCGATGCTCCCATCTGACCATAGACTAAAGTAAATCACAACAGGAGAGAACTGATTGGATTTCAGGAAAGGAAGGCTTTGGAACTGAGTCAGAACAGCATTCCTGGTTAACCCTCCTGCTGGCCCTTGGGGACTCTGCTCCTTCCCACCAGAGCTGCCCTGCAACCCAACCAAGCTCCTCACCATTGCTCTGCCCTTCTGCTCTTCCCCTGTCCCAAAAATGGAACTAAATGCTCTCTCCTCAGCCCTTCAGACTCCTCCCTGTGCTCAGTCTCTCCAGTCCCTGCAGAAGCCACTCTTCCCACCATGCTGCTCTTCCCCTGGAGTGTTGTCACCCTGATTCTTGAGGCTCCACAGCCCTGCAGGGCCCCAGGAGAGCTGACAAGGCAGGGAGGTGTCTGGCCCTGTCCTTGGAGGGTGAGCAGTGACCCTGCAAGTCCCCAGTCTGCAGAGGGAGAGGTGAATTTGCCTGGTGCCAGTGGTGGTGGCTTGATGGAGGACTGGGAGTGAAGCAAAGCCCAGGGCTCTCCGGAATGGTTGTCTCTCAGACTGATAACAAGGGCTTGATTTTGCAGAGGGTGACATTCCTCACATTTTTCCTTGTGATTAATGCTGTCCTTGTATGCCCTTGCCACTCCACAAGCTGCTTGGCTGCACAGTAACCCTTTGTGTGCTGCAGGACGCGTGCAGAAATGGCAATAGGGCCTCAAAGCTACATCTGTCACTGAGAAGAGCTGAGGGACAGCCTGGGCTCCCCTAACCACGCCTGTGGTCAGTATTGAGTGGAGCAGCAGTTCCTAAATCCTAACAAACAAGGTGCTGCTGGGATCTGGTAAATCACTGGCAGTGGAAAGATGCCCCACCTATACCATGACCTTTAAGGCTCTTGGTATGTGTTTCATGTGTAAATCACATTTTTGGCACAGCTGATGTGGGAGCAGTGATTCGTATCACAGCTTTGGATCTTCTCAGGGCTGAGGGCAAAGCTTCTGCTAGGCTGTGTTTGCAGACAGCCCTTGCGCAAAGCACTGTTTTCCTGCAGAAGTCTCTCTAGCTCCTGTTTCGGGATTGGTTTTGGGCAAGAACCACCCAGGAGCAACCCTAGGCTATGCTGGAGAGAGCTCAGAAAGCCTGGGAAGACTTTCAGCATGAAAACAGAGGGAAACAGCCAAGGATCATCCTCCTCTCCAGCCTGCCAAGGTTTGGGGTCATGCTTTGGGGTTTCTGAGCCCATGTCCCCTCAGAGGCCTTGGGAAGAGCACTCTTGGCTCATCAGCACTGCCTGACTGCCCAGAGCAAGCTCAGGTTGGGCTCCAAAGCTGTCCAAAGGGAGTAGATGGGATGAGAAGGGCAGCAGCTCTAATTCATGCCTGACATAGAAGGGTGTGGGAGGAACAGGGGAGGCTTGGGGTTCCCAAGGACTATTGCAGGTCTGAAACAAAAGCAGTAAACTCCCAACCAGGAGAGGATGGAGAGGATTATTCTGTGTTTTACTCAGTGACACAACTGGAGCTGAGGTGCTGGCAAAGACACCTGGTATGGCTGCAGGTTTTCCTTGGGTGCCTTAGCTAGTCACAGAGTGTGGCAGAACCAGCATCACTCATCTGAGACCTTTGTGGACATCAGACCTTCCCAATGAGGAGGTTTGAGCTCCTCTTCCCAGGGAGGGAACAAATCCTGACATTGCATCCTCCCAGGGCTGATGGTGAGAGCAATGGACAGTGCTTTCCAGCACACAGTGATAGGACAGGGGGTGATGGTTTTACACCACAAGAGGGTCAGTTTAGATTAGATATTAAGAAGATTTTACAGCAAGGGTGGTAAAACACTGGCACAGGTTGCCCAGAGAGAATGGAAAGGAGAGAAATGGTCAGGCTGCACAGGGATCTGAGCTACCTGGTCTGGTTGAAGGTGTCCCTGCCCATAGCAGGGAGGTTGGATTGGGTGACCTTTAAAAGTCCCTTTCAGCCCAAACTGTTCTGTAATTCTGTGATTTTCTCCTTGTCCCTGCGTTCAGATGAAATGTGAGCAGCTGCACTCAAAGGCTGCACAGCTCTTTCAAGTCATTTTGGTTCCCCTGAACAGGGCACTTCTATCCCTTTCATTGGTTCTCATCCCAGCTCATTTCTTCTCCTTGTCTCTCCATCATCTTGGGATTTCAGGCTCATCCCTTCCTGCACAGTGAGCCACAGCAGTGCCTGCAGTGCTGCTGCTCCCTGCAAAGCTGCCCGACAAGGAAGCCAAGAAACCAATGCTAATTGTAACGGTAATTAAAAGCCAAGTGTGAATTGCCAGTCAGGGGTCAGCGTGGGTGAAATCCCAGGCACAGCAGCAGAGTGGCTGTTCCAGGAGCAGAACGTGCCTCAGGATGAGCTCTGAGCCCTGCAGAGCCTCTGGAGCAGCACTGAGCAGGGAGAAGTGTCCAGAGCTGAGCCAGGCTCTTCATCCAGAGCCAAGGGCTAGCAACAGCTTGTCAGCATCCCAGGGGCTGCGTGGCTGGGATGGCAGGAGCTCGGGGATGGACAGGCAGCCAGAGGTGTTGTTTGAGATGTTTCTGTCCTTGGGAAGCTGTGCTGAGAACTGTGACAAAACACAGATGGGCCAGGATGAGTTTGGTCTGCAGAGAATCACAGAATCTCCTGAGCTGGAAGGAACCCACAGGGATCATCCTGTGCAGCTCCTGTCCCTGCCCAGACACCTCAACAATGCCACCCTGGGCATCCCTGGAGCTCTGGCAGCCTCAGGCTGTGCTCATTCCCTGGGGAGCCTGGGCAGTGCCAGCACCCTCTGGGGGAAGAACTTTCCCTGATCTCCACCTAAACCTCCCCATGAACAGCTCCAGCCATTCCCTGGTCCTGTCCCTGCTCAGGGAATGAACCTTCTTCTGTTGGGATGTGTGATGGACACAGCTGCACTGCACAGCTCTGTAGAATTTGGGTGTCATCCTTCTACTCCAGGGTGCAAACCAGGAGTAGCTTCATAGATGTCATGGAAGTTTTTTTGATGCTCCCAAGGGATGATGCTTCCTTGATTATCTCTAATTTATTAGTCTCATTAGTATATATTTGATGGTGGTTGTCACCCTCAGGTCGTTTCCAGCATCTCAGAAATTCTGGATTTTGGTGCTTGAGACACCCTGGAGGGCTCAGCTCCCCCTTCCTTTGCTTCAACTCCCTTCACTTTGGTGCCAGACCTTTGCAAACTGATTGAATCCATCAGTGTGAAGCTGCTGTGGGATCACAACACTCTGCAGTGGTTTTTACCTGCCTTTTCCACAGCCCTCCCTCCTGTTTCACAGCAGAAGCACCTTCTCTCTGAGCTCTCCAGAGATGTTCTCCCGCTGACTTTCTCTGGAGCAGTGTTTACTCCACTCTCCCTAACCAGCAGAGCCAAGCTATCCAGTCCCAGTTAATCAAATGTCCCTTTGAGTAGCTCGACTATTTGGCTCAAAATGCATTTGAATGGATGTTTTGAAAACCTCTCCTGCAGGAAACCTTTCTGTCCTCCATCCCACTGGGGTGGCTTTGTCCATGTGCCTCTCCAGCCCATTGTACAGCAATGAAAATGTCTCTCTCTCTTATTTAGATGAACACTGAGTTACCCAAAATGCTCATTTTCTAAGAGCCACAGGGAAAGTGTTTCAAAATGATGGAATTGCAATAACTTGGTAAGAAAACTTCACATCGCTTGGAGCTACCGATGAGATTGGTCAGAACTGAGAGGCATATTTTCTTCAATTGTTGCTACTGGTCATGGAGAAATACTTCTAATTTCTTCAGGCA
This sequence comes from Entomyzon cyanotis, assembly GCA_024500445.1. Lineage (NCBI taxonomy): Eukaryota > Metazoa > Chordata > Aves > Passeriformes > Meliphagidae > Entomyzon > Entomyzon cyanotis. Next base: position 317,779 of record JAKEPQ010000146.1, on the reverse strand, counting down.
ATTGTAACTCTCAGGGCTCTCTTGGAAGAGGTAAAGGATTTGTCTGCATTTCGTGGCCAGGTTTGAACAAGGTGATCACATTTTACCTTTCCAATAACTCCAGAGCACTTGTGCATTTCCATTATGGTATGATATAAAAATGTGCATTACCAAGTTTTCATGTCTCCCACAGAAGAGAGTGCAAGAAGTAGTTTCTCTCTCTTAAAGAGAGTGCAAGAGTAAGTGGTGCAGTAATGACCTCTCCAGGCCCAGCTCTGATGGATTAGCTGCACTCAAACAAGCTGGGAAATGCACCCAAAGATTTCAGCATCCTCCAGAGGAAACAAGAAGGTTTTATGAACCACGATGAGATGGATCCAACAAGCAAAGTCAAAGTAGCCACTGTTAGAAAATCAGGCTTTCCCTGCCCATAACCAAGTTTTTTCCTGCCAGTTAATCAAGAGGGAGCAGTGTCTCAGATATTGCCTTAGCAGTTAATACAAGTAATTTTGGGTCGTCAGATGCTGGATATAGACAATGCCACGGGCTATGGTAAATCTGCATAATTGGTACTTAATCAGTAACAGTGGAATCAGTTACAGCTGTAATTAAGAGTGTGAAATCCCGGTGTTTATTACATAGGTGTAATGAGGCCACATCCTCTCTCCGAGTGGGGAAGCTCTGCCAGCAGCACCACCAGAAGGTCCTCAGTGTGACCAAGTGGCACAACGCCCTGGTGGAGACAGCAGCTCTGAGGTGACACAGAGCTGCCACCAGCCAAGGACCAGCCTGTCCTCTGGGTGCTCCAACTCGGGCACAGCAGAGCTCAGAGAAGCTGTGGAGAGGCAAAGAAAACACATTTGCTGCTGTTCCCATAGCCCTGAGCCTCTTCCAGGAAAAGACCAAGCGGCAGACGATGACATCTCGAGCTGACCTGGGCAGGGCAGGCTGTGATTGAGAGATCACTCTCTGGGGACAGCAGGAGTTGAAGTCTTTCCAATTAGCACTTTGGAGTGGAGTCAAGGGCTGTCAGGGCTTTAATTTACTAAGCAGTGTCCCTCTCCCTATATATCCCAGTGACAGCTCATTCCTTCAGGCTTGATGGAGTGCGTGGCTGGCCTCTAACTGTTCTCCCATCCATCTCCCTCCCCAGTTTGTTTCCTCAAGAACATTTTCCAAAGGGGAACTTCTGTGGCTTGTGGACACCCAGGTTAATTCATGCCAAATAGTTATTCCTGCGGTAAAACAAACACTCAAATGTCTCTGAGTCCTTTTTATGCCCTGAGGTGAGGATGTTGGTTGGTGTCAATCACCATAGAGGGGAGATAACACAGATTTGTTGATGCCTCATCCCTGGAATTCAAGGCCAGGTTGAACAAAACTTGCAGCAACCTGGACTAGTGGGATGTCTCCCTTCCCTGGAGGTGGAACAAGATGGGCTTTAAGATTCCTCCCAACCCACACCATTCTGAGATGTTATGATTCAAATAGACAGAACTGCAGCGTGGAAGTCTCCATCAGAGGTAGTGCTCTGGGGTCCTTCTGTAGCCCATGGAGTCAAACAGGATAAGAGGCACCTGGTTTATTTTAGAAACTCACTTAGGATGGGATAAGTCATTCCTGGAATATCCCTTTTGATTAGGAATGGAGGGTGGGCAGCTAATTTGGATGGAGATGTGAACATCCATTTAAAGTCACAGAGACTTTAAGTCTGAAGACTTAAATTATGTGAATTCAAATGCACAAAATTTCAGGGTAAATAGGAAGGAAAGACACACCAACTTCACTATGAAGCTCATGAAAAAAGGAACACGAATAAAAATCCAGAGCCAAGACCACAAGCTCTGCTATTAAAGAAGCATCCCAGGTCAGATTCCAGCTGGTGGGAGCTGCTGGCTCCTTTCACTTCCATACTCCTGATGAACCTGAGGAGAAGCTGGGAGGAGGTAGGGCAGGAGCAACATGTGCCTTGGTTTGAAGATCAGATACAGACCCTACATCTCCTCAGTGCTGGTGAGGCTTCCAGGACACAAAGCCACCTGTGCCTCAGGGGAGACTGACTGGAAGCAAATCCCTCACAGGCCTTTGTGCCTCAGAATCTTTTCTATTCAGCTGCATTACAATGAAAACTCCTGTAAACGAGAGCTGGGAGGGGGAGCAGGGATCAGGAAGCAGTGAGATCAGTCTTGTTAGTTGTTAGACTGACAAGAATAATGGAAAGGAGGAGGAGAGGGCAGGAGAGAATGCAAAAGCATTAGGCAGAAATTCTGTGAAGCTTGTGCAACCCAAAATAAACCACGCTTAGCACGCAGTGCCGTTTAACCTCCACCCCTGTGACTAATGAATTTCCAGTGCTGAGGGATAGAGAAAAAACCCAAACCACCACCACAACAATGACAAAAAGCCGCTGTAACCCACAATTAACTGGCCAGCAGCACAAGGACTGTGTTTTTCCCAGTCTGCTTTGCAGAGCTTTTCCAGCAGGGTATCTTCGGGGCCATCAGTGGGAGATGGACAGGCTCAGCACAGGACTGCAATTCTCAGGCATTGTCTGACTGATAAAGATTTTAATTGGAGTGTTTATGCTGCCAGTTCTCCAGCAACACAAATCTGTGCTGATAATGTGTTTTAAGGGACCAGAGGTAACATTTGGAAGATAAATGTGATGTCAGCTGCCCACTGGGTTACACAGACATTATGGCCAACTGAGGATTCATTATCCATTGTATTTTGAGGGTTTTTAATGGATTTTCCAGGCATCCAGCTCTGTTTTTATGGAACTTTGCCTCTTCCCTCTGCTTTTAGATACCAGTTGGAATTATCAACTTCTGTAAATCAAGCAGTTCTCCTTGACTGGTTTGGTGGGGTCTGGAGTAGGATCCTGAACAGCAGAGTTACACTGAAAACAGGACACTGCTCTTCTCATTATAGCCTAGGCTTAAGGGCTGGAGGCAGGCTGGGAGAGCTGGGAATGTTGCCTGGAGAAGGGAAGGAGCCAGGGAGAGCTCCAAGCCCCTGGCAGGGCCTAAAGGGGCTCCAGGAGAGCTGCAGAGGGACTGGGGACAAGGCATGGAGGGACAGGAGACAGGGAATGGCTTCCCAGTGGGAAAGGGGAGCTTGGGCTGGGATGTTGGGAATGAGGGATTGCTGGCTGGGAGGGTGGGGAGGGGCTGGGCTGGAATTGCCAGAGCAGCTGTGGTGCCCCTGGATCCCTGCAGTGTCCAGGCTGGGTTGGACAGAGCTTGGAGCAGCCTGGGTCAGTGTAAGGAGCTGGAAGTAGAACATCTTTAAGGTTCCTTCCAACACAAACCATCCTATAATTCTATGATCCTGTGAGTCCAGCAGCTTTCAGAAATAGGGGCACAACAAGGTAAGGGTCTATGGAGAAGCAACATTTTGTTCTCAGCTACAGGAGACAAACCAAGCCTGCAAAGGGAAAGGATTCACTCTGTGCCTGACAAACAACCCTTGGGGCCACTGGTGTCCTGAGCCCATGCAGAGGAGGGCAGAAGGAAGAAATTCATTTCCTCCCAGTGTGAGGTCAAGTTTCAGTCCACAGCCAGCACAGCTTCTTGTGTGAGGAGAGAATTGCCTGGGCAGTGACCAGGAGCTGCTTTGAACACAGAATCATGGAATCATTAGGGATGGAAAACACCTCCAGGATCATGAGGTGCAACTGTTAGTAGTCCTGGAGCACCAGCAGTGCTAACTCAGGAAGGCTCCAGGCTCCCTCCTGGCCTTGGCAAGGGGCAGCAGTGTCATTCCCTCCCTGGCAAGCACAGGCAGTGTCCCACATTTGTCACATCTCCAGTGACTTGATGAACGTGAGAAAGTCAGCCCAAGGCAGATTGATTTGGGTTAAGTGCATGTGGGACATGTTCCAAAGGGCCTCACTGACAGCCTGGGAAAGCTGGGAGAGAGAGGTCCTGAATGTGGGAGAGAAAACTGCTGCTCGAGCTCCATCTGCTCTGCCCAACACCTTTAACTAGGAGCTCCCCACTAGGAAGATGCACTTCCAGGTAGGAGAATATTCTCCTCCACCCCTTAAAGTGAATTCAACCTGCCCCATGGAAGTTTTTGGGACACCTCCTCTACAGAGTTCCAAACCTCTCAGTTGAGTGAGAAGTTTCTTTGTGTCTTTGCAGCTGGATTTCCACAGTGACAGTGCTGGAACCCTCCAGTTTGCCCCCAAAAAAGCCCACATTTGTCTAAAATTGGAAGAAAACCACAAGGAATATTTTCCCTTCAAAGGTGATAAGAGGTGAAATTTTCCCCCCAAGATTTCTGGTCTGCTCTGGTTGTTCCTTACAGCTTTCCAGAGCTGTCAGACTCATCTGAGCTTGGGAACGTGGAGACAGAAAATATTTAGAATTGGCAATAGCTTTATTTTCAGTCTTCCAAAGGCAGTCCAGAAGGGAAAAGCAGACTCTGAAGGTTTATATGCTCTTTGAATAAGCAGTGAGCAGAGCTTTTAATTGATCACAGTTCATTTAAAGGAAGAGCTGAGCAAACCTGGGGCTGCTGCAAGGGCAGGACTAACAAAGATACACTTCCACCTGCCCTGGGGAAACTCCAGTGCTATTGGTATCCTCTGCTGTTGGTAAATTCTTCCTCCTAGCAGAATCCTTCAACCTCAAATCCCTTGGAATGACCATGCTGGGGATGTCACACCCCTGTGCTCCTGTGCAGATGCCAAGTGTCACCAAATAATGTCCTTGTGATCTCTTTGTGGCCATATCAGATGAGAGCTGCCCTTCCTCTCTGAGTTAATTATAGAGGTGTAAGGAGCAGGAAAACCAGCAGAATAATGTCCAGTTTTCAGCAAGAGGAAGATTTCCTTTAACCCACAGGATTATCCATTTAAAACCGGAGTCTGCGGAGTGTTGGGTGAGCAGGGATGCTAAAAGGGGATTTTCACAAAGGAAAAGAATCTCTCCTTTGCTCCCCACCACTGAGACAGCCCTGGGAGAATTCACTGTTCTCTTCCTCACAGCTGGGTTAAGAGCTGGGGGTGCCAGGGGTGGTTCTGGTGGTGCTTTCTGAGCACTGCGCAGCCCTGGTCCTGATGGGCCAAATGTGCCTCTAGTGATTCCTCTTTTAAACTGAAAGATTAGAGATTTAGATATTGGGAAGGAATTCCTCCCTGGGAGGGTTTGAGGCCCTGGCACAGGTTGCCCAGAGCAGCTGTGGTGCCCCTGGATCCGTGGCAGTGTCCAAGGCCAGCTGGACATTGGGCTTGGAGCAGCCTGGGATGGTGGGAGGTGTCCCTGCCATGGCAGGGGTGGCACTGGGTGGCTTTAAGTCCTTTTCCAGCCCAAACTATTCTGGGGTTCTCACGTGGGTTGAGCTCTGCAGTCCTTCTGGAATGACCTTTGCTCAGAAAACTATTTTTATGTCATTTCTCCTCCCTTTTCCCTTCTTCCCCAAAGAGAAAGGAAGTGTTGTCTTTTCTTCTCCCTGTCATTTTGGGCTGCAATCCCCAAATTATGGCTCTTTGCAATTGCTGGGTGACCAGCAAACTCCAAGGGAAGAAAGCAGAAATTAGAAGTAGTTGTTGACCAGCTTGGACCAGATGTTGTGTAGAGACCTGCGAGTCATTTTTCAGAAGGAATGAATTAAATTAAAAATGGAGGGATGGGGGCTGTGGGTTATTGGAGAATCTGGGCTGAATGTAGCTGATGGTTTGAACTGAAAATAAAAGTAAGGGGATGATGGAAGGGAAATGTCAAAATATTTCTTTTCAACCTGTCCTATGTTTCACATCAGAAACACCAGAGCACTTTCAAAGCAAAACCTTTCAGCTCCCATTTGCCATTTGAAGGTGGAATTTCTTTTATAGTGGACCTGGTTATTTTAAAAAATTTAGAAATTAAGCAAAAAAATTAATTAGGAAGAAAAGGGAAGTATCTTGGGTTGTCCTTAAATGATCATTGTCCCAGCTTTTTTTCATTTCTCTGAAAATGAGAGGGGAAATTGTTGGGCTTGTCTTACTTTAGATGTTTTTCATTTATTCCAGTGAAATCAGGGGCCTGAAAAAAAATTATTCACAAGCTCTGAACCTTTCTCTGAACCAGGCTGTATCTCCTGGGGGTTTGGGTTGAGTACCTTCTGATTATAAAGAATATGTGCTTATAGACAGTAATTGAAAATATAAAGATGTGAGGAAAAAAACAGAGCAAAAAATATCCTTCTGAACTTCTCACCAGTTTCCTGCATGCTAGCAGCTCTCAGCTCCACTGGGGATTTAGCTGGAAGCACACCCATGGCTAGGAAAGGACAAGGCTGGGGAGAGCACTGGGATGAGGGGCTGGGAGGGTAAGGAATGAGCAGGGAGCCCTGGGGTCACTGTGAGGAATGGGGCTGCAGGCAGAGCATCCTGCTCCCTGCCCAGAGCAGGGAAAGCTCAGCTCACATCAGCTCCCTGAGGATCATCCCTGAGCATCATCCCTGCCCACAGCACCCTGTCCTGTCCTGTCCTGTCCTATCCTATCCATCCCATCCCATCCCATCCCATCCCATCCCATCCCATCCCATCCCATCCCATCCCATCCCATCCCATCCCATCCCATCCCATCCCAATCTCTTTCTCTCCTGCAATGGGACACTGAGCAGAGAAAAGGGGCAGAATTCACTCCCTTGGGGTCTCTTGACTCCCACAGTGCCCAGAGCCTCCAGGACCTGCAGGCTCCATGTGAATTTTCCCATGGGATCGTTTGGATTTTTCCCTGCTTCCACTGAGATCTGCAGCTTGTCCTGCAGGAGTTGGTCCAGAATCTGCTGGGCAGCCACAGCCAAAAATTGCTACAAAAATAAAGCAAAAATATTTGAATTCTGATCCTGTGTCAGCTGTGGATGTGGGGAACCATCCTTGCAGATTTCCTGGGATTTGCAGGATCTCCATGTTGTGCCACAACAGGATCTCCAGGCTGCCACAGCCAGACATCCCCACTGCCTGTTTCTTAAAGAATTGTGGTTATTTCTGCCTCTATCTGGTCTTCCCAACAACTCCTGAATCCGTTCATTTTCAGCCACCTTCAAAGCAGAGAGACTTTTTAAAAAGGGCCTGGAGTGATGGGACAAGGGGGAATGGCTTCCCAGTGCCAGAGGGCAGGGATGGATGGGATATTGGGAAGGAATTGTTCCCTGTGAGGGTGGGGAGGGGCTGGGCTGGAATTCCCAGAGCAGCTGTGGTGCCCCTGGATCCCTGCAGTGTCCAAGGCTGGCTGGATGGGGTTTGGAGCAGCCTGGGACAGTGGAAGGTGTCCTTGCCATGGCAGGGGTGGAATGAGATGGGATTTAAGACCCTTCCTGCCCAAACCATCCTGGGATTCTCTGATAGTTTTCTAGAGATGGATCAGGTCCAGGGCCACTGAGATGATGCTGCAAACTCCTCCTCCCCTGGTGGATCCCAGCAGGGGCAGTGGGAAGGTGGAAAGAGAAGATTTCCAGACACTGCAATGCAAAACTTCTCAGTAAATCTCCCTTGTAGCCTCTGACCTGTGTTGGGGCTGTTTGCACTGAAATTCCAACAGTCTGGGATTTCCTTTTCTCACACATTTGGGTTCTCCTGAGAGCCCTGTGTTCTGTGTCCTGTCAGCTTGGCGTTGAATCTACACTGAACACCTTGCCCTCAACACAGACAGGAATTTTATAGATATAAAAAGGAAAGGAATAAAAATCAACCAAAACAACGACCTAAGAAATACCATTGAGAAAACAGTTTCGTCTGCAGGACCAGAGGGAAAGCACAGCAAAAGATGATCTTTGGAGGAAAAGAGCAGCTAAATAGGCAGCAATTCTCTGCACTGAGCCTGTGAGCTGCTAAGTGTCCCACCCTTGCTCTCAGTCTGATTTCTGGGCAGCTGCACCACAAAGAAAAAGAATTGCAAACTAATCAATCCATACTCTGTGCTGCTTCCAGAGAACACTTTGGGGAAATTGCTCTCCTGTATTGTCTGTCATGGAAAAACAGAAAAAGAGAGACATTTTTTCCACAAGCATTTTATTTTATTTTACATCCTCACAGAAGGGCTGAATGGCCTGGGGGAAGGGGCTGCTGGTCACCCTCAGTGAACACTGGCTCCAGCAGAGCTGCTGGATGTACACTCATCTACACCAGCTGAGAAACCAGGCCTGGGCTGCTCATTATACAAGCAACACTGAATCCTGATTTATTGCTCCCCAGGAATGAAGGGAGGGAGATGGAGGTCAGACAGCATAAAATCCAGATAAATAGATGTGAGTCATCTGGGGTCAACTGGCACTGCTAAAGATTCAGGACAAGCAACTTGTTTGGTGTAGGAAATCTTCCTTCAACACCATCCCAGAGCAAAGGGATCCTCCCACAGCAGGGTCAAGGAGCCTGAGCTGCACATGGGGGAAAAACCTGACTTACATCAGAGCAGCTTGGAACTGCTCAGTCAGAGGAACCAGAGTTTGGGTTGAAAAACACAATTAGTCCAGAGTACTGGAGAGTCATAGAATCATGGAATGATTTGGGATGGAAGGGACTTTAAAGATCAGCCCATTCCACCCCTGCCATGGCAGGGACACTTCCACTGTCCCAGGCTGCTCCAAGCCCCAATGTCCAACCTGCCTTGGACACTGCAGGGATCCAGGGGCACCACAGCTGCTCTGGGCACTCTGTGCCAGGGTCCTTCCCCTCACAGGGGAGAATTTCTCCCTAATATCCAATCTAAATCTCCCCTCCTCCAGCTTGAAGCCATTTCCCCTTGTCCTGTCAGACTCATAAGTGGTGCCACAGGAGGACCTGGGGGAGAATGGAGCACCTTCCCTCTGAGCCACAGAAGGATCTTTATGAGCACAAGGGAGGGAAAATAACCATGCAGCTCTCCTGTGGACATCCATCCCTGACTCTGCTTGGCCTCCTGGAGCAGGCAGAAAATCATCACATCTGATGAAATCCTGGGGTAGGAAGCTGAGTTTCTACACTCCCATCACCCAGCCCAGGGGGAGATGAACTGCCAGGGGATATCTTATAATTGTCATTGGAAGCTAAGGATATCCTCCAATGCTTCCCTGGAGGAAAGCCATAACAACATGTAATTTTAAAAGCTGTGAGAGTAAATGTGAGAGAAAAAAAGCCTGGAAAATAATGTTCTCCCTCACTTTTGGAGTGGCTATTGGAAACACTTAACTGGAGAGCACAGAGTAAGATCTAGCATGCTGTGATGTTTTTAAAAAAAACAAACTCAGAAAATGTCCTGGTTAATGAAATGGAAGAATCTCTTCTAATAAACTGGAAAGCACTCTCTGAAGGAGTCACACAGTGAGTCATGCTCCGGGAGGATGCATGGTGCATCAGCAGTCAGAGGGAATCACAGAACCATGGAATCACACCACAGTTTGGGGTGGAAGGGACCTAAAAATCCTCCAGTTCCACCCCAGCCATGGCAAGGACACCTCCCACTGTCCCAGGTGGATCCAAGTCCTGTCCAGCCTGGCCTTGGGCACTGCAGGGATCCAGGGGCACCACAGCTGCTCTGGCAATTCCAGCCCAGCTCCTCCCCACCCTCCCAGCCAGCAATTCCTTCCCAATATCCATCTCTCCCTGAGCTCCTTTAGCTAAAGGCTTGAAAGTCAGCCGAGGAACAATGCTCTGTGCATTGGCTTTGCAGGAAGTGTGAAGTGCAAAGGGAATGATCATGGAGTGAGATGCCCTGAGCAACCTGAGTGAGAATGGAAGTGGCTGTGACATCCATCAGTCACTTGATTCAGGACAATGAAGTCTGGACAGTAAGGGTTTAAGAAAAGCAGAGTTTGGTAGTATTTCTCCTACAAAGTGATTTAGTAAGTTAAAAGGTGACAGTTAATCCAGAGGGAAGCTGCTAAAATATTTACAATTACATAATTTGTAGGAGTGATTTGAGGGGAAAGAAACTTTTTTTTTTGGTGTGTGTAAAATGTCTGCTTCCTTTGAAAATACTCACATTGCTCATGGAAGACTGAACTTGGGGAAGCTTTTTTTTGCCAAAACCTCACAAAACATTGGGTTCAGTGAAAGGTTGATTTTTTTATCCTTGAAAGAACAGAAGCTTTTCTGTTTTGATTTTATCTCTGTTTTCAGGAAAGAACAAAACTTTTGCTAACCATATCCACCTTAAAGGTTGGTAAGGTCAAAGTCTTGGAATATCTTAGAAAACTTGGAAGAGGTCTCAAAAGTTTCAGTTCAAACCTTTCTCTGGGCTCTTCTCACACCCTCTGAGATAATGAAACAGTGGATGACACCAACATCAAGGCCCTGGAGAGTTGTGAAGAAAACCCTTTGAAATCGATGCCAATTTCTGGCTCTGAATTCTCCAAATTGTTGAGACAGCTGCCAAGGGCAGATCCAAATTCCTGCTAATCCAAGAGAAGATCTGAGCACTTTGAAATGTAACTTGATTTGAAGCTTGGATCTGAATTCTGCTGGAAACGCCTCCCTCCTCTCCTGCAATGATGCTTCAAAGAGCATCAAAGGCACCAGAACATTCCAGCAGGACAAATCCAACTTGTGCACTGAATTTCTTTTCTTAAATTTGGTTTTTCACTGCTGGTTAGCCAAAGGAAGGACAAATGTGTGACAGGAGTAATCTGCACAGGCAGGTTGTCTGCTCTGGGAGGGTTTTGTTGGTTTGCTGCAGCAGCTCCCAGTCCCACCCCAGGAGAGGCAAACGGGGTTGATGGGGCCAGGCTGGGATGTGATCCTATTCAGTGATCCCACTTGGATCCAAGTGAGAATGGAACTCAGTTCCTGCTGTTCTGTAGCATCCCAAGACTTTGTTAAAGAGAAGAGAATCACAGAATCCCTAAGGTTGGAAAGGACCTCCAAGACCATCCAGTCCAACCTTTGACCAAATCCAAAGTCAATTGACCTCCTCCCAGCACAGAGTGGAGCTGGGGTTGCAGTGCTCCTCACCTGCAGCTGGAGGAACCTTCAGAGGTCAGCACAGCCTCCAGGCCCCACAGCTCCCAGATGTGCCCCACAAAGGACCCGTCTGAGCATCTCCCAGGCCTCTGGGGATCCCAGAACCATGGAACAGTTTGGCTAGGAAGGCACTTTAAAGATCCTCTTGTTCCACCCCCTGCCATGGGCACAGACACCTCCCACTGTCCCAGGCTGCTCCAAGTCCCATCCAGCCTAGCCTTGGACACTTCCAGGGATCCAGGGACAGCCACAGCTTCTCTGGGCAACCTGTGCCAGGGCCTGCCCACTCTCCCAGGGAAGAATTTACCCTAATATCCCATCCAACCCTCCTGTGTCAGTTTGAAACCCTTCTCATGATGATTCTGCAGGATGTGACCCCAGCTGGTCCCACAGGGTTGCTGGAGACTCTGTCCCTGTGCCTTTGCTCCCTGCCCAGTTCCAGCAATAAAGCCAACTCTTCCTTGGCCACGACTGCATTTCTAGCAAATTCCTGGCCCCAGGATTGGATGAGAGGAAGCAGCCACGGGGAGCTCGGGAGAGTTACACATCCTTTGGCAGCTTCCTGAAAGCCTGGTGCATCCAGAGACACAACACTCCATGGCTCATGCCTGAAAGATGGAAAATAGGGCTTATTATGATATCAAACCCCAGCACCTAAAATCCCTCACTTTGCAGTCTGCAATTGAAAGCACGGATGGAGAAGCACTTTAGCCCAGGAAATCTCTCCTCCCTCGCTGCCACATGGGTAACAGCTTTGGCTGCTGCTGCTGACCCTGCAGGTGGAACATCTGCCCAGCTGCTCAGGGCAGAAACCCCATCACAGCCCAGCCCATCTTGGTTTGCATTGCAGCAACAGAGACAGCAGTCTGGGCAGCTGGTTTTTGGAAGGAGGTGTCTGTAAATTGTAAACACATGCTGGAAATCAGCTCCCATGGATTTTCCAGTGGAAGGTTCCCTGCATATGGCAGGGGGTGGAATGAGACAGTCTCTCCCAATCCAGACTATTCTGTAATTCGATGAAATCTCCATTCCTGCTGAAACCACTATTTTAACCTTTATTTTTACCTATTTTTTTAGTCTGGTGTGGGGAGGTTGTACAACAGCCTGGTTCATTTTTGCAGGGACCTGGTGTTTTAGGCTGAGACAAGAGAAACACCTCAGAAACAACTTCTGCAGAGGGACTTGCCTGGCAGGAGAGGGATGAGCAGCCCTGGAGATCCAACATTGCTGCTGCTGCTGCTGCCTTGTTCTGTGGCATTAGTTTACTCTAGAGATCAGCTGCCACTGCAGCCCCAGAGAACAGTCCCAGATGATCAATCTGTGATGTTTCCAGTGCAGTACCTGTGCAGTGTTAATCTGTGATGTTTCCAGTGTAGTACCTGTGCAGTGTTGATCTGTGATGTTTCCAGTGCAGTACCTGTGCACAGTGTTAATCTGTGATGTTTCCAGTGCAGTACCTGTGCACAGTGTTAATCTGTGATGTTTCCAGTGCAGTTCCTGTGCACAGCTGCTGATCTGCAGAGCCAGTGGAGCTAAGAAGACACGGTTCATGTGAGCAGATGTTGACATAACTCAGGACAAGAGGAGTTGAACTCTAAATCCCCTGTTCTTCCCCTCTGACCCTGAGGGAAATCTCAGTGACTGTCCCCAGCAGTCAGCCTGCCACATATTTTGATTCCAGCCTTGTCTGCCATGTTTAGCAGGGAAAACACATCAGCAGGCACACCCTGGGGACAGGACAGGGCAAGACTGAGGTATGTGAGGAGGGAACAGTCCTGGCAAGGAGGCTCTTTGCTGCCAGGTGTCTCAACATGCACAGACTGTCAACATCTGCCTCTTCCACAAACATCTGGATGTGCTGCCAGCAATGCCATGTGAAGGGAACATGGGCAAAGAACCCTGGGAAACAAAAGGGTTTGAAAACAAGAGCACAGTTGCACAAAATATGTATTTGCCTTCCTGCAAAAGTATGTTTCATGTGGTGGTTTTGTTGGAAAATATAGCAGTTTAAAAATTTTGTATAACTTTAGTCAAAGGTTCTGTTTGTCTTTAGCCCAGGAAAAGGACTTTTAGGTTTCTTTCCAAGGCATTGTTCTATCAGGTGAGGTCTGATGAACTCAGCATATCAACAGACTGGGAGTGACCCAAAAGATGGATGATTTCTGTGGTACATCCTGGCCAGAACAACATCCTGGCCAGATAATAAAGTAATGCCTTGACTCTCTAACACTGAAGATGTTGTTGGAGGGTTTTTGGTTTTGTTTTTCTCACAGTTTCGGTGACAGTTTCATACCCTCAGGTAATTCTCAGGTCCCTGGCACCTCTCCTAAGCACTACTCATTTGTTCCAGCTGGGGAAACTGAGGCAGGCTGTGGCAGCAGCAGTGACAGCTCCAAGGCAGTTAACCCCTGCATGCCAAAGCAAAGGGCTGAAGGTGTTAGGTCGGTGCTTGGAGCATTAGCTGTCCCTTTGTGGATGTGACATTGCTCCTCTCCAGCTCGGGAGGCAGAGTATTGCCTGCAGGTGACAGCCGGCAGCAGATTCAAGGGAAAGGGAAAGGAGGAAGATTAAAGGACAGAACCAAAAGCTCATCCCCTGTGGTGTCTTTAACACAACCATTTCCCTTTGCAAAGCACCAAACATCCATTAAGGAAGCTTTTAGGACAAACCCTCCTTTTGTCTCCCAAACGAGACCAGATGCCAAAGCCCAGAGTGGCAGCAGCCTGACACCAACCGAGCTCAGAGTCACCTCCTGAACCTGAAAGCAGCTGAGGTCACCTCGGCAAAGCCACCCGGGACCATCCATCATCTCACTGAACTGCTGCTGCTCTCATTAAAAGAGAGACCCTAAAGATTTGGATTCTTATCAAATATTGGCAAGCAAAGGCACTCACTGCCAGAGTGATTGAGGTCTTCAGTGCAATTCCTAAGGAGGAGTTTCACTCAACAAGCAGCAGTGATGGACCATGGAGGGGGTTTGCTTCTCAGGAGCAAAGGAGCAGATTCTGCATGGATCAGAGCATGGAAAGAGTTTGATTTTGGTAGTCTTGCTTCTAGTTCAACAATGGGCTTGGGAGAGGAGAGACCCACTTCTCATCTAGCTGTGACATGAAACAGACCCTAATTATGTTCTTTCACATGAAAAAAAAAAAGGATCCAGGGGTATATTTACTTGCTACCTTTTCCTCTGAGCATCTCCCTCTTCTCAATCCCTGGTGCAGCTATACTGAGAGTGTGAATCTCAAAACCAAACCCCAAGGGAGCTCTTGAGCTTTGGCATTGCAAACTCACCCATGGCAGGGTATGGGATGAGCAAGCAGCTCCTGTCCAATGCTCTCCTCTCCTGACAAAGCAGCTATTTTAGCTCTGGTTTATGGAGGGTTTGAGTATTGGAGGAAATAAGAAAATTAGGAAAGAGAAATGTGAGTTATTTTTATCCTTTTAATTGAGCAGATTACCATCAGGAAAAAAAAAAAGCCTAAAATGATTGTGGGCATCATGCTTATGTTTCATCATCAAAAATTAAATCATCCTGCACTTCTCAGTGGCAACCTTTATCATCTTCCAACAAATCTTTTGAGATGTGAGGGAATTTGGTACTTAGCACAGAATCATGGAATATCCTGAGCTGGAAGGGATGCACAAAGATCATCCAGGCCCTGCCAGGATACCCAAACTATCCCACCCTGGGCATGCCTGGAGCTCTGGCAGCCTCAGGCTGTGCCCATTCCCTGGGGAGCCTGGGCAGTGCCTGACACCCTCTGGATGAGGAATCTTTCCCTGATGTCCACCTAAACCTCCCCAACACTGCTCCAGTCCTTCCAGCTATGTGAAGAAAGGATAATACTTTGCCCTTTTATTCCACCTTCTCATCCCATCCTCCTCCACCTGCCCTGCATCTCCCCGGGGCTGCCTGAACCCTGCTACATTTCCCATCCCAGATCCTGTTTTCCTACCCTGCTGGCAGATTTTGGGAGAAATCTGTGGAGCATTTCCATTCCACTGCGAGGGACCTGAAGTCACTGAGTGCCCTTGAAGCCAGAGCCTCCCTCTGATTTAAAACAGAGCCTTTATGAGAAGTTAAGGACAAAACCCTTCCCTTCCAGAAGCACTCCCTGTGACAGCCCCACTAATTAGTTGTTATTAATAGTGATAACAGAGCTATCCAATCTAATCGACAGCAGATTATGGTAATTACAGGGATTCACTGGTATGGGAGGTTTGGCTCTGGGGACAAAGGGATTTTGTCAGCAGCACACACAGAGCAGCACTGCTCCATGAAGGGTGTTCCCAATGGCTGGGAAGATGCACCAGCCACTGGAGCCTCCAATGATTTTGGAATTCCACAGTCTGTCCAATAAACAACAAACATGGAAACATTTTTGGGGATCACCTCCTCCTCCCTCCCTGCCATGCCTGCAGCCCCTTCAGCACCAGAGGCATTTCCCTCTGGGTTTGCATTTCCTTTTTCCGTGCTGGATTTCTTCATGAAGTGAAGAATAAAACCCAACACAACACCCAGGCACAGCGATGTTCCTGCTTGGGAACACATTTACCAGAGGCAGCCCCAGTCACTGTTTACCCCATTGTCACTGGGGCTGGCGAAGTCATCCTCCCCAGTTCCTGTCACACACACAGTCCCATCCCATTCCCATCCCACACCTCGGGGGAAACACTCAGCTGAGAGATCATCCACCCCATGGAGATGGGAGGAGGGGAGGGGAATGAGGGCTTCATAGAATCTGTGAGGTTGGAAAAAGAGCTCTAAAATCACTTTAAAATCAAGATTTAAAAGCCATGTGGATGTGGCACTTGGGGACACAGGTTAGTGGTGACCTTGGCAGTGCTGAGGAATGGTTGGACTGGGCAACCTTAGAGCTCTTTCCTTATTTATTGCTCTGATTATTCTATTGCATAGCTCTGCACAGAAGTCACTGGGACATGAGCTGAGGGAAACAGCTCAGCCAACACTCACCCATTCCATGGGTTGGCTGATGGTCTGTGCTGAAATCAGCCTTTATGGTACATCCAGAGTGATCCAGAGCTGATATTTATGAGAGATTTTGGTTCAAAGTGGTAAGAATAGGAGGTGCGAATACTGATAAATTATCTTACTCATTTTTTCTTTCTCACAAAGCAGAAAAAAAATGCCACAGACTTGATTTGTATAATGTTCTGTTTTCATCTGTGAGAAGAAAATTTTCAAGCTCGGGTGCCAAAAGCAGGAAAATTAGATCTCTATTTAGACAGTTAAATAAGAGGCTCAATTTTCAAAGGCACAATACCCTGTATTCTTAATTGCTGCCAGAAGAGACTGAAATCCTACTTTACTTTTAAAGGGTATTTTCTAAGTCCATAAAGAAAACTTTCTTATTTGTAAGCATTTCAAGAGAAAATGTCCACCAGGGAATGAAGGACAGATGTTCACTGAAAAAGAACGTGCTGGTTTTATCCTTTTAAAGTTCAATTCCTCTCAATAGGCAACTGAGATGGATTGAGGAGCAATGGAGGATCAGAAATCAAAGGTCCAATGCTCAGCTCTTCTTCCACCCCTGTGCACTGAGGGGTTTTACCCAAGCTGCAGGCAGTGGAAATCAGGAGATCAAGGGAAGGGTCTGGAGCCCCAGGAATGGCTGAGGGAGCTGGGAAAGGAGCTGAGCCTGGAGCAAAGGAGGCTCAGGGGGACCTTGTGGCTCTGCACAGCTGCTGCCAGGAGGGGACAGCCGGGTATGGGGTCAGGCTGTGCTCCAGGGAACAGGGACAGCAGGAGAGGGAACAGCCTCAGGCTGGCCAGGGGAGGCTGAGGGTGGATTTTGGGGAAATTCCTGCTGGCAAGGACTGTCCAGCCCTGGTGGAGTCCCCATGGCTGGAGGGATTTCAGAGCCCTGTGGATGTGGCACTTGGGGACATGGGGCAGTGGTGGCCAGGGCAGTGCTGGGAATGGTTGAACTTGCTGGTCTTGGAGGATTTTTCCATCTTAAGTGATTCTGTGATTTCAAGTTTGCTCTGAACCCCATTTTCCCCCTTTATGGAATGAGGTCCTGGCTGGGGCAGCCAGCTTTTCTCCCAGCTTTAACCAATCCCCAGCAGCAATTCCACCTTCCCAGACAGCTCTAACCCCATTTCTCATTCCACCCAAGGCAGGAGGCAAGGCTGGGTGCCATGGAGAATCCACAGCGTCTGCAGGAGGATGAGGCTGTGCCCCACAGTGTGTGGCTAGCAGAGGTCCTTCCCGTGGGAACATTTTGCTATATTTCATAAACAAGATAAAGTTTGGATGTTTTGCAAACAACTTCTCCGGATTGGGTCAGTTCGGGCTTGGCCAATTGTGCCTAGGGGGAGGTCTCAGGCTGACCAACCTGGGGCACCTCTGTAAACTCTATATATATGGAATTCAAAACAATAAAGCTCTTCTTCTCCTCTCTTTCCTTGTCTGAGAACTTGGGTCATTCCTCAGCTAGCCGCTCAACAGCGACAACAGTGGAGAAGCTTTTATGGAAATACTTCCAAATCCCAGCAAAAGGATTAAAAAACCTTAGTTTAAACTTGCTTTCAACTTCATTCTTCCCCCACACACAACGTAACTTCTGCTGGCATCTAGTCCTCTTCCTGAGCTAAGTACATCCCTATGTTCCCCAGGTTTTAAGAGTGTAACTATTTTTAAACAGTCTTTATTTTCGAGGTGATCTCTTTAGTCCTCAGCACAGGGAGGTCTCCAAGCAGATGGGAATGCTGTTAGTGTGAGCCTCAGCTTTTGACCTTGACTGGACCAAGTAATGAAAGGATGTTGAATTAGGTTTAGTGCTAAATACTTCCCATCATTCCTCCCCAAATGCCAAGACCCAAGATTAACACTGACGGAAGATCAGATGCTCTGAGATAACTTAATGCATGGTGGAATGGCTATCAGGGTCAGAAAGCAAACAAAAATACAACTCATAATTCAGAGGGAAAATGGAGATTTGTCATGAGCCATTGAAAAACAGCCTGGTGCTGGAATGAATAACACAGTCTGGAGAAGAGCTGTCAGCTTGTGATGGGTGAACTTGGTCCCCTTGTCCTTCTGAGAAAGCTCTGGGAGTGCCAGCAGAGCCGCGTGGGAAATGTTTGCAGTGCCAACCCTCCATGCCAGGGACAAACAGAGGACTTTGCTCCCCAAGGGCTGCCAGCAGCCCTGAGACCATTCCAGCCACCCTGAAAGGAAAACAACTTTGGGAAGCACATGCACAGACTTTCCAAGAGGGTTCCCCACCACAGGGAAGGTGATTCTTTGCCCCAGGTTGTATTTTGTGCTGTTTACACTCATGTTGAATCAGAGAGGATGGTTTTAATGTGCGTGATGTTGTGCAAACACTGAACAAGTGAAACTTCTCTTTCAGAAAGGATCAAGTGCACCAAACTCACTTTTCAGGGTGAAAGTTGTTCAAGCAGCTGCTCTTTCTGGAAATACAAATAAATTGGTGCTGTCATATCACTGTTTTCATAACCCTGGGGTTGTTCTCCAGCCCTGGTAGCTCTAATAACTTCATGGGATGAACTGTGGGTCACTGTGTTGAATATTGAAGGGTCTAAGGTGCACTGGGGACATCTGAGGCTCTTTGCCCTCAAAGATGCTCTTGCATCTCTAATATGAACCATGGGCACCTGGACAGCACAGGCTGCTCTCCGAGTTATTAGAAGAAGTTTAGAAATGAACACAATATCCCCTTGTTATTAGGAAAAGGAGGAGGGAAAGAAAGCATTTCAGCAATAAAAACATCAATCCCTGGTTTATAAAAAAAATACTAAAACAATGAGCTGCAAATGGGGAATCTAGGAAACTCCTTTGATAAATGTCAGTACTTTTAAATTAGGACAAAGGAATTAGAAAAATGGAGGCTTATGTTTAATTCACTTGAAAGCAAATTAAAGGGTTCAGCTTATGGATGAAAGAGAAAATTAGGTTATTTTTTTCCCTGAGAGTTACCAAGGCTACTGCAGCCCAGAGAAAGCCACACAGCTTGGCAAGCTGCTGTTGACAGGGCTGTTTGCACATCTTAAGTGGATTTGGGAGAAGTGGCTCCATCTCAGAAATCGGAAGCTGGACCAGACACTGTCACATCCTGGCAGGGACAGCCCTCTGTTGGGTCTGTTTAACTGAGGGATTTTTCCAAAATAGTCCTTCCTCCCCAAAATAGTCCTTCCTTCTCCATGCCTCACAAGGGGGTGATGAGTATGAAGCCTCCAGCAGTGGTTGGTTGATTTTCCAGCGACTCAGGTGCTTTAAAGCCTGTCCTGCACCTTGGCATGGAGCCTCCAGCATCTCCATGGAACCAGAAATGCCCCTCAGCCCATGTGTGTCCATCAGCAGTTCATACTGCCATGGCTCAGGCTGGGGATTCCATCTGGCAGAGAAAGGGTTTATCAAGTGTCCTTTTAAAGGAAACCTTCACCTGCAGGTTCATGACTTTGGATTTTAAGCTATTTCATCCTGTTTCTGCTCATTCCTGAGGTCTCCTCTGTGATATTCAGCTCCTGCTACATTTCATGGAGGTTTCTCTTTAGAACTTCATTTCCACCTTGGGGGCCAAAATTGCTGTGGCAAATCTTAAACAAATCAACTGTCCAAGGCCAGGTTGGGCAGGGCTTGGAGCAGCCTGGGATAGTGGAAGGTATTCCTGCAGGGGTGGAATGGGATGGAGCTTTAAAGTTCCTTCCAACATAAACTGTTCCATGAATCTGTAATTCTCATTTCTCAACCTTTTTTCTTTCTCAGTGCACTTTGCTTTTCCCACCCTCTTCAGTGGTTCATATTACAGAAAGCAGAGCTGTCATATTGATTTTTTCTAAGGAATCTTAGAGACATCAAGACAAACATAACTGGGTATCAGCCATGATTCTTTCTTCATTTCTGGACAATATCTGTCCATCTCCTGCATTTTCCTTTTGAGGTATCCTCTGAATGAATACACAGAGTGCAGGGAGATTGGGGTCATTATATCACTCAAATTCCTTTTTCTCTCTGGAAACATCAAATTCATTGCAAACCATGGGAAAACTGCTTGGCAATGAGTTTACTCACCCTACAGGTGCTGAGACATTCTGGGTCCTTGGAAGAATGAAGACCATCCTGAAAAGGTTTCAGCAGCTGCGGTTATTGGGGTTTGGTTTGGTTTTATTCGATCCTAAATGCTAACAAGGAACTCTCCTGCTCTTCTGTCAGTCCAGTTTCAGAGGCTGAATTATTCCAGAAGTTCAGCAATGAGAGAATCCCACAAGAACACATCTGCAAGCAATAAAGAGGAGCAAAATTCCTAAACACAACCCCCCAAAAGTTCAAATCACAGCTCTTCCACTCTCACAAACAGCTGACAGGTCAGAACCAAGGCCCTTCTCCTGCCCCTCCTTAAAATCAGAAGCAGCAACTCCTGATTAAGGAGGTGATGCAGACAATGCAAGCTGGTGCCAAGCTCAGCAGGCAAGGATGCTCATCCCAGCAGCTTCTCCAGGTCAGGAAATGGTTAATCTGCTTCTGATAGGAGCCAGTGCTGGATATGGGAGGAAGAGGATAAGAATGAGGACAGCACAGGGGCTAAACTTTCCAAAATACTCCCCTAACCTTCCACCTTGAATCCCTGAGGGTCTCTGAGCCACAGGTGAGGTCCCTGCACTTCACTCACCCTTGCTGGAGTGCTCTTCTGGGAAATTGTCCAGTTAGTTTGTTTGGAACCATGTTAGGTTTTAACAGTCACAAAGTCCTGTGCTGAGGCAACAACACACCAAAGATCCCATTTTCCCAATCAGTTTCGGGTCTGCTTTCTTTTGATTTAATTTCCTGGCCCTCACTCTGGGGTGGGATGTGGCAGAAGGCAGGTGATGTCCACCCACCTTGCCCAGAGAGATCTCTGCCCTCCTTGCCCACAGCTGTGCCTTCTCCAGGCTGGAGAGAACAGGCAGGCTAAAGTCACCCCATCCATGTCATGGCTCCTGGCTCTCTTGAGTTCCACACGGAATTGAAGCAGGGAGACGAAGGTTCTTCCTCTTCTTCCCTGCCAAGGGAACAGCTGGAGCTGTGTCAGGTGGATATCAGGGAAAGGCTCTTCCCCCAGAGGGTGCTGGGCACTGCCCAAGTTCCCCAGGGAATGGGCACAGCCTGAGGCTGCCAGAGCTCCAGGAACATTGGGACACTGCTCCAGGGATGCCCAGGCTGGGATTGTTGGGGTGTCTGTGCAGGGACAGGGCTGGGATTCCCTGATCTTTGGTCCCTTCCAGCTCAGGAGATTTGATGATTCTCGATGAAGTGGGAGAGAACAACCTGTCCCCTGACTCTGCAGGTGGAAAAGGGTTTTTGAGTGATTTGTTTGGGAAAGTTCTGGCAGCCTGGAAATGCTCATGGTCAGTGTTTTATTGATGTTCACTGCCAGCTGCTCCTGCTCTGTGGGTTCCCTGAGGGGCATCAGATGAGGTCCTGCAGGTGCATTGCATGGTGGGGTGACCTGAGAGCCTGGCCAGGAGCCATCCTGCTGGAGAGCACCCTTCCTCCCTCCCTAGGGCTTCCACAGATTCCTCCACTGGAGTTCTTCCTGCCAAATATTTCTGGTGAAGGAGAGACAGTTCATCCCTTTGCCTCCTGTTCCTGAACATCCTCAGCACAGCAGGCAGTGTATTCCTCCTGTGCTCTGCAGGTCCCTTTGCAAAATATTTGTCTTTGTACACAAACTCTTGCTTAGGTCTCACCCACATATTTTGGCCCCAAGAGGTAGAACAGGATCCAGTTAGGAACCTTAATTTCTCAGGTGAGGAAGGACTGGACTTCAGGGTTTCTGCAGTTTGGTTTTTACACAAGTGGTGTGAAGTTGGCTGGATTTCCAGAAGTTTTGAGGAATTACAACACAAGCCTATCAATCAAATCATCATCAGGATTTTCTTGGCACCACATCAAGGAAGTTTGCACACCTCAAAGTGTGTTGCCCTTTTTAATTTGGCCTATCTTAGACCAAATGTGGAGATTTTCCAAATGGCTCCAATAGTTGGGTCTAGAAATGTTTGGGGTAGGGAGTTCTCTGGTCTTTTCCAGTTTTGGAGGCAAAAACAGTCAGTGTGTGAGGCTTCTCCACCTCATACTGCCTGGGCATCCTCCCCACCTCTGCCTGGCTTCTTCCTCCTCCCTAGCAGCAGATTCCATGGATTCTCACATTTCCCACCCCACTTTTCTAGAGTTTCACTGTCAGTTCAAAGCTCCCCATGTCTCCTGGCCAGCAGTGGTTTGTCTTGTCCCTAGGGTGTCACAGGCTAGGGTTTGCCACCATTTCCCTGGGGGACATTTTGAAACAAGAGCCATTTGTGCACTGGTGCTGTCCTGGGATGGATGGATGGACGGATGGACGGATAGACGGACGGACGGACGGACGGATGGATGGACGGACGGATGGAACAGTTCTGGATCTTTTCCAGCTTTTCTGAGTTGCATGAATCCCTGAAACTCTCAATAGCCACTTCACCATTCATGAAAAGTGACAGCTACAGTTCTCCTGCCTTGTTTCCACAGCTATTTTTGGAGTTGCAGACCATCTATTGCCATGGGCTGTGCATGGTGGGATCCTCCCCAGCAATCTGACTCCAGGAGCACAGACCAAAGCTGTGCTCCAGTTTCCAGTGGCACCAGTTTCACTCTCACAAGTGCATTTCTTTTAATCAGCATACTTTCTGTGCTTTCTCTGCCCAGTGATTTCTCCACAGACCAACCCAAACAATCCTTTCTTTCATTGCCTTTGCTAAATCTGTTGTCTGGAGCTCTGGGGAGCGGCTTTTCGGGATAGGTCTAACAGGAGCAACAATGGGATATTTTTCCACCTGACTGATCCATACCTCGACTCATTTGCAAAGAAAGGGAGCAGGTGACTTTGGGAAGGGCTGTGTAGGTGGGTGGGAGGAGTGGCTTTACTTCACTCTATTGATCTCAGCACCCACCCAGCGAGGAGGAGAGAGCCCAGATCTGATCAATGAGGCAGCAGGGAACAATGGTTCCTCTCTCTCCACAGCATTTGAAGGACCTTTTCTGGGCAGCTTTTCCCAATGCAATACTTGTCTGTCCTGGCTGTCCCACAAGTAATTAGAGAGAAGGCAGGAAATGCCTCCCTCGTGGGATGGGCAGTGGGGTTGTCTGAGCCTGGACCTTCCACATCCCCAAACCCCCCATTTGTTTCCTCTTCAAACTTAGGAAGAAACGATGCTTTCATTGCACTGGTTCCCTGGCAGCTTCCCTTGTCCAGAGCAGGAGGCTGTAGCTTGTTGTTAGCCCAAGAGGGACACCAAGGCAGCCTCCACCTTGTTCCTCCACCTCAGCTGTGTGGATGGAGGAATTTCATGCAGCTTCCCTGATTTGACCAAAAGGAAGGTTTTCCTGCTGCTCAGACCTCAGAAGAGACAAGACAGAGCCAGGGAAAGCAATTCCCCACGTCCCAGCTCTCCTGTGAGGTGGGACACTGAGCTGAACCCATCCCTTCCTTAGGGTGATGGGGCTCAGCTCACCTCCTTTGGTCCAAGAGCATCAGGATATCTAAATCCTGAGGGAAGCAAAGACATTTTCCAAGGAAAATATTTTTTTCATTTGTTAAAAATCCCACAAAACCTCACATATGTTCCAGTGACTTTTTTTTCCTGGACAAACAGCCGCTTCAAAAATAGAACACTCAGAAAGAGTCTGAAAAATAATTTAAAATAATAATAAGCAGAAAAATCCCATCATTTCCCCAGTTTCCCAGTTGATGTTTCAACTGCAGCTCAATGTAATTTCGGTTTGAAATTTGCTTAAATATAATCATACTCTTCTTTAAGAAATCAAAAAAACCCAGCTCCAGAGCAATGTTTTTTACTCCAAATGAGGTTTTATTAACACTTTCTTTTTCCCCACTGAGTAGCTCGGGAAATGCTCATTTTGGGTGTGAAATACAGTTGCTAAAGACATTCATGTATTTACAACTTTTCAATTCTGACAGAGGACTAGGAAACCTGTTAAATGAGAAGTTCCAGACTGGAACACAGTAGAAGCTTTCAAAAGGAGAGGAAGGCCAGGGAGGAAGGCCAGGGATCACACTTTCCTTTTGATTTGCCAAGAGGTAAGAAAAAAAGAAAATAAAATGTATTTTCTTAACTTTTTATTTTTGATCTATAACACCTACAAATGGCTGTATGAATTATTTCCCTTCTCTGTTTTATGCCTGAAAAATAAAAGTGTGCAATTCCTCTGGTTTTGCAGGAGAACTTGCTGGAGGATTAATGAGGTGATGCCACGAGGAAGTGCAAGTTAAGAACCCTGAACAGCTCCAGCAAGAAAAAAACCTTCCCAGAGCATTTAAATACCTGTTTAGTGAAAACACCTGAGCCAGCAGTGGGAAAAAGCTCTCTCTGCAAATATCAAAAAGCACTGCCTGGGCTGTCAGTGTGGGGAAAGTGTCCTGGTGCTTCCCTGGATCATCAGGGAAGGGAAGGGAAGGGAAGGGAAGGAAGGGAAGGGAAGGGAAGGGAAGGGAAGGGAAGGGAAGGGAAGGGAAGGGAAGGGAAGGGAAGGGAAGGGAAGGGAAGGGAAGGGAAGGGCCTGTGTTAGAAGGAGGAGGTGGGGACTGTATCTACAGGATACTGACTCGGGAATGAGGCTTTTCCTATTCCATCGGTCAGTTAATTACTGGGGGAACCTGAAGATGTCACTTTATGTTTTGTGTCTCAGGTATTCCATGCATGAAATGGGGGTAGTGGAAAATGATGCTCACTCATCACCATAAAGATTAAGGAGCCAGACTGTGCAGCTTGGCTCCCTAAAGCAGGGTCACTTGCTGGGATATGGGGATTAAAGCTGCGGGAAGCGCCAGGGAAGGGTGCTGAGGGACCAGTGCACCATGGGGAAGGAGGTGTGGGCAACTGGATGGACAGTTAGGGAAGCACATAATCCGAATTTACAGAGGGGTCTGGAGGAGAACTGGGAGGTCATCACGCTGCAGGGGATTAATGGAAGGTGTCATGGCTGGGAGGGCTGGCAGGACATGGCCCAAGTCTTCTGGGGAAAAGCAAACAGCCAAGAGCAGGACCCATGGCCAAGGGAACGAGGCTGGCGCTGTCACCTGCACGGGAGGCTAGGGGAGGAGGGGACAATGCCGGGAGCCTCCAGGAGGGCAGGGGGTAGGAAGAAAGCAGTCTGGGGCTGGAAGGGGTGGAAGTGGCCATGGCCAAGACACAGCTCCACGCCACGCTCCGCTGGCGGAGGAGCCCCGGCGCCCCGGGCCGGGCGGAGGAGGAGGGGGCCGAGCCGCCAAGCCCCTCCCAGGGCCGCGCTGGGGCGGGGGCGGCCGGGGAAGGCGGGGGAGGCTGCCCCGGCGCTCGGGCACGGCGGAGCCGCAAGTTTTGCTGCTGCGGGAGGAGGGAGGAAACAAACAAAAAAACCCCAAACCCAACACCACAAGAAAAAACCCAAAGGGAAAAAAAAAAAAAAAGAAAATAGAAAAAGAAGAAAGGAAAATTAAATAATTAATACGCATAAAATAATTTTTAAAATCCCGGGAGCGGCCCCTCGGCGGCTGCCCCGGAGGATGGGGCGGAGGGCGGCCGGCAGCCCGCGGTGCCCGGGCATGACCCGGGGCCGGAGCGGGGCCGAGTGAGCGCTCGGGCCGGGGGGGCCGGGCTGGGGCTCGGGGCCGCCTCCCTCCATCCCGCCCTGCCCAGCCCTCCGCGCATCCTCCGGCACCGCCGAGCCGCGCCGAGCCGCGCCGGGCCGGGCCGGGGGTCCGAGCCGAGCCCAGTCGGTGGGGCCGAGCCGTGCCGAGCGGTAGGATGAAGGGCATCCTCTACTTCTGCACCCTGATCCTCCTGGGTGAGTAGCGCGGCGCGGGGGCAGCGGGGGCACAACTTTGTGCCGGGCTGGGCTGGCGGGGGGATTTCGGCCGTCCCCGGGCTCGGGGCATCGCCCGCTCCCTGGCGCTCCGGGAGCACCGCCAGCCCCGGGATGGCATCACCGAGCCGCGCTGGACATCGGGGCAGCCTGGGCTGTGCAAGGTGTCCCTGGCGTGCCACGGGGCTTGGAACGAGGTGATCGTGGAGGTGCTTCCCAACCCGAACCGTTCCACGACTCCGTGATCGTCAGCTCTCTGTTGTCTCCTCTGCTCTGGACCCAAGCTCTGCGCTTTCTCCCGCTGTCCTTTCGGGTAGTTCTGTTTGCCGCGGAAATGGCCAGATTTACCCCGCGGATTGAGGCACTTCTTGTTGGGGAAGAGGAGCTGGGAGGGACGGTGTTGTGGAGGGGGAGGCACGTTTTGCAGTGCGCCGGGAATCCCGCGGTGATGCCGGGGCTGGCAAATGTCGGGGTTTGGGGCAGGTGTGGGCAGGGCTGTGCTCTGCCTTGTGCAGCTCCGAGCGCCGTGTCCTGAGCCCCGAGCGACCCGCGTGTGTTGGTGTGTGCGCTCGGGGCTCCTGCTGCCGATTTCCCCACAGCCCCCCGGAACCGAGCTGTCCTCGGGGCTTTGTTCTTGCACCGGCAGCAGGCACTGAGGTCCCCAAATGTGTCCCCCACCCCCGTGGAGCTCCAAAGGCAGCCCTGCTCCCCTGGCGTGGTCGGCAGCCGCTGTCCCCCGTGCCCGCGGGGATGTAGCTGCAGCTGCCGTGCTTTGAGCATCCCGCTCGCATCCTCCTCCTCCTCCTCAGCTCGGAGCGAGCGCTTCTCCCGCGCCTAATTCCCGGGGCTCCCCGCGTCCCTGGGAAGAAGGAGCCGTGGGTGAAGGGGCTGCAGCCCCCGGCAGCTGTTGGCAGCTGTCTGGTGCCACCCCGGCTCCTCCCCCCGGGGTATTTTGTCACCTCCCTGTGCTCCGCTGAGGCAGCAAACTCAACGCCGAGCCTGTGGTTGAATAGGGAATAGGATGCGTCTGTTCTCTTCGGGTGGCCACAGGAGGAGGAGAAGCTCTTGGGCTGACTGGAAGTGGCTGGGACATGTGGATCAGCCGACACTCCTCCCCGCACGGCCAGCATCCCGCTGGGATCGCAGCTCCCGGGAACACCCGAGCA
Source organism: Entomyzon cyanotis (assembly GCA_024500445.1). NCBI lineage: Eukaryota > Metazoa > Chordata > Aves > Passeriformes > Meliphagidae > Entomyzon > Entomyzon cyanotis. The sequence goes on along the minus strand of JAKEPQ010000146.1, from coordinate 290,847 downwards.
GGTTCAAACCGCGGTGGGGAAGGCTTTGCCAGGTGACTCCCCTTGCCGCCTCTCCTGTCACTAGATGTCAGCAGCAGCAACTCTTCCAGGTCCCAAAGGTGGGGGGGAAGGCAGATTCGACCCCCCAGAGGGACATTTTCAGCCAGGGAATGCTTTGCTCCAGGGCTTGGAGTGCTCCAGGACCTGGACATGCCCAGGCTGGGATGGCTGCTGCCTCGGAGCGGCTGAACTGCGCCCTGGGCTGGGTGCTCTCAGCCCCCCTCAGAGCTGGGCTGCTCTCAGCCCCCCTCAGAGCTGGGGTGCTCCTGGAAGGCTCACGGGCTCTCGGGGTTGCAGGCCAGCTCTCTGCAGGATCCACTCTCCCAGCGGTTCGGGTTGATGGGCTCACTGATTGACTGCCTGATTGACTGGCTGGTGGCCTGATTGGTTTCTCTAGGGAAAGTGGACTTGGAGAAAAGTGCAAATGGCCAATCCTCCATTGTCAGCAGTGCCATCGGGAATAGGGTCAGGTGTTAAGGACACACTTGTCGCCTCCAGCCCAAGGCAGAGCAAAGCCATCAGCTACTGTTCACCCCTTTGCCTTCTGATCCTGGGCTCTCCAGAAGGACCTTTTCAGCCCTGAACTGGCATTTAACCCTGCAGGCACACTGCCAGCCCAGCAGGTGCCACTGGATACCCTGAGCCTTCTCTAGGTATTTCTGGGATGTTTGTGTTATGGATGGACATTCAGATGTGCCTGGGGATCCCCTGCAGGGATCGAGGTTGCAAGGCTGGAGATGGAAGCCACCATCCTGGCAATTCCCAGCTTCTTCCACGCTGGCTGTGCATCGTGTGGGCTGGAGTGCTTTAGGCATGTCCCCTCTGGCATTTTTGGGGATCCTGACTGGAGGAGGAAGCTCTTGGAGAGATCAGGGCTCTGCAGAGTGGGACTAGGCAGTGTCACCACCATCCAGCCTGGATGGAGAGCTCTTGCTGCTGCTCCATTCCCAGCTTCCTGCTGCCACAAGCACACAGGGTGGCCCAGAGCAGGCAACTTGCAGAATGGAACAGTATTTTTATTTTCCTCGACTGCTTTTCAGCCAGATCAGCTCCCTGGCCTGTCTCCCCAGCAGGCACATTGATGGCAGTGCGAGCACAGAATGGGAGCACACAGTTCCTCCTCAGGACAGGGAGGTGGCTTTGGGGAACTTCGTTGCTGCCATAGTGTCCCCTGATATTTACTTGAATTTGTGGTATTGGCTAGAAATCCTACTCACAGGACAGTGGTGAGGCACTCAGGAAGACTTTATGGACAATCAGGGCTCTAGAAAGCACTGATATAGTTAAAGAGTGTAATTAATTTCACAAGGACACTGGGTTACACCTGTAAGCAGCTCCCAAAGAGCTGCCCGGATCTCAGAGGACACAGCAGTCGCTGCACTAACAAAACACCAATTAAAGGATGAGAATGAAATGCTGGGCAGAGTTGAAAGCAGTAGTTTGCTTTGAAATCCCCCTGGGACCAAGAGTGAGCTCTGGACCTGCAGAGGAGGGCAGCATCCCCAGCATCCCCAGATGGCATCTGGGCTGTTTCTGCCAACGACTGCTGCAAGTTTTCCTGCGCTCAGCCGTTTGCATAATTCCTGGCATATGTTTCCCACAGGCTCTTCACAGATGCAATCAAACACGAGATCGTCTGGCGGATTTTCACCTGGCTTGGGAACTCAGATCCCAGAGGAAAGGCAAAAAAAAATCTCTTGAAAAATGCATCTGTGTGGATGAGAGAGGGAAACGCTCCTTAAATTAGTGGCTTTGTCAGTTCTGACAGGAGCAATCCGTTATTTGCATCAATAGGAATGTGATATTTATGTCTCTCCATGTTGGTGCAGAGGAGAAATAAAACTTCTCCCTCAACAGGCTGCCCTCAAATGCTGTGCAAATTCCTCTGCAAGGATCTTACCACACCCAGAAAATATTTTTTTCCAGCACTCTGGAGCCTTAAATAGTAATTATTGCTGGGTAAAATTAGTACTACTTAAGGCTAATAATTAGTATGAATTACTGTGAATAGCATTTTATTTTGCTTTTGGAGAAAGAAATGTCTTCCCTGCTCTTCTGGCAATTTTCACAGATGATTTCTATTGTGCTTGAAATTCCCTTCATCATTTTCACCCAAGACTTGTTCATTTTTATGACTTTCCACTTGGCCATTTTAAAACATGACTTCTAATGTCCCTGAAGTTTGCCACCTTTTGATAAAAATACCTTGCTACCAAGATATCCATGATTTCTTTTTCCCTCTAGTGGACTTCTTATTCCTTTTGCTTCCTTAAAAAAAAAAATATAAATGACCTCTTTCTTCTCAACCCAAAAGTGAGAGAGGACAAATTGAAAGGTAGTTCTGCTGAAATAATTTTTCCGGGACGAACGCGTTTCATTGAAAAAATAAAAAGGAACAAAACCATGGAAAACTTGTTCCTGTCAATCTTCAGTGCAGTACAGCTCCCTTGTTTTAAAAGATCTGTCAAAATGCCCTCTGGTAACACCTGCTGGCAGTGAACCTCATGATGGTGGGAGCTGGGATGGAGGTGAGGGAGAAGGGCTGGGGAGACATTTCCACCACCTGGTGTGACTTCCTTCATCCTTCCGTCCATCACAGCTGTAACGGTTCAGACAGGGCTGAGTTGGGGATTCAGTGTTGGATTCCTGGGCAAAGCAGAGTGGAACGTCATGGCTGGGAGGATGAGACTGAAGAGGTGGATGGGAAGTGGAACCATGGATGAACTTTTTGTCCTGCAGATGGAAAAGGAGAAAAATGAAGTTTTTGTGATTGGGGGATGTGTCCAGGAGGGGCTTGTGGGATGGAGGACAAGGACCCAGGACTGGCTTGCACAGAGCAAGAAGGGTTTCCAGAGGTGAAGCCCCCATTTATCTTGGGCATGGAGACCCTGGGAGTGCCACAAGGAAGGAAAATGAGTCTGCAGGAAGATCACATCACATCTAAATCATCTGTGGATCATGCAGGATCTGGGTCTGATACCAAGTGATGCCACAGCTGGCTTTGCTGAGCAGTAGTGAGCATGGGAGGTGTTAAGGGAGGTTGTTATCTTCGTGGATGTTTCCAGGCATCTCCCTGCATCTCACCAGAGAGGTGGTGGATGCTCCATCCCTGGAAACATTCAAGATAAGGCTGGATGGGGCTCTGAGCAGCCTGGTCTGGTGGGAGATGTCTCTGCTCTTGAAAAGTTCCTTTCAACTCAAACCGGTCTATGACTGGGATTTTTTATTAAATGAGCTTTGAAAGGTCTCTTCCAACCCCAACTGTTCTATGATTGTCTGGTAAGAAGTTCTACCCCAGCTGCAGGTCTGCCTTGGGGCCCTTTAGTCCCTCAGCAGTGACACATCTTTCCCTGCCCTTAGCAATGGCATCCCTGCACACCTCACATCCTGCTGTGCCCTCAGAGCCTTTCATCTCCTGCCCGCCCTGCCTCACCTGCCAGCAGCTCTTGGGAGGAGTGGGATTTAGCTGCCAGCAGCAGGTGGCTGGAAGGGATGGATGAACCCCACAGAGACTGAATAAACCTCACTGTCCACTGCCTCAGTGTCCTCCTGGGGAAAAAGTGTTTCTCTGTATCCTGTTGTATTAGATAAATATTCTCCAGCTCAAAACTGCCCTGGTCATATCCTGTCACTCTCAAGTCTCATCTCTCTTCACCTCTCTTCGTGTGAATTCATCTCCTTCCTCCACAGGTGTTGGCTCTGAGCACAGGAGGCTCAGGGGGACCTTGTGGCTCTGCACAGCTGCTGCCAGGAGGGGACAGCCGGGTATGGGGTCAGGCTGTGCTCCAGGGAACAGGGACAGCAGGAGAGGGAACAGCCTCAGGCTGGGCCAGGGGAGGCTGAGGGTGGATTTTGGGGAAATTCCTGCTGGCAAGGACTGTCCAGCCCTGGTGGAGTCCCCATGGCTGGAGGGATTTCAGAGCCCTGTGGATGTGGAACTTGGGGACATGGGGCAGTGGTGGCTTTGGCAGTGCTGGGAATGGTTGGACTTGCTGGTCTTTTCCAATTTAGAGAGCTTTTCCAATTTGAATTATTCTTTACTTCTATTTTTCTCTTTCTATCCAAATCTATCTGGAAAGCCTTTTGCATGAAAGATGCAGTAAAAACCATTGTGCTGTGGTTTTGATTTATAGAATCCAACTGGCAAATGCTGTCTGTGAGCCCTGTCCCCCCTGAGTGCTCTGGCAGAGCTGTCACAGCTCTCCCCACACTGCTGCTGACATATGGCTTGGAGGGTCGCTCTGACACACAAGTGCAGGCAGCTGCTTTTGGAGGAGGAAGGAACGGGACAGATTTTCTGGTGCTTATTCCAAAAGGAGGATCAGATTGCTAATCTTTCAAACATCTCCAAGCTCAGCCATCTATTCGTTCCCCCCCGAGGGGATGGCAGTCCACTTTGGGATGGGAGTTTAAACAGGTCCAGATGCTAAAGGGCTGTGAGTTAAGACTGGAGAAACTGGTGGGGTTTTCCTCCTCACTTCCTGTTACTTGTACAATGAAAAAAGGCCGAGTGTGTAATTTGAGTTCAAGCTCACCTTCAGTGTTCCTGTCTGAGCTGCAGGGCTGTAGCTGACAGTGGTTTGTGCTCCAGCTGCCTGCAGCACACTCTGCTCACGAGTGTTCAGCTCTGCTCTGCCTCCAGGGACTTGAGCCATGGTGGCTGCAAACCCAGTGAGGAGTGGAAGTGTTCAGCTCTCCAGACAGTCAGCAACAGGAGCAACTCTGGGAGTCCCTGTGTGATTTGAGGTCTCTGGAGCCTCAGAGCTGAGCAGGACCCAGCAAATGCTCAGGACAGGTCCTGAGAGGGATCCAGGGTGCCTTGAGAGGTGGTGAATGGAACTCAATCTCTGCAAAATAATCAGGCTTTGCTTCAAGCTTTGCATCAAATGAGGCTGGCTGGTGCCTCCTGGGAAATCCCATCCTCCTCGATTAATCAGAGCAAAGGAAATACAGGGCAGCTAGAGCCTCGTGGGAGGGGAGCCTTCACTTGGAACATGGCTGTGAATTTTGTTTTGAGCAAACACAGTGTCTGGGCCACCACTCGTACAGAGTTCATGTGGTCCTGGCCGTGAGGATTTTACATAAACAGCCAAATCAATCATAAAGAGGTTTGAATTTCTCAATTTGTCTTCTTTTACTGTTGCAGACTTTATTGAACGCTTCGCTCTTTTTTTTCCTCCTGCTGCCCAAACTGGACCCCCCATAGGTGTCACCTCCACCTCCTTTTACTGTTGCAGCCTTTATTGAACATTTTGTTTTATGCTTTCTCCTCCTGCTGCTCAAATTGGATCCCCCAGAGGCATCACCTGCACCACCATTATAACTTTAATGTCTTTCTGTCCCTTGCTCACTCTAGTGGAAGGTGTCCCTGCCCATGGCAGGGGGTGGAACAGGATGAGCTTTAAGGTCTCTTCCAAATCCAACCATTCCAGGATTTTGTGACTGTGTGCTCTGCAACCCCCATTGCTGGTGTCTGGGGTTTGCATTCCACCTCCCAAAGCGTTGGCTGCAGATGGAATGGTTTGTCTTGCAGCCAACCTGCCCTCCCTTCATCAGAGTTGCTCCAGTAAGAAAATCCAGGAGGAGACTCACAGCTCCTCAGTCACCTGTGTCTGACTTTGGATAAACAAGTTTTCATATCTGACTACTTATTTCTCCTGATACTTCAACTTCCCTGCATGTGAAGAGCGATAAGCTGCCTGTGACAGCTCACCAGGGATCTCAGATATCCCCTCAGTTACTGCAGCCTGCAGAGAGAGGCAGCAGTTGGCTCCTGCAGCACTGTGAATTTTCCCTTTGTTGCTGCCTGTGTTGCCCTTTGATGTTTGGTGTGTACAGCACCTTGAAAACTGTCACAAGGCATGAGGAGACAGAAACACAACATCCAGATCTTCTGTAGTAAAGGAGGAGAGGAGAGGAGAGGAGAGGAGAGGAGAGGAGAGGAGAGGAGAGGAGAGGAGAGGAGAGGAGAGGAGAGGAGAGGAGAGGAGAGGAGAGGAGAGGAGAGGAGAGGAGAGGAGAGGAGAGGAGAGGAGAGGAGAGGAGAGGAGAGGAGAGGAGAGGAGAGGAGAGGAGAGGAGAGGAGAGGAGAGGAGAGGAGAGGAGAGGAGAGGAGAGGAGAGGAGAGGAGAGGAGAGGAGAGGAGAGGAGAGGAGAGGAGAGGAGAGGAGAGGAGAGGAGAGGAGAGGAGAGGAGAGGAGAGGAGCATGCTGAATTATCTGACAGGGCTTGGAATGAATCAAAGGCATTTGACCTGTTTGTGTAAGCCCCAGACAAGGCTGAGTCTGCCAGAGTGTATCCTCTGCTCAGTGAGGAATTCACTCCTCGTTGCAAGGTTAGTTGATTTGACACGAGTTACAGCAATTTCACGGTACGTTTTTCCCCCCTGTTCCAAGACATTTGTTTTGTTTCTTCCTCTTGGTAAGAGAACATAACCCAGCAAGGCTGCTTGAGAGACAAACTGCTCACCTTGGGCTGCCTGTCACAGCCACATCATCCCAGGGACAGAGCACAGGCAGAGTTATCCCCGCAGAGCTTTCCTTCCAGTGTGGGAAGAGTGCTCAGGGGGTCGTGGTGCTCAGATCCTGTGAACACCTTCAAGGTAACTGAAGGAGGTGTCTCCACAAGGAGCTGGAATGAGGAAGAGCTCGAGCTGTGTGTTAGAAATGTAATTTCCTCAGAATAGACAGTGCTGTGGCTCTGACACTTCACCCTCCAGCACCCCAAATTTGGGCAAGACTGGGGGTTTGCACCTTCTCTCTGCTGCCTGGTAGGGAATTGCTGCAGGGCAAACTGAAATGGGTGGACTCTGTGATCTCAGAGGTCTTTTCTGACCTAAAAGATTCTATGATTCTATTAATAAAAGCTTTGATTTCAAATTAGTTAAAGGAAGGGAGAAGAGCCAGTTTCCCCTCAGGAGGCTGATGGGATCACTGGGGAATTGTCAGGCTTTGGAGAATAAGCAAACCTTAAGCCAAAAGTGCTGTCCCACAGAACTCCTCAAAGGTGGTTGGGTTCCCCATTCCCTGAGAATATGCCAATTTTCCCGATCCAATCAGGAATCTTGTCTCCTTTTTGTGATCACTTGGAATGTTAACAGGAAATGTCCTGAGATGCAGATGAGAAACCTCCTCTGGGGAAGAGCCTCAGAGGCTCTCCTGCTGGTTTGGGAACTTTGCTTAACTTGCACTGCAAGACTTCTCCATCAGGGCCAGGGGTTTGGGGAAGGGAAGAGTGGAGAAGGTTCTGAGCAGATTCTGGTCTGGAGGCCAGAAGTGGAAGAGAAGAGAAGAGGCTCCTGAGGTGTTGGACAGAAGATGCAGATGAAGCTTCCCATGACAACAGGGAATTCAGGAGCTGGGAGGAGGAAGGTGTAGCACTGTAAAGGTCTGAGAGCCACTCTGGATCCAGGGAAGCCCTAAGGGATTTTCCTTCTGCAGAAGGTGATGTGATTCTGTGCAGGTGAAGTGCAGCTTGGGGAGCCATCAGTCACCCTGGAGAGTGGACACACACCCTGGGAAAAGCAGCACCAGACTTACCACCCTCCTGGGACTAATGCAAGGAAATTTATCTCCCTCTCCTGCTATTGCTTCATTCTTCCTCCTGACAGACCCGCCAGGGCAATCCTTGATGTGTGCTGGAAAGCCTGTTGGTAATTAAGTACCTGACTCCAGGGGGTCCAGAGCTCTAATTGAGTTCATTAGATGCAATCACATTACCAGGAAGTTTTGATTATAATGGAAGGGCTGGAGCGAAAAACAAACTAACAAACATGAACAAAAAAAGCCCAAACAGCAAAAAGAAACCCAGTGAACTGCCCCAGAAGTGTTTAATCTGCAGGTTGAATGCTGTCCCATGGGAGGAGGAATTGCAGCATCTGTTTCTGGGTCTCTCAGGTGTTGGATAATGATGCAAATTCACTGCATCCAGGTGTGAAATAAGGATATTTTTAAAGCAGGGAAATTGTTGTGAGGCAGAACCAGGAGACAGCGCTGCGTTTGACCCAGGATGTTTGTGTTTGTGGGAAGCAGTGAACTACAAGCTGGGATCACAATTTCTCAGCAGCCTATGAGGAACAATGTGACTTTTAGCAGCACCTGCTGTGCACACAACCCACTGAGCTCTTATTTTGTGCTCAGGCAGGAGCCAAATCCGAGTGAGTAATGTGCTCTGAAAATCTTCCCACATCCCAGACAGGGATCAATGATCAGGATTTGGGATGCACCCTGCACCAGGATTTGGGATGTGAGCTGCTGAAGGCGCTGAAGTCAGCGATGTGCCACGGAGATGGGAGCAGCCGTGGAGTTCAAACAATAAAAGCCTCTGACAGAAGAGCAAGTCAGAAAACAGAAGCTCATTTCCCAGAAAAATATTGGGCTTTTGGTACAATTTGACTTTCGAACAACAGTGACAGATCAGGAATAGTAAAATCTGAAATAAAAGATAGCAAGTGGAAAATGAAATGCTTATTAAGTATAATTCCAGGGGAAGAAAAATGAGGACTAAAATGAAGGCACAGATGTTTCTCTTTTGTTTTATCTGCTTTTATTAAGAAAACAGAAAATGGTCTTCCTGGAGGGACCTTGGACAGGAAGAGAAAGGGAACTTGATTCTCACTTGTCCCCACCGGACAGGAATGGTACCAGCAGGCTGCAGGAAATGGGTTTCATCCCACCTGGTTTTCACGTGGTCTTCTGAACTTTCTTTCAACGGTGGAGAGAGGTTGGCAGGCCTGGGGGGCTTTGGCTCTCTCTGCTGATTGATGTTATCTCCAAGGACTACAAAGCCACTCATAGAGACAATTTTAGCTCTTTCCTTAATCAGTGAGATGAACCCAACCTAAGCCACCAAGTTTTCTTGTCCTCCAAGGAAGCAGCTGATGCTGGAGGGAGAAGTCAAGGAGCTGTCATTTTGATCTAAGCAACTAAAAAATGAAAGATAAAGAAAATGAGATTAAAACATTATTTAGTGCTTTGTTTTTCTACTTACAAAGCCCAAATTTTCCCAGGGAACATATTTTTCCATGGTTAAAAGAGAAAGAAAGAAATCCAATGAGAAATTTCTGTTTCACAGACCTGGTGGCTCTGATCCCAATGGTTATTGGAGCTGTGTCGAGTTGGTGACTCTTCTGGTGATCACAGAGGGCAGTGAGAGCCCAGGAGCATTTGGAGCCTTGGGAATTTGCTTGTCTCACCTCTGAACATCCCTGCAGAGGGTTTGGCCATGGCCAGCTGGTTCTGTCCTGGGCATTGCCCACAAGCCAAGGATCATTCCCAGTCAGTGTGCAGGTGGTTGCTCTGTTTTGCAGGAGGAGAGAGCTGAACAGCCTGGGTGAGGCAGTTCTGGGTCATTTGGATCAGCACCTTGAGTTTCTTTAATTAGGGAATTAATTAAGGCAGGGGACTGAGAGCACCCTTTCCTTCCCAGGCCCTGTCCATTCCTCAGACACTTCCAGATCCTGCTGGACAAACATGTTTCAGTTTAATCTCCTCCAACCCCCTGCATTCATCTTCCTTTCTGCTGCTTCCAGCTCAGAAGGCAGAACACTCCCAATGACAGGAGATAATACAAAACAAACGATGGCACTGGCTGATTTATTGGGAACAGATGAATCTGGCTGTTCCAGTGCACGGAGATGTGTGCAAACCCACAGCACACGGACCAGCCAGAGGCCAGGGGGTGCACAGCACAAAGCCACCAGGAGCTTCCTGCAGAGCCCGGCTCAGCCCTGGAGTGTCCTCTGCAGCAGGCAAAGCCTTTCTGGGCTTGCACTGCAGTGAGCATGACCTCGGGAAAGAGACAACACCTGAGAGGTGCCTGAGGCTGTTGGTTTCTCCAGAGTTGAGGAGGGAAGAAAGACATGGGAGAGAACATGATCACACTCTATAAATACCTTCAAGGTAACAGTGCAGGGAAAGAAGAGGATTAGTCACACTCCTGTAAGACAGGGAGGGGAGGAGAGGGAGCAACAGCGTGAAGAAGTGAAGGAAAAAGTTCTGAGTATTAGGACTGAAATGTTTAGGCTATTTTTCTTTCTCGTTTATAATGGAAAATGAAATTGCAGGGTCTCACCAAGCTTGAGGCTTGATGAAATTTTTTCAGGAGTTGTGAGTCATAGGCGTGAGGAATAAATGGTGCATGGTTGTGTAGGATGTGCAGGTCCTGGGAGCACCCAGGAGCTAAACAAGGGGCAGTGTAGCCTTTGAGACAGCGACAGTGTCACCAGGCACAGGTCACCCTGCTGCCTGGAACACCTGGAGTCAAGGCTTGGCCAAAGTCCTTTCACTCCCCCTTTTCCTCAGTAGATCCCACATTCTTGCTGAAGGTACCATGGGAAGATGGAGCTGCTCAACCCAAGGTCTCAGTGGCCATTGGATGGTGGAGCTGGGAATGCTTTGGCATTGGATGATGAGTCCTGGCAAGCCCTGGTGCTGCTGTTGTCACTTGGTGACAAGCTGGCTCCTCCTCTCCACTAGAACAGTTGTGGTACCTTAGACCCACAGTCACCCTGTCCACCTCCCAGCCCCTCCCTGCCCCAGGACATGAGAATTCCTGCTCTCTGGCCCTGTTCTCCCTGGAAATGCAGGTGAGCAAGGCAGGAGTTTTGAGGTGACCTCCCTGAGGGGTTGGCTCTAAGTCCAGCTTGGACAATCACTCCTATTGTCACCTTCCTTATGCTGGGACTCAAAAGTAAATGTTTTCCAAAAAAATATGGGCTGCTGCTGCCAAGATTTTTCCCTGTCTCCTCAAGCAAGTGCCAAGAACTCTATCTTCTCATAACAAATCAACTTGGCCAAATACAGGTGTCCCTGGAGAAAACCCTTCAGGCTGATCAGAATTAAAAAGTTGAATCAACTAAAGGTAAACAAGTTAATGATGTGGTTCTTCCAACTGTGTTTTCCTGGGAAAATGAATCTCGTGTGTGTCTGTCAGTCTGTCCACCCCCACTGATTTTTGAGCCTCCTGGGCAGATTAGACACAGTCATAGATTCATGGAATGGTTTGGGTTGGAAGGGATCTGAAAGCTCATTTCTTTCCACCCCCTGCCATGGCAGGGACACCTCCACTATCCCGGGTTGCTCCAAGCCCTGCCCAGGCTGGCCTTGTTTGATAAGTTTCAGAAGATGTTCAGATCCCACAGGCTTTGGGAAAGGCAGCGAGCTCCTAGTGCTGCCCACTGGGGGAAAGCTTAGTTCAGAGCAGAAGAGGTGTGTGTGGAAGGAGATGCAGAAATCCACCTCCTTTCATAGTGCTGCTCACTTTGTCCCAGGTAAGCACAGGGCTAGAGAATCCTTCCTGGGATCATTGCCTGCAAGTCCAGGGAAAAAAGGCAAAATGAGAACTTGCCATGGCTCAGGACTGCTCCAAGGGAAGTGTCAAAGGGGAGCTAAAGGCCTGTTAATCACCCAGAGCAGCCCAGCTGGGGACACTGGTGCCATGTGCCACCTCTCGAGGTGCCAAGCACTTGGTTCTGTGCCATCTGCATCTGCTGAGGAGAGCTGCATTTTCCAGAGGGATGGATATGCAAATATATGTTCATGGAGCTGCTGCAGAAAGTGCAGAGGAGAACCTGGAGCCACTCTGGAGGCAGGCTGGGAGAGCTGGGAATGTTCCCTGGAGAAGGGAAGGAGCCAGGGAGAGCTCCAAGCCCCTGGCAGGGCCTAAAGGGGCTCCAGGAGAGCTGCAGAGGGACTGGGGACAAGGCATGGAGGGACAGGAGACAGGGAATGGCTTCCCACTGCCAGAGGGCAGAGAGAGATGGGATATTGGGAAGGAATTGTTCCCTGGGAGGGTGGGAAGTGGCTGGCACAGGGTGCCCAGAGCAGCTGTGGTGCCCAGAGAAGCTGTGGTGCCCCTGGATCCCTGGAAGTGTCTGAGGCCAGGCTGGACACTGGGGATTGGAGCAGCCTGGGATAGTGGGAGGTGTCCCTGCCATGGCAGGAGGTGGAACTGGATGAACTTTGGGGTCCCTTCCAATCCAAAGCATCCTGTTATTCCATGATTCTATTTATTTTATTTTTTCTTAGGAGTGTGGGTGGCTTGTTGCAGGAACTCCCTTAGGTTGTATTTTCTTGCTGTGGTGTCACCTTGAACTTGCCATGAATGTGGGAGAGTCGCTCAGGGACAGCAGGTGACAGCTGGGGATGAAAGGAATTGGGGGAAGAACAGCCTACTCTTCAGGTGGAATCTCCAGGGTTTGAGGTCATCTCACTGGGCAAAGCCTGGGCAGCAGGGAGCACCAGGTTGTGCCAAAGCTTTTCGTCAGCTCCACAGCCAGGCAGTGTGAGCTGTGCCTCTCCCGTGCTGCTGGGCTCCAGGGGGACACAGGGACACAGCTCTGTCCATCCCCCAGCCACATGGGGTGGCAGAGGGTAATGGCAGGGCAGGAGTGGTGGAGAGCTGTCAGCTCCGGTGGCTCTGGTGACATTTGCACAGGGAAGGGGCAGGAATTGAGTGAATTGCCTGGTGCTTTCTCTGCTTCTCTGTGTTTGATTTGTGTGCAGCCCGCTGAACCTCACTGCCCCTTCCCTTCCTTCCTTGTCCTGCTGCCCCACAAGTCCAGGGCTGATCCAGAGCAGCAGAGCTTTTCATCTGCCCTTTGTGTCTTAGAGAGAAATTGCAAAGTAATAGATCAGGAGGAAAAAAGGGTGAAAGAGAAGGAGGGAAAAAGATGTTCCTTCATGGTGCTTTTGTTTTCTAACAATGTTGACATTATGTGGAGTAACCGAGTATAAAATCTGCCTATCGTTTAGGAGCTCGTGTGCAGGGAAGATGTTATTATCCAAGCCTTTTATGCCTCCTTACCCTGTCTGGATCAGAGGAGATAAATGTGTAGATAGGAGCCTCAGCTCCTGTCTTTATTTAAGCTGTCAGGTACTGCTACGTTATTTTATGATGATTGTTATAGAAAGCCTCCACAAAGAGATATATGTTTCTATATTCCCCCCTGTTCCCTATTTTAATCTATAATTTAATAACAAAAGAGATGTATTTCCCTTTATTATTTTTATTTGTAGTGTCAGTGCTCGTTCACTCTTATTTTTCAAATAAACATTCACAGTCACAAAGCACTTAAAATATGCACATAATCAATCTTCTCTGTTCTCTTTTGGGCTCCCTTTTGACTATTATTGCAGTCATACTGTAATTTACACATTAATGCCAGAGCATCCTTAGTACAAAGCAGATTCCCCGTGGGGACACAGTGAGGACACACAGTGAGGCTTGGAGCAGCCTGGGGTGGTGGAAGGTGTCCCTGGAGGCTCTAAGGCACTTCACCCCAACCCAAACCATTCTGTGACATTCAATGATTCTGTGATTTTGTTGACAGATTCTGGGATTAAATTACCCATCAGGGCTTGTACAATACCTTTCAAAATATTGAGGTATTTTTATCCTGTCAGGGCATTGAGCTTCCCATGGGTTTCTGGGAGAGTTGGGTACCACAGAAGGAGGTGAATCTGTGGGTCTGAACCAGATGCTGACTGTACATCTGGATTTTGGGTGAGTTTGCTGAGTTGAGCTCTTCACCATGATTTCTCTGCTGCTTGGGACCTTCCCTGCTTGAAACATAGTGTGGGCTGCAGCCATCAGCTCCAGAAAGCACCACAGGAATGGCTGTGGTCGGAGCCAGCAAAGGGCTCGGGAGCTGTTGGTCTCTTGGGTTAAACAGAGGTCATTGCAAACATTTCATCCCACCTCTTCCTCTGCAAATATGTGTCTTTCAATCCTCTGCAGAGACCTAGAATCCTTTGTCCTCTGGGGGGAAGTATCTGCCTTGGGTTTTGTTTTTATTTTGAGATTTAAAATGATGTCATAGCCTTTACAGACCTAAAGATGCTCAACAGGCAGAAACACAGCAGCGTGGGGAACATCATTGTGAGTGACATGAGGATGGCTGTGTGACCAGACTGCATCTCCCAAGTGCCCAGTGACCACGTGGAGTGCAAACATCCTCCTGGGGAGCCTGGCAATGGCAGCTGTTTGAACAATTCCCACGTGGGAACTTGGCACCACTTCAGATTCAAAACACAGACAATTAGTGGAAGTAGTTTCAGTCTCAATGATTTCCCTCTTACAGCAGAAAAGGAATGTGTGGAAAGCTGGACAATTTCTTTCCAACTGTGTTGAAATGATGTCCAAAGGGGACAGGAGGGAATCCCAGAACTGGCTCAACATCTCCTTTTCCTGCATCTGAACCCTGTGCCAGGCAGTACCCACCTCTGGCCAGCATTTTCTCAAGTCCTGGCTCTAGAAACTGTAGTAGGAGTTACAAGGGTTGTCAGCAGCATTTTTACTCTATTTAGTTGAAGTCCACTCCCTAACAGCCAAATCACAGGAGTTATATTTTTAAGAAAAAAATTAGGAACAGTGAACAGCTATAGAAATTATTCCTTCTGCTCCCAGGTTAAAATTTCCAAAAGAAAAAATTACATGAAAAAACCCTGGGGGACACTCAGTCTAACACAGGCATGTCTCTATCCCAGTGGGGTTTTTTTCATTTGGGTAAGTTGATATTGCTGTGTTTGCACTCAGCTCGAGCTCCTGCTGTCAGGTCACAGGGCTGCAGGATGTTTCTCGACATCCATCACTTGGAGGGTCCTTGGGGACATCCAGGAATCCAAACCCATGGATGGGCTGAGGGCACAAAGCTGCTGCCTCCACAGGACTCAAAGCAAGCAGCAAAGTTTCTCTGCACCACAGAAAAACAGAGTTGGAAAGGTCTGTTTTGCCATTTGGACTGGAAAGGTGCACAGACCACCTTTTCCACCATTTCCCAAGACCTGGGAAAACTCCACACAGGGTGTGAGCTCCCTGCACCCCCTGGCATGATGTGGCTATTCCTGCCCACACTGTGTGTTCCTGGGAGATGAACTCAGCCTTGCACAGCAGAGCTCTGTTTCTCCAAGGACGAGCTGCAGGCTCGAGCAGAGGCTGAAGCATTTCCTTCCCTAGGGAGCTGAATCCACGTTGTCACTCAGCACCCAGGTCTGGGGGATCTGCAGAGTGCTTTGGAAGAGCTGATTTGAGGTCACCTGCTGCACTCCTGGTCCATCCAGGCCATCGATGTCTCTGCCTCCCAGAGATGCCATGTGGGAGTTGTTATTGGGACTGACAGCAGAGACAGGGGGTGCGAGGACTGCAGTGGTCCTAGCCCCTCTGATGACCTGAACCTCTGAGGAATGACACATATCCTTATTCTTGTCTTTCTTCCCACACAAACAAAGAAAAGTGCAGGGGTTTTGGCTTCATGTAGGAACTTAATCAAAAGTTTATGTTTGGGAATGACCCAGCTCAGTCCCACTGCAAAGCTTTGTCCTCCCTCACCCTGGCCAGCTTCCCTGGCAGTTCATGACAACCAAATTCTACCTGTGGCTGTCACAGGCCCTGAAAACCTACCCATCTCCCCAAAGCCTGCCACACCAAACCTCAGAGATCTGCTCTAGTCAGAAGGTTTGCAGAGAAAATGAGGGGTTTTTTCTTCCTGGCTGGCTTCCATCAGCAGCAGCTCCCTCTCTCCAAGGCACATCTCAATTAATTAATACAGTCAAACCTTATTAGAGACAATTGTTGGCCAGAAATTACCCAGTCCAGAGTTCTCTTTGCTTTTCTCCTTGTTACTTCTCACGGTTGCTTTCCTCCCTGGTGCCTTTCTCTCCAGTGAAGGAGAAGGAAGAGAGGGAGGGAGGGAGGGAGGGACGGACGGACGGACGGACGGACAGACGGAAGGAAGGAAGGAAGGAAGGAAGGAAGGAAGGAAGGAAGGAAGGAAGGAAGGAAGGAAGGAAGGAGCCCAGACCTAGAGAGCCACTCTTAAAGCAGTGGTGGCACAGCAGGAGCAGAGGCTGCTTTGTGTCTGTGGGTGAGCAAGAGGCATTTTCCAGCGCTGTTAGAGCAGAGCTTTTCAACAGCCTCAAATTATTATTATTATTTTCTTTTAACAGGAATGCAAATATGTCAGCCTTCCTGGGTGGCTTCATTAAGTACCCAGCACATCACTCAGAGCCTCACAATTCTTGTCAAGTACCAACATCCCCATCCTGTGTTCATTGCAGAGTCTGAATTCCTCTGGCTCTGTCTCATGATGACAAACAGGTTCAGAATAGGATTAAAAAAAATATCCAAGAGATAATAACAGTTGTTTTTCTCCCTTACAGTTCCTAAATAACAGGGAAAATACGTGCCAGAGTCACTGCAGCTCACACCCCGAGTAACTCAGTGCTGTGTTGTGGTGATACAGGTCAAGAATTAGGTCTCATCCTGGGATTTGGTGGGTTTGTGCTGAAAAGTGGGGTAATGCCTCATCCCCTCCGTGTGTAGGAAGGAGAAATTCTGATCTTTCTCATTTTGCTTCTTCTTGATTGAACAGGAGGGAAACAAGAACGGTGCTGCAGGGGCATTATTAAAGCTGATCAAACTGAGACCAAAATAAATTTACTAACAACAGAAAAATCCTTTTATTACATGAAGGTCTTGATTTGTCTGTTTATTTTCATAAATGCATTGAACTGTTCTTTGGACTTCAGTACATGTCATTCCATTTCCTGGGAATTTTACCCACCTTCTCCCCCAAATCTCAGATAAGGGATGTCCATCACTCTGCCGTGTATCTCGTGGTCAGAGACCACCACAGTCTCTCCCATGTCTGCTGCACCAGTTGGGCTCCTTCAGTGTCTCAGGACATTCCCTCTTCTCAGTCTGTCTCAATCCCTTCCAAGGTCTGTCCAGGCTGACTTTCCTTCCCCACTGCAGCTCCCTTCAGTATCTTACAAGAAGTTCTTTCTCCTCTGAGCTTCATCAAGAAGATCTCCTTCAAAGCCCTCAGAACATGGGACAACTCAATAAAATTCCTGATTAAGTGAAGCACGGAGAGGTGGTTTCTACATTGTCTTTGAGTATGGGGACCTCAGTTGAGAGATTTTGGAGCACAGAAGAAAACACAGTTAAACACAGGCAATTTTAAGAAAGAAAAGTCATGACCAATCACCCTGGTCCTGCAGCATTTCAAGACCAGTCACAAAACTGTGTTAAATATTTGAGCAGAAGGCACAGCACGTGGATTGGCACAAAGAGGGATCTAAACCATTGCTCCAGATGTGGATGGAGAAGACTGTGGTGGCTGATGTGCAGGGAGAGGCAGATTTAAGTGTATTTTAGCAGCACTGAGCCTTGACCTACAGCTGTATGGAAAAAAAAAAAATGTGTTTCATGCTTCAAAGTCTTTCAGACTCTTTATTTTAATGGAGAATAGGTACTCCAAAAATTACGGACTGAACTGGCAAAAGAAAGGAAGGAATTTGGAGGCACTAATTGAAACACCGTGGCAGCTGTTTTGTCACTGATACAGCCATGAAAGCTGTGGGAAGCTCAAAGCAAACTTTGCATTTGATGCTGCAGAGGTATTTTATAGCTGGGCTGGTTTGTTATCAGCCTCTGCAGAACCACACCTGGTTTTGGGGCTGTGACCCCCTGGCCACTGCTGGTGACCCTTTGTGAATCAAAGATTCTGTCACACAGGTGAGGTCTCAGGGTGTCTGAGAGCAAAGGCATCGTTGGAGAGTTTACAGCTGAACTTTTCCAAGTGCACTGGTGGGGAGAGGGAAATGGGAATGGGATAAGAGACTGGCAGCCTTTGGAAAGCAAGGCTGGGAGCTGTAAAACCAACTGTGTGTGCAACTGTGTCGCCCCACTTCTGGAGCAGAAGTCAGGGAAGAAGAAAGACCAATCTCCTGAGGTTAAATTCTCTCAGTGTGAGCCAATGCACCATCCAATATATACAACTGTCAGTACTTAGGGGGTATTGTAAAAAACAATGGGGACAGACTTTATAGCAGGGCCTGTAGTGATAGGAAAAGGGGGAATGGTTTTAAATTAAGAAAGTATTGATCCAAACTAGATATAAGGAAGACATTTTTACACTGAGGGTGCTGTCATGGTCTTTGGCTTTTCACAACAAAATAATTGTTAATTTCCAGAATTAGCCAGCTGAGTGCTTCTTCTCACCCCCCAGATGATCTGCATGTGAACTGTCAGCAGAAAATTTGACCAAGTCATAAATTCACCTTTAAAACACACAATTCCTTCACACCAAAGCCCGAGGGGCAGAGGAAACCTTGTGCATTCCTGACTGCCCTGATACAAACACCCATCCCTGGTTTTAGGACCTCTATCTCCCAATGCAGGATCTGAGGCTTTGTGGGTTTGCTTTGCTATTTAGACCTTAATATGTGAATAAATTAAACCCAATTCATTCTTTGGGTTTGTAATGGTTTGCAGTGTTCTTTGTATGACCCCAAAATACTTTGCTTGACAAGTGCTGCCAGGCACAATTCCTCACAGGCTGCTGAATGAGGTTTTTATCTGCTCTGTAAGCAAAGATGGAGCTCTGGTTTGCAGAGCCCAAGTGCTGTGTGTGCAAACTGGGCTCTGAACATGGCTAGAGGTGTTCAGGAGCAGCCCTTCACTGTGGGAGGGTCGGGGTGGGCAGAGGAGCAAATGAGTTGAAATCAGGGATTTTAAGCTCAGCGACTAAACTGAAAATACATTCCAAGCTGGTAGTCAATGGGCAAAAATGGGCTCTGCAGCCTTCAGTGGTTCTTGGGGGAGATCCTTCTTCCAGCCATTTCTTAGTGTCTGAAAGCATCCCCCTCAGTTAGAATAAATTAACTCTTCACATTCCCTTCATAGCAAGTAAATGCTGGGGAGAAGCTGCTGCTTTCAAGGTTTTACCCAGGGGGCTGTCAGGGAGTATTTAATGCAGGTTTTCTCAGCATCCTGAGACTAGAAACTTCATGAACTTTGAAAGGAAAAGGAAATGCCTGCACCCCAGCAGAAGAGAAACCCCATTTAGTAGTGCTGGTCCCTCTGCTCTGGGCCTGGGGCAGTGGCAGTCAGCATTCAGCAGGATTTCTAACCCTGCTGGAGGCACTGGAGAGAGTGAAGGACTGTCACAGTCCCCCCTTCAGAGTCTGGGTCGCATGTCTCCACAAACATGACACTGACAGTTTCCTTGGGTCTCTGTGAATCTGGGATCTTGCTCTCCAGGTTGTTCTCCTGTCCATTTGTCCCCATGGGAACAGCCTCTCCTCAAATCCAAAAGCGAGCAGCTAAAAAAACATTATGTGTTTTACATATTTGCAATGGATTTCCTCAGTGAGAGAGTGATTGTGGAAATTTCACTTATGGCTGCAGTTGCCCTGTGGCTCAGGGCTGTTGCTATATGGCCACTCCAAACATCTCTTGATATTTTCCCTGCTAACTTCATTTTTTTCCAAATCCAAGAAAAAATCCAAAGCCAAGTAGTTAAACCAGACCAAAGCCAAGTAGTTAAATCATCCAACTCTATTCCTCCCCCCCATCCTCTTGTTTGCACAGGAGAAGTCTGTTGGCATCACAAAGGGTTATTTCTCTTTTTTGCAGCCTTTCCATAATTTTTATTTATTTAAAATATTTGAAGAAAGCTTTTACACTCTGCACTACACGGCATTTGTTTTGCACATTGTGTCAAACACCCATCTGTATCATAGTTATAGTGCTTAAAAAGTCAGGAGAACATTTCTCCTCCTGAGCAGCCTTTCAACAGGGACATCCTGGGGTCGGATGATTTTTTCTCTTTGTCGAACCTCTGCCTAGGAAGAAGGTCTACAGGCTGCTAGTCACCCTTCTGGGTCCTAGGTGTCACAGGACAGACAGGAGCCACAGCTGAGACCCTGCTGCAGCACCTGGACTGCCAGGCACCCAGGGTGGAAGCTCCCTGGTGGGAATTTCAATGTAAAATATCTGTCAAAAGTAAAGTTGAAGGGATGGGATCTTCCTCCTGTGTCTCTACTTTGTGCAGATCCAGGGAGGATAATTTTCTAGGAGTTCTAAGGTTCACGAGGTCTTCTGGAGTGGTTCAGGGTGGCAGATGTCAGGCAGACAACCCCTGGAACTCCTCCCAGCAGGACATTGTGGGTGTTTACATGGGTCTGTGCAGAAACTGGACATGTTCCCCAAAGAGAAATCCTGGAGAGTCACTGGCTGGCATGGAAACCACTTCTTGTTCAGGGAGGATGTCCCATCCCTGGCAGTGTCCAAGGCCAGGCTGGACAGAGCTGGAGCAGCCTGCTCTGCTGGAAGGTGTCCCTGCCATGGCAGGGGCTTGGACTAGGAGACTTTTGAAATCCCCTTCCAACCCCAATAATTCTGTGACTCCATGTGCACAGGATGAGAAGAGCTGAAGGCTGGAAAGGCAGCAGGGACAGTGCCATGTGCTGATCCCACTGTCACCTCAGGCATCTCCACTGGGTCACTGCCCCTGTGCTCCCCAGAGAGATCCTGCAGGAAGAGGGGCTTGTTGTGAGCAGAATCCTGGTTTTGTGCCATGATCCACAGCGTTTTCCAGCCTCACAGGGAGGGAGGAAGGCAAAACAGAGAGGTGAACTCAGCTGAGGTCCCTGGCTAAGACCAACCCATGAGAGAACAGAATGAGGAAGATGAGAGGGAAAGCAGGAAGGGAAGGAGGTCTGGAAAGCAACTGAGCACAAACAAAGTAAATAAAGGTTAGTTCTGAGTCTGGAATTCGTGCTTGCACGAAGAGCAGCAGTGCAGGACCTGTGAATGCTTGGCAAGGGTGGGAGGAAGGAGTGCTTGCTGTCCTGGGATTCATTTAGATCACAGAAATGTGATTCCAAGCAAACGAGACTATTTCCAGTATCCAGGGCAAAAGGAAGGGGGAAAAGCACACACCCCAAATTAAAGAGAACTGCAGTGCTCTTTATAAATAAATAGAATATTTATTTATATATAAATAAACAGAAGTGTATCCACAATCAACCCCCCAGATTCCCAGCTAAATTCTTAGCTCTTTATTCCCATATTTATGAGGGATCTCTGCTGATTCATGTGTGCTGAAGTTCTGGCTCAACAATTTTAAATGGCTGGCATTCCTTTCAAAGATAATTGGTGCCTGCAAAGGCTTTTCTTCCTCCTGTTCACCTTCCCACCAGAATAAAAGATCCCTCCACATAACAAGTGGCCAAAATGGAAATTGCTCACGTTTTCCCCTAAGGTATGCACAGCCAAGCAGCTGTGGTGTGGTCTCTGCTGGGAACTTCGATTTTATTCTGCCATTCAGCCAAGGTGCTCAATAAAAAAATGCAAGAGCAGCAACAACAACAAAAATCAACAATCAAAGGGCAAAGGAAGGGAATACTGCTGCCAGCTAAACAGCTCCTTTTAATCTGGGCTCCGTCCTCCTCCTTTGAGGGGGAATGGTGTTGTTATTAAAGTCAGATGAGAGGGAGAGATGGGATCCCAGGTGTGTGGAGCTGGAGTGCTTTCGGGAGATAAGATTGAATTTTCAGAGGCAGAGGCTGGAGCTTTGTTGTTGCAGGAGGAGGGGTGTGTGTTGGGGAGGCTGTGGGGAGCATGGGAGATGTTTGACTTCGCTGGGTGAAGTGCAGAGCAGTGCAGGGCTGGATCTGTGTGGTTGTCCAAAGGCAGGTCCAACTGGGGAAAAAATCTGCTTCTGTGGGGTTCTGGATGGTGATTTGGTCTGAAAGTTTCCATTCCTTATTAGGAATAGGTGGGAGCTCCTAGTGAGGCATCCAAAGGGCATGGAGCACCTCTGGATGGGCATGTGGATGGATGGATGGATGGATGGATGGATGGATGGATGGATGGATGGATGGATGGATGGATGGATGGATCCGGCCTTTTATTATTTTTAAAAGGCTCTGGAGTACAATAACTACCCTCAGTGAAAGAGATTCCACTTTATAGCACTGAAATGGAGTAAAATTTCAGCAATAATCTCAATTTGATGAGAACTAGGTATTTTCCTGTGTTCTAAAATGTCCATTTCTTTTTGTCCCAAGGTCTTTATGTGCTGTTGGGAAAAGAGGGGAGAGAAAAGGCGGGGATTTTCTTGTTCTGTGAAATTGTAATGGTCTGTGTAGTAGGAATAAAAGGGAAAAGCACCAATCAGACATTGGTTTTACAAATTGCAGCTGGATTTGACACTTAGCCTGCTGTTGCAGTCCTTGCTGAAAGACGCAGCAGGGTTACGTTTGTGTCTTCCTTTTGCAACTCACCCCAAATGCAGCCTCAGAAACGTGGTGCTTTGGGTTATGGTTTGAGTTATGCCCAGGTATCCCCATCTAGAGCCTCTTGGAGAGCTGCTCCAGTGCCTGTTGGCCAGAAGAAAGGACCCACGTGTTTGTCAGCAGCTGGGGATGGAGGACTTGTTTAGGTGCTCAGCATCAAATTTGGTACAGTAAGCTCATTCTGCTTTCCTCTTCCCAGCTCTGTTCTGGTTGGTGTTGCTCTGGAATTGCTGCAGGATGAGCACCAGAGAGGTCCCATCATCACCTGCTGTTGACAGATCCATTCCACGAGTTCCCAGAAAAGGAACATGAAGCCTCCCAAACCCCATGGCAAGAGCTAGGCATGGCTGGTTTGAAGCTGAGAACTGTCCTCGGGATCCCCACTTCCTAACCCCAGCTTTCCAGTTATCCTTTTTTGTCAGGATCAGGGCTTTCTCTTTGGTCTTGATAACCTTCATGGCCAGGACCATCTCTCTCTGTGATTTGGGACAGGCTGCCCAGAAAAGCTGTAGCTGTCCCATCGCTAGGAGTGTCCAAGGCCAGGCTGGATGGGGTTTGGAGCACTCTAGGATAGGGGAAGGTGTCCCTGCCCATGGCAGAGAGTGGAACTGGATGATCTTTAGTGTCCCTTCCAACCAAACCAGACCATGATTTCATGCTTTAAAGAGAGGTGGTGATGTGGAAGGAGGGGAACTTCACTGTAAGTCCCAGAATGAAATAAGAGAAGGGAAGTAACTTGTCCAGGGCTGTGCCACCAGCTCGTTTCACTGGTGGGATCAACCCTGAGGATTCCTAGCTGTGTTTGATGCTTATCAAGATGCCATGAGGCTTTTCAATGAGAAACTCAACCTTAATCCTCACTATCTTGATGAGCTTTTTTGTGTGTTAACCAGCTGCCAAACACTTGTTCAGGAAAGTGTCTCTGAGCTTAACAGAGTGAGAAAAAAACCCACACTGCCTCAAAAAGGCAGAGCCGTGAGCTCCCCGAGCAGACATTGGTGTGAGACAGTGAGAACCCTCGAGATACTGAGTGTGGAACATTCAGACATCCTCCTGCATTCATAAAATTGGGGTCAATAACACCATTATTGATGCTAACTATGGCAGCCCCATTTCCCAGGGTGTCAGCGGTAATAAAACAGCTCCCCAAATGTCAGGCTGAGCATAAAGGGTATTAGAAGCCTAATGGAGCACATTCATACTCCTAATTGAGAGTAAAATATCATCAAACAACTGAATACTTTGACAGAGTTGTTTAATAATTAGTCCAGGATGCAAGAGAGAGAGTTCAGCTCGCTGCTGAAAATGAGGCAGGGCTTATGATGAGGGGAATAAAGAGAGTCTTTTACAAAAGCAATTTGAGAGGAAATATTGCTGAAGAGTGCTGTAAAAAATGTCATGAATGTGGTCTCAGCCTGCACAGTGAACGGGAGGGTGAGTCCAGTGCACAGACTGCCCCGGGAGGTGAGTGCCAGAACTAGATGGTGGTGAATAATCTAAGTTTAAAGAGCAACTTTGTCATCTTTGCTTTCATTTGGGTTTTTACATCAAAGACCTCATTTATCCTCTCCTCCAAGCAAAGGCTACAACAGGCAGAGCTGCCCTGCTACCTGAGCAGTAAAAATAATCCAGAGGCTTTGAGCTAGAAACATGAAAGATCATCTTTGTGACCCTGCTTTGACTTCGGCAGTCTGTGGAGATCCTCCTTGTCCCTTGATGACTGAACTTCTCTGAGTGACACCATCCCTCCTGTGTCTGCACTAAACTGGCTGGGAAATGGTTGGCACTGCAGAGATGGGAAGTTTTCCTTGTCCTTCATGGGGATGCAGCACTTTGACCACCTCCTCTCACCTCTGTGTAGCCACAGCTGCCACGTCCAGTGACTCCATGGCGCCCAGCATCCACCAGTGCCACCCTGGTGGGCAGTTTGGCCAGAAGTGGCACAGTGGATCTGCAGGGGACACAGAGGGTGTTGTGGATATACATGTGGGGAGTGTGATGAGGTCATTGGTACTGCTGTGATGGAAGTTGATGAAAGCCTGTGGCACAGAGACAGGAGATGTTTGAGAAGAGCTGAGTGGATTTTAGGGTTCAAGTTTCCTGCCAGCATAGCGTTGGCTGGATTTTGGGAGAGGAGAGCAAAGGGATGGGGCATCTCTCCTGTAAGCAGAAGCTGAGAGAGCTGGGGGTGTTCAGTCTGGAGAAGACAAGGATCCAGGGAGACCTTTGAGCACCTCCCTGTGCCCAAAGGGACTAAAAGAAAGATGGAGACATGTTTTAGCTGGACTTGCTGTGATAGGATGAGGGGTGACTGTTTTAAAATAAAAGAGGGTTGGATGTAGATTGGATATAAAGAGAATGGTTTTAAGAGGAGGGTGAGGAGGCCCTGGCACAGGGTGCCCAGAGCAGCTGTGGTGCCCCTGGATCCCTGGGAGTGTCCAAGGCCAGGCTGGACAGGACTTGGAGCAGCCTGGGATAGTGGAAGGTGTCCCTGTCATGGCAGGGGTTGGAACTGGATGGGCTTTAAGGTCCCTTCTAACCCAAGGCAACCCATGAACAGCTGAAAGGATCTTCTCTTGCCTCGCCCAGTTGTGCTTACAGCAGCTCCCATGGCACTTTTGGCAAGACCAGCAGTGTGAGCTCTGCCATCCTGGCCCTGCTCCAGCAGTAATCATTCCATCCTGCCTCCCCAAATTCCTCCTGTTCTCTCAATTAGAAACAATTTTCTTTTTCACTCATGACCCAAACTGTTGCCTCAATTAGTTGCTCAGTGTTGATTAAACAAGCCAGTTCCTATAGATGGCTGGAAAGGAGTCTGTGGGGATTCGAGCACTAATGGAATGCACAATATTAACTGAAATCAATAGAATTAATGGGTTAATTCCATGCTAATACATAGTGCTGGAGGAGAAGTTGGGCTAATGAAAATGCATGTATTCCCTAAACTATTCCATTTGCATCAGATGATTCATCCACCACTGCTTCTCTCAAACATTAATGAGATTAAAAACACAATTACTAAGTGTATCTGACCAAGGCACAAGCTCTGCCTTACCAAATTCTCTGGGTGAGGTGCTGTCTCTGTAGCTGTTTCTCTGCAGGTTAACTGGGCTGCAGAGGAGAACTAGGGAACTGAGAAGGGGGTTGGTTGTGCTTTGAAGGCAAGCAACTCTTTGTTAGTGACTGTAGGATGATTTGACATGGACTCTGCCCTAGATCTGCCCTGGGCTTGTGAAAGTGCTGGTGAGCAGTGAGAAATGAGATGCTGTGGCCATTCTGCTGCCCAGCTAAACATTGCCTTGCATCAGCTTTTGTTTCCTGATCCTGGATAGACTCACTGAAAAACAAAACTTCTGGGTTTTTCTTCTTTTCATGCTGATTTGTAATTGCAAATGGGTCTCAACAATTGCAAATGTCTGGGTCTCCAAGAAGAAATGCACATTTTCAACAGAGTCATGGAATTATAGAATTATCAAAGTTGGAAAAAACCTATAAGATCACCAAGTCCAACTGGCAATCCAGCACCACCACCATGTTCACCACTAAACCATGTCCTCAATGCCACATCCACACATTCTTTTGGGGTGGTGACTCCACCACATTCCTGGGCAGTTTGTTCCAATGCTTGAAAACCCATTCTATAAAAACATTTTTCCTAATATCTAATGTAAATCTTCCCTGAAATAGGCTTGGACATCCCTGGCCATCACTGGGCCCCAGCCCTTTTCAAAGGTAAATATGGGGGCAATGGGGTTAATTTAGTCTGGAGAAGAGGTGTGGGGGATACAGCTGTGAGCAGCAGAGGAGAAAATCCATCCCTTGCACTCTTTATAATGGGCAAGAGGTCAAAGGCTTAACAAAAGCCGAGATCAGAAGTTTCTGAGCACTGGGAGGAGAAACACTGGATTTAAAGATTATCAGGAAGTATGTCAAGTGCAAGTTAGATGCACATCTGTCAGGGATGGTGCAAGTCAAACCCCTTTATTTTATTTATGTTTATGCCTCAGGTCTCAGGGCAGCTCAGGTACAAAACTGCCCAGACTCCAGGAAATTTTTCAACCCTCTCTTGTCGTTGCAAAAGCCAAAGATCCCCTCAGGTGAATCTTGATGACCACAAACCCAGGTTTTCCTGCATAGGAAAGGATTGATGGAAACATCATAGAATCATTTAGGAAGGAAAAACCCTTTAAGACCATCAAGTTCAACCATTCTCCAAGCACTGCCAGATGTCCCCAAGTGCCACAGCTGCACTTCCCAGGATTCAATAACGCTCTGAGCAGAGACTGCAGGCACTGAGCACTAAAGCTCTACATCCCATGTGCCACGAGGCACAAGCTGCCTTGCACTGCTGTGCTGCACATGGTGGATGAGATATTTGCATGATTGCATGTGCAGGACCAAAGAGCATTTTGGCTCTGTGTGGTGGGGCTGATAAAACAGCCCTTTGTAGGCTGCATCCCAAGGCCACCTGGGAAGATTTGACTCACTCCAAAAACAAGGCCAGAGCCTGCTGTGGGGCCATTCTGACAGACCATGGGGCAGCCCAGCCTTAAACCAACCCCAGGGACTGGGCGAGTGCTCTAACTGAGAGAGTGGGCTGAAAAACCTTTGGAGTTTGTTCCTCCTCTGTGGGAAATATTGACAAAATCAGAGGCAACAGAGATGCTTCCAGCAACCTGATGAACTTTTGGCAAAAGAGAAGATGTTTTTGGCCAGAAAAGAGGTGATTTGGCTCCTGGGCTGCATCTGTGGAGATGAACTCCAGCTGCAAAACTCTGAGCAGAATTGACCAGATTGCAGGACGCCCTATGGGCACAATTCAGAGGCCACATTTATCTTAGTTTGGGCACATTTGGGTTTTCTATTTATAGGCAAAAATATGTCATCTTCTCTTTGTGCATCTCCATTTGCTCTGTGGGTGGGTAAAAAGAAATGTTTGATCCCACAGCACTTTGGGAGACCATTCTTGGAGAGATTATTAATTGGAAGTTGGAACTAGATGATCTTTAGGATCCCTTCCAACCTTTCATCTCTGATTCTCTATAATAACTCATTCTATGATTCTAAAATGAATTTTCTTTAAAACGTTACTATTTGGGACAATATTCCCTTCAGGATAGTCTTTGCCCAAAATAAAATGTAGCGAAGAGGTTGTTTCACTAGGGGGAATTACATAATTTGAGGCAAACCCTTTGGTTTTGGTTTCAGTGAAGTTTCTTACCAATTCTGCTTTGTAGAGTGACTGCACAGGTGAACTTGGGTCCAGTCCTCCAATGTCACCACTCTGTGGCACAAGCAACAAGATAACAGAGGGTCTCTGAGCCATGGGTAGCCACGAGACAATGCCTTCACTCAGCCAAGCACACACAAGGTCAATACAGTGTTTTTAATTTGCAAGAAGTGACATCTGTTTCCCTCTTGATCTATCATTTCTCTGGCCCTGAGCACCACTGTGTTTTTTACATAAGGAGCTCTCTGTTCAGAAGCACTGAGGTGATGCAGGAGCCTCATTTCCAGAAGTGTTCTACAGTTTCAGGAACTCATCCTTTACAGAGCACAAGATCAAGGGGAACCTCTGGTTGCTGTGCCTTGGCCCTGCACAGCATTGAGGGCTCAGACTCTCCTCCTGCTCTGCTTTGACCTGTGCTGTGCTATCCACAGGAGGGAAGGCAGGATGCACAGCCTGGAGCACGGAAGGCTGATGCTAATTTCTGTGAGTCCTCCTGTCTTCTCTTGTAGTTATTGTAAAATCATGGAATGGTTTGGGTTGGAAGGAACCTTAAAGCTCATCCAGTTCCACTCCCTGTTCTTCACCTCCCACGAGGAGCAGCATGGGTTAGTTTGCAGTGTGCAGGTGGATAAATCCTCACTGGGGCTGCCTTGAGTGGTGGCTGCTGGGACAAGCTGTGGATGTGAGCAACCATGGCACAGAGTCACTGCTGCTGTGTGTGCACAGCCCAGTGTTGTTCAGACTCCAGCAGGAGGAACACAGACATGAGGTGTCTCTGCATGGTCACCTGGACACGACCAGCACAGACCCTTGCTCAGTTTCCAGCCAAAATGGGTGATCCCAGCTGCACCTGGCTGGCCTGGCTGTGGTGACACCGAGGAAGAGCCTGGGCTGCAGAGGGTGAGTCTGGTGTAAGTGGTGCTGTAAAGCTGCCACAAGGCAAGGGATGGGACAGACACATCCATCACACAATTTGCTGCTGCTCAGCATGGACTGGAGCACTTCTCTCTACTCTCAGGGTAGCCAAAGTCCCACAGTGCTCAGCAGGAGTTTGGTTGTGATGCTCCATTTGCTACACTCCTGTAAGCACCAAATGAAAACCAAGCATCTGGATTTTCATTTCCTTCACTTCTGGATTTCCACCACAAAGAGGACATCACTGAATATTAGTCACAGAAAGGTTTGTCAGGCCATGGAAGGAGCTGTCCAGGGTGGTTTGGAATCCCCATCACTTTGAGGTGTCCAGGGAAGGACTGGGTGTGGCACTGAGTGCTCTGGGCTGGGGACAAGGTGGGGATCAGTTACAGCTTGGACTCGATGGTCTTGGAGGTCTTTGCTAGCCTAGATTATCCTGTGATTCTGTGATTCAGAGCAGAGACTCTGCAACAACCTTGCTGACCACTGGCAGGGCCAGGGCCTCCCCAGCACCTCTGTTTGTGTGTCCAGAGGAAGCAGAGCTGACCAGTCACACCACCTCATGAAACTTGCCTTTGATCTCAGACTTTTGTACACCATTGACTTCACTGCAGAACTGACACCATCCGAAATAAGACCAAAGCCTGTTCCTTGTGCACCAGAGGCATCTGTGATGTCAGCAAACACCCAGAGTCACCAGACTGAGCTCTCTGGAATTTCTGTCATTTGAAAGTAATGTAACTGTGATTAAAACCTTGTCCTTACATTAATTCATATTTCACAGGCCTTTTTGTGGATGTTTCACATTGTGAGTCTGCTGGGGAAATTCCAGCTGCACGTTCTAGATTCATGATCTCTTATTTTGTCATCTATTCATTCTCTTGTCCCCGTGGCTACTCAATCAAAGGAAAGGAGAAGCAGTGTGGCTTCCCCCAGGCTGGTGTAAATCAGCATAACATCACTACAGCCGTCTGAGTCAGCCCTGTCTCCACTCAGCTGTGCCAGCTTCTAATTTCATTAAATTGGGGGTTTCTCTGTGGAGGATGGCATTGCAGTGAGCTGGGAATATGCAGCACAAGTGTAGTATAAAATCCCCAGCTCACAGAGCAGACTAGAGGGGGACTGGCTGGAGATGGATGGAGAGGGATGGTGCTGGTCTGTGGTTTAGAGCCAATAGACACTGAAGTCTGTGACCAGCAGCACTAGCAAGGGAGCTGTGTGGTTCAGCACCTGACCCCCAACCATCTGCCCAGACTTGTTACAGGAGCTCAAGGATGCTTGCTGAACTCGGGGAAACTTCTCAGGTCAGAGTTCAACCCACCTCCCATGGTGGGTTGTGTTCCCATGAAGTCTGTCTCTGAAAATGTCCCATGAGAGCTCAAAGAAAACAAATTGGGTGCAGCATGGCATGAGCACTTCAGAGGGGATGTGGCCAGCCGTGGTGCAGAGGCACCCTGAAAGAGAGTGGATTCAGCTCCAGAAAACAGACAGAAATGATCAAAACTCCTCAAGGACTTAGAAACTCCTTCCTTATTCAATCACACACTTCTGAATTGGCTGCTTCTTCAGCACTGGAGGCTCTGTGTGTCCTGGTGAGCACTGAGTGCCATCAGTGGCACTTCGGGATCTGTTCCCAGGCACAGTCCTGTCAGGAGCAAATGCTCTTGGTGAGGTAAGGCAGCCCTGCACAGACACCACTGTTCTGTCCTGGTCCCAGCTCTGGAGTGCTCCAGGTTCACTCCAAACCCAACAGAAATGAACACCCTGTGACTGTCACCTGCTGGGCAGAGCAGTGGGGTCTCAAAGCTCTGTGTGCAGCATCTCCAAACTCACCTCCCAGCTGGAGAAGCCAAGGCATTAAATGGCTGAGGGACTTCCAATCCACTGCTAGAAGCTATGCCAGGAGCATCCCAGCAGGCATACATCCCAAAACAGGCTGTGTTCTCCCTGGAGAACGTGGGGCTCACTGCTGATCCCACCTGGGCTCTGCAGACGCAGAGGATTCAGCAGGGGAGGAGGTTCAGTGAGGCTGCATGAGACACCTGTGCTGCTCTCTGAGGCGATTTGAAAACTTGAGAAGTGTTTAGTGTTTATTTTGTGTTTATTTTGGAGATCCTGAGGTCAGTGGGAGGTCAGCACAGGTACATTACCAATATCTTGTGAGGGAGGATGGTCTGATATTATCAGAGAAGGTTAAGGCAGAAAAGCCAAGCAGTCAAAAGACAGCCAGTGACAGTTCCAAGGCTGCCTGTGCAATGTAATTCCTTTCCCCTGGTGTGTTTCCATTCTGATATGGTCTTTAATTGCACGATTAAAAATATGGATACTCTTCTTGGACAAGATAAAAATCTGTAGTGTGGAGGTATTGAATAACTGAAGACACAAATCCTCATCTTTGGTTCACAAACAAGGCAGATGCTGTGAGCTTTTTCTTTAGCTGAATGAAAGCTCTGGGTTTCAGGATGGGGGGGAAAAACACAATCCCCCATAACAGAATGGTGATATTTCAGCAGAGAGAGGAGTTAGGGGCTGTGGCAGACAAGAAGTGCCAGTGATTTGTTGAGAAGATGCTGTGTGCAGAACTCAAACCCTTCATGGGCACAGAAATGAAAACTCCACACTGGAGCAAACCAGCAGAGCTGAGGTGGATGTCAAAAATATCCTCCCCATGCCTGGGAGGGCAGACTGAGCCATTGGATCAGTGGATTGAAGGACTACAGAAATCATTTATAATTCTGCAAAGACCTCCCAGGGACACAGATTTTAAGGAATGAAGATGTTGCAGGAGGAAGATGTAGTGCAATGATTCTGTTATCAAAGTGTTTCCAAGAATTTAATCCTCACAGGAAAGCAACAAGAGGTGGGGGAAGTATTTGGGCAAGTTACAACCAAAGGAGTCAAAGAAAGCAGGTTTTGGCAAGAGGGGTGATTAACCACTGAAACAAACTTGCTGGGATGATAACAGATTTCTTTCTCTCTTGAGGTTTTCTTACCAATGAGAACTCTTCTCTGGAGAACAGACTTGAGCCCAAGACAAATTACTGGGGCCATTATCACCATCAGTGGATGCAATCCTGTGTGAGGGAGGAGGTCAGCTCTGCCTGCTGGCTCTGAACTCGTGAATCCTGCAGTGCTGTTGCTGTCTGAAGAGCTCCTGCCTGGCTCTCCCTGCAGCACAGGGGGCGGTTGAGCTCCAGACCTTCACCCTCTTCCACCCACGGGTGGGTTTGGCTCCAAATGACCTTACACAGACCCACTGCTAGACTATTAGCTCTGTTCTGATCACTGACCACATCCAGCCTCTGTTCATCCTTCATTCGTACAATCCCAATGTCCACCCTCATTTGTAGCCTCTCCTTGGCC
Source organism: Entomyzon cyanotis (assembly GCA_024500445.1). Lineage (NCBI taxonomy): Eukaryota > Metazoa > Chordata > Aves > Passeriformes > Meliphagidae > Entomyzon > Entomyzon cyanotis. The sequence continues at coordinate 259,215 of JAKEPQ010000146.1, read as the reverse complement.
TCATTTCCTCCATGACACCTGCTAGTCATTCAACACGAGACCACACCAGCAAGGCAGCTTGCACTCACACCATCATCCCCAAAGGGCACATTTGCTGCATGTCCAGCAGGATCCTCCTCTGGGATCATTCCAGCTCTCATGGGTGGGTCTGGTCCAAGATCAGCTCATGCCCCTTCCCTCCTGGCTGTCTTTGTGGTTTCTGTCTTTTGAAATGGGTGCAGCAATCTCTGGTGACCAGGGACAGGAGCCAGGGAACAGCAGGAGCTGTCAGGGCAGGGTTAGGTTGGATATCAGGAAAAGGTTCTTCTTTCCCAGAGGGTGCTGGGCACTGCCCAGGCTCCCCAGGGCATGGTCAATGCCCCAAGGCTGCCAGAGCTCCAGGGGCATTTGGACAATGCTTTCAGGAGCAGAGTGGCATTGTTGGGATGTCCTGGGCAGGACCAGGCTGGACTAGATAATCCTTGTGAATGCCATTCAAATCAGGGTATTCTATGAGTCTGTGTTGTTCTTTTCACCTGGGCACTGCAGTCCCTACCTCATTTGGTGATTCCCAGCCGTCAGAGAATCACAGAATCACAGGATACTCTCAGTTAAAAGGGACCTTCCAGCCCTCTCTGCATCAGAACCTTCCTGCTATTGAGCAGAAAGGCCAATATTGAGGCTGCCATGGGGAAATACTGTAGCAGCTTAATTCTTCTTTGGGCACTGGGATCCTCCAGTTCATCCACAGCTGAAAAAACACTTCAAGGATGGAAAGCAGCCACTGCAGCCCTTTGCCTCATTGTTTATCCCTGCACACAGCCAGGAGTGCTGTCCCTGACTGCAATAGCTCTTGTAAGAGAATTGTGACTCTATAAGGTGAAAGGCAGCAAAGGAACTGGACTTGAACAGTAATATTATCCCTGGCTAGGCCCCAAACAACTCAAAATTAGTTTTCGTTGTGAGGTGGAGGAAAGAGGTCCTCCCAGTCAGTTGCTGGCACAGTTTTGTGTTTTCTTCAGCAGAGCAGCACAAGGCTGAGAGCTCCGTGTGCCATGTGGGGGAAAAGGGTTATTGAAATAACAAATGCCATTCAAGGAGAGCTGTGATTAGCTGGATTTTATAGACAGGACAAAAGCTGAACTTTATTACTTCTGGCTTTTTCAGCTGCCTCTGGTCTATTCAAACTTCATGACACTTAAAATTAGATGGAACACTGAACTTCTCTAAATTGAGAAACCAAAGTCAACAGAGAATAGGAAAGAGAGACCAACAACACTCTTACCTACATTGATTAGATGATTTTAGAAAATGTGATTTCCCTTTAAGGGTTCTGTTGGTTTAAGTGTCTGAAATTCACTGATGTGCAATAGAGTTTTTAATAGTACACATGTTCCTGGTAAATCTTCATAATCAATTTCCTTTATGCTCTTCTTTTGCATTTTCCATCATAATCATTTTTCCCCAACTCTCCTCAGCAAGTAATTGTGAATTTCAGGCTTGTTTGCAACCTGCTGACCTTCGCCCGCCCCCAGTATGAAACCTATGAATAATCATTGAAAGCGTGTCGTAAATAATTGCATGTGAACCGCAACCAGTAATTAAATATTAGGATTCTGCTCCTGTTGCTGGGTGAACTCTTGTTTTACAAGGGTAAAAGAAGCCTTCGAGCAACTTACTAGACCTCTGTATGGTTCAAGTTGTCTTGGATTACAAGATCATTTCTTACTGCAAAATTCATGTTTGGTTATTTAAGCTGAGACTGAAAACAGATTTCCACGACAGAAATAGGGAGGGCATGAGGAGAAAGTTCAGCACAAAGGTTCAGACCTTGCTTAATAACTTATTATTATTTCATTTCCTTCCATCCCCTGGGATCTGCAGGATGGAAGGAACACGTAATTGCCGTAGCTGCAGGTCCAGTTCAGGTGAAGACCCCAGGACTCGAGGATGCTGCTCCTCCCTGGTGTTTGGGAAGTGCTGCTGTCAGGATCGCTGTGTTTATGGCAGGAGCACTCCTGGCTCTGTGCTGCTGTGCTGAGCAGGGGCAGCCTGTGCCACCCTCAGCAAGCTCTGAATCTAACTGGCTCCAGGTGCTTTTGGAATCCCTGACACTTGCAGCATTCTTCTCTGAACAGTGAAGTTCATGGTCTCTGCTGTGGTACAGTTCACACCTCAGACTTGCATTTTCACAATCACCTCTCTCTGTTTCCCTGCACCTTCAGCTCTTGTCCCTCTGGCACCAGGATTGAGCTCCAAGGGCTCCATCCCTCCAATTTCACATGTCAAGCTGCAGCAGAGTTGTTGCCCTCCTGTTGCTGCTCCAGGACGTGCAGGGTTCCCACGGCTCTGTGTCACCTCTGCAGCCCTGTTCAAGTCTCAGGTATCTTGGAGCATCCCAAGTCACACTGAACACCCACAGGGGGGCAAGCAGCTCCTCTAGTGATGCAGAGACACAGGTATCCATCTCAGGGGAGATAAATTAAATGATTGCAAGACAATTACCAGGGGATCATGGAATGCTTTGGGTTGGAAGGACCTTCAAGCTCATCTCATTCCACCCCCTGCCATGGGCAAGGACACCTTCCTCTAGACCAGGTTGCTCCAAGCTGGCCTTGACTTCTTCTTTTCCTCTGTACCACCCTCATGTGACAAATAATTAAATATTTTCTCTATAGTCTATACTTTCTACTTAATTTTTTTAACACAGTGCCTTTGTTGTTCATTATCTGCCCATTTCTGCCCAGTGCCTCAACTCAGCAGCTCTAGGGGAAACCAATTTTTCATCCTGGTTTTGGAACCACCCCAAGACATGATCCATTCGTCTTCTCTTTCTCATCCCATTTCCACTCTTTTTCCTCATTCTTTGGCCTCCACATTTGTTTTATGCTTTTTATGACTCACAGTTACCTGGCTGAAATATCTCTTTTGCTCTCCCTTTTATGAGATGTACTAGAAAAGACTTGCCATGGCTGTGTAGATCTCACAGTGCAGCCTCTCCCTGCTCTGCACAGCACTCTAAATATTACACAAGCCACAGACACAAGGCTTGCACTGCTTCCAGAGGTACATTTCTCACCCAAGTTTGATGATTAAAATAGCATCTCTGGGTCTGTCAGCTGATGTTCTGGGCAAGGTAGATATATGTAATGAGAATCACTCCTGCGTGTGAAGTTGCATTAATGCAGAGACCAGAGCTGTTATGTGACTGTGCTGATACAGACTGTGCTGGTTTGCGATGGGAGGATGGGTTTCAGCTCCTTCTGGATTACTCATGGCATGTCTCAGCTTGTGAATCCTTGCATTTACAACCTCAGTGTCTCTTGAATGTGGAGTCTTGTTTATTCCAGTGTAAGTTCTCCTGGGTTTGTTGTTTTGCTGTTCCAACACATCCTGCCTTTCCCTTCCATGCTCTCCAACCCTGTTTGCAGTGTGTCTCCCCCATGAGCCCCACAGGCTGTGCAGTGATCCCAGCTCAGTGAGGCTCCCTGGGCTCTTTTCTAGTCACTGAGGCACAGAAGTGATTCCAGAGAGTAACTGCAAGTACTTAATTTAGGTTCCTCTGTGTATTTAGCTCTTAATCAGCTCTATGTTGATTATCTCTCTGCAGTGATGCTATAATATATATTATCTACCTATACACATAGTTACATTTGCATGCATTTATAAATGAAAATATATATGTATGGCTATATGCCTAAATTCCAGTTGTCTTGCATCACCACTCACTTCTCACTGCCTTTTCCCTTCCTCAGCTAAAATCTTCTCTGGTTTTTCCAACTTGGCTTCCTCCTCTAATTTCCTCTAATGCCTTATTTGTCCTCTCTTGTGATTTGGGCTTACAAACTCCTGCCTTCATGTCTAGTATTTGGTGTCAGAAGCAAAAAAAGGTCAGTGAGAGATGAAGGGATGATGGATAGATGCAATGACCTGTGCTGGTACTGACAAGCACACAATTTTGTCTTTGAACCCAGGGTTGTCTGGAAAAGTGTCACTGGAGAACATATATTGGAGCCCTGTGGCTTTGTGACATCAGGAGAAGAACCTCTGTTCTTTGATTTCAATCATCATTAATCTTCATAAATCTTCAGGAGGGTTTAGCTTTTGTTTGAATGAATTTTGTAACTTCCAGAGAAAACAGAGGCGGGGGAGTATAATTGAGTGCTTGTTTAGTGCCAAATTCATCTTAAAGCAGGGAATGCAAATCACAGAGCAAGTGTTGAATTATATATGATTAAAACTGCTTCAGCCCTTGCAAAGAAAAATAAAAAATGGCCTTTTTATTCACCGGTTAATCACATACAAAAAAAAGTGGATGTAACAAAAATGAGCTTAATCACAGAAAAAGGGGTCACAGTTCCTTTTTGACATATGACTGGGATCTCCATCATAACCATGCAGTGCAGAGAGTGCTGGCATTTAAGTGCTTCAAAGAGGTACTTTAAGAAGAGAGTTCATTGATAAATGACCCTTTAAAAATGGGTGAGATTCTGTCCTTAGCAGTGAATGCTCAAGATCTGCACAGCTGTCTTGGCCCATCTTGGCTGCTCTGTTTTGCACGCCGAGCTGGAAGGTTTTCCAGTGCTTAGTTATACATAATGATGTGCAGGACAGATAAGAGTGCTGAAACCACTGAAGGCAGGATCCAAATAGTCTCCATTTTTGCTAACAATTGTTAGCCTGGCAGCAGTTCAAACTCAACACCCGTGGACTTTTCCGATCCAGCAAGTGCCAGAGATCAAAGAAAGAAAACATAATTTTCTTCTCACTTCTCTACAGCAAGAACAGGGACCTGAAAATGACTCCTGGACCTGCTGAACCTACAGCATCACATGTTTCCAGGGCTGTTTGATGCAGTGGGCATCACAACTGCCCCAGAGAGCTTGATGAACTCTGTGTTCTGAGAACTCTGTCTTTGAAGGCATTGCTCTTATTTTGTTGTTGGCAGAGTGGACAAGGGGATGCTGCTTGCTCTGCCTTCTGAGCTGCTCTGGACACAAAGGAGGTGCAGAGTGAGCAAATGGGCTCAGCTTGCCCTGGAACAGCAGTTCCCTTAGATCTCTGGCAAGGATGGCAAAGGAGCACACAGAGCTCCAGCAGGTGTTGAATGTGCTTTAAAAATGCAGCCACCTTTCTGCAGTTTGGTGGAAGTGTCAGCATTTGGTGGGAGCCAGTGGGTAAAAAGAGAGTTTTAGGAGCTGTGTTAGAGCCTGGTGAGGCAGGCAAGAACTACCCACAGAGTGCTGGTCAGGTCTATTTTTGCTGAGCAGAGTAGAGGCACTTGTGGATCTGCAAGTTAAATACCACTGAGAAAACATCCAACCATCTCTCCCAGGGTGTTTTCTAGAGCTTTGGCAACCAGCCCACCACAGAGTTCTCTCCAGCCCCAGCAAAGCCCTGTGCTGAGCCACCAGCCAACTATTTTTTTATACTCAATTTCCAGGCAAGTCAGAGAATCAGAGAATCATGGAATGGTTTGGGTTGGAAGGGACCTTAAAGACCATCTCATTCCACCCCCTGCCATGGCAGGAACACCTTCCACCCTCCCAGGCTGCTGCAAGCCCTGTCCAGCCTGGCCTTGAGGGAGATGCCTTGTTCTGGAAGAGCCACACTCCACACAGACTTTATAACCCTTCCACTCGTTCCTGTCTCCAGAGTGGTTTGTTTGGTTTGGATTTGCCTGTCCTCCTTTTACAAGTCACACCTGCCACAAGGTGTCCCACGTTCGGTGTCACAGGGACAGAGAATGGGAAGGGACAGTGTGTACAGCACCTGCTGCTCCAGCAAAGAAGGGAGGATGCAAGAGTTGTTTCTGACAGATGCTTTTGTAAATAATTCCACTGCTGGGGGTTAAACAGACCCTCCATCATCTGTTCCACTTTTTAACTTCTCATGTAACATTTTTCTTAATATCAAACTAAATCTCCCTTGCTGCACATTTACTCAGAATTACTTCTCATCTTACGTCCCACAACAGTGGAGGAATATCTGTCAGTGTCTACATCTGAAATGTCTTGTTTGTGGATTTGAGTGCTCTGATCTTGTTTCTTCACAGCCTTCATGTTAAACTACACAAATCCTACTCTTTCATCCTCACCTCAGCTTGCAAACCACTCATAATTTTAATAAAATTCCTCTGGAGCAGCCTTGTCATCTTTCTTAACACATGTTGTGCCATCAAAAGATGACCCAAACTCCAGCTAAAGCCTCCCTGGAGCTGAGAAGTGCAGAATAATTGCTTCCTGTGATAAACACCTTCCACTCATGTCCCAGCCCTCATGTTTTCTGATTTTCATCCTGTTTCTTTTCCCTGTTCTGCCTGTGACCACCTCTCACCCCATGGTCATGTCTCCCTTGCTTCTGTTTCCTAGGTTTGCTTTTCCCTCCTGTCTTTTCACACTCACATCTCCCAGTGCCACTTTTGCTTCTGGTCAGTGTCATCCTCCTGTTTTCATGCACTGCTTTAAACAGACCAAGATAATTTTGAATTCCAGTCTTGTCTTGCCCATTGCTTGTGACCCCCTCCTCATCTTCTGTCAGCCACAAATTACAGAAATCTATTCTCTGTTCCATCACTGGAGTCATTATGGGAATACTGAACAGTACCAGACTCAGGACAGACTCTCAAACACTTTCTTAGGCTGGAAATGTGCTTTTTTTGTTTTCAGAGCTCTGTATTCATGAGCACCCACTTGGCCATGACTGCTCAGAGGCCACTCACTCTCATGGCACTTCATATGGACCTGTGCCAAACAGCTTGAGAGGTCAAATCACACGTGTCACCCCCTGCTTTCCTGGACAGTCTTACCATGAGATTGATCTATAATTCATCTGGTTCCTTTGTCTGCTTCTCTAAAAGGGGCATTTCTCTGTCCACTCCTTTGGGATCTCTTTCTTCATGAGAACTGAAAGGATGAAGATGCTACTTTTCTGCCCTTTCTTGTAGCTGGTGTACACAGACTGTCTGACAGGTTGCAGCAAACCCTGGGAGAATATATTTCTGTGTAAGCAGTTCTGTGGCAGAGGGGAAATGGATTTTAAAGCAGAATTTGGAGGGGAAAATCTCTTATTCTGTGGAGATTGGGTTGGGACATGACAGAAGCAGCCTGGATGTCATTCTGAAGGTCTTGTCCAAAAGGGTCCACATCCTCAGACTGCTTCACCCCCTTGGGATCCACATCCTCAGACTGCTGTATCTCCCTGGAACTGCTGCCCATCTCATCACCCACCACAGGCTCTGACTGGCCACAGCAGAAGTTCCAGGTCTTGTTCTTGGTTATGCCAGAGAGGGAAAAACCCTAACATGAATTTTAGATCCATTTCTATTCCAAATGTATGAGTCATCACCTGTCCATCAATGGATCACCAGCACAACTCCCCCTCTTCTCACCCTCAGCCTCACTCCATCTCTCTTTCTTGGTTAACATCATCTATAACGTGGTTAACTTGGTTAACAGACTGCAGCCAGAGACTAAGACAAATGGAAAGATTTTTGACTGTGAATGTGAAAAAGAATGTGAATCACTGGATTTTATCTGGAGCAGGAAAGTGATACACTGCAGGGAAGTGTTGACCAGGGAAAAAGAAGTGCTGGGATTAAAGGGGGGTTAATTTAAGATAAAACTTCAATAAACCAAAAATAAAATATATCAGCAGTGAAGGTGGGTCACTGTCAAGTGATAGCTGAGGCTTTGACTTATGAGCAGGGTAATGAAAAAAGAGGAATCTAATTAAAATGAAAAAAATAGAAATTAAACAGTGTTGAGATGTCTTTAATGGCATTGGTGAGCAAGGCATAGAAATCTGTGCTGTCAGATCCTAAACCCTCAGTGCTTCAGCCTCTAGAAATGTTCCACTGTTCATGAGGCAGAAGTTAAGGGAAGGGTTTGGACTATCTGCAAACACTGAAAATCATTTTTAACCGTAGAAGTCAATGTGATATGATGTCGCTGTTGAGCGGCTAGCTGAGGACTGACCCAAGTTCTCAGACAAGGAAAGAGAGGAGAAAAGGAACTTTATTGTTTTGAATTCCATATATATAGAGTCTACAGAAGTGCCCCAGATTGGTCAGCCCGAGACCTCCCCCTAGGCCCAATTGGCCAAGCCCGAACTGACTCAATCCGGAGAAACTGTTTGCAAAACATCCAAACTTTATCTTGTTTATGAAATATAGCAAAATGTTCCCACGGGAAGAACCTGTGCTAGCCACAATATGCCTGCCCCCAGGAGCAGCAGGAGAGAAGGACAAGTCCCTCAGACTGAGATTAGATCCCAAACAACTCAGTAGGAATGTTCAGAGAAAATATTTTCCCTTGTGTACCAAGGGAGCTATTTTGAAGACAATGGCTGGAGATGTGGGGTTTTTATCCTGTGATCTGCCCCTCTTGGGTCTTTGCAAATTGCCCTGACCAAGGAGACTTTGCAAGTCTGCATTTCCAATGCCCCTGATGGGGATATGTTCCTTACAAAAATTTCCCTCTGGTTTTTAACTTGCTCCTAAGGTTTTTGACAGGAAAGTGTAAGCATTATTTGAAAGAAATAAGGACATTGCAATGCACATAGACTTGGGGGGAGAGGGCAGCAAAGGGGTCCAAAACTGGGGCATGGCAAGAGAAATCTAATTTTAAATCAGAAGTGTGGGATATCTGGGAGAAAGTGTAGGTGAATTGATGTACACACAGACTCTGGCCAGAGCCATATGATTACAGAAAGCTAAGGAAGATTTGCAGGATTTGGCTCCTGGAATTAAATGAGATGACTGTTCTTTCTGGGAATGATGCAGAAGGATTCCAAGTGAAACAGGAATGCCAACGTGGACAGGGAGTTTTGAAAGCCAAAGAGAGGAGAAAGCAAGCGCCTGAGTTTGGGCAAGCTGTGCCAGACAATCAGAGAATAGTTTGGGGTTTGAAGAGGCCTTGAAAGGTCATCTGGCCAACCCCCTGCAAGGAGCAGGGACATCTTCCACTAGATCAGCTGCTCAGAGCCCTGTCCAGCCTGACCTTGGATATTTCACCTGAAGATCAACCAGTAAATCCCCTGTGAATGACTCAGGGCAGTGTGACAGAGCTCCTGTGCTCTTTGCAGACCAGTGGAATTATTTTCTCACTCTGCAAAAAGCCCCTTCATGTATAGAGGGATGCCTTTGCTGCAGGAGATGTTAAAGAAGAATATTCAGATAGGGCAAATGATCTCAACAAAAAATTGACCCCAGTTTCACTGTTCCTAAGGAAATAGTTCATTCACCTGTGAGAAGACAGGAGGGTGTTTGGCTTTAGTTTTCCAGCTGCATCCATGGAGTTTGAGTAGTGTAAACCAGGAGAACAAGAGCTGAGAGCAGGCACTGTCCTGGCACTGTTTGAGGCATTGTTCTTGAATGCTGTGAGAGAACAGCACAGGCTCTGGTGGAAGAGATTTCTCTCATCTCCAACATCATCAGGAATGACTTTCTGGAAGCCACAGCAAAAGAGAAGATGCTGCAGAAAGCTGCTAACAGGGGAAGGAGGCTTGGGAGCTGCATATCAACCCAGATCAGAGCTCTCTGTAACTGATAGCACAGTGTACAAGAATCAGTAATGTCAATGCTACAGGCCTGAGGTATTCTATAAAATCTGTAGGGTCATGAAAAATCTATTGCAGTGGCTACAAATCAACACAGGGATGGAGAAAATGGATATATGAAGAGTTTGTGCCTTGGAGAGAAAAAGCAATGATGTTGGGTCAGATGTGGTGAAGCTGTGGGATTATCCATGGTGCTCTGGGACTGCATTATTAGAGACTCTTATATTAAGTTACCCTGTAGGAAACAATAAACCTGTATGTGGCACATATGGGCTTCCAGAAGGGGTCATTTTGTGCATTAGTGAACAGTTAATTGATAGGACTTTGTAAGATTGTGAAGAGTTGGTAAATGCCAGAATTCTTCAGTCAAATTATTTGAAGCAAAATGAAGCTAGTGGAGTTTAAAAAAATCACAGATAATAAATTTTATATGTGTATAAAACCATTACAGGCACTGAGAAAGATCAGGATCTCACTCTGCTGGACTTAAGCAGACTGCCTTGAAGGCACTGGGTGTTGTTAGCTGAGATTTTGCTCAGAAAGATGAGAATTAGACTGCCTTGCTTATCCAAATCTGGGCTGGGAAGCTGAGCTGATCTTGATGCACAGATAGAGAAATAAAAATACGTGTACAAAATTAAATTACGTTTGAGGAGCTCAGTTACTTCAGACTCTGTGGCTGATGACCCCTGAATGCTGCTTTAGTGGCAAATGAGCATAAATTGCAACACGAGAGGAATTTTTGCTTGTAAAAGGAGAAGATGCAAAGGGTTTAATGATGTGGTTGGTCTAGGAAAAAGAGCAAGAGAATGACAGCAGTATGTGCTCCACTATCCAACCACAATATCAGTGAAACTTTTCTTTTAAAGATAAATCTTGCTACAGGTGTGGTCTGTTGAGGAGCCCCAAGCACCACTGTACTGAGCTCTTTGGGGATCTCATGACAGGTCAGAGGAGGAAAGAAGATCCCGAGGTGATGTGATTGAGCAGACACAGGCAGAGTGACACCGAAAAAGGAGCTGTTCTGATTCTAAGTTTGTTTTGCTCTGCCTCAGCAGAAGAGCAAATCTTTATGTCTTTACCATTGGCCAGGACATTTTAAAGTCAAATTTAGGTGGAACTCATAGGCTTATATATCCACTCTAAGTACCTAAAGATCACCTCTGGCCCTTGAGACCTCAGTTGTCCTTGCTGCTCTCTGCTAGATGTTGTCTCATTGTGGCATACAAGGAGCTGATGTCCAGAGACCACCAGTTATCCCCCAGGATGAGATGGTTATTTTTAGGCACCAATGTTACGATCCTGGTGATCACAAACCTCATTCACCCTGTCTGGTGTAACTGCCTAGCTTTGGGAATGGGAGGAGGACCTCTGTTCCAGCAGAAATCAGGGACTGAAGCTTCCCAATAGAGCAATATCATGGTGTCCCCAAATTTTGGGAAGGAATGAATGTGATGTGGATCATTTTCTCTGCCAAAATGTGTAGCTAGGTGTGCAATCTGTGTTTCAGAATATCCAGTATTTCAGAATAACTTCTGCCCACTTTGGGGCTCCACGGATCCTCAAAAGTTTTAAGCCTTCTTCCTGGTCTGATGGATTAAACCTATTTAGAATATATCCACAACTATTTGCAACCAGGTCATGCACTGAGCATGATGGTCTGATTTTCATCCTCCTTTCATAAGAATATTGTTTAGAGCTGATTTGGTGGTTAGGCTGGCTGAGTCAGTGCGGCAGGATGGGGCATTCCAGAGGCATCTTTAGAAAACAAAGGCTGAAGCCTTGTCAAAAAGGATGTGTTAGTGGAGAAGAGTAATGATATCTAGGGAGACTTCACCCCAAGTCATCATGAGGGTTTTCATGATGGATTCTGTTCTCCTTAAGGGTAATGGAGACGTGATGCAACTTGTCATGGTATCTGGGTGTCATGTATAAATCTATGATAAACAGCAAGACAGAGCAGAGGAATGTTTTCTCCTGGGTTTGAGTCCATACAGCAAATAGGTTATCTTCTCTGCAGATCAGTGATTAGAGGAAAAGGAAATAGTGAATGTTACTGTGGTTATTTGTGTCTCCTTGGTACCTGCAAAGTCCTGCATGGAGGCACCGATCAAATACAGACAAAAGATTGCTCCTAACGTGAAAGGAAGGGGAGAAGGTCAGAGCTGGAGGTACAGAGAGTCAGGCAGCACATTTTCAATGTGATTGGCCTGAACTTTCCAGTATTGCTTTGACACCCTCAGACTTTACATTCCTGAGGTGTTCTCAGCAAATTCCACCACTGGCTGGGAAGGATCCCTCGGAGAAGATCAGTTTGCAGTCTGGGATTTCATGATGTGTGTTATGTCTGTAGAACCATCCAAGTCCACAGAGCACTGCCAGCAATAAGTGGTGTTGTCCTGCTCAGGTGAGCTGCTGTGGCACAGTGAGCCCTGGGGACCCTCACAGTGGTCGTGGTGTTGGAGCTTGGAGTGTGCACTGAGATCAGGGCAAGACAGGAGGAAGGGAAGGAAAGTTTCCCTTGCATGGAGAGCAGCATCCCACAGAGGTTTCTGGGCACTCCAACATCCCAGTGAAGCTCTGAGTTCTGGACAAGGCATGTGGGATCTCGTGGAGTTCTGATCTCACTCAGGGCAGGGAAAGGAGTGTAGCTATGGCAGAGGTGTTACTGGGGCTGCTCTGCAGGTATTTCAGCAGCAAATGGGAAATGAAATTTGAGCTGTGTGTGAGAGCTTGTTCCTCGTGTGCTCCTGAGCCTTTGGCTATAAAATCTTGACATGGAAATACAGTTTAAACAAGGTTTAGCAGGGGCCACCTGCACTAGCCACCTGGGCCCATTCATGCATAACTGTTGGTTTAGGGATATTGGGGAAATACAGAAATATTTCTTCAAGACTCTCTTTCCCAAAATTTTTCACTCCAGGACAACTGTTTGTTACAACTTGTTTCTGACAACTCTGGGGAAGTTGAAATGTTCTGCATATCAGATAGTCGCCTATTAGCAAGGATCAGCATTTAATTTGCTGTTTGATTTAATCTGGCCTGGGCTGTGAGGATTGTCCAGTGGTGGCCATTCCTACCAGCTGAACACAGAAGGATGGTCTGGTGGCCACTTCATGTTTCTGCAGGTGTCTCTCACACCAGCACAGGATGCTGCAATGCTCCTGCAATACTCCTTGCAATGCTGCAATGCTCCTTGCAATACTCACAATGTCCTCTCCCAGCTGTTTCCATGGCCTCTGCACTGGCTGGAAAACCACTCTGGCATAAAGGCCAGGCTGGGCAGGACTTGGAGCAACCTGGTCTAGTGGAAGGAACCAGAGGAGCTCTAAGGTCTCTTCCAACCCAAATCTTCTGTATTTCTGTGAAGACAACTGTCCACCTTTGCAGGCAAAACAAGGCTAACCTGGAAATGTAATAAACCCCTCCTGTTGCTTTCTCGGAGGTTTTGGGTGGTTATTCTCCTGTTAGCTGCAAATGTTGTGAAAGCAAACACCAAATGTTTTGGAGTCAACAGCTTGTCATGGAAAAAAAGTGTTCATCACTCTGTAGAGCTGTGTGTGAATCACAGAGTCATGGAGTCATTTGAGGTTGGAAGAGACCTCCAAGACTATTGAGTCCCACCTGTGCCTGATCCCCACCTTGCCACCAGCCCAGAGCACTGAGTGCCACATCCAGATGTTCCCTTGGACAGGGAGGGGGACTCCATCACCTCCCTGGGCAGCCCCTGCCAGTGCTTGACCACCCCTTCTGTGAAGAACTTCTTCCCAAAATCCACCCTGAGCCTCCCCTGGCCCAGCCTGAGGCTGTTCCCTCTCCTCCTGTCCCTGTTCCCTGGAGCACAGCCTGACCCCATACCCGGCTGTCCCCTCCTGGCAGGAAGCTCTAGCAGAGCCACAAGGTCCCCCTGAGCCTCCTTTGCTCCAGGCTCAGCTCCTTTCCCAGCTCCCTCAGCCACTCTTCCTAGGACTCACTGTCTAGACCCTTCCCCAGCTTCACTGCCCTTCTCTGGACATTCTTGGGCCCCTCAGATCAGGAGTGTAAAAAGATTCACCAATTCATATATAAACTGGAGGGGAGGGGGATGAATCCAGGTGGAACTGGTGTGGTTCCTCCTAACGCACCTAAAACCCAAGTGTTTGTTGAGTAAGAAGGGGAGAGTGACAGGGCTCCATCTCCATGCTGGTGCATTTTATTCAGTGTTTACAGCCCACACGGGATCACCTTCACACTTCTGTACCTTCCTTGAGAAAGGAAATTATCTCCTTGGAGGAGAGTCAGACCTGCTTGGTCAGCAAAATGCAGTTTGTGACACCTAAATGAGAAGAACTGAGGGGGAGAACCCCTGTTAAAATGGGAAGAGCCAGGATTTTTTCTTACTCCTGCACTTCAGGAGTAACTCTGGGTAAATGGCACTGAGATAAGAGTGAGCAGAAACAGATGTGGAGCACAGCTACAAACAGGATGTGAAAATAAACTCATTACTCCATCTGCCCACCGTAAACAGCGTGAAATTAGCAGCAAGTGAGGAATAAAACTCCAGACAAATGGCCTTTTAAAGGGAGCACAGGGAGCTGGAAGGGATGCTATTAGAAAAGCAGAGGCACAGAAAGCCCAAGCCATGCACAGCTCAGTGCATATCCCAATTCCCTGGTCAGTCAGGGAGGAGGAAAATCCTGTGGCACAGAGCCTGCAAGGAGCTATTTTTGAAGGCAAAACCAGAAAGGCCACTTCATCTTTGGGAGAGAAGACCTAATATTGCTCTTGTCCCTGCCTGTTAGGAAGCACCATCAATTTTATAAGTCACGGAGATTTATTTTTTTCCCTAAGAGGTGCTCTCTTAATGTTGCATAAAATTACTCTCTCAGGGGCAGTGTGAGGAGAAAACCGTGGTGTTATGTTGTCTCAGTTGCAAAGACATTGCTAACAATAAAAGCCCCTGAATGATTTGGTTTTTAAGTGACACGATTACAGAGTGGGTCATTCGTGACACTCCCAGTGGCTTCAAGCACCTCTGTCATAAAGTCTGAATGGGGATGTTTTATGCTGTGGGTTTGGGCTGTAAATATTCACCCCTGGCCTTTGTTCTATGAGGCAAGGCTCAGTTTGAGGATATATTTACTTCAAATTTTGCAGGAAAATTTCTCAAATGGTCAATCTGCTAGATTTATTTAATGTGAGATCCCAAAGTGTTTTACAGCTTTTACAGGCTGGTTGTGTTTATAACCATCCTGGGGAGTATCTTCTGCAATCCATGTGGCGGAGAAGGGGAAGGAAGGTCATAATTTCTGTTTTAACCTACTTTTCTAGCAGCTGACAGGACACTGACAAAGTCATCTCTTCTAGAATACAACCTGCTGGGCTTTATCCTCATTCAGAGGAGATCCTTTGGAGAAAGCCAGAGTAAAATAAGCCAAGTACCTTTTTTCTTTATTCCTATTGATTCTGCCCAGATATGTTTTCTGGCTCATTTTATGGATCTCAGTGAAATTGCAAATTGCGCAAATGATATTTCAAGGAAACTGGTTCCTTGTGTTCGAAGTTCTTCAGTATATGACAGCCCAAGGCAGAGTTTCCTACATGTTGGAAATAATTTCTCTCTCTACGTTTGGCAGATCCAAACAAGCCTTGAGTGCTAAATAAACCAGGTCTATGAATAAATCAGGGGCAGGAGAACTCAAATTTGAGATGGTGTGAGATTTGAAATACCTGAAAGCTTGACATGGGCCATGAGGCACTTTGAAATAGTCTGCAGTTAGATGAAAGGCTTTTCATTTGAGATTCCACTGGGGTATTTCAGGAGGAAACCTCCTGTTGGGTTCACCCAAAGTTTGTAATAAACATAATTGAAGCATCTGAACTCCAGCTGCTACTTTCTGCTCTAATCAAGAGCAACAGAGGCAACTCCTTCTTAGCAAACACACTGTGACTGCTGAGGGAACAGAAATACGTATAATTGGGCTTGAGTGCTGAACTGGGAGGTGCAGAAATTAAGGAGAAGTAACAGCTGGAAGGCAGAAAAAGGGACTTTATGAAGAGATCAGTGGAGGCTTGGAGAAAGCAGAGACTTCATGAAGCTCTCAGAGATGGAGATCAGGGACTCACATTTTTCTCAGGAAGCAGGATTTTCTAATATTGTCCAAGTTGGTTCTCACCAGAAGCAGACACTGAAGGGAGTCAAAAAGCAGAAGGTCTTATCTATCCTCACCTTTCTGGTTGTTATCCAAAGGGAAGACAAGTTATGTTAGAGACAGAGAGCTCCTTTGGGAAGTATTTGAGAAATCCTCCTTCAAGGTCATGACAGCAGTTTCTGTTTTTATAGTACAGCAGGATCCCAAATTACTGTACAGGCACTGGAATGGATTCTCCCTTCTGTAAAGCAGGTTTGCCTTTTCCTCACTCTCCCAAGCTGTGGTACAGTCATGCCTGACCTATGCCACACACTCCAGAGCATCACACCAGCTGGAAGGGGTGACATTTGTCTTGTCCTGACCCTGTCACCTCTCTGGCACCTGGATGCCACACAACCATGTCCTGCTGAGCATGGCAGAGCCGCTGGCCCTGCCCTGTGCCATGAGCCTTGGGGTGAGCTCATCCCAGGAGTCAGTCTGGGTTGTCCAGCCTGCTTTAGTGAGGAAGAGCAACAAATAACACGAGATCGCTCTGCTGCAGCACCACTGAGCCCTGATGAGCTAATTTATTGGTGCACACGTAGCAATAATGTCTTCCTCCCATGCTTTGGTCTCTCCTCTCCAAATGGGGGACAGACCACTTTGTGTTGGTAAAGGAACTCTGAAGAGATTTTAGGAAAGCTTGGAAAAGCCAAGACGAAACCAGTGGGAGTCCTGGGGAGATGGTGACAGGGAACAAGGGCCAACTCCTGGGACTCATGTGGGCTGACTACATGTCAAAACACCCACACAGAGCCATTTATAGCTCCAGGAAGGTGTAGGCACAGTTAATCATGTTCAAGGAGCAGAGGCCAGGGTCCCCATAGCATTGGGCTGCTATTACCTTTGGAGGGCAGAAATGAGATAGAGAGCTGGGGAAGAAAGGGATTGAAAAGATTTTTGTGCTCCAAGAAGGAAAAACCAAGCACCAGGAACTGGGCATGTTTGTGTCACCTATAATCCTGCTACCAGGCTGACCCTGCCATAGAACCATGGCATGGTTTGGGTTGGAAGGGGCCTCAAAGGCCATCTGGTTCCACCCTGCTGCCATCGGCAGGGACACCTCCCACTGTCCCAGGTCAGAACACTTCCAGGAATGGGGCATCCATAACTTCTCTGGGCAACCTAGAAGAAGGGGATTGTGGCAGACACAATTAATGTCCCACCTGGGGTTGCTCCCTGACCCTGACACACCTCTCTGTTCCCCTGCAGAAGGCATGGAGGAAGCCGCGGGCTCGAGCAGGGACTGCCTGCAGGCGGGTGAGTCGTGCACCAGCGACCCGGTGTGCAGCGCCAAGTTCCGCACTCTGCGGCAGTGCATCGCGGGCAACGGCGCCAACAAGCTGGGTCCTGACGCCAAGAGCCAGTGCAGAAACACCGTCACCGCCCTGCTCTCCAGCCAGCTCTACGGCTGCAAGTGCAAGAGGGGCATGAAGAAGGAGAAGCACTGCCTCAGCGTCTACTGGAGCATCCACCACACCCTCATGGAAGGTCAGTAGAGCAGGGCACTCGTTGCTGATGGTCTTCCTGAAAGGGAAGTACTCAGGGGCCTTTCTGAAGAGCCCCTCAGCTCCAAAGTGGTTGCAAGATACCCCTGTATTGTCCTGGTCCATCTCAGGACATACTGATAGGACCCAAGGGAACAGCATGAAGCTGTGTTGGAGTGGGTTCAGGTGGATATCAGGAAAAGGTTCTTCCCCCAGAGGGTGCTGGGCACTGCCCAGGCTCCCCAGGGAATGGGCACAGCCTGAGGCTGACAGAGCTCCAGGAGTGTTTGGACAGCACTCTCAGGGTGGGATTCTTGGGGTGTCTGTGCAGGGCCAGGAGTTGGATTTGAGGGTCCCTGTGGTTCCCTACTAACTCACAAGATTTGATGATTCCCATGGTATTGACATTGTGGGGAAAGCAGTCCTGAAAACCTGGGACGCCTCCCTCTTTTTTTTTTTTAACTCAACATCTCTTTTATGACATTCCCAATGTACATTGAGATCTTTTGGTGGAGAAATGCACAGCGTATTTTGCACCTAAGTATGTTAATCAAGACCATGATAACCATAGATTTTATAGAAACACTACATAAAGCACAGGCATTGAGGGAAAAAAAACAGCATGGACTTCAAAAAAATCACTCTCTTGGAATCTCTCAAATGCATCAATGTCTTTGGGTTAGTGAAGATTTGGGGCTGGTGACATCAAGTTGGAATTTAAAGTGTTCCCAGAGCCAGTATTCAGTAAGTTTGAATTTTGACGTTTTTTAAGAGTCACCATAAAATTGCACCTCAGTGGCCATAACTCTTCCTTGTCAGGCTGGTGAGTATTTTATGCAGCATGAAAATTAAAATGGGGAATAAAACAGACCCTTCCAGCCATGGGCTGTGAAATAGATTAATAAAACACTGTTGGCTGAAACCTGAAAGGAAGAGTGCAGGGGTGAGACCACAGGCCAAAATGCCAAGCAAAACAAAGAGGATGGAGACTGCAGTGCACAGGCTTGCCGGGATGGAAACTGGTTGATCAGCTTCCTGGGAAGCTTTCAGATGCCACAGCGTTCAGGGTGCAGAGCATGGTGCTGTGAGCTGACTGGGGAAATACAAGACCTCTGCACCCTCCAGTGTCTGATCTTTCCCATAACTGTGTGCTGGATTTGTTTCCATTGAGGTGAAGCCTGGGGAAGAGGTGGTAATCCAGCTTCTCCACTCATCTCAATGGGTGACACCACAACTCCTTCACAGCTGACCTTCATGGCTAAAACTGTGTAAACAGATCATCTGTGACATGGCTGTGTAGGACAGTGCTGTCATGAGCATTTCCAGCTCTGGGACACAGAATGGTTTGTGTTGGAAGGAACCTTAAAGACCATCCAGTTCCAAGCCCTGGCCATGGGCAGAGACACCTTCCACTGCTAAAATGGAGTGGAGAGAGAGGCTGGCAAAGATTGCTGGAAGCAGGCAGGGGCAGCTGTGGGTCTCTGGATGCAGAGTAGGAGTTTGATGCTGGATGGACTCCCTGCCCAGCAGCTTGGGAATGGGAGTGCCCCACCTTGGGAATGACTGGGAGAGAGCCTTGGAGGCTGACAACAACTCCACTCCACTTCTCTACTGTCATGTCCACACCTTTTCAAACAACTGGCTTCACTTGCAATGCAGAGTCACACACCAAACTTTTGATATCCTTGCCTTAATTTCCCCAGGGAGATATATTTCACGGCAGTCACATGTTTCAGGGTCCTTACACGTGTTTAATTGACTGAGAAAGGAAGCCAATCCACACAGTCCCTGTAGAGCTTTGTTTCTCAATCACACATACCCAGGAGGCTGCAAAACGCTTCCTAGAAGCTCTCTTGTAAAAACAATTGTGGAAGTGCGTGCTCAGGGAATTTACAAAGCACACTATTTACTCAGCTTCTCTTGAGCATGCCCGTGTTTAGCTGCCTTCCCATTTAGAGACACAACAACATGATGACAACCCGATAACAATTCTCTGATAAGGTGCTTTATCATCAGGACATAAAACTGCTGCACTGGAACTTACAAATGGGCCCCTCTCCAGACAGTAACGATGCAAGATATTTCAATGAAGGTGTAAAGCTGCCTTGTAATGCACCTGTGGTAATTGCATGGGGCTGTGGACCCTGGGAGCCATTTCTTCCTGCCTGCAGCTGGAGGTCAGCATATGCCCAGAGCATGAGGTTGGACAGTCCTTTTATCCCAGCCAATATATCTGCTGCTGCTGTCCACATCCATCTAAATGTCCAATAAAAAAACCCCAACAGATACTGAGCTGTTTGCTGCAATAATATTCCATGGTATCCATCAGGATGATGGGGCATTACAGAGCATTGCAGATGAAAGGGAAGCACCAATTGAACAAAATCAGCTTCCCAGAGACTTGAAACTGAAGAGAGGGAGTTTCTGCAGGAGCTGTGGGTCATTAGCTCTATGCCAAGTAAGTAAAGGCTGTTGGCAAGGAGAAGGGCAGAGGTGACAGTAAATACAGAGTGTGTTGTCACACACATAACCCTGTGCACAGCCCTGTCTGTGTCCTAAAAGAGGTGAGGACCTTTGACACAGGGTGGGACACAGAGGAAACAGCAGTAATGGTGATGGAAACCCTGTGTGTGCAGGGAGCTGGTGGTGTGCACTCTGCCCATGAGCAAGAGCTGCAGCCTGGTGTCCTCTCTGGCAATCCCTGTAGAGTGATCCAAGACTTGAGCTACACCAGATGCAACTCAGCAGTTCCCTGACAGACTGCCCCACTCCAAAACTGAGATATATATCTAAAAGCCAGTTACATTCTATTCCCTTCTCCAAGGAAGTGTCCACACACCTGTTCCTGTGACTCTGAGTATCCATTTACTCGTGGCCTTTAGTCCCTTTGCACCCACCACACAATCCTTCACTGCAGATGCTGAACCTCGTGTATCTCAGCCATCCCTCAGGAGCCTCATCTGCCTTCTCACCAACTTCTCTCTTCCCCCCAGGCATGAATGTTCTGGAGAGTTCCCCTTACGAGCCGTTCCTCAGGGGCTTTGATTACGTCCGGCTGGCGTCTATCACTGCAGGTAGGTGTGGAAGATGCTCTTACACCTGCTGGTTCAAACTGGAGGGAACTGGCTGTGGGATCAAGCACTGCAGACAGAGAAGTCCTTTGTGCTCTCTAGTGAGAATTGCATGGTTCAGGTTTAGCAATTGTTTTTCTGAGGAGTTGCCTGTGATTCCTGTGCTAGACTGTTACAGGTTCTAGGAAAAAACATTTGTGATTTTTGTCTTTTGGCTGTTTCATGTCTGTGCTATGAAGGACTGAGACTAAAAGATGTGGTACAAAGACCCCTTCCAATGACCCCTCCCAGGCAGACTCATTCTGCATAGCAGGTGGATGATCTGATCCATGCAAACATCTCACCAAACAGAAGCTGCTTGGGTATCATTAGGTTTGATTTGTGCCACATCAGTCACAAGATCAAACTCTGCAGGGAAAAAGGTCAATAACTCAACCTGTGTGTTGATCCCAGCCACAGCCTTTAACCACCTGCCCTGAGGGCAACCTCAGGACCCAGAGCCATGTTCTGTCCTGCACCTTAATCCTGTTAACAGCTGAGCAGAGCCTTTTAACTCCTCAAGGGCTCAGCAGTTCAAAGGACAGCGTGGCTCCCAATAACCCATCCAGCCCCAATGGCACAGCAGCCAACACAGCCAGCCTGTGCGCCACAGCCTTGGGAAAGCTTTGCCAAAGTGTTTTTTTTAACCAAACTACCTGTCTGGGGGCAGGTAATTTGCTCCTCCTCTGTCTCTGGCAGGTGTGCCCAAACCACTGCAGCTTTTCCAAACATGCACCTTGCTCTGGGCAACATCCACAGCTGAATTGCACCCCAGCGAGGAGGGGACAGCATTCCCTGCAGCTGGTGAATGTCTGCAGTCCCCACCATGGCCAGGCACTTGTTGGGTGAGAATGTCCAGGAGCAAATTAGCCCATCAGCCCTGGACAACTGGAGCACAAGGGATGGGAGGAGCTCCCTGACCTCGCTCTTACTGACTCCACCTGGCAGATTGGAGTGCAGACAGGCAATTTGGTTTGCTGGTCCTGGTTTTCTTTACTGGAGTTTTTCCCTTGCTGTTGAGTCCTAGAAAACTCCAGAGCATGGGGAAATGTAAGGATAGGGATTTTTATGCATGGTTAACACACTCTCAGGTTTTTAAAGCAGATTGGTTGTGCAGCAAAACAAATGGACCCAGAGCAGCAAGGATTCTCCGGAGGACTGGGCATCCACTTAGGGACATGAAATTTCCTTACCTTTTTGTCCTTATTTATACTAATCAAAATCTTCTATAACGTAACTTACAACCTGCTGCCCTCTCCTACCCAGTATCCAGGAGAACATGGTCAGCATTGCCAAAGGACCCTCTTTCAAATCTACCAAAAAGAATTCCCAAGAACTTGTTGAAACATAAGACACCCCTGTGACCATAGGCCAAGTGAAAGAAGCAGGTGGATTAAATCAAATTTTACATAAACAATATATGGCCACTGTTAAAACTGTACAAATGGAACCATATCCCTCCACTCTAATTGTAGCAGTGGTTTAAAAAGCACATCCTCTGGTGTTGCATGGGAAGAGGAGAAAATCCAGCATGTTCCCTGTGATTTATTGGCTGAATGGGGAATGAAACCCTTCCAAGTAACTGTTTCCTACACATTAACTGGCAGCTCCCCAGCATAAACCAGTGCTCTGACAATATTCATCTCTGGGCACTTTTAAAGGGAAGTATTTAGGGATAGGAGCACACCAAGCAAAACTTGTGCCCATCATAAAATAACTGAAAAACTTGGAATTTGACTTCCAGCTCACTGTAAGCAGCAGGGACAACAGGAAGGGAAAAATAAATGCTGGGAGAAGGAGCATCTGATAATGTCAGGGAAATAAAGAGGGCAGCCAGCTCTGAAATGCTCAGGGAGACTGTCAATGCTTTAACACTTGTCAGCAGTGACTGGCTGGTTTAAACTCCTGGTCAAAGATACAGCTTGATTCTGCATTGGGAATTTATCACTCTGGGGATTTTTCCTCAGTGGAAAAATCTCTTTCTGCTGGGGAGAAAGTCCATCTGGTGTGCTGCAGGTCATGGTTTTAATACAGAGAGGTGGTAACCAGCTTCAAATTCATTTTCTCTCTCAAGCTTGAAGGACCCTTGCCTTATCTGTTCGATCAGACAGAGTCTGATGTTTCCACTGACTCCTGCCAGGGATTCTGTAGCATTTTCCCCCTCTATAAAACAGACCCCCATCCACCTTCGAAGGAGCCCTGCAACCAGTGTTAGAAAAATACCTTTCCCTCTTGCCTTTTCCCCATATTTACAGAAAAGGCTGTTGGCATCTAAACTCATGAGATCCCTATTTTCCCACTGAAGATGCTGTTTTTCTCATCTATCACCACAGTTTTTGCTTTATTTTCCTAACCTTTCCCCTTGCTGCAGGTTTCCTCCACCTTCCCTGCATCCCACAGCACTCCTCTGCTCTCCCACACAGACTGGGACATTCTTTCTCCTCTGGTTTAAGAGGGTGGAAATGCAGAGTGATTTTGGTGAAGTCAGTGAAGGATGACCCTGCAAAGGGTGTGGGGAGAGATCGACGTGTGCTCACAGCCAGGCAGTACCAGGTGCCAGGGGAATGCAGCTGGATGGCACCTCTGATCCCTCCCTGTGAAGGCACTGTCACCACTTAGCACATGGGGATGCTGGGTCACAACTGGTGTGGATAGGGCGTGTTGTGACCCAGACAGGTCTGGCATAGGTGGGCAGACTAGGGGTAGAGCAAAGCAGAGCTGCTGCCAAAGCCACACATGACCCTCCAGAGGCCTGAAGAAACTTGCTGCCCAGGGCAGTGAGTCTGAGGTGCCAGGTATTAGTGCAGACCACCCATGTATCAGGGAGCCAGCTTTGCCACCAACTTAGTCTTTGATCTTGAGCAACTTGTGGAAACAAGTTAGTTAGTGGAGACCCCAACACTCGAGGGAATCCACTCATGGCCATAAGCAGATGCACTTTCTAATGCCTGCTGTCTTCCAGGCCTTTACTAATGTGTAATTCACATTAGTAAAATATTACCAGATGCCCAGATTAAGGCAAAATTAATTTTATAAGATGTATGAGCTTGGTGAAGTGAGCTCTTGGGGGGTGAAGTCTGGTATGTGACTGTGGCACTTCTTGGGAAAAGATGAGTATGGAAAGGGGATTTGGTCCTGGCAGGACACAGAGAGCAAACCTACACTTCACCCTGGCTGCTGCCTTCCTGGAGCAGGTGTGGTGTCACCCAGGTGGCCAAGAAGGGGAGCAGGGTGGGGCTGAAGGTCTCAGGGGTGGTGCTGCTGGCAGGGAGGTCAGCGCCAAGCCACCTCAGCACGTCCCACCCCGCAGGCTCTGAGAATGAGGTGACACAGGTGAATCGCTGTCTGGACGCCGCCAAGGCCTGCAACGTGGACGACGTGTGCCAGCGGCTGCGCACGGAGTACGTCTCGCTCTGCATCCGGCGCCTTTCCCGCGCCGACAGCTGCAACCGCTCCAAGTGCCACAAGGCCCTGCGCAAGTTCTTCGACCGCGTGCCGCCCGAGTTCACCCACGAGCTGCTCTTCTGCCCCTGCGACGACACGGCCTGTGCCGAGCGCCGCCGCCAGACCATCGTCCCTGCCTGCTCCTACGAGGCCAAGGACAAACCCAACTGCCTGGCCCCCCTGGATTCCTGCCAGGAGAACTACGTCTGCAGGTAACGTTCAGGCACAGGGTGGTCCCCATGGAGAGCTGTCCTGGGGCAAGGGTTTGTCACTGGTGACAGCCCTGTGACCCCAGCCAGTGCAGTCCCCTGCGGGGTCCTCCCAGGGTGCACCATCCCACCACACCCCACAGACGGGCCCCTTGCCATGACCCACATCCTTGTGTCCTACAGAATGTGTTCATGGACAGGACGAGGTGTGAGATGTTCATGCTGAAGATTTTTAGACATTTTCTGTGGATTTTTGGCTTTGCTCCTAGAGAAAGACCTGCTATGGAAACAGTTCCAGGAAGGTGCAGGCTAAGCAGGAATATGGGGGAGAGGTCCTTACAGCCATGTTCACCAATCTGTCTCCTCACTGTCCCTCTTCCCTAGCCCAGAACATTCTCCAGGAGCATCCAAGGAATCCTGACAGCCACAGGCATTAAGGCATTAAAACCATGTTTGTTTGTTTGCTTGTTTAATTTAAAAAATATTTATATATATATATATATACACACACACATATATATGTTTTTATATATGTATGTACACACACATATATATACATATATATTCATACACACACACACACACACACACACATATATATATATATATATCTATATCCTTCTTCTGTAAGGCTGAGTGTTGGAGAGACTTTATAGCACCTTCCAATACCTAAAAGGAGCCAGCAAGAGAGCAGAAGAGGGACTTTGGACAAGGGCAAGAAGTGACAGGACAAAGGGGAATGGCTTGAAACAGAAAGAGGGTAGATTCAGATGGGATGTTGGGAAGGAATTCCTGGCTGTGAGGGTGGGAGGCCCTGGCACAGGCTGCCCAGAGCAGCTGTGGTGCCCCTGGATCCCTGCAAGTGTCCAAGGGCAGGTTGGATGGGGCTTGGAGCAGCCTGGGAGAGTGGAAGGTGTCCCTGCCCATGGCAGAGGGTGGAACGAGATGATTTTTAGGTCTCTTCCAGCCGAAATCATTCTGTGATTCTGTTTTGGTGACTGCAACAAGAGTCTCTGAGTCCCAGTGTCATTCCACACAGTCTGGCCAGCCTGGTTTGCTCCTGTTTCCATCCCACCCCAGTCACACACACACACAGACCCATCCCATGTGCACTCACAGCAAACTCAGAACTCACAGCAGAACCCCTTCAGTGTTTCTCCTTCATCTGTACTATTTTCATTCCCCTGTTTCTCCAAAGGTCTTTGATATTCCAGAAGGTTAATCCACACAGAGCTCTCAGGAGCAGAGCCCACCTGGCAGTGAGAGATGTAAGACCATAATAGCACCATGGTGCCCCCAGCCCAGTGCCCTGGGTGCAGCTGGGGCCATGAGCAGACACTGGGGAAGAGCACAAGAACAAGTGTAGGGCACACCTGCCTGCATTGTCCCAGTCTCTAATTGTTGTGGGGTTTGGGAGTTCCTGAGCTGAACTTCCAGCAGCCATGCCTGACGAGCACATCGTCTTTTAATTGCAATAAAAATATTATGTATTCTCACAAAGGGAGGTGAGAGCAGCAGCATCCTCTTGGAAGCACAGAAGTACAAATACCCTCAGCACTCTGCACCCTAGGAACATGGAGGCAGGAGAACAACTGAACTATGCAGATGCAAAGTCCCTGGGCTGACAAGGCCCTGCTCAGATGTTGTCCCCTGGCTACCCAGGGAATCCTAAATGGATTCTAAATCCTAAATACCCTCTCCCTAACAAGACAAAAGGGCCCAGTGGGGAGGAAGAGGTTCAAAGGGGAGAGTGTTGCTCCCCAGGAGACTAGAAACCATTTCCTGAAAGCAGCACAGCTGTTAATTATCTGGTCCCTTGGTCTCTGAATATATAATAGAAAATATCCTCTAGAGACACAGAGGGAGCAAGAGGTTGATGTGTGACCTGGTCACAGCCAGCAGTGCAGAATCCACAAGGAGAGCCACGAATAAATCATAAAGAAATGGAGTGAAACACTCCAGGGCTCACCCTGCCTGCACTGCAGCTCCTGCACAGCTCTAACCCTTTGAACTTCCCAGCTCAGAGGGTTGGGTTCTACTAACATGGATTATATAAAATCTGCAATCAGTATCTCCCTTCTCTAAATCTCCTCTAAACAATGCAGCAAGTTTTGGGAAGGAAGATTTTGTCTGTCCGTGTTACAGGAGAAAGGATTGGTGTGGGGCAAATATGGGAACAAAGATGAGGGGAAAAAAGAAGACTGGGGAGTAGGTGAGTAGTGGGCTGGAAAGTGCAAATTGGAATGCTGACACTGACCAGGAGCAAGAGCAATGTGTCTGGAAAAGAGAGGATGTCTGGGAGGAGCAACATGCTCAGTTTTTCTGAGATTGCCCAGGCAGGGTAAACATTTGAAGTTCTCAGTTCCCAGCTCAGACTGCAGGTTGTCACATAAAGAACCTTTCCTTCAACTGTTGTCAGTGCTAGTGTTTGCTTGAGTTTCCTAAGCAGCTCAAATGCCATGTGAAACCCCTTCCTACCTGGCCACGGAATGAATGTTGAGATGGATCTGGAGCTCCAGCTGTGGCTGTGTCCTACATGAAAGCCCTGAGTTGATGTCTCAGATATCCTACAATCTCCAGACACCACTGTGTGCCAAGAGCTGAATCATCCCTAAAGAGTTATGTGGCAAATAACTGGTTGGGAGAATGATCTCCCTGCTCCACATGTTCCAGGGAGTCCTCCTGAGAATGGACATCTGCAGCAGACAATGGGGCAGCAGCCCTGGTAACAGGCAGAACATTTCATATCTGAACCTTTGGACATTTCCCTTGATCTGAGATGACCTCAGCTATATTTAGGGTCTTTAAAGAGAGGGAAACTGGACCAGAGCAATTTTCTATTTCAGCAGATCAGACTGAGAATGAAGGTTGCATTCTTTAGGCAAAGTTATTACTCAAAAGATAAAAAATAGCAACACAGACTGATTTCCTTCCAGGCAACAGCTCTTCCCTCAAAAACCAACCTCACACAAGAGTAAACAAACATTTCTTCCAAGATATTTTCTGGACCTTTCTTGCAGTCCTGGACGAAACCTGTAAAACATTAACTGCAGAACCTCTTCAAAACCTCCTCCTGGATTTGTTGAGGTGGGCAGGATATTGTAAAAGGACGTTTGTTCAAACTGTTTGGGCAACACCTACAGCAACATTAGACAAGTGTATTCCCTTCTGTAAACACCTCAAGTGCACTGTTACTCCCCTTTTGCCCCAGTTACCTGTGGTAATTGTCCCTTTTTGTGCTCTGGCTCCATCAGGTCACGCTACGCAGAATTCCAGTTCAACTGCCAGCCGTCCCCCCAGGCTGCGAGTGGCTGCCGCAGGGACAGCTATGCTGCCTGCCTGCTGGCCTACACTGGCATCATCGGTAAGAGCCTGCCTCCTTCCCTGGGCTCCTTCACAATTCGGGTGGGAAATGTCTCCTCCAGGTGGGAAATGTCTCCTCCTAACTCTGGCTATGAGGACAGTAATGTGGAGAGCTGAGATTTCAGGGACATCATAGAGTCATGGAATGGTTTGGGTTGGAAGGAACCTGTAAAGCCCATCTCATTCCAACCCTCTGCCATGGGCAGGGACACCTTCACTGGACCAGGTTACTCCAAGCCACATCCAACCTGGTGCTGGCCTTTCTCCCTTCAGTGACATGACTAAGCCATGGGTAACTTCAGGATGTCTGCCATGGAGGGAGAAAAACCATGGGCTGCTGCAAGGTTCAGTCTTCTCTCTCCAGTGGAAATAGATGGGCTGTCCCAGGGTGTCTGCTCTGCCAGGGATTCCCTGATGCCATCACCAGTGATGCCACTGGAAATCACCATCCACTGCCATTTTTCCAGCTTCAAAGGGTATCAGATTGGGTTTTCAGATGCTGCAGAGCCCAGCTGGCAGCAGTTGGCACAGGCACAGGCAGGAGTCCAAAGAGAAGTGCCAATGGCCATTGGATGAGGTCCATCCTGATGGATGGGATAGACTGACAGATTTTTGGGCCAACATTCCATTCTGTTTTAATCCTTCATTCTGGAGACTGAGATTGGCTTTTTCAATGACAGCAGGGAAACCTTTACACATGTTCACATACAGTTTTTGAATGCTCAGCCTGGACAATAAAAGGCTTCAAGAAGATCTTAAAGTGGCTGCCCCTGGATCCCTGACAGTGTCCAAGGCTAGGTTGGTTGGGGCTTGGAGCAGCCTGGAATAGTGGAAGGTGTCCCTGGCATGGCAGGAGGTAGGACCGGATGGCCTTTAAGGCTCCTTCCAACCCAAACCATTCCGTGATTTTCTGAATGTTATTAGGGAACCTGAATTCCCAGAAACTGCCCATTCCTTGGCTAATGGCACTTATTAACTGACTGAAGACTTCAGTGGTGGTGTTGTAATAAAAGGGTTGTGATTGCTCCTCTTGTCCTGCCTGGGAGCAAAGCAGAGCCATGGCATCAGCACTTGAAGGGTTTTGCTGCTGTCCTGGAGGGGCTTGGCTGAGGCGGAGCAGCACGAAGGGATGGCACTGACCCTTCCTGAAGCAGCAGCCCTGCAGTAACATTTGTCTGTCTGTCCTGCAGGCAGCCCCATCACCCCCAACTACATCGACAACTCGACGTCCAGCATAGCTCCCTGGTGCACCTGCAACGCCAGCGGGAACCGGCAGGACGAGTGCGAGAGCTTCCTGCACCTCTTCACCAACAACATCTGTCTGCGTGAGTGCTGTGGGCACCGCTGTGTGCTGGAGCCTTGCGCATGGGGCATGGAGATGCCCTGGTCCTGCAGAGGCTGTAGGTGTCCAGCTCCCACAGAGGAGCTCTGAAGAGCCGCAGGCATCCATCTGGGTGATGCAGAAAAGAGGCTGGGAAAGGGATGCTTTCCCCTGCCCTGACAACCCTTTTCTCCATCTCTGTTCCACACACAGAAAACGCCATTCAGGCCTTTGGCAACGGGACTCACCTGAACACAGCTGTGGCCCCATCCATCCCCCCCACCACACAGATGTACAAGCAGGAGCGAAATGCCAACAGAGCCGTGGCAACCCTCAGAGAGAGCACCTTCGAGCACCTCCAGCCCACCAAGGTAGGAGAGGGCAGGCCTGGCCCAGAGAGACAATTTGCCATGTCTGTACCTCCTCCAGCCTCCTGACCTCCACTCCTTCTTCCACCTGTGTCATTTCAGTCACATGCAGACATCCAACCTACTCTCCACCTCCTGGAGGCTTGATTCACCCTTCCCTTCCCTTCCCTTCCCTTCCCTTCCCTTCCCTTCCCTTCCCTTCCCTTCCCTTCCCTTCCCTTCCCTTCCCTTCCCTTCCCTTCCCTTCCCTTCCCTTCCCTTCCCTTCCCTTCCCTTCCCTTCCCTTCCCTTCCCTTCCCTTCCTTCCCTTCCCTTCCCGAAGCTTCCCGAAACTTCCCGAAACTTCCCGAAACTTCCCGAAACTTCCCTTCCCTTCCCGAAACTTCCCTTCCCTTCCCGAAACTTCCCTTCCCTTCCCTTCCCTTCCATTGTAGAGAGATATGGTTCATTTAGACGTGCTGGGAAATCCATGGGGTTTCCAGCCAGGACCACTGGTTTGGCTCCTCACCTCCTCCAGTGCATCAGTTCAGCTGCAGACAAGCTGAACTTCCCAGGACGCAGATTCCTCCCTTGTTAGATGAGGATTCTAGAGGTCATAATGCAGAGGTTTAACTAAGGTTTGCTAAGCATTAGAAAATTTCAAAGGAAAGGTTCTGTTCGTCAGCAAATTATTACTATCAAAATAATATTAAATTGAAATTATTTTAAAACAAATACCAGGTTCATTTACTGATGATGGCAGCAGTAGGCATTAAATATTTTATTTTTAAATAAAACAGAATGACCTTGACTTGCCACCCACCAGAGTAATTTTCAGATTCAATTATTTTACTATTGAATAATTAACAGTGACCCTGATTTGCTGAACGTTCAGGTTACAGAAGCTGTCAGTTTTAACTAGACTCCAAGGACTGAGCGTGGGCTCTGCACTGGGCTGGCTGATACCTTCAGAGAGCTTCCAAATGCGGGTTATTTTAAGGCTTATCACTGTTTCTTTTGCTGGGAAAACACCCAGTTCACCTCTCTCCACCCTGCTTTCACAGAGCAGCAGGCTGGGAGGTGGAGAGTGGCCTCAGGTTCCCTCACTGCTCTCCAGGGCACTGGTGGGACTTGCAGAGCACAGGGGTATCTTCACCAAGCCATAAGCTTGGCACCCAGGAGATCTGGAGGATTTCCTTCAAGCTGGTGCTCCCCAGACCTTAGAGAAACCCAAGTAGTGGCCTCAGGTCCAGACCTAGCACTGAGAACTTTATCCTGGAAGTGAGGGAGAAGCTGTGAACCATCTCTGGCCAGGACAGTATTCCCAACAGCAAGTGGGAAGCTGGAAAAAGCAGCTGAAGTAAGGGATGTCCTGCCACACCTCCAATCTCCTGCTGGCAGCAGCACATCCCTCTGCTGGGGTGTGAGTGCTGCTGGAGCACAATCCCTGCTGACACTGCAAGAGAAACCAGAGGTTTGGGTCCTGACTTTGGACTCAACTTCAAATCCAGACCCCATTCAGTGTTTGATGAGGTTGGCCAATGAAAGCTGGTGGAATGTCTCCCAGCCCCATGGAGGTGTATTTGTCACCCAGAGGAATCGCCACCTTTAAGGCCACCAGGCCAAGCCATGGGCCAGCAGTGGCTCTGTAAAGCACATGGGTAACCACTGATCTCAGTGGGCATCCAGGCACTCACCTCACACAGACACCTCCAGCCAGTGTCCCAACCAGTGCTGTGCCCACCAATGACTCTGCTGGAACCAGCCCTGGCCCCTCTGCACAGGCACACACCTGGGGCTGCACAGCCCCTGAGCCCCAAATTCTCCGAGGCACCAATTGGATTAGAGAGATGGAGCCTCTCTCCTGTGAGGAAACACAGAGAACTGGGGTTGTTTAGCCTGGAGAAGAGAAGCTTCAGGGTGACCTAATTGTGGCCTTCTAGTGCCTAAAGGGGGTCCAGGAGAGCTGGAGAGGGATTTTGGATGGGGGCCTGGAGTGACAGAACAAGGGGAATGGCTTCCCACTGCCAGAGGGCAGGGTTAGATGGGATAGTGGAAAGAAATTCTTGGCTGTGAGGGAGGTGAGGCCCTAGCACAGGTTGCTCCGAGAAGCTGTGTCTGCCCTGGGAAGCTGTTCCAGGCCAGGTTGGACATTGGGGCTTGGAGTACCCTGGGATAGTGGAAGGTGTCCCTGCCATGGCAGGGGCTGGAACTGGATGACCTTTAATGTCCCTTCCCACCAAGGCCATTCCGTGATTCCATGATCAGCCACACTCACCCCACACTGTCTCCTTTTTCTTTCAGGTGGCTGGAGAGGAGAGGCTTCTGCGTGGCTCCACTCGTTTGTCCTCAGGCACCTCCAGCCCAGCAGCCCCTTCCTGCTGGGCAGCCTCTCTGCTGCAGATGTGGCTTCTCCTGGCTGCTGCTGTGCTGAGCCTCCCCATGCTGTGAGGCAGGGCAGGCACACACCAGGCTGAGACTCGATTTCTGTTGGTTTCTTTACTAAACAACCAGACCAGTAACTTTTTCAGGAGGAGGGCGGGGTGAAGGGAGGGCATGGGAAGGCAAGGTGAGTTTGGGCATCCCTTCCTCCTCCTCGTCTGTCTGCCAGTTTATTTGATTTTATACGATCAGCATTGTTGACAACCAGCTCATTCTTGGTCCTGGCCACCTTTCCACACCACAGCTTGGTTGTTGTTTCTCCAGCTCTCTATGGATGGGGTCAGAGCCATGACAATTCCCTTGGGAATGATGAAGGAGAGAGTTGATTCAAGAAATGAGAGCTGAAAAGGAAATGCTTTTTCCTGCCCCAGCCAAGAGGGGAAAGACTTTTGATGGATGGATAAATGGATGGCCTGTCAGGAGGTTTGCTGAAGCCCTGACTCACACTGAGGGGCTTTTGGCAGGATGTGCCAAGCGATGTGGAGTTCAGACTGTCTCCAGGGTTGCTCAGGACCTGAAGGACAACCCACCTGGTTCCTTCAGACTGAAGAAACCAGAGCCCTGGTGAGAAGGTGGGTGGTTTTGTTCACTGGAGCGGAACCTGAGGCACCTCTGGGGAGGACCAGGTAACCACACTCTGATATAGCTGGCATGGATTACTCATCCTCTCAAAACCACAGCCAGAGTGCAACCAGCATCCCTGCCCCCCAGCTGTCACCTCCCCCTCAGGCCCTCCTTAGGGAAACCTGTGTCATGTATTGATGGTATTCTGCAAGAAACACGTGTGTTGCATTTTGTTTACGGCTGAATTTTTTGTGTCCCAACCCAAGCATCTCTAGCCACTGGTCCTGTACACTGTTTGGGGGATTTTTTGTCACATCCAGACAACCAGAGGCCAATATTGTCCCCTCCAGTCTACCCTTTCTCCATCAGGGGTACAACGTGTGAGCCTGTGGGCAGAATTTGATGTGAGCCCAACACATCCCACATGTTCATCACACAACACATCCTGCTCACCCATGGTCTCACAGGCAGAGGGTCTTCAGCCAAGGGATTTCATTCATTTTCCTAGGAAGATATAGGCTAGGAGAGGTTTGCTAGGACAGAAATACCCAGCAAAAAAGGCCAAGTTGTGAATTATGTCGTGGGTAGGGACTGGATTGCTAGTTTCCTCCACAAACAGGCAGAGGTAGCTGCTTGTGTCTGGGTGAGCAGGTGAAGGACTTTGCCTCTTGCCAGGTCCTGTTTATTCAGTCAAGATGTCATTCAAGCAAAGGTTGCTGAAGTGACCCTTTCTGCTGAGCTGCAACCAGAGCCCAGGGGAGGAAGGTGAGGACTAATGTCTCTGTAGTGTCTTGGGGCACAGCAAGGCAGATGTGTGACCTTGGACTGCCTGAGCATCCCAGGGTCTTCCCTTGTGGAGGTGAGCTGAGGAGTCCCAGTGCCCTCTTGGGGGGCTGAGCCCCTTTACTATGTTCAGCCAGGAAAGAAGATGGTAAGGAAGAGTGGGAAGGTTTCCCAGGATAAATGCTTACCCAGGCTGAGTGCCATGGGAGGAACAGCAACAGCCCCAGAATCTCCCTGAGCCTATTTAGGCCTGCCCTTTGCAGCTGTCTATTTATTCTTTGGTTTGTGCCCCTCCAATAAATATCATTAATTCCTTGGTATTTGAGTGCATGGGAAGGCTTAGGAAGCATCTGACACAGCAAAGTCCATTGCTTTTTATTCCCATTTCCTGCAAAATCTCTCCCATCGTTTATTGCTTCAGATTTTGCCGAGAAAATGCAGCAACTTCCTTGGCTGTTCCAACAAGAAGCCAGTCTAGTTTTCAGTTGAACACCTGTGCCTGTGTCTGACATGAACAGAAATTGTCCTGCTGCTTCCTGTCTAATGTGCTGCTCCTTGAGGTCCTCAGGGCTGAAGCACCTGGGTTTCTTAATCCAAAGTTGTGCAAAGGAACACTGCAGCTTCCCAGGCTTGTGTGCAGGGTGACAAGTGACACCCTGAGCTGAAAGTTGTATGTGAGAGCTTCATGGCCAAGGGGCTCACCAGGTCAGGAGAGCAGACTAGGAGGGAGAGCTGCAGTCAGGAAAGTCCTTTCAAAGTGCTCATATCCATGCACAGAGTTGCTGTGAACATCTCCCCCTTATCCAGGACATCAGTGTCTTCTGAGAGACCAAGTGACACAACTACTGCCTGCAACTGCAAAACTTGTGTCCTGTGAGCTGCAGGTGGGAGAAGAAGAAACCCTGACTGCTCAGCCCTTCAAAGGCGAGGAACTACCTCAACACCATGAGGTCATGCTGGGAATTGCCTTCTTCTGCCCCTTTGCTGTCCAGTCCTGTAGTCGTGCCCTGCTTTTCCACCCATCTGGCCCCATCAGACCAGTCTGCACCAGCTTCAATTGTGTCCGGGTGGAGTGTCTGCATGGCATTGGGATACAGTGTCAGCTGCTTTCCAGGAGCAGCCACTCCAGTGTCTCTCAGAAGTCATTGTCAGTGGTGTTGAAGTGCCACTTTGCCATTTGCCTCTCACTCAGCAGAGACAGAGTTTTTCTGGGTGGTCAGGATGCCTGGTGGCTCCACCTCACCTCTCCCTTTGGACTGGTATGCTGTGCAAAGGAGGTGTGGAGAATCCTGCTCAAGGACTGGATGGGACAGAGGAGACCTCCAGAGGTTACCTAGTCCCAGTACCATCAGCACCTAATTTAACAATTTCAGTGAGAGACATCATCATCTCCACTGGATTTATCTCATGGAATTATGGAATGGGTTGGGAGGGACCTTAAAGCTCATCTTGTTCCAACCCCCCTACCATGGATGGGGACATTCCAATAGAGCAGGTTTTTCCAAGCCCTGTCCAACCTGGACACTTGCAGGGTTATCTTGCTTTCAGGACTCTGTAGATGTTAGTTGTCTCTGTGCATCACTGCCCCAGAAGGCCCTCAGTTCCCATGTGCCATTCTTGATGCCCTTCCCAGGCCAGGTCCTGCCCTCCTGGGGTTCCCATGGTTCAGGGATGCTTTGGGATGAAGTGAATGAGGCACAGAGCAAGGAGCCTCTCACACAGCAGGAAAGAGTTAGAGGAGTGGGAATTAAAAAAAAAGTTATCCCCAAACTTTCATGGCTTTTTTCTGATCAGTTCACCCTTTTCACCAATATTTAATGTTGATTCTCCCTCCAAGCTTGTTCATGAATTAAACTTTGCAGAAAAGGATGACTTTTGAGACATTTTTTGGAGTAAGGAAATGTGATTACTCTCCTCCCACCCACCCAACATGTGTGCACAGGCCACTGCTTTTTCCTTGTGAAAAGTCAGTAATTTTTTTGGATGAAATTCCATCTCTGCTGAATTCTGTGAAGTGAACCATGGATCTTCATTTTTAAGTCTCTTGACTAACCACAGAAGTCATAGCAGCTGCTTGTAAAGGCAAAGGACTCTGCAAGCCAAGAGACAGAAAGGGAGACAATTTTTTTAGGAATTACTCCATGCCTAGGGACTTCCATAAGCACAAAGAAGAGTCATGGGAAAAAGAAAGGAAAAAAATCACAGTTAAAGAACCAGCCAGACTTTCTGTAGCCACTGAACTCTATTTTTTTGGCTGCACAGCACCACTCATGGTGCTTTGGCAGCCCGGAGAGCCTGTGAAATATTGTGTGTGTACAAATACATGTCGTGCCATGTCATCCTGTGCAGCATTGTCCAAGCAGGAGCAGGAGCTGGGAGGGAGGCCCAGGGCTGGGAGGTGGTGCTGGAGCAGGAGCCCCATGCATACACCTGCACAAGGGAAGGATGGTGGATGCCAGCCCATCCCAGGGTAAAACTTGTACTTACCTTTTCTGTACATGTCAATATCCAAACATATCCATGAATAAAGCACACACGCATTTTCCTGACCGCCTTGCTCCTGTCTGCGATGCCAGCATGCCCAGGGTGGTGCTGAGCTCACTGTCCTGTGCTGGAAGGAATGAGGGGATGTTCTGTCGGGGTTGGAAGAGTGGTGGGGCTCAGATGAGCCATGCTTGGCTGGAATCATAGAATCCTAGGATATCCTGAGCTCAAAGGACTCACAGGGATCATCAAGACTGACTCCTGGATCTAAACAGGACACCCCAACAATCCCACCCTGTGTCTGAGAGCATTGTCCAAACCCTCCTGGAGCTCTGGCAGCCTCAAGCTGTGCCCATTCCGTGGGGAGCCTGGGCAGTGCCAGCACCCTCTGGGGGAAGAGCTTTTCCCAAAATCCAACCTAACCCTGCCCTGACACAGCTCCAGCCGTTCACTCGGGTCTCATCCCTGGTCCCAGAGAGCAGAGTTTGGAGCTGCCTCTCCAGAGGAAGCTGCAGACAGCTCTGAGGTCTTCCCTCAGCTCCAAACACAGCTCCAGTCTGCTGTCTCCCAGCAAGGAGGGGTGACAAGTGACAAACAGCTCTGCTGAGATGGAAAGACATCAATGTCCCTGTGGAAGGAGACATGAGTCCCCAGACAAGTCTTGGGGCTGTTTGTGCTTCCTGTGGGGTGAAACATGCAAAGGTTTGGGAGCAATTTGGGGCAGATTTGGCTCAAAGCTGATGGCAGCACAGGAAGGAGTCACTGCAAGATACAGCAGGGGTGGGAATAATTGTATCTGCAGTTAGGGGGCTGTGGAGCCACTAATGCCAGGATGTCACTGTGTGACCTACTGAGTGGAAATAACTGGAAAAGGCTGGTGCTGCAGCCCTGTGCTGGGCACAGGAGGAGGGGAGATGGAGGAGAAGGGAGGGTGATGGTTCATGGCAGCCAGGAAGACTTCTGTTTGTGCCATGAACATCTGTGAGCTATTTTTGGCAACTTGAAAAAATGAAAGAAATCACAGGAAAATTGATCAGAGGCAAATGGAATGTTTTCTTATGAATTCTGGGCAGGAAAAAAATCCTAGAAAACAAATATATACAAAATTTATATAAAAATAATGAGTGAAATTCAAGTCAGTTCTTAAACACAAAGTGAGTTCAAGGTTGAGCATATAAATGATGCACTTTTTTCTCATGAAAATTATGTTTGCCTCCATGCATGCCTGAAGCAGCTGAGGGTGCAGAGGAGGAGCAAAACCTGAGGGTTAGGGATGGACTCAGGCTCTCCTCAAAGCCATTTCCTTCCTGACAGTGCCCAGGGCTAGGGTTTTGCTGACTCGAAGGACAATTCCTGTGGAGGTTCCAGCCAGTTGAACATGAAATGTGCTGTGAAAGCTTTGCAGCTCTGAGGTATTTTCCCTGGCTCTTGGCAGGCAGCCACTCGACCAAGGTCAGCACCCAAAGAGCTGGTGGGGACAGTCCAGGGCCACACAGTGATGGGTGACAGGAGCTGCTGGGCTTCAGGGGGTCCTGGTGTTGAAGGAGATCTCAGGACTCCCACGGGCTCTGCACCAGCAGAGCATGTGCTGCTCAGGGCAGCATGGGGCAGAGCACAGGGCTGGCTGGAGCAACCCTGCTCTGGGATGTAACAACTGGCTCCAAGCAAGCCGGGAAATCATCCTAAACTTAAGGTGGGGAGATTCTGGAGCAGGAGAAGCACTAATAGCTGGAAGAAGCCTTGGCTGAGCCTCACTTCTACCCCATCTCTGGGTCTGGGTGTGGTTTGGGGGGTGCTGACTGTGCTCACAACAAAACTGAGCTCTGCTCCCTCCTTCAGCCACAGACATCAAACCCTGAGGAAAGAGAAGATGAAGTGATTTTTCCACATTCCCAGAGAAAAGGTCCTTCAACCTCTGTAGCCCCAGGACAGGACGGACAGGGCTGGGAGCAACCTGGTCTAGAGGAAGGTGTCCCTGCCCTTGGCAGGGGGCTTGGAGTAAATGGTCTTTAAAGTCCCTTCCAGCCCAAACCATTCCATGGTTCCATGACAGACCAGAGCCTGGGGCAGCACTGCAGGTTTGGAGGAGAGACCTGCAGACAGAGCCCACAGTGCCCATCCCACTGACTGCAGACACAGCAAAAGTGAAATCCTGCAGCTGATGTTCAACTGCTGCAAGAGGATGTTGAAATCACAAACCATTTACCATACGTTATCTCCAAGCAAACAGTGCTAAAATGTTGATAGGGGTGGAGGCATCTTGTTTTGGTTATGAAAACACTGAATTCCTGCACAAAGAGTAGATGTTTG
Source organism: Entomyzon cyanotis (assembly GCA_024500445.1). Lineage (NCBI taxonomy): Eukaryota > Metazoa > Chordata > Aves > Passeriformes > Meliphagidae > Entomyzon > Entomyzon cyanotis. The sequence continues at coordinate 221,644 of JAKEPQ010000146.1, read as the reverse complement.
CTGAAGGGAAGAGCTGCAGAATTAGCTCTGACATGAAAAATGTTCAAGGCACTTTGTGAGGTGTTTTGCTATGGAGAAATGGAAATTATTTCTAGTGGGAGCAATGGTCCCAGGGAACATGTCAATGGAAATCCTGCCAGCCACTCTGTTGGAGGCACATGGTGGCTGCAGCATGGAAAGCAGAGCTGATAAAACAGCCAGTGAGCTGCAGGTGGGATGGATGGATGGATGGATGGATGGATGGATGGATGGATGGATGGATGGATGGATGGATGGAGACACCACTTATCTGTGTGCTCTGCTCTAATTCCCTATCAAGACAGTACTTCATGATCAACCACCCAATCCAGACCTACCTGCTAAAGTTCTGCTTCCAAATTAAACTCAGGGATCAGCATGAGGAGCAGCAGAGATTAAATCCTCTCCTCCCACAGCACTGCTGGTTGCCACAGGCTGGAGGAAGATCAGAAACAGCCCCAGCCTTGCACACTGTGGGCTCATGGAGCTGCACCTGTGCTTCTTGTCAGCAGAGGGAAATAAAGAGGAGAAAGATGTTGTCCTTCTTGATGAAGACAGAGTGGCCCAGTCAGTGGTTGTTTTGGGCTAAATTCCCTGCAGATGTGGTTTCTGAGGGATACATGAGGTCTGAGTGAGGCCCCAGAAATACAGAGAAGAAAAGAGGGAAGAAAGGGCCTGAGCCTGTGATCACAGAATCATGGAATGGTTTGAGTTGGAAGGGACTGTAAAGATCATCTCCTTCCACCACCTGCCATGGCAGGGACACCTTCCACTGTCCCAGGCTGTTCCAAGCCCCATCCAATCTGGCCTTGGACACTGCCAGGGATCCAGGGGCAGCCACAGCTTCTCTGAGTAACTGTGCCAGGTCCTGCTCACCCTCACAGCCAAGAATTTCTTCCCACTATCCCATCTAAGCCTGCCCTCTGGCAGTGGGAAGCCATTCCCTGTGTCCTAATTCTACATGCCATTGAAAAATCTCCAATTTCAATGCAGTTTGAGCTATCAGATCTCGCTTTTTTTGGGTTTTGGGAGGATTTACCTCTTCTGAGACATCTCTAGTGCAGATCCCAAATCCCACGTTTGTCACTGAGTCTCTGGAGTCACCAAGGAGAAAAAGTGCCTCCAGGACATCACATACCTTACCTCAGAGCTTCCACAGGGTGATGATGGTGTCCCAAGTCATGTGGCCAAGGCTGTTGGGACTCTCTGACACAGGCTGGGGAGGTGCAGCTGTTCTCAGCCATCCTGCAATGGGGAAAACCAGGATCTCAGCCCAACTCCAGTGATGCTGACACCCAGGCCCAGCAGCCCCATTGCTAGGCAGAAAACTCATCAGTAGCTGCCATCTCATCTCATCTCATTAGAAAATCTGTCCCCACCTTATGCCTTTGGAAAGATCTCAGTGGTTCCACTCTGTCCCAGCAACTCCCACTTTGCTGCTCGATTAATTTAGAAACCAAAAATCACAGGGGGAAACTCAAGAACATCTGCTGATGCTTTTTGCCCAAATGGCAGTGCATTAGCTATGGAGCTCTGGCTCATCTGTACACCTCTCTTCCCCCTCTCTTCCCATCAATGAGGAATAAAGGAAATGTTGGTGCTTTTGCCATATCACTAGATGATCTCCCACCAACCAGGGATGTGGAATTATCCAAGAGCTGCCCAAACCTCCCCTTTACTTTGGTGGAAGAAACACCATCCAGCCTCCAGTGCAGGATTTCTGGGGGAGTTAAATTGCTTTTTAAGAAGACTTGAAGTCCCTTCTTCCCGTAGGTGGTTGATATTTAAGGTTTGTGAAAAAAAAAGATGTACAGCAAATTCATCTCTGGCTCCTTACCCAAAACCATTCATTAATGACAGCTGATGACAAGGATCATCATCCTGGATATACACAAAGCCTTGAAAAACCTCCATGCTTTCTCCCCTTCCTTCCCTTCAAATCTCTTTTCTTTGCTACAACACAAGAAAAATCAGAGCAGGGATGAAAAACGGCCCCATCCCTCTGTGGTTTTTCCTGCTGTCCACAATGAGCTGAAAACAGCTTTAAAACCACTACCCCCTGCTCATTTCATTTCAAGTCTGGACACCCCACGCTGTGCTGTCAGCCTGGCATCCTCCACTCAGCTCCACAGCAATTGCTGGGAATTGGGCTTCTGCATCCCAGTTTAATGCCATGGAATGAAGCAGCACAATGATCTCTGGAGGCAACAGTGACTGAAACCTTCATGGCTCATAAATGTCAGGTTCAACTCTGCTTCATCCCAGCAGTGCTTAATTTCAAAGTTGGACAGTGACATAAAAATAAATGGAGAACAACGGGTTGCGTCCCGGCGGGGCTCAGTGGATGCCTGGGTGTTCTGGATCGAGGGAGAGCTTTAGACAAGCCTTAGGCTCAGAGTTTTGGCAGCAGCTCTGCTGAGGTGACCTCACCTAAATCCCTCTGGCTTGCACGTGCTTAAGGATGGCCAATTAGGTCTATTATAAAATGTGCTCTTTATTGAACTGACAGGAGGTAACAGACAAAAGGCCTGAAACAGAGTTACTGCACAGAATAAAATGAAAGAACTACTAGTAGATCACATAAAACAGTGCACAACATGAAGGTGTCTATATTATAGCTAGCAAAGACATAGAATAGAAAAGGAGTCAATTTAACTTACCCATGAATTGACAGCAGTGTTCTTACACTCAACCCCGGGGAGAGTAACCACCAAGCAGCATCCCAGCTTTGGGGAAAACCCCACACATTTCTGGGGAATGTGCAGAAGACTTCTGCTTTGTCAGAGTTCAGTGTAGCTTTTATAGTTTGCAAAGGGGAGTGCCTGTCAGACAGAAATTCCAGCTTATCCTCCCACAGTCTTCCTTCAACAGCAAGATGTATCACTTCCATGGTGCCTGAATAACTGAGACAGGTGGTCTTTAGTAAGTTATTTCACCAAATAGCAAGCTTTTGTGAAGGGCGAGAAGCCTTGCACCAGCTAACAAACACCAGATAAGTTCTTGTGCTGGGGAGAGGTCCTGCTACACCAGGTGCTGCACAGAGGTGGCAGAGCACTGGCACCTCTGACATCTCCCTCCCAGCTCTTGTGTGTGTCTGAAGCACCAGCCAGCGTCAACATTTGATAAATTATCAGCAAAACCTCCTGCCAGGGAGGGCAGATTTTCCTCTTTGGATTTAAATGAAGAAATTGAGTGGAAAAAATTATTAGTGAGAGTAAGAAAGAGAAGGGGTTGAGGTTTTATAGTTCTGTTGGGGTTGTGTCAGGGTCAGCAGCTTCTCGTGAGGGGCAGTGGAGGGGCAGCTCTGGTCTCTGCTCTCTGGAAGCAGGGATGAGACCTGAGGGAATGGCTGGAGCTGTGTCAGGGCAGGGTTAGGTGGATATCAGGGAAAGTTCTTCCCCCAGAGGGTGCTGGCACTGCCCAGGCTGCCCAGGGAATGGTGACATTCCTGAGGCTGCCAGAGCTCCAGCAGAGTTTGGACAGCACTGCCAGGGATGCACAGGGTGGGATTTTGGGATGTCTGTGCAGGGACAGGAGTAGGACTGGGTGATCCCTGTAAGTCCCTCCCAACTTGGGATATTCTGTGATTCTACTTAAATCCTGGGTGCAGAAGCCCTGAGTTTTGGGACTGTGGAATCATGGAATCATTTGGGTTGGAATAGACATTTAAACCACGGAGCCAAACCAGTGAAGGAGCAGTTGTATGGTGACAGCTGGGAGTCGTGACACCAGTGCTGAGCAGGTGGGAGCAAACAAACTCCTCCTTCAACCCTCACCACCCCAAACCACCTGCACGGAGGACAAGCTCCTTTCTCTATATAACCACAGAATTATTCAGGTTGGCCAAGACCCCTAACATACTGAAAACTCTGACACCTCGTTGGGATGCTCCTCCCTTCTCCCACCCTGCAGAGAGAGCCAGAGGTCAGGGACAAGGGCTGCCCTAGAGCACCTGGGGGAGGTGAACCTGAGGGTGATGGGTTGGAATGGAAACTGTCTAGTGACTGTCTCTACCTGTAAAATCTAGAGATTTAACTCTTTGAATTACATCAATGCATATCCCCATCCTCTGGCAGAGGACATATCCCTCCTTCCTCCTCCCAAATTCAGTACCCTTGATACCCAACACCACCATGGCAAACTCACCCTCACCCCAGCTGGGAGCCTTCAACACCAAAACTCTTGAATTACTTCTTCCCCCCCATTTTAAGAAAATAAATGAGAAGAGGAACAATTTTAACCAGATCATCTACTTTTTATTTCACAGGAAAGATTTGCATTATTTACCTTTATTTATATACATGTACTTCCCATTTGTATTTAAAATGCACAGACCTCCCAAGAATTTTCTCGTTCTGGCTTTAAATTAGCTGTTATTTTACAATACAAAAAATTATACCAAAAAACTGCAATCCTAAATGTGTGTATGTATAACACCCACAACCCCAGCAATGAAATAGTTTACAATACTTGCTCCTATTTACATACGAATGCAATATATGCTAAATTATACATATTAACAAACTAAGCTCAAGTCTGAACACAGATAAGAATCATAAATAATTACAGAACAAAGAGGAAAAGAAATCCAGAATACAATTAATTCAAGGATCTTAGTTTAAAGAACATTTATTGTGCACAAATTTCAGAGTAATATAAAACTCTTTTTTTTTCTTTTTTTTTTAAAAATGGACTGACGTATGATACACTCTGCCACAACTGTAATTTTTTTCTTTCTACTGGTGAGGTTTGTGAAATCAATGCTAAATGGAGAGGAAATAGCTAAAGAATTCTAGTACCTGGAAGACACACACAAATAGTGAGTGTGTAGTGTCAGAACAAAGAAAAAGACTGAACAAAACCTGCCCTGATGCAGAGAAAAACAGCATATACACATATTGTAGTAGTCCTGGCATGGAAACTCAGCTCATTTCAGCAGCTACCAACAGAAAATAAAGGAATTAGGCTAAAACTACTAAGAACACATCCAAAAATGAGGAGCACACCCCAAGCCATCCCTTCCCTTCAGAACACCTTCCCAAAGCCCACCCTGCCCTCTCCCCTCTGCTCCTGCAGCTCAGGAGGCTCTGTGATCCAACCCTTCCCTCCCCTTTCCTGGGGAATTCCCAAATGGAGGTGAAATGGGAGAGGCAGAGACATCCACCACTTTCTGGGAGTGGCCAGAGAGGTGGAAAGGTGCTCTGGGCACAGTCTGATCCTTGCTTTCTCCCAAGCTCAGTGCAGCAAATCCCTGTTTCCAGGGAAAAGGGGTTTAGGGCTCCAAGATGCAGCTGACACCTCTCCCTACCTCAGGGTCTCAAGGGAAGGAAAAGCAGCTGGGAACAGCTGGAGCAGCAAAGGATGGAGGGGCAGACCAGCTCTGTGGCACTGGAATCCCTGTGGGTTATGGAAAAGGCCTGAGGTTTGATTTCCGCCTCAAACCCTCCTTTCAGCTCACTGAGGGCCAAGCAAGCTGAGCAGCCATTTACAGCCATCCCACAAACCCAGTCTGTGAAGCTGGGTAACATTTCCTGCAGAGAAATGGTGTTTCTGAGCAATCTGTAGTACATTAAGTACCCCAAAGGAGTGTGGCTCTGCCAGCAGAGGCTGCCACGTCAATGGTACCACACCATCAAATCTGGACACTACATGCCACGACTTCATGTTAATCACAGGCATTACCCCATCAGAAATACCTTTATTTTGGTAATTTCAACACAATGCCTTTTAAGCCCAGGGAGAGTGATAATAACAACTCAAAAGTTGTGTCTCATAAATCTTCTTGTATCCAAAATATCGACCCAGAGCACGGCAGGGTCATGCTACAACAGCCCAGAGAAAATTCTGGGCTAAAAAACATGGAAAATGGTGAATTTAAAAAAAAAAAAAGTACGTTATTTGGAGATCCACTGGCATCATTGTTTTCTAGAATAAAAGGGCCCTAACAGTTCTGAAATTTTAAATTTTTTAAAGGCTCCTCTCAAAGAATAAAAATGTTCTGAAGGTTGAGACAGCAAATGCTGAATTTCAGCCAGTTATAAACATCTGAAAATAGTGATTTTGAATGGAATCACTGCCACAATTTTAATAACAAAGGCCTTAAACTGCTGATTTAATCTTCCATATAGTGACTGCTTTAAAGATCTTCATTACTTGTCTCCAAGCATTGCTTTTCCCCCTTTCAAATGGAAAACCCATTATTTTACTTGGTTTCTACATTGAAGTGAAATGCATTTGAACACACAAAGTCAATTTAGGGTTGTAATCCCTGCTCTGCAAGATACCATGATATAATCTGCTGTTTAAAGCTCTGGAAAGTTATCTAATACTGATCAGATGAAGGAGTAATTAAGACAAAACTCATACATCATTTAAAATGCATCAAAAATACATTCAATTTTTTTTTCTGGTTTATATACACTTTAAATCTCTCCATGTTCTGCATGTTCCTGTAGAGTTTATGTACAAGTGCAACATCTGTGTGTCATTTGTCATTTATTTACAGATTCTCCCATGAAATAAGGTTGTTCTTCTCCCCCACCTCACCTCCAAACTAAATAAACCCGAAAATCCTTCACTTTTGATACTGGCCTGGTGATAAACCACCAGCAATCCTTCTTTCCCCTACCTATTCCCAATTTTTTCCCTGTTTACCTCTAAGTTGGGATGAAACTGCAGCAGAGCTATGTATGAATTCTCTTCTCCCTCATCAGGATGGAGATCAGATGCAGAGCAGAGCCACATCCTAAAGGAGCTGCTTCCTTTTATTTATGTAAGTGACTCTTGTCCCTCTATTTACATTTTTTGGTTCTGATAAACCTTGCCTTTGATAATTTTTGTTCATTTTTTCAATATCTGATGCCTCATTTTGCAGCCACACCCCTAGACACACTGCAGGCTTTGGAGACCAGACAGCCCAGCTCTCCAGGAGTGAGATAACCTCACGAATTCTGTATTCATGTCTTTTTATTAATGTAAAAATCTATCACTCCTCCAGGCCCACAGTTGTGAAAGGTGTTTCTGATCAGGAAAACCCAACAACTTTAAGCACCTGCTCAAGTAGTGTCCTGAAGAGGGAAACTCAAACACAGGGTTTCTCCATCTGGGTTGGCAGCTCTCCTCCCAGAAACAGCTGGAGATGTAAGAAGAAGAAATCTCCAAACATGAGGATGTGCATCATGGCTGAAAACATGCAGTATCAGGGGAGGGATTTTAGTCCAGTCTTATTTCTCCAGTTCAGATTAACCCTACCACTGAGCAAGTCAGAAAATACTATCAGGAGATGAATCTGTCTGAGGTAATTCGTGCATCAGGTAAAACTTAAATTGGCTAAATCCCTTCATTCTAAAACAAAACTCAGCCCTTTTCCTTTCATAATTCCTTCTTCCCAGAGAGCATTTAAACTTCTAGTTTAGAAACAGACGCATTAACGTATATTTACATATATAATGCATTTTTTCCCCAATGTTTTTCTGCAGTCCCAATATTTTTTTGCAGTCCCATTGCACTTGTTAAATGACACATTAAATCAGAATTATCATCCACCACAGTCCTTAAACCATCAGGCTGTTCCCATCACCACTGTCTGGACACACACAGCAATTCGCCTCTTTATTGTGACGCTGCCATGCTCCGAAGAGCTTCTTCAAAATACATGGTTAGAAAAAACATCCCAGAAATGAGTGGCTGATATGTGACTGATCACTGGAACACACAGAAAAAAGGTGCAGTTATTTGGGTTTCAGTTTGGAAAGGTGCTACCTGGCCAGATCCAAGAGCACTTCCCCTCCATGTGTTACTTCTCCATTTAATAAATATCAGATGTCCCCAGCAGAACTCACCAACTCAGTGACCTGGATGAATCCACAATTCTGTGATGAAGGCATAATTACACACCTTGTTTGCCATCTTCACTAACATCTTCCTACCAGCTCCAGCACAACATCTGTGGCCCTGGCCCTCCAGGGCCACTGAGCACCACCACTCACAGATGGATGGGTTAAATCCAACCTCGAGCCTCAAAACACAATGCCAGCTTGGCAGAGTAGTTCAGATGGTGTTTGATGTACCCCAAACGCCAAACCTTCTCTTTGTTGTTTGCAAGTCTCATCATTTCACCTACCAGCCACTTCTTCAATATCTAACAGAGCTCAAGCCCAACAGGAAATACCAGGATCTGATCATGCACAACTCAAAACAAAGCTGCTCTGCTTGATTTTTATTTAAAGTTCTTTTTTTACTTCATCTTCAAGTGATCTGGCACCCGGAGTGTTGCATTTTACACCCTGTAAGAAGATGGAGCAAATCATAACCACTGAAGAGCAATGCCTCCAAGCTCAGCTCTCATCCAGAAGGATGGTGGGAGAAAAGGGGGAGGAAAGAGGCCAAAATCAGAAAAATATTATGTATCTGACCTGGAACACAAACTACTTCTATGAAAATGCTGGTGAAACTGGGAGTTTTCTTATGAGATACTGAAACTCTACGCGCCTTCCAGATATTTCCATCTGGGTGAGTAGTTGGTTGATCAGGAAAATGCGATTTTCCTCTGACTGCACGGGACAGAGACCACAGAGTGCCTTGGGTGACTCTAGATGTGAGTATACATATCTTTAAAAGGAATTTAATTATGTTAAAAAGCAGCATGTGCAGCAGTCTCCTCACTCCCTAGATCTGTTCAAGTCTAGGCACTTGTGTGTGGTGTACTCCAAGCAAGTTAAGACTATGTAAACACTGAGTCTTTCCAAAGCAACATCCAACTTTTCCATTTATTTCACATGGTCTGAGCAACATCAACCTTTAAACCATCCCAGCTTTTGTGTTCCTGGACCATGATGACTACAAAAAGGCTGTGCCTGGAAGAGAGTTCCATTGAAATAATGAGGGAACAATTAAATATTAAATGAAAACAAAGGATGAAGATGCTTTGAAGATTAATAGTAGTGTTTATGTGTTGAGAGCTGACACCTGTAAACACTGGATCTTTTTCTTTTTGTACAGTTTGATAAATACATGAACTACAAAGCACTTTCCATGTAGAAACCTGAGTGTCATTCGTATTGGACTACTGTTGTATTTACACTGGCCAGGAATGGCGGCATCGGATGGTACTGCGCCTGCAATAAAATTATTTTACTTTAAACTTGAAGAAAACAAAGGAGCAATCTGAAGCCATGTGTCAGTAAAACTTAATTGGAGCAGATGTCAAATAAAGCCAACTAGCACGTAGATGAGAGAAAAAAAATCAGGTTCAAGGAAGTTGTGTTTTTTTCCGGGTGCTTCTAGTCTCTTGGGACACAACTTGGAAATCTTTCTCCTCCTCCTCCTCCTCCTCCTCCTCCTCCTCCTCCTCCACCTCCTCCTCCTCCTCCTCCTCCTTGGTATTACTTTTCCATTTTGTTTAAAAGCCTAGACAGTTTCTGATGTCCATGCATCAAATACAGGTTCCTGGCTGTGCAGGGGGCTGCTGCTTCCGATTTCGTATCGCGCCCGATTTCTCTTTGTAGGCAATTGGCATCTGTTGTGAAATGTCCACCAGTGCACTGGCCACTGCGAGACCTGGGTCAACAAAACAAAGAGTCAGACAGTTTGGAGAACAAAACAGCCACAGTAGTAAGTCCTTCAGAAACAGCTGAGAAAATCCCTCTGGGCCACAAGATGTGTAGAATTTTTTTAATAAACTAGGAAAGTGCTTTGGCTTAAGAACTGAACTCCAGACAAACTGTGAAAGAAGCTGAAATACTGCACATTTCATTAGAAGCAACTGCAGCAGGAAAAGATGCAATAAGGGAGGGTGGGTATTACTGGATGTGAAACTCTTAATAGTGAAGCCTGAGCCCTTAATATTGAAGGTGCCTTCCTCTGCATCTAGAGATGGACTACAATAACCCTGAAAGCAAACGTGCATGGAGATTGCACTGCACTTCCTGCGAATAAATCATCTCTGCAACCTCCTCATGGCAGATCAGGGAGTCATGAAATGGTTTGGGTTAAAAGGCACCTTAGAGACCATCTTGTTCCACCTTCTGCTGTGGGCAGGGACAACTTCCACTAGACCAAGTTGCTCCAAGCCCAGTCCAACCCAGCCTTGCACACTCCTAGAGATGGGGCAGCCACAGTTTCTCTGGGCAGCCTGTGCCAGGGCCTCCCCACTCTATTCACAGACAAACCACCATCTGGGACTTAGGCCAATCCAGCTCAACCCAAACCATCCAATTCAAACCCTGCCAATGCCCTTTCAAGAGCCTTTGCCTCACCATGCTCACTGAACCCCAGTTAAATCCCACACTGCCCAGGAGATGATGTCCCAGTGACCTGGCATCAGGTTTAACTGTGAAGGGGCTGAGAACAAGGAAACCTTAAGCTGGATGGGGAAAACATCACTGTCCAGAGCTCCTAAGGACAGCAGAGATGCTCTGAAAGGACCTGTAGTGACAGGACAAGGGGGAATGGCTTCAGACTGACAGTGGGCAGGGTTAAACGGGATATTCTTCCCTGGGAAGGTAGGGAGGCCCTGGCACAGGGTGCCCAGAGAAGCTGTGGCTGCCCCTGGATCCCTGGAGTGTCCAAGGCCAGGTTGGACACTGGGGCTTGGAGTCACCTGGGATAGTGGAAGGTGTCCCTGAACATGGGAAGGGGTGGAACTGGGTGGTCCTTAAGGTCCCTTCCAACTCAAACCTTTCCATGATTCTGTGACTTGATGTCCCCCTGCAAAGGGAGCTGGGAATGAAGTGGGATAGACCAAGAGACAAATTACTTTCACAAGTAACTACTGCAAATATGTCTGTACCAGATCCCTCTTTTCCCCACCAGGCTGTTAATTAAAGTGTAATCCAAATATCAAATGTTCATACATCAACTGACCCAAGTTATTAACTCAAAGCTCAGGCTGGAAGCCAGCAGGGCCTAAACCAGGGAGCCTAAAAATCCTCCAGCATGTCTCAAGCTAAACTGTGGCTACAGCAGCTTCTGTGGGATCAGGAAAGGGGCATCTGTAAGGCTGAGGAAGGAGCACAGAGATAATGCCATGCCATCAGAGACAACAATAATCCTCACCTGACTGTCCTGGTGGTGGAATGCCCCCAAGTCCTCGAGGTAACCTCACAAACACTGAGAGAACGGCGGCTTTGTTCCCAAAGCAGGGCTCCAGGGCAATCGGCTTTGGTACAGTCTGCAGCCAGGGAAGCAACGGGAGAAAACAGATGTTATCCAGTGTGTTACACCTTTCCTCTTCCCCCAGCATTGCCTCTTCAGCTCCCACAAGCTCCAGGGCATGAACCACCATGAGCCACGCTGCTGCGCTTGGCACGTTTCCAGCACACAGCCAGCCAAGCTAAAACCACTGTCAGCAGCAATCAAAACACCAGTCACCACAAGAAAACACATTCACTTAATAAAAATCTGGCTATTAAAAAGTCAAGCACTCCACGAGGCTTGTATTCCTTCCTAAATTCAGTAACAAAGGAGCAGCTTATGTAATCAACAGGGCTGAGGGTTTCTTCCACTGATCCACCAGCAGCACATCACTGATATCAGCATGTCTGACCACGGCGATTTCCAGAATTTAAGCCCATGTACCACCTGAACACACACTTTACTGCATTAACACAGTAAAGAACATTTTCCCAAGAACAAAAAGAAGTGTTCAAGGCCAAGTTGGATGGGGTTTGAAGCAACCTGGTCTAGTGGAACGTGTCCCTGTCCATGGCAGGAAGGTGGAATTAGATGGGCTTTAAAGGCCCTTTCAGTTTGTGATTCTAATATTTAATGGGCAGTCAGCTTTCTCCTCTCCTGGAGGAGCAGGGGACTGGATCCCTTGCTGACCCTCAGTGTCTGTGACCATCTCCCTCCCACTGCACTCTTGTAAAGGTTTTACCTGAATGATCAACAGGCAACTTCAGGATGTCATTAGAAAGCCATAATGCAACAGCCCAGCCCAGAAACTAAACTATGTTCTCACCTGAGCCTGGCCCCAGTCCCACACACAATTACACAGGATCAGCACTATTGTGGGATGTAACAACAGTAAGATGAGGATGCAAGTGTACACCAATAAGTACAGATTCAAGAGAGTTTCTTCTTTTGCTCCACATCAGCTACAAAAGCTATTTTACCCAATGCACTCAGTGCTTTCTGTTTTCTTGTTTAGTATGGACTAACTCCACTCTGGTATTAATGAAATAATCAGTGTTTTTTCCATCAGGCATCAAACTACACCACAGTACTCAAATGTTGAACAGAAACTCAATACAATGTAAGCCATGAAAAAGCCTGACTGGAAGTCAAACATGCTGTTAAATTACTGCTGCTCAATAAAAAAGACAAAAGGAGACAACAGCAAGCAAAATGAAACTTAAAACTTTCCATATCTCACATTTACTGCAATGATTGCAGCAGGATTTGTTAGTCTGTGCAAGGCAGATAAACACGTGCTGCACAGGCTGGATGATGAGAGCTGCCGTCTGCCTGCTTTATGACAGCAGATTTCTTCATCTCCCTGCTCCCAACCAAGGGATCAAACTAAGAATAAAGCTTTTTCCACCAGGCAAACAAGCACATTGTGGTGCTCTATCCCACAGCAGCTCAACTGCCAGAGGTAATGCAGAGAGCACGGAGAAGGCACTGCAGGAACAGAGCCCATGGACTGCTGGCATTTGGGTGGGAGCGAGAACCAAACACAAAGTGGATTTTCTTTTGGAGAGACCCAAGTATCTTACCTATTCCAGTTAATAAAACAGTTCTGCTGAATCCCAGAGTTTGGGGGATGGCACTGGGGTTACAGAGAGCTCTCCTGCTCACCCTCAGCACTGAGCAGAGTGGGCAGCAAAGACCATGCAGAGAAGTGATGGGAGGAAGAGAAGGAAGGAGCAGCTGTGGTGCCCCTGGATCCCTGGAAGTGTCCAAGGCCAGGCTGGATGGGGCTTGGGGCACTCTGCACTAGTGGAAGGTGTCCCTGCCCACAGCAGGCAATGGAACAAGATGACCTCTAAAGTTCCTTCCAACCCATGAAGATGCTCAGCAGCACACTCACCATCCTCCAGCCAACTCGCAGACACAGGAGGCTGGAAAATCCATCTCAAGGATCACCAAATCCAGCCCTTCACTAATGCAGGCAGTGGCACGGAAAAGCACAATTCTCTGCTGTGAAAGGAGTCACACTTTCAGCCTGTGCCATCACCTGTGTGAGACCTTTCCAGAGGCTCCCTGCTCCTGGATCTCACCACTCTGCCACCAGAAACTTCCTTTTAACCTCAAATCTTTCACATCTTGATTTATTCATCTGTCTAACGTTCTTCTGTGCCTTAACCCTCTCTCTGGGCTTTACTCTGCTGTACATCTCAGCCTTCCTTTGGGTCAACTGAAAGAGCAATGCTCTGAGTTCCTTCTCTGCACACAAGCACTGCCTCCTCTAGCTCTTCAAGAGCTCCTCTCTGCACCTCATCTGTTGTTCTTGACCACTGCTGACCTGAGAGGCATTTCAGGCTCTGACAGGGCCTCTGCTGTGGTGTCAAAATCACCCTGAGTCTCCAGTACATCATATAATAGAAAGAAAAAACAGCTAGTCATTGTATAGCTCTCAGTCACAGAGCTGAAGGGACTTGGAGGGGAATTTAGCTCATCTCTCAGCCCCAGGCAAGACCCTCTCTCCTCCTCTGCCCTTTCCAACTAATGAACCCTGAGTGTACAGCAGAAACTCCCATTATAAGTCCCTGCAGGCACAATCTTTCCCTTTCCATGGGATTTTCACTTTGGTCCTCAAGGTCGCACTTCCTCCTCTCTGCTCTCCTGATTCCACAGCACAGATTGTTGGGGTTAGGATGTAGCCCTGAGCCTCCTTCCTTCCCTCATCAACCTGCTCAGAAAAGAGTCAGAAGCATGAATGATTGGGGTTGGAAGGACCTTAAAGCTCATTGCATGCCCTGCAGTGGGCAGGGACACCTTCCACTGTCCCAGGTTGCTCCAAGCCCTGTCCAACCTGGCCTTGGACACTGCCAGGGATGGGGCAGCCACAACCTCCCTGAGCAACCTGTGCCAGGGCCTCACCACCTTCACAGCCAAGAATTTCTTCCCAATACGCCATCTATCCCTGCCCTCTGGCAGTGGGAAGCCATTCCCCTTGTCCTGTCACTCCAGGCCCTGGTCAAGTCTCTCTCCACCTTTCCTGGTGCTCTCTTCAGGTATTGAAAGGCCACCATTAGGTCAACCCAAAACCTTTTCTTTCCCAGGCTGAACAACCCCAAAAAGGATTAGGGTTAATAAAAAATTGTTAATATTTCCCTGCATGGAGAACGTTATTTTTCTCAAGCATGCACAGCAAGGATAATGATGCACCCAAAATCTGTCAGGCAGTTGCAAACTAATTTGCAAGGAATTAAGCACAACATCACTTTGCTGCAGCTAATCTCCATCTTAAAACTAAAAGGGAAAAAATGGCCTATTGTCCATCAAATCCAGCTTTTCCTGAGACAAGCTGCAGTTAATAACAACAAAAACTAGCCTAAAGAATCAAGTCCTGTACATTTATTTTTGACAGCCCCAGCTGAGGCACCTGTTTTGTGAACTGTGACTCATTGTGCTCGCTGGGCCAAGAGACAAAGCGCAGCCGCTGGAATGACTCAGAGCCAGTGACAGGAATGAGGAATTTGATGCAAGGAGAGGTCAGCTGGGAGTGAAGGACATGCTGTGCTCTCTGAGACACAGAGAGCCCAGAGGAGGAGCCAGGGCCCAGACTCTACATACAGGGAGGAAAATGTGGGATTTCAACCAGCAGCTTCATTGTGACCTGGATTGTGGCTCTGCCCACTGCCAGCCCTGCCCTGCCCTGCCTGTGTTCTGCTGTGACCTGTGCAGGTGCCACCAGGGCACAAAGGGGCTGAGGAGGAGCTGGCTGGCTTCGAGTGGAATGTTGGTGGGGAGACCTCAGAAGAGCTTAGGTCTCCTTTCTTTCCCCACTCAAGTGGTTTCTGAGTGCTCTTGTCACAGATTGATGGAATCCCCTGAGTTGGGACAGACCCACAAGGATTATCAAGTTCAAATCTTGGACCAATGCACAGACACCCCAACAATCCCACCCTCTGTCTGAGAGCACTGTCCAAGTGCTCCTGGAGCTCTGGCAGCCTCGGGCTGTGCCCATTCCCTGGGGAGCCTGGGCAGAGCCTGACACCCTCTGGGGGAAGAAGCTTTTCTTGACTGCCACCTAAACCTCTCCTGACACAGCTCCGTATCATCTTGTTGCAGATTCAAGCTGTTCTCCTGCAAGAAGATTTTGAGTGGACTTGAAAAGCAGAGACCAGATCTGAGAGATGGTTTTTAAAGGGCAAACTTAAAAAGATATATAAAATAGGTGTATTTCCCAACTTTGCAACAACCTCTATCAGATGCTTAAAATTGCCTCTGCCAGCAATTTTGATAAACACACTGTTGAATTACAGAAGTGATTCCTTTCTATTGAAGGCTTAATGGCACAATAAAGTAGACCTTATTCAAATCTATTCAAATAAGGTGCATGTCTCAGACACTCAGCACAGGAGGAGTGCTTTGTGAGGTGCCTGAACAGCAGAGTCCCACCTTGGGAGGGGAAAACAGAGGGGAGAACAGAGCCCTGGTGCTGCAGTGAGTGGACAAAGATTATGCTCAATGGCCATGGACAGACAAGTGCAGCTGGTCAAGCTGTCAGGCCCCTGCCTGAGGAACCTCTTGTCCTCTAAGAAATATGGAAAATTGCCACTCTAGTGCCCTGGCAGGACAATTTTATGGAGGTGACCACAGAATCATGGAATGGTTTGGCTTGGAAGTGACCTCAAAACTTGTCTTAAAGCCACGGGCAGGGACACCTTCCAGCATCCCAGGCTGCTCCAAGCTCTGTCCAACCTGGCCCTGAACACTGCCATGGATCCAGGGGCACCACAGCTGCTCTGGCAATTCCAGCCCAGCCCCTCCCCACCCTCCCAGCCAGCAATCCCTCATTCCCAACATCCCAGCCCAAGCTCCCCTTTCCCACTGGGAAGCCATTCCCTGTCTCCTGTCCCTCCATGCCTTGTCCCCAGTCCCTCTGCAGCTCTCCTGGAGCCCCTTTAGGCCCTGCCAGGGGCTCTCAGCTCTCCCTGGCTCCTTCCCTTCTCCAGGCAACATTCCCAGCTCTCCCAGCCTGCCTCCAGTCCTGCAGCAGCTCTGCAGGTGAGGTCTCACCTGAGCAGGGCACAGAATCTCCCATGCCCTGCACTGCCCTGAATAACCTGAGCCTTTCCCCTGCAAAGGGCTTTCCATGCTCCTCCACAGCAGCAAAGCCATGATCAATGGAAATGATTGGCAAAAACCCAACAACTCCAAGAATTAAGATGGTGCAAAAGTCAAATAAAGGCAAAAAAGCCAGTCAAGTCCCCTTAGCGTGGGAACAGTGACCACCCTTTTCTGGGTGGCAATAGGAAGTTAATGGTACTTCACTAAGTGGTGACACAACCCCGTTGTTCCCTGAGGCAGTGAAATCTGCTGTCAGCTCTTTTCCACAGATGATTTTACTGGCCCAAACCAGCACTAAAAAGCTAAGTAATTCCAATTGTTTCAGAGTTTTGATGTGTATTTAACATGCATAAAGTGTAAACCATTACAGACATTAAAAATAATGAGAGACATATTAGGGGATTTAATTAGTCCAATTTCTCCAGCAGGATTTTCCACGCGAACAGGGCATTTCCCAGGAATTTGTCTGGGCTATTTCTAGGTGACCCAGGTGTGGAATCCACCACCAGTTCCCTTGGGAGTCAATTTCACAGCCAAATGCTTTCCCCAAGCAGGCTGAATTGTGTGATGCTCACACAATGCTAAACATTTTTATTTCATCTCATTATTTCTATTTGCACTGCTTTTATTTGACAAATTCAAAGAGTTAATAATGTGTCACATAAAACTAATGGCTAGAACAATAAATATTCTGTATAATTTCACAAACACAGCATCAGTTTTATTTAGGTTCTGTGATACACTGCCAGCATATTGCTTTTCAAGATATATTAAAAAAAATGCCACAGAGAATTTTTTTCCTTAACAAGAAAACATGTTTCTGTGGTTTGATCAAATAACTCTTACATGGTTTTCAATTTCCAGGAAGGAAATTAAAATAAAGGAAAAATCTTATGGTGGGGGATGAGAAAAGGAACATTACCCAAACAGTTCAATTTTATTATTTGATTCCACTTGTTCAGGTGATTTCACTCTGTTGAAAAAGGGTCAAATTCCATTTGCAAGTTTTAAATTGTGCCATTAAAAGCCGAGTGAACATTTGCAAAACAAGTTACAAGCAATTTCCTATAAAAAATAGATTATTAAGCTTTAAAAATCATATTCTCAGGGTAATATGTGTGTCCTGCAAGATAGAGATGAATGAACTTCCAGCAATAATTCACAGAAATGAGTTTAGATTAAAAATTTACATTTACCCTGTCCCTGATATCTACCTTGGAATTATAGAAGGGCTGGGGAATGAATTGACTTGGTCCCAAAACTGGGTTGCTGCATGTGAGGAACTAAATAAAAATCATATCCAAACCCTCAGATGGATGTTAACAGCCTGAAATGGAAAATACAGATCCAAGCAGCCTGTATCTGGAGCCCACATGGCACCAGCTCCCCAGCGCCCTGAGTCTGCTCCCACCTTATTCCACAACTGCTCGGTATTTTCAAGTGCACATCAACCCAGCAGCAGCCACCAGCTTGGGCTGAAGGGAGGGATTTGGTGAGGTGAATTTGGATTTCCAAGGCAGTTCCCCTGAAATGACCAAATCCCATGTCACAGTTTGAGCTTTGCCACTCACAGATGCCAACACTCATCCTTTTTCAGTTCCCAGCCCTCCCAAGGGAGAGGATGGCTGAGGCCATGGATAGCAAATCTGGGAGATATAGATATATATAGATACAGATATACACACACACATATATATATATGTGTTTGTATATATATATGGCCAGTGGTGGGTATTTATTTTGATTTTGTACGGGTGAAGAGGATTTTTACAGCTCCTTTCAACCACTCAGCTGGTTTTGCAGAGGAAAAAGGAGAAGCAAAAAACCCCAATGAAATAGGACAGTTGGATGAAGATTGCAAACACAACACACAAAACAACTACTTGGCATAAATGAATGCAAATAGGTCCTTGATAATGCTGTTGAGAAGCTGCTGGTGTTATTAGTACTTCAATCAGAGAGATGCTCGTTAGAGGGAAAAAATGAACTTAAAAAAATCCCTCTCTTGAGGGAAGCTTTGTGCTCCTTCCCTTCCTTCTAGCAAATTCCTCCTTATCAGCTAAAATCAGGGTCCAACCTGCAGAAATGTTTACAGTCTTCAAATCCAAAACTAGTTAAAATCACTTATCAGCCAAATATTCCCTAAATACAAGACAGGCTTAACAGATACCTCTGCTCATCTCATGACAGCTCCCTTCCAAATATCCATATTCCATATTATATTATGGGAGTAGCAGAAGTTTTCCCTAATTTTTTCCCCCTAATTTTGCAACAGAAATCAAAACAATATACTGGGCACTTGTAAACTGGAAATAATTCATTAGGTGAAGGTTTCATCAGGTATTTTTGTTGATGTTTTGGTAGGAGGGATCACAGACAGCCTATATGGAATTCTAGTGCAGCTGATCCTCTTTCCACACCTCGCTGCCCAGAGAACATTCCCTTCCTACCACTGGCATTCCTTCCAAGGGGATCCCACACTTTCCATGACCTAAAAGTTGGTCAACGTAAGAGGAATAAACACCCAGTAGAAAGTACAAGCTGGCGTGTCCTCGTGTGTTTCTTTGTCACCCCAGGGTGACAAAGGGAGGGAGTCTAATGAGTGGAAGTGGTTTTGCTGAAGACAAAGAGAAAGCCAAACACTGAGACAGCTACAGGCTTGGAATTCCTCAGTGTCGAGGCATGGAAAAGCTCCTAGAACCAGTAAATACCAAAAAGCCCAGAAATAAGACTTCAGAAATCAAACTGTCTTTCCAAAGGTGAGTTAAGGAGCCCAGAGCCTACCTTAGCCAGGTCAGACAGAACCACACTGGCCTTTCTGGCCTCATAGGCTGCTTGTGAACCATCTACAGCAACTGCCACAGCACATCAGGATTATTCACTTTATTTCCTCACCCTCCTCAATTTCATCCCCTTCCTGCAACTATTCTTTTGAGGATAAGAATGACTTTCAGCTTATTTATATCATCCTTGAAAAACCCTGGGCTGCTCTGTCCTCCTCTAACACATCTCAATCAGTTAAGAAGAAAGGGGGTCAAGTTACACCTCAGGAGGTTTAGATTGGATATTAGGGAAAATTTCTTCATGGAAAGTGTTGTAAGGCATTGGCACAGGAAATGGGCATCACCATCCCTGGAAATGTTAAAAAATCTTTTGGATGTGGTACTTAGGAGTTGGTTTAATGGTGAACACTTGAAGAATGGTTTCATGATGGTGGTGCTGTGCTCATGAATGCACATGGAGATTTAAAGGTCTTTTCCAGCCTAATCAATTCTATGATTTGACACAGCCTGGTCATTTCTGCTTACCATGGCTTTTATACATCACACCTCAAGCCTGCCCTCCTCCAACCTGCCTGCTTGCATGGGACCCCCCAGGCTCAGCTCTGCAGAGCTCTGTCCTTGCTGTGCTTACACTCACCCAGCTCACTGGGTAGGCTGGCAGAGGTCACAAAAGCTGGTTCATCAGCAAATTTGATGGACTAAAAGCAGGTCAGCAATGTGTGAAGTAAAGGGGAAAGTGAGTCATCAAGAGTGACAACCAGAACAGGATAAAAGCTGTAAAAAACATCAGTTCCTTGGCCCTTAGTTCTTCAGTGAACTCCAGCTGCATGAAACAGCCCAAAATCAAGCTACATGTCAAAATTAAGATGAATTCACCCTGTAGAAGTGCTGGAGCTGGCAGATGCTTCATTTCAAATAATTCCTCACCACAGTGGTACCCCTGCAGCTTCTCCAAACCCTGCACCCTGTGGCACAGGGCTTACTACTCATTTCTCTGCTCCTTTACTGCAGGTTGCAACTTCATTGCAATGTAAAAGGAATTTAACAAGGGCTTCACTTGCATGAAAAATACAAATGGACTGAAAAGATATTAATTAATCTGTGGTAGCCCCTGCCCACTCCCGTGATCAGCTCTTCACTTCAGCTCTGCACTTCTTGAACAGATGGAATCTTCTGGCAGCCTTTAAACCACTCAACAGCACTTTCTCCCATAACAAAGCAAACTAATTACTAGAGTAGGATGCTATTTTCCATCTATTTTTCTGCTGTTTTTAAGGAATCAGCTTGCTGTCTGATTCAGGATTTGCAGTGAAGCCCTCAAACAGCAAAATTAAATGCACATTGATACAATGGTACACAACATGCTAAATGAACTTCACAAGGATTTTGCTCACCAAATGCTTCTCCCTTTCCCTTTAGGAAACTGAAGATCATGGATGTAAAGATAAGCAACCCTTCGCACTGCTTCACATGATGGATCTCCAAGCACAGCACAGCAAAGCCTGCTCCACAGACCAGCTCTGCTCCAAAAGATTCCACAATATTTTTTTTTTCCAACATGAGGATAATTTTTTCCCAATAAAATAATTTTCTTGTTGACCCTGTGTTTTGCT
The DNA here is from genome assembly GCA_024500445.1 of Entomyzon cyanotis. Lineage (NCBI taxonomy): Eukaryota > Metazoa > Chordata > Aves > Passeriformes > Meliphagidae > Entomyzon > Entomyzon cyanotis. Next base: position 200,991 of record JAKEPQ010000146.1, on the reverse strand, counting down.
CAATCTCAGCATTTGCTTGCTAGGCTGTGCATGCTTTTTCCAAGGTAACTTCTTGCCTTTAGCAACTTCAAGATATGTGGAAATCAATGTCAAAATTATAAACTTTCCAAATTCTTTTGGGAAAGCTTCTAAAAATGGCTGCAGAGGATTAGAAGACTTAGATTAATTTGATAACAAGCTCTAAAAATGTCTGAGCTACAGCAATACCAGGTCAGACATCTGGATGAGTCCCAGGCACCCAAGGAAGTTAAACACTCTTAGAAAAAAAATTGCAAAATTCAGCTCCTCTGAACGCACAAAGAGCTGCAGAGAGAAGCCAACAGATTTTGTAATAACTAAGCAAATTTAGTGGTAGATTTGTGATTCAGTGGGTATTTGCTGAGTGGCAAATAAACCAAAGGAGCTAGTTATGTGTTGCCTAGCTGCAGCCTCTAATAGGAATTGCTTCCCTGCAGGTAAATCACTTTCTATTAGTCCTAAGTACCCCAGGAAAAATACTAATTGAAAACACAGTTCTAATACTGTCCAGCTGGAAAACATTAGCTTAGGATGGAACTAGTTTGACACGGGCTGCCAACTGGCTACGGACAATGGAATAGGAAATTAATCTCTTGCAGACAAGACTTCCCATTTTCCACTTCTCCTTTGTAACCTTCAAATCAACTCATCATTAACCAACAGCTTTGATTCCCATGGGGAAAGAAAACCATCAGTGGATTCATGATAATGAATAAATCTGGCTTTCCTGCATTAAAATGAAGACTCACATTTTAACATAGTGGATGGCAGAGGAACTGGAGGGTAGATACAACATCCAACAACACAGTGACATTTCCCTCTTTTCTTGACTAAGAGTTAAAGAACAGCTAAACCACAAAGCAACCACAAACAAAAATGCAGCTCCAATCCTGTATTGTCCCAGCCCATCCTCCTGCAGCTCCCTCCTGCTAAGAGCCTTTTCTATGCAGGTGCAAAAGGTATGAGGAGAAAAATCCAAGTTGCTGGCTGGTGTTAAACCACAACACCCCATAGATACTCAGACTGGTTTTTAATTTTTATTTAAATTCATTTCCATGCAGGAGCCAACATGTCAGACTATCTCAGAAGCACCATTCCCCAAGCTGCTTCAAAACCACAGCCTATCTGAGCCTCCTCTCCTCCCCTGAAACACTCCAGTCTTTTATGACTACTTTTATTCCCTACCCAAGTTCTGCAAGATGAGAAAAGAAACCATATAAACCCCATAAAATTTAGTAACTCTCCTTGTCATGTACAGACATCCTGGTTCTGCACCCACATCTGCCAGCAGATGATGCCAGGGGTCCCTGCCCATGGCAGGTAGGTGGAATGGGATGATCTTTTTAAGTTCCCTTCCAACCCAAAATACTGACTCTATGATTTTATGAAATTACCTGTTGGCACAACATTACAGGTCCACATTCATCTATTCAGGATCACTGTACCAGGTTTGTGCCATTTGCATGAATCAGACCATCTCATTTGTGCCCCAAATTGATTAAGAAACATGCGAGTTATCAGCACAGAGGCAATTACCAGTTGGTAACGATTTCTGGGTCTGGAATAGGATATTTCTCCACAGTCTTACTTATTATGCTTCAAACCAGCTTCTCCACCCATTCTACAGTAATCCAAGGAGGCCAGACAAGTGCAATAAGGAGGATGATGGCAGCAGAACAAGAGCAGAAATAATGCACTCATCAGAACCAAAGAGATCCAAAGTTTATCCTCTCCGCAGTTTGAGTGCAGACAACTTGTCAGAGATCAAAAAGCTTAGGACAGCTTTGTTCTGGTCTGATTCCACAGGAGAGGTGTTTTTAGCTAGTTTACTTCCAGAAAACAGAAAGAGATGAAGGGAAGAGCCCCAGACAGACAGACTGCAACCCAAAACCATCAGCAGCCTAACTATAACCGCCCAGATCTGCCTCCAGCCTGATGGCAACATCCATATGCATCCCACAGCTTTTTTGATGAGCAATGAAATAAAGGTTCAGTCTAACTGGGTGAGTGACAATCCAATTTTGCAAGTGTGGATTCCCAAGTTAAGGTGAGCTATTTGAGGTAATGACTCCCAGTACCAGATTCATGACATAAGCAGGCAAATTGTAAAAAATCAGAAAATCTGAGGATCTGGAGTCAAAAGGAAGTCAGTGGGGAGGAGAACCAGTCAGAGCATACAAGAAGAGGTCCAGATACTCAATTACCCAAATTACTGAGAACCTTTGCAAATTTTACTTTAGTTTCACTATGTTCCAAACCAGGGACAGGACAGGATGAGAGTAAACAGCCTAATGCTACACCAGGAGAGGTTTAGATTGGAAATTAGGGAAAATGTCTTCACAGAAAGGGCTGTCCAGTCCTGGCACAGCTGCCCAGGGCAGTGTGGAGTATCCATCCCTGGAGGGATCTGAAAGCCATATGGATGTGGCACTTGTGGGGGTATGGGTTAGTGGTGGCCTGGGCAGTGCTGGGGGAGTGGCTGGGCTCAATGCTCCTACAGGGCTTTTCCAACCTTAATTACTCTGTGATCCAATATATTGAAAAGCTGGTTTTACACCATGTCCATCCAGAACCTGGTGCAGGACACCAATCAAGTGGAAAAGTATTACAGCTTGCCATGACCGACCACATTTACACATAAATAAGGAAGAGCTAAAGCTCTACTGGCAACCTTAATGGTGACATTTCCTGATATTTAGACCAAGACTGAAACACTGTTTCTCACCAAACAGAAATTTTGGGGTCAGACTGTTTTCATGTGCTTTATAATAATTAAAATATACGTGTTTTTAAAAGAAAACCAGAACTAGCTCTCTTGTTATAGTAAGAGAATGTGAGAAACTTAGTGCCTGGACTAATTACAGAATCACAGAATGGTTTGGGTTGGAAGGGATCTGAAAGATCATTCAGTGCCACCCCTTCCATGGCAGGGACACCTCCTATTGTCCCAGGCTGCTCCAAGCCCCAGTGTCCAGCCTGGCCTTGGACACTGCCAGGGATCCAGGGGCACCACAGCTTCTCTGGGCACCCTGTGCCAGGGCCTGCCCACCCTCACAGGGAAGAATTTCTTCCCAATATCTAATCTACATCTATCCTTCTTAACCTTAAGGCCTAATGAGGAAGAGTTCCAAAACACTTAAGTCTAAATAAAATAAAACAATCCAGCTGCCTTAGATGAGAAAGAAAAATATTTGGTGCTCTCAGGTTCTTAATTTTTTCTTTTTGTATAAAAGTCTGTACTGGTCAAAGCATCACATCAAAAAGACCTTTGAATTAATTAGTCACCTTTTAAATATGCTTTTCCTAAAAATTCAACGTGTTGTGTGTAAGAATATGCCAGCTTGGTGTACAACAGTGATTTCTTCATGCTACTATTTTCTAATCACAAGATGTACTGGAATATATATTTTTAATCAGAAATATGTTAACACTATTACAGTACATAATTATACTCACTTTTGTTTTGAGATTTCATGGGAAAGGGTTTCTCTTGGCAGAACCTGCAACTATTTCCAGCCCAATGTTCTCTGGTGTAAAGCTGAATTCTTCTCTATTACAAAGCATAAAAACTAACAAGGCAAACCTAACACTTCAAACCCAACATCAGTATAACTTTAATCTGAACCAGCCCAAAAGTTGTAAGTGAATATCTGAAGCAATAAAAGCAAATTAAAATGGTACCTGTTGGACCTCCTGGACTTAAAGTTTCTTGCAGGCATATAAAAAAATGAGAGGATTTGGGATTACTGTGTTAAATATCCATGGTTAATGGTGGTGAGGAGCATCCCAAAGCCCCAGCTCTCACCTTTATGCTTCCCCCGATGAGATCTGGTGGCTCTTCATCTGTTTCTAAGGCAACGTTGATGGAGGCGAAGGGGCGACTTGCCATCTGTTGCATCTCACGCAGTAGTTGCTAATTTAATGAACAGAAAAATATTATCATCATATTGTTCTGACACAAAGAGGAAAGACAAATGTATCTAAAAGGTTTTGCCCAATACAAAGGGGTATCAATGAATAGGGAAAAACAACCTCCAAGGGTTTTAATGGGCTTAAGAATACAAATAATGGTAAACAGTTACATTACTACAATTTAACAAGTTATTGGAAGTATATCTGAATGCACAACGTGAGCCTGACACGTCTGTGAGGGAGAACAATCTGACTGAGTCTCCATAAAGCAGTTATTTACTTTTTAAGCTGTTGTTTGTCTTCACCTGTCTGATTCCTACTCCATAGGATTTGTGGGAATCATTTTAAAATTAAACTAGCAGCAGTATGTAACCACTATAAGAATGAAGTTGCTATTTTTTATAACAGCACCAGCAAAATGCTGTCACGCTTCTATTGAGTAATCCTCTTTTTTTATTGTTTCCTTGCTGAATACAGCATATGTATCAAATGGCAAACATGTCCTTACTGCAAAATGTTTTATTAAAATAAAAAATCTTTTCCTGGGCAAATCCCCACAAGCCCTCATGACACAAGACATCATTTTATTGTGCTCTTAAGCACTTTTTAAGCATTATGATGCAGCTTCCCCTCTTTTAACACACAAAAAATAGACACTTTCTACACAGCTGGGCTGGAAACAGCATTTCAGTTTTAGCTGAGCTGTGGACACACTTCCTTTTGGCTCCAATGACTAATCTCTAATAGTAACAACACAGCCTGTAAGGGGAGGCAGAAGCCAGAATTCCCTGAAGCAAGAGGTCCAATGGGACTCAATGCCTCTATTCAATAAGAGAAGAGGCAAACACTTTGTACAGCATGTGAAAATTCAGTGCTCTTAACCTTAAATGCAGAAACTGCCCAAACTTCTCATACAGCTTTACACATTTACCATCACTATGTATTACAGCAATACCAGTTATCTTCAGTTTTTAAGCTAGACTGAGGCACCACCAAACACTCTCTAGAATTCCCACCATCACCACTTGGATTTTCCCACTAATTCTGGGAAATCTGACAGTCCAAGCCCAAACTAATCATTTGCAGCACTCAAAAAGCCCTAAAGAAAACACCACAAAATGCATTGTCCCCCAAATATCCCCCAAGCAGCACAGCAGAAGGTGCAAGGAAGGTGCCATTATCCAGCAACGTTGTCTGGGCAGAATTAATTCACAGAATCACTGAATCCCAGGATGGTTTGAGTTGGAAGGGTTTGAGTTGGAAAGATCATCTGGTTCTACCCACTTCCTGGGCATCAGTAGCTGCCCATTCCTCTTATCCCATTGTTGTGCCCCCAGAGCAGAGCCTGGCCCTGCGCTGACCCCCCTGCAGCCAGGGACAGCCAGGGACAGCCAGGGACAGCCAGGCACAGCCAGGGACAGCCAGGGACAGCCAGGCACAGCCAGGGCTGAGCTCCTCTCAGCTGGGCTCCTCTGGAGGCTGAGCAGCCCCAGCTCCTGCAGCCTTTCCTTGCAGGAGATGCTCCAGGCCCTTCCTCCTGTCCTGAGGAGCCCAGAGCTGCACACAGCACTCCAGATGTGCCTCAGCAGGGCTGAGCAGAGGAGCAGGATCCTGTCTCTGACTTGCTGGCAAAGCTCTGATGCCTCCTGGGATCCCACTGGCCTCCTTGGTCCCCAAGACATACTGCTGACTCAGGGACAGCTGGTTGTCCACCAGGACCTGGTGGTTGTTCCTCCCCAGGTGCAGGACCCTGCATTTGCCCCTGCTGAATTCCAGAAGATTCCTCTCTGCCTATCTCTCCTACCTGTTCAATTCCCTGTGAAGGGCAGCCCAGATCCCTCAGGGGGATCAGCTGCTCCTCCCACCTCTGCCATCACAGAACTGCTGAGGAGACATCAACCCTCACCCAAATCACTGAGGAACCAGTCAAACAACGCTGGGCCCAGTACAGAACCCTGGGGCACACCACTAGTGACAGACCTCCAACTAGACCCTGTGCCACTAATTACAACCCTCTGGGAACATTTTATGGTCTTTGCTTTGCCAAATCACTGGCAATTTTGAGACTTTTTTGGTGCAGAAAACTAGAGGACTGTCTGTAACGTGGGGGTTCAGACAAGGCATGACGAAGTCAATGTAGATAAACTTGGGGGGTGTATAAGCTTCTATGGCTCTCAATCTAATTAAAAAAACTGTAAAATTTTACTGCCATAAAAGGCATGTGAGAAAGTTTCCCTTAATTTCTGAAAGAAAAAAAGAAAGGGAAAAAAAAGGCATTTTGAGCAGATTGTAGATACTGTCACAAAACAAAAACCCAACAAATCCACACAAATGGAGTGTTCGTAAGCAAACTTGTGTGTAACTCACACTTGGGGAAAAGGACACGAGGAGTGTTCGGGTATTTAAAGCACACCAGCAGATTGCAGACGAAAGCAAGTGTGAAACAGATTGCTGGGTTGTTGTTCCTGTAATTGTCCCCTTCAGCTATCATGAAGTGCTTTGTTTAATGGCTATAAAATCAATGAACAAGCTGTCCTGATGAAGATGTCCAAGAGACTGACGAACTAAAAGCTATTAGTTCTTCAAAGGAAGTTATTTTACTAAAGAAAATGTGCAATTTGGCAACATGACTCCTACTGAAGTCAAAAGTAGCTTTGAGACTATAGAATCACAGAATGCTTTGGAATGGAAGGGATCTCAAGGCTCATCTCATCCCACCCCCTTCCATTGGCAGGGACACCTCCCACTATCCCAGGCTGCTCCAAGCCCTGTCCAACCTGTCCTTAGACACTTCCAGGGATCCAGGGGCACCACAGCTTCTCTGGGAACCTGTGCCAGAGCTTCCCCACCCTCCCAGGGAACAATTCCTTCACAATATCCCATCCACCCCTGCCCTCTGGCACTGGGAAGCCATTGCCTGTCTCCTGTCCCTCCATGCCTTGTCCCCAGTCCCTCTGCAGCTCTCCTGGAGCCCCTTTAGGCCCTGCCAGGGGCTCTCAGCTCTCCCTGGCTCCTTCCCTTCTCCAGGGAACATTCCCAGCTCTCCCAGCCTGCCTCCAGTCCTGCAGCAGCTCCAGGGCTCCTCTGCACTCTCTGCAGCAGCTGCAGCTCCTTCTGCTGTTGCCCAGGGCTGGGCAGCTCTGCAGGTGAGCTCTCACCTGAGCATAAAAATGCCCAAACTAGGTAAAATCAAAGGTCTAGGATGCCACCGAAGCAGTAAATGCCTAAGGCAATGTCCTGTTCCTAACACCCAGCTTCTGGTGTAGCTCAAGTCGTGTTACAAAGCTCCCCTAAAAATTAAGAATTAATTTAAGAAATAATTGTTCTATAACTTGAATGTCACTCTCTCCCCCAAGGCTTGCACTATGGCTATTTAAGCCAGACTCATATCTATACTTCAATATTTGTTTGGTGTGTCAAAATTTTAATTAAACGATTTTATGATGATGCAAGGAAGAATTGTGACTTTTCCCCAGTCAAGAGGCTGAGCATGGCTTTACAAGTCAGCAGCTGTTAACATCTAGATACCCCAGCACCTGCCTTTCCCTCACTACTAATGATGGGCTTTCTGAGATTTCAAATAATGAACCTCAATAGCCTTTCAAGGCAACCCCTGTTTTCCAGATGACACAATTAATAGGACAACCTGGGAATATTTTAAATCACTTAGGCCTGAAGAGGATTTTAAAGGCAAAACATTTGACAGGCTTACAAAGAACTCACATCAAAAAGCCTGTCCTGGAATACACCTCTGGCCGTTAATATTTAAATAACTGCAAACTGTGAGAAGATGCACAACTTTCATTTGCATTCAGCTTGATTCTTTCTGTATCATAGCATCATGGAGTGGTTTGGGCTGGAAGGGACCTTAAAGACCATCTTGTTCCACCCCTGCCATGTTCCACCTTCCACTAGACCAGGTTGTTCCAAGCCCTGACCAGCCTGGCCTGGAACCCTTCAACTAAAATGACTCCTGCCAGGAATTTTTTAAACTTCCACATGTTGAGTAATGGACAATCTAAAATGAAGAGTGTGTTACTGATGGGAGAAAAACCTCCTGAGGAAGTCAGGAAAGCCTTGTCAGGCAGTGGCGCAGAGAAGAAAAACAGCTATTCAGGTTAGCAGGTTAATTGACTAATATAACCTATGCCGTGTTTCCTGACAAGAAAAGCCTGGACATTTTATTCCTACCATAAAACAGCCACTAGGCTCTGTATAACCATCCTGCTTCCATTTGTCTCAGCAATTGCCCCCTACAGAGACTTTTTCATTTTTTCAGGAGCACAAGGAGCTTTGAGGGTAGGGCTCTGATATTTCCAGCCATGAAATAATGGCGATTTTTCCAGAAGAAAGCCACACATTCTGGATTTTATTTGCTCCTTATGAAGAATAGCATTAAAAACAAGCTTATCAAAACAATGATCAAGAGCTCGAAATGTACTCCAGTATGAACAAGTTGTCTCTTTTTTTTTTTTTAAGAAGAAAAGCACAGCAGGAAGAAAAACAGTAGGAACTCAAGGAGGACAGTAGTGAAGTACTGGCACAGGGTGCCCAGAGAAGCTGTGGCTGCCCCTGGATACCTGGAAGTGTCCAAGGCCAGGCTGGACATTGGCATCAGCAAAAAATAAACATAGGTGCCACAAATACTCCATGAAGATGAGCCACAATGTCTCAGAACTAAGCGATTTAAAGCATTTAACTACAATTACACTAACTACCATGTACGTCAACAAACAAACAATTTTCTCTGATGCTTTCATCATCACTGAAAATTAAGTTTTTAAGCCCCTAGAGCAGTGCACATATTAATGTTAGCTAATTAGTTTTGTAACTGACTTTGCAGGTTATTTTGAAAGAGAGAAGGAGAGAATTAATGTTCAAATGCTTCCCAACAGGCATTTCCACACTTCAAAACTATAACAAACCAGAAAGCAAAGCTGCTGGGAAGTTGCCTCATGCTGAAATGACAGAAGATATTTAATTCAGGGCTGATTAAGATAAGCAAGTGATTCATCATAATCATGCCCAGTAAGAGGGCATAGAAATCCTGACCTTTAATGAGAAGAATAAGATAATTTCTTTTTAAAAGGCCAGAAGGATCTAGTCCAGGCTGACTAAAATATACACCAATACCTGATAATTACACAATAGCACAATGCAGCTTTGACTGAGTAGAGCTCTTCCAGAATAATTACACAACACTCCTTCTCTCCCTGATTTTTCCAAACAGCTAGATTAGATGCCTGTACAGCTGATGTCTACCATCAGAAAGAGGTAGGACCTTGGAGTCTGAAACGAGAACAGCTCCAATATACCTGCAGCTGTGGGCTTTTTTTAAACAAGATTGAACTGTCCTAGAGCTGGACTTGATAGAATCACAGAGTCATGGGATGGTTGGGGTTGGAAGGGACCTAAAGGCCCATCCAGTTGTTTCCCCTGCCAAACAGAAGGTTCAATCCAATGGGTTGGTATCCCAAGGATGATGGTCAAGCTTCATCTAATTTGACACTCCAGCTTCATCTTTGCTCAAGTTCCCACCAGTTCTTTTTTGGGATATAAAACCAACTTAATTCTCTAGCACCAACCCCACAGCAGACTCTGTGACAAGAGCTGAGTTGTCTGCCAGGGCCATGTCTGTGACTGCCAGCCTGACCTGATTGGTCCTACATGGAGAGACTGAAGCTCCAAGTGGTCAGCTGGAACTGACCATCTGCAGGTTCCCCCGAGATGAGCTCCACTGGGCACAGCAGTGACAAGAGCATGTTCAAACAAAAACAGCCATCAACTTCCCCCTTAAGCGGGCATCTCTTGTCAACACTAATATTTTGGGATGTTTTTCCTCTTCAGGGCATCTCTGATTTCTGCTACAATTTCCTTCAGTTGGTGACCAAAGCCACATGGATCACCGCAGAGCACACAGTGTTTGTATTTTGGAAAAAGCCTTCTGGCACTATGAGCTGGTTCCCATTCATGGATTTTAAATTTAGGGAGAGCGGAAAGTTACGATTATTTGATCTGACCTCCTGCCTGGTGCGAGTCACTGAATTGCACCATGTGATTGACCTAGAAAAGCTCCTTCCAAAAGCACTCTTATTCTGAGAGCCATGTTTCTAAAAATACAAATCATTGGCATTGCCACTCTCGCCATTAAAATGAGGAGAAAAAAAAAATCAGCTTTTGACTTCTTTATCCCCAGTTGCAGACATTGGGTGTTCAGACTGGTTTGGTTTTGGGAGGACCTGAAGTTCATCTAGCTCCAATCCCCTGCCATGGGCAGGGACGTACTGTCTAAGCTTTTGGCTGATCCTTTAGAAGATCCTCATCCCATCGTGAATCTTCTAGGATTCCTTTCTGCAGCCACTGATTCGCATCATCAAATCTCAATATGATCTTCCTTGAAGAACATGAGGAATTTGTGATGCTTCAAACTCTTGCTTATCTTCCAGATAAGAAATTACTCTTTCAGTGTTGTTCTCCATCATCTGCATCAACCAAAATATTGCTGAGAGCAGGAGAACAGAGCACTCCTGTAACTGGTCACACCTAAGAGTGACACTACGTTCTTATTTTACTACTCATAAAGGCAGGAAATGGAAATTTACATACAGTTAGTAAAACACCATGGCCACCATCACTTCAGTCTATTGTCCTGGGAATATCTATTCTGGGAAGTAAATCTACCTTAAGTACATAAAAAAAAAAGATACTCAGGCTTATGTTTCCCACTGTAATGAGAGAAGTTAGTGCACTCACCATGTGACTCGACCTCCTCAGCCACCTGCTGGCTGTGATTTCTCACTCCTCCAATTCGTGTTTTCTCTACAAACAACCCCAAACCTAAGCTTAATATTTTCTTTTTGCTGACAGACACCAAGTAGTGCTCTCAGTGCTATGGAATATGAAGGCACATGTGACAAATGACTGCTGGGAGCTTGGAGAATATACCAGTAAACCCTCCAAAGCACCTGGGACTGCCCAGATCTAGAGACATTTGTTGCCAGACCTTTTAATATTTCTGCATAGGTCTGATACCAAATTCTTTGGAGCAGATCCTGGTCCAAAACACCACTGGAGACTCTAAACAATGACGAAGATCCTGATTTACAGTTAGTTTGAAAATTTTTCAAATCTAAAGCTTTTTCTTTGACCAAGAATGCCCTAAATCACAGTCTCTAAGAGAGAAGAGATGAGTGAAATACTAACAGGTGAGAGCAGGAAGGGGAAGAAAATTAAGGCAGGGCAATAAGTAATACACAGCACACATCCCTTGGAGCATCTTTGCTGTAAAAAGCACAGCAATCTGCTTGCCTACGTGGTATTCCATGTGCATGGATGGTACAGAGAACGATGCCAGTGGAAAGAGAAGCTCTACTAGGTTTTGAATACACTTGGGATGGAAAAAGGTTTCAGCAGGAAGGTCAAGATGGAGAAGGATAATTCCTGCAGTAAATCAATACACAAATACCATCCTGAATAAACTGGGTGATTTGAAGAGTAAAAACATTCAGTCTTAGTCTTGGCAAGAAAGGAGGCAAAACATAGATCATTTTATGTTAAGGGCGAAATGGAGCTCTAGACACTCAAATTTAGTTATCTCTGTCGGGCTTGATATTGACACTCCCAGCACATCCCAAAGGGGCAGAGGGATCCAGCTGACCCTCACCACCCTGGGTCAGGCATGCTGTCTTTGCTGGGAGGGAGCTGTTCCTTGCTTCAAGGGAAGGAAGCAAAGCAGACTGAGGGTGAAGAGAAGAAAATCTGGATGCAAGAACAGAACAACAGGACAGAAAATTCCCATCAGCAGATGAGCATATTAAAATTCCAACATCATGCCCATACTTTGTGCATTATTCTCTATTGCCACCTTGATTCCTTTAACATGTCATTTTCTATAGACAGACAGAAAAGTTTCCTATCCCTATTTCCTAATGTCATTCACCTCATTCTAAGCCTCCTATAAAAGCTGCCTTTTTATTTCTACTGTGCCTTTTTAAGATGTCTGAAGATACTCAAACATAGGGCTCAATGGCAAGGGAATAAACACACAGGCTACAATCCCATCTCTTGCATGCCTGATATGACACAAACCTTTCCCATTTTTACCTCAGTCAAGTTTTACACTCTGCAAGGCCTGAACTTTTGCTCAGTGTTCCAAACTCATTTTCTTAGGGCTACACAATGGCTACACCTTGTTTGCACACCCAGCAGACCCTTTAGCCAGGAGGCTGAAGAGCATTTAGCCAAGAGGCTGAGAGACATGTGCAAGCAGCTGGGCAGAGAAGTTTAGCTGAAATACAGAAAAGGAAAGAAGTCAGGAGAATCTGGTATATTTTATGAGATCCTGATGGAGATTCTGGATTTGTAGCATGTTGCCTTCTCCATAAGGAGCAAAGCAAACTTGTTTCAGCCAAATGATGCTGCTCTATTCCATTAACCAGCCACACCAGGCACAGCTGCATGCCTTCTCCCACCACATTTTCCAAGCAATCCTGGCTGAATAATTTTGACTACTAAACCTGTCAGCATACACCCTTTTCTGCCCTTACACATATCCCAGAATAAGCCTGAGCAATCAGCTTTTCACTCTGCACTGGGATTAGAAGTTGGGCACTTGCAATGCTTCTGTTGGGAGCAGAAGTGATGGGAACTACCTGCACACTGCATCATATTTTACTTACTTCTGGGTTGAGGCTAGAGAACAAGCACAGTTACTGTACACAACCATGGGAGACAACGGATTGTAACTTGACTACTGCTAAAAATACAGCCCAAATCAGAGAAAGATCTTCCTTCAGGGCTGCAGTATTTCATAGAATCATGGAATGGTTTGGATTGGAAGGGACCTTGAAGATCTCCTAGCCCCAACCCCTGCCATGGGCAGGGACATGTTCCACTAGACTAGGTGGCTCCAAGCCCCATCCAACCAGGCCGTGGACACTTACAGGAATGGGGCATTGATAATTATTTTTAACTACTAAAGAGATGTTTTCTTGGGCTTACTGAGAATCAGTACCAAAAGCTGCCACTTTCAAACTATAAAATCATCTTAGGTAACAAATTTTTGGATGAGCTTTTGTTTCTGGATACAGTCTTCATTAATATATGTGATTATGGCACGACAAAGATTTAAAATTGTTTCCTCAAGATTTACAAGTGTTTCTAACAGAAGATGTATGGAACAGCAGAGACTCATGAATTACAAGATAGAGTCACTAGATAAAAAGAAGGAGCAAGATAAATAACAGCAAAAGACGGGAATGTGCCTGGAAAACACCACCCTGATGAACTGCCTGTCAAACAGCCCCACATGTGGATTGAATTTAGACTGAAACATGCCAATATGTTACCAGTACTCCAGCTTTTTTTTTCCTTAAAACATGCATCAGGCTGTAACTTAATTTATAGAGACATTTGTCACTTAGGCCACCGCTCAAATACTTTAACTGAGCTCCAAAGCACAGTATTTACTTCTCAGTCTGTATTCCTTATACATTCCTAGATAACATTTAACCCCAGGAGCCACAGGGAATGTTATGCTGACTCCAGCTTAGTTTCTTGCCAAGAAAGCAAATAGGAAAAAACAGCTGCCCTAGTAAAAATTTATCTACCTTCAGAGAATACAGAAAACCTCAAAGACTTCCATTATTTCCAAGATTAAGGGTTATCTGTTTGAAAAGCAATGATTATATTCTGCAGTGAGTTCACCAGTAAGAGCAGAAACATCTGAAGCAGAAAGAGGAAGAAGAGAAGAGTTATCAGACATCATCCTGCTTTATTACCAGAGAGGAGCTCCTCATATGGAATAAATTCGTATTATTCACACCACTGCACTGCAAAGTACAACCAGCTACAGATTTTGGAAGATATGCAGGAAACAGGGACTCGCAAAGAATTCCAACGCTGTAAAAATTAATCCCCCAAATCCTCTTGATCAACTCCTATGTGGAAACAAAGCACTTTTGAACAGAGCAGTGACACGGCTGGGTGTCTGCAGCTGCCAAGAGCTTCATCCCAGCAGGACAGCTGGGAGGAAAACCTATGGGAATAGGCAGATTTCACCTGAAAATCCCAAAGCAGGGGAGAAACACCTCATTCCTTCAGGAATCTGGCCTAAGGTGATGACATACAGATAACTATATACAAACAGTGCACATGGACTTGCTAAAATAATGTCTGGCTTCTCCCATTTTGCACAGAAATAAACAGAGTAACACAAGACAAAGCTCCTAAAAATAATTCCAGGTGCAGCCCAGCTCAGCCTCTGATACCTGCACATTATACAGGCCTCTCCTTCCATGCTTTTAGCACTGAGCACACCAAGAAAACTCAGTGAATGTGTGGCTGCTTGCTTGTGGCACACAGGACTTCTCTACAAACACAACCCATGTATGTTGGCATTTGAGCTGCAAAATGAGGACTAAGGACACATTCTGTGTGCCACAACAAATGGCCACCTCACCTTGGTCACCCTGAGTGCTCTGGGGGGAAGAGAAGATCAGGTTCCATTGAGAAGCAAGAAAAGAAGGTAGTGAAAAAAATACATCAGGGATAAACAAGGAGGACCCAGATTTTGGGGGGCTGAAGCACGAAGTTATTTATGTGATGCAAATACAAAAAAGTTGCAAAGCTGGTTTAAACCACGGGTAGGTGAAGGGGAAAAAACTTAGACTCTAAAATTTGCCTTTTGAAGTAATAAACAACAGCTTTCCAAATCCTGGGTGGCTTCCCCACCTTTCTCTTATGCTCCTAATGCTCCAGGGGGAAAAACCAACCACCCAAAATATCTGAATAAGGTTTAGTTTGAAAATGGGGATTTGACTTCTTTTTTTAACATATTAAAACAAGAGCTAGTATTTCTATTTTCTGTTTCCTATTTTATGGAAACAGATGTAAAGAATCTCCTAATTTATGTGATTTTGTACTTACGCAGTCTAGGAATAGAAGTTCTGGCAATTTGGGATATTCACCCCTGAAACTGCAGCATCAGGATACTAAAATAACATAATTTGTCACTGAACCTCTAATCAAAAATACACTAAAGGCCTAAACAGCAGCATTAACTGAATTAGCTTAGCCTTCAATGTAAGGTTAATGTGATGTATATGTGGATAAATACTAGAGAGAACAACTATAAAAAAGTGATTTAAGGAACAACATTTTATCCTTCTCACCTCTCTCCGTCGTGACGCCCAGCAGCTTTGTTTAATCTTCCAAACCACAGCTGCCACCAGAAGCAATGACAGGAAACAACTGGAAAGGAAAAAAAAACAGAGAATAATGTTTTATTGCCCTTGCCCATAACATAGTGGCAGCTGAAAAATTCTAGGAAATGAAAAATTAAAAGAAAAGTTCCTATAATAATTAGAGATACATTAATGAAAGATAATGCAGCACAGTTCAGTGCTCATGATACCCAGCGAGGAATGACAAAGTTTTTTTCAGGGAAAACTGTTGTTCCAAAGTTCCCTATCTGACTTCCTTATGTGACATTCCCCAATCTTCCCAATCACAACAATAAGGCTGAAAGATTTTATCCGATTGGAAAAGCCACTACTGCCTATATCTAGTGATATTTTAAGTGAGAGGATAACCCCCAAAAAGAAAAGCCCTGAAAGGCACAGAAAGAATTGATTATTATTTCTTTTTCAAATTACAAAAATAAGACATAGTGTAAACTAGTTGAATTCTTTTAAACAGGCTGTTGCAGAACTACAAGCATTTCTTGATTTCCCCAAATCTGTATTGGTTTTCTTCAGTCAAAAGAGGGGAAAAAAGGATGAATGGATTTATCAATTTCTAGGGAAAATGCAAGGAAGCAGATATAACAAACAGCAGTTACAGTAATAATAATAGAAGCTAACTGTATTGACAGTTATGATCTTATCACACTGAATGCCTAATGAGCAACTTTAAGGCACAGAAGCTAAGATTAAAATCTGAACACCAGTGGAAGCCTCTTTCCTGAAGGACTGATGGGTTACAGAAAACATCTCTAAACCTCTTCCCACATTCCAGCATGTATTGAAAGTCTGTTAATAGGAAAGTTTCAATTGAAAGGAAAATTCATCAAAATAGAACACTTTTTTGCTCAAGTGCAGCATTCACATCAACAGCTGGGACCTGGATTCTCCAAATGGGATTTCTCTTGAAGACTTTGCAAAGCACTGCAAAATATGGTTTACTATCATACAGCATATGATATTACAGAAACTGGCACTTGCTTGACTTGCATGGCCCTGGCACAGGTTACCCAGAGCAGCTGTGGTGTCCCTGGATCCCTGGCAGTGTCCAAGGCAGGTTGGACATTGGGGCTTGGAGCAGCCTGGGACAGTGGGAGGTGTCCCTGTCCATGGAACTGGATGGGCTTTAAGGTCTCTTCCAACCCAAACCACTCCATGATTCTGTGATTTCAGATTCAGTTTATGTGCAACGCAAGATGCTGCCGTGGCTTATCCATGTTCATCTCCTCAATACACCTTTATTTGGGGAAACACGATGGAAGTCCAAAGGGCAGAGGAAAAATGCCATTAATCTCAAGCACCTCTGTTAAATTATCCATTTCAGAGGAGTTTCTCCAGGAGGAGATTCTCAGGAGGTCAGGGATACAGATGAGCTCACATTGTGCCACCCACAGCCAGCAAAGTCCATGAGGTTTACACAACACACATGCTCCAGTCCCATGTGTCTAACAGACAGCCCCACAAATACACACACCAAACTGAAGATACACATCAAAACACGTGTAACTGCTGTAAGGATGGCCCCTTTCTAGGAAAAAAGTGACCTCAGCAATTTGAAAACTGTTGGACCTCTTATTTTGGGTTGATTTCATGCAACCACAGAATCATTTATGTTGGAAAAGACCTCTAAGATCATCGAGTCCAACCATTAACTCAGCACTGCCAAGGCCACCACTAAACCACGTCCCCAGGTGCCACATTTGCAGTGGCACTGTAAATATGTCTCCCTACATATTATTTACTCCCTCGGAGAAGAAAGCTGGAGTGGAGAACTAAGATTACCTTTATTACTAAATCCCCTTCCAAAATGCAACACTGCACAAGTCTGTACGTCCCACAGTCTTTCATGGGTTTCTCTTTCCTGCCCATTTCTGGCACCACAGCCAAGACTTTCTTGAGAAAACACAGAGAGGAATTAACAAAGACTAATAAAAATTTCCCCTAAAACACTCACCACAGTACCCTTGCATTTCACAGGAACAGCACCATACATCTTTGTATTGTCACAAGGAGGCAGCAAATACCCACAAAAGCTATAAAATCACTAAGGAGATATATTTTCCCCCTTGAACTAACATCCCTTGGAAGCACTCGGGGAGAAATAAAATGCAGAGCTTGCTGCAGTCCATCACCTGCTGGAAGAGCCCCAGGGGTAGAGCAAAGTCAAGATCTATTGTTGCATATACTGAGCCTAAACCATCCTGAAATAAGTTAAAAGACCTGATGTGAGCATCAGTAGCTTTAAAGAAGTTTTTTTTTTCCTACTTTCTGTGGGAAAGCGACTTTGTAGATCTGGAACCAGCAGAAAGAAACAGCTGCATGCAGAGAGAGATGTGCTGAGAAATGATTTGGAGTGAGAGCCAACAGTGTCCTGGTTAAACCTGTGCTCTGCCCTGCTTTCTCCTCAACAGCTTCAGACACATCTCTGCCAGCCATGAAAACCCACTTGTTTGCAAATTACTTTAAAAATAGGATTTGCTTTGCCTTCTCCTTCTCTATCTTCTCCAAAAACAACAGCCTACCAAGAGTCTCCTTCCTCCTGGAAATCCACTCTTCACCCAAGTCTCCTCTCTACAGCTTCCCCCATCTCAAATGGCTCCAGGGAGACCTTATAGCCTTCAAGAGCATAAAGGGGCTGCAGGAGAGCTGCAGAGGGACTGGGGACAAGGCATGGACAGGAGACAGGGAATGGCTTCCTACTGCCAGAGGGCAGGGGTGGATGGGATATTGGGAAGGAATTTTTCCCTGGGATGGTGGGGAGCCCTGGCACAGGGTGCCCAGAGAAGCTGTGGCTGCCACATTCCAGAAAGTGTTCTAGGCCAGGTTGGACAGGGCTTGGGGAGACCTGGGATAGTGGAGAGACCTGGGACAGTGCAAGGTGTCCCTGCCCTTGGCAGGAGGGGTTGGAAACAACACGATCTGTAACTTCCCTTCCAACCCAAACTATTCTGTGATTCTATCAGCTGTTGGATTTCCATTTTCCTATGGCCTGGGACAAGTCCAGCTTGAGACCAGTTAAATTTTTTCCAACAGAATAAAAGGAAACCAGCAAACTCAGGTGTGAAACCAGACTGGAAGAAAAAAGAACCATCAAGAGCCATCTAGGACCCCTGGAGAGTTTTTCATCCCAGGGAAATTTGAACGTGATTCCATTTAGGTCAGGTTCTACCAATTAGAGCTTCCATTGGCCTATACAGTTATAACTTAATTTTTAAGTTACAAAAATTTATGCTTACGCAGCATAAATACTGCAATGCAGGGAGGAGATACATTTAAATTTTATGAACGATATTCTATTTGGCAAATAGCTTTATTAATTCATTCTTAATTATTCATTAGATTATTTAAGTACAATAAATGAGCAGGCTGGTTGTAAATAATCTCTCCTCCATTGGCCTCAACACATGCATGAAACCTTAATTGATCAGCCTTCAGTGGTTGTTATACCGCAAGGTATTCCCACACTGACACAAAAAATCTGAACTTAAACACACTGTCTGGTTTTATTCTGGACTTTAATCTCCTTTTCACCACAGAGAGAATATTCTCTCCACTCCCAGTATCCTTAAAGCTTTTCAAGCAAGTCCACATTCATTTTTAAATGTCTGGAAAACTCCATCAGCACTTTACTATGATGCATTCTCAGGAGGGGAGAAGAAAATCCATCTGGTGTATTAGGGCCCAATTATTAAACTCTCGTGAAATGTTTATCCACATCAGAATTGCTAGTAAAAAATGGCAGCTTTAAACACCAAAATGTACAGCAGCCTCACTGCTAATGTGCTTTAACATATACAGCTCACTTAATAATTTCAGAAAGCACTGCCATGATTACTAGAAAAACAGCCCAAATTATTTTGATGAATTGAAAGCTACTGAAGTGCTATTTACAAGTAAATTTTAATATGCTGGAGAGTTACAGGACACATTTTAAAGCCCTGGATGCATTAAACCTTGAAATAATTGGAACAAGTACATAATATGCAGGGGGTTTGAATGGTTGGGCTTTGCCAAACAGCTGCCTGCAAGGTCCATCGAGAGATTCCTGAGCTCATCTTCCTGCTGAAGATGGCACAAGGCTCAAAGCCACAACTCACCAGAGCTGTGGCAGAGAAGGGCAATGGAGATAGGAAAGGGTCTGGAGCAGAGGGGGCATGGGTTATGGTCAGGTGGAAATTAAGCACCACAAAGCCACTCAACCCTCTTCTCAGCCACACTGGTGGGATGGGGAGGAGAATCAAAAGTAAAATTTGCAGGTTGAAAGAAGAACAGTTTAAAAATTGAAACCAAATTAAAATTTAATAACAATGGCTAATAATAGTAACAATTTAAAAAGAGAAAGAAAAAACCTGAAAAAACACAACTGATGCACAATGTAATTGCTCACCACCTGCTGACCCATGCCAGTCCCCCTTCCCAGAGCAGACCCTTCAAGGTAACTCCCCCAGTTCATATATACACTGGGCATGATGTGTTGTGCTGTGGAATATCTATTTGGCCAGCTGGGGACACCTGTGCCAGCTATGATCCATACCAGTTTGAGTAACTTCTCACTGGCAGAGCAGGAGAAAAAAAAAATCCAACAAACTTCTGAGAAACACAAGTTAGCAAAACCCAAACCATCAGTGTATTATCAACATTATTCTCATTCTGAACCCAAAACACAGCACTAGAACAGCTCCTGAGAAGAAATTAACTCTATCCCAGCCAAAACCAGGAATACAAGTCTGATGAGGAGCACTAAAGGAGCTGGGAAAGGGGCTGAGCCTGGAGCAAAGGAGGCTCAGGGGGACTTTGTGGCTCTGCACAGCTGCTGCCAGGAGGGGACAGCCGGGTATGGGGTCAGGCTGTGCTCCAGGGAACAGGGACAGGAGGAGAGGGAACAGCCTCAGGCTGGGCCAGGGGAGGCTCAGGGTGGATTTTGGGAAATTCCTTCATGGATAGGGTTATCTAGCCCAGCACAGCTGCCCAGGGCAGGGGAGGAGTGTCCATCCCTTGAGGGATTCAAAAGCTGTGTGGATGTGGCACTTGGGGACATGGGGCATGGGTGGCCCTGGCAATGCTGGGGGAGTGCTTGAACTCGATGATATCAGAGGGCTTTTCCTAGATGATTTTATGATTCTATTCTATGATTACGGAGGACGAAGTAAAGAGTGCTGAGAACAATATGGAAAGAAGAAAATCACTGATGCTGAACTGTTAATCTCTATTTTGCCAGAAATTCTGTAAAGACATTCCTAAGCTCTTCCTTTTCCTAAAAAAAAAAAGGAAAGGGACTCAGACTGTATTTTAAGCACATACCTAGTAATGCCATTTGTGCTGCAGTAAAAAATTACTTAATAAGCAACAAGAGTAAATAAAATATCTGCAGCATAACTCCAGATTTGAATTATTGCAGAAGGCCATTCCCACTTAATGAAAACACTGGAAAAAATATTTATAGTCAGGAAAAACAATATACTGCACATAAAACCATCTGCCTGAGTCTTGTAGTGAACAAAGAGCGCTCTCTTTCAAGCTTTTCTGAGGAACAAGTCCAATTATTTGCATCAAACCAAAATTACACCATTTCCATTTGATATTCAGACCCCACATGAGGTTTGATGTGCCACCATGGAAACACTAAACTAGCAGATTTAGTTCCATTTGTGAAATAATACCCATTTCTCTCACAGTCATTGTAAGGCTACGGTGGGACACAAGAGTCAGTGTTGGATCAAGGAATCACACACTGGTTGGGGCTAGAAGGGACCTTATACTCAGTTTCAACAACCCTGCCATGGGAAGGAACACCTTCCACTGGACGAGACCAGACACTGGACTCCCTGACAAGGATGTTTCACGGACAGATAATGAAGACAAGACAAACAGGAGGCAAGAAATGAGATGAACTGTGCTTGTGAGAACCCAGAAGAGAAGTGCAGTAGAAGACACCAGAGGTATACAGTGAATCAGTGTAAGAAAGCTCAGGATGAGATCACAAAACAGAATCATGGAATGACTTGGCTTGGAGTGATGTTAAAAGGTCATCTAGTCCAACCCATCTGCCATGAGCAGGAACACCTTCAACTAGACCAGGTTGCTCAGAGCACTGTCCAACCTGCACTGGAATGTTTCAAGGCATGGGCTATTCGCCACCTCTCTGGGAAGCCTAGTCCAGTGTTTCACCACCCTCACCATAAAAAAATTTCTTCCCTAATCTAGTCTTAATAGACCCTCTTTTAATTTAAAGTCATCACCCTTTGTTGTACCACTGCAGGCCCCACTTAAGGTCTGTCTCCATCTTCCATCAAATCTCCTTTTAAGTATGTAGAGATCGCAATAAGGTCTCCCCCAAGTGTTCTCTAGGCTGCACTTGATTATACTTAAATGAACCTCAGAGAAAAATCGATTATACTATTCACACCCTCACCCTCACAAATGCCCAGTGTACTGGGAGCTGGTCTGGGTGACATCACTTGTGTCCCACAGACAGGACAAGACGTGCTGCTTCTCAGGTCCTCACCACATCTCCTCCCTTCTTTCCAGGAGGGAAATCCAGAGACAAACAAACCTGGTTTAGAGGGCTTATAGGTCTTTGATACCCTGTAGGTCCCAACAGCTTTTTGGGTTCAGCTTTGTTCCCCTCACATTTCTGACCTTTTAGGCCAATCTGATAGCCAATGCCCCCACATCCTCATTTGAGCCTCTCAGTGCTGCTACACCAGGACAAGGAAAGGCAGAGGTGACAACACAAGCCATGCCTCCAACTCCTGTCCTGCTGTTTCTTGTGCTTCCACATCCTTATTCCATTCAAATCTGTCTTAGTACTCCTTATAAATCATGACAGAACTGATCAACAGAGCTGCGCAGAGGACAGAGAGATGCAAGAAGGGGAAGGGAAGAAGAAGGGAAGAAGGGAAGAAGGGAAGAAGGGAAGAAGGAAGAAGGGAAGAAGGGAAGAAGGGAAGAAGGGAAGAAGGGAAGAAGGGAAGAAGGGAAGAAGGGAAGAAGGGAAGAAGGGAAGAAGGGAAGAGAAAGAAAAAGGGGGAAAGAAAAAAGGGGAAAGAAAAAGGGGGAAAGAAAAAGGGGGAAAGGAAAAGGGGGAAGGATTATTGGGATATGTGCTTACAAGGCCACAAATATTTTTACATCTGACATAAAGGTACACTGGTGATAAATACCTGTGATAGATAGGTGTGCTGGTAGACAGGTTTTTTGAAAGATAAGGAAGCACAGATGTGAATTAAAAACATTCACTAGAAATTGTCAAAATAGCGCAAACTGTGTGCTGAAAGACAACTGCACAATCTGTAAATTAAAGAGCTGAGTTATGAAATGCAGAGAGAAGGAAAGAGAAAACCCAGTTTACTTGCAATTCATTAGCTTTGCAAAGGTTAACAATGCTTGGAATATAATTTCTCCTCTGGCTCTGATTCTAATGCAATATTAATGACCTTGGAACTTCACTGTTCTACCCAACCTTTATCCACTGACATTTTCTTAGCTTAAAATAAAACATTAATGTTGTACAAATGAAGGGTAACACACAGACTGCCTGGCTTGGTGCTGAACTCAGAATCCAGAAGGAGCTCCAAAGACTCCACCAGCACCTCTAACTGTGAGGCACAACCCTCTGAGCACAGCAGCCAGCCCCTAAATGAAATGGAAACCAACCCTCTGTCCTGCTCCACACTGTCTGGTGTTGTTTGAATGACCAGCTTCCTGCTTCTCCATACCACTGTGCTTCTCACAGGCAGCCCAGCCTGGGGTATCACAGAAACTCAGCAGTGTTGGAGTTTGGCAACCCAGCTTTCCTGATGTAAGGACTGGTTTGACCTAAATCATCTCAAATGTCAGCAATGAAACTGAAAATCCCCCATTTCCCTCTCAGGTTCTCCACACAGCTCAAGACACAGTTGATGCCTCCAGGTGCACAGCAGAAGAGCACAGTATGGGATTACAACCAAGGGGAGGAAGTGGCTTCCAGAATATGGAAATGTGCCACAATACCTCCAGCTCAGAAAGATTTCCCAAATTCATAGAATCACAGAATGGTTTGAGTCAGGAGGGATCTTAAAAATCCCCTCATTCCAACCCCTCTTCACTACCCCAGGCTGCTCCAAGCCCTGTCCAACCTGGCCTTGGACCCTTCCAGGGATGGGGCAGCCACAGCTTCTCTGGGCAACTCCTGCATTTCCTGCAGAATAGCAAAATAAAGCAACACCCTTAAATATGCACACAGAAAGTCACTAAACACCTGTTTCCAGAACAACATCTCTTTATGTCTCCCTCACACCTAAGAAAGTGATACATATCCCAGTTTTTGAGTTTGGTGTTAGTGTTACCAACTGGTTTTAGGTTTTCACAAAGCATTTTCCTTGCTCTGTTTTAGGGAGAAAATTCTCAGCCAAGTCTTGCTCATTAACAGCACAGGGGGTTCTCAGATATTACTTATTTATGGTCTGCCTTGGGTCCAACAGTAATTATGAAATGTGCCCTAGAGCATTAAAAAATGCAAACGTTTCAATAGTCTCCCCTACACCCAGTGAGATGAATCACACTGTTTTAATCCACTGATTAATTAGGGAGTTATAGTGACTGTAAAATAAAACACTTGGAGAGAAGCTTAGGAGTAGTGGAAAATCAAAGAATTTCTCACGCATTTTAAGTGCTTAATTGGAAAACACCTATAAACTGTCTTCTCCCAAATCCATACACTCTTATTCCTCTGGCTTTTTAGGATGTTAAATAATATTGCAACATTACTTCTCAAGGAAATCCATGTGATGGAGGAAAGGAAAATCACTGGTAACTCTTCAACTTGCAACTTTTGGACATGTATGTTCAGCTGCGTGTGCTCATTGAGACACATAATGCACTTATCTTCTGATTTACACTGGGGTTGGAATTATGGAAGGATTGGAGTTGGAAGGATCCTTGAAGACCTTCTCATTCCAACCCCTGCCATGGGCAGGGACACCTTCCACTAGACCAGGTTGCTCCAAGCCCTGTCCAACCTGGCCTTGGACACTTCCAGGAATCCAGGGGCAGCCACAGCTTCTCTTCAAATAATTAATCTGGAGCAATCTCTCATACTGAGGCATTTAAAGCCTCATATGCAGATGTAGCTGGGTCTGTGAAGTACTAATGGACATTTTTGTAGTGCAGATTTATCTTATACCATTAGAAAAGAACTAAGGAACCAACTGCTTCCCTATTCATTTTCCTAATAAGCAATTACCCTGCCACAAAGATTTTTAAGGAAGACCTTGACTGTGATTAACTCACCAAAACAAATGCTTAGGTCTGAGCCAGGAGTAACCACTTACTTGGTTCCATTTGCAGGAAGGCAGTGGTTCAAACTGCTGTTTCCCAGGGACTGTACTAAAGCAGATTCTGCTCTCTGAAAGCTCCACATAAACCACTTGTCTGATGGATCTGTCTGGAGCTTCTCGCCTTAATTAAATTTAGCGTGAAATCTAAAGCGAGATATTATTCCCACTGCTCATTTTATACCAGGCATAATATTGCCTACTTTAGAACATGTTGTAAGATCTGCAGTAGTGTTTACTCCATGTAAATCCCTCCTGAAGGACTTCTTATCGATCAAGTATTGGCTTATACTTCTGCAGTATTAACAGTCCCTAAACCAGAGGCCAACACCCTGGATTGTGAAGCCTTGAAGAGAGGCTGCAGTGCTTTGGGAAGTGTTTCACCGCTTTGGTAGGGCTGTGTTTTTTGGAGGACAGAAGAGGAAACAAGTATTGAAATGGCTTCTGTTGGTTCCTGCTCCAAAGGAATCGGGAGTTCACTTTACACTAAGAAACAAACCTAAGGCAGTGTAAAAAAACCAGAAGTATTTGGCTTCTATTGTACTGTAACATATGTTTGTATTTAACTTGGCACACGTTCAGGGTTCAGTTTAAAATCAAAAGGTGGTACCTAAAGAGCTGGCAATTACTCCAGACTTAACTCTTTGCAGAATAACTTCCCTAATTTATGACTGGTGTCTGACGAGGTGTGAAAATCTGCAATAAGCCACACATTATCTGCATAATGTGGGAAGTCACTGTTTTCTGTATCATCGCAAAAGGAACTTCTCCTTTTCCAAAAGCCTCTCCCAGCCCCATCCTCCCTTTCCCTGCATGCACAGGACAAGATGCATTGGCAAAGAATGGGCAGACAATTAATTTTTGTAACATAATTCCTAATTAAATATTTTAAACAGAAGAGTTCCATTTTTCAGGTTGTGCTGCAAGCAGGATGTTTAAGTCAAAAAACCAAACCAAAAAGAACCCAAACAATGAAGCCCAAAACCTAAAGAAGTAACATTTAGTTGTCTTAAATGAAAAGTACCTGAAAAATGTCACAAAGAACTGCACCAGGTCCATGAAGTTGCTGTGCTGTGAGAATGCTATCTGCAAAAGAAAAGCAAATGCTTTCTGTTACTTACTGGGAAGAAAATTCATATATCAAGGTATTTAAAAAGGGTTAAAAATCACAAAAGCATCTTTACTCAGATCAATTCATATTTTTTGAACACAATTCGTAGTTTTTGAAGAACATAAATATTCTGAGGGAAAAGTGAATAAATTATAACTCCATATTGTTTTGAAAACATATATCCCAAAAATGAAGCTGAACAAGTAACTATCTCTCCCTGCCATGTTCCAAGGAATATTTTTCAGTGCACATTGAAGAAAACACTGCTTCAAAAACTTAGAACAGAGGTTTCACAGAGCTGCAAATAATCTTTAATTAGAAGTGAAAATCTTTAATTATTGTTTACACAGAAACCCAAAATTCAGTATTTATATTTCAAACAATATCCAGACAACAAAATCTCCTTGAAAAAGGAACTTACACCAAGAGCTGCAAAGAGGCACGAAACACAGAAGATGATAGATACTGTGAAAACAGCTATGGCATTCATCTTAGCTCACTGCCCTGCAATCCAACAGCAGAGAGAAGGGAAAAACAACGGAATATTTGGGACAAAAACCAGAGGGAAGAGGCTAACAGGAAACTGGGAGGTGGTTAGAGGCAAAAGGGAAGATTAGGGAGCCTGGGTAAAATAACAAAGTGGAGGGGAGGCGAGCCAAGAGAAAAGCAACTTGTGCAATATTAGGAATCAGAAGTTCTTTCCAGGTACCTCCTATTTCCTCTGCCTATCAATCTCTCAGCACCACAACTGGGTATTAACTCTTTCATGAAGTAACAGAATTTATTTCAGAATTAAAGTGGAAGCTGACTGACAAAAGCACTGACAAAAGCTTTTTGTGGATATTAAATCCATTTCTGACATAATTTGTTGGTTTTTTCCCTTAATAAACAGTACTTATGGTAACATTAGCATAAACATAAATCCCCCCTCCCAGCAATAGCCTCAGCCCAAAATTCATGAATATGTGTAAAGTGAGTAATTGCTTGGATTTCTGTTGTTCTGGAACACTTTCTGTGATTATATTTGCTTTAAATATCCATTGTACCTTGGTACAGAAGCTGCCCCTAAATATATTGAAATATTTTGAAGTTGAAAGTTGCTTTGCAATGCACAACCACTGTGTAGCTGGAAAGTGAACTCCAAACCTGCACACCAGATGCTGCAACCACAATAGTCCTGCCTACAAAATGCAAGAAAACACAGAGTTTCTTGTTGACTTTTGCTTCTGAAGAAAACTTCACAATAGTTTTCTGATTATAAAAAGACAGTGAGCAAGATTTCACTCTTTGTGTAAAAAATCAGTGCCTCATAACTAAGGTGGTATAATATTTGCATAAATGGATATTCTGGAATAAACATAATATTCTGGAATGTCTTTAAGGCAAAGATAACCCTTACTAAAATATCACATCCCAAAAGACAAACATGTAACATGGCCAGTATAAAAATAACGACTTTTCTTATTATTTCTGAGAATAACCATGATCCTGAATGCCTATACGAGATGCATTTCAAAATAAAGCCCTTGTTATGTATCAATAATCCTTTAGTAGAGAAACAAAATTAAAAGCACAAAGGAATCATCAACAGCTCAGTTCTCTGTGGATGACCATCAGGACCAGTTTCTGTGATGGAAACCAAAACTTGCTCCCATTAGAAAAAAACAAGAATCTGTTAATTTTAAAATAAGAGAGATTCTATGAAAGACTAATGAAACTCTCACCAGAGAAGTGCTTCTCATTTTTTAATAACAATTGCAGGAAACAAATAAAACAAAAACCAAAAACAAACAAAATTTTTTTTTAAATTTAGAAAGGAAAATTTATGTTTATTTCACCTAAAAGCCTTAAAAATGCTTTACCAGTGGTGGTTCTTTTCTCTACCTGTTGGAGTTCTTCTCCTGTAAATCCCAACTGAGGACCTGTACCTCACACATGGATTAAAAAAACCCCATGTTGTTTTTACGATTTATTCCTCACAAGCTGAAAATACTTTGTGCCACCAAACCTGACCAATCTGTGTCACAGGCAATTTGGTCTCATAATTGTTAATGGTTTGCTTACTTAGAGCTTAATTTCCCCTAATATAATCTGTTCCCAGGACTTAATTAATTCAGTTACATTGAAAGTTTGGTTGGAAATAGCTGTTGAAAGTAGGCTGTTCATTCTGGCTCCACGAAAAATATGGCACCAATTTCTTAGCAGTCCGGATTTTTAATTAAGTTTAACTGACGGTAGAAGATTCATTTATCCATTCTCAAAAAACTCATTTTGTACCAAAGGATGAAGCAGTTTAACTGCAGGAAAGCTCCATGTAGCTCAAGCTGGGGAGCTGGAAAGCCTTCTGCAGGTACAGGGCAGAACCTCAGCTCAGCTGCAAAATCACACCGCCACTTTCCTATCAAAGAATCCCAGAATTTAGGCTCTGAGACCATCGAGTCCAATGTGCCCCCAGCACTGCCCAGGCCACCACTGCCCCATGTCCCCAAGTGCCACATCCGCAGCGCTGTTAAATCCCTCCAGGGGAGGATTGGACTGGGGACTCCAGCCAGGGCTGGACAGCCCTTCCCAGGAAGAAATGTTCCCTGATCTCCAACTTAAACCTCTGCCTGGGCACAGCTGGAGTCACCCTCAGCCACTGTTGCCCAGCATGCCCTTCCCTTTTCCATGGAGCAGCCACCTGACTCTTCCCAAGCCACACACATCATTTAAGGAAGTTTTATACCTTGTATAAAATAACATAGCACCCTTAGGTAGCTAAGACCAGATAATTAGTTATGTTAATTCCAAAGAATATTATAAAGCTTGTGCTTATCTTATCTGAAAAGGTACTTTGGAGGGCACAACCATCTACCATGCTTTTTCTATTGCCACATCATTTGAAGTATCAAAAAAATCCACCTGCTTTCCAGAGGACCAGAAATAGCTGGCTGTATGGACTAACAAAAATGTGTAATGAAGAGCTTTACATTTTTTATCATTAGATTAGCATAAAATATGAAGCCAAGAAGAAAATTTGGCTTCTTCTAACCAGCCAACATCAAAAAACTGCACTGGTTTTGAAATCAGTACACACACATTTCAAAGGAGTTAATGGAAAATTATTTGGCTACAAAATAATATAAGCAAAGGAAAAGTGTATTTGAACCCAACTGACATTTCAGTAACATCTGATATTTCGAACTCAGAGTATTGCTGGAGCTAAACTACAGCCTGTGACTGACAGGAATTTTGAAACACAAATTAGGACAAATACATATCAGGATTTGGTTTGCACAGTTTGTTCTTCAAGATGTATATAATTTTGAGGCAACGATTTTGTACAAAAGTGGGTGAACTAATACCTAAGTTCACCTTAAACCTGTACATGCAACAATACTTAAAATTACTTAAACCTCTATTCTTGTGATCCACAAGTGCTCTGAACTCATTAAAAACAACTTGAGTTTCACATACCACAAAGAAAAATCAGTCCCCAACCAAATAAAAAATTATGTATGAATTTTGTGCTAAATCCAGCAAGAACCAAATTTGAGTAACTTTTCTCATATAACTGTAATAAACAGATGTACAGGTAATTCATCACAGCATAACTCCTCCCACTTGTGCTGGAAGTTAGTGATATTATAGAGGAAGCCAAACTATTCACCACAATGGGATCAGGACAAACCCTCCAAATGCAAATGATTTCCAATATTATACATAATATTAGCACCCCTAATCTAAAATTAACGAAAGAACTGCTAATGAGAGAGTTGGGATTGTTGGAGAAGGCTCTGAGGAGATCTTCCAGTGCCAGAGTGGAACTGGATGGGCTTTAATTTCATTTTTCACCCAAACAATTCTGGGATTCTGTGAATGTATCAAAGAATATTTCAGATATAGCAATTTCATACTACAATTTGGTACTTTTTGGGTGTCTAAACACTTGAGAAAACATGGACAAGCACAGAAAATAGTGTTTCTACAACTTTTTTACCTTGGTAACAACTCAGGATTATTGATGCATTATATTTCTATCTTCCTTCACAGCTATATGAAGTGACTAAATTCCCACCAGTGGTGCCTTCCTTTTCATCCCTATTTCATATTAGGGATGAGAAAAAGAGAAATTAAAAATCATATTTTGCACAGGACATGCTCCTAGAACACGAGTGTGTGAAAAAGAAAAATAGAAGTCTAATTAACTTCTGAAACCAGAGAGGTCCAGCAGAGACGGCGCAATGTGAAAGTGGCTCCTGGAGCTCGGGGCTTACTGTGAATCCAGAAGGTATCAAAAGGTCCTACTGCTACATCCATTAACCTCACCTGGCAGGTGGGAGAATGCTACAGCACTTGAGGTTGGAAAGTCTACAGGACCACACAGAAATGTAGAGATTTTTGGGCTGCTTTTTGCTTTTTATTTCAATTTAGCAGCAGCACCAAAGTTAACAAACAAAAAGCAGCAGGGAAAAGCAGAAGGCTGGGAGCTCCACAGGCTTCCAGGGAGAGAAAGCCATGAGCCAAATAAGCTGCAGGTGACATTTATGCACATCTTCCTCTATTTCTTCCCCAAAACTCTACTCTCTTGTCTCTTTTTTCCTTTGGTTAGAGGCAAGGATTCAATGTGACCTTGGAGAATACAGACAATGCTAACTGGACGCCATGGCCTGAATGCTGAGTGCCTGTGCCTTCACCAAAGGAGCTGCTGTAAAACCAGGGGGTTTAAGTATTCTTGAGTGATGCCAAAGTCATCAAAACATTCATTTTGCCCTCTAGGATAACGCTGGGGGGAAAGCTTCTCTTCTGCTCAAGAGTATCATCATTCCCTGTTCCAGTTCTCCTTTAAGCACAAACACAATGTGCTCTAATGAAACACATGGCCAAAATCCATGTTGATCTTGGTGCTCTCCACTCCAGAGCAGCAGTGAGCCAACTCTAAGAGCCCTGGCGGTGAGCTTTCAGGGAAGAATGAGCCAACATGGCAATCCAGCTCCACCACCTGAACATGCTCTCAGCTCTGCCACATGCTGCTGCTTCCTGGGTCCTGTAAACATCTTCAACTAGCCATGGAAGTCGTTAAGGCAGCAGACAGCTAATCACAGCCACGAAGGGCAAAACACCCTTCAAAAACACCCTTCAGAAGCTGGGATTGTGGAGCTGACCCTGCACACTGAGGGATGGGCAAAGACAGCAGCAACCTGGGATGAGCCTTTTGCAGGAAGGTAGCTCTTAAATCATCTCAACAATGTCAGTTCCAAAGAACACTTTCCAGAAGGAAGCATTTGCTCACCTCTACAGATGATTTATAGGATCTGGGCCCAGATTAAGACATTCAAATCCAGGATCACAGGAGTATTCCTATCAGCCCTTTACACTCAATGGAAACCTCATCTGAGATTCAGCTGACCAAGGCAGGTGCCTAAAAAATGATTGCCTGACCAGCTCCATAACAGAACCACAAACACTGAGGCACACAAAGACATCTATTTGCAGACCTCTAAATTTAGATAGTTTAAAATTCCCTGGTGTATCCTTGTCCTTGATTTCATGGATGGACTAGAAGCTCCATTTGTTGCCTAAAGAGGGGTAAAAGCTATTGCAGCTGCACTGGGACATCTAACCTGGCTTCCAGCTCCTGCTCCGGAATCACAGAATGGGCTGGGATGGAAGAGACCTCAAAGACCATCTCATTTCAACCTTCTACCATGGGCAGGGACACCTTCCACTAGACCAGGTAGCTCTAAGCCCCATCCAACAGCTTTTGGGTGAATCCACACCGCAATCACACTATGGAAGCAGAAGTACATTCTCTTTCAGAGGCACCACAGATCTCTATTTTAAATGAACGGCAAAACTGCTCCCAAATTTGGAGATTAGGAAGAAAATTTAACCTGATCCATATGGAGAGACTCTCTAGATAGAAAGTTAAACCTCAGGTTGCAGAGAAGGAAGGGTCTTAACAGGAGTTAATTGTAACTTGAAAAACTCTGACACACAAGTTGGAGCGGAGCATGACTTGGAGGTGGGAGATTCCAGAGAATTTGTAGTACACCTGATGCTGCAGGTGTGGACATCAGAACAACACTGGAAGGAGCTCTAAGGTCTCCCTGGAACCTTCTCCAGGCTGAACATCCCCAGCTCCCCTTCTGTCTCCAGAGCACAGCTGGAGCACCTCCATGGCCACCCCTGGATCAACTCCTCTACTGAACAGTTCACCCATCAAATCCATCTTTCTCCAAATCAGAGAGAACTTGGTGCAGCTGAAGAGGTTTTCATGCTCATACTTGCATGCTACAACAAGCAAAAATAAAATCTTCACTCAAATTTGATTTTCACACCTACTACTCCAAGTCGCCCTGCTTCTGCATAAAGGATGAAAGAGATGAATGACTTACACCTCACCTGCTGCAATATTAACTGAGCCATTGGGCTTTATGGCACAAACACTTGCTACTGTGCAAATGTAAAACCTGGTTCACTTCTGAACTTGTTCTGAGATGAAAATCGATTTATATTCCAACACTGTGCTGCCTTCCTGCAGTAGTCACAAATTGTCACTTCTCAGCTAATTGGCTTCAGTCAGCACTTGGCTCAGAAATGCCAATTATACGTGTTTTGTCTCCCTGTGTGAACTCTCTGATGTTGTGCAGAGCAAACACAGGCATGACTGTCTCTAAATTAAAAATAGTACTTAAGATGTGGTCCCAAATTTCCCTGCATCCCAGAAATTAGCACACAAATCTGACAAATGAGAAATATTTGTTCAATAAACAGCCGGGGGCTGAATTGTGATGCTCATCTAAATTTAAAGTGGACTAGGAAATAAAATTCTGGAAAGTCTCGTAATTGAAACAGCAAATGCAGTTCAGACCCTGAACACTTCTGTGTGACAGCGTGTCCCAAAAAAGCCAAAGCAGGGCCAGAAAAACTCAGTTCTCGTGAATCCTCAGTGAATTCTCCAAACTTCTCAGCTCTTCTTTTGGGCCACTCACAGCAAGAAAGACATTGAAAGGCTGGAGATTGTCCAGGGAAGGGAACAGAGCTGGGAAGGGTCTGGAGCCCCAGGAGAGGCTGAGGAGCTGGGAAAGGAGCTGAGCCTGGAGCAAAGGAGGCTCAGGGGGACCTTGTGGCTCTGCACAGCTGCTGCCAGGAGGGGACAGCCGGGTATGGGGTCAGGCTGTGCTCCAGGGAACAGGGACAGCAGGAGAGGGAACAGCCTCAGGCTGGGCCAGGGGAGGCTCAGGGTGGATTTTGGGGAAAACAGCAAAAGGGCTATCCAGCCCTGGCAGAGCTGCCCAGGGCAGTGATGGAGTGCCCATCCCTGGAAGGATTTGAAGCCCTGTGGATGTGGCACTTGGGGACAAGGCTCAGTGGTGGCCTGGGCAGTGCTGGCAGAACAGTTGAACTCAATGGTCTTAAGAGTGTTTTCCAACATAAATGATTCTGTGATCCTGCAACTGCAACAATTGTCTGGAGACAAGGAATCTCTGAGGTACTTGGAAAAAGTGGTCAAAAATAAAGATCCTAAATCTTGAGAAAGCAAGTCAGCAGCAGGAAAACACTCCAATCCTCTGAGCTCCAGGGCCTCAAGCACCTCCCTCCAGTCCCAGCCACTTGGGTGTGGATGCATTTGAGAAGGATCCCACTGCATTTGAGAAGGACCCCACTGCATTCGGGAAGGATCCCACTGCATTCGGGAATGACCCCACTGCATTTGGGAAGGCTCCTGTTCCCTGGCTTTGTGCCAAGCAGAGCTCTGACACCATCTGCATGCAGGCTCAGTTACATTCGGCAGCATGCCAACTATTTCTGGAGAGTTTCAGCACAGAAAAAATTAAAACTTTAGCACATAACAGCTCAAACTCTCACTCAGATCCTCAAAGTCCAGTAAAAATGAGCTTTACAGTCTTCTGAGCTTAAAAGGAATAAAAGTTGCTTCCCTAAAGAGCTGGTGATGTAAGTACACAAAAAGGAATCAAGAATAAAAAGAAAAAACAGCCAAAGACGTATTTGCAAGCTTTTTTTTTAGGCTTCAAAAAAGCTGACAGATGGAAACAGGCAAAACCTTCTGTCTTGCATCATTTCTGACCAGACGAAACAGGGGAATAAATGCAAGACAGTGTTCAGAGCTGCAGTGGTACTAATGTGGAAAAGAAGAATTCAGGAGGCCTTGAATTCTAAGGATCATTTCGGATGAGAAATTTAACATGTTTATCAACCTGTAGCAAAAAACTCTGCAGTATGCCAGCTGCAGGAATCTCTACAGAAATTTTAAGGATTTTTCATCTTTAATAAAATAAAGTGTAAAGTAAAATAAGTGTATAAATATTTATACATATTACATATAGAATCATAAAATGGTTTGCGTTGGAAGGGACCTTAAAGATTATCTATTAAAGATTATCTATATATCTACTAAAGATATATTTATGTAAATAACCAAATTAAAATACCTCTGAATGAAAGCACTCTCAAATTATGACACAATACTGAAGCCACAAGTTGTCTCAAACCTGGTGTGATGTCATGACCTGAAGTGGCAGTAATTAAAACACCCGAAATTTACTTTAAACAAGCTACATAGCATCAGGATCAGTGTTAAAGAGCCATGAAATCAGAATCACAGGGCTGGGCTGTTTTATTCATCACAGATTTTCTTTTTTTTTTTTTTTTTGAGCCTTGGCTATGATTTAGTGTTTAAGAAATCTTAATGTGAAAAAAAATAACCGTGCTGGGTAGGGCAAAATGAACAACCTCTCTCAAAGCTCTTATAATTGCATTAAAAAGGTCAGGTAGTCACTGTCTATCACTAAAAGATTTCTGGAACATGTAATTCACCATTTCGTCATGAAGAATAAAAGTAAAATACTGGAGTGACAAATCAATCAATGGTATTTACTTCAATCCTCATTCAAAATATTAATGTGATTTATTGATACTTTGGGTCCAGGTGCAGGAAGTTGGATGGTGCTAATCTTGCATGAAAAACAGACTGTTTAAAGAAACAGCTATACATGACACTTGTAACTCAAAAAAAAAAAAAAAAAAAAAAAAAAAAATTAGGAGAGAACCAATTTAGGAAAAAAAAACCTTATGAAATCCCCAATCATCCCAGAAATTATCCCTATACAGGACTGTGACAGTACTACCCTGCCCTGACCCCAGCTCTTGCTTGCCAACATTGCTGGGCGCAACATTTGCCAATACAGTATTAAAAAAAAAAAATCAAAATCTTAGTAGTACAAAGTCAGGAAGACAAGTGAGAGAAAAGGAAGTTTTCAGGACATTCCAGGAATACTTTTTTCTAAAAGCAGCCCTGCAGAGTCAGCTGCAGTTAGCTGAGTGCTGGTGTCTCTAGCTTCACATCTGTGAGCTAAACAAGCCAAAGGCTTTTGGGTTTGTCACCCTTAATTCTGGATATACTTTCCCTGTGGTTTAGCCAGGCTGAACTCACTGTTGCATTCCAGTGTGTGGCTTCTTCTATTTTATTGCCAACACACTTTCCTCACTATTCTTTGACTCTAAATTTGAATTAGCTTTTGTATAAAGGAAAGTATCTTGCCGTTTTGGTGGCAGTAAAAGCTCCCCAGCAATGGCTCACAGCACTTGTTTTCGGAAATACATTTGAATTTGGTGTCTGTATTTACATTTTGTGGTGGGTTATGGTGTTTTCAAGACTTATTCATCACAGAAGTACAGCAACTTCAACCACTGACCTCATGCTTTGGACTTTGCTTCCATAGAAAATTAATTCTGCAATTAGCTCTATATCATGCTGCCCAGCCCTGCATTTTAAAAGAGAAAATAAAATCACCTTCCTTAAAATTAAGGTGATCGATACATATGTTACTGTCAGAACTCAAAAAAACCACAACCTAAGAAATGTTCCTGGTATTATTAAATATTAACCACAGGCTGCCTCTCTCTGTTCTCCCATAACTTTTGTTATTTCTGAAGCTAAAGTTGTGCAACAGGAATACCAAAAGACTTCCAGTGTAACATGAAGATATTACAATAAACCTTAAAAAAGTTATGAAAGTCACTACAGTTCATCCCAAAAAATCCCAAGGTCCAAGATCTCCAAGAGAGCTGGAAAGTCAAGGACCCAGATTGCCAGGACAAGGGGGAATGGCTTCCCACTTCCAGAGGGCAGGGAGAGATGGGCTTTGGAAAGAAATTCCTCCCTGTGAGATGGGGAGACGCTGGCACAGGGTGCCCAGAGAAGCTGTGGTGCCCCTGGATCTTGGAAGTGTCCCAGGCATGGTTGGACACTGGGGCTTGGAGCAGCCTGGGATGGTGGAAGGTGTCCCTGCCATGGCAGGGCTGGCACGAGAGGCTCCTTCATCTCCCTTCCACCCTAAACCATTCCATGAATCTCTGAAAAAAATCCCCCAACGCAGTACCTGGGAAAAGTTTGGCATCAACAATTTTCAGGGTTGCTGAAGCTACAGCCTCCTGTAGAAAGGACTGAAGTGGCACCACATCCTGCCAAGGGTTAACTGCCTTCGAGAGAAACCCTCCTTTTAAAGCATTTAAGAAGGTGCTAACAAAAATATTACTTTACCCAAAAGAGAACAACTTCTAAAAGGAGAAAAAATGTCATCAGTTGATGCCAAAAATAAGGCAGCAGGAGCAGATAAAACACAAGCAGCTGTTTCATGTTTTAAAGGACCATTTAACTGTTCTGTTTTAAATCTTTCCATCCCACAGTAGAAGATGTCAGTTTGCCTGTTCTGAAAAATCAGCATGTAATTGCATGTCTCCAAAAGTAATTACATTCAACAGCAAATTTCATCAGATTAACAAATTGATTTATGTTTCATTGTTGGGTTTCAAGCAAACCTCTCACATGGTGAGAGAGCTGCAGGGAGAGAGGCTCAAAAGCATCTGCAGTTACAGCTAAAGAAGGCAAGGGACATCTTTAGCAAACAACTTTGGCATTCCCATGCTTCCACAAGCAACAGAAAAAAAGAACATTTTTGGAATAAAGGGTCCCAGAGAGTTGGGGATGATTTTACCCCTGCACCTACATCTCTTCCTTGTTAAAGATGCATGAGGCACATGAGGACCTGGCAGGAAAGCTGTCCAGATCAGCAACAATTGTGATTTCAAGCCTACATAATTATTTTATCAAAGCAATCTACCTATCTGAATGTATTTTATTCCCCTTGGCAACAACGAAGACACTTTTTCTTTGCCCTCACCAAAAGCTCTCATTCGATGAGCCTGTGGCTTTTGATTCAAGAATGACACTAATTTAGAGAAAGGCTGCAAACCTCAATGGGCCAAGTCCAGTCCTCAGGGGTTATTTAGGCCCTGTAACAAATGACTAATGCTTCCTCCAGAGAGGAATCAGGGAATTACAGACAGCTCAGGCCCTGCTTTTTAACTGTGGATGGTTTCTTCGTTCAATCTTTTCCAATGTATCATCAAAGCCTTTCAGTCAGGCTGCAAACCTCAAAGAGGGAAACACAGACAGCATCACTGCTGGCAATATTGTTGACACCTGAAAGAGGCTGAAAGCCTAAAAATAAAAGGAATGTGCAAGATCTGCTGTTTCTCCAGCTTTGTTTTGGGCTCTTCCTCACCTGGCAGGAGCTAAAGGTAGCCCAAAGCTTTCCTTGGCTGTAGCAAACTGTCATGCATCATTTAGCTCTGGAAGAAAACAAATGCTTCCTGAACGACATTAAACATGAATGGCAAGTAAAATTAAAGCTTAATTGAAAGTGGTGCTAAGACTCTTGCCAATGCAGACCACCTGTTTTAGGAGTCATGCTGCCAATAAAACTAGCAGCATGATGGGAAAGAACATGAGAAGAAGAATTTCAAATCAAAAACGCTTTAATGAAG
This sequence comes from Entomyzon cyanotis, assembly GCA_024500445.1. Lineage (NCBI taxonomy): Eukaryota > Metazoa > Chordata > Aves > Passeriformes > Meliphagidae > Entomyzon > Entomyzon cyanotis. The sequence goes on along the minus strand of JAKEPQ010000146.1, from coordinate 163,564 downwards.
AAGCTTTACTTTGAAAAATGAGGATTTCTGAAGGTTTCAGTATTTACATACTGCAGGACATAACAGCAATGAAACATTGAAATCAATGAAAATAAAGATCAGAGCAAGAGCTTTGTCTGAGGATTGTGGAGTCTTCTTAGGAGAGTAAGTCCTGGCAGTTTGTAATATATTGGCTAATATTTCCAACTTAAATAGCCACATTCAGCATAAGAAAAAACGAGACCCATTCCTCAGCAGAAATCTCAGTCTAGTGTATAATTCATCTTGACTCTGAAATGCAGCTGACACCAGCAGCACATGGCTCCACTTGAGGTTTGCCTACATACTAAGACAGAAGACAGCTCCTGGCCAAGGGAAAGACCCATTTCCAACATTACTGCCAGCTAAGACAGATGTGAAGGGAATTTGCTACAGACACCTGCAGAATATCATTGGAAACCAGTGGGAACGGTTTCCCAGATCAGAGGAGGTAATTAGTAACTACAACACAATCCTATGGCAGTTGCAGAGAGCGCCAGAGAAGTCCTTCGATGCCTGTGAAACGACAGAGCTTCAGTTATTCCCATAGAACAACTCAGGACAGAAGAAAAGGTCTTAAAAAAATTAGTAGTCACAGGTCTAATATACAAGGCACTTGAATCCAAGGAAGTGTCAGTTCTGAAAGGCTTACTGGGAGCTCCCACTTCTATCAGAAATCTCACTTAATGCAGCAATGCAGCTCTCCACTGGAGCCCTAAAATGAGTATTTTCCTTCCAAAGTTGGATGCAGTCATCCTGGCAATGGGAATTTAAGAAAAGCAACAGAAGGCAGAGAGGTAGGGGCCCAAAGGAAGGGGGTTCATTAAAGAGCACATCAGTTAATGGCTGACATCTCATTCCTGGGGATGGCACGTGCAGAAGATCTGTACAGAGCAGCTGGAGCTGTGACACGTGGAGTTCTCCTATGGAACCGGGCTGGGAGAGCTGGGGGTGTTCAGCCTGAACAAGAGAAGGCTCCAGGGAGAGCTCATAGCCCCTGGCAGGGCCTAAAGGGGCTCCAGGAGAGCTGCAGAGGGACTGGGGACAAGGCATGGAGGGACAGGACACAGGGAATGCCTTCCCACTGCCAGAGGGCAGGGATGGATGGGATACTGGGAAGGAATTGTTCCCTGGGAGGGTGGGGAAGCCCTGGCACAGGGTGCCCAGAGAAGCTGTGGCTGCCCCTGGATCCCTGGCAGTGTCCCAGGCCAGGCTGGACAGGGCTTGGAGCAGCCTGGGACAGTGGAAGTGTCCCTGCCCATGGCAGGGGTTGGAATGAGATGGGCTTCAAGGTCCCTTCCAATCCAAACCAGTCTGTGATTCGAGGATTCTGTGTGCCACTACAAACCCAGTCACCTGGATCATTACCAAAAGAAAGCACCACAGAACAAATTCTGGTTTAATTACAGCACACTTGAGCCTGTCCTCAATTTCCAGGTCTCCTGTTAGTTACAGTTTCTGCACTTGACCTCATGACACCTCCTCTGCCAGCTGCCATCAACTGAAGGGACATGAGTGGTTTCCACCTTCCAGTTGACCACTCATCCTTCAGTGGATGAACCAGAGAACAACTCAACATTTTGAGTGGGTTCACCAATATCTTCCAATCAGGGTAATCAGCATGTTTGGAAATAAAATAATTATGACAACACATAATATGACTGAGTTAAGCAATTCACAGATGGTCTTTCAGGTCCCTTCCAATCCTGTTCGTTCCATGAACTATCTGTGTAGAAAGGAATGAAGATTTAAAGGAGACTATATAGACCATCCTGAAATAAATCAAATAGAGGAAACCAGAAAAAAGTTTGAGAAACTAAAATTGAAGGCAGCAGCAGCAATTTTAGCTATTTTTCCATTACAGCCTTTATGAAATCTGAGTGGAAGGAACAATTTAAGTGAGTTGAATGTTTCCCACTGGTTCTCAAATACTCTTCAAACAGTGGGAGCTATGCAGTGCTGCTGCAGCCTCTACCACATTGCACATGCAGTGATGCTACGTAGTCACAGTGGCATTTTTTGAAGCCCAACACAATGATGAATTGCCAATAAAAGTATATATAGTGAGTATCTAATGAGATTTTGCAAATGGTGCATTTTGTATACAAGGGCTGCAAAATTCCTTAATCTCTTTTTGTTTCTTTAAGCATTTGGTTCATAATTAACATTTAAGCGTATTCAAAATCCTTCAACTAACACAAAGGAAAGAGAGGAGGCAATTGCCACTTAATGATGCAAACTGGTTTTGCCTTAATCAGCTCCTAAACGTTTTACACATTCTCAGAACGTAGAGATCAATGCAAGATGCTCTGAATCTGAGAGGAAAAAGTATAATATCAAATGGGACAGAATGCTAGTGAATATAAACAATAGTATGAGTATGAAACAAGAATAGTCTGGGTATGCAACAAGACTAAACCACCAATTTCTATTTAGTGAGTGGTAGCAAACACCATCAGCAGTAAACTGTAATGAAGCAGAAGGCTTAGAGCCAGGGGAGAATTGCTGTATTAGCAGATTGAATTTTCACCCCCCTGTACACTCTGGAGATGGATTCACTCACTGGAATCAGCTCCAGGTAAACACATATTAGTTTAAACAGTGTTATAACCTGCTGACATTTACACAGGTATCAAAGAAAGTTTCAAATTCTCACCAATAACTACCTGTCAGCTCCAGACCTGCAGTTTCACCTTGGAGTGAGCTGACTTTGCATGGAGAGAATTCCTCTGAAAGTTTCTGCACTGAATTTCTTTGCCTCTTACTCTGCTATTGTACAGCTGATTATTTATAGTCAGCTTGTACTCTGAGCTAAATTTGGAAAGAATAACAAATCAAACTCACAATGAAAGTTAAGCAAACAGGAAAAATAGTGGGGAAAAGATTACTATTACATTTACACAAGTAAAGAAAAACATCAATCCTTCAACGCCCACTAATGTCCTTCCCTAAAGCGTGCACTCCCACTTTGGAGGAAAATAGAGAATATTTAGAGTAAAGCTGAAGAGAGGAAGGTGAACAGTATTTCCTAAACTCTTCAAAATTCCGTGTGTCCAAAGCTTGCAGCAAAGATGAGCTCACAAAGCAGAGAGAATGGAAATAACCAGAACTGTTGACAAGACCTTACCTGGATTTTCAGGAAAGCTTGGCAAGGTAAGGCTTTAAGTGAACTCCTTCATGCTTGTAACTGCTCAGAAAGGGGGAATTAGGAGAAGGATTGCTGTATTTTGAAGGCTTTCTGCATTTTGCTGCTTTAGTTCTTTAACTGAATCATCATTTAAAGTCATTAGCAAGGCAGGAAAAGACATCCTAAACCAATATTCTTTAAAAAGGAAATGAAGTGGTTTGGGAAAGAGGTGGAGCAAGACTGGGAAAGAAGAGCCAGAACTGAGCATTGGTGGGGGGACAGCCATTTCTTACACAAAGGAGCATTTATACTTTCCAAGTGCAGATTTTAACAGACAAGGAGAGAAAGTGAATAAGAGGCAGATTTCAATCAAGGACTTCAGGATAAAACTTCTAACACTTAAAAAAATAATGTGGATTGTGGAATACTTTGCAGTAAAATCTACATTTCTGAAGTTTTCTGTTGCAAGATTTTGTATAGACATAAACACTCATGTTTAAATACATCTGTTGTATTGCAATTCAAAATAACCCAGGACAAGTGAGAGTATGCACAATGACTGTTTACAATGATATTCAAACTAAGAAAAAACCCCAAAAATATTATTTGGACATGCTGCACTGCCCAGGAATAGCCCAAACACACATGTGAGTTGCCAGGTGATGCACACACATGAGGACAGAATAATTTCCAGAAGCTTGGCAGGAGCAGAAATGTCCTGACTTTGACATACTCTATTAAAATCACTCTAATTTCCAAAGGGAAATTGAAACATGTTCTGTAGCTGCATGACAGTTTAATAGTGGAGCTGCAATGAGGAGTTCTGCAGGAGACAAGCTAGGAGAGAACAGTTTGCATCCTGCCCATACGGCAATGTGTAAGAAGCCAGTGTGCCCTGAAAGACTGATCCCAACAGCACAGGATCTTTTCACCAGTGAAATCAGGGATGAACCCCTTGGAAAAATAAATGAGAGAGGGAAAAGTCCGAATAAAATCTATTCCCGAGAAGAGCGCAGAATGGGACGAGTCAAGGAGTGATGGCCAGGAAGTCTTAAAATCACAGAATCACAGAATGAGGTGGGTTAGCAGGGATCTTAAAGCTCATCTCAGTCCATCCCCCTGCCATGGGCAAGGACACTTCCACTGGACCAGGTTGCTCCAAACCCCATCCAACCTGGCCTTGAACACTTCCAGGGATGGAGCAGCCAAAGCTTCTCTGGGCATTTGGCCATTTGTCAAAAAAATCTTTGTTCCAAAAACCTGTACCGTGATTTATCTTCCATTTTATCATATTGAACACAAACTACAGAGAGCCAAGACTTCACAAAAATGAAAGAAATCGGGGTATGGAAAGGACAGGTAGGAACACAGCTTGCAACTGAGGGAAGCTCAATCCACCACAGAAGATTGCACAAGACCTGAAAGGACACAGTGAGTCCTGGGTTTTAGCTGTGTACCGAGGAGGAAACTAACAGAAATTCTATGGACCACAGATTGCTTGTTGCTGCCAGACTTCTTCACAAAAAGTGTGTCTCAATGAGTAAGAGCTGATGCCATTTTGGACTTTGTTTTGGCAAGTAATAAAGGCATTAAGAAGAGCTGGTGATAAAACATTAACTTGGATTGAGTGCATACAAGCACATTCATATTAAATTAAGGATAAAGGGAGGTTGAGTGTTGTAAGAGAATCAAAGTTCACTCTTTAACTATGAGAAATGAAATCAAACAGTAAAATCAAGTGGATGAAGGAGATCAGAAACGGGAAAGCTGCCATCTAAATATTTCTCTAAGGTCAAAGATGCAAAACTATTTGAAAGCCTCATCCTCAGAGCTAACCTCAAAAGGGACATGAGGCTCAATTAAAGAGACTTTGTTTTAAGGACAGGAAAGGATTCATTAGCAATGTCTTTAAAGCCAGCAGAAGTAGAGAGATAAAATAAGAACTGCCAGAAGTCAAGCTGTGCCAGAGCTCAGCAAATGAAAACAAAGCAGCAAGAGATGTTTCAGCCATAAAAGTAAAGGAAACCAGGAGGGGAAGGGAAGAGGGGATGCTGTAAGGAGAGGTAAAGAGATAAAACCAATCAGCTGCATCCCTAAAATTAAATTAAGAGTTTTCATTAGGATAAGGACACTGAACGTGGGTGCAAGGCAAAGTGTTTCATGGGAATGAAGTTATAAGAGATATATAACAAAGGTGGAGTCAGAACTCAAGTGTTTTGATACATTTAGAGCCAGGGAAAGCAAACAACATGCATCCCAACTCCAAAAGAAGTGGTTCATGAAATAATATCCTCTAGAATAAGGCTGTTAAAGCAGTTTACCAGCTGAGCATGGCTGAGCATGGAACATTTAAAACCTGTATTTAGAGAAGGAGGGAGAATCTAAATATTCTCCCTCCCAAGATCTCTAGAGTACACAAAGTTTCAAGACAAGTTTTGAATAGAAGAACTTAATTAGCAAATGAAAAACTGAAATTAATAAGCAGTGGAGCTGACAACAGTAACCTGTGCCATGCTAGTTTACTATTTTCTATTTGGAAAAATAATTTATTGTACAGACCTAGGCAATACAATGGAGCTAATCAAGGTGTCATTATGGATATCAATATAATGGGAATTCCTAGGTGAGATAAAGACAGTGACAAATATTTCAAGACTAAGAGTGGTTAAAGAAGAAGTTACTTCAAGGATGGCATTTGGACAGAGTGACTCATATATTCATGTCCTCAGCAAGTCCAGAGGAGGCCATGGAGATGCTCCAAGGGCTGAAGCCCCTCTGCTCTGGAGCCAGGCCTGAACAAGAGAAGCATCCAGGGAGAGCTCAGAGCCCCTGCCAGAGCCTAAAGGGGCTCCAGGAGAGCTGCAGAGGGACTGGGGACAAGGCATGGAGGGACAGGAGACAGGGAATGGCTTCCCAGTGGGAAAGGGGAGCTTGGGCTGGGATCTTGGGAAGGAATTCCTGGTTGTGACAGTGGTGAGGCCCTGGCACAGGGTGCCCAGAGCAGCTGTGGTGCCCCTGGATCCCTGGCAGTGTCCAAGGCCAGGTTGGACAGGGCTTGGAGCAGCCTGGAATAGTGGAAGGTGTTCCTGCCAATGGCAGGGGTGGAACAAGATGAGCCTTGAGGTCCCTTCCAATCCAACACATTCTGTGGTTTCATGACAGAACTCAGAGATATCTCTGCACAAAGCAATACTGACACCTGATCGCCACAACCAAAATCGTGCAAGTGAGACAAATACATGGAAGCACACAGGGAGAATAAACAAGGCAACTGAACCTGAATAACCTATTTCACATAAAACAATGATGAGGGTTTGTCTTGCTTAAGCCAACAAACAAACACTAAAGGCTGTGAGAGGATATGACCTGCTCAAATTCATCCAGGAAAAGGAGGAGTTGCAAGTGCCAAACGAGAAGATGGAGCGCATGTTTGAGCTCAGTGATGATACTGGCATAGGAAAAGGCAGGAGAAATTCACTGTAAGTGCAGGTTGGATGGAGACCAGAGTAAACACAGGAGAGCTTTAGGGACAGGACACAGCATTGTTCCCAAATACCTACAAAGTCCTAATACACAGTTCTGCCACAATATATAGCAAAGAAATAAATCAGGGTAAGGTACAGTCTAGCACCGATAATGGAAAATCAAGTATCAATCAAAATAACCTGTAAGATAACTCCTGTGACTATGAATTTGATAAAAGAGAAGCTCAAATATTTAAATAAATCATTGCACGAGTGCTCACCTTTGTAAACAGATGCAACTTCCCCTATGACAAGTAGTACTTACACAGAAATGAGGTTTAGGACTTGCTACTTGAGTGTCCAATGACATAAAGATTTTATGTTGCATCAACTCCTCCATATCTAAAAATTAGAACTTGAAAATAAACTAAGACTCTACCAGTCTATAAAGTAAAAACTCTCCAGCCGCAAACTGATTACCAAAACTGCAGGTAATATTGAAAAGAGCCCAAAGACAGCCTATCAAATCTTCAGTCTGCAATCAGCAAGACAAAGTTTCCCAAGTAATTAAAACCCACTGTCTTTAAGAGAAGGTGATGAAGACATTTCAAAGTAATCCTAATACTCTTTTAAAAATTCAGGAATTTCATGGATACCATGAAAAGTATCACTAGAGCTTAAGGACCTTTTTCCCAGGTGGACCTCATTTTCTTGCTCAGTATTATTCTGTGCATTGTTTTTGTTGAAAACATGAGCTTGTGTGACCAATATGTTTGAAATACCAAGTACATGAATGTGAAGTGCCAGCTTCCACATAACAATTGGACGAACAAGGGTGAAGATGGAAGAATTTGGGTTCCCATATTTGACCAAGGTTCTTAAACAAGGCAGAATTCAAATATGCCAAGCCTTATTTGAGATCTACATCTGCCCATCCCTGAACTGTTCAAGGCTGGACAGGGCTTGGAGCAGCCTGGGCTAGTGAAAGCTGTCCCTGCCCATGGCAGTGGGTGGAACAAGATGATCTTTAAGGTCTTTTCCAACCTAAACCATTCCTTGATCCTTGTTCCTCACCTAAAAGGATTTTGTCCTTCAAAGAACACCCACGCCACCATGAGCACACAGTGAGTTGATACTTGACCAGCCCACTGCAAGAAGGTGGCCGAGGCTCCTCTGACCTGTGAGCTGCCTCAACAGCTGCAGAGTCTCATGATTGCAATCACAGAGTGATTCTGTCTGATTTTAGGACCACCAAGCTTCATCCACTGCTTCTCCCACACCACAGCCAGCCTGCCACCCAAGGCACTGCCTGGCAACCAACTGTATTGAAAGAAGGGAAAGAATGAGCTTCCTATCCTGCACATACCACCAGCCCTAGGCAGAAGCAGGAGAAAGGGGGAGACCCTCAAGCTGTGCCTTTTGAGAACAAGATACTAAAGAGCCACCAAAGCATTTCCTCTATCTGCTCTTTCCAGGCTTCATTTTTAGCTTTATCAGTCTTTTTCTACAACATCAGTATCTACACATTTAAAGTCAGACAGCTCATCAAACATGGCCCTGTTAATGCATGAGTGTCTTGCTTTATTTCACAGCACATCTTCAGACCCCCTGGGCTGAGCAACATCAGAAGATGCCTCACACTTTCTTCCTCTTATCCAGGAACACCAAAATCTGCTGCAGGATTAGAGCAAGACTGGGTCAGCTTGGACAACTCCAAGCACAGCAAGCTGCCACAGTGCTTGAGAGAAATAAAAACACCTTTACATAATTTAACATACATTAGCAGCTCTTACCTGTATTTTTATGGGCCAGGTGAAATTGCTGACGTAAACAAAGAACGTGATGTTCGGGTTGTTGCGGAAATCGAATTTCTCATTGGAGAAACTGTCCTTGTATTCTTTTATATTGGTTCTGGAAACAACTGGAATTTCCTCCCCAGCCTGTGTGCCAGCTGTTTTAAAAAATAGCAAGGAAAGATGTCTCAATGCATATTTAAAATAAGAAACAAAAGCGCAAACCACCCTAAATTTTCATGTTAAAAAATTAACTATTCATTCAAAACCAACTATTTTAAGCTGCACTGCATTATCAAAATCACTATGTGCCAAGATGTTGCATTGCTAAAGATCAAATTTGCACTTTTAATGTTTAGAAAATAGACTACTAAAGTTGAAAACACAGGTTTTTAAAACATTTTACCTCCTTCCTCAGGCTGACAATTTAAGAACACTATGCAAAAACACAGGTTAAACCCCCCTCATGTTTTCCTTATTAAATTTGCATTTGCCAGAAATTGATAAATGAAAGAAGCTCCCAAGTTACTTAGATCATCCTCAATTTACCTGCAAAACTTGTGGACCAAGTAATGTTGAGGTTGAAGTTTTTAGATGCATTGATGAACATGTCCAGGTCTCTGTTTTGCTAAAGGAAGAAAAAAAAAAAACAACTCCATTTTTAGAATAAGCAATTTTACTGTACTGTTTCTGACGAAATCTTCGCTACAAAAAATTACCTTGAAATTTGTTACTCACATGAAGAAAATACATCAACCTAAAAGCTATATACTGTATTTTCTGAAAGAAGTATTCCCCACAAAGAATAAAAAAAGTCATATGCATAGAATATCACAGGAAGAACTGAGACACAAGATATGGGTTGAAAACAAGCAAACAAATCTCTGCTCTGGAGACAGACTGAGAGAGATGGGATTGTTCAGCCTGCAGAATAGAAGTGCCTAAGGGGCCCTGAGAGAGCTGCAGAGGGACTGGGGACAAGGCATGGAGGGACAGGACACAGGGAATGGCTTCCCACTGCCAGAGGGCAGGGATGGATGGGATATTGGGAAGGAATTGTTCCCTGGGAGGGTGGGCAGGCCCTGGCACAGGGTGCCCAGAGAAGCTGTGGTGCCCCTGGATCCCTGGCAGTGTCCAAGGCCAGGTTGGACACTGGGACTTGGAGCAGCCTGGGACAGTGAAAGTGTCCCTGCAATGGCAGGGGGTTTGGAATGAGACGAGTTTTAAGCTCTCTTCCAACCCAAACCATTCTGTGATTTTAAAAAAACCTGGAATGGCTCAGAGGTTTTTCAAACAGCTGGAAAGAATCAACAGTGACTCCTTATGAAATTTTACTGTGATGATTTGGGACTGCACAGCCAAGCCAAGGTCAAAAAGCTCTGGCTGCTCCATGGAGCTGGACACACCTTCCATATCACAAGAGTGCACCTGGAGACCCACAGAACTGTAACAATTCATCACCTCCAGGGCCAAGAGAAGACAAAGCACAAAGCTGAAAGGGAAAATAAAAAAATTTACCTCTTCAGGTGTTGCTACGAAGTTGATTGCTGTGTAATAGCGATCGTCCTCCTGGGAAAGGCTGAAGGTGAACTGATAGTCAATGAGAAGAGTATCTGTAAGGAATACAGGGAGACAGTTAGTTATCCCATCTCCTGGAATAAAATAGGGTAACTTTAAAATAGGGTAAACTTCTGTAAAGGAAGGCATGATATCACTGAAGGGTTTCTTGGACAACTAGGACATGACACTGGTACAAATTACTCCAACCTACATAATATCCCACATGAGGAACAAAAAACTCCAGGAGCTGAGCCTAGAGGGGGAAGAGACGTGGCTTATACCTGCCAGGCAACAGCCTCCAGCCCTGATCTAAACCAGTACTCCTATTTACATTGTAAAAACATGCCAAAATATTTACTTTTCCAGCTTGCAATACCTCTACAATCTAAAGGAATAGTAGAAAAATTCAACAGTAATTCCCACTTGAAAGGGGACAATGATCCCCCCATTACAAGTTTCTGTACATCACTGGATTTTCCTGGGAGAAGTTCTACAGAGCAGCTGATTGCTGATGAACCCAGCTGTCATCTTGCTCCAGGACACATCCCACCCAGGCAAGCCAGGACCAGCCTTTGGTCTGTCTGTCTGTCTGTCCTTCCACACTCCTGTGTGCCCAGGCTGGGGATAATCAACAGCCAGTTGTGGGGATGCACCCACCAATCTCAGTATCATTTTATTAAAACACACTACTATGACTTGTACATATTCCTGAAGCCATGCAGAGATATTTCAAGCAATAATAAACAGGAATTTATACACCAAGTGCTATTTTTCTCTTACTGCCTCCTGGTGAGCCCTTGTTGGACAGACGCAAGCCAGACAAGCTGCTGATGTCTGTCCACAGTGAAACACAAAGAAATATTCAAAGAATGAAACCAAGCAACACTGGATCTGGACAGCATAAGGTTCTTCCTGTGAGAGCTGAAAAGATTTGCCTTTCCCCACTTTTTGCCCATTTAATGATCCCTACCATTTCAGCAAGTAATTTGGTCATTCTTACACAGAGATTGTCATGAGAAGCCACCAATGCCCTTGTTTGGCCACACAAGCAGAATTCCGATTAGCCAAAATCAGCCAGTTGATCATTTCTGTGCTGGACAAAACCACTATTTGAGACTTTATGTAATTTAAGATTCCATCTCTCCACACCTGCCAGGCTGCTGATTGCTAATATTTGCAAATAGAAGCTGGAAAGTTTCCATTAGGTAATCTGAATCTTGGCAAAGTATCTTCTGGAACTGCATGGGAAACAACTGCTCATTTCAGAGGAATCGTGGCAATTTTGAAATCCATTCTAACATGGACCAGAATTTAAAATAAATAGTATTTTGCATTTATAAAAATTCTGAAGACATTCTTTGTTTTTTACCTATTAGGAATTTAGTTTAGAGTGCTCTCCAAAAGAGCAGATTTCATCTCAGTCACATGAAAAACATTCAGAATTTTGTTCAAAGGATCCAATCATCACACAGACCTTATCAAGAAAAGCATTTTCACTCTCTTTAAACAATGCGTTTGAGAAAAGTGAAGGGTTTTAGAGCTATTTTTCAGTCCTCTCCTTAATCCCCTGTATTTTAAACACATGCTGAGGCAACTAAAACAAGTTTTAAATAAGATACTTTAAACTTCAAGCACATTTTTAATCTCAAAAAAAAATCCCAAGGGTACTCACAGTAGCACGTTCCTTTAAGTGGATTTCCCTGATACCTGTTTTCAACTTCACACCTAAAAAGAACATAAATATTTTTAATAAATGGATTTTTTTTCCTATTTATTCCCAGACACTAAATACCAGAAAACACAATCTGTGCTGATGACAGCACACAATTAAAGATGAATGCGTGACCTATACTGGGCTGATGAAGAAATTCCATGTTCCTTGCAAGTCCAACTCATATGCAGTAAAAATGAAATATAAAATTCTGGATATTAACCTTTGCATCCACTTGAAAGGTATTTATTAGCTCTTCACAATGCATGGATTAGCTCAGCCATTTATGGCTATTTCAGGTTCTATCCTATAAATGTTTACTCATGTGAGCAACACTTCAAAAATAAACCTGGCAATGAAATTATTTGGAATTAAATTATTTCCACTAACATTACACTAAAAGCATTTATGTTATGCTACAGAGAAACCTCCAGCAAATTTGTTGCTCTAAAACTGCTCCATTAAACTGCTAGAATGTCAAAGTCTCATTTCGGATATATTTACATTCCCCCAGAACAATATCACAGAGCACAGACAGTAAAATCTACCAATTAAAAAGAAACTATTGAGGGATAAAGCAAAGCAGAGCAAATCCAAAGGAGGCCAGGTAGTTGCTCCAAGGGCTGGAGCTGCTCAGGAGCCAGACTGGGAGAGCTGGGAATGTTCCCTGGAGAAGGGAAGGAGCCAGGGAGAGCTCCGAGCCCCTGGCAGGGCCTAAAGGGGCTCCAGGAGAGCTGCAGAGGGACTGGGGACAAGGCATGGAGGGACAGGACACGGGATGGCTTCCCACTGCCAGAGGGCAGTTAGATGAGGAAGAAATGCCCTGGGAGGGTGGGGAGGACTTGGCCCAGAGTGCCCAGAGCAGCTGTGGTGCCCCTGGATCCTGGGGGTGTCAGAGGATCTGTCAGGCCTCCCTGACAGAGGCCAGGTTGGACACTGGGGTTTGGAGCAGCCTGGGATAGTGGAAGGTGTCCCTGCCATGGCAGGGGTGGAACAGGTTGAGCCTTGAGGTCCCTTCCAACACAAACTATTCTGTGATTCTGCAGATAGTTTGGGGGCAGTGGGGATTTTTTCACCTATCCCTTCTGCATGACATTCCCAGTTGAAATGCTTTTAAAATTGGAAAATTTTCTTCAGGAAATCATTCTGGTTTTGATATTCCCCAGGGGAAGCACGGCTGGCTGCACCCTCAGTGCAGTTAGTCAACTGTCAGGAGGAAGAAATGAGCAGAGACATCATAAACACAACCATTAAAATCAGGGGGGAAGGGAGGCCCAAGGTGGTACGTGCACAACTTTTTGATTTCAAATAACAAAGGGAAATGAACTCACAGTTGACACTCGTCTCCTTTGATTCCCTTGGTTGTGCAGAAACATTTCCCTGTGTTTGTGTTGCAGACAGACGCGTGGCCATTGCACTTGCAAGCTGCGGAGCAGAGGGGGAGAAGACACAACATTGAGTGAAGAAGAGGAACAAATTCAATAGCAATTAAGTCCTTCAGTTGCCAAACTGAGATCCATCAACAATTAACGTGCAGATGAAAACCCATTTGGTGCTCTTTGCTTTCTTTGTGCTGCAGAAGGCAGACAAAAATAGAACCGTGTGTCAAAACAGAGCGAGCACAGGCTACCCAGGACTGATGTTCTGTATGAAATCATCATCAGACTATGCTCTTGAGGCTCAAAAACTTATTTAACTTCCTCTCCTGTTGTTAGACAGCAGGTGTGATACCATAACTGGGAAGGAAAAGACAGTATTTGGAATAATTTTGGGCTTGCTAACACATTTCAGCCAAACTCAAAACTCTTGAGAGAAGAGTTTGGAAAATAAAACAAAGCTTGTAGGGCTTTAAGGGCTTTTTCTAGAAATAAATAAACAGGTCTTGGGAAAAATAATGTCTCATCAGTCCTACTGAGGAAATAATGTCATTATCAGCAGCGTCAGCAGAAAACATCTGTTGCTAAGATGATTATGTTCATGCTGGAATTAGTCTGGGGGGCATTCCCCAATATATTTTAGGACAACTTTGTGCTGAATGTCACTGAGTTGTGGCTGACCTGCACAGCCCTGAACTACTTCAGGTTTGGGGCATGCCCAGAAAGACCTACATACACCTGAGTCTGCTCAAGATCCAACCCAAGGTAGTATGGTGGGGACATACAGGAGATTAACTTCACAAAAGTGCTCCTGATTTAAACTAAATGATCATATTGACACACTTTGAGGTCTTTATTTATATAGATGTAGAGGAGGAACATGCAAAAAATCCCCAAAACCAAATCAACAAATAAGACAAAACCTATAGACCCAGTTGACTTTGGTAACTTGTCCATTATCACTGGAAGAACAGATTTAACAACTTCTGGCATGTAGGTGCCTTTTAGGAGGTGTTCTGCCAGTGAAGGTGCATCCATCTGGAGTTGTGCGTAGCAGAGTGTACAATATAAGGAAAAAAGTACACAAAGAGAAGATCCCTTGTTTATGGTCCTGAGCTTGCTGGGAAAAATATGCTTTAAAGGCTGGAACCTCCTTGTTAAGAAGACATATTCCCTCTCATTAAGCAGTCATGCCAATCAATGTACCAGCAGATTCTTAGACATGAAATCCCCACCCTGAATATCTCTGCCAGCCTTGGACCTTATTTTAGGAATCCTTTGGATATCTTCTTTCTGTTGGCATATAATGGAAGCTATTCTGTATCAGGGACACTTTAATTGTGCTTCTCAGATGTGGATGAGTGGTTTCCTAGCAGCAACACAGAGCAAAATAGGAAGAAACAAAATGGCCTATTGTGGGAAAAAGCAGACTGAATGAAAATTCAACAAAATAATTGTATTCTGTGACGGAAACACACTTTTCAGTAGTGCCACTTAAAGAAAAATAGGTCTTAGTACTATTGAGAATGTCTTGTACTTCTTTCTTTACGCTTTGCAGAAGGGAAGCAAAGTGAAGTTGGATCAATATTCAATATGAACACACACGAAATTTCTCCTGACTTTTAAACCTCAGGTTGTTTAGAGGCAGATTGCAGCATCTTGAGCAATAACATTAATTTCTCCTCCCTCCCTGCTCTTTAGCCACATGCATATCAAGAAAACTGATGCACAAATTATGCTGATATTCAAATATCTCTATTTAAAACAGAATCCATTAATTCATACACTTTCCTACAAGCCTGTAACTGGAGATCATTCACTCAAGAACTGGAATATGCACCAAGAGATATTTTCTTAATAAGACAGCTTTTCAGAGAACTTTAAACTTTGGAAACAAACTATTGATAGAATGTACCAGACAACCTCACTGGAGTCTACTAATGACAATTTCCTGCTGGAGTCTCATGACAGAGCAGAAACCCAAAACTACCTGAAATGGCTTTTTGACTGTGAATCGTGGTAACAGCCTGATGACAAACCACTGTCCCATGAATCTCCTTCCACCTTCTCCACAAACCACAGGCCATGGACTCACTCATGGATGGTCGTGGCGATCGTTACTCCTCTTTCTGCATTTGTCACAGTCAGGCTTCCCAATGGCAATGCCATCACCCACCTGCCCACCACTATTCTTTCATGCCACACGCTTTAGCTGCCCTGCAGGCCCCTGTGAGCCCTGGGAGAGGAAACAGGCAGGCCCATGGCACCAGCAGCTCATGGGCCACCAGCAAAAGCTGCATGGATGTGTTCGAAAGCACTGCCACAGCTGCAATCTGATTTCAGGCATAATAGCACCTTCCCTTCACTTGCAAATAACTTCCTTATCTCCCACCAGCATATTTTCATGGGAAACTTTAATCAGAAAATTCAGAAAAATCCTGAATGCATAGAAAGAACCTTGCAGCTATTTTTACATTTGATGTGCTGCATTTCCTGCCCTTCCTGATTAACACTCCTCTACTTGGACACTTCCTAAAAGCAACCTCTGAGGAGTGATTTACCTGCCATTTAGTTATTATCTGCCTAGCTCTGCCAACACCAGGGTGTATGATGGGATGCAAACAATCTTTTCAGGGAAATAACTGCAGTTTGACAAAATATTTTCAACACCAGTCATATAACCTTGTGCTAGGACTTTTTACAGGGATATGTAGGAGTGAAGGCATTGAAATAAAAAAGGGCAGGGTTAGATGGGATATGGGGAAGAAATTCTTCCCTGTGAGGGTGGGAAGGCCCTGGCACAGGGTGCCCAGAGAAGCTGTGGCTGCCCCTGGATCCCTGGAAGTGTCCAAGGCCAGGCTGGGTGGGGCTTGGAGCAACCTGGGATAGTGTAATGTGTCTCTGCCCATGGCAGGGGGTGGAACAGGATGCTCCATCCCTTCCAACACAAACCATTCCATGATGCCATGACTCACACTAGGCAGTAAGTGTGCAAACACACAGATTGTGTGTCAGACTGGAATGTACAACAAAAACAGAGCAGCATAAAGTATTGCTCACAAATGCACAAAAAGAGTGAAACCAGCACATTATTAATGGGAAAGGATGGAGGGACCATGGCTCAGAGAAGGGAGAAAACAGGAACTGGCTCTGCTGCCCATCAGCCAATCCTTATCTGAAAAATTCCCCTCTGGAAAGGTTTTCACTGAGCAAAAATGACTAATGGGCAGCAGTCAGCCTGGCTGTATCAGATATGGTGATTTGCTCTTGCTTTCCCTCTCCCAATCCACCTCACTCTTTCTGCCCAGGTTCCTGCTTCCCTCATTCTTTTCCCTTCCCAGTAAATAGTGTTAAATCACAGCAAATTAAAAACCTGGGCCCAAAGCACTTGAGAGCAAAGCACTTCTGACATGAGCTACTGGTTCCATCAGATAAGGAATGAATGCTGTTCCACAATCTCTCAACACATTTTCTAATTTCTTTTCCAGGCATCTGGATGATTTCAGTCTGTCATTCATTATCTCAACAACAAACTATTTTGGGACAATCGTTATGCACAAGAGTCCACAGGACTTACTCTCCATTTCCACACACAAAGAAAAGCGACAGCTACCAACAGGCGTGCTGTGATGCAATGATTAAACCTAAAAGCTCAGGGTAGAATTCTGTATTTTCTCAGGCAGCTCAGCTTCAATTTATCCATTCCTGCATTTCAAAGTATCTTCACCTGAAATGAGTTTATGACTACCAGCAGTATTTAATCTGGCAGATAATGCTGTGAAATCAGGTGTCAGGGATGCACCTTCTCCTTTGCACCCGTGTTGCTGTGCTGTCTCTTGGAATTCCATATCCCTTTTCTCTAAGGCAGGCAAGCTGTATCCCTGTGAGTTTTTCACCCCCTTCCTCAAATCTTTCCATTGGGAAGTTCTTCATGCCTCAACTATTACCACCTTCCTCCTGCTCAAGGAAATAGGACTCCATGCTCCAGTTACTGACTCCCATCTTCATCCAAAAGGTCGGCACTATTTCCAATAAACATACTAAATGAATATCCAAGTATTTTTTACTGGATTGTCTCCACACTTGGAAGAAGCAACAAAAAGTCTTCAATGTCCACTAATTAATCACCTCCACTTCATTCTTCCAGGATGACTGCAAACAACCCACATTAATTTCACAGAAGTACTGACACTACTTTGACACTGAGCAATGTTATTTTCATTCTACCTTTTCCATCACTGTATCTAATTGTCTCATTCCACATCACTATATTCCATTAACACAATCCACTGGGACCAGTGCTGTTTAACATGTCTGTTGGTTACAGGGACAGCAGGATTGAGGCACCCATAGCAAGTTTGCTGGTGACAACAAACTGTCTGGTGAGGTCAGCATGCTGGAGGGAAGGGGGTGCATCCAGAGGGACCTGGACTGCATCCAACAGTACCTGGATGGCATCAAGAGGGACCTGGACAGACTGGAGACATGGGACTGTGTGAACCTCATGAAGTTCAACAAGGCCAAGTGCAAGGTCCTGCAGCAGGGCTGGAGCAAGCCAGAGCACAAACACATTGGGGAATGGCTGGAGAGCAGCCCTGTGGGGAAGAACTTGGGGGTGCTGGTGAGTGAGAGCTGGACATGCCCCAGCCCAGAAACCCCCATGCTCTAGGCTGATTCCCTGGTGTGAACAGCAGGGGAGGAGGAAAATCTGCCCCTGTGCCCTACTTAGGTGAGACTGCACCTGCAGAGCTGCATCCAGCTTTGGGGTCCAAGAGCAGAAGGACATGAAGCTGCTGGAACAAAGCCAGAAGAGGCCCAGAGCTGCTGGAGTCACTCTGCTTTAGAGAGACTGGGGTGTTCCTCTGGAGAAGACTCCAGGGAAACTTTGCAGCCCCTTCCACTGCCTGAATGGGCTGCAAGAGAGCTGGAGAGGGACTGGGGACAATGGGGTGGAGGGACAGGACACAGGGAATGGCTTCCCACTGCCAGAGGGCAGGGATGGATGGGATATTGGGAAGGAATTATTCCCTGGGAGGGTGGGGAGGCCCTGGCACAGGGTGTCCAGAGCAGCTGTGGTGCCCCTGGATCCCTGGCACTGTCCAAGGCCAGGCTGGACATTGGGGCTTGGAGCAGCCTGGGACAGTGGAAGTGTCCCTGGCATGGCAGGGGTTTTGGAATGAGATGAGTTTTAAGGTCCCTTTCAACCCAAACAATTCCGTGTTTCTACGATTAAATCTCTTAGGAACAAGAAGCACCTCCCCTCACATCTGCACCTCTCACAGCTGAATTCTGGTTTACAATTGTTCTCCCCATGCCACAACACAGAAAAATTCACAGCAGTTCCAAACCCTGTCACAAGGTTGCAGGTCAAAATTCTAAGTATTCCATGTATATTTGTCAATACTAAATGCATTGGTCTTTCCAGGAAGACTTTTTCCCAGTTTGTTAACTGGATCTTGCACAAAACAGCTGAAAACAGGATTTTGTGCCAGAGTCCCAAAGCACTTTACAAACTGAAATGCAATTTTAACAGGGTTCTCCTAATCCTCAGCTGAAATCCAGCCAGGTCCTCAGTGAAACATGGAAACCCTTTATGAAGCAGACAATTTTAACTATAAAAATACAACACATTAACTAAATGGAATAGAAGGTGTAACTTAGATAAGCAGAAATTTGTTCAAGACTTTTGTATCAACACTGTTACTTTTAAAAATAAAACCATCAAACACTAAAATACAGACATTTTTCACTGTGGTCATTTCAAGTTTACAAAGGAGGGCATAAAATCATCTTTATGGGCAATGAAAGTAATTTCACTCAGCAGTTTGAGTGTCTTTGATTTGAAGAAACAAGAATTGAGCCTCGCCTGCAGAAAAGAAAACAGGAGTTGTCAGGATATAATTTGTGTTAAGACAGCAGAGGAATGAGTAAAGAGTGAAGAACATGGGGAGCTCAATCAGAAGCTCCAAGGCAGCACTTACGCTGGCACGTTCCCCCGTTGGTGGGATCCCCGTAGTAGCCAGAGATGCACGTCTCACAGTGCTTGCCCGTGGTCAGGTTCTCACACTTCTCACAAATGCTCTCATTTACACACTTGCTGTGCCCATTACATTGACAGGCTGAAGAAAACAGGAAAATTATGATTACTGGTGCTCAAATATAGTTCACAGAGACCCTCAGGAAGTCTGTGCAATACAGAGGATAAATGAAACCATTTCATGCACCTTCCTGGGAGGTTCTTGTCTCTTGCTAGCGATGCCTGAGCACAAAGACAAGTGTATATTGAAAAACTGAAATTTAAAGCAACACACAGAAAACTGGTGCAAAACATTATGTGCACATTGGACTGAAAGCTGCTGGTGGGATGGATTTATGAGGGACAGGGAGGGGAGTGTTGGTTTTGTGTCAAAAACATTAATTAAAAATCATCCTAAGCATTATTAGAACTTAAAAGAACCTTCAAAGAAGATCTGCCTTTCTTTCAAACAGCCTTAAAATGAATAAACAAACAAAAGTTAAAATCTCAGTAAAGGTTTGTAGGGAAAGGAAAAACCTCTCTCAAGAAATAAATAATAATGTCTTCACGCAGCAAACCTGTGCAGCTCAGCTGCACAGCTCCTTCCATTTCCAGGAGTGCAATTCCTATTTACATTCCACGCTCTCCTCCTCCCTTCATTGCCAGGACGGAACACAGACATCGCTGTAGTTTTTAAAACTCTCTCCCCTTGCATTTTATCAAAATGTTGGACAATTCAATGCTGCTCACTTACCTGGACACTGAATAAAGGACCAGTTGGAGTTGTTCTCCACAGGACACATGCTGACATTGAGGACAGGCTCCAGGCTGTGTTTCCCTGGCGTGGCTGGGGTTGGCATCTTGACAGGACCGCGGTAAGAGCCTTCGATGCACTTCCCCTTGCCGGTGTTGCTGGGATCTGTGCACCACCCACAGCCGGGCTGCTCCAAGCACTGAGCACACGTGCAGTAGCCTGAGCAGTTCTCAGCTGTAAAAAAACAAACCAAAAAAATGAAATTGTGGAATAAATCACTATCTCAAACACAGGTGACCAAAAAAAGCAGAAAACCCTGTATTTTTATCTCACCAAAATATATACCTCCGCAAATCTAGAAATATTTATTCTGATATTCACAGTAACAAATTCATTCCTATCAGCATATCTATTCCAGAATCTATTAGATAACTATTAATAAAGGTTCCATTAATCAGTGAGTTATGAAACAACACAACACACACAGAGGTTTTTTCAAACCATTACACAACACCCTCTAACACCAGAGGTTAATGCTCCCTCTACAAAACATCTCTAATTGATTTATAATAGTCGGATGATCAAATGAAACATCTGGAAGCAAAGGCTAAAAACCAGCCAGTCTGAGCCTCTTCCTACCACATTTCAGTATCACATGCTATTATTTCAATTATTTATCTGAGTCAAAAGTGTAGAACACAAATAGGAGAATAAAATTCCACCCTTTAGACCCTAGTTTCCATAATGGGATTGGATTTCAGGGGTGACAAACTCTTTACATATAGAAAAGTTCCTCTATTCCTTTCCCCAGACCACCTTGAAAAATATGTTCTAGATTATTGGTGTTGCAAGATGAAGAGACTTTCTATTTTGATGCTCAAAATGACGATATTTGCCTTTAAAAAGATTAAAAATGTAAAAGAAAAACATTGCTTTCCATTATTTTAGCTTACTTATCTCCTGCCTGATGCTTCCTCCAACTTTTGACCTCTGGCAATATGGGAAATTCACACTCTCATGTTCCTTACATTCATTTTCTTCATCTCTTATTTTGCAATACTTTGAGCTACTTGTGATCCCCCTGCTCACACTCAGCTCCTAAAGAATTCAACATAAATAAAATACTTTCTACATCTTCACTTGTTTTAAGTTTTTAGGCTCTTTTACTCCAGTTTGAAAAGAAAACACAGTATTCCAAAGTGCCATGAAGCTTTTGCGGTTTGCTCAGATCTACCTAAAAGGTGCAAAAAATTCAATAATTTATTTTAAAATAGTTAGAAATTCCTACTATAGTCTGTAAGTAGACAATACTTCATAATCAGGCAATCACAGGATGGTTTGGGTCAGAAAGGACCTTAGAGACTGTGTCATTTCACCCCCTGCCATGGGCAGGGAACCTTCCACTAAACCAGTGTCGCTGCTGAGCCACTAGCTGAGGAATGACCCAGGTTCTCAGACAAGGAAGGAGAAAAGGTGTCTTTATTATTTTGATTTCCATATATATAGAGTTTTCAGAGGTCACCCAGATTGGTCAGCCAGAAACCTCCCCCTAGGCCCAATTGGCCAAGCCCGAACTGACCTAATCTGGAGACGTTGTTTGCAAAACATCCAAACTTTATCTTTGTTTATGAAATATAGCAAAATGTTCTCACGAGAAAGACCTGTGCTAGCCACAGACCAGGCTGCTGGAAGCCCTATCCAGCCTGGCCTCCTTCCTTTCATCCAGGGGATTTTCAGCACAACTCCCATGGGGCTTGATGATTTTTACTACCAAAACACAAGTTCCTAAGCACCCCCCAGGAGCGATGACTCACGTGGACAGCTGCTCATGGTGTACCACTCCATGCACTGCCCGTAGGGGAAGGAGGCCACGTAGGCGTTGGAATCCACACACTGCTTCATGTTGCTGCACCACATGCACTCGGAGCTGCCGCTCGTGCACTCCCCGCAGGCTGAGCGCAGGGCGCAGGGCGTGCGGCACTGCTTGGCACTGTGGTTAGCTGTGGGCAAGACAGAAACCAGTTCTCTTCCAGAAGTAATCATGGAAAGGCTTGTGCTGGAAGGGGTCATAAAGACTGCCGTGGCAGGGACACCTTCCACTGTCCCAGGCTGCTCCAAGCTCTGTCCAACCTGGCACTGGACACGTCCAGGGATCCAGGGGCACCACAGCTGCTCTGGGAATTGGTGTTAAGAGTGTGGTCTTTATTTCTCTGCAGTTCAGTTGATGTTTTCCTTGGTTACCCTCCCCAGCAAAGCGTAGGGAAGAACCCCCATGTTTTACATAAGCACACAGGGACATGTTTTAAGTGATTTGATAAGTTGCACACATCAAATGAGCCCTGAAAGCAGAACTAGCTCAGCAGTTTGTAGTGTGAGCCAATGCTTTCTCATCTGCTTCAAGGGACTGTTCTCAGACCATAAAAACCAAGGGAGCTGGGGAGCTGAGGGAGCTGGGAAAGGAGCTCAGCCAGGGGGGTCAGGCTGTGCTCCCAGCACAAGTTAAAGCTAAAACCCAAGTGCTGCAATACGGAATTTTGAGTTCAGATTCCACATTCAGGATTTGCATCTTGCACTTCCACGAAGAATGATTTCAACTGGTGTAATGTACTTAAGATTTTTATTTAATCAATCAGCTTTCCTAATACTTAAATAGGCACTAATCGGTATTCAGAAATAATCAGCTATAAAGGAGAATTAACAGACCAAGCCATCTGAAAAGACATGCAGTTTCAACAAAGCTGGAAGACTTTTCCCGAAAGCAAATAGCTTGTTTTTTTCAAAGTTCTCATATCTCCAAAGTGTCTTGGCCAATTAATTTCAAGTTTGATAACATCCTCCTCTGGCTACAGAGTAGGGGGAGGGGAAAAAGGGGAATTCAACTGGAAAGTTACTTTTTTATTTTTTTAAACAGGAGATTGCTCCATACCATAATTAACCTAAATGTCACACATAGGTATGCAACTGAGAGAAAAATAATTAAAATAATGTACTTCAGATGTTTTACAGTTAACAGCAAAAACGTTGAGCTATTTTTAAAATTTCCAGCTCCTGCATGAAAAACGTCCACAAGACAGTGGTTCAGAACTACTTTTCTTTGGCAAAGTCATGATGCAGCTGGTTTGAAATGTAATAGAATTGCATTCTCTTTACTCTCTAGGAAAAATACATCAACCAGACAGCAGTTGTTACCTGGCCTTTCGCAGACACTGCCGTTCACCTCGTTGATACACGTTGCTGCCTTCAGTCCTTGTTGGGAAGGCTCAGCTAAATATCCACAAAATCCAGCATCACTTGGTTCACTGGGAAGCCACTGGACAAGGGTGTTGGTGAAGGGAGACATGTCTTCCCAGCACCAATATGACACATTAATTTTCCTCAGTCCAACCCATGGAGTCAACGTTTTGGGCTAGAAATAAAGGAGCAGGTCAAATCTACATTAGTGTTGCTGGCCACAAGCTTCTCAATATGAAGATCCTACAAGACAACTGTTTCTACTGGCAGTTTACTTTTTGGCAAACTTTCATTTTGGGGAGGAGTATTTGAGCAATATTGGTAAATATGTTGTTTCACTGCATATAAAAATATATGCAAAATAAAATATATAAGCATCACCTGCTTCAAACTGATTTTATACACTTTTATACCCTAGAGCTGCAGCTTCCAACAGCAACAGGGTTACAAAGCATATCATGATACCACCGTGTTTCCTTGTTATTACTAAACAACTACATACAGTTTACTTGAAAAAGGAGTAACTGCAAAGCAGAGCCTCCCCCAGCACAGCCTTCAGTGCTCCAAGACCAATCCAGCCTGGCCTGGAACACTGCCAGGGATCCAAGGGCAGCCAGTTTCTCTGGGCACCCTGGGCCAGGGCCTTACCACCCTCCCAGGGAACAATTCCTTCACAATATCCCATCCACCCCTGCCCTCTGGCAGTGGGAAGCCATTCCCTGTCTCCTGTCCCTCCATGCCTTGTCCCCAGTCCCTCTGCAGCTCTCCTGGAGCCCCTTTAGGCCCTGCCAGGGGCTCGAAGCTCTCCCTGGCTCCTTCCCTTCTCCAGGGAACATTCCCAGCTCTCCCAGCCTGCCTCCAGCCCTGCAGCAGCTCCAGGGCTCCTCTGCACTCTCTGCTGCAGCTGCAGCTCCTTCTGCTGTTGCCCAGGGCTGGGCAGCTCTGCAGGTGAGCTCTCACCTGAGCAGGGCAGAGGGGCAGAATCCCCCCTCCCCTGCTGCCCACACTCTGGACCAGCTCAGGATACAGTTTCCCAGCTCACAAGCATTCTATACCAATATCCATTAAAACATAGGCTCATAGTCTCTTTAGGCTCACTGTTCAAAGGACTCTGTAGGTGAAAAAACTCCCTATAAATTAACAGTTCTTTCTTATACAGTGTAGGGATTTAAACACTGTTAGGGAAGGGTTACCATGTGTCTTTTGGAATTTACTCTACACTTAACAACTGGAATATCCAGATACACCTGGATTGTCAGAACCATGTATTTTTACACTATCCCAGGCTTGGCTTTGTCATTTTACAAAAGATTCAATGAAAAATCTTGCTTAAATTGTACCTTACCTTTCCTTGGCTAAATTGACTCCCCTCTAAAACACTGTAATTGTTGAAATTCCACTTTAAAATCACAAAGGGAATCAAGGCAGGGAATGTTCTTGTTTTAACAGGGGAATATTTCTCTTAAGTACTGAAGCATGCTCTCCCCTGAAAAAAGGCAATCCTACTGCCTCTAGCCTCATTTTTCCTGGAGAAAATGCTTCCCTCTGGGACCCAGGAGTTGTTACTCTGATGTGCCATCAGGCCACAGCAGTTTTCCAGCCTAATCCAGGATTTTAGAAAAGGTGCACAGCATCTTTCTTTGTCAGGGCTGTAGCACCACCTACACAACCTGCCCTGAACACCTCCCTGATTCTCTGAGGGACTGGAAAAAATATGTATTTACTTCATTGATGCATGAAGAGGGAAAAATTCCAATTCACTTCTCCCTGGGCCTGACAGAAAAGCACCTGCCACTAAATCACACGTAAATAACGTAAATAACACCAGATAAGCCAAGCAGCTCTGAGGAATGAGAAGGCAACATTTTAAACAGCTGCTTTTCTGAGTGCAGTAAATAACTTTCAATACTTTACATTAAACACCTCGAGTGCCCTAAAGGGACCTTTATTTATAAAATATCGTGCACAAGTCACCAGAGGGCTCCTACTGCCATCCTGTATTCCACTGGGAAAATGCGGGTGTGATTCCAGTACAGAAAGTGGTATCTCTGAGGCACTGTGTGTGTTTATATTTATCTTTCCCATTTACATTCTCTACAATTTCAGCTCAGAAGCACTCAGAGGGTACACTGAATTTCAAAAGAAAATCAGTTGGTTTTGGTTAAGAGGCATTTCTATTGTGTACACAGCACACAATAGCCCTGCAAGGACTTCTCCACAGCCACAGCTTAATTACGCAAGGGACATACAAGAGAAGCACTCACCAAAGACTGCATCTTCTGCAGTTCCTTCAGAACAAATTCCACCTTTTTCTGGGTGGTGAGAGAAGCCAGTAAAGCACCATTGGACCTGCAGGACAGTTTGGCATGATCATAGTTCTCCTTGGCATTGGTGATCTTCAGGCAGGAGTTTCCAACCAAATGCCAGTTTGTTCCGCAGATATTTTCTGGTGGACAAAGTGAAGAAACAGAGTAAACCCAGAGATGCAGGCGACCTTCTCAAAAATCAAGGTAGTGAAAGAACCATGAAAAAACATGAGCCCAGGTGGGCAAGGGGCCAACAGCACAGGGGTGGCAGCAGGGCCAGGGCAGTGCCTGTCCCCTGTGCTGGCACTGCTGGGGCAGCTCTGGAACAGGAGACCCCGAGGGGCTGGAGAGTGTCCAGGGAAGGGAACGGAGCTGGGAAGGGTCTGGAGCCCCAGAAGAGGCTGAGGGAGCTGGGAAAGGAGCTCAGCCAGGGGGATCAGGCTGTGCTCCCACGGAACAAGGGGAAATGCCCTCCAGCTGTGCCAGAGAGGGCTGAGGTGGTGTAATAGGGAAATTTCTTCCCTGAAAGTGCTGCCAAGCATTGGAAAAGGCTGGCCAGCTCAGTGGTGGAGTCCCCACTCCTGGAAATGTTCAGAAAACGAGTAGATGTGGCCCTTAGCACTGTGCTTAGTGGGCATGGTGAGGTTTGGACAAAGGTTGAACTCGATGATGATGATCTTGGAGGTATTTTCCAGCCTTAATGATCCTACGAACCTTCTACTAAAAAATACCTACAGCCCCATCCCAAACCAGTATGACTCAGTGGTGTGCTCAGAAATATTGATGCATAATAATACTAGAGGAGAAGAAAATCTGTTTAGGTGAGCTGAAGTCCAACATCAGCATCTGCAGTATGTAATCAAAATTATTACAATGTTGGATAGTAAAATTGTTGTAGGAGAAAGAGGAAAAGAAACTAAACTGGTATTTTATTGATGTCTTAAAGCCACTTATTTATCCACAGTTGCCAGGGGACCTTTTGGGAGAAGAGGGTTGTTGTGCTAATACTGTCCACAGCACAAACTTCCAGGATTAAGACCTAGTTCATCTTGAGCACAATCTCACTACTGAAGAGCTCCTTACACTTTGTGATTAATTATTTTCCTTACAGAAAAAACCCTGATGGGCATTTCCAGTGTGAATTCAGACTTAACAGATGGAAAAGCTCTCAACTGTCAATTTTTCAAATGAGCTTTTTACACATATGATCAAGTCATCTCCTTTTCTACATCAAATAAAACAAACCAAGCTCTTTATCTATCTCACTAAAAGATGTTTTCCTCACTCTCACTGCTCTTCTTTAAAGTCTCCTCAATTTTTAACTCTTGCAGACTAGCAAACACCAGACCTGGACATGTCCAGACCTACTGGTTCCTAGGGGAAGGCTTTCCATGTCCATTAAAATGTCCTGTCTAATGGGTTTCCTCCCCTTTCCCTGCATTTTATTACCCGCAAATGTTAATCACTGAAGATCCTGCATTTCTCTCCCAGTCATTGGGATAAAAAAAAATTTACTATAAGTGGCTAATAACCAACTCCTGTAAGCTCCACTGGAAACACTCTAATAGGAGAATTTTCCTTAAACACTTTAGGTGTTATTTGCCTCATTTGTCCAGTATGTGTCATTATGCTTTTGAACAATTTTAGTTCCTAAATTAAATAGCATGCATTATTAAATCTAATATCTTGCAGAAGCCTATTATCAACAGCTTTTATCGAATGAAAAGGGAGAGATGAAATACCACCTAATAATTATATGAGTGATCATAGTCCTCTTCAGAAAACTGAGACTGAAAAATATTCCAGCAGACTTACTGGATTTACTACAAATTAAGTTTCATACCAAAGCTGGTATGATTAAACAACATTATTTACTCTGGCTTAACAGTAAAAATTACAGATTTGGGAGTAAAACCAACAAAAATTTAAAAAAAGAAGGCAACAATTTTTGGACTGGGTGAATTTGGGTTATACCACCAGTACCTACCTGGCAAAGCAATGCACTCCTGATTCCTGGGCTCCCACTGACAGTTTTGATCCATGGCACAGCTTTTACAACTTGTTTTTTTGTTACAGTAATAGGCAGGATTATCCTTAGGACAGTTGTCATAGAGAGTAACAGGAACCTAAAATAAATAGCATAGGTGAGGCTTTTTCCCATATCCAACCAATGTGGGTTTATAACAGTCGTGATTACAACACTAAATATCACAGTTCAGCTCTACAAAGCAATTTGTATCTCCAAAAGCTGTGGCACTGGGCACAGCCTGGTCTGGTAATCCAAGATATTCCCCCAAAGCACCACTTGACATGTTTTCCTTACTAAAGCCTTTACAAGAGGGTTATTCTGTTTTCTCTAGGGAAAGCCCTATTGACATCAAACCCAAAATGTGATTAATGAATAATCACACCATGGTGAAACCTCCATCTCTTCCCTGGCCCACAGCCATCCTCCTAAATTCATTAGAAAATACCACTCAAAACCCTTGAATCAAATTGAAAAAAAAATCCAAGCATGTAGCACTTTTGAGCTAGACATGCACTGGGAATAACAAAACAGGGATTAAAACATTGACAGATGAAAACATGTGGACATTTGCTATGCCAAAGGCTAAATTTAAACTAAGGAAGTGTTAA
This sequence comes from Entomyzon cyanotis, assembly GCA_024500445.1. Classification (NCBI taxonomy): domain Eukaryota; kingdom Metazoa; phylum Chordata; class Aves; order Passeriformes; family Meliphagidae; genus Entomyzon; species Entomyzon cyanotis. The sequence continues at coordinate 135,571 of JAKEPQ010000146.1, read as the reverse complement.
GAGCCATTACCTGTTCCTCTGTGCAGTTGTGTTGTGCTGGGATACACTGGTCAGAGCACCACTGACAGCTGTTTGTGTTGGCTGTACAGCTGTAGCAGTCTGTAATCTGATCACATTTTTCATTGTCTACAACTATTAAAGAAAAAAACCTGCATGACCAAAAACAGGCATTTCCTGACAAAGCTCTAAGAACTTGATTATTTACAGCAAAAGATACAAATAGCAGTGCCTGTAGATTTTCTGTTAGCAACAAAAATCAGGTACTTTCATGTGTTTGAACTGATAGAAAATGGCTTTTATTTACAGCAGCAATCATTTTTAGTGCCCAAGGAGCCCTAAAACACACCACCAGAAAATAATGCACCAAGACATGGAAGCACATGAACTAAGACACATTAATGCCCAGGGAAATGGTGCCAGAGCATATTCCATAAGGACAGTGGCCATCTCCCACCAAGGGGCCCATCTTCCTGCAAGCCTGGCCTTCAAGATGAGCATTTTCATGCAAAGCTTGAACTTTTTATTCATCCTTCCAATTATTTATTGCCTGTGTTTTCTGAAAATTTATTGTGCATTGAGAGCCCAGCAAAGCAATGTCCCCCTTACATCAGTTACGATTAAATAATTAAAGGCTGCACATCTGTTACAGAATCAAGGGTTGTATAATCAATTCAGAGCAATGAATGCATCAGGATAAAGTTGTTTAAAATTATCCTAAGGGAAAATACAGGAATCAGACCTTAAAACATCCATTCATTTTGCCTGCCTCTACAGATATAATAGCAGAATCCCAGAATAGTTTGGGTTGGAAGGAACCTTAAAGATCATCCAGTTCCAAACCCTCGCCAAAAAAATAAAGCAACTTTTCCTAAAGCAGTATTCCTGCTGTCTCCCTTGAAGAGTAGTCCACCAGATCCTGATGCCCTTCCTCATCCCGTGGTGCTCACCAGCAAATTCCTGGCTCTCACAAGGTCAATTCTTGCAGCAAACATTTGCAGAATGATGGTCCAGGCCTGGTTCCTGGCTGGTGATGGTTATTTGGGATAGAAAAGTAAATCCAAGAAGCAGGGTAGGAAAAAGATCTCATGACCAAGCAGCTTCGAGAGCAAGAGATAGAAAGATCTGCACATCTCCATGACACTTGGTCAGAGGAAGGACTCCCAGGACACATGGGAGCACAACCAGAGCCCCTCATCCAGAAACTGACTTGTGGTGGCATACAATTAACACGACAGAATTTGGAAAAAGACCCTGCACACCTTTCAGAAAAGGGAATAGAAAGAATGTGACACATACCTGGCTTGGGAGGACAGTCTTCAAAGACCTTTTGCTGCTGCTCCACTGTTGCATTTTCCCAGGGGACGCAGCGAGGAGGGCTGGCAGCCCAAACACACCTGACACCAGGACCTGCTCGCAGGCAGGACGTCTCGTTGGCAAAAGCCTCACATCTCTCAGGGGTGAACTTCAGGATGTCACTCAGGAGGAGGCTGTTGAAGCCTCCAAATACATACATGGTGCTGGACAACACGGAAGTAAAGAGAGAAAAACTTGCAGCTGTTTCCATTGACAGAGCACTGCTCCAGGTAAATGGGATTTAAGGTCTGAGGGAAGTATTTTATAACATGCCAGCATATATAAACCCAAATAAATAGCTCTTGGTTAAGGGAGGCACTAAAGAAAAGGTCAGTCAAATTTCACTGTTTCAGGGAAGCCAGAGAGACTCAACACAGACTCAAAGCTATTCAAGGTCATCAACCAAGCTTCCCCTTCAGCCTAAACTTCGGGGGTGCCTGATCAATGGGATTATACATAAAATGCTGCAAAAATATGGGATTCTCCTGTAATCTGCAGTGTCAAGACACAGAGGAAGGACAAAAATTGGGGAGATGGTATCATAGCACCAAACCAGAGTTCAGAAACTGTGACAAAACAATTCAGTCCTGTCACTCTCTCTGCTCCTCTGTCAGAAGACCACACTTTGCATGGCTGGTGACAACTGAGCAGAGTCATTGTGTCAACTAAAAAACCCCCAAACAACCCCCAAACAAATAATATTTTGTAGGGGGAGGGGGTGGGGGATTTTAAACCTTCTTCAGTATCACAGATGGTTCAGGCAAAACATCAAATTTTAGTAGTTAAATAAAAATGTCACCCAAAAATTTTCTGTGCATCTCCCTTTGTCAGTGCATATTTAAAAACATAGTGAAGAAGGGTCAAGGCAACTGAAAAGAGAAGTTTTGGTTTAATATTAATTATTTTTTAAATTATTTTTATTCTATTTTAGGACTCCTATGAAATAAAGTTTCTCAAACTTTGTTCCGCTGATTAAGTAACAGCTGTTCATCTGGAAGCAGGGATATCACTACAGTGTGTGAGGCTTAACAGCTGAAATCTCACCTAAGATTTCACCCAAATACTGGACATCACGTGCCTTGGGGAAGAGCAGCCCCATAGGATAAGGTGTGCAAAGTGAAACATGGACAAATTAAAAAAGCATGGGGAAAATTCAGATTTGGAGGTACATGCTGTCAGTGCAGCTAAGCAATAAATTGAAACGCACAATTATGAAATATATGGAAAATACAAATATATATATGAAAACAATGAAAAAAAAATCAAATTCTTGAAAAAACTAAGTGAGCTGAGACAGTTCACCCCAGTGAAGAAGGGCTGATGGGAAGAGGTGACTACTGAAGACATTGCAAGAGTGAAGATCTGAAAACTTTCTGAGATTCACAGAATCACAGAATGGTTTGGGTGGGAAGGAACCTTAAATCCCATTTCATTCTACCCCCTGCCATGGGCAGGAAAACCTTCCACTCAACCAGGTTGCTCCAAACCCCACCCGACCTGGCCTTGCACACTTCCAGGGAGGGGGCAGCCCAAACCTCCCTGGACAAGGAGGTTTCTGACAGATCCTCAGCCCTCTGGTCCAGAGTTTCTGATCTACACATGCACCTTTAGGGAGACAGGAAACATCTCTGCCCTCACCTGTTGTACAGCACTGCAGAGTGTCCAAACCTGTTCACGTCGTGATGGAGAGCCGGCCGGGGAAGGACAGACCATCGATCACAAGCTACGAGTGAAAAAAAAGTTTCAGAAATGTTTCTCTGGACAATGAAAGAGACAACTTACACAGCTTTCCTCCTGAAAGATCCCAAAATACTTGCTATCTTTCAATAAAGACATTAGGGGCTGGAGGTGTCCAGGGAAGGGAACAGAGCTGGGAAGGGTCTGGAGCCCCAGGAGAGGCTGAGGGAACTGGGAAAGGAGCTGAGCCTGGAGCAAAGGAGGCTCAGGGGGACCTTGTGGCTCTGCACAGCTGCTGCCAGGAGGGGACAGCTGGGGGTCAGGCTATGCTCCCAGGGAACAGGACAAGAAGCTGCTTTTCTTCTTTTACTAGTAGAATTTTTCACCATGTAAGAAGTTCTGGTTTTATCTGTTTATACGTGAATTATTTGCAGTTTTGCCCCAAACCAGTATCACTGAGAACAGAGGCTTACTTATCTTTTTTCTTGACTTTTTCCATTGCAATTATGTTCCTAGAGGGCAGATTCCCATGTTTTAAAAAATATTTTTCAGTCATCATAGCTTAAGGATTTGTGGCTGTTTTTCCCTTTTAACACAATGTTAGATTATTCCATCTTTTTCTATTAGCATAACATTTATATGTTCTGCTTCATTTTTTACTTGGTTTTTCAGGTAATTTTTTCCTTTGGGCATAATGGGAGAAAAAATAAACTAAGAAACATCTAACCCACTGAGCAAAGATACAAAAGTAGGAAAAGTCAGTCCAATTCATATCACTTAAACTTCATAAAGAGAATGGATCACCTAGGGGGCCAATGTCCCAGAGGCACTTGGATGCAATTTATGCAATTAAGACAGAAAAGTCAATCTGCTGTAAAGACCTACAGAACCCTCAAATACTCCCAAGATTCTTTAATATATGATAAAACTGTTGTGCCATGGACTGACCCTCTGGAAAAAAAAGCCCACAAACCAAACTAGTCCATGGATAAACTGAGAAGTCAAAGAAAAACAAAGTTTTAAATTTAACTGGAGAATTGTTGGATAAAACCACAGATGGGGAGCAATTTTTGTTCAAGAGTGCTGATAAAGAAAAGACAGAAGACACGGTTAGATTTAGTACTTTGATAAATTGTGATTTTCAAATTTATTTTTACATGTCATTTGCTCCATTTTCAAAGACATTAACCTAGCCCAGCATCTCTCCTGAGCCAAGTGTGACAGTTCTAATTTTTAATAGGAGACTTCAGCAAAATTGGACAGCAATTTGCAATTTTTTAGCCATCAAGTTGTGTGTTATGTGAGGCCAAGAAATGTGTTTTCCTAGATTAATAGAAGGAGTATTTTGCTTTCTAAGCTTCTTTCCCATCTTTAACCAGAGATCAAGTATTGGAGAAACTGAGTAATTCTGAGACTACAAATAATCTTCTTCTTCCCAACTTAACCTAAAACTTACAATGCCAGGACTTATAAAATTACTGTTCAAACAGAACATACCACCTATGAAAACAGCCAGCCTCTCCCTATGTTTGTCATCAGAATCAGAATTTCGATGGGCTAAATAGAAGAGTTTTAATTTCTCTTCTGTGGGGAGAAAAGATCATTAAATGAGTAGCACTTTTACATAAGTAGGAAGTAGAGGATTAAGTGAGGCATTTTTCCACCCAAAGCTGCTGCAGAGCAGGAACCTCTTTGACAAAGGCCAGAGAGACCAATTTTGGGGACAGGAAGATATAATTGGCCATTTCAGTGTGCAGAAAATGGGGAAAATACTGTGAGACTGCTCTGCACAAGTGCTCACCCAATCCAAAGGCTTGTCCTGAGAACCAACAAGAATTGCACATGCACACAGACAGCTGGATTGTTATCCCAAAACCTTCTCAAACTAGGCAGCACCTGGACAATTTGGATTGAATACTCCCCAGCCTGGCCAAGCAGAGGACAAAGGATAAGAAGCATTCAAGAATTTTTATTGCTCACCTCCAGCACACATCTCAGTGCCAGCTGTTAGCATTGCCCCACACAGAAAAAAGATTTTATGTCCTCACAACACAGTGCACATGCTCTGATCACTTGGAAACTTGAGGGGGGAAAACCAGAAAAATTTGATGATGTAAATAAAATTAGTTACTACCAAAATAAGTTTTAGTGGCAAAGGATGAGGAAAAGACCTGGGTTTAAAGCCTTTGTTTCAGACTGGGTTTAATTCCACCTCTCTCCAGTCTTCCAACTATCAATATGATCATTAATCAATCATGATTACCAATCAACAAGATGTAAAAAATGAGTAAACCAGCCAGTCAGCATGCTATAAAAGTAGGGAATAAAGACAATTATTAAGCCTCTCCTCTGAAGGCTCTCACTATCAACTGACCTTGCTTGGTTTTCTTCTGGGTAACTTGTGCCTTGGGAACATCAAGGGATAGATAGCAGGGGGGTTATATGGGCTTATTCCTATGGAGACCAACACAAGCATGACCAGGGAAATTAATTACTGCAGAGATCATGCATGAAGAACCACTGGAAAGGTTTTTCTGCTGTGACACAAATGATGAGCCACTACCCTAATGTATTCCTAGTCACACGGGATAAGGAAAATCATGCACAATGGGTCCTGCAATGAAGAGAACAGAAAAAGTAGTCTTATTTCTGGAAAAAAAAAGCTGCTCTTTTCAGGCTGAGAGTCTCTTCTCTAAGGAACGAGGGGACTCAAGAACACCTCTCACCCATCATGTGAAGTAAAATCAGTGTCAGCTCCACATGTTGGTGTGTATCTGGTAAGGACTGGGGATGTTGACTACACCACTCATGTCATGTAACACAAACCTGCCTGTTACTGAAAGTGAATCAAACTTAACATCATTTTGACGTTTGATGAAATATTGCCATATTTTGTCAAATTACTGCAATTTGTGTTTTACACCTAATAGAGAGTTCAGTAGGTCAGCACAGATAGCTGATACGGTTATTTCTGTGTGTACAACTGAGCAGGAAGGAGGGGGGTTGGAAATTAGTCACTCATTACCTTACTCATCAGTACAGACTCACAAAAAAATCAAACTGCTCCTGACTGCCACAAAATGACAAAATACTCTGGGCTGGATGGCACCTTAAAGACCATCTCATTTCCATGAGCCATGGGCAGGGACACCTTCAACTAGACCAGGCTGCTCCAAGTCCCATCCAACCTGATTAAATACCTCATCTTAGTTCTTCAACTAAAAAAAATAAAATCAAAATAAAGCCATCTAGGAGTACACAAAGATTCCAGAGGGATATGACTAGAAATCACAGGAGGCAGAATGGAATGATTGCTGTAACAGAGAGGAAAATGGCACAAGGGTACCAAACCCTGATGACCCAAGTATTCACCTGCACTTTCCTCTCACAAACCAGGAGTGGGAACTTAGCAGACAGTCACTTCGAGATTTTAGATTCACATTATTATTTCAAAGAACCCACATTTCTGAGAGGGCATTCCGAGAGCAAAAGCCAAGTATCAGAGTACGGAATTACTTTTTTCCCCATTGTGAATTATCTGGGTGTGTATGTACCTTCTTTGATGTAATTTCATCTCTTCTTTCCTTGTCCTTTTTAAACTCACAGTCTCTGGAATCCAACTCCACAAATAAATGCTGCCCTCTCCTGGCTATTGAAATTCAGTAAATCCAACCTAATAATTTGGCTTTATTATTAAATAAAACAGTTAAAACAAGAGGGTGCACTGTACAGGCTGAGTTTCAGCAGGGTCCAGTGCCTGTAACCGTCCTAAGAACCTGAATTTTTGATCAATCATAGATTAAAACACTTAGAGTATCAGGAGAGATTTGTGGCTGAGATAGGACAGGAAACAGCCTCAAGTTGTGCCAGGGAAGATGTAGATTAGATATTTGGAAATATTTTTTTCACACAAAGGGTTGCAAAACACTGGAATGAGCTGCCTAGGGCAGTGATGGAGTCACTGACTCTGGAAGTGTTCAAAAACATGTGGATGTGGCACTTCAGGACATGGTGTAGTGGTGAAAATGGTGGTGGTGCTGGATTGCCAGTTGGAGTTGGCGATCTTAAAACGTTTTTTCCAACTTTAATGATTCAATGATTTTATGATTCTAAAACAATATGCAATTTAAAACCTAATTTTTAATGCCCAACGTTGTGTAAAAACTGTTGACAAAGGAACTGCTGTTGTCTGTATCTGGAAACCACTACACTTCATTTGTTTGGAATTCTGTAGCAAGCTAATGAGCCTCTCCTGATTGCACATCCCTCTGCCCAGCACCACTTGGGATAATATCCCCAGAATAACCTAGTCATTCTGAAGACAAACTGAAGACAGCTCCCTTGGAATAGCCACGTATTTGAGGGCTTGTTATCATTTCTGCAAGAACTCACCAATATCATACGCCATAAAATCCGAAGAAAAGCACTTGGCTCCGTGGCTCATGGAGGTGTCATTGTGAGTGTTTCCTCCAAACACCAGCATAGTCCCACTCACTATCACAGCTGTGTGCAGGTAGCGGAAAAATCGGCTGTCTTTCAGAATAGTCCTTCAGAAATAAAAATGCATGTATTAATGAGACTGGTAAGTATCTGGAAAAGACAAAACACTCCATAAATCCGAGCTGAAGAAAATTTTGAGGGTGCAGGGAGGAGAATGATAGTATCTAACTGCTTTTCCTAATGAGGTGCTTAATAATTACATTCCACACTGTTCAATTCCTCCTGTAATTTCATTCTCATCTTTCCATTTGCTTTGCCAATTTACAGGAGAAATATATCTATGAGAGATATAGATATCTATAGGTATCAGATTCATCCACTCTTTCCAAAGCTATGGATCTACAAATCACCAATTCTTTCCCTACGGATTCTCAAGTTTTCACACTAACTTGGCTTTTGAGCATAGTCAGCCTGGGAAGACTACAATATTTTACAGTAACTCTGCTTTTATAGTAACCCAAAGAATTCCTTCACACTGGGCAGCATCTGTTGCTCAAGACTAAAAATTGTATTTTAAAGAAACCTATACAGCTCCTGAAAATGGAGCCCTACAGCTTAATACCTGCACAACACGTTGGCTCATTGGTGAAAACCATGGGAAGCACTAATCAAACTCACCACTAATCTCAACATTCATCATTGGGATTGATGGCACAGAACATAAAAGAGTCATCTTTTGGGGGATTTTCCTACTTTTCTGAGAGGATTTTTTTTTTGAAGGAGGGGATTGTGTCCCTGTGCCCTGCTCAGGTGAGAGTTCACCTGCAGAGCTGCCCAGCCCTGGGCAACAGCAGAAGGAGCTGCAGCTGCTGCAGAGAGTGCAGAGGAGCCCTGGAGCTGCTGCAGGGCTGGAGGCAGGCTGGGAGAGCTGGGAATGTTCCCTGGAGAAGGGAAGGAACCAGGGAGAGCTCCGAGCCCCTGGCAGGGCCTAAAGGGGCTCCAGGAGAGCTGCAGAGGGACTGGGGACAAGGCATGGAGGGACAGGAGACAGGGAATGGCTTCCCACTGCCAGAGGGCAGGGAGAGATGGGATGTTGTGAAGGAATTGTTCCCTGGGAGGGTGGTGAGGCCCTGGCACAGGGCACCCAGAGAAGCTGTGGCTGCCCCTGGATCCCTGGCAGTGTCCAAGGCCAGGTTGGACACTGGGGCTTGGAGCAGCCTGGGACAGTGAAAGTGTCCCTGCCCATGGCAGCGGGCAGAACAGGTTGAGCTCTCAGGTCCCTTCCACTAAGAGACACCAAATTGAGTGTGTGGTTGACATGCCTGAGGGACAGGACTCGATCCAGAGGGACCTGGAGGAGCTTGAGAAGAGGGCCCCTGGAAAGCTCATGAGATTTAAAACAAGGAAGAGAGAGCCTAAATCACTGAAGAATAAAACAAAGAGTTAGTGACACAAAAACAAGCAGAGAGAGAGATGAACAGACAGTCCTACACTCGCTGCTTGCTCAACAGGGCTTGCCAGACTGACAAAATAAATGTGACAAAAGAAAATTGGTGCTGCGGGAGTCTGGAAGAACACTGTCACATTTGTTAAGTTTCTGCCTACTCAGCCAGATTTGTCCACTCCATGGCTGAAGTGGAAGATCAAATTAACCTAGAGAGGAAGTCGGGTTATTTATGTGTGTACAACTGAGCAGGAAGGAGGGGGGTTGGAAATTAGTCACTCATTACCTTACTCATCAGTACAGACTCACAAACAGATGTTGCAGAAAAACAAGCTATTTTAACACTCAATAAGGGATACAGTGACTCAAATTTACATGTGTTAACCCAAAAGACAGTCTCCTTTTTGTCAGGAGCCTTTAGAATCAACGTTAATAAAAACAGAGAATTAACAAAAATGTATTTTACCTCTGTTGCTCCAAATTGTAAAGTGTGGCTATACCTTTTTAATAGAACTCACCTTTGGGCAGAAACAAATCACAGAAGATTTCAGCTCAAGAAATGAACATTTCTTGAGCCAGAAGAAAATGGGGTTATAATAGAAATTCTTTTACAGTCCTAACTGCAGAACGGATTATCACTCGCTTGACTGCAGTAACAGCACTCATATGCACAGGCTATACGGCTAGCAAGAAAAAAACATCAAATATTTTTCTTTGTGGCTTGGATCAAACAATAGATTAAAATGGATTTCTTGGCTCATTCACAGCCTTGATTATATTGATTACATGATTCTCTATTCATAAAGGGACATAAAAAACAAGCGATCCAAGAGCACAGCACCTATCCTGAATGCAGGTAGATATAAACCACTGTACCCTTATCAAATACCCATCCTCTTGTTCTCTACAAACAGAACTGATGGGTAGTAAACAGGAAAAAGACAGAAAAAGAACCACTTACCACATACGGGAATCGACTTCATATTTGTACAAATCATCTGCCAGCCTGTACTTGTTGGCACTGAACGCTTTGTAACCTCCATGGATATAGATTGATCTTGTATTTGGATCATAAACACTGCTGTGACCATATCCTCCTTGCACCAAAGCTCCACTTGTCTGTAAGATGCTCCACGTATTTGTCACTGAAAAATACAAGCGACAAAACAGTTTATTTCTGTCCATTAATAACTCATCGACAACATGGTGAAATACACTTCTATAATTCCTCTGACTCACATCCAGACACTATCACTTCATGTCCAAAAATACTCTCCTTCAAGAAGTTTGTTGTCAAGAAGGTTTGCCCAGTACTTTTAATTAGAGCAGAAATAGCTCTTCCACAATCATTTACTACATTTTGCAGACTAGGTAAGTAAATGAGAAATAAAAAGTAGAAAAAAAATAGATTGCATTTCAATGACATGAAAATGCCAGCACTATAACTTGATTTGGAATGGGACTCAAGAGCGTTTTTACTTTATATATATATATATATATATATATATATATATATATATATAGATAAAGCCAGACAGCATGGAAGCCAAGTCTGACTGTGAAGAATACTGCAGTTAAAAACTGATATGTGATTCATGGTCCTATATCTTACTCACTGAAATAACATTGGTCTGAAGCACTTTAGACATACTATAATGGTAACAAATAAAAATGCCACATTATACACCAAATCTCTGTAGTAAGTGCTGAATGAAACCCTATACAGGCTTCCCAACCCCAGGGCAGAGCCTGCACACAAAAGGCAAAGGAATTAAATAGTCTGCAAGATCACACGTGACAAAAACAAATCACTGCCTACACACCCTGGCTCTCTCTGAATTTCTCCTAGAGGAAGAAATCTCACTCACATCGTCACCAGAGAATCAGGCTTCAGTAGATCCTCTGGATCAGGATGACTGGAGGACAAGGATAACAAGTCCAAAGTGCAGACAGGGCTGCTGTTTCTGAGAACAGCCAGCACATTTCCTGCTCAGAACTTCCTGTGCTTAACTATGATCTCTCCATGGTCTGTGGAGCCAGGAACATGCCTCCATTTCTGAGTTAGGTACAAGTGCAGTTTACCTGGAAGGCCTCCTGTGCTTCTCCACTGGTGATACTAGAAATCCCTGGATCCTAAAAATCAGATCCTGGACTATTCCAGGATATGGAGGTCAGATCATATCAGGGATACAGGAATCCAGAAATTCAGCACGTTTCCCCGAGCATCTGCTGCTGAGGACATGGGTATCAGGTAAAGTAGGTATTTGGTCTGAATTGTTACAGCCATTATTATAATTGCAGAATTAAAAAATAACTTCAGAAGTGTTTGTTTTGTCAGAGGGAAAGAGGAAAATTAATCAAATTGTCCCACAGTTGTCCTGCTTTGTCTCTCAATTACAAGTTTATGTGTTTGAGACCAAAAACTGTGTATAAAGCTGGAGGTACGTGGTTGCCTGCTCGTTGGGTTTTACAAATTTGTTAGGTTCAACTTCATGTAAATACAGACAGGAAGAGGAGGACACAATTGTCTGTTTTGCTATCTCAACATGAGTCTTTAAGTAACGTTCAAACCAACTCTTACACTTGAAGTGACTGGCAGGAGGGCCCCACTCACACTCACCCAGGTTGTACTCCTGAACATTGCTGATGTACCCGTAGAGAGGGCAGTGCCCAAACAGGACAAGCATGACGGTGCTGTTGTCCTGCAGAGTGACGATGTGAGCCGAGTGCCCAACCACGGCGTACTGCTCCTTGGCCCTTGGAGTCACCAGGGCCCAGCTCTGGTTGGAAATGTGGAACACCCACAGTTGGCTGCTCACGTTCCCTGTTGCATCTATCTTACCACCATACATGTAGATGCTATCCTGAAAGAAGTCAGATAAAATAGGGCCAAGGAGTTTAGCGTTTAGGAAACAGCTGTTTGGTAAGGAATGAAGCTACCGGTCTGAAGTTACTTAAAAAGCCCCCTGGAGAAGGGCTGGGGACAAGGGATGGAGGGACAGGAGAAGGGGAAATGGCATCACCCTGACTGAGGGCAGGGTTAGATGGGATGTCGAGAAGGAATTGTTCTCTGTAAGGGCGATGAGGCCCTGGCACAGGTTGTCCAGAGCAGCTGTGGCTGCTAGTGGATCCCTGGGAGTGTCCAAGTCCAGGCTGGACATCGGGCCTTGGAGCAGCCTGGATAGTAGAAGGTGCCCTGCCCATGGCAGGGGGTTGGGACTAGATGAACTTTACAACCCAAACTATTTTGTGATTCCATGATGAATTTCCATCCTTTGAGGTTCTTCAAGTGCTCAGTTTGTGAACGGCAGTATGTGGAGTTTTTTGATTATTTATAATTAACCTTTGTACAGACCTGCACTGACAGAGATAAATAACATTCCAAAACCCAAACGTCGACAAAGGATCAGCTCAGTTCCTTTCCAAAGACTTTGCCATCCTGCTCTCACATGGCCTTCACTCACAGCAAGGCACACAGGTGAGAAAGGATATAAAAACAGTCAAATCCACTTGCTGTATCAGATGCTGGAAGATCAGATTCACAGGTTTACTTGCAGAGCAAGTAACAAGAATCCCTATTTCCCCAGCTCTGCTTTGGTGTCTTGGACAACAGAGCTCATAAAAATATTCATGTGATCTACACAAAAGGCAGCTGGGGAATCAGCTGAACTCCAGCAAACTCAGCCTCAGGCATGCTTTGTCAGCACAGACAGCGAGAAGTAAGTAACGGACTCACTGACCTCAGTCATCCTTAAAATGTCTGGAAAAAGGGCAAGGAAGGAACACACAGGCAGAGGCACTACAGACTTCCTAGAATATCCACCCAGTGATTCCCTAGAGCACAAGTATACAGCTTGGGCTCACCATGGACAAGCCTTTGAATGGGAAATGCTTCTCCCAAAGCAAGACTGATCTGGGAACAGGAGTGGGAAGCAGGAGAGAAGAAGGGGAAATCAGCTGGGAAGTGAGTCTGGAACACTGAACTTACCTTGTGTAATGCCAACGAGTGACCATATCTCATCTCTACTGAGTTCACAGAGCTGTTCAGTGGAAGCCACTCTTCAGAAATAAGATCATACCTGTATAACAAAACCTGAATTATTTTCCAATAAATAGGTATTAAAGCTAAGAAAATGATTGCTTGTCCTTTCTAAGATTTGGAGAAAATTATTTACCAATATAACATGTTAGACATAATTATTTACTAAAAAAGTAAATCCTGCCATGATTTCAGCATGCACAAAGCTCACACAAACTACTTATGGGCTAAAAAAACCCTGCTCTGTTACTCAACATCCACATATTGATCTCCTTTACTCTGTTTTCTTTTCCAAGACCTAATGCATTGCCTATTAAGCTGTGACAACCAATACCACCTCTCCCTCGAAAAAGTAGAAAAACTTTATACTAAACTTACTTATTTCCAACTACTTGATTAAAAAAGTCTGCCAGTGCTTAAAAAGCACTTTTTAATCATGACTTTACCATTCAAGCTTGAAATAACATAAATCCTCTGCTCTGAAAATGGCTTGTGGCCTTTTATTTAAAATAATGCACTATATTTTCCCGGCTTAGAGCCTTGTGAGATAAAAATCATCTCTGAGAAAGCACTCAACAAAGCCATAGGGTATCCTATTAAAAAACGAGGTGTGACTTTGGAGGAGTAAATTGTGGGTGCAACCAGCAACTGTTCTACATTTAAATGCATGTTTTCAGCTCCTCTTCCCCTGTAAGAACTATCACCTCCGGATGTGAGTGCAGAATACACAGCTCTCGCTTAGGTCCATCAAAGTGAGGTATGCAAGTGTCACCAGAAAAAAATCCAGCTTTTGCCTAGATCTGCCCAAATACAATAAAAAAGCTGGGGTTTTTCTAATGGAGTATTTCCACAAAGTACAGTATTATTACTTGATATTTAGTTACTGTTAAATCTCTTCAAACAATTGAAAAAATGTCCTTGTCCTAATGCCACTCCCTCTTTGGTATCCTATCCTCTCTGGATAACCATCCAGAGTAATCAGTATGTGTTAATTAAGGAGCCAAAAACTCTGAAGTCACACAGACACAATATACGAAAGGGCTAAAAACACTGAAGCAAAACTACCCTCATTGAATATGAGGCCAGATATAATTTAGGAGCTGGCCCAGAAATATATAGAGAATACTTAAATGCTGTCAGACACAAATGAATCAAAAATTCACTGAACATCAGGAATCTTATGCTTTTCTTTTCCAAAATTAGCACCCCTTAGCAAAATTTTCCCCCATCTCAAACGTGAGCCTGAGTTTTTATTCCAGTTGTTTTTCCTGGGAGATGAAGCATAGACCAAAACATAGCATGTCAGGTGGCATTTCCTAAAAATAACTCTCAAATCTAAGTTCCTCTCCTTAGTTTTTATTATCTGGGTTTATACTCACGCTAAAACCTTCTGAGCGTCAGAATGATTGAAGACATAGCCTCCAACAATCCACATTTTATTGTCATGGATGACAGTTTTGTGAGATGCTCTAGGAAGTTTTGGAAGAGAGTATTCCTCCCGGGTCCAAAATGACTGGTTTGCAGGAAGAGGAATTGAACAGCCAGGACCTAGAAAAAGAAGGTTTAAATTTTGGTTTTTTCCAAAGCGTGTATTTCAGCTGGAGGTCAATCTCCTGCCAGTGCTGCATTTAATATAAGACTAATTCTTACATGTCAGTAGGTCTTTGCAAAGGAAAAATGTATGTTGAGCCCAAATGATTGCTAAGACTGACATTGCTGATCAGCTCAGCTGGACATGAGTACAAGGCATTTTACAAGTTGAAACAGGTCAACTATAGCAACCAGGCTCAAATTTGCTTTAGGTGCATAGGAATGAGGTGTAAAATGATGCCTGCACACCATGGGTTGGTCCCACTTTGGATGGTGGCAAAACTGTTTTTAAAAGCAATTGTGAAAAAAAACAAAACCACAGACTGGGATGGGTTGGAAGGATCACCTTCCAATCTCCTGCCACGTTCAGGGACACCTTCCACTATCCCAGGTGGCTCCAAGCCCTGTCTAACCCGGCCTTGGACATTTCAGGGATTCAGGGGCAGCCACAGCTTCTCTGGGCACCACCACCAGGTGAAGCCAGGGCTTCACCACCTTCATTGTAAAAAATTTCTTCCTTATATCCAATCTAAAACAATCCAGTTTCAATTTAAAGTCATTCCCTGTCTCCTGTCCCTCCATGCCTTGTCCCCAGTCCCTCTGCAGCTCTCCTGGAGCCCCTTTAGGCCCTGCCAGGGGCTCTGAGCTTTCCCTGGCTCCTTCCCTTCTCCAGGGAAACATTCCCAGCTCTCCCAGCCTGGCTCCAGGAGAGCTGAGGGGCTCCAGCCCTTGGAGCAGCTCTGTGGCCTCCTCTCCAGCATATCCATCCTTCCAAACGAAGTGTGATCTTTCAAATTTAAAAAGCAGATACTCTGTTCCTAGTCAAAATGCTAATACTTGTCACACAGAACATTCCCACATATTCCCAGTTAAACTGCCAGTTCCATACATAGAAAATGCATCCCAAAAGTCTCTATATCCACCAGGAGACTCACCCTGCCAGCCTGTAGAGCACAAACACGCCTTAGAGTCATTGAAGTTGCACCGGCCTCTCTCAGGTGCCCCACAATCCTCCGTGCAGTAAGGAATGTCACAAGCTTCTCCCTTCCAGTATTTGTCACATTCACACTGCAGAGCGCTGGTGCTGCTGTTGAGCCTGCACTCCCCTCGGCCGGAGCAGTTATTGGGACACATATTGAAACTGGGGACACAGGGAAAAGCAGTTTGTCAGGAAGGAAGCAGATTCCCAAGACTTGTTAACAAAGGCAAGAGTGATGCTGAACAAAGTTAATACAATTCATGACATCCAAACCAAGAGACAGTCATCTGGTACCCAGTGTGATGGACCTGCAGAGATTTGCTCTCTATTCCTACAGAACAGCTTCATTTCACAAGTTAAATTCTCAGCTCCTCTGAGAAATTATCAATATGATTTTTAGCAAATGACTTGCCTTACAACACCCAACAGAACTGAGGAATTTAATCAGAGCATAAGGCTGCTGTGGTGTCTGTGCAATTTATACTTAAACTGCTCACAATTAGGTGCTATTCTGGGATCTGCTTACCAAGAGAACACATTGGAGATGAAACCCATGCCAAAGACGTGCCTGGTTTGAATAATTTCTGATTTGATAATATCTGTAATGTAGCTGAAGCAAAACCAGATACATCCTTGGTAAAGATCCACATTTTGAGACCATATTAATTTCTGGATTCCAGTTTTTGCTGGTGTGTCAACCAATATAATTCACAGATGGGGACTACTACCCATTATTCTCACTGTTGCTAGCTCCAGGATCATAATTTCACAAGTGTTTGTTGAGTATCCACACCCAGTAGTAACTATGAAGACTGTTAAAAGAAACAAATTTACAATTCAATCTACTCGCTGCAAAAATGTTACAAAGAAACCTAAGAACCAGAACACAAAACAGCACTTGAAAATTGTTTGAAATTATGAAAAAAAATGAAGAATTAAAAGAATATTGTTCTTGAAGAGAGTATTTTATTGCAATGATGCAAACCCAACAGCTGGCAGTAGATGGAGTCCTGGTTTACGCAATCAGCCAGACTTGGAAAATGCTGCTGCTTCAGCTCCTCTGATTCATTTGCAAAGGCTTTGCAAACGCTCCTCATCTTCTTCTGGAGCTCTCAAAGGGTGCTGGATGCCCCCTATTTTTCAAAGAATTCACTATTATGTGGATTAATAAGCACATATTTTTGTTCTCACTAAGGACGAAAGCACTGAGACTTGATATTCAAAAACTCATTTAAAGAGAAACTCAATTTTTGCAAAAAGTCAGCTGCGACTGAAGTTCTTCCAGCTTTTTTTTCTGAAAGAGGTGACTTTTCTGCAGGTTACTCCCAAATTAAGTCTCCTAGTGTGGCACAAACATAAAAAATTCAAAGCTCACAATCCCTAAGGAAGCCAAAACTTCCATCTCTGTGAGTATGCCCACGCATTTACTTAAAGACAAAACCTTTCAAAAAGCAGTTGAAGAATTAGGGAGCACACCAGAATAACTTTCAAAAAGCTCATAAATGAGGACTAAAAACATGTCAGTGAATAGAAGGCACCCATCTATTTAGAATTTGAATGAAAGAATATAAAATATTCCAGAATAAAAAGAAGCCAGATTAAGAGATTCAATCCAGGGATTGAGTAAGAAAAAAGCATCCCAAGGATGAGGACCCTCCAGAACAGGTACAGCCCAGCATCTCAAGTGAAATGTGAGGCTGATGGAAAAGTGTGTTTGTGCAGAAGTATCTCTGCAGAACACACAAGAGCACAGACATGCACAAAACGTATCAATTCTTGTTGATTAGATATAATCAAACTCATCTAAGAACATAAAATAAATGTCTTGTGGAGCAAACATTTGCCCACGCTTACAACTGACAAGTTGTAACGTTGAGCACATGCCGCTTATTAGCTGTTGCAAGGGTATAATAAAGATAAAAATCTAATTTCAGATGTCTGCTCATAATTACACACTTCAATTGCAATTGCTTCTTTCAAGACAAAAGTGAGAAAAGAGGAAATCTCCTCTAGCTCAACTGCAGCATCACTGTGGAGTGGTGCCACTTACTTATAGGTGATGTTAAACCCTGTGAGATTATAGGCAGCATCACTGAAGAAATGTAGAAGAGCATATCCAGAAGTAGCAACAACTTCGGGTACTGTTTCATTGCTGTCTTTCTCAGGAACAATGAGACCACTGGAAAAGAAAAAGAACAATATTAGAAGTAAAATAAAAGGGAGCAAAGCAACAAAGGTAAATGCATCAGTAGTAATAAAATAATTAAAACTCAATGTATTTCCTTTATTTGAAGTACAATGAATTTGTGGAATCATAAATAAATGTATAGCAAAAGCACTGACCTGAGCAAACCTGAAGCTATCTAGAATATTAGTTATCCTTATCAAAAACCTTTCCCTCTCTTGTTATTTAGCTATGAATTAAGCAGGACCCATTCATAAAATGAAGTGGCATGTTTGGAAACAGAAACTAATGTGTCCCAAAAGAATAAAATCTGCATTACAAAGTCAAACTAAAGGTTTGCTGAGCCCAGATCTCCTCTTGACTGTGGGCTACAGAAATGATTGGGAAAGGCTGTGACAAACGTGTAATCCAGCTTCCAGTGCAGAAGCTTAGACCTCGAGAATGCACCCAAGTCAGCAAGGTTAAATAAACCATTCATCCAGGCTTCTATCTAATTCCATTCTTAATCATTTATATCCTTTTCACCTGAAAAAACTGCAGCAGTGAGGTCAACAATTTAACTCCACAACAGCAGAGAAAGGATTATCCTACTCATTTTGGACTTGCTGCCTCTTGGGCTTCTTTTCTATGAGAATGTCAAACAATCAGTCATGGAATTGCAGACTAGCTTGCATTAGAAGCTTAAACCAGAGACTTAAAGATCATCTTGTTCCACCCCCTGCCATGGGCAGGGACACTTCCACTGTCCCAGGCTGCTCCAAGCCCTGTCCAACCTGGCCCTGGAACACTGCCAGGGATCCAGGGGCAGCCACAGCTGCTCTGGGCACCCTGGGCCAGGGCCTCACCACCCTCCCAGGGAACAATTCCTTCCCAATATCCCATCTCTCCCTGCCCTCTGGCAGTGGGAAGCCATTGCCTGTCTCCTGTCCCTCCATGCCTTGTCCCCAGTCCCTCTGCAGCTCTCCTGGAGCCCCTTTAGGCCCTGCCAGGGGCTCCGAGCTCTCCCTGGCTCCTTCCCTTCTCCAGGGAACATTCCCAGCTCTCCCAGCCTGCCTCCAGCCCTGCAGCAGCTCCAGGGCTCCTCTGCACTCTCTGCTGCAGCTCCTTCTGCTGTTGCCCAGGGCTGGGCAGCTCTGCAGGTGAGCTCTCACCTGAGCAGGGCACAGGGGCAGAATCTCCTCTCCCCTGCTGTCCATGCTGGGAGATCAGCCCGGGCACAGGGGTGTTCTGGGTCCCAGCTCACGAGGCTGTGAGGGCATGTTCAATCTCCTACCCATCAGCATTCCCAAGTCCTTCTCCCCAGGGCTGCTCTCAATCCCTCCACCCTCATACTTGTGTTCTGTTCTGATACGTGGGATTGCCTCAGTCTGATGCAGAACCATGCACTTGGCCTCGTTGAACCTCATGAGGTTCCTATAATGCCGCTCCTCAAGCCTGGCCAGGTCCCTCTGGATGCCATCCCATCCCTCAGGCATGTCAACTGCACCACATCTTCCTGTCATCCCTTCTTTTATAAGCGCCACCTGACTCATCACATCCACATTTGTTGTCTTTTCCATCCTAGCAGCCTGTCACACTCCCAACTCCCACCTCATTCTTTGCTTCACACTTCTGGACGCCTTTGGCTGTTTCTCTCACCATTCCAGGTTCTCTGAGATCCTCCAGCCTTTCAGTTTTCCAGGACTGGCATAGAGAAGCAAAGATGGTGGGCACAACTATCCACAGTATTCCAGACTGGACATACTACAGATTCATATAATAGTTTGTCAAAATAATTGGAGTAAACTGACAAGAAGACTAAATGAGCTTTGAAAAAAAGTAACTACTACCTATTTACCTATTGCTCTAAATACTTTGTATCTGAAAGGGAATGTTTATTCTTCATTTAACCAAGACCTGAAAACAACAAAACAAAAAACATAATTCCTCCCTCATACAAAAGGCATCAAAGTGAGCACAAATTCAAAGTCTATCGAATTTATGTTTTTAAAAGCCTTTATCCATGCACAGCACATTGTCTATCACCCCTTATTCAGAGTCAGCTGCTATTTTCCTGTACAGATCCATCTTTCCCCAGCCTCACTCCCATTTTCAAAGGCAAAGCTGGAGCTCTATGACAAGCAGAGACTTCGAGTCGCAGAGCAGAGCGTGTCAGGCAGAGAACCAGAGGCAGCTCCAGCCGTTTTCCTGGGAAAGCAGCCGAGCCTTCTCCCGTGCCCTGCGACTCCAGAGTAGCCAAGGCCACCATCAACTAAAAGGCAATTATGAAAAGAATTTCCCCCAAAAAAGAACTTAGTTTTCCTCTAAGCAAATGCAGTTGAAGACAGTTTCCTAGGACAGTGTAAATGAGTTTATCCACCAAAGGAAATCACTCCGAGCTATCTTACAGCATCCATTAATACCACCTGGAAAGCACTTTTTTGTGACCTGAATTTTTCTGTCCCCATGATACAATACAGTGGTGTGCTCCAAGAATAGAATGGACACCCAGTGATCCTTTTTGCTACAGATTTTGGGGTGTTTGTACCAAAAACTGCAGATGAACAAGGTACCCACAGTGGGGTCACACTGCAAACTGCACAACAGCCCTTCCTGCACAAGCCTTATGGTGGACAAAAAGACAGCCTTCATTTTACCAACAATGCCATAAAATCACTGGAACCTGATCCCATGTTTTGGCTAAACAACTCCAGCACATTTGCTGATACGCAGTTCAATAAATACTTCCTTGTGAGAAAGCCAAATTTCCCCCCATTGCTCATTTGAATCTCAAGGATATGGGATTAAAAGGCAAAATTAATTCCCTTTTCCTCTTTCTGGAAGAGGTGCCTTGTTTCATTCTCAAATTGGAGACTTCCGAAGTTTATCTCTCCCAAAAGACCATCTCCCACAAAACCAAAGAACAAAAAGCCTAACAAATTTATTGTTTGGTTCATAATATTCCTTTGTAATGGAAACTGTAGGACAGTACATCTCAACCACAGGAAAACTGAGATTTGAAGATAATTCAGTCAAGGCAAACTGTAGCTCAGGGACAAGAAAGAAATTTCTTTGTTCTGGTTTCTTCTTCAGCACTTACCACTGATATTACAGGGCAAAACAAGTGGATGGCAAGAAAAAAATTCCCCTCAATAATGTTTCCAAATAAAAGGACTAACACTAGACAATTTTTTTGTTTTCTCATTGGAATCTCAAATTTGGGATTTGTTTGTCAAGAACAGTTACCTCCGTAACGGATGCTTGCATCCCACTTTCTCCCTTATTTCCATCTTTTTCGGGTGATTCATGTGTAAATAACTAAAGAGGATGTTATCCCACCTACACAAGTTTAAAACAGTCTGAGGAAACTTAAACATAGAATGATCTGGGTTGGAAGGGATCTCAAAGGTCATCTAGTCAAACTCCCCTGCCATGGGCAGGGAAACCTTCCACCAGACCAGGTTGCTCCAAGCCCCAGCCAGCCCGGTCTTGAACATTCCCAGGTATGGGGCATTCCAATTTGTTTCATTTGTATTCTAATTTGTTTCAGAGAAACCCATGAAGAGAACACAACACAATGGTAACGATCAGATCCCTGAATGGTTGAACCTCGAAAACAGTGAATAAATCAGCCTGGCTCCAAGCATCATATGGAATAAACAGAAGCACAAAGAGAATTTACATCTGCTGTGAAAAGGAATCCAATAGGCAGAATCAGAATGATAAAGGATTATGCAAAATTTCCTTTAAACTATGATCCAGAATCTCTGAGCAGCTCAACTCTGGCCAAGATTAGCATGTTTCACAACATAACACTTTTATTTTCTTCAATAAGATTTCAAAACATTTTGCAACCATCTCTACTCCAAAGCAAACAAACACTCCTACTCAGCTCAGCTGCCCAATGACACCCAGGGAAACCTCTGCTTTGCACTGAAATAACATCTATTTTCTGTAAGCTGGACTTGTGGGGTTAGAGGCAGAAAGTAAAACAGTAATACAGAATCAATGAAACATAGAATGGCCTGGGTTGGAAAAAACTTTAAAGATCATCTTGTTCCCCTCCCTCCCATGGGCAAGGACACCTTCCACTAGACCAGGGTGCTCCAAGCCTCATCCAGCCTGGCTTTGGACACTTCCAGGGATCCAGGGGCAGCCACAGCTGCTCTGGACACCCTGGGCCAGGGCCTCACCACCCTCCCAGGGAACAATTCCTTCCCAATATCCCTCTCCAATATCCCAATATCTCTCCCTGCCCTCTGGCAGTGGGAAGCCATTCCCTGTGTCCTGTCCCTCCATGCCTTGTCCCCAGTCCCTCTGCAGCTCTCCTGGAGCCCCTTTAGGCCCTGCCAGGGGCTCTCAGGTCTTCCTGAAATCTTCTCTTCTCCAGCTGAACACCCTCAGCTCTCCCAGCCGAGCTCAATGGCAGAGGAGCTCCAGCCCTGGGAGCATCTCCACAACCTCCTCTGGACTTGCTCTGGCAGCTCCACATCCTTCTGATGTTGGAGGCCCCCGAGCTGGATACATGTTCCCATGGCAGCAAGGACTGGGAAAGAACTGAGGGAACAGAATAGAAAAATAGAATACAGTCAACCATATGGCCTATGTACAAGGAGAGGTAGAAGGAATGAGGTTTCTCTAACCTCAAGGAGAGAGAACTGAAGAAAGGTGAAATCTCATTTTTGACCTCAGCTACCTCAAGAGAGATTAGATAGGAGAGAGTAACAGAGGTTCACAAGAAAAGGACAGGAGGCAACACACACAGGTTGCAGCAAAAGATATTTTGGCTAGACATTAGTATTAGATTAATTTTTTATCATTTTTATACTTTAACACCAATCTCAGAACCACTGACCCAGAGAATCAACAAAATCTCCATCCTAAATTCACACCTTGACTGGATGAAGTCTTGAGCAAAGGGCACTGATGCTCACCCTGCTTTGAGAAAGGGATCAGACCCTTCCAACCCAACTCACCCCTACACCCAAATTGGGTGCTCAAGTGCCATACTGACCAGCAAGAAACAAGGCTGGTGAGCTGATCCTGCTGTCTAAGGGAACAAGGGGCTCACATGACCATCCATCTGGCACCTGGTAACAACCACCAGGAGCTTCTGGGCCACTGCCAAAGGTCTTGCACAAGAACAACTGAGTTTGATGAGAAAAACACCCCCTGCCAACCAGAGCAAAATGAAAATAATGTGCAAAACCAGCTCTGGTAAATGTTCAATGTGGAGTAAAGTTAGCAACAAAACCAACAGAGTTCACAAGTACTGAGAGGAATTTATCTAATTCAGATTTCTTCATCAGTGCTGACCAAGATGCTGCATTTCTTTCCACATTCTTTTATTGCATTTTTAAGCAGCACATTTACACAGTCTCATTGTGCCTGTGATCACAAATATAAACCAGAAAATATATTTTTAACACTGTTTAATTAAAAAAATCTTGATGTGCAGGATCAGACAGCTTTGGGGGCTCTCAGACTACAAGGAGTTTAGTCTATGCAGACACTTGAACTGTGTAAATGTTGTCATTACACAAATATTTATTGCTGTTAAAATTGATAAAACAAATTTAAAGCTCCCCTATATTCCAGTGCTGAGGATTTCTGAGATCATCCTATATATATACAAGATAGATACAGGAGAAATATCATCTTGTGAACAAACATAAATGAGCATCAGAAGGTCAAGAAAACAAAATGAGAGCAGTGAAGGAAGTGAAGACTCAGGGAACTGCTGTAAAAAGCCAGGAAGGGAACAAAAACTGAGCTCAGAGAGGGAGGAATTTCTAGTGTTTATCAACAAACTCTGAAAGTTTACAGGGTCCAACTGTACAAAGCTCCATCTTGCAAATCTCCTGGCAGGGTGCAAAAATAATGAACAAGGAAATATGGTTATGGTAATAATAAATTTAATATAACCCAAGTAAATAGAGAAAATATGAATACTGCTCTTAAAAAATTTGAGTGCATTTAGTTTGTATTAGAGAAAGGTGGTTTTCAACAGATGCTTTCTGGTACTTGACCAAAATGAGAAGCATCTGCCATTTCCTTAAGTTGGATTACTGAACACCACAGCTCACTGCTAATGAAGATGAAATTCAAATGTCATCTAAAGAAGGAAATAATTTTTTTTTCCTACTTCAAAAACATTATTATACTAAGTTCACGTTTGCTTGTCCTCAGGCCCAGTCTTCCTGATTTACAGATTTCCCAGTCTGAACTATACCTGTTAATGCTGCGAACTCCTTATAACCTCAACTTTAAAAGCCTATTAAGTTTTGGAAAATACACATGAAATGGCAGGCACAAATCATCATCATTTCACCTTTTCACCAGTGTATTAAAAAATAGCTTGATTAGAGCAAAATGACATTGGGTCAAGATGACATTTTCTCCTCTTCCTGCACATCAATCAGGGCATTATACCAGAGGAGCAGTTCCAGGTGGCATTGCCAGGTTTCTGGAGGTTTTTAGAAGAGAGCAGGTTGTTTCTTCTTCAAATGAGGTATCCTGTTTTGATCTCATGTTAGTCTGGAGCTTTACAGGAAACCTTCCTTCACTCCAAAACAACTCTACATTTGCAGTTGAAGACCACAAAGAACCACATGTGGTGGTTTAAATTTTTATCAACTTTTGTCCCTCTGCTGATCTTCTCTCACAGACATTACAAGGATTTTCTATAACAAACACAAAGTATTTTTAGACCTTCATTTCACAAATGAGAGGAAGCCCAGCAGAAGTTTAATTCTGGAAACAGTTATGCAGCGACTTGGAACAAGCAGAGGCCCAGGAGAATCATTAGTTTTTTCCATAAAATAACTTGGGATTATTTTCCTAACTTCAGTTTAAAGAATAAAAAGCATAAGGTAGTGGTGTCACTATGAGACTGAAATACAGAAATGCACAAGTTACATTTAGGTCTCAGCATGAAATGTCGATTGTTCACTAGCATCCACACTGCTCTCTCACCACATGAACGAGCCAAATACCTGCAACCTACTGGCAGAATGGATATTTTTACACATGTCAAGAGCTGGAGAAGGACATTTGACATGGAATGGAGAGACAGGACATGGGGGAATAGCTTCCCACTGCCAGAGGGCAGGGATGGATGGCACACTGGGAAGGAATCCTTCCATGTGAGGGTGGGGAGGCCCTGGCACAGGGTGCCCAGAGCAGCTGTGGTGCCCCTGGATCCCTGGAAGTGTCCCAGGCCAGGTTGGACACTGGGGCTTGGAGCACTCTGGGACAATGGAAGGTGTCCCCACCCATGGCAGGGGTGGCACTGAATGACCTTTAAGGTCCTTCCCGACCCAAACTGTGATTCTGTTTTAACAAGGTTGATGCGTCGCTGCTGTTCTTGAACATGTTCCAAATAGCTTAAAAATTTAGAGTACATAAAAGATATACATAATTCTATGAGAGCTCCATGTCTACAATATTAGCTGGCTTTTGCCCTTCTGTCTGCACTGACACACTACAAGTTGAACTCATAACTCATGCTCAAACTCATAAATGGGGCAATTTTCTCCTCTCAAAGGAGCCTGCCTATCAAATCATCTCCAGCTCAGCCAGCTGACAGTAATTTTTTTGTCTCTCAAAGAATCAGGATTTGGCAATGAAAACATAATACTTACATGCTACAGTGCAGTGACATGACTTGTTCATTGTAAAAGCAAAAAAACAACTCCTTATTTGTTTATGCAGAGAAACAGTGCACAAAAGGACACTGGCTAGATGTGCTGCACTTGCAGTGTTATACATTTGGATTACTGGATCATATTTACACTGTTAGAAGCCACATTTAAGTCAAGTTCTACATTAACTGGCTACAGTTAAGAGTCTCACTAAGGAGAACTTACCTAAAAGCTGCCAGTAAGGGAGCATAAATTGAGTCTCCATCATACACATACAAGTGGTCCCAACTGCACTCTGTGGCAAAATGATTGAATCGAAGCCTGAGGATTGTGTTTGGCCTGTAAAGAAAAGAACAATAATTAAAAGATTTGTAATTAGCCACTCAACACACAGGGCAAAATCCCTTCAACACACTCCTCTGGCATGAAGCTCTGGTCTAGACAAGAGTAAAACTGAGTGACTTGGTCTAAACTGTAGGTGCATCAGACAGGCTGTGGCTCAGTGTTTTTCGGTGTGCAGCTCCCCTCATATTAAGCAAAAAGTTCTTTATGGTCAGAAAACAGTGTCCTGTTGTGCAGAACAGATCACAGAATCACAGAATATGCTGAGTTGGAAGGGTCCTTCAAGGATCATGAAGAAAGAGAAGAATGAGGAACGGTGCAGAAAGGAAATGAGAACGCTAAGGAACACATGGCTTATTTTGTGTCTGAATTTCTCCAGTGTCTTCAATGGCCCACTTGGATTGTACCCTTCCCTGCTAACCTCAAAGCCCTCTGCACAATGGAATGCCAGCAACAAGGTAAGAGCACTCAGAACTGAACAGCTTTGCAGGCACTGCTTTCCAAGTCCAGATCTCTGGGAATTTCACTTCTGGCAGCAAGCTTGGGCTCTTTTCACATGGTTGCATATTTCAGCTGGTTTAATCAGCATGATTATCTCTCTCCTGTTTACCACCATGCTCTGACAGCAGGGTATAAACAGTCACAGGCAGGAAAAGGACTCCGAACTACATGCCTGGCTATGGAATAGAGAGGAACATTTCTGTCTTTCCAGCAAGAAAGATCTCACTTCAAACCCCATAAAGCAGTGGTTCCCCAGGAAGCCTATCAGTAGTAGTAATTACAGGCTGGAGGAGCAGCTTTGGTGACATTATTGAGGATTCATGAGAAGCACATCACTTCTGATAAAAATGAGTCACAATACCCTTAAAAACAGAAGTTGTGAGAATTAAGCTGGTTGTGTTGGGATTGCTGAAGCTAGTTTGTCTGCAATAATACTCTTGTGAAACATTCTTTAATTATTTGCAATTGCAAACTGTCTGCAGGTGTATTCCTATTACCTACAAAAATTAGAAGGTGTAGCCAGTTGGAGCATCCAACTTTTGCTCGTAACCACCTCAAACAACTGGGTTCCTTATAGAGTTAGTAGTGAGTGGTTACCTCTCAATTTCATCCTTCTGGATGGCTCTATGGAGCAGCTTAGCCCTTAGTTTTGAGTACCTTAGGAGCTTAGGAATTTAACTTCCTCAACTCAAATGTCTGAAGCAGATACAATGAATAATTCCTCTTAACTCATCAGACCTCCCAAACAAAGAACCATAGAATGGTCTGGGTTGGAAGGGACCTCAAAGACCACCTTGTTACACTCCTGGCCATGGACAGGTTGCTCCAAGCCACGTCCAACCTGGCCTTAGACACTGCCAGGGATCCAGGGGCAGCCAGTTTCTCTGGGCACCCTGTGCCAGGGCCTTACCACCCTCCCAGGAAACAATTCCTTCACAATATCCCATCCATCCCTGCCTTTTCCCAGTGGGAAACCATTCCCTGTGTCCTCCTGTCCCTCCATGCCTTGTCCCCAGTCCCTCTGCAGCTCTCCTGGAGCCCCTTTAGGCCCTGCCAGGGGCTCGGAGCTCTCCCTGGCTCCTTCCCTTCTCCAGGGAACATTCCCAGCTCTCCCAGCCTGCCTCCAGCCCTGCAGCAGCTCCAGGGCTCCTCTGCACTCTCTGCTGCAGCTGCAGCTCCTTCTGCTGTTGCCCAGGGCTGGGCAGCTCTGCAGGTGAGCTCTCACCTGAGCAGGGCACAGGGACAGATTTTCCTCCTCCCCTGCTGTTCACACCAGGGAATCAGCCTAGAGCATGGGGGTTTCTGGGCTGGGGCATGTCCAGCTCTCACCCACCAGCACCCCCAAGTTCTTCCCCACAGGGCTGCTCTCCAGCCATTCCCCAATGTGTTTGTGCTCTGGCTTGCTCCAACCCTGCTGCAGGACCTTGCACTTGGCCTTGTTGAACTTCATGAGGTTCACACAGTCCCATGTCTCCAGTCTATCCAGGTCTCTCCTGATGCCATTCCCATACAGCTTTGTGTCCACTGGCAAATTTGCTAAGGGTGCCTCCATCCCACTGTGCGTGTCAGCAACAGGGAGAAGACTATGGAAAAGCGCACTCTGGCACTGTAGTAAGTTCTGCTCCTCCAAGATGTCAAAAGGCCTCAGTTTACAGCACCCAGTGCAAGTTCATGCTCTCACATGACTCATGCCAATTTACACCCCTCTCTACCAGCAGATTCAGGGAACAACATGGAATGTGACTGAACACACAGATGTTATCATGCAGTATCATATCTCACCATGGAAAAGCTTTAGAGACTAAACAAAAGGATCTCACAGTCCCGGCACCAGCTTGGTACTCTGAAAAACGTATTTCAACAAATGAAATGCTCTGAACTGCTGCATCATCAATCAGGTGACACAGGATAGACACTAATTATGCTACCCTTAAAAACCTGTGCAAGAAATTGCCGTAAGCTATATAAGGATCAAATACAGGAAGGGCAGCAAAGTGAGGGGAGAGATCTGAGGGACTTCTCCCAGTTTAGAAAATCTTTGCAAAAAAAGTCAGTGGTCCCTTTGAAGTCCTCATGGCTCAGTGAGTAAAGAAACATCTGAAGTTCATCACTACAGAAACTGAATCTTCGTGAACAAAAGCTTTCAGAGTTTTCTCTTGTTTCTCATACTACTGAAAAATTGCATGTGTAGTGAATGCCATCATTTGCACAGCCCAATATAATATCAGTTAAGTAATTCACAATCCTTCATTATTTACAGAAATGCAATGATTTTTGTTTACCACATGCTGTTTAAACACAAACCTCTTAATCAGAAGTCAGTTTGGAGGATTCAGTTGCACAAAAACCTATTTACCAAGAGCAATTAAGTGTTGCCCTATCTAGCTTTTAGAATAGCCAGAAAGAATCATGAGACCTAAAAATATTCAATGCAGATAAAACTCACCTGAAAGTCCCAATAGGCAACATGAAACCCCAAGCTGCTTTGGACACTCACCTTCCTTCAATGAGCCAGGTGCATTTTGTCTTGTATTTGTAATTTCCAGGCCCATCTGTGACATACCCTGAAGGTTCAGTGAGTCTACAAATAAAGAAACAAAGACAAGCATTAGTCTCCAGGGCTTTAAACATTCAGAAAGGATTCCCTAAATTTTGAAGATCCATCATTAGATTATTACTGACTTAAGAGCCACCATAAACAAACATACTACAGCACAACAAAACCCAACTGGGAGTCTCCCATTGAACTCTGTGCAGGCCTTCTGATGATTGTTCTTCAAGAACAACATCCTGAAGGACATCACTTGAAGAGTGATGGTTTCTCTATCAGATTGATGTCACGGTTCCAAATCCGTATGTATGGATACATCACCTAACCAGCAAAAGAAATTTCGCAACAGAAGCTAAAATTATTCCTAAACTATTTATTTACACAAACTACACCATTCTTGCATGCAGTTCAGATGAAGTCCGTGGTGCAACCTCTCACCCATTCTGTATTTAACTCTCCACAAACTCCTTGACAAGCTCCTGAATGGAGCATCGATCGCCAAACACCATCCCTGGAAGTGATCAAGACAAGGCTGGACGAGGCTTGGAGCAACCTGGTCTCATGGAAGGTGTCCCTGCCTGTGGCAGGGGGTGGAATGAGGTGGGCTTTAAGGTCCCTTCCAACCCAAACCATTCTGTGATTCTATACTGTTATCAACATCTGCAAACACTGTACAGTGCAAATTCTACACCAGCAAAAGCCAAACCAAGAGCCAAGCCACTGGGATACACATTCCCATCTTATATGAATTAGTAAAAATATTCCAGATTAATTTTAACAAATTGTTGAAGTATTGCAGAAACTGCTGAAAATAAATGACAAGGAAGGATGGCAGCAAATGGAAGCAGCATCTGAAGGTGCTCAAACACCATGTTCTGGCAGAGCATACATTGGCACCCAAAACAAGATTCCTTTCTAGGCAATTTATAAACTACATCATCAGCACACGGCTGGAGCAAATCACAGCCCTCTGGCAAAATTCAACTGTCCTACTTACAACACAGCTTTAAAACAAAAACACTGTAAATTTAAACTTGGAAAAAACAGAAGAATGCAAGAACAGAAGTTCCCAAAACTGGTATCTTGGAACCTTTTCTGTCTCTTTTCTCAGTGATCTGTTAATGTTAGCACCTCATCTTTTTAAAACATTTTGGCTGAGTCAAAATTATTTTCCAAACTCTTTTCCATCAAGTATTTTTAAGGTTGATCTCTTATTCAAATTAAAAAGGCAAAACCCACAGATTTTTAAAAACCACCTTCCTCTGTCTATAAATTAATTTATTATAATAATACTCCACCTAAGAAATTGAGCTGAAGATTTTAAAAAGCCAATTACTGAAGTTCTGCAGAAGATGGACATTTAAGTGAGTGAAGAAAAAACTCAGACTTTTGGAAGCACAGGAAGCACCTGTGCCTTCTACGGAGACACAGATGTAGGTGTGAACAGAGATTAGATAAAAAAACCATACACATTCAGAAGGTGTAGACTTAGGCTGGATATTGGGAAGAAACTGCTCCATGGGAGGGTAGAGGGGCTTGGCACAGGTTGCCCAGAGAGCTGTGGCTGCCCCTGGATCTCTGGATGTCTCCAAGGCCAGGCTTGGAGCAAGCTGGGATACTGGAAGGTGTTGCTTCCATGGCAGGGTGTCGAGGTTTGACCCTGGCTAAATGCCAGGCACCTACGACATCTGCTCTCTCTGCTCTCTCCTACTGCGGACATGCAGGAGAGGGAGGAAAAAAAAGACTATTAAACACACACACACACCAGACTCATGAGTTGAGATAAAGCACTAGTGGGAGGATGCACTGGAAAAGGGCAAACACAGGCTGAAAACTTAGGTTAATAAATCACTTTGCAACTTTGAGAGTTGGAGGGTGAATGAGAAGTAAAAATAAGCTCTTAAGACACTGTTCTTTCACTCACCCCCCTCCCTCTTAATTCACTATTTCTCTGCTCACCCCGCTCCCTCCTTCCAACCAACAGCTTGGGTAGGGGGCAGGGTATGGGGTAATTTCTTAGTCCATAAATACATTCATCACTACAATTCTTCTACTACAAACACTGTTTCTCTGCTCACCCCCCTCCCTCTTTCCAACCAACAGCACGGGCAGGGCACAGGGTAAGGGGTTTGTTCTCTGGTCAGTCCATCAGGGAGAGGGGTCCTCTACTTGGCCACGGGGTCCTTCCCACAAGAGACAGTCCTCTGGGAACTGCTTTGGCGTGGGTCTGATCTCACGAGCAACATCCCGCCCGAATTCTGCTGCAACGTGGGGTTTTTGTCCATAGGGTGCAGACTCTCCTGAGCTGAGGCCAGGCTGCTTCCATCCCAGGAGCAAGGAAAAGACCTTTCTCTCCCTTGCAAGGCCTATGTAGCTTTAATTCTTTAGATGAGACTCCACACAGCTTCTTTCAGGTATCCCCCTGCTCCTCTGGCGTGGGCACCTCCCCACGGGCTGTGGGTGGATCTCTGCACCCCCATGGACTCCATGGGCTGCAGGGGAACCTCCTGTTCCCCCCATGGTCATCAGCACAGCTAGCAGAGGGTTTTCAGCTCTGGCGTCTGGAGCACCTCCTCCCCCACCTTCACTACTCACCTTGGTGTCTCCATGCTGTTCTCCCTTCACATATTTTTACCTCCACCTCCTCCTCTAGCTAAAAAGCAGTGCCTGACTACTTTGTTTTGATTTCTTCTTAAATATGTTTTCACAGAGGCGTAACTAGCACCTCTAATTGGCCCAAACTTGGCCGGCAGCATGTCCATCACCTTCAGAGCCATCAGAGATTGGCTCTGCTGGACTTGATGTAAAAACTTCCAGAACTTGCACTCAGGGCACACAGGAGCCACCTTTGTGCCACTCTTCACCCCTCAGACACTTCTTCAGGCCAAGCACAACAGCTTCTGAGGGGTTTAAATTTCTCTTAGATGTTAAAAATACATTGCTGGTGTTCTGAGCTATGCAAAACCACCACACAGGGGTTGGAATGAGATGATCTTTAAGGTCCCTTACAACTCAAACCATTCTATGATTCTGTGATTTATATTTATTTTAAAATGTCAATATCTTTAAAAATTAAAACCACTTATCTACTGACCGGGAATTCACAAAACCAAATGAAACTTCCAATTTGGAGGGTGTAACATCTAGTCTTTTTGTCTGAAAAACCATCCTTTTGAAAAAAATATCCATGAAAAAGCCATGAATCAAACAGTATCGACACTGATAGAACTTTGCCTGCAACCAAGAGCAAGGAGATTCTGAAAACCTGAGGAAATCTCTCAAGCTAAAAACAATCTCATGCCATGTGCCAAGCTCTCAGGGAGCCTCTTCTCATAGAACTCTTGCAACAATTTTATCTGGAAACAACTACTAATTCATCCACCACAGAAATGCTACAAGAGAGATAAAAAAAAAAAAAAAAATTCCTGTTAAATACTGTGGCCCCAGCCATGCCACATCTGGGGGGGGGGGGGCCAGTAAGAGCATTTCAATATCAATGTCATTCAATGACGTTTCAGCAATGTAAACCAAAACATCTAATTTAGATTTAAAAATATAAGTGAAGTCCACCTTTGATACGCTATTAGTAAAAACTTACCTAAACTCAGACTCCTTACCAAACTTCCTGCCATTACAAACAAATAAGAGATATTAAAAATCTATAATAAATCAGAGTTGACATCTCTGAAAAGAAAATAAATAGGAATTAAGTTCTCACTACCTGCACTGCCGGGCTAGAGCAGGGCAGCAGCATCCATGTTCCTTTATAAACACTCTCCCAGACAGACAGAAATAAAGCTTCAGCACAAGAGCAAACAAATTTAATCTCTCCATTCAACAGAGAAAGCTCAGTTGCTCTCCCAGGTCCAGTGAAAAAGCAAACAGACCCCTGTTCCCCTCACTCAGTGCTGCCTGTGCCCTACGTGAGGCAGGGCTGGGGGGCTCAGGTAACTGGAACATGTTCAACACAGTGCTTTGGCTTTGTCTGGGAGCAAAGGCTTGGGAAGGGAATATGTGAGTAACTCAAGAAGGAAAAGTATTCCAGGAATAAGAGACTTCGATGCAGAATGTTTTCTGACATCTATCAGGCTACTGTCACATAGAAGGCTCCTACCTCAGGTAATCTGTCACCAACACCACCAGGCTCAGGGGTCTCAGGCCCCACAGAAAGCTTCGGGAATGTTTATGATGTGGGGTTCAACAAGGCCAACTGCTGGGTCCTGCGCTTGGGTCACAGTAACTCCCGGCTGGGGCAGAAGGGCTGGAAAGCTGGAAAAGGCCCTGGGGGTGCTGGTGACAGCAGCTGGACATGAGCACAGGGGTGCCCAGGTGGGCATGAAGCCACTGACCCCTGGGCTGTCCCAGCTCTGCAGCTCTGTTCAGTGTCTGTCCCCTGTGCTGGCACTGCTGGGGCACCTCCAGTGCTGGGACAGGAGAGAGACCCTGAGGGGCTGGAGGTGTCCAGGGAAGGGAACGGAGCTGGGAAGGGTCTGGAGAACTCCTGAGGGAGCTGGGAAAGGAGCTGAGCCTGGAGCAAAGGAGGCTCAGGGGGACCTTGTGGCTCTGCACAGCTGCTGCCAGGAGGGGACAGCCGGGTATGGGGTCAGGCTGTGCTCCAGGGAACAGGGACAGCAGGAGAGGGAACAGCCTCAGGCTGGGCCAGGGAAGGTTTAGGTTGAATATTAGGGAAAATTTCTTCATGGAAAGGGCAGTCCAGCCCTGGCACAGCTGCCCAGGGCAGTGGTGGAGTATCCATCCCTGGAGGGATTTCAAAGCCCTGTGTGGATGTGGCACTTGGGGACATGGGGCAGTGGTGGCCTTGGCTGTGCTGGGGAATTGTTGGAATTAACAGTGTTAGAGGGCTTTTCCAACCTAAACGATTCTGTGATTCTATGGTAATTTTATTACTTAGATGGAGAATCAGACATTAGAAAATATGGAAGGCATCAAATACCACTTGTCTTTGCTAACTTGGTAAAATATGTTGCTGCTACACAAGAAGTGCTTCCGTACTACCTGGGTTTTACATCTGCTACTCTGTAAGGAGAAGCTGCTACACCCTAAGAAAACAAAAACGTCAGGTCCTGTACTACAAGGCCCTAAACTACAACAGCAACTTTAAAATCTCCATGGTAGAAAAAACAACTGCAAGGATCTATTCACAAAACTCAAGATTAAAAAAATACATAAGTATGGTGCATAAATACATAAGCATACATGCATATACACACAATACTTAAGCTTTGTTTCAAACTTCATTGTTCACAACAGTGTTGCGTCCACTAAATTTTTCACTGATTTCCAAGTGGACTGCAGTATTTAAGAATCAAAGGGAAAGAAGAGAGTTAGGGAGCTGAACCTACAGCCTGCATATTCAAAGAGGTCCAACCTTGAGTGCTGCCTATTCCAGCTTTTTTTAAGAAAAAGACAAAAGGGAAGCAATGACATGGATGAAGATCTAACACAAAAGAACTTCAAAGGGAAATATTTTATGCAAAAAGATTCTGCATATTTAATTACTCCCCACTCATTCCGGGAGCCCCTGCCAAGCACAAAACCAACACAAGAAAATCAGGCAGCAATCAATGGTATCTCCTGGGTAAACAGCCAAATCAGATATTGGAAATCACCAGATAAATCCACGTGTTTTTAATAATAACATGAGTAATACTAGCAGCGTATATTTTTCAAATACAAATTAGTATACACTGAGAAAACTCCTACAGAGACAGAACTGCACAACAAGGCAAAGCCTCAAAGCTGTTGATTAATTACCATCTAATAAATCTAAAGTGATCCTGTTGCTAGTGAGCACAAAAACTCACAGAAAGTACCACAGAATTTAAGATTAAATAATTTTGCAGCATTTACTGACAAAGCATTGTGACATTAAAGGTTCATTACATGCTGGCAACAGGGTGTTGAATATATTTATTTTCATCAGAAGTATTATTAAAGAAAACATGCAGCTTGCCTTTCCTTCATTACTCACCAGAAAAGGTAAGCAGGCTGGTT
This sequence comes from Entomyzon cyanotis, assembly GCA_024500445.1. NCBI lineage: Eukaryota > Metazoa > Chordata > Aves > Passeriformes > Meliphagidae > Entomyzon > Entomyzon cyanotis. The sequence goes on along the minus strand of JAKEPQ010000146.1, from coordinate 100,833 downwards.
TGGTTCATAAAACACATTAAAATTTAACCTCTAAGTGATCATCACTGGATTCCAAAATGGGTTTGTATTACTTTCAGTTAGACTGCTGTGACATTCCCAGTGAAGACTTATCAGCATCTTGTCTGGAGAAGTTTAGCACAGCCTTTTCACTAAAAAAACCCTCAACCAATTAATAAAAAAACAAACAAAACACCAAAACCAACCAATGAACCAAAACCAACAAAAACCAACCAAAAAAACCAAACACAAACCCCACACACACACAAAAAGACCCCCAAACAACCAAAACCACCAAACAAACACAAAAGCCTCTTGTCCATCCTAATTTTGAAGTTGCTAAATCCAGCGATAGACGCAAACAATGAGTTTTTCTCCTTTTCCCCTTCTCCTTCCCAAGTGCTCAAGCACTCCACAATTAAAAGTCATTGTTTTGGGTATATTTGGAGTTGAAGGCAATAAAGAAAGGGCTGTTACAGCTTCTTACCAGAACAAACACTTTCTAGCCTAAATTGATTAATAATTTGGCTTTGTTCATGTTCTCACTAAAAGCACTGAGGTTAAAGGACACATATTATAAGCAAATGCTTTAATTTATAGGGATGGAATAGTGATCAGCCACACTGGGGATGAGAGAAACAGATAAACAATCTACACAGCAATTTCATTAATTTCTAATGTAGAACAGCTAAATCCCTTCTTCTGCCACCTCAGTGCCATGCCACAGGTGAAGCTGGGAAGATACAATTAATTACAGGCCAGGTCTCACAGATGAAGGCAACAACATTACCACAAATGCAGTTTGATAAGGATTTTACCTATGCAGCAACAGGTACTTAAAACAAAGACTACGAACCACTCCATGTGTACACAGAGACCCTCTCCACATACAAAGCCTCCAACACAACTGAGATAAAGTCCTCACGATGAGCAAATTCATGCAAAAGTCACTGCTGTAGTATAATCATGGAATCCCAGAATGTTTTAGGTTGGAAAGGATCCCAAAGCTCATCCAGTTCTACCCTTGGCCATGGGCAGGGACACTTTCCACTGTCCCAGGTTGCTCCAAGCCCTGTCCAACCTGGCCTTGGACACTGCCAGGGATCCAGGGGCAGCCACAGCTTCTCTGGGCAACCTGTGCTCCACCTTCACAGGGAAGAACTTTTTCCTCACAGTAAATATTTTTATCCTAGTAATTAAAATACTTTTTTTTTATAAATTATAAAAATAATTAAAATTACCTAACCTCGAGACTAAGACAACAGAAACTATGAAGGAAAAGCTGATTTCCCTCCACCAACTCCCTTTCCCCATATCAGAAGCACTGAAAAAAACCCCAGAACTATGCTGGATCCCAAATGACACTAGCACTTTCCCACTGCTTCAAAACCATTGGTTAGAGATGCTGCATTTCATACAAGCCACATTTGGACACACCAGAAACATGCTGGAGCTCCACTTTTGTCCTTGCCTCTGAGTTTCTCCACCTATTATATTCCAACTGAAAACATCCCAAATTTAGGTCCCTGCATATCCTCCTATTTCTTTTTTCCCAGCCTCATCTCAGAGACCACAAAGCAGCATTTATTCACTTCATACCCACAGCTTTATCTCTGCCGAACCAACCAGCCGACCTGCACTGTAAATGTCAACATTACTGTGTACCCTCACTTCAAATCTTTCCCCCATTCAAACTTACTGGGTAAAACAAAGAATACAAGATATTATTATTATTATTATTATTATTACACTGAATGGGTGTGTTCTTCACACAAGCAGTGTTTGTCAGCACATATTTCTGTGGCATTGTTCAGTTATCTCTATATGACCTCTGAGCTCCGCTTTCACACTGCAACATCTCCCATCTTAGCACTCTTATTTCCTCGAACACCTTCCCCAGTGTATGTTATGCAGAAATGTTACCATTGACAAAAGGCCAATTCATGAGGTCCCCTTGAAGCCCACCCATGCCCACCACTCAGACCTGAGACACTGGCCATGCAGATGGTGGACACTACAACAGCTGCCTATTAATCAAATCCAACAGTTGCACCCTGCTTTCCCCATCTGTTTCCAAATCCACTGACTGGATCTTGGCCTAGCTCTTTGAAATAAGAATAATTTAGTTGAATGTGTTTGTAATGTCCAGAAAAGCTGGAGTCTCATCCTTCACTGGTGGTCCTAAAATGCTCTTGGGGTTTGTGGTAGGGAGTTTACGCCAGGCAGGAAGAGACAACAGAGTACAGCAAAAGCTAATGCATCTCACATATAAACCATTTCACTGCACCAGAAAAAGTAATATACCCATCCCTTTCTTTCCCTGGCACACAATGAACCCCTAAAACCTTGGGCCAAGAGTCCTTTCAAGTGTCTTACCCCAAAACTTAACCCACTTCAAGACAAAAGGACAAAGAAACCATTTTATTGAAATGATCGAAGAGAATCAGCAAAGGCTCATGCACACAAGGTCTGTAAGATGACTTCTTATCCAATCACAAAATTAGAAATATTCAATTACTCAATGAATCTCAAGCACCTGTACAATCATTTAAGTTTCAACACAGCACACCTGTGACCCTTGTAAATAACACCTCATAATCCAAATTCTTTAAAGCCCACATGCTCAGAATTGACAGACCTCAATTTTCTCCTCCAGCTGGAGAGCCCTTCACTTTGATAAGCTTTCAAGTTGTCAGGCCTACATTTAAGCCCAGGAAAAGCATTCATTGGCTGGATATGTGCTGTATTGTGAATGAAAGGAGGTTAAGCCACTGACGTGACCTTCAGACCATCAGGAATCGGAAATAAACTGAGTTTAAGGCCATCCCCTAGGGGCAGAGGACCTTCACCCTGCTGCGCTTTCTCAGACAAATGCAAAACCAGCAAGTTTCTATCAGAAACATAAAATCATCAGCAGTCCCTTCCACTTCGCAATGCTATATATGAAACTGCTGCCCAATTCTTCCTAAGCCCTAAACCCCAAAATAATCCATTGAATCCTCAAGAAGTACATTTAGAGTCTGGTTTAGCTCCAAACATCACTGCTGATTTCTATACCAAATGCAGGGCTCAGAACTTGGTAGTCGCACTTACAGAAAAGCTCAAGCCAAAGATCAGTCAGTGTTGCAACAAAAATGAAAATATTGAGACATTCTATAAATAAACATCACAGCCTGACATACTTTCCTAACAGGGATAGAAATAATTCCTTTTGTTTCCTGCCTGACATTAAAAAATTTTAAGCTACTACATAGCAATGTTACCTGCTGGGAAAACTGATCCCGAAAAAAATTAAAGTAGTTAGGATAAATATTGCTCTTAAGGTTAACTTCTGTTTGGTCCAGGCCTCAAAAACAGATTGTGACACAGATCCTCGGGTGTAGATCCCTAAAATAGACAAAGTACATCCCAAAATCCACCGAGGCATTTGTGAACCTACAGAATGACAAATCCTTGACATTTTAAAGCAGGTCTGTAGCTGAAACAACACCGTAAGGACATGCTTATGATCAGGGAATTGATAATGAAAATGTTGTACTTATTAATGAAACAAATTCTCAGACAATATCATAATTTAATGACACCTTCATCAACTAATAAGGAAGATGTTCTCAAGGATGCCACAAGTAGTAAAAGTAATACAGCAGCAAAGGAGCGTTTTAAGCATCAAATACTAAACCTGAGAGAACAAGGGAAGTGTGGTCCTCCAGAAAAAAGTCTGTATGTTTATATCATACAAGGATATTCTCTCTGTGCCAAAAATGTCCTTCTCCTCACATGTATTACTGTAAAGAATGAAAGACACAGAAATATTTGTCTTGAGGGAGGGGACAGAGAAGAATTTCATTGAGGGGAGAAGGAAAAGTCCACAGAGCACCAATAATAAAATAAACCAACAATCTATCACTACAATTACCTAAAATCTATTTAGATCATTCAGTTTTCTACTTCATTTCAGTGAAATCTGCTCCCAGACATATTTCCTTCAGCCACATGACCTCTCTCTCCCAACAGTCCCTTCAGCACATGTACATGAAGGATTTTGGACAGGCACTCAAGCACTGGCTCACAGAGCAGAGCCCAGACCAGTGCCAGTGTGGGCCAGAGAATCCAGCTGAGTTTCCAGCTCTGCTCCTTCCCATGAACAGCTGAAGACACCAAGCTGAGTGGTGATGGTGACACATCTGAGGGATGGAATGGCACCCAATGGGACCTAGACAGGCTGGAGAGGTGGGACAGTGGAAAACTCATGAGGTTCAACAAGGCCAAGTGCACAGTCCTGCACCTGAATCAGGGCCAAGTGCCTGCTATCAGGACAGGCTGAGGATGGATGGAAAGCAGCCCTGGGGAGTGCAGAGGAGCCCCGGAGCTGCTGCAGGGCTGGAGCCAGGCTGGGAGAGCTGGGAATGTTCCCTGGAGAAGGGAAGGAGCCAGGGAGAGCTCCGAGCCCCTGGCAGGGCCTAAAGGGGCTCCAGGAGAGCTGCAGAGGGACTGGGGACAAGGCATGGAGGGACAGGACACAGGGAATGGCTTCCCACTGCCAGAGGGCAGGGAGAGATGGGATATTGGGAAGGAATTTTTCCTTGGGAGGGTGGTGACGCCCTGGCACAGGTTGCCCAGAGAAGCTGTGGCTGTCCCTGGATCCCTGGAAGTATCCAAGGACAGGCTGGATGGGGCTTGGAGCAACCTGGGATAGTGTTTGTAACTAGATGTCTTTAAGATCCCTTAAACCCAAATCATTCTAGGATTCTATCTTTTAGCACCTGCAGAAACAAATGGAAATAAGCACCCAACTTCACAACATAAACAAGCAAGAGTTATGTTTGCCAATATCCAGGAGAAAGATGGGAACAAAGAAGCTGTCTCCTAATTTCTGGTTTTACAGGAACTTCTCATTTCCACATAGATGTTGGTACAGAATTGTAAACACTTCTGCAAACACTTTATCAGTTCTTCTCCCTTCCCTTCCCTTTTCCAGTTCAAGCCAGCTTCCTACCTCCCACCTTTTTTAATTCTTTACCACAGCAAGAAAACAATTATTTGCACCTCCTTCCTGAAAAGCACGGGTGGCATTTTCCCCCAACAACTCACGTAAATGAAAGCATTTTCACAATACATAGAAAAATAGGTGCTAAATACAAAATACTTCAAGTACCTGATGAAGACAGGTGTACACACTTGGCTTCCTTGAGAAGTTCCCTTTTGTTAAGTAGAACAAAACTCAAAAATAAAGAATAATCCAGATGACTCAAATTTAGCAGAACGATGTCAACATACTAAAAATCTCAATACCAAGCACTTGTCCAGCTGCTTGTTCTCACTCACATCTATGGGATGGGAAGTTACCCTCCAGCACTTTATACTCAAACACGCAGCCGAAATCCTGGCTTAGCAAACGGAGTAAAGGCCAGACTTCATGAAGTTTGATTAAATCATTTTAATCACTTCAAGGAAAACTTTCTACTGCTGGCACAGGTCACTTTAACCACACAGATTACTCCACCAGACACTAAGATTTTCCACCAGCTCCTGAGAAGAATGAAAACAATCCACTGTGCTCAAACCATCCCAGTGTTTTCTTAACAGCCTGAGCAAATAAACCAAATGTGAAAGTCATCCAGTAACTCAACAGCTCCAAACTCCCGGAGGTGAAGAGTTGGAGCGACTTTCAAATGCCAGAGTGTGTTTGTCAGCCTCACTGTGACCAGTCTAAATCCCATAGGGAAAGGGGTGGGTTTAGGCACTACAGACTGCTATGCTTTATTAAATGCACCTGCACAATAAATTTTACAATCCAGATAAGCTATGTCCTAACTCACCAACAAAAATTCTTGGCTGTTAAAAGGGTTTGATTCCTTACCAGGGCAGAAGAAGCAACAAGAAAAGTCAGTTTTAGAAAAAGAAAACCCTTCTGAAAAATGAAGACAGGCTGAAAGAGTTGTGGTGTTAAGCCTAAACAAGAGAAGGCTCCAGGGAGAGCTCAGAGCCCCTGGCAGGACCTAAAGGAGAGCTGGAGAGGGACTGGGGAACATGTCTGAAGTGACAGGACAAGGGGGAATGGCTTCCCAGTGCCAGAGGGCAGGATTAGGATGGGATATTGGGAAGGAGTTGTTCCCTGGGAGAGTGGGGAGGCCCTGGTACAGGTTACCCAGAGAAGCTGTGGCTGCCCCTGGATCCCTGGAAGCGTCCAGGGCCAGGCTGGACAGGGCTTGGAACAGCCTGGGATAGTGGAAAGTGTCCCTGTCCATGACAGGGGGTGGAACAAGATGAGCCTTTAATGTTCCTTCCAACCTAGAACATTCTGGGATTCTATGACTTTTTAAGCATAGACATAAAAAGTCTACGCTTAGAAGTCTTTAAGCGTAGACTTTAAGCATTCTATGTCTTTAATCAAGCAAAGACTATGTGAAAGCATTTTATTTTAGCAACAAACCTTGAAAATTTAGAAACAATGCACTCATTGGCACGTAACACACAATTTGTGGTTTGTGTCAATGCCACCTTAGCAACAGACTCGCCACAGTATCATTATAATCCAAAACCTGCTAGCATTTCTTTCTAGGATCAGTAGCTCTGGAGTGTTTGTCTATGAAACAGTCTCAGTGCAGGGAAGGTCACACTACAGCCTCCTGATTCCCTAGTTGTGGAGGCAGATGTTCCTGGATGGTAGGGATTTTCTTCTCCTTTCTTGTAGTAAGGCAGTGTCTAGATCTCGATAATCACAACAAAGAAACTCTTCCTTCAGAAAATCAAGAACACTACATAACAAGTCCAACAGGCAAATGGACCAATCAAAAAAATACCATAGCTGTGGGCATCCGACCCACCCAGGAAAGAGCTAAACTCCCTGAGGGAAGATGTAGCTGCAAAAATCATTGCTTACATCCCTAGCTCAACCATATGCACCTTTCCTATTGCCTCCAAAATGACTTTGAAAGGAGTTATTCTGGGATGGCAGTGGGAAAAAATGAAATTCCATCTGCTCACAGCAGATTTGTGACAACAAAAACAAAGACAGTGGCTCAACACTAGTTACGCAAAGTTTTGAAATAACCCCTCACCACCCCCCTTTGCCACTAAGCTGAACATGACTGACAGGCCACCTCTCTATTGAACAACTCTAAAAATGTCCCAACTTCTTATTTAGGATTTAGTCATCACCAATTCTTTCCTCACTCTGGTAACATCCATAGGAAATGGCCCTAAGATGAAGGAGGATTTAGATTAGATATTAGGAAGAAATTGTTTTCTATAGGAGAAATGAGGCCCTGGCACAGGTTCCCAGAGCAGCTGTGGCTGCCCCTGGATCCCTGGCAGTGTCCAAGACCAGACTGGACAGGGCTTGGAGCAACCTGGGACAGTGGAAGGTGTCCCTGTCCATAGCAGGGAGATGAAATAATATGATCATTATGGTGCCTTCTAACCCAAACCATTCCATGATTCCAAAAGCATGTTTGCACTATCAAGGAATTGTACACAAAATACTGCTGTGTTTCCCTAAGTTTATTAAGAACAACAGGAAAGGGAAAGATTTTGCCTCGTTCCAGTTTCCCATTTACCTTCCCACATTTTCATTTCATTATCTCTATTCATAACCAAGATGGCTTAAAACATTATTTATAAGAGAAACACTGACCATCCCCAGTCTGCACTCTTAAACCCTGGAAGGAAAAGTTCATTCATGCTTTAAAATTACTTAAATGAAGAAATGATACTTCACTGTATCCTATGACGGAGCACTAGGAGAACCACTTACGTGGAGTCCTCCAGAGCAGAAACCCACAACCCACTTCACACAGAGTGCTTCCTTCCAGGCACACCCCAACACTGCTGCATTGTCCACACTCAGATGCCATGGGAAGCATTTCAAGGTGTTGATGTGACTTGGGTGTCTACCAGGCTCTTTTCCTCTTGGATGTACTTTTATTCTGGGCCCAAAGCAACTCCCTGCCCTGTGGTGGGGCTGAGGAACACACACAAGTATAGCACAGTTATAACACTGAGGGCAATCTTGGTATCAGCCTGCAGTTCAGGTATTTAACACAATAAATACGAAACTTCAGCTCAAAGGAAGAAAATCCAGCTCAGTGCTTCCCAGACCTAATCACAGATGCATCAATGCATCGTAAGGTCAGTAACTTCCTTTCATCTCCTCTGCCTTAAATTAATCTGTCAGAGGTAATTTATAGCACAAGGAGTAAGAAGTGAAGCAATCACAGAGATAAATTCCTCTTAGACACATGAAAAATCCAAAGGTACCAGGCACTGGACAACAGCTTTTGTTCCTTTGCTAAAATTATTTATGCAAATGTACAAATGAAAATTCATAGTTTCATGATAAGAAAAAAATAGTCTGCACAGCATTTCCTGGGAAATTTTAAAACTCCCATATTTTACAGAGCCCCTGCAAGCATCCCAAGTATCTGGACCATGAGTGCTTGAGCAGGTGAGGTTCCCACAGCGCAGGCCATGTCAGAGCCTGCTTACACCTGAACACACAGAACTGAAACCTCAAAAAGCAAACACGATTCCCAAAGCAGAGAGAAAAGTGGTGCAAAGCTCTCAGGAGTGCCACTGGCTGGGATGAGCTCTGGGAAGAAGGTGAGCTGTCACAGCAGTTGGCCATGGGGACAAGCAAGAGCACGTTGGAGACCCAACTTGTTTTTCCCCTTCATCCCACCCTCAGGAACAGCTGCTTTCCTGCCTGACAAGAGCTCTGCAGCACTATTTTGTGCTTTTTGCATCTCATTATTTAATTTATTTATTAGAGCCTGATAAGGAAAAAAGGGAGGCAAAACTTGCTCAAAGCATTTGAGTTTTATTTAGATTAAGGCAGGCTGTTCAAACTGGCTCAGAGTCAAATGGTTCCACTAATTACAATCCCCAGTTTAGACAGCGTGGAAGCCATTCTCGCTTAGATCCTCCAGCTGCACAACTCCTCACTTAGGGGTGAGCTTCTCATCTCAGCAAGTTTAACAAGCAGAGTTTAAAGCACACGGCAATTCCCAAACCGTGAAATGGCCTTTCCCAGCAGAATAAGTCGATTTCAAATTGAGCCGTAGAATGAAAGCCCCTGTACTGCTCCCCGTTAGTTAAATACTCCAGGTGAGAAAGCAGCAGCTGGCCCAGGGACCGCAACGAGCACTGCCCCCAGTAAAGGAAGGCTAATGGCAGCAGCAGAGCCACACAGTCATTGGGGTTGGAAAAGACCTCCAGGATCACCAAGTCCAACCTGGGAGCCCTGCGCCTTCTCAAACAGCCTAGAGCACTGAGTGCCACATCCAGCAGTTCCTTGCACAGGGACAGACACACCACCCCTCCCTGGGCAGCCCCTTCCAACGCCTGACAGCCCTTTCCGGGAAGAAATTCCTTCCGATGTCCAAGCTGAATCTCCCCAGATATAACCTGACTTGAGGCTGTTCCCTCTCCTCCTGTCCCTGTTCCCTGGGAACAGAGCCTGACCCCCACCTGCCTGTCCCCTCCTGGCAGGAAGCTATAGTGAGCCACAAGGTCCCCCTGAGCCTCCTTTGCTCCAGGCTCAACTCCTTTCCCAGCTCCCTCAGCTGCTCCTGGGACTTCAGACCCTTCCCAGTTCTGTTCCATTCCCTGGACACCTCCAGCCCCTCAGGGTCTCTTGTCCCAGAGCTCTCCCAGCACTGGAGGTGCCCCAGCAGTGCCAGCACAGGGGACAGGCACTGAACAGAGCTCCAGAGCTGGGACAGCCCAAGGGTCACTGGCCTCTTGCCCACCTGACCTCATGTCCAGCCGTGCTCACCAGCACTCCCAGGGCCTTTTCCAGTCCCTCTGCCACCTGGAGTGCTCCATGAGGTAGCTGCAACTCAAATGCAGGACCTGGCACCTGGCCTTGTTGACCCTCAATCCAGTGGTCTCAGCCCATCAATCCAGCCTGCCCAGACTCCTCTGCAGAATTTCCTGCCCTCCAGCAGACTGACACCTCCACAGAATTTCATGTCATCTGCAAACTTACTAAGGGTGTACTCAAACCTCTCATCCAGATCATCAACAAGGATATTAAATAGGATTGGGCCAATACTGAGTTAATACCTGTTGGTATTAGCTCAGCTAACCCTAACCCAAACCCTACAAAGCAAGGAGTGCTAGCAGCATTTAGCCCTTTCACATCAACTCTATCACAAATTACATGTTTTGGTGGTTTTTTTGTTTCCCCCAATCCTAAATAACTCTTTAATAACTTTTCAAAGACAGAAAAGGCAAGAATTGAAAAATACTGAATGCTCATTTTTAAGATCTGGGCCATTAATTCTGAAGTTTAACTCAAGTCACCATTTTCTCTGTCTGGGCGACAGCTTCAAGACCTCTCTCACAGGACTTTTCACAACACCCACTTTGACATCAGAGGGAAACAGGACAGTCTTGCACAGATCACACTAAACTTGGTGCTGCTTTGGAACCCAGATGAATTTAGTTACTATTTGCATGACCCATTTGCTACCTTGGTAAGACACAGGATTTCATGGTGTTAATGTTGGTTCCGTAATGATCAGTAAGTAATTCCCTCATGGACAAAAAGCCATGGCTTTTGGAGTTTGGTCTGAGCTGACTCGTGCCTGTGATCCCCACGGCCCCATACTGAACCAAAAAGCAGACGTTTTCCCAGGGCTCTCTGGCCTCTTTTCTCTGGAGACAAAATTATTTCTACATGAGCAGCACTGTGACTTGTTAATAAGCACAGACTGCTCTGCCAGAGGAGCCTGGAGACTCCCAGACCTCATCCAGCCACTAATTTGCTGCAGAGCACTTTGCATCCTGCCTATCCCAGTCCCATTCCCACAATTCCACAACATAGAGACACTGGCAAGAGGAGGATTTTATGAAAGACTCAGTGTAGTGAAGCATTACATAAAAATTACATGTTAATGCAAAACTTTTGCAAGGTTACTAACAATATCACTTGAGAATTGCATTAAAACAATTTCTTTTTAACCCCAAAAACAAATTAAAAATCACTTGTGTAAATAAATATGGGGGGGAAAGAGTAATTTGCAAACGACTTACTGAAATTTTACATAAAAACTTTAACATCACTTTTGCACAGGTTCCACCATTCCACACCAAAAATACAACTTCCCACGAGGTTTTATCTGAATTTTTGACTGGAAGACAAAATTGTTGAAATTAGTGTTCCCATCCTCTAAGCCCATAAACTTTATCACATGAACAGGGACTACGCATCACACAAGCCACCAAAACTAGGAGAACACAATTTCCAGCAGAAAGTTGGAAACATTAAACCTCGTGCTTCAAACACAAAAAGAAAGAAAAAAAGCAAAAACCAAACATCACAACACTGTAAGGAATGAAAAAAAATTTACTTCCTGCAAGGTAATTACATATACAGAAGAACACCTGAGAAGCCTTGTGAGGCCCCCAAAGGATCATGATTGTCAGGATTCCTCAACCAGTGGGTTTAGTGTGAACTTCAGCTCTGGACGGAAAGCAGAGGGGTAGAGCCCCCCAGCCTGCTCTGCTGTCAGCAGGTCTCCATGAAAAGTTGTAACATACACACATTATTTTGCTCTAATTGATTCCATTCAAGGCTGCTGCTCTATATTAAGCATGTGACAAGCCTTTATATATCTAGTTAAATTTTAATATAAAAGGATATTTTTCTATTTGAGAAAAAACTGACACTGTGACAATTAAGGAATAAAATATCTATCTGCTCCCAATGATCTGGAGAGCAACGTGTAACAAAAAAAAAACAAAAAAAAACTTTTAAAACAATTTAATAGATTTTTAAAGGGAAGATGGCGTAACAATTACTACTTTTTACTTTCTACAATTACTACTTCCAGTTTCTAATCTGAGTAGATGTCACTGGGTTGTACAGGGAGAGATGCAGAGGATCGTGGAATGACTGGTGCTGGAGTGAATCGTCAAAGTCTCTGGATTAAACATGAGGTCTTGTTCCATTTCAAAAATTACCTTCAGTAACTGAAATAATAGTTCCAGTTTAGCACCCGTGAAGCACCATGGAATGAACACCACCCGGTTCTTAGGCTGATAAGAAACAGCAGCAGGCCAAGAGCACTTTGTTGAACAACAGACATAAAAAACTTAAAGAGAAATGACAGCTAGAGCCTCTAAAAACAAAACCGGAAAAATCCTCTTTGCAAACACGTGATTAAAAGGAAACCAACTGATCAGAGGGTGATAACATTACCCAAGAGATCTCCCACTAGTGCTTTGAACCACAGTATCATTTTTCTTCCTTTTCCTCTCTGCCTTTTTCCTTTATCTTCCCAAATGCATCATGCTGGGAAATAACAACCATTCAAAGAAGAAATTACTGTCTCTGGGTCTTTTTTAAAATATAACTTCATCTTAACAGACTTTTTCTGTAAACCCTCATGAGTGCACTGCCACCTCAGCCCCATTCTGTCACTTCATTCCCCCTGCTCTGTCAGGATGATGGTGTGATCTCGACAGTCAGGCTCCCCAGTGACATCATCAGTGATGTAAGCAGCGCACATCTTTGCACTCTACCCAGGTCATGAATGAAAATACTAAATCAGGTTCCAGCTCCAACTGCCTACCTTCTCTCTTTTTTTCATAGTGCAAGCAATACTCACTTACCAATAAAGTTGAAAGAGGACAAAGTCATCGAAGCAAAGCTATTTATTAATATAAACATGTCAGCTGAGTCAGGTGCATCTCACTGAAAAGGCACACCTGCTCCTAAAATGCACAAACTTTTATGCCCTTCCCTGGCCAGGTAACAAGCATCACTCAATTCCTCTTCCCCCTCCACACTCAGGAGGCCTAGCCTTGTGCTAATTACATCTCTGCCTGAGTGAAATAAGTATACAATCGTATGGCTGAAACAATGGCTGAAGCAAAACATTATTTTATCCCTCACAATCCCTTTTTATTTATCACATTTTTGCTGAAGCCCTTGGTTTGGTTATCTGTCTGGCCAGTGTGGGCCAGTTTGCAGAGAGGTTACATTCAACCTTAACAGTTACACTCCAGTCCCATACTTTGCAAACTGTGTTTGTGCTGAGCTAGACTTATTCCAAAGTTTTAAGTTTGTATTTCCTGCTGAGGCCCATAGCTTTGCTCTAGCTTGGGTAAAATAAGACATAGGTCTTCTTCTTGTTTCTCTCTTCTCTGACCTCCTTAGAACCATGATCTTCTGGGTTCCTGTTCTTTTACTAGCGATTGCTAGGTCTGGGTTCACTGGCATTCCGATCACCTGCATTCCTTCTACTACGCTACCAATTAACCTGATAAAACAGGGAATAAAACAAGGTATAAGCAATAATCAGCAAAGGCACATAATAGAAAGAAGCCCACTTTTTTCCACCAGGTCTTCCCAAATAGGTTATCCCATCACTGAGAATCCCACATTGGGTTCCATTTCTCTACTGGCACATGGGCAAGTTTTCTGATGTTAGAGCCTATGTTCCTAAATTATGACAATCCAGTAGGTTTGTGCTCCACCAGGGATCCTTTCCTGATATTTTGTAGGTTTATCAGAATAGCATGCCATATTGTGCCAGAAATGATGGGTGAAACCCCAAGAACTTTTTCTAGCACCTTTCCAGGTTCTGTGGCATTTAATACAAGAGTCAGCTAAAATAGGGTTTACTGGGACTAAAATTGTAACTCAGGCAGTAAAATTTAAATTATTCATTTTCAGGACAGATTACCTCTTAAGAGTTAAATTTAGAGGGTTACTTCCCTGTATCACAGTCCAGTCCCTGGGAGGTGACTCCACTGGCCCTTTAATTCAGGTTGCATGTGACCACCCTCTCTCTGTGGTGTGAACTGCTGTCTCAACCATCAAGTGCACTTGAAAGGGACCTTCCCATGTCGGTGTCAAGGTGTCATTTTTCCAAGATTTTACCAACACCCAATCTCCTGGTTTCAGCTGATGTATGTAAATGTCCAGGGGTGAGGTTTGGGGCAGCAACCCCTTTCTCTAAGATGGACAAAAGAGAGTGTTATTGCCTGCAAATAATTTTTGAGATACAGGTCATTTGTTCCAGGAACTGGCAACCCTTCCTCCCTTGCCAGATAAGGTAATCTGAATAGCATTTCATAAGGAGATACTCCTGTATATTTTCTTGGAGCAGTTCTAACTCTTAGTAATCCTAAAGGTAAACATGTGATCCAAGGCAGTTTAGTTTCAATCATTAATTTAGTAATATGGGCTTTTAAGTGCAGCATTCATCCTTTCAACACATCCCAAACTTTAGGGCTGCCAAGGAGTGTGGAAGTTCCGATTTATATCTAAAGCCGCACACAGAGGCCATAAGAATTTTGAGGTGAAGTGAGTCCCTTCATTGGAGTCTATCATGTCAATTACTCTGTATCTGAGAATGATCTGTTCTAACAGAATTTTAGCCACCTCAGAGGTGGTAGCAGTTGCAGTGGGAAAAGCCTCAACCCAGTGGGTAAGGTGATCGACTGTTATCAGTAGGTGTCTCCATCACTGTACCTTGGGGAGCTCAGTATAACCTACCTATATGCTCTGGAAAGGTCTAATAGCCAAAGTTCTTCCCCCACTAGGGGTTTTTCTCATCACTTTCTTATTTGTCTTTTGACAAATCAAGCATTGTTCAGCCACTTTTTTGGCTACTGTTTAAACTCCCACACAGCAATAAGTTCTCAAAAACTGATCACATAGTGCTTGAGTTCCCCAGTGTGTTCCTTGTTGTAGCTTAATTAATATTTCTCTAGTAATGGCCTTGTTCAATATTTGCCTCCCATCTGGTAATAGCCACCTTCCTTTCTGAGTCTTTACACCTCCCACCCTCTGTAAGAATTCTACCTTAGTAAACAGCAGGATTTTTATATCCTGTAGTTTGCTGCTGGTTGTTAAAGCAAGCATTTTGGTTTCTTTTTCTACGGTGGCTTCCTTAGCTAGCTGATTTCCCATTACTTCCAGAGTCCCTCCTTTCTGATGTCCCATTACATGAACTACAGCAATCTCCTCAGGCAGATCAAGAGCTTCCAGAACTTCTAAGACTAGCTGCTCATCTATTAATTCCTTCCCTCTAGAGCAAATTAATCCACGCTCCTTCCAGGTTTTCCCTAAAGCATGTACTACACTAAAAGCCTAGCCTCCTGCTAGCTACATCTTTCCCTACAGAAGCATACACTCTTATGGCTGAAACAAAACATTCTTCTACCTCTCACAATAGAATCATGAAATGGTTTGGGTTGGAAGGGACCTTAAAACCCATCTAATTCCTGCACCCTGGATGGGCAGAGTGGACCACCAGACCAGGTTGCTTCAAGCCCTGTCAAACCTAACCTTGAACACTTTCAGGGATTGGGCAGCCACAGCGTCTCTGGGCAACCTGTGCCACCTCATCACCCTCGTTGTAAAAAGCTTCTTCTTTTCATCTAATCTAAATCAACATTGTTTCAGTTTGAAGCCTAGTTCTGTCCCTCCAAGCCCTTGTTCAAAGTCTCCTTACATATTTCTTGTCAGCTCCCTACAGTTACTGGAAGGCCAAAATTAAGTCACCCCAGAGCCTTCTCTTCTCCAGACTGAACAATCCCAATTCTCTCAGCCTCTCCTCATAGCAGAGCTGCTCCATCCATCTGAACATCTTACTGCCTCCCCTGTACTCACTATAAAAGGTCCACATCCTTCCTGTGCTGGGGGCCCAGAGCTGGAGGCAGCTCAGCAGGTGAGGTCTCTACTGAGCAGGGCAGAGGGACAGAATCCCCGCCCTTGACCCCTCGTTTAACCCATCTCCCGTTTAACACCTCACCAACTGCTCCCCTTCCATACCAACAATGTAAGAAGGAGCCTGATTAATTCTGTATCAGTAGAAATGACAGAATGGAAGATGAACTCTCCAGATTTCCTGGCTACCACACTTCAGGTGAAAAGTTCTTCATAGGTCATTCAGCGCAGTCCAGCTTTGGGTAGTGCCATTGAATCAAAGAGGCTTCCAAAGCCCAGATTATAGTTATTTATCTCTTACAGGTGCCTTCATCCTAAATGCTGCTTATAAAACATCCAACACACAAATATATTGTGTTTTAAACAGTATCACTTACAAATGGCAAATCTATCTAGCAATTCTTTCCTTTACCACATTCTTAAATTTTGATCTCAAGGTCAGACTGATGGGTCTGAATATATTAGATCATCTTTCCCTCAATTTTTTTTTTTTTTTAAATCACTATTCCACAGACCACAAACTCAACTAATGTTACTTTCTATGACTAGCTCTTCACCTTCTTCACCCTATTTCTAAAACTGCTCTTAAAAGATTATTGGTACACCTGCTCAAGGGCAAAATTCAATTATAATTAGATGAAGAAAAGATTTTAAAAGTGAATTAAGGCTATAGAGGGCACAATAAAACTTCTGAAAATCAAATCAAAGCATTAAGATTAAAAGAGTAGCAATGAAAAAGGCAGAAAATCTCATTTGAACCAGTGAATGTGAATCCCATCCACATACAAATAATCAGGACAATGTACAACATGGACTATTTTAGGGAGAACACAATCCAAATGCCATGACTTGTAGTCCTACATACTCCCTCAGCACATGTAAGCAATATGACATGTATTCGTGTGTCCCATGTCCTCATTTCCTGCGCTTGGGATCAGCTCTGCAGTTTAACAGTCAGCTTGGGAAAGGACTCAGCATCCTCCAAAAGCTTGATACGGACACAGTTCTCTAAAAGCATGTTTAGATTGACAGGTAAGACTCTGAAGGCATCAGTCTGACAGCACCCAGCCCCCATCTGCAGGGCTGCAAAGCACCTCCTTGTATTCAATCAATTCAGCATCACACCTGTTAGCCACTTCATAAATCAGTCCAGTAATTCTATCTGATATTAATTCACGTGGAGAGGGAAGGGTGCTACACCCTTCTGAATTGAAACTTCAAAGAAAACACAGCGAATGAGTCAAGGTACAAACCATAACTGTGAAAAAAAACCAAAACCCAAAAAAATCCCAAACCCGACCAAGTGATGTACAGCAATTTCCCTTCCCCATTTTCAATCCTGTTGCAATTTGCGGCCATGAGTTTGCTATGGATATCACCGGGTAGCAAAGGAAGCAGAGGAGATTGCTGTACTGGTTTTGACTTTATCTCCACATGGAATCACACAATATCCTGATTTGGAGGGGACCTTCAAGGACCATTGAGTGCAACTCCTGGCTCTCCACAGGACACACCAACAATCCCACCCCGTGCCTGAGAGCATTGTCCAAATGCTCCTAGAGCTCTGGCAGCCTCGGGGCCATGACCATTCCCTGGGGAGCCAGTGCAGTGCCCACCACCCCCTGGGGGAAGAACTTTTTCCTGATATCCACCTGAACTTCCCCTTACAAAGTTCCAGCTGTTCCTTGGGTCCTATCCCTCGCCACAGACAGCAGAGATTGGAGCTGCCCCTCCAGAGCAGCTGCAGTTCCCAGTGAGTTCTGACCTCAGTCTCCTCTCCTGCAGGAACATTTCTGAAGAGGACCTGGAATAAGACTGCAAGTGGCATATTGCTACCATCCACCTTTAATCCAGAGTGCCCATTTAGCATGGATGTGTCCTGTGCAGTCTATGGATAGGGTTCCTCAAAAAGCAACTCATAACAACATTTTATTCACATTTTTAGACCCCGAACTGGGTTTAATTTCAAAATCCCACACCTGAAAAGTCTGGGTTCAGTTTACTCTACGTGTCACGGAGTATCTCAAACGCTATCAGCACCAGCAATGTTTTAGATGTTTTACTGTATAATCAGTAAGACCTTCACTACCAAGATCAGGATGATACATAATATACTTCATATTACATATATGAAAACTACTTTGAACAACAATTTCACACAGCTGACCTGTCCTCTTTCCTCCTTAGTTCAATTATTTAAACAGAATACTATATACTAAGGAACATAAGTGACATGCACAATAATTACTTTGACTCCACACCTCAGTAACTGTAGAGCTTTACTTACACTAGAAATGTTTTACACATACTCGGTACAGAAGCAGCTGCCCAAAGAGAAACAACCCAAAAAGAAAATTTAGAAACTTACCATTCTTACTATTTTCCCTCCTCACAGAAGTTACAGCAACACACAACTCACTGGGGTCAGACTTTTCCAGAGTTTGTTTTTAAAGATCTGATAATGAACATGAACAACTTACAAAAAAAAAAAAAGGTTTATAAAACATCTCAAAGTCATTAAGTCATTAGAGGAGAACTTCTGTTGAAATGCAAGTGAGTCATCATACAAGGAGAAAAAAATATGTGCATGTGTATATATTTTACCCCATTAAAATTATAGCTACCTGGCTTTTTTTTTTTTTTTTTAATTTAATTAGAAATTAAAGGGAAAGCCTCTTGTGCCAAGTCACAATCCTGACCTGCCGTTAATCTTTAGCCCATCAACAGCCCAGCTTGTCAAAGGGTTTCCAACACGCAGTTTGACCATCAGGCATGGCACCTTTTAACTGCCCTTATCACATCTTTATGTTAGAACTTAAAAACTTTCCACAATGCTTTCAAACCTCAAAATGGGTGTTTTTTCTTCTTCAGATATGACAGTTACCACAGAGATCATCCAGAGCAGTTTATCTCCTCCAGCATTGATGGGTAGTGGCCTTCATCCACCTACTTTCATATTTTCAGTGCAAATTTGTTCCTTCTGGTCACATCAGTCACAAAATCATTATGTTACAAGACACTGAGGAAATATCAATTTCAATTGTCTCTATAGAACCCGGTTAATTTCCCCAAAACTGAACAGAAAAATTTCCTTCAGTGAATGACAGAAGTTGACTTATTATTTATTGAGCTTGCTACAGAAAAGCAAGGGGCCTTGATGCTTAGAGAGCCCCACAAAGCCTAGCCATGAAGGGCTCAGACTTCTGCAAATGTTTAAGTTTAAATCAGTAGGAAATGTATGAAAAATTCAAGTGCAAACAAAAATCAATGGACACCCATATGGTTGTCCTCTACAGAATTTCTTCTTCAAATTCACAGGTAAAAGCAAGGAGCCCTATGGAAACAGGCTGAGAGAGTTGGGGTTGTTCAGCCTGGAGAAAGCTCCAGGAAGAACTTCCAGCACGTTCCACTACCTAAAATGGCTCCAAGAGAGCTGGAAAGGGACTTTGGACAAGGACATGGAGTGACAGGACAGGGGGAATGGCATCCCACTGCCAGAGGGCAGGGCTAGATGGCATATTGGGAAGAAATCCTTCCCTGGGAGGGTGGGGAGACCCTGGCACAGGGTGCCCTGGGAAGCTGTGGCTGCCTCATCCCTACAAGTGTCCAAGGCCAGACTGGATGGGGCTTGGAGCACCCTGGGGTAGTAGAAGGTGTCCCTACCCTTGGCAAAGGGTGGACCAGGATGGCTTTAAGGTCCCTTCCAACCCAAACCATCCTGTGATTCCATGAACTAGATGTATGAAGTTACATCAATCTACAAGAAAACAGGAAAGATTTCCCTCAACGTTTTCTGGGACAATCTCCAGCCCAGATATAGTGCCTGATCTCACCAGCACTGGTGAACCTCATATAAAACCTGTCTTACCACAGGTCATTGCTTGAGGAGCCCAGGTCTACAATTCCATCGGGTGAGCTAATATACCCTCATGTCTGCAGTCATGTTTCAGTCTGACTTGCCTTGGGATGCTGGAAAATCAGTGGGATTTAGAGGGTGGGAATACAGGAAAAGATGTCTCCTCCAGCACCACGCCCTATCTAATGCACACACATCTTGCACTGAAAGCAAGGAAAGCTCAGGCACAGAAGCCACTCTGATGCCTCAACCAACTTTGATCTGATAACATAGTTTTCACATTGTGATTTTTTTGCCTTCAATACCACATGACTGAAGTGCTGAATTCCCATAAGTGCTGAATAGAGGAGTTAAGAGCACATTTAAACTCCATCACTTTTAACACACAATATCCTTTTTCATCAGCCTCAGTGAAGACGATTTAGGCATATTTATAGTAACATTAACCACAGTTCTTCTCTAGGGCAGTATTATTCTCAGAACAGGCAACTGAACACTGAATAAGCTTCCAAACCTCCAAATTTTGATAGAGTCATCATCAGAACATCTTTAAAACATATAAATAATTTGCCCTAATTAATTGATAGGGAAACTGACCCAAGGGGATTAGATGATGAGCTGTACTTCCATTTGATTCCTGAAGTCTGTGGTCATCTATTCTCAAGGGAACAGTAAAGTTGGAAGCTATAAAGTCATTTCAGCTTTTCCAAGTCGATCACACATTACTTTTTCTACCAGAAATCCAAATTTCATTCCTCTCACATTCAAATATCAAACTTGCATAGAAATTGTTATTGTACCATTCACGTAAGGGAATTCTGCTGGTACTGATATTTGCCTGCTGTCCTAGAAATTCTTATCAGCTCAGGTACTGAGAAAAGCTGGAAATGATCCAGGAATTAGTGGTTTTAACATGCTTTCAGTAGCTCTGAGTTTTCTTTGGGCTCACCATTCAAATTCAGATAAAACAAGTTAACAGCCTATCAGCAATATCCACAAGAAAACTTAAAATTCCAGCAATATTAATATGGATGTTTCAGAAAAAATGTGCATAGGCGGGAAGTCAAGTCCTGGTTTTGACTCTGAACCACATCAACACCTCCTCAAAATGATTCATCCTCCAGAAGTTGAACGAGGGCACATTTAAACACCCATTACTACTCCCAAAATGAAAACCAGTGACTTTAAAGAGTCACTGCAACCTGTGCTTTTGAGAAAGACACCAACTGACCCAAATTTACAGAGCTGCCTGTTATGTGTTTCAATGTAATAAATCAATCCCTTAACAAAAGTGCACTAACACACTGTCAAACAAACAGGCAACAATTATAAATAAATGCAGATGAAAATAGAGTTTATCTTATACAACAATAAATTTCAACTTCTTCAACAAAACTAAAAGCAACTCACCCTATAATTCTGCCTGTTCCTGATCTCCCCTTGAAAAAAATTAAAATTAAAATCACCAGTGACCTCAAAGCTAATTCTTTCCACTATATTATTAGGAATTCAATACTTTGCTTCCAGCAAGCCAGTAACTTCGATGTATGTTCACAATTTGGATACAGTAGTATATATCTTTCTAGCAGCAGAAAAATCCTTAATAGAAAAAATTGCTGAAGTTTTCCCTGTTTTTTTTGTTTTCTTGGTTTTTCTTCTTGTTGTACTGGCCTGTCCAGTCAGCACTTCATTTCAACACTACTCTACAACTCAGGTCATGCAAAGGGTGGAAATCTTTGTGGCATCACCTTTGCTGATTTCGCACAAGATCAAAGTATGTAACAGGCAGACACTAGAGATCTAAGCTCTGAAATCTCTATAAAATTCAAGTGACACTCTCCACTGTGGATTAATAGGGGATTGACTGTGTAAATTAATCATTAAACAGGCAGGTGCACAACTCTGGCAGGAAACGTGCTGCACATTGCTGCAAAAACCCTTCAAAACCCGCCTTGAAAAGTTTATTTTAGGGGAACTCAAATATGTTCTTGATCGCAACAAGCAATGAAATCTAAAAGTTGTGCTCAGGGTAAACCTGAATCATAGATTTTCCCTAGATAGGACAATTACACTCAAAATATCTGGGAGCAGTGCCACAACACCAACATGTGGAACATGACCAAACTGTGGAAGGAACATGATAATGACACAAATACATAGAAACTGGGGGGAAAAACCACACTAAACCCATTCAATACACAGCTAATCCACTGCAGGAGTAATTTTTTTCATTGCAATGACTGAAAACCAACAGGGATGAAAACTAAACAGCTTTTAGTCAAAAAGTAATTGAAGATATGGTTTTCCTTTCCTTTACTGTGAAATAATATTAAACCCAACCTAAATTTTCTGCATGTAAGAATAGCTCTCACCTTCTGTATTTGAGCTTATAAAAGGAGTTTACTAAAAATGCTAATTCATCTGTGCCAAGATTCTTATTCTTAGTAGACAAGCACCACCTTGGAGACGGATATTAAATTTTCAAGCAATACAAACACTAACAAGAAAGTCTTCCAAAGAGCATTTTCCTAGCATGGCTTTCCTATTTTATTTCCTTTCAGCTTACAGAAACTAGCAAAGAAACAAAGAAGGTTTCTGAAAATCAGGAAATGGAGGGAAAAGGCAAATAATAGAAAATCTGGGATTTTCACAGCTGTGTTTGTACATTCTGTGTAAGTCTCTATAGAAAGCTGAGCAGCACTGTCTAATGGTAAAGGTCATTACAGATAATTTTCACCCCGAAGAGGATGTGTAATACCCTGTACCTACATGAAGCAACAACCCCCTATTTAAATTTTTGCAACATGCACTGAGCACACCCAAGATGAGTTTGTGTACGGCAATGCTTTTACTTCTGCACCTATGGGCCCAGCAGGCATGGCAGGGAATCAAAGGTAGTTCATACATTGGAAAACCCTTGGCTGGAATGCCCAGACCACCTGTCAGCATGGTGTCCCCTAAACCAGCATAATTCCACTTCTGCATTTTCAGGGAACTGAAAAAACCATGAATCTGGCGATACTGCAAGAAACTTGTTTTACCAAATGAAGCCACAACCAGGACCAGGAATGTTATCCAGATCATGGGGTGTCCAAGAAGTACTTCTCACAATCTGCTCCGGAGATCAGCTCCCCCTCTTCAGCAGGAATATTGCTCAGCTTGTCACTAAAACATTTAAATTCTTCTTCATCATGCAAGATGCACTAAGATGCTTATTATCAGCCCAAAACATAGAGTCCATTTTCTTTAAATTATTCTCCAAATACCCCACTACGCCAAAATCCCAAATTTAGACTATCAGATTGCAACATGAAGCCTGTTCTGTATGCAATTAAGGGCTTTTAACAATGCTAATGATGTCACAGCTCCGCAGTAAGGACAGAGCCCTTACATTCAGAGTATCCCAAGCATTTCACATTCCACAAGCCCAAACTGTACTCGAAATCATCTGCATGCAGCACACATCCACCAAAACCCCGGCAAGCAACCCTCTCCATCAAATAAATATTTATTTTAAGCAAAGGGAGGAAAAGTGATGGTCTCAAGTAGATCTAAAGGAATTCTGTGAGGATCAGTCAGAAACAAAGCAAGGGAACAAAAGCAGGAAACAAAAAGCAAACATCATTACTGCTCCAGTGTTTCGGTGACTAAATGAGTATTTCATTCAAAACCGTGCACAAAAGCAAATTATCATCTCTGTTCACTGCTGTAAAATTGATTACCAAATATTCCAGCCCTACTTCCAAGACGTTGCAGTGGTTCAATGGGCAGATGTGAGCACGTGGCTGTGGAAGAACAAAGTGCTGGCACAAAACTCCTGTAGTCCTTCTTACTGTGAATTGTTTTGGAGTAGCTCCCTCCACCCCCCACCCCAAACTACTTCACTTACAAAATCATATCATTCTCAACCCCGTCTTCCGCCTGTTTTACTCTGTTTTTTCACTATGCTTTAAAAGATGTGATTTAAAAGCTCCTACTTGCGGGGAATATTTTGAGTGTAGGGAAAAAAGCAAAGCTCTACCAGATCAAGCAGGTAATTCCAAGCGCTGCACTTAAAACTTCAAACTGGAAAAAAATTCTTCAAGGAAACTGTTCAAGAAAAGAGCACCCAAGGGTATCTTAAATTAATACAGCAAGACAACAGCTTGGTCAGCAGCAGCATTATCTAAATAGAGGATTTTCAGCATGGATTTCATAGACATGCTAGACACAGGAAGCTCAGGGTTTGAAATCTGATTGCTCACAAAAGCTTCAGAGGAACAAGACGGGAAAGTCAAATCCATCACACACATTCCAAATATTATTTAACTTTATTAGGACACAGGATAAAATAATTGCTGGTCCTAGATTTATAATTTTTTTTTAAATTAAAGAAAGCAAGTATTTTTGGTGAAAATAATGCTAATCTCAGTCATTTGTTGGTATTTTAATATAAGTTACTTACATAAAACATAAATTAATGAAGATAGTAACGAACACCTGGCTGGACCTGAGCTTATTTCATTAGTTGCCAAGAGAGGCTGCGGCTGCCCCATTCCTGGAAGTGTTCAAGATCAGGCTGGACAGGGCTTGGAGCAACCTGGTCTAGTGGAAGGTGTCCCTGCCCATGGCAGGGGATTAGAATGAGAAGAGCTTTAAGGTTCCTTCCAACCCAAACCATTCTGTGATTATTTTGCATTGATAACGAAAGGAACAACTGAGACTGTGAAACACTGGAAAAATCTAGAGCAGTGTCAGACAACTGCTAAGGGACTCAGTCGGGTATTCCCTGATACAGAAACACAGAAATAAGACAGAAATGGTGACCACTGCAGATAAGGAGGTAAGTCTGAGGCAGTGATATGTCCTTGGATTTGGCAGGCAGAGGAATGTTATCCTTCATCTGCTCTGTTCCAGGAGGTCCTAATGATCAGACGTGCTCATCAGGAAGACAGGAACAGGACAGGACTTACTCCTCTCTCTCACAGGTTAAAACCATGAAGTGTTGAATAGTTCAAACAACTAAAGCTCCAACAGGGAAGGCACTGGATGTGTATGGAGCAGACATGATGGGGAGGATCCAGCATGAACTGCTTTGTCTGACTGCTCTGAATTTTCTACAACTGATTCCTTACTATAAAGCAGACTGAAAACAAGCAGAGAGCTTATTGCAAACCTTAACAAAACTGTAACTCAAATATTTCCACTGGTTGTTTAGTGCAAGGCAAAAACTGCAGAACAACTCAGATATTTCAACAATATCAAATTACTTCACAGGTAAAATTCTGTTCTTAAAACAGCCCTAGTAAAATATCAGATTGTCCAACAGAACAATGAGAGGAGCAATAACACAGAATTCAGATTAAATATCAGCCATGAGTTTCTCAATTAATAGATTATTTAAATAGAATCATGGAATGGTTTGGGTGGGAAAGGACCTTAAAGACCATCTAGTTCCATCCTCCTACCATGAGCAGAGTCACCTTCCACTAGACCAGGTTGCTCCAAGCCACAAAATATTATATATTTATATATTATATACATGTATGGATAGACAGAAATATAAATATGCACGCATAAAGATATCCACACGTACCTCCAAGAACTAAATTAAAGCATATAATTGTTCTTTCTTCTCAGTGTACTCATTAAAATTGATTATGTCTAAGTATTTCCTACTTGAATAACTTATTCTTTTGTACCAGTGCACAGCATTTGAGTGAGCCTTTCATTAAGCAGCATGGAAGAGAAAATCATTTTAAAGAACAATAATATCCTAATGAAAAGGGATCAGGCACAAATGCTGCCCCCAGATCTAATTTGAGCACTTTAACTGATTTGATTCAGATTGCCAACATCCTTGGATCTATTAAGCAGTTTCCTGACCTTCCTAAATCTTTAAACTGCCTCAGGTAGCTTTTTTAAGACAACAGTTTGTATATACGCTTCTGCCCAAAATTTCCTATTTATTTAACAAAGAGAACTATGATAGCTCTTTTCCAGCTCAAACTCTCTCAGGTTGCAATTTACACAAATCCAGAGATAACGTTCCTCTTCACTGTAATATTCTTTGGCCAAAGACATTGTATTACCACCAACTTCTTCATAACATTCAATCAGCAACACATAACTACTTCCATTACATTAATAAAAACCTAATCTAATTTTTTTTTATTCTCCAACTGCCAGGTTCCACAGTCAAGTCCTGCTTAGCATTTGCCATCTCCCACCACAAAAAAAGTATGACCATGAAAGGAGCACCAGTGCCTTTACACACAAATTCCAGATTCCTGGAATCATTTGGTATTTCATTATATAGTCAAAATATTATTTTCAGCTACAGTCATATATCAAATTGCCCATCAGTGAGCCTACCCACACAATCCATATACACTGACTGTTCAAGCAGTCAATCATTATCCTGAATTTGTTAATCCAACCCTTTACAATCTCAGGACAGCAACTCTGTGTGACCCAGAGGTCATTTCTTACCCTGTGCTTTACCTGCCTTGTCTGGTGAGGAGCAGCTGAGGTAGCTGGGGGGCTCAGCTGAGAAAAACAGAGGCTCAGGAGGGATCTTCTCACTCTCTAAAACTTACTGACAGGAGCGTGCAGCCAGGGGTAGTCAGGCTCTACTCCCAGGGAACAAGGGACAGGGCAAGAGGAAATGGCCTCAAGCTGCACCCAAAGCAGGGTGGTTACACTGGATATTGGGGAAAATGTCCTCCTGGAATAGTCGGTCAGGCACTGGAACAGGCTGCCCAGGGAAGTGGCTGAGTTCCCATCCCTGGAAGTGTTCAAATAACATGTGGTTGTGGTTAGTGGTGGTCTTGGCAGTGCTGGGGGAGCGGTTGGACTCGATGATCTTAGAGAGCTTTTCCAACCATAATTCCTTCTGCTAATCAGGCAGCTGGCTGACACAACTCAGTTTAGGCAGGACAAGAGGTTGTGTCACTGAGCTGCAGATAGTGCTTTGAAGAGTCTGTTTTCCAAGTCTGCAGCATCATTTTGGTTGTACAATACTCAATGCTGCCAATTTCACTCTCAAATTTGGAGCTCCCAAGCTCCCACTGCTCCAAATGTTATCTCAGGATGCTGCTGCAGCTCTGTAGCTAGGGAATTTCTCATCCCTTCTAGCAGAAGCTCTGCTCCTGCCCAGATCATGGCAGCTCGAAGCCCACAGCAGCCTCCAGCCAGCCCAGAGCCTGCTGGAGGCTTGCACTGAAATAGAAGACACAAGCGCAACATCAGACGCTTGTGCAACATCTGTATTTTCTGTTTCAGCCCCTGTTAACACCAAGATGTTTATCTTTGAACAACTGAAGTGGCTGATTCCACATTTAAACAAAAGTCACCTGAAGTCCTTCCTAAGTCACCCTTCTACCTCTAAAGAGGACCACTGTCCTGTGGTGTGTTATTTATACATCTAACTGCAGTCAAAACAAACAGCTTTCACAAGGAAAAAGTGAAATGGAATATTAGCAGATTGCCACTCGATGCCACAATGTTCATCCTTCACTATGAACACAAAAAGATGTGAGAGATTAGTAAATTAGTGAAGCATAAGGTGTATCTTTACAATGTAATGAAAATAGTCAAAGCCACAAATATAGTCATCATACACATCTAGATAAGACAGGATGATTAACATGCCAAATTTAATTACATCTCTCAGTCCAGCAGTAAAGCACATGGAATATGCCACACTTAGAAAATAATTTTCACCTGCCCTTCTTCTTCCCATTTGCACCTTCAGCATCTAATAGCACATCAAGTCCTTTAAAGCCAAGCTCTTGACAACCACAAACCAAAAAAAATACTCCTGCAGAGCCATTTCTGACAGGAGACAGAGCAAACTCAAGGCGTGTGAAAGAAGGTACATGACTGCAAAACTCTGAACATTGCTTGTTTGCACTTCTCAGAGCTCCAAGTTTAAAAACATTACTAGAAACTTAAACTCCTTAATAAACTAATAAACAGCCAAATAAACCATCTATAGAGAAAAACATGTTTTATATTTTCAGGCAAAATTTTAGACTGGAATTATATGTGAGAAAGAAACAAGAAGTTTTATGAAAACAGGTAAGAGGATAGAAAAAATATGTTCTATTAGCAGTGAATATATACCAATTATTTCTTTTTACTCAGCATCACCATTCAGAAAAGAAGCCTCTCAAATCCAGTCCCCATAAAATGACAAGCATCCTAAGTTTTTCCAAGAAAGTAACAGGTAGGAGGCTATTTCATAAAGCTCTCTCCCAACTAAAAGAAATTTTTTATCATGACAGTGGCCAAAAGACATTAAAAAGGCAGGTTTGGACTTCCAGGGCTTGCCTAGCCTAGAACCATTTCTATATGAAACCCCTTTAAAACTGGCTGCAACACACACTCATCTACAGACTGTCAATAAATATGAATTTAAAAATTAACATATTTTTCTTCCATGAGTTCAGATTATACAGGCCTTCTCCCAAATCCATAGGGAACATCACTGAAGGGTGCTTGGTACTTTCAGTAGCTCCCAAGAAAAGCAGCCGCTGCCTAGGATAATCATCCTTTTCTCATTTCCTTCTTTTCCAGGAATCAGCTCTGCCCAGGGAATTCACCTAATGCATGCAGACACACACACTGGCTCTCTCACTGCCACAGCTGACGAATCCAAGGCAGGTAACCATCTTACAGAAACCCTTGCCATAACAGAGAAGCCAGGGAGCATTCCCAGCCTATTCCCATGAAGATTTCCATTTTCTCATCCTGTGGGATAAGACTTCAGACACACAACCCAACTGAGTAACCCAACACGAAAAGAACTGGCCCCAGCACTGCAGAAATGCACTTTCCATCATCATATGGCCCAAAAACCACTGTCCTGTGCAGACACCCCTCTTTCCCACACACACACATTTGCACATGGCCTGGACCGGTGCAGAGCCAGGGGGCTCCATCCCCCTGCCCAGAGCCTCCCTTTAGCTTTTTTTCTCAAAAAAAAAAAATTACTCTGAAGCAGCAGGACTCTCCCAACACCCTCTGTCCCATTCAATCCCCTCTTGCTGCCCAATCTTGTCTCCCCACAAACCCAAGAGCTTCTTTCTACCAGGCTCCTATTCCTACTGTCCCTCCCCACGAGCCAGCAGCATTTCAGCACCAAAAGCTGAGCCTCCCAAATGCCAGCTACTCCCATCAGGATACTGCTTCTCTCCCCTGCACATATCTCTTCTGAAATCCCCTTTAACCAAAACCAGCACCTGCTGAGCTGCCAAGAGGAGCTTCCTTAACCCCCCAAAAACACCTCTAGAGTCTCCACCCAGCCCTAACACCCACTTGCACACCCTTCCCCTCCAACCTGTTCTCAGTCTGATCTAGTCCCATCTCCACACTAGTCCTTCTCCCCCACCCAGGAACTGGCCCCACACCCACGCAGTCCTCCTCTGTCCACATGCTTATTACTGCTGCCGTCTACTTCAAACTCCAGCCACATCCACGCACAAACCCGGCCCCCATTCACCCACCATCCTTAGACTTCCATTTATACAGCCCCAAACCTAACCCTGCTGCCAAAAATATATTCCCCTACCCACTCCCCTCTGGTCTTAATTTCTGTCGAGACCTACTGAAACTTAAACTCAACATTTTCCTGGCTCAGCAATCACACCCAGACCTCCACTGACCCAGTGCCCTACAACCACATCCCTGCTCCTACACAGCCCCTTAGAGTCACAACTGATCCCCAGTGACCCCTCTGCAACCCAGCCAACCAACACCAAAAATTCAGCCCCCTCAGAGGTGCCTCTCTGCAGTACAAACATCATGTACTCACCAACTGGGGCACTCAATGCCCATATCTCATTGCTCCCAGACTTCCCTCATGCAGCTCCAACCACT
The DNA here is from genome assembly GCA_024500445.1 of Entomyzon cyanotis. NCBI lineage: Eukaryota > Metazoa > Chordata > Aves > Passeriformes > Meliphagidae > Entomyzon > Entomyzon cyanotis. The sequence goes on along the minus strand of JAKEPQ010000146.1, from coordinate 71,434 downwards.
CACCTCCTCTGTGGACCTCCAGACCAGGCCTTCCACACTGTCACCGATGTTCCTATCACCCGGTCACCCCTCAGGCCTGTCCTCGCACATCTACCTGTCCCTCTGCACCCAAATCCCTTCTGTCTCCCTGCCTGGCTCCTGCCCATCCCTTTACACCCACATCCCCCTGAGTCAGCCCCATGCTCACATCCTCACTGCCCTCAGACTCAGCCAGGGACACCCCAACCCTTACTGCCTGTCCTCTCAACATGCTCCTATCCTGCCCTAACTCCTGCGTCCTTACTGTGAGCTGGACCTGTCCCTCACCTTTACCATCACCTGGACCCGTTTCTCACCTTTACCATCACCTGAGTGTCACTCACCTTTACCATCAACTCAATCCGCCGCTCACCTTTAACCTCACCCAGTCCCGCCCCTCACCTTTACTGTCACCTGGCCCTTCCCCTCGCACCACGACTCTCCTGCCCTCACACTCGTCCCTGGACCCCCTCCACCTCCCACCCTGTCTGAGTGCCCAAACCTGCTTCTCGTACACATTTCCCTATTTCCCGCAAGTGCTCTTTTGGGCAACCTGACCGGGGCCACCGAGCCACTGCTGTGTCCCCTCCTATCTCCCTCGCCCTGTCCCTCACCCCACCCCGGATGTGTTTGCCTCATTCCCCTCCGTACTCCAAACCAGCCCGACCCCCATACTCCGAACCAACTCCTCACTCCGAACCAGCCTTTCACCCCCGTGCCCCAAACCAGACCCAGAGCCCCCTACTGCACCTAGCCCCGAGCCAGCCCCGAACCAGCCCCTCGATCCCCGTCCGCACCGACCCACACGTCGCCGCCCCCCGTCCCCTCGCCGGGACACGTCTCCGCCCCCCGTCCCGCGGGGTCTCACCTGAAGCGCCCCCCGCAGTGCTGGCACTGGTCGCCCACCCAGCCAGGCTGGCACTCGCACTGCCCGGTGCCCGGCTGGCACCGCCCGCCGTTGGCGCACGGCTTGTCGCATTCCTTGGACACCGCCACCTCCTCGCCGGCGGCGGCGGCGGGGCCCAGCACCAACAGCAGCAGCAGCGCCAGCAGCGGCGGCGGCGGCGGCGGCGCCGGTGACCTCCCGCCCCGCCTGCCCGGTCCCCGCCGCGCCATCTGCGGCCGCTGCCGGGTCGGAGCGGGGCGGGCGGGGGGCGGCGGCACAACGCGGACCATCGGCCGCCGCGGGGCCTCCGCCGATCCCGCTACGGTGGCCGCGAGTGGGGGGGAAGCGGGGGGGCGGGACCAGTGACGTCACCCCGCGGCCATGGCGGCGGGAGGGGGCGGATCGGGGAATCTCGGAGTCACAGGATGGTTCCATTAATTACAATCCCCAGTTTAGACAGCGTGGAAGCCATTCTCGCTTAGATCCTCCAGCTGCACAACTCCTCACTCAGGGGTGAGCTTCTCATCTCAGCAAGTTTAACAAGCAGAGTTTAAAGCACACGGCAATTCCCAAACCGTGAAATGGCCTTTCCCAGCAGAATAAGTCGATTTCAAATTGAGCCGTAGAATGAAAGCCCCTGTACTGCTCCCCGTTAGTTAAATACTCCAGGTGAGAAAGCAGCAGCTGGCCCAGGGACCGCAACGAGCACTGCCCCCAGTAAAGGAAGGCTAATGGCAGCAGCAGAGCCACACAGTCATTGGGGTTGGAAAAGACCTCCAGGATCACCAAGTCCAACCTGGGAGCCCTGCGCCTTCTCAAACAGCCTAGAGCACTGAGTGCCACATCCAGTAGTTCCTTGCACAGGGACAGACACACCACCCCTCCCTGGGCAGCCCCTTCCAACGCCTGACAGCCCTTTCCGGGAAGAAATTCCTTCCGATGTCCAAGCTGAATCTCCCCAGATATAACTTGACTTGAGGCTGTTCCCTCTCCTCCTGTCCCCCACCTGGCTGTCCCCTCCTGGTAGGAAGCTATAGTGAGCCACAAGGTCCCCCTGAGCCTCCTTTGCTCAAGCTGAGCCCCTTCAGCCGCTGCTGGTGCTCCCCAGCTCTGTTCCCTTCCCTGGGCACGCTCCAGCCCTTTAATGTCCGTCCTGAATTGCAGGGCTCAGAGCTGCCCCCAGCAGAGCCAGCACAGAGGACAGTCACTGCCCTGGCATGGAGCAGCCCCGCACTGGGCTCCTCTGCCCGCCATGGACTGTGGACAGGGGTTGGCTGGAGGTGTGTCCCACCACCATCCTGCGATGTCACTGTACCCCAGGTGAGCCCGAAAAGGTCCCCTCAGAGGTGGGGTTGTGTCCCCCCTACCTCAGGAATGCCCCCCAGCCGCCCCACACACTGTGAGGATGGGCCCTGAGGGTGAAGAGGAGGGAAAAGGAAATGTTCAAGGCAAGGCTGAATGGGGCTCTGAGCAACCTAGGAAGCAATGTGAGAAGAGACTGTTCCCTGTGAGGGTGTAGGGCCCTGGCCAGGTTGCCAGAGAAGCTGTGGCTGCCCCATCTCTGGGAGTGTCCAAGGCCAGGTTGGATGGGGCTTGGAACACCCTGGTCCAGTGGAACGTGTCTCTGCTCATGGCAGGGGGTGGAATGAGTCAAGCTTTAAGATCCCTTCCAACTCAAACCACTCTGTGATTTTATTATTCTAATTGTGTAAGCAAAAAAAAAGAGGATCTGAAAAAAAGGATACCCTCCTACGCTGGAAAACGAGCTAATGATCTCCAAGGATTTCTGGGGCTTAATTTGTAACAGCAAAGGCCTAAGGGAGGAAGAATAAAAAAGTTAAAAGTCATAGTCTTCTGAATTTGTGGGCAAAGCAGCAGGAAGGGTGGAGCAGAAACAGAGATGCTCTGTGAAAATTTCAGACCTTTCATTCTTAACAGAGTAAAAAAGGAAACATAAAACCAAAAAGGTATGAATGATGAGAAATAGGGTGCAAATCCCTTGTAGGCTATACAGAAATGGAGGCACAGAGAGGCTATTTCTACATACATCTATATTCTTGGGACACAGACAACTGCCAGCATGCCCTGAATCTGTGGATTCAGGTACCCAGTCATTTTCCAAGGTGCTGCCAGAAAAGCCAGTCTGGCTCTGAGAGTCAGCCAGCTCAGGATACAGGCAGCATGTGACACTGGTATCTGGATTGTCACTGCTGGGTGACCCTGGCTGGGCACCGGGTGTCTCCCAAAGCTGCTCTCATGCCCCACCTCAGCTGGGCAGGGAGAGAAAATACAGTGAAAGGCTCATTGTTGGGATAACAGCAGGGAGAGATCATTCACCAGTAGTATGATATGTATGTATGATATCCATATGTATTCCCTCCTCTTCACCCTCAGGGCCCATCCTCACAGTGTGTGGGGTGGCTGGGGGGCATTCCTGAGGTAGGGGGGACACAACCCCACCTCTGAGGGGACCTTTTCGGGCTCACCTGGGGTACAGTGACATCGCAGGATGGTGGTGGGACACACCTCCAGCCAACCCCTGTCCACAGTATGTATGATATCCATACATAAAGTAGAATCATAAACAGAGGTACATACCCAAGGTACAGCAAGTAGCAACAGCAAGGAAATCGTAAGAATACCTTGGCGAGCAGCTCCGTAAGGAGAGGTGTGTAATCTATGCCATGGTAGTAACCATGGGCAGAAGAGATTGAATTTGAAGAAATCTGTTTAATTTATTACCAATCAAATCACAGCAGAGCAATAAGAAATAAACCCAAATCTTACATCACTTTTCCCCCACCCCTCCTTTCTCCCCAGGTGCAATTTCCCTGATGATTCTCCACCTCCTCCTTCAAAGTGGTGCAGGGGGACAGGGAATGAGGCTGTGGTCAGTCTGTCACACATTGTCTCTGCCGCTCCATCTTCCTCAGGGGTTGGACTTTTCACACTCTCCCCCTGCTCCAGCACGGGCTTCCCGTGGGGTCAAGAGTCTCCTTCAGGCATTCTCCTGCGCAGGCATGGGGTGTCCACAAGCTGCAGGTGGATCTCTGCAGCCCCGTGCCCTCCATGGCTCCATCAGACATGGAGGGAAGCTCCAGCACCTACTCACAGGAGCCACCCCCGTGTGAAAGCCTTGTCACCCAAACGCAGCACAGTCATAGAGGTGCTGCCAGCACAAGTTGCTCCCACCAAGTGATGCCAAAAGGTTCCAAGCCATGGAAGCGTTTCTGGCATGGCTGTAACACCACATGGATTAGCCAGATATCGCCAGCTGAGGGCTGGGGTTGGCATCTACTGTCAAATATCATCCCTGTCCTCTACTTTGTCTCTCCTCACATCTGTTTGTGTTCATTTGCAGTTATCAGTGATAACAATACTTATATTTTCACAACATCTGTTCCCCCCTTTCTTGCCAAACATAGCTCGCCGTTGCACAAGAGACAGGAAGTAAAAACATTGGTTAAGACGGTGAAAATAAACTTGGAGAAATTGTTCCCATCCTGGATGTCAGTTGAATTTCTCTTCATTGGTGTCAGATTTGGAAAACTGCTTCTGTGCTCAACAGTTTATGTGGGGTTTTATCCAGTTAGGTGGAAAAAGCACAAGATGCCATCTCTCCTTAGACTTCTCCCCACTCTTTTCCCAACAGTAGTTCCTTAAAAGTCACAAAATCACAGAATCAAAAAATGGTTTGGGTTGGAAGGGACCTTAAAGCTCATCTAATTCTAACTCCCTGCCATGGGCAGGAACACCAACCAGTAGATCAGATTCCTCCAAGTCCTGTCCAAGCTGGCCTTAAACATTTCTAGGGATGTAGCAGCAACAACTTGCCTGGGCAACCTGGGAAATTAGCAATTCAAGAGGTTTTTGCAACTGGGAAATCAAAAGGTTTTCTACCAGATAACTGGAATTATTAGATCTGGGCAGATGTTTGTGGCTAGCACAGGTTCTTCCCGTGGGAACATTTTGCTATATTTCATAAACAAGATAAAGTTTGGATGTTTTGCAAACAGTTTCTCCGGATTGGGTCAGTTCGGGCTTGGCCAATTGGGCCTAGGGGGAGGTCTCGGGCTGACCAATCTGGGGCACTTCTGTAAACTCTATATATATGGAATTCAAAACAATAAAGTTCCTTTTCTCCTCTCTTTCCTTGTCTGAGAACTTGGGTCAGTCCTCAGCTAGCCGCTCAACAGCGACAGATGTTGATAGTTGTTTTTTATCAAGCAAACTTTAAATCTCTTAAATGAAGAGTTGAGAAGGATCATCCAGTGAATGAGAGCAGGAAGAGAGAGTTCTGACATCACAGTAAACCAACAGCCCTGCTAACAGAGTGTTCATCAGCTGCCTGTGGCCAATTTCAAATACTTGGAAGAAGAGTAACATCTGTGAGTGTTGCACAAGAGAAGAAGTCCTTCCCTAACCTTGTTAGTGATCTCACTGTGCCCTGGCATGGTATGCATCAAATATTAGCTGTGTAAGATCATTATTGTTAAATTAACTTTATTCTGTTTCATTTTAACATGCAAAAAACATTCAAAAATGCCTTTTCTTTCTTTTTTTTTTTTTTTTCTTTTTCTTTTTTTTTTTTTTGTTTAATTCAAAGGCAACTTGCTGACATGAAATATGGTTTGGAAGGAGAGGAGTTAGGTTAGCCCAGAGTGCTGAACAGGCTATTTTTATGTCAGAAAACAAAAATATTTTATAATAGATGTACTAGAACAATTAAAACACCCTTTCCTGGCAACAGGCACAGCAAGACAATGGTGTTTTCGCAAACTACACATAGGGAGGGGATTGCTTTGCAGGGTGGAAGAGTCCTGAGTATCACAGATAAAAATAGAACATCATCAGAGTAACACTTCAGTGACTGATTTCTGCTCTCTGGTGACCAGGGACAGGACCAAGGGGAATGTCTGGAGCTGTGTCATGGAAGGTTTAGGTGAATATTAGGAAAAGATTCTTCCCCCAGAGGGTGGTTGGACACTGAACAGGCTCCCCAGGGTTTGTTGTGGCCCCGAGGCTGCCAGAGCTCTAGGAGCATTTGGACAATGCTCTCAGGCACAGGGTGAGATTGTTGGGGTGTCCTGTGCAGAGCCAGGAGTTGCACTCAATGATCCTTGAAGGTTCTTTACCACTTAGGCTACTCCATTCCATGATAATCTATGACTGTCACGACTTTATGCAGTATGTGAAATAAACAACTAATTCAACAAGCATTTCCAGGAACATTGATTTTAGACAACTATTAACAAGCAAGTACCATCAGCACTGATTTAGTGAATTTGGAGTGAGGAGTTATACTCACCTCTGTTCACTCTTGCTGCCAAACTTTCACAGCCCCATGTGTTGTCGTTATATGTGCAGTTGAGTCCATATTCACTTAGCACATATTTGTTTAGTATATGAGCCAAGTTACTACCCACTTCATATGCCCAATGACAGGATAGCCGGACATGCTAATTAATGAATTGGCCTCTGGGGTGAAATTATGTCCTCATTAAGAAGACTCACACGGATATTAATAAGGTCAGAACATCATTGCTGATGGCTGAGTCATGGCTCAGCTGGGTATCACAGATGTGTAAACAGTGGATCTGCCCTAGGATGCTGGTTCCATGGTATATTTATCAAAATGGATCAAGTCATGGTGATATCTGGGGTCAAAAATCACATGAAACCACAACCATAATGCTGCATTGTACAGCCTTTTTATCTTCTGTTGAGATGAGCTCGCAGGAGTCCTGAACTTCAGAAATAGCTCCCTTCCCAAGGGCCTGGAATCAACTCTTTCCAATTATCTTGTAACCTAGCATTGCCAGTTTTTCTGCTTCTCACCCAACCTGCTGTTTCCACTTATTACAACCTCTGCCCACATTCCCAAATCCTCAGCACCTTGCAGCCCTGTCCCTTCTGTTGAAGGTCCTTCCATTTTCCCCAGAACTCCTCTTTCCTCAATGCTTCACCTCTGCAGCACTGATGAACTCTGAATCTGAACACGATCATTCCCAGACCAAAATATATTCACTCCAGATGCTTGTTTGCTGTTTGCAGAGGTGTGTGAGGCAACTCTACACTTTTGCTGCATGGTCTTATCATAGAATCCCAGAATGGTTTAGGTGGAAAGGGACCTTAAAGACCATCTTGTTCCATGCCCTGCCAGGGGTGGGGCCACTATCCCAGGTTGCTCCAAGCCCTGTCCAACCTGGCCTGGAACACTCCCAGGGATGGGGGAGATACAGCTGCTCTGGGCAACCTGTGCCAGGCCCTCCCCACCCTCACAGGGAAGCATTTTTGCTGATATCTAATCTAACCTGCCCTCCGGTGGTGGGAAACTATTCCCCTTTTTCCTGTCATTCCAGGCCCTTGTTCAAAGCTCCTCTCCAGCTCTCTTGTAACCCCTGTGGGCATTGGCAGGTACTTGAAGGTCTCCCTGGATCCTTCTCTTCTCCAGGCTGAACAGCCCCAACTCTTCCTTACTCACTGGGTCATTTGAAGGACTTGTTTAATATTTCTTTTCCTCCCCAGATTTCCTGCAAACAACTTATGTTTAGTTTCAGTTCCCATGATCCTGTCCCAGACCTCACACTGGCACAAGTCTCCCTCATACCAAAAAGTTTTTCACCCAAGTTCCCAGCCAATACAATGTCAGAACAGTAAGAGTAAACACAGAAACCCTCTATTTTCTACCCACCCAACTGGAAATCCTGCCATGAACATGTTTGACAACACAAATCCAATTATTAAGCACATTTAGGTATAAATTCAGTGTTTGCTACAGGACTAGTTTGATCTCTCTTTTTCCTTTATTTAGATGTGGGTGACCAAAGGTCCTTTGAAAATGTGCTTAATAAGGGAAGAAGTATAGTAACTCAAGTGCTGCCAGGAGCAAAGGTCTGAGAGATTTGCAGGCACAATAATGATGAATAGCAGAAAAATAACTACATCTGCAAGGCTGCTTTAGATTTTTAGGATAGGGAGAAACTAGTAATAAAACTTTACTGAAGCACAGAAATTGGGAGAGAAAATGAAGAACAGTGCACTCTTCCAGAGCTGTTGTGGTATGGTAGTTAGTAAGACTGTGAAAACCTCATGTGGACTTGGGTCATGCGCAGGGCCCTGGAAGAGCTCTAGTGATGACAAAAGTTTGGATTTTGGGTTTCCATGTAATTCAAAATAAACAATATTTCATAGGATCACAGAATGTTTTGAGTTGGAAGGGACTTTAAAGATCAAATATACAATACTGTAGTATCAGGAAGGCTGCTGGATCCATCCAAGTTCAGCAAAAAGGTTCTCAGTGGCCAAGTTACTAGCAGTGTATCTGCTCTGCCTCTTTTTCTCATAGATTTGCTCTTCTGAGGTCATGTCTTGAAAGAGATTAATGGAAAGATTTGACCCATTTGATTTTAGGGGGAATATGTTCAGGCTCTGAAGAACAGCATCTGATGGCCTCAAGTTGCCTAACTATGAAACCAAAGTATTTGCTTGGGAAAATGTTGATTTGTATAGGCCAGATACTGAAGTTAAGGCCAGACCTGGGAATAAGTACATTTAGGTATAAATTCAGACCTGTGTGGCTTCCAGCCCAGAACCGTAATCTCTGTAAAGCCACTCCTTTAAAGTCCTGGCATATTTTGAGATAACCTCCAGCTTAACGATGAAAATCAAAGTATTTTATAAAGAACAAGGAGGGAAAAGGGAAAAAAGTCAAAAGAAAGTAACTTGCATGTCTGGGGAACAGAAAAATAATTTCAGGAAGACATCTCTGACAGACATTTTTTTTAAAACTAACACAGAATAGTAAATTTGCTTCAGGAAATAAGCCAACTACATGCTCAAACCATGATACCTATAAAAAGGAAAGCTTTGTTTGCAAGCAACTCTTCTGTGTAGACGAATCATCCAGTTCCAGCCTGCTCTCTGGAAGGAGTATGTTAAATACATCAGCCTTTTTTTCAAGCATGGAGCAAAGTCCCAAGTGTAGCAAGTAATTGAAAGATCATTGACCAACAACAGCAAGTTAGACACAGTCTGGGGAGAGCCTGGATGCTATAAAAATAGCTCTGTGTCTCTCCTTCCTTCCAACACAGAGCCCGGCAAGAGGATAATGAAAGGCATTCAGAGCCACCGCCGCAGCCTGGGATAATGTGACCCTCCCCACATTCAGCTGAGGGAAGGGGTTGAAAAGAGAGGAGCTGCCTGCATTATTCAGGGTGTTCTTGGGAGGAATGAAGGGAGGCAAGACAGTTTTGTATATTCAAAACCAAACCCCAAAGAAAACAGCAAAGACAGGCTGCACATTGTTCAGGGCCACACCAGACATTCTGCATTTCTCACGGAGAAGCATCTCTGCTGTGTCTGATCTCAGCAACTCCCTGCTCGGATGCTGGGGCTGGGGGAGCAGCTGGTGCCCATGGTGGTTTGGCAGAGCAAGAGCCTTGGCAGTCCCATGATGGGTGCAAGACTCACCCCGCTAACACCATCCCAAGGGTGCAGACAGGCAGGCAGATGGTGCCGCGTATGTTTGAGGAGGTGTCACCTCCAGTAGAGACATTTACTGACGAGGAAGAGGAGGAAGGGAAGGAGATGCTATTGCATTCGTGCATCCCCATCCTCTTCTCTTCCCCTACTCATTTGCAGAGGCTCCACAAGCGCAACACTTCCTTGCCTCTGCCCTTTCTGTTGGGAGTTGAGCAGTGCTGCCCAACCCTCACTGACGCAGCTTCAAGGAAACGTGATTGCTGCCCTTGACATGCAGCCTAGCACTGGCTGACTCACATACCTGGGGTGGAAACACCTTCCTCAATCAGCCCCTGGCACTGCTGTTCCCGTGGCATTTTTTGCTTCCTGGGAACCGCCATGGCCCTATCAGAGGGACTATGGGGAGGTCAGGCACTGCTCCAGGGATGCAGGTGTGTTTCTGGCTTCTGCACAGACAGACCCTGTGCAATACCCAGCCTTTGCTGGGTGTAATTCCGCTACCAATTCTCTCTCTCTCTCCTCTGGCTCACGTATCCAGTTGCTTCCTTCCAGCTCTTGGGAAGGATACCGGAATGGTATTCACTGTCTGGGAGAAGATACTAAGCTCCATTTTCTCAGCTGTTTGAAGCCTTAACCACCTTCCCAGGCAGGGAAACAGCAGTGGCAGGAGACACCAACCTTGGACTTCAGGGCTGTTTTGGTGACTTCCCATCAAAAATCTCTGCTGGAATGTACACCTACTTCTTGCCAGGGGATGAAGCAGGGCTGGTTGGGCACTGGCCTCTTGGCTGAAGCTAGCAAGGCAGCATGTCTCAGGAGAGAGCCACTCCTGCCAAAGACCTGATGTGGCTGTACATGAAAACACTCTGTTAAAAAGCCAGTCAGTGCAAAGTCCTTTCTATAGTTGACTCCTCAGTGTTCCCAACAAAAACAGCCTCAGGGCTCCACATCTCCATCTCCATGGTGCTGGTGGCCTTTCAGTGCCATGCTGTGCTGCTGGTCTACCAGCTCTCTGTTAGCTCTCATGCAGGACTGGAAGGAGCTATTGGAAACATGACTTCATGCTGGAGAAAAGAGAAACCGTCAAAAAGTTACAGACTCTGAAAGCGTGTCCAGAAAAGGGAAGAGAGCTGGGGAAGGTCTGGAGCATAAGTCTCATATGGAGCAGCTGAGGAAGCAGGGGGACCTCAGCCTGGAGAAAATAAGGCTCAGGGAGGACATTCTGGCTCTGCACAACTCCTGACAGGAGGGGGCAGCCAGGTAGAGGTTGGGCTCCTCTCACAAATAACAAGTGACAGGACAAGAAAAAGTGACCTCAAGTTGTACCAGAGGAGGTTCAAGTTGGATGTTAGGGAAAATTTCTTCATGGAAAGTGTTGTCCAGCCCTAGCACAGGCTGTCCAGGTAGAGTGTCCATCCCTGGAAATATTTAAAAGACATGTGGATGTGGCACTTGGGGACATGGCAGCACAGTGACCCTGGCATTGCTGGGATAGCAGTCGGACTCAATGGTCTTGGAGCACTTTTACAATCTTAATGACTGTGTGATTCTATGAAGGCACCAATAGCCTCATCCTGACATTTGCCAGGAGGGAAATGCCTAAATGTAACATTTGGGCTCTACTCCATCAGTAGCATATTGGTTCACAAAGCTTATTTGTTTTTCATACAACCCCCTCAGTGGTGATGCCCCTGAAGTTTCTTGCACCTTGCTTGCTCACAGCCAGAATTACACCAGAGGCTGTTGTAGCAGAAGTGCACTAAATCTGTATATTCATGGTTGAGGAATAGGGTTAAATTATGTGTCAAATTATGTTGTCTTGTATTTCATATGTGTTATCCTTGAGATGTCTTGCAAACTGCAAAGCACACCAGTACCATAAAGCTCTAGGATTTGGAGCATTGCCTGCCCAGCTCTGGAAGAGCTTGCCTGAAGCGAGTTCCAGCTTAATACCAGTCAAATACCATCAGCTATAGGAGAGCTGCACCTTTCTCACGGTATAATACTTCACGTCTGCTCTGGAGACAGGGTGGGAGAGTTGGGATTGGTAAACCTGGAGATGAGAAAGCTCCAGGGAGACTTTTGAGGCACTTCCAGTGCCGGGAGATATTAAAGAACCATCTGGATGCAATCCTGTGCCATCTGCTCTAGGATGACCCTTTCTGTGCAGGGAAGTTGGAATAGATGACCCACTGTGGTTCCTTTCAACCTGACCAATTCCAAATATGCTGCGAATAAAGGGGCTCCAAGACAGCTGGAGAGGGACTTTGAAAAATGGCCTGGAGTGACAGAAAAAGGGAAACAGCTTCCCACTGCCAAAGGGCAGGTTAGATGGGATATTAGGAAGAAACTGCCCACAGAAGCTGTGGCTGCCTCATCCGTGGAAGTGTTCAAGTCCAGGCTGGATAGGGCTTGGAGCAAGCTGGTCTAATGGAAAGTGTCCCTGCCCATGGTAAGGGCTTGGAACTAGATGGTTTTTAAGGGTCCTTCCAGTTCAAACCATTCTGTGATTCTATGATTCTGTAAGTAAAATTAGTACTGGAGCAGCAGCATTCAGCGCTAAGAGTGACCCGGGCAGGCTGCTGGCTTCCCTGGGTGGTTATGCTGGTTTAAATCAACTTAATAGCTGGCTGGGGACTGTGTTGGCACAGCATATACAAACCCTGTTGTTCAGCCACCTCAGGCTAAATTAGTTTCCTCAGCCACAGAAGCTCTGGGACATGGAGCCTCAGATTTATAGAAAGTTTATGAAACTACACTTTATCCAAACATTTATGCATGGACTTGTCATTAAGAGAATGACTGGTCCAGCTGACTTCCGTGGGAGGGGATAGATATGTAGTTAAACTGGTGCCTGGTGAAGAAGAGTGGAACTTCCCCATGGCCTGATCTGTGGCCTGTTGAAACAGCACATAAGGAACTTGGGTTTTAGATTAGATCAACACATTTGGCTTCCTCCTATCATGACAGGCCAAACCAGTAAGGAGCTACTGATTTTACACTGAAACTAGTTCTCTGAACACCTCTCCAAAATAGTTGGGCAAAATATAATTGGGATAATAGAGCCAAGGATAATAACAGTGTTGGAGCAGGTATTTTGCTAGAGGTTGCATGAATAGCACTGAAGAGTAGGAAATGCCTAAAAGAGGGGAGTGGACATACAGAGAACACACAAAATACAGGGCTGAATTCTTATACGTGGAGAAAGCAGAACTATGAAATCACAGAAAAATTGAGGTTGGAAGAAATCTGCTGGTCCAACCCTCTCCCCTTCCACCAAGCAGCTCAAACCACCTTGGAAAAACATTTGTGGCTTGAAGATAAATGACTAGTCAACACCTCTGAGCATTAAATCAAGATTAATAGTTTTATGCAACTTAACTACAGCACAGATGCAGATGCCTACATATTACAGGGTTTAACAGGGGATTAAACCAATTTTAGGAGTGAAAGAACCTTGGCAGCGTGTTCATTCCTCCCTTGGTAGAGATGGTGTAACTCCATCAGGAGGAGTACCACCCGGGCATGGTTTTTGGCTGGCACAGAAAGGGGGAATAAACTGCTGGGAGCAGACCTGCAGCAGCCCTTGCTCCACTGGGTGAGTCATTGCAAAATCTGTGTGTGAGGGCAGAGGGGTCATGAGGAAAGGGAGAGCAAAGTGAACAGAGTGGGAAACCGATGCTACTATAAAACTGTTTTGTGTGGGATTTATGACAGTTCATGGAGTCAGAGGCAAGGAGGGACCATTGGAGGCTGACTTCCTGCATTTTGGTTCCATCCTGTTGCCTGGGGTGCAGATTATACTCCTACACCATTCACAGTCCCAGAGGGTCTCACATCTCTGGGCTCCCAGGTTTTCCTGGAAAAGCTTGGCTCTGTGGTGCAATTTGGGGTGTGATGGCCACTGCAGTCTGAGCCACGTGCTGCTGTTCAAGGAAGCAGAACATTTGGCTCAAGGACATTGCTGTGGAATCCCTCGGGAGGAAACAGTTTTTCATTATAATCCAGAAAGGTCTGGGGGCTGGATTTAGTTTAATTTTTTTTCCAATTTAAATAAATATTGCTTAAATGTAAAATGTAAAATGTTATGATTTATGAAATAAATATAGAAAAGTTTTTTGACATTTCTTCCACTGCTTTGAGCTCTCCTCAGCATGGTCGTGTGAGTGTCCAGGCTGAGCAAAGACAGCCAAGGAGGAAAGGTGGGAGTCAAAGGAATGGGAAAAAAACACCCCCAATTCAGCACAACTGCAAGTGTAGGTTCACAACTATTGTGAGATGATGAGACACCAGCCAAAACAAGAAACGTTTTAGAAAGAGTGGAACTGTCTTGTGCAGACTCTGCTGCAAGGATCTACCCTAAGCACGCAAAAGTGGCTGCTGCTGTGTTTGAGAATGGAGATGGAAAACAGAGCAGGCTCGTCTGCAATGAGACACGCCCCAGGGGTGTCTTTATAGCAGGATTGTGTGTTTTAGAAATAACACTGGAGAGAAACACTATCTGGGAATCTGTGAGTCAGCTTGTGTTTGGTACTGGCAGATAAATATACCAATAAGCACATGGAATGATACCCACCCTGAAGGAACAGCCTCAGCTGCTGATATGACCAACATGTGTGGTAATGATGTTCAGAGATTGGTGTTAGGAAGTCCTTGTGGTTAAGTCCTGAACAGTCAGGAGAGCCAAGAAAATGCATTCCTTGGCTGAAGTGTGCTCCAGCAATGAGTAAGTGGTGATGGCCTTTCTGGAGCCACAAATGCCATCCTTGCTCCAGGCCAGAAGTGCTGCATGATGGGCTCCAGGTTAGTTGATATTTTATGGATGGCATTGCTTCTGTCCCGAAGGGTGGGACTCACCTCAGTAGGCCTGTGAAACTGGCAGCAACTGGAAGATGCTTAGATGAGATTTCAGGAAGAAATTCTTCCCTGTGAGGCAGTAAGACACTAGTACAGGTTCCCCAGAGAAGCTGTGGCTGCCCCATCCGTGGGAGTGGCTGAAGAAACCTGGTCTAGTGGAAGGTGCCCCTGCCCGTGGGAGTGGGTTGGAATGAGATGGTTTTTTAGTGCCCTTTTACTCCAAACCATCCTGTGATAATGTCTTCTCCTGAGGCAGTCCCAAAGGATTTTTCTGTAGTCACTAGAGAATTGATCGGAAGTCTGGAGCACCTCTCCTATGTGGATTAGGCTGAGAGACTTGGGATTGTTCATCCTGGAGAAGAGGAGGCTCCAGGGAGACCTTGTTGCAACCTTTCAGTACTTCTAAGGGGGCCTGTAAGAAAATTGGGTCCAAACTTCCAAAGCAAATTTTGTCTTTGAAACAGGAAATCAAAACTCTGCCATGCTTCTGTTTGCAGATAACTGTGAGTGAGAGCCAATTAGAGCCTTTAGAGACCCAGGAGAAATGACACACCACAGGGCTGCAACGTAGACATAGAGCAAGAAAAATCTGTAGATGTCTGTAGTTCATAGAGTCCCAGAATCATCACTTTCCACCCCCTGCCATGGGCAGGGACACATTCCACTAGACCAGGTTGCTCCGAGCCACATCTGACCTGGCCTTGAACACTTCCAGAGATAAGACAGCCATAGTTTATCTGGATGACCTGTTCCAGGGCCTCACCACCCTCACAGCCAAGAATTTCTTCTCAATATCCCATCTAACCCTGCCTTCTGTCAGTGTGAAGCCATTCCCCCCTGTCCTGTCACTCCAGGCCCTTGTCTAAGGTCTCTCTCCAGCTCTAGGAGCCCCTTTAGATGCTGGAAGGTCTCCCCAGAGCCTTCTGTTTTCCAGGCTGGACACCCCCAGCTCTCCCAGCCTGCCTCCAGAGAGGAGGGGCTCCAGCCTGTAACATGCATCCTCCTACACGTAAGGGATGTGCTGTCAGGGTCTCAGCCAAGAGCAGAGGTTTGGTGTGTGGGATGTCAAGCAAAGCAAAACATCTCTTCTGCAGGAAGGTCAGAACCAAGTGGCAGGAAGGACTTTGCCAATGGAGGAGCCAAGCAGAGAGGAATGATGAGCATAGAACTGAAGAGCTGTTATTTTTGCAGACTTCAGCAAGACCTGACCTTCCAGGCATTGTGAGGGCATTCCACGGGCAAGATTGAGGAGCAAGCTAAAGAAAAAGCAGGCAAAATGTCAGATTCTGGGGGCTGCAAAAAGCTCCAGCTATACAGAGAACAGAGCTACAGTTGCAAAGGTGCTTTGTTTGGTGCAGGCTCAGACTGTGAGGCAGGGGAAGGATGGAGTCACAATGGCAATGTGTTTGAGAGATGAGCTGGGAAGACGATCCCAGCAGCAATGGAGGAGTACCAATATGCTCACAGAGAGGTGTCATAGATAAACTTATTCCTCAGGCCGCCTTTGCACCGTTTGGCTCACACAGAAAACTCATGACCACGTGAAGTGTCTCTTTTTCGCAATGAGCCCCACTTTGCTTTTATTACTTTTTCACTCTCTCTTTGCTCAGAAATGAATGGATTACCTTTGATGCAAAAATAACAAGAAATAGGTGATTCACCTGCACAGTGAACTCAAGGTAAAGAGTGAAGAGCGTGAGGGGAAAATAACTCACTTTGTGATGAGAGGAATTATGAGTGGGAACTGGGGGGTAAAGTACGGGAGTTTTCATGCTGCAGTAATTTTAACAGTGCAAAACAAGCACCTTGCCATAATTAAGTGCTAAGAAATAACAACCAACCATTAAGTGATCACATTATAGTCTCAACAGTGATCATGTAGCAGCCTCGATATCCATGGTGTCAAACCAGGATATTCACAGAAGGATTAATGAGCAGTTAAAACAAGAAAGCTCCTTGCCAGAAGGTTTTCTCTGGGAAATGCCTGTGAGGTCAATTGTTGTTACTTAAATAAACAGAACAGCATTGTTGAATATGAACATTTTTACATTGTCTTATAAAAATGTCAGAATAGAGGTGAAGAGGAAGTATTTTACAGCAAATATCCAGAGGCAAACCTGTTTTCCGCAGAGCTTGCCACAGCTTTAACACCCCAAACTCCCTAATCTGCCCACAGGTACCATGGTGTGGTCTGTACTTTCTGACACCTTTTTAGTGAGTCCCCTACTCTGAAGAAGGGTTATTTCATAGAATCATGAAATGGTTTTGTTTGGAAGGGGCCTTAAAGATTACCTGGTTCTAAACCCCTGCCCTGGGCAGAGGTAGCACTCACTAGATCAGGTTGCTCAGGGCCCTTGATTTCTTCTAAAGCTGTTTTGTGAGAGACATTGACATATCATTCTTATTTCTATATTCTTTTACCTGGTGTGAAAATACCTTCACCTTCTTCTGCCCAAGCTCACAGAGCATGACAAACTCTTGGCTGATGGCTAGAAAAGATACAGAAGCTTCCAAGGAATACCTAATCCAAGAATTGGGACTGCTGGTGTCACTTTCCTCAGCCTGGTATCTCACATTAGAGGAAAAAGATTTAAAAGGCTTAGAGGGGGTAACTGGTCTTGTGTTTGGATGAGAATCGCTGTGAAGATGGTGATTAAATGCTCCCCTGCCTGTTTATAGAGGATTTGCCTTGTGGGAGGTGGTCCTATAAAAGTCACCTGTCTACTAGGAAGTGCTGATGGCTGATAAAGGGGCAAGGCAGGAGGGTGGATGAGGGTGATTCAGGAGACAGGTGCTCTCAGGGAAATTAACTGTCTTTGCAGACATTGAGATAATGAACTTGTTTTAGTCTCTGTCATCCAGGACTGAGTTCCGTTACGAGCTCAAACTCCACTTAGGAAACAGTGGTGGACACTTCACATGAGCTGAAGCCATGGGATTTCATGGATCACTGGCCACCTCTGGTCTCCAGAGGAAAACTGACATCAGGTGGATGGAGAAACCACTGAACCAATGTCAGTGGAGATGACCAGGTGCAGGAGTGACAACCACATAGAATCACAGAATCACAGGACGGTTTGGGTTGGAAGGGAGTTAAAGAACATGTGGTTCAACCCCCCCTCCCATGGGCAGGGATAGCACTCAGATCAGGTTACTCAGCGCCCCATCCAGCCTACCCTTGAACACTTCAAGGGATGGGGCATGCAAAACCTTGTTGGGAAGGCTCAAGATCTCTTCACAGTGCCGGTGGTCTTCCTCAGAAGGTCTGCAAAACAGAGGACCTAATATGTGAGTCCTGAGAGCCTCACCCCTGAGATGCCCTGACCTGTGTGTGTGCTGCCCTGAGCCACTGTGCACAGGCCACTGAGCAGGGATACTTCAATCCAGACAGTTCAGGTTACCCTCACTTTGGCCTGTCTCCACTACGGGGGGACAGAATCAGGACTAAGAACCTACAGATGGCTAGAAATTGGCCTGTCAAGTCCTCTGCTTTCCGGCTTCTTCACTGCTGAGTTAAACGAGACTATATGTGAGCAGATTCACAGACAGCATCCCCAGAGCTCTGTCAGCACCCAGAACTCACAGATGCTCCCCGACATCTTCTCTGTCCCTCACATCTTCTGTAATTATCCAGAGGACTTGTCCATCCCACTGGCATCACTGTTTCTGTGCCAAATGCTTGGATCAAACCCACAAGTAGCTTTTCCAGGATTACATATTAGGAAGAAGTTCTTTACTATAAGGATGGTGAGGCCCTGGCACGGGTTGCCCAGAGAAGCTGTGCTGCCCCTGGATCCCTGGCAGTGTCCAAGGCCAGGCTAGACAGGGCTTGGAGCAACCTGGGACACTGGAAGGTGTCCCTGCCAATGGCAGGGGGTGGCACTGGCTGGTCTTTAAGGTCCCTTCCAACCCATAAAATCATTCCATGATTTTATGAAGGCTGCAGCTCACCTGCCCTTGGCACAGTGCATCACAGTCCTATGACTTATCTTATAAATCTGCTTTTGGTGTCCGACTCTCAGATGATAGAAGTCTTGCCAACACAGGATAAAGCTCTGTACATTCCCATCTCTTCCTGACTACCCCAATAAATCCCAGTTCCCTGATGCTAGAAGGAACATGCTGCAGTCCATTCCAGCTAGAACCAGCTGCTTACAGCCCCAGTGACCTTCTTTCCATTCCAGCTCACAAAAGCCAGGCTACAGCACCTCAGGTATCCAGAAATCCCCCATTTTGCACACAGGAGACTGTCCCCTCTGTGCCTTGCACTGACCCTTCCCCTGCTGACCCCAGCCACAGAGAAGTTCCAGCAGTTTCTCTTTGCAGGATTTTTGTGCAACATTTAAATCAAGTGCATGAACAACTTGGAACAAAGCCTTTTCCATCAGGAAATGCCCTGGAGAAGGCATGGGGTCTCACCACATTCACAGCCTCACAGCATCTGGCAGAGCTCTTGGTTTCTTGGCTTCCCCAAAACACACTCAGCTGCTTCTGAATGGGAAGTGCTATAGGAAGGCAAGGTGGAAGTTAGTTGTATGGGATTTGGTGTCTTTCTGACATAGTCAGAAGAAAAGAAAGGAATGAAAAGGAAAAGCTTAGTGAAAGCAGACTTGGCTTTCCAGAGCAGACCACCTGAGTACCTCACTTCTGCATCCAAGTGCCTCACTTCCCTGCCCCACTCCCAGCATTCAGCTAGCTTAGCACTTGGTTCAGCTCTAGTTAAATGCAGACAAATTCTTTCCTGTGAGGGTGGTCCTGGCCCACCCAGAGAAGCTGTGGTGCTCCTGGATCCCTGGAAGTGTCCAAGGCCAGGCTGGATGGCGCTTGGACACCCTGGTCTAGTGGAAGGTGTCCCACCACGGCAGGGGGGTGGAGCTGAATGATCTTTAGGGTCCCTTCTAACCCAAACCATCCTGTGATTGTATGGTTCTATGATCTGACATGTAAACACTGTCAGGACAACAAGCAAGAAACTTCTGGCTTTGAAATATGGCTTTGAAGCTTTGTCATTCTTCAGTCCACAGCACAGGATTTTTGGTGCAGTGGCTTCTGCTCTGAGCAATTTCCCACTCCAGCAAACAGCCTGGCTACTGCAAGGCAGCAGCACAATATATCTGCCCATAACAGCTGAATTGGCCTGAGCTCCACTGAGCTAATCAGCCATGAAAATGCCCCTCCTTGCCATCCTGGAAGAATTTACTTTAATGATGAGAGACATTCTCTTTTGAGCCTGGTCAAAAGGGTAGGATGCCTTTCAGGGAGATTTCAGTTCCTCCTTGGGAGCATCCCAAGTAGTCAGAGAGCTCAGATCTTTCTCTGAACCATCTCCTACCCTGGAGTCAGGAATTTCAGAAGCTCCGTGTAGGATTAGTACAAGACTTGTGCATTTGGGTTTTTTTAATTATTTTTCTTGGAGATCTTCTTGTTTGTTGCTACCCTGAGTGTCTGCAAGTGCTGGTGATCCATCATTCATACCTCCAGCTTCCACACCACCCTTGGCATTCTTGACCACCAGAATCACAGAATGATCATGCAATCACAAAATGGGTTGAGTTGGAAAGGACCATCCCTTTCCACCCCCTGCCATGGGCAGGAACACCTTCCACTAGACTAGGTTGCTCCAAGCCCTGTCCAACCTGGCCTTGAACACTTCCAGGGAGGATATCAAGGACTATCAGGCTGGGAAACCTCCCATAGCGTCTCACTGGAAATGTTCTTGCACATTGGGTTTAGCCCAATGTCCTAGCACAGCTAAAAGGATACAATTCCTGCCTCCTGTCCTTACATCCTTACATCGTCCTGTCCTTACATCCATGTTCTACATCTGGTCTCGCATCCAGGCAACCACAGATGGGATTTATCTGCAGCATGCACACGGCTGTTCTCTGTGCCCACATTCAGACTGGCAATGCCAACAGGATGCTGTGCTGCTATTTTCCCCTCATGATTGTCTGTATCTCCCTGAGGCAGCAATTTTTCCTCATGCTTCCCCTCTCTGAGCAGCATCTCCCAAGTGTCCAGTCTCAGCCCTGAGGGCTATGAAATGTGATAGAAATGACAGATTATTTATTCTGTCTCCAAGCTGGGCTGCATTGACTGTCAGGGCTTTGATGAGCCCAGATTTAGGACACGGCTGCAAAGAATAATTTGTGAGTGAGGAGCTGAGATTTTTAGGGGGTAAATAAAGACCCTCCCCATTGGTGAGTTGGGTAGAGGGGATGACCATATTGAAAGGAAATGGTTGTAGCCCTGGAGGAGGCTACATGGAAGAAGGTGTTTCTCTATGTCAGAACAGCCTGATCTCCCTTACTAGTTATTAGTAGTAACTATAATAAGTAAGTTACTATTAACAGTCTGAGAGAGCTGGGGGTGTTCTGCCTGGAGAAGAGAAGGCTTCAAGGAAACCTTACAACCCCTTCCAGTGCCTAAAGTGGCTCCAAGAGAGCTGGAGAGGAACTTTGGACAAGGGCATGGATTGCCAGGACAAAGGGGAATGGCTTCCCCCTGCCAGAGGGCAGGGTTAGATGGGACATTGGGAAGGAATTGCTCTCTATGAGGATGGTGAGACCCTGGCACAGGGTGCCCAGAGCAGCTGTGTCTGCCCCATCCCTGGCAGGTTGGATGGGGCCTGGGACAGCCTGGTCTAGTGGAAGGTGTCCCTGCCCATGGCATGGGGTGGAATGAGATGGTCTTTGACGTCCCTTCCAACCATTCAATGAGTAATAATATTACCTGGTCTTGCAGCAGCACCCCAGGTTACCACAAAGACATGCTGGCCGTGCTACTCTGAAGAGGACATCCCTCACACAGGGCTGATAAGGCAAGCTGCACTTTTTGGGTCACTGTGATCAGCTATGACCTCCCAGCCTGGGTCTGAGATGGCTCAAAATGTAGCATCCCAGTCCCTCTCCTGCTGACTATCCATCAAAGGCATATCATGAACCCTGAGCAAAATATTCCTATCTCAATAACCCTAGAGAACAGAGAGGAAAGTCCTGCAGGCAGGACTGCAATATAAATCCACTGCTTCTCCTTTTTCTTCCACAATCCTCAGGTACTGCAATTAACAAATTAATGGAGTAAAACTATGGATTCAGCACCATCTGAAGACAAATCCTTCCAATTTCTCTGTGAGTTCTCTGTGCTAAATCGGCCCAAGAGAGACAGTAATGGATGTCTGGCACAACTGAGCTCCATGAGTCAGGGGCTGCTGTGCCTCAGTGCTTTTCTCCATGCCAAAACCCAGTCACCCCTTGCTGTGAGGGTGTGAGGAGGGAATATTCCCTAAAGAAATGAGTTTATATTATATATAAATGAAGCCCTCTGGAGGACTTGCCAGCAGAACAATTCTCTGTCCAAGCAGTTCATCTCACATCCAACCTTCCTACCATGGCTCTGCACTTTATAGGGAGGGAGGGGTTAGGTCTCTGTCACCAAATCCTCCTGATACTAGCAGGAAAGGAGGCAATTACTCCCAACAGCTCTGCTGAAGTAGCTTGTCCAGTCTAGGCAGGCCACGAAACTCATCTCAACAAGCTAATGAACACCTGGTGGGAACAATTCTCAAGTCACCGCACAGCCATTGTGGATTCTGGTCTATTCTCAGCCCTGAAGATTTCTTGCAGTGATTTATTTAAGCCCATATCAGAGTTGCTCAAGAGCTGAGTCTGCAAGCCAAGTCCATCGCTCCTGGGTCTGATTTTTTTGTTGCAGGACAATCCATCCTGCCATGACAGTATATTTTTATCATCAAACAATGTTGCTCAGAGCATGTTGCCACCTTATTTTTCATTCATGGGTCAGTCATCTGGTCTTGTTTGTCATTCACTGGGAGGCAAGCATGTGTTCAGCCACTTGAGTTCATTAATAGATGATGTTGTTCTTCAGGGAGCAAGACAGGGAAAACACATAATGGGTTGACATGGTCGGACGAGTGTGCAGCAACATGTGCTCATGAATTTTACATCCCCAGATCTCTCTGCCCATGGAGTGGAGTTCTCCATGCTCCAAGGCTTTAGCAGGTAATCTCAGGTTTTGGTTTCCTTGGTTGATCAAAAATCCATCACATGAGTTCACATGCTGGCAGGAATTCAATGCAGGTAGCTGGACATTTTCTTGTTCCAGGTGATGCTTTTTCAATGTCTGAGCAGCACCAATATTGTTCCCTCAAAGCCCAAGGGTGAAACTGTTCCTTTTTCCCAGGAAACCCTTTCTGGCTGCAGAGCTAGGATTCCCTCAGCACTATTCATCTGTCAGGGTTGGGGGACTATCTGTTGTCTCCTCATTTCCCCATGCACCAGAGGTTGTGGTGATGTCCTCTGGAATGGCCTCTGATGGACCACAGGGCAAAGGCAGCATGGAGGAGAGGCTCTGATGGGAAGCTCCTCTGCAACCAGAGAGGAAATTTTATAGAGATGTTGGTAATTTAGCAAATTAACATAAACTGCTGCTCCAGTTGTAGTTGGCGTCAAGAAGCTGCAAAGCTTCTTGGTCAGGATCTTTTCTGCTGGTTTGGTGATTAGGTATGTTATAATATGGTCAGATTCAGAATCATGGAATCATTTAGGTTGGAAAAGAGCTCTACGATCATTGAGTCCAACCATTCACCCAACACTCCTGCCTGTGCAGTACAAATAACAATTCAAAACAGGCTGTTGACGAGGGTGTGTCAAGACTTCATACACCTGTCTTGAAACCACCGATCAATGGTTCCACCTTATTACACATATTCCTAAAATACCTGTTTTCTTCCTCTGTTCAATCACCCTTATGGTGCATTTTTCCTTCCTTATATCCAGTTGTTTTTTCTTCATGCAAATTGCACCTTGTCCCTTTGCTGTGAATCTATAGGAAGTCTGTCTCTCCTGTCTGTCCTCTCTGTCATCCTCCCCACTACCAAGATAGTAGAAGGCCTTACATGACCTCTTTAAAATTTATTTGTATACAACCAGTTCTAGACAAGTTCTCTTAAATATTCCTAGCTTCCTAAACCCACTTGCAATCTGGAGATCTGAAAATATGGAACTGATGCACTGGCCATATAAGAATGCCTGAGGAAAGAGGTTTGTCCTGAACTATCCATCCATACAACTTTTGCTGGAATTTTGTTCTATAGCAACCGTCTTGTAACTCTTTTATTTAATTTCTTTTCAAGTGTTGAGGTCCATTTCTCGGCTCTGTCACCTTGAGGCTGTGGGGTTTATTTGGACTCCTGGAAGTCTGGGAAGCCAGCGCATGCTTATGTGCATGAGCTGCCTACTCTCTGCCTGGACTGCTCTGTGTTCTCCTCCCTCCATCCTGAGCATGCCCGAGATGGGTTGCACTCTCCAGGCATTAGCTTAGCCTTGACACCATGTTGAGTGACATAAACTGTTCCCATGTCCTTCAGCTCCTCGATGGAGCCATATATTCCTCATTTTTCTGTCTGTTCCTGCCCCAGACTGCTTGTATCACCTCTTTGGTGGGCACACATAGACCTTCGCTTGCAAGGGACAAATGCCTGGATGCTTTGAGCTCTGTTCTCAGCTACCTGCCTCCGTGAAGGGTTTTAATATTTTTTACCAACCACCTTCAAAACAGGGCAGTGATTAGGGACGGAAGGAAGTCTCTGAGCAAGCTGTGGTTAGAGAAGAATCTGAGGCTGGGCAGGCTTCACCCTGGCTCTCTCTGCTCTTAAGGTGGCCTGGCTATGATGTGAGGGGTTTTAAGTCTAGTTCAGCAACAAGTCCCCTCCTGCATCAACTCAAAAGTGTCTTTGGACTTAAAAAATTAAATAATGCTGAGTTTTCAGACTTTACCCCACACACAACTGCTGAAGGAGAAATGTGGCTTTCACAATACCATTTTCCTTCTGGCCTCTGGGAGGCTGAGCTCAGGAATTCATAGAATCACAGAATGGTTTGGGTTGGAAGGGACCTTAAAGGTTATACAGTTCCAATTCCCCTGCCATGGGTGGGGACACCTTCCACTGTCCCAGGTTGCTCCTAGCCCCATCCAGCCTGGCCTTGGACACTCCCAGGGATGTGGCAGCCACAGCTTCTCTGGGCATCCTGTGCCAGGGCCTCCCCACCCTCACAGGGAAGCATTTCATATTAAATATTTCATTTATTTTATATAATTAAATTAATTTGCACAGTAAATTCTCTCCTTGCGAGGCTCTTTTGACACGTCCCAGCACTGCAGAACCTTGGACATCCCAAATTCTTTTGGTGGCACTGATTTTCCATAGCCCAGTGACTTAATGATTTTCAGAGCCGAAATGCAGTGTGCCATGTGCCTGTGCAGCTGTGGGCTCAGCTGGGGGATGTATTCAAGCATCCTCCAAGATCCTTTCAGTAAGAAGTCTCCTGGCACTAAGCAGCCTGGTCTGGTGGCATGGGTAGAGAACACCCCCATCCCAAGGAGTCCAGCAGGATTTCCATCCAGCTTGCTGAATCACTTGACAAAATTACATTATGAAGAACATTGCCAGGTGATGCCAAGTGTTCTTTGAGCCTCTTGGGCTGCACGAGCAAGAAAAAGCTCATGACAGGACTCAGCTAGAAGGATGTCAGCAAAGGGAGAGAGCTTGCTCCCCTCGGCAGCCCCATGACCAGCACACCACTCCAGCCCTCAGAGGTGACTTGAAGACACAGCAGAAGGAGATCTGCTGGGAAAGAAGGAGCTATTTTCATTTGCAGCTCACAAAAAAAGCATTTGTGATTGCAGCCGCCTTACAAACACAGACCCCTTATTGTTTGCAAAGACACCCTTGGCAACCTTTCGGAGCAGCCTGGAGATGAACCAAGAAGGCCTTTGTGAAGCCTTATAAAGGGGCATTATGAGCAGGGGGCCCCACGGGCAGGCAGGATGTGCTGGGGCGATCCTCCCCCGAGGGAGCTGTGGGAAGCAGGAATCTCCAGATGTTTTATACTGGAGCTGGTCTGGATCCAGGCTCTCGTGTGCTGGGGATAAGATCATTGCTCCCACCTTCCTGTGCAGAACATCCTCACGGTGAAGAGAGAAGCTGTTTGGGAAGCTGAGCAAGAGATGTGGATGATCTGACTTGAAAAACTTCATCAACACCCATCACAGTTATGGATGGAATGACAGGGAAGGAGTTTGGGTCCTGGATCCTGGTTATGTTGCTCTGCTGCAGAGCATCCAATAGCACAGGGCAGATGCCCCCAACGTGGAAAATCCTGTTTTCTTATGAAAATATAAAATAACAATTGGTGAAATCCAGTCCTTTTTGCTTAATGGGATATTAGTGATCAGACCCCAAGCCCGAGTCAGGCCCTTGGGTTCTGGAAAGGATTTTCCCTGTCTTTGGTCACTTGGCATCATGAGGAGGATCTAATAGCCAAGAAAAAGTGCTCTCTGGAGGGAGGTGTGAGTGTGTTATGGATGATTAAATAAAGATGGCTTCATCTCAAGCTTATACACATGGTCTGACACTTGTAGGGGGGTCTCCCTTTTGGTAGTTCTGTGGCTGAAGGACCACCTGCCTTGAGATGCTGAGACAAGGCAGCTGAGTACCCAGCCATAGCAAGAGATACCTACAGCCTTCCTCAGGAAGGATGACCTAAAAATCAGGGATGATTTTCTATCTCCCTGTCTTAGAGTGTCTTGTTGAGCCAGGAGGTTATGATATGCAAACTCCGAAATCCTGCCTGTGTGCTTGTCACAGCAGAAGGACACATCACCTTGTCCATGGTGTAAGCAAACCAGCCTTTCAGAAAGAGGAGGAGGAGGAGGTTGGTGTGTGACAACCACAGCCAGGACTGTGCTTCTGCAGACAGAGCAGAGGCAGAGAAAAATCCAGGCCAATGCAACCCTGGGAGTGTTTTATGGAGGTGACAGCAGCAGGGAACCTTCCAGCCATGCTGGACCACAAACTCTGCAGGGTGAGGATGCAAACCCCATGGGGCCTCTGGGGAATGGTGCTCTGCCTCCTTTTTCCATTGGTTTCATGACAAGGTCTGCCCCAAAGCCAGCCCTCTAGTCACAAGTGAGGGATGTGACCACACAGCAGAGGACGCTCTATTTCGTCACGAGAGCTGCACGTGTCCCTTCACTCAGATGTGTGAGCTGAGCCCACCCATGACCCAGCGTGTGTCCCCTGTGCAAGGGAGTTGTGTTTGGGTCATTGGATGCACGTGACAGTCAGGGATGTTTAGACCAACAAGAAAAGGCCATCATTGGCTCTTTGCCCTTGAGGAGATGGAGAGGTGGGATGAGCCAGCCTGCAAACCCTCTAACGTGGGGATGCTTGGAGCTGCCCCTCACCAGAACACCCCCACACCAGGCTGAATGTCTGCACTCAACATGGACTGGCAGGGATGAGATCAGGCTGCATGCCCAAAAGGGGCTCACAGGAATGTTCAAGAGGCACTCTGGACAAGGGATGGAGGGACAGGACAAGGGGAAATGGCATCCCACTGCCAGAGGGCAGGGATAGATGGGATATTGGGGAGGAATTCTCAGCTATGACAGTGGTGAGACCCTGGCACAGGGTGCCCAGAGAAGCTGTGGCTACCCCATCTCTGGAAGTGTCCGAGGCCAGGTTGGACAGAGCTTGGAGCAACCTGGGACAGTGGAAGGTGTCCCTGCCCATGGCAGGGAGGTTGGAACCTCTGGTGTCTTGTATGTGGGCTCCATCTCCTGGCTGCTCTGCAAACCCCGCTGCCACCACCCTGCTGCTGTGCAGGCACTGCCACCAACAGCACCTCTGTGTCCCCTCAGACACCTCTCCATGCAGCAAGTCCTTTTCCTAAAGAGCTGTGGAATCACATCCCAATTTCCAGGGGTATCCCCAGGACGTGCTCCTGTCACAAACCATAGAGCAACAGACTCATTTAGGTTGGAAAACTGCTCCCAGACCATTGAGTCCAACTGCTACCCCAGCACTACCAGGACCACCATTAAGCCATGTCCCCAAGTGCCACATCCACAGGGCTTTAAATCCCTCCAGGGATGGGGACTCCACCACTGCCCAGGGATGAACAGCCCTTTCCCTAATTTTCCCAAATATCCAACCTAAACCTCCCCCAGCACAACTTAAGGCCATTTCCTCTCCTCCTGTCCCTGTTCCCTGGCAGCAAATCCCAAATCCGCCCCCCCCCCCCCCGGCTGTCCCCTCCTGGCAGCAGCTGTGCAGAGCCACAAGGTCCCCCCTGAGCCTCCTTTGCTCCAGGCTCAGCTCCTTTCCCAGCTCCCTCAACCTCTCCTGGGGCTTCAGACCCTTCCCAGCTCCATTCCCTTTCCTGGACACCTCCAGCCCCTCAGGATCTCTTGTCCCAGAGCTGTCCCAGCACTGGAGGTGCCCCAGCAGTGTCAGCACGGGGGACAGGCACTGCCCTGGCCCTGCTGTCACCCCTGTGCTGGAACAGCCCAGGGCCATCAGCCTTCTTGGCAGCTCCACGTGTTCCCCTTCTGAGCTTCCCTTTGGAGCTGGATCTAATCACCCCATATATCACTCGTCAGACTGTATCTGAGGCACCTTCCAGCTGAGCAGATCTTCAGCTCTCCAAGTGATTTGGCTCCAACCTCCCCATGGTGAGAAGCCCCAGCTGAGCCACAGAACTCTCCTTCCACACTGCTCAGAGGCTTTGCAACTCCCCAGGACAGCATTTGGAGCAGCTCAGCTTCCACAAGCTGTACTGGAGCCAGGAGAAGCTTTCTCAGCAAGGATAAATTTGCCAAAATTTAGATCCCAGACTATTTACAAATTCAAGCCAAACTATTTTTGCCAATTTATTCAGCCCTGCAGAATCTGGGCAGAGGGATTGCTGGAGGAACTGGTGAAGCCCTGTTTTACTGGAAATATCAGTGGTGGCTGCACCAACCTGCCCTTGCGGATCCATAGGATACCTTGAACCCCAAGCTGTAGCCCATTGGGACGATCTGAAGGTCCTTAAAATCCATGCTCCACTGCTTAGATTTGAACCACTTCTCCCCTGCCATAGCAACAAGTCTGGCTGGTATCTTGACATGGTTCAGGGCTCTGTGGTGTCCTGATTGAGCTGTTCAACTGTGTGTGAAGCACTTAAGTATTCACTAAGGTGACTTTGGGAACAGCTCGAGTTGATAGTGCAGAACATACACTCAGAACAAAGAAAAAAGTGAAGAACCCTTCTCTTTTTCATTACCCACACAAAATCACCCCGATGTCAGCAGAGAGATGGAGAAGACCATCCCCCAGCTCCAACCTCTGTCTGCCAGTCTGTGATCCACCTGGACAGGGCTCTAAGGCAGCACCCTGGTCCACATCTCCTACTGGGAGACACCTAAGTGTGAAGGCTGCAAAGACCTGAGCTCTTTTTGTGCTTCATAGGGGCCCATGTGCTTTCATGTGAAGTGAAACATTGCTGTCAAGCCTAGAAATAAATGGAGATTTTGATATTTAGAGAGTTTTGACAAGAAAGAAGAAAGCAGTACAATTTTCTGTTTGGCACTTAGGAAGTAGACAAGGACTGCAAGCAAGAAATGTGTGATTCAGGGGTGGCATAGATGAGAGAGCTGAGAGTAATGGGATTAATATAAGGAAGAACAGACTGGCACAGAAAATGCATTTTCTAACAGCCAGGAGCAGCTCTCCAAGGAAGGGATGAGAGTCTCAGCACGGGAACTTGCAATTTCCAGTAGAACACCCCAGAAAACATCCCACTGAGGATGGTCCCATCCTGCAAGCCCCCACTGGTGGGCAGAGTGAATCCTCAGCTCCTCTGCCACCGGCTCACTCCAGTTTCTCCAATTTTCATACATTCTCCAGACTTGTAAGACTGGCTCTGAAGATGATGAACCATTGCAAGATTAATTGCTTTAAAAGCAAAAAAGGAACAGAAAATGCCTGAAGGCACCCGGACACATAATATGCTGTATTCATCAAGGTTTTAATAATTTATTGCCAGCAGCTGCATAAAGTTATTCTGTCCCCTTTCACCATTCCTCTTCAAGGACGATTCAAGGCAGTTTGATTCCTGGTGAAAGAGCACGAATCAAAGGATGTCTTGCATCCTTCTAGGTGGAGTCATATTTCATTAACCACAGAAACTTGTCTTCTGGCAAGAAATTAAAAGTTCTTTTATTGAGTTAAGGCTTGTGAAAAATTCCATATGAATACCCTGGAAATAAAAGATAGTGTTTGCCTCAGTTCTGGCTGGGGAAAGAAAACCTGCCCAGGGGAAGGAGTTAAGCATGTCCTTGAAATTAGCTATGTACCTAAGGGATTTCCTGAAATAAAGCCCAAAATGCAGCATTGCAGAACTCTCCTTTGCTAGCGAGCTCCATGTCCTTTGGCACTGAGAAGGGGGAACACCTGTCTGGGAATCCCTTAGGATTCCATATGATTCCATTCACTTATAGTCATAAACCTGGTGATCAGCCAAAAACAGATAAGAAAAGCTTTCCTAGAAGGGTGGAGGAATGGGAAGGGAAAATACTGGGTTGAAAAGGTGGGGAGAGAAATAGAAGTGGCCAATGAGCAAGCCTAGAACACCTTCCTTCTGGTTTTTTCTTTTTTTTTTTTTTTTGGTTGTTTGTTTGCTTTGGTTTGGTTTTTTGGTTGGTGGTTTTTTTTTTTTTTTTTGGTAGTTTATTATGTTTAGAAGCATTTCCTTCAAAATACATTATCCCAGTTCATAAGTGATGTAAAGTAGAGAGCAGGATATTGCTGTGAAGAAATTAATTTGGCT
The DNA here is from genome assembly GCA_024500445.1 of Entomyzon cyanotis. Classification (NCBI taxonomy): domain Eukaryota; kingdom Metazoa; phylum Chordata; class Aves; order Passeriformes; family Meliphagidae; genus Entomyzon; species Entomyzon cyanotis. Next base: position 41,515 of record JAKEPQ010000146.1, on the reverse strand, counting down.
GGAATACATCTGGCGTAAGTGGCTTAGCTGGTGATGCTGCAATAGCACTCCTGTACAGGGAACCTGTAGATGGGCTTTGGTTGAGCACTGGTGGTTTGGGAAACCTCTGTTGGACATCCATGATTGCCATCAGGAAAAGCAGGTGCAGAGCATGGCTGGCCAGGGAAATGGGATCTTTTGTCTTTTTCTTTTTAGGAGAAATTAAAACTAATTAGAAGCAGGAAGGGGTGTGAAGGCCAAGGGCTTGGTGGAACTCTGTCAGGCTTGGTGCCATGACCACCTCCCTGGGGAGCTGTTCCTGTGCCCGAGCACCCACTGGGGAAGGAACCTTTTGGTTCTTTGGTTCTTTGCTCTACAGAAACCTTCAGAAGACCAAGCTGAGCACCATTTCTGGAGATGGGAGCAGTTTCCACGCTAACCCTCAGTGCCCAAACCCACTGTTTGTCCAGTTTGATCACAGCTGATGGGTGAAGAGGTTCCCTGGCCTAAAGGGGATGTGGAAGGGACATTCTGGAGTCAGTGGGGATGGGGATTACAGCTGCCAGAGAGTGCACCAGGGACCCCTTTCACCACCAGCAGGGCAGACATTTGCAAAGCTGTGGAAGCGCTGGTGACAGCAGGGCAAGACTGGCCACAGGCTGAGGAGAAGACCACATCAGCATTCTGGCAGGATGGCCCTCCAGGATTTGGGCTGTGGGTAGGTTCATAAATCCAGGTTTGCGGTTGCGAAGAAGAACCTGTCTTCTGACTACCAACTATAAAATCACAGAATGGTTTGGTTTGGTTTGGTTTGGTTTGGTTTGGTTTGGTTTGGTTTGAAAGAGACCTTAGAGGTCATCTAGTTCCAATCTCTGTGTATATATATATATATATATATATATATATATATATCTATATTGTCGCTGTTGAGCCGCTAGCACAGAAGGAAAGCCCAGATTCTCAGCGTGGCATAGAAAAGAGGCTTTATTGTTTGAATCCAATATATATATAGACTTTTCAGAGGTCACCCAGATTGGTCAGTCAGAAACCTCCCCCTAGGCCTGATTGGCCAGGCCTGAACTGTCCAAATCTCAAGACACTGTTCCCAATAACATCCAAACTTTATCTTTGTTTATAAAACACAAAAGAAATTCCCATGGGAAAGACTTGTGCTAGCCACAGTGGACAACAAATGTGTGTTGAATTTCTGTGTTCTGCTCACTCAGCATTGGAGAGGTATGGAGCATAAAGCTGAAATTTCAAGAAACCTTTATTCTATGCTAATTGAGAGCTATCACTTTGCTGAATTGAAGACATGAATCTCTTTTTTCCCATCTCCTTTTTTCATGTCCCAGACCAATTTTACTGTCTTAGAGAGTGGTGAAGTGGTAATTGCTCCAGCTGCACCATGCAGCCTACTCTGGAGAAAGCTCCATGTCCTCAACTTAGGCACTGATCAAGTGCATCTGTATGGTAATGTATTCACAGCCCTCTCTTGCACACGGGACAAAATAGCTGGTAGAGAACTGTAGGAGAAAAAGGAATTTCATTTTCATGGATTTGGGAAGGCAGAGTATTTTGCAGAATAAGACAAAGGAGGTTATTATTCCTTTTTGGTCCTTTCTTTTTTTAACTAACAGGAGTGAAAACAGGAGAGAAAACATGCAATTACTTGGTTCAGATTCCATTTCAATCCATTTCTTCTCACCTAGAAAGTGTCTGATGGACAGATGGGGATTGTTGCTGTTGGTTTTCACCCAAATATAGCACCTAGCTTGCTTCTTTGTTTATCTGATATTTCTTTCTTATCTGTTTCTGTGTTCCTTTGTTATCTGGCATTTCTTTGTCATCTTGCACAACCAAAACTTTCAGCACTCATTCTTTGCCACCTGTCACTCCTCAGACCTTTCCTTTCCCAGTCTTGGTTGATGTGAATATTGTTTGTGCCATCCAAGGGCTCTCCTCCACATTTAAAACCTAATCCAAGCAGTCATGTCCATGGCTGAAATCCTCCTGGTAGTGCTGATGAAGAGGCAACGAGGCTTAAAGATTTTAATGTCTTTTTGCTGTCCCTGCTGAATGCTGTGACCATCAAAGTAATGGAATTTTAATTCACATTGGCTGTAACCAGCTCTGTAGGCAAATTGCACAGGTAGATTTCAGCCCAGCTATTCTTTCTTAGGTGATCAAGAAGAGGAGGTAGGAAAAATGCTCATTTGCTGTCCTTCAGCTCTTTCCTTCCCTGCCCTCCTGTACTTCATATCCCCCAGATTTGTGTATTCTTTGTGGCACTCCACATTTTGGAAAGATCATTTTCCTGGTGAGCAGGAGGCACAAAGCTGGAGCAGGAGTCATGAAGGTGCCGACTCGCATCCATAGGTATTTGTTCCTGCAAGTGTGAACCACAATCCTTTGCTGTCAAGGATGCCAACAAGGTTCTCATTTATCCACTCTGGAGGAAACAGCCTCAAGTTGCTCCAGAGAAGGTTCAGGTTGGGTATTAGGGGAAAATTTCTTCATGGAAAGGGCTTTCCAGTGCTGGCACAGCTGCCTAGGGCAGTGGTGAAGTACAGGCACTGCAGCAGAAGATTTGGGTGCACCCTTCTGCCTCTCCCTTGGAGCCCCTTGGAGGTCCCAGCAAAGGTCTCCCCAGCACAGTCTGCTGGGACCAGTCCTCTCTCCCCTGTGCTTCAGCACCCTCCAGGAGGCCACAGGTGAATGTGGCAGACCTCCATGAAAGAATGAATCAGAGACTCAACCAAAACTGAGGGGTCTGAAGAAACTCTCATCCTATCAACTGAATATCCCAGGCATTTACTTGGAAGTTGAGAGACTTCTCATTTGTTTTATATTTCCTGTCACTCCCATCAATGTGGTTGGAAGTCAAACTTCACCAGGTAGTTTTTAGCCCTTGTCTTCCTTAAGAGCCACCAGAATGTCCTCAAGACACATCCCATGATTTCCCAGGAGGGGGAAGAGGAGCCGTGGGCTCAGCCCTGTACCTCCTGTCCACGCCCTACTACACAAATCCACCTTGTACCCAAATCTGCCTGGGGTGATGGCCAGGGCTGGCATCTGCTGGAGCACAAGCCACTGTCTCCACTAGGCAGACTTGTTTCCTGGGGTGTCTGGTTTGATTCACGCTGACAGGGCAGATGTCTGCTCTGCACTCCCTGTGGATGTAGGGAAGCTGGGCTTCCAGAGGATTATTTCTAGGGCACAGTATTATTTATGTTCCCCTGTTCTTTCCGTTTGCTGTCACGCCCTAACCTGCATTTCAAAATCATTATTTATTAACAGTAGGTCTGTGATTTCATTTAATTTCATGAAATTAAATGAAACTTTCTGGTATGAAGTGAAATGAAAAGAAAATAAGTTTAATGGAATGAAATTAAATTAAAATTTTTTAATTTCATTTTAAATAATTAAAATTAAAATTGACATTGAAAAAATTCATTTAATGAAGTGAAATGAAATTCTATTAAATTTTATGGAGGGAAATGAGATTCTTAAAATGAAATGAAATGAAATTAAATTAAATTTCATGGAATGAAATGAAATTAAATGAAATGCTGCAACTGGGAGATTTTTTTTGTTAATTTCCTTCAAAAATTTAGAGTTCTCTGTAGCTGATTTGCTGATATTAACATCTGCAATCCTACTTCTCTGAAAAAATTAATTAATCTTGTTCCATATAGAATTAAATGTCTCCCGAATTATTTATGACCTGATGAACTGTTTTCTGAACCAGTACTCACTCTCAAGGGTCAAGGTTCACAACTTGCATTACATTGGCAACTCCCGTGGACTGGCAGACTCCTTGTCGTTCTGCACTTGTGGCTGTAAAGAGTGCTTGTAAAATGTCAAATGCTTGTAAATCTCTGTGGCATTTACTCAAATAAGTAAATGTATAATGGATATTATAGTATGACATCAGCTGTCGTATTTCTCATTTAAAACAATTAAGTATTTCACCATCAAATAAAGCTCTCCTCTCTCTTCCTTCTGTGTTTTCCAGAGTTTTCAATAAGTATTCATATTTATTTCTGTAAACTCAAACTTACTCTAAAATACACAGGAAAAAGAATCAGTGCGTTGTCAACGCACCTAAGCACTTATGAGAGGCAAATCAGGGGCTTATTTCAAAAGCTCTTCAAAGGAAAATGTTAATTGAGTTAGCTGGAAGCCTCAAAATTAGTCAATCTTTTCCCCACAGCTAATGACATGACTAATAATGCCGCCCCGCCCCGGCGCGCTCTCAGCGCGCTGATCGGGCCTGAGGGGCGGCGGCGGAGGGGCGGCAGGGGCCGCCAGGGGCGGAGGGGCTGGCAGGGGCCGGCAGGGGCGGAGGGCGGTGGCGGAGGGGCTGGCAGGGGCGGAGGAGGGGCTGGCAGGGGCGGCGGGCAGCAGCGGCGGGACTGGCAGGGGCGGAGGGCAGCAGCAGCCGCAGCAGCGGGGCTCGCAGGGGCGGCCGCGGCTCCGGCCCTACCGCAGGAGAATGGGGTACGGCGGGAGGGCTGTGGGGGCTCCGGGGGCTGCTAGGGGCTGCCGGGCGTGGCCGGGCTCGCTGCGCAGTGCTCGGTGCCCGTGCCGGGCGGGCTTCGGTCGGTATCTCGCTCCTTCTCGCGGAACGAGCAGCCCGGCGGCTCCGCCTGAGGCGGGGGGCGCAGACCTTGAGAGCCCCGAGCAGGGCTGGGGTCCCTCAGCAGCACCGAGGGGCACTGGCGCGGCGGTGGTCGCGTCCGGGTCGGCAGCAGAAGCTGCGCTGAGCCGGGGTTCCGCCGGACCGAGGATTTTGCGTTTTAGATTGTTTGTTGCTGATGCCCCGCCCAGAGAAAGTTTGGCGCCAACACCTGTCTGGAGGTGCGAGGTGAGGTGAGCTGACAGTGGAGCTGGCTGGGGTGGGCAGAGGCAGCCTTTTGCTGGTCCTGGCGTGCTTTTCAGCCAAAAACGGGGAGGAGATCCTATGCAGTGCTTACGGACCATGATTTTTGGGCTGAATTATTCCCAGAGATGTGTCTGGTTGAACGAGCTGCATCACACCGACATTCAAAGGGTCACAAATGCTGGAATCTGGATCTTTAAAATGACAGTGCACATTGCTCAGCGGAAACACTTTGGGAAGAGGGAAGTCCCCGTGGGTGTTCTGCCCTACAGTCAGGGCTGGGGGGATTGCTTACAGGTGTGCTCCCCGGGAGCAGCCTCCTGTCCCCAGCTCGGAGGGTGGCAGCTGGGCATCTGCGGCTCTGGGGAAAGGGTGGTTCGAGGGACAGCTTGTGGCTCCCCAGAGGTAAGTGCGCACCTATCCACAGGCTTGAATACCTGCATCATGCTTTAAAAGCTGTAGCCTAGAAATGTGTGTTTTCCAGCGCTTCAGGGTCCTGGGATTGATGGCTGGAGGACAGGGAACACAGGGATGGCACATGAAAAGGGAAGGTGTTCCGCTGAGGGTGTTGTTACAGGGGACCTGGTCCTTTATGTGGGAAATTTTACTGTGGATGTTATTACAAGTTAAATGGTTCTTAATGTAGGATTTTTTATTTCCTTTTCAGAAAGGGTTTGAGATGAGAGCTATGTACTCCCCAAAAGTCTCTCGGCAAGGGCAGTTCTGGCAGAGTTTATGCAATTTTTGGCCCTTAGGCGTTTGTTTCAAGCTCATCTTTGTCACATTTGTTGCAGCGTGTGCTTGCCATGAAAACTGATTGTGCCCTGAGAATTCAGTGCTTTGCAGTAATGCTTTATTGTACCTCATGTCTGGCTCCCCCTTCTTTTTTTATTCTTGCCCCTTCTCTGCTCTGTTTCACTGGTCTGTATGTCTTAAAACGTTTAGCAGTGTACTTTCCTGGCCTCTTGTTGAAAATGAATTGACAACTACCATAAATAGTGATTTTTTTAGTTTGGGGGTTTTTTTGTTGTTTTTACAGCACTTATTTTATCAAGGTGGTTGGTGAACAGTAGAGCTGGTGAGCAGCCCCACTGTCCTGTGGTGCTTTCTCCCTTTTTGTGCCACAATGAGATGATCATGAAATAAGTTAACAACATGTATCAAACGCCTGTGGTAGCTTTTGTGAGCCAGGAATGTGTATGCAGTGTAGTTCAGCTACTGCCATACCTCATGTACAATCCTGTTTCAAGCTTCTAGTTCAGGCATAAACTGACATAGCTTGACTATTTTTTTTTTTAAAAAAGTTTGTAAAATTAACTGTTAATAGAATCATAGGATTCCAGAATTGTTTTGATTGGAAAGGACCTTAAAGCTCATTTCATTCCACCCCCTGCCATAGGCAGGGATACTTTCCACTAGACCAGGTTGCTCCAAGCCCAGTCCAACCTGGCCTGGAACACATCCAAGGAAAACAATGTGAGTCTTTTAGGCCACAGCTGGAACACAGGGCTCAGGTGGCTCATCCAGGGAGAAGTTGCTTGGGTCCAAACTAATGCTGTGTGGCTAGCACAGGTTCTTCCCGTGGGAACATTTTGCTATATTTCATAAACAAGATAAAGTTTGGATGTTTTGCAAACAGTTTCTCCGGATTGAGTGAGTTCGGGCTTGGCCAATTGGGCCTAGGGGGAGGTCTCGGGCTGACCAATCTAGGGCACCTCTGTAAACTCTATATATATGGAATTCAAAACAATAAAGTTCTCTTCTCCTCTCTTTCCTTGTCTGAGAACTTGGGTCATTCCTCAGCTAGCCGCTCAACAGCGACAATGCTGCTTTTCATTTTTGAAGTATTGTGTTGGATTTCGTACATTGAGTGATACCACCAAAATAGAATCAGAATAACTGAGCTTCAGGACTCTGCTCTTAGCTCTTCTAATGTGTTTAGGTGATTAGAGGTGCAGGAAATGCCAAATCCCAAAGCAGTCATATGTTTGTAATGTTAAGTGCAACATCCATAAAACCAAGTCCTCAGTACAGGCTTTCACATGGGCGTGTATGGTCTGAAGGCCTTGTGTCCCAAAAGGCAAAAGAAACCTGCCAAAAGCAGGCCTTCATTGTGTATCCAGGATTTCAGCTTACCATTGGGTTTTTCCCTCCAGTCTTCTCTTGGATTCTTGTGCCAAAGGGGATCTGTTCCCAGAGCCATACAGAGTGTCTGTTGCCTTGATAAATGTAAATGAAATTTGCCGAGTCTGTCAGGAAAGCAAAAACATGGTTGGAGTTTGTTTTGAGCTGAAGATAGAACATGAAGGTGTCCATCCTAGTAGTGGGCGTGAGTGCTGGTAGTTTTGGGTTGTGTGGTGCCTCTGGCCCCTCAGAAGTCAGGGCAAGGCTGAAGCAAGGATGGAAGCTGCAAAGGCTGCAGGTGAGGACAGTGTTGGCTGTTTCAAACTGCTTAGTCCAGCACTGGAAGAACTAGAAAAAAAAATTCTCCTTCTTTCTGTCTGTCATCAGGTGGAATGTCAAGATGTTACTGCACTAAGCTCTTTATTTTGTGGTTTGGTTTTTTTCTTTAATTTAAGTGTTGCAGTGAGGCACAAGTTTCTGGGTTACGATTTCTAATTGACATGTCGCAGAAATGAGTGTGTTTGTGTGTGTGTGCATGTGCTTCCTGGCAAATCCAGATGTGATGTGGAAAGCCTAAGTCAGAATTTCCAGCCTTGACTACACAGGCCGTGACACAGGCTTCTGAAAAAGCTTAGTAGCCAAACAGTAGGTTTTTGTATCAAATTTGAAGGGGGATGTGTTTATATCTGAGGACCACTCACATCACTGTGTATGAAGGTTGTCCCTAAAGTAGTGAACCTGAGCAGTTTTTGATAATTCCAAGTGATATGTCTTTAGGATTCTTAGTGCAATATAAAGAGGTTTTTAAAGAGACCCGGGTGTGTTTGGGTAGCCTTGTTCTCTAGGCAACACATTTGTTAGACTGGCAGAAGTGTTTTTTCACCTGAAAATGAGTTGCAGTAATTAACATTTCTTAAGATTTAATTGATCTTCTTTTTTAAATCTTTTTTCCTTTATAGACTGTGAATAGTTTGGGGGAAATATTTGGGAATAAATAAATGAAATGTGTTTAAGTATTTCCTTTCGAGAGGGGTAGTTCGTTGTTTTGTTATGAATCCTCAAGCAAATGAAATCAAAGTCCAGGATTTGCCTGTGGCTTCCTGCAGTTCCTAATCTGCTGGATCAGGTTTCTTTTGGACAAGGTAGCTATTAAGAAATTGTAAGCTCTAGCTAAGATGAGCTAAATATTTACAAAAGAGAAATGGTTTCAAAAGAACTGGATATCTTTTTCTTTTTGGTGTAATTCTGCATAAGGCAGGGATGCCCCAATGTCTGCACCTTCTTCCAGCTTCTTTCCCTAAAGGTGCCACATGAACACCCATCCTCACAGCACCAAATTTGGGGTGTTGTGTATGAAGGGCAAACCAAAGCAGCTTTCCTCCTCTGAAGTACTTCAAGGGCTGCAGTCTTGTGCAGAGCAGTCGTTCTGAGCTGAAATATTTCCCAGTGCCAAAGCCAAGGGAGAAGCACTGGCTCCCACGAGGGACGAGACAGGGTTTTCTGCCTGAGGCCACCCAGGACGGCGAGTGGCAGGTGGTGAATGAGGCCTTGGCAGGGCTCTGTTGTGGTGAGCAAGTGGCTTTCAGAAACACACCTGCAGCAGCTGAATATCTGCCAAGGCTGCCTGTTTGAGAGTTTCTGTTCCTTGGCTGCACAAATCCTGACTCGGCTGGAGTGCAAGTGTGCTTGAGGCCAGCAGGGCCCTCAGCAGTCCATGTTGAGAGGTTTGGATGGTGTGGTGGCATCCTTGTCATGTGGGAGCTGACACCCAGCCGGGCAACATCCTTCCAAAGCTGTACTGGCCAGCGTCACTCAGTTCTAAGTGGATAACACTTAGTTATCTACTAGACCTATCTGGAGGTTCCCATTGATAGCTCCAACCCTCTCCCAAATCAGGGGTTTTCTGCCCCAAAGCATGCTGCCAGCCTGCAAGAGCTTTTCTGTTTCCCCTCTCCAAATTGCTGTTGTACTGTGGAAGTAGTTTAAAAAGTTGCTCCTGAGAAACTGATTCTCAGGTGTCTTTCATCGTTATTGCCTGAGTAACAGGTCTGGGAATAAATGCATTTGCTTTGACTTGACATCTGGATCATGTGTTTTTTTCCTCTGCCAGTTTGTTTTTGTAGCCTCTTCCTTTTTCATCTGCCATCCCCTGAAGTGTTCTTTCGTTGCTGGCATGAAACTTGCATGCTCGTTACTGATGTGCTTTTCTAGCTGTTAACTTTGGGCTTGCCTCTTCTTAAGCCCCCCACAGAGGAACCAAGACACGGTAAAAATCTCACACTGTTCTCCTTAGTCAGTTTTTTCCTGGTGATTGTATTTTGGCAATGGTGTAAGGGAGTGGAAGGTGACAGGCATGGGGGTGGAAGCATGTGCCCACAATCAGGGCTCTTTTCTTGCCCCACTTTGGGATGAGTGGTATGTGATTAGAGAATTGCTGCTCAGATCAATTGTTCTGATCACAGAACTCGTTTATTTTGCATTTGTGACCCAAGTCATCAAAAGGAAAGCCCTTGAAAGGCCTGATGTAGGCTTAGATGTGACACAGCACTTACCTGTTGTAAGTGAGAAAGATGTGGACACAGCATCCTGACTGGAACTGTGTTCTGTTTGGCACTGTGACAATTGAAGAGGATACTGACTCTTGTACCATTTGCCTGCTGTTCATGGCATTCTAGCCTCATGTGTGTTAGAGCATCTCTCTCTTGGATTATTGGTCTTGACTTTTCTTCCGTGCTGTTGCACGTGCAGTTCTGTGTGGATCTACTTGGGTGCCCAACGTGTACCTGTTGCCCATGTCCCTGCAGGGCACCAGGAGAAGCACTGAGCATTTCACTTTGCATTCTGCTCTGCAGATTAGCCAGACAGGGCAGCAGCACAGCATGCTCCTTGTTTTGGGGCACTGCAGGACTGGAACAGGATACTGGAGTTGATTCCCGAGGAGCACCCTGCACAGGCTGTTGGCAATACAGGTTTTTCTGCCACTGGGGAGCTGGCAGAGGATCTGCCGTGATCCCAGCCTCCTGTCCCAGTCACTGAGATGCTGAAGCACAACAGAATGGCTGTGCCGTCCTTGGGATGCAGTAAGACAAAATAGGTATTGTATCACATTTATTTCTACAAATCTGCCATCTGGAAGTAATTCAAGTATTTAGTGTTTAAAACTGCCTGAAATCTGTCCTGAAAGTGATACTGTGTGTCTCAGCTCTTTGATACACCTAATGCTCTTTATATCTTAGAGTGTAGACTTCATTGCTTTTCCACAGAAACTGGTAGGCTGAACTCTGAATTACAGAAACATATGAATTACAGAAACCTATAGCCCATGGTTTTTAAAGAAAAAACTCAACACGGAAACCCCAAGCTTTCTGTGGGCTTTATTGGTTTTCTCTTTATTTGAGCCACAACTTTAAGTAATGACATTGACGCCTTCTACAAACAGCATTAAATAGATTTTGCACTCTCTCATAAGATCTTTAAGCAAAAGTTTTCCAATATCTGTGTCAATACAGTGGCAGAGGTCGCATTAATTGCAGGTCCAAGCTGACAATGTCCCGTGCATCTGTTGTTCATTCATCTGTTTGTGATGTTCATTTCATCTGGATGCGAAGTTATACTTTTGGAACAGACGGTGCACCTCAAACCATGAGGCTTCTTTAAACTTCTTACTCTATTTTGTAAATACAGAGGGTAGAGAAGCAATTTGTCTTGTTACTCGTTGTTGTACAAAAGAATGCAATCAAGAAGGTTCATACAATATTTGCACTGAGGTTGGAATGTTATAGGATATTGGTGTGACAGTTCTCAGGGATGAATCCTGCGCCCAGCAACCTGTAGTGTGGTAGCGTAGGACATGACAAAGCAGTCTCTGAGGGACAGGGACTGATTTAACTTGGAGCAGTTGTAGCTGGGGACATCTGTGTGACCTGACTGACTGTGTCACTTGGGGCTACTGCCTCCTCTTAGTGCAACAAAATGGTTTTGTTCTGGCTTGGCTTGGGGAGGGGAATCAGTTTTCAAGGAAGGCCCAGACTGTGTGTTAGTGCAGGATGTCCCTGAGCTGCTTGAAAAACAGACTGCTGTCCTGGGCTGGTGGGGTGTGCCACAGATCTCTGAGCTACAGCTGCCCTGGGCAGGGGTGACGCAGTGCCAGGGAAAGGAAGGGCCTCTGCATTGAGAGGCAGGATAGGAACAGCAAGGTGCTTCATGGTGGCAACTCAGTTTTGTGTTGCTGATTTTTTCAGAGCCAAAGCAAATAGATTTAATTCTTGAGCAGTAGAATAGGATCCAAGCCTTAAAAAATTTTATTTGTCCTTAGGCTGATAAAATATTCATCTACAGTACTTGTTCCCTTGCACTTGCAGTTCATTGTGGAAAATATTTATTTCAGTGAGCAAATGCTGTCATGGCTCATGCACTGAAATACAGAAAAGTTCCTCATAAAATCAGCTTGGAAAGCATGAGTCCAAGCCAAAACCTTGGTGTGTTATGGTGTAATACCACTGCAGTAGGAAAGTAGTGTGAGGTGCAAAACCCTGAGCAGAGTTGTGGAAAATGGGAGGTGAGGAAGAGTCAGGCTAAGGATGGATTTAAACTGGGGTTGGGGTGGGTGTTAGTGCAAGTACAGACATTTTTCTCCCAGCTTACATAATGAAGACCTGTAAAATCTTAGCACTGCTTTCAGTGGATTCTGTTTAGAAAGCTTCTACTTAATATTTACGCAATCATAAAAGGCAAGCAAACAGTAAATGACACTGTTCCCCACTACTGGAATGTGAAGGATTTTTAAAGGCTGGTTTATGTTCTATTTTTCCACTATAAGCTTGGCTTTTTCCTTCCTTTTTCAATGTCTGCTGCATTTGGTGTCACAAGGAGGGCCTGATTCCTCACACAGGGTCTTAGGAGTTGGTGATAATTCTGCTTTTTCTGAAGGTGTATCAAACTGTGCTACCAAAATGGATATTTTCTCCTCTGAAAAGCTTTCCCTTGATGACCAGCAATACAGGCATTTATTTTAACCATGCACCCAGATGTACTAAGAATATTACTTTCAAAGCAAACACTTGTAGTAGTTTTCTGCCTAGTTTGTGTCTGTGAGAACTGGGATTTGGGCTAGCGAGGTGCTGCTGTTAGGAACGAAGGATGGAGGAAATCCACTACATGGATGCGCAGTGAAGGACCGAGTTGCAGGGAGTGGTAGTATTTATGAACTCTATCAATATTCCCCTGAAACTGGGGCTAGGGCAGCGATGGGGGGTGCTTGGGTTTGGCCTGGGCCTGTCAGGATTAACCATAAACAACCCAACCACACCCCTGAACCCTCAATGGATGTGTCAAACCCTTCAAGACAAAGCCAAGTAAGTAATGATTCCAGAGGAAAAGTTATTGGTAATTGCTTATGATCCATGGGAAATTTCCTTGGGAATTATCAACCAGAGAGTGTATCAAAGGAGAGCATTTCTCTTGGCTCTTTTTCTGGTCTGTAATTTCCTCTCTGGCTTAAATGAGTTCTGTGTGCTCCCATTAAGGAAGCAGTGTGTTTCCAGCTTGAAATTTGGGGTGGGATTTGAATATTCCTGGTGGTTCTACACAACTGCTTTGATTTTGGGTCAGAAAGAGACAAGGGAAATTACTTTTTATTATCTTGAAATTTTCTAAACCAAAACAGGACGTTGTCTTACCCCTCCCCAAGGCACTCCAGACTCATGGGAGTAGCTCAGTGCTCTGAGAGGTACAGTTCTCTGAGAAATAACAACATCTTAGAGGTTTAAGTAATACTAACAACTTCCTTGTCTCTTGGTGGCAATGATTCTGTCCTACAGTCCCACAGTGATGAAGAGAAAAAAGGAACTTCAGTTATTCATGGAAAACCTTATGTTACTTCTTGTGCAGACTTTTAATTTTGTTGTCTGATTTACTGTCCAGTATCTTTTTAACAAAACCTGTTACAAATGTAGAGTAAGGATTAGGAGTTGCATCTGTTCTCTACAAAATCTTGCAAATCATGAAGGACTGGGGTGATGAGTGCTCTCAGGAAAGGTTATTTATTATGTCAGATTTTCCTCAGCCCTGGGCAAGAAACCTGTGGGATCACGTTGGAGGTCAGAATTCTGGTTGTGTTTGAGACTGATGCAGGTACAGTCAATGTGTACCTGTAGATGTGGGATTTGGCCCCAGATGCTGACGTTTAAACAGGATCAGGGTGACATTTTGTTGCATCATGAGAGTTTATATCCCCACTCCTTCTGAGATGTGGCATTAAAAGTAGCAGAAGGTAAACCTGCACCTCCCGTGGGCATTGCACCATCAGACTGTGGGAATTTTTTGCTGTCACTGTCACTGCCACCCCACCTGGGGGCTGCATCCTCCTCGCAGCCCTTCCCAGCCCCAAACACGAACTCCAGTGCTGCGTTGGGAGTGCTTGGTGGGATCGTGCTTGAAATGCATCATCCCTGGGAATACTGTTTTGCACCCAAGTGGCTGGATGGAGTGCTGGGGACAGTTGTGGCTTGTCAGCTTTAGAGTTTGGTTGCAAAAGTCACTGAAAAGAAGAATGACAATGAGGTTTGTCAAACTGGTGCTTCCAGACCCTACTTGATATCTTCTCTTTGTGTTGTAGGTGGTTGTGTGTTTGCACTCCAGGGAATGAATGTGCCCTTCCAAATTTAGCCCAGCAAGTCCCAAAGGCTTGTACCAGGAGTGTTTCATCTTTACTTTCTTTCATTTGTGATAACATAATCTCCAAACTGCCAGGAGAAATTCCTGAATTTCTCCTGGAGAAAACCACGTGGCAGAGGCAGTTTGCAAAGGAGCCCAGAATTGTGTTTGGAGAAGAGAATGCAATGAGTGCTGACAAGCTCTGTCTGCCTGTGCTCTTATTCCAGGGAAAAATGCACTGTGCCAAGTCTCATTTTCCAGTTCTTTCACCCAGAAAAGCTCTTCTGGCACAGAGGGAGCGGGTATTCATTCCTCAAGTGCTTGGACTGGACCGGCACCACTCCAGAGATGAGGAATAACTTAATTTGTCCAGCAGGTAGCGGGAAAACCATTGACTTCCCTGTACGAATGGTTGGAGGGAAACTTGGACTAAGTCTTGACTTTGTTTATGATTTATTCTGGTATGGTATTTCCTCCCTTCGTGCCTTAGCTATGATGCTTCCCAGGGCTTTCCAGGCGGAGCGGTGACGCTGCCGTTCGGCGCTGCTGTGTCCCGCGACAGGCACGCGAACACTTTGCAGTGACTCGCTGGTGTCGCCTGCGGGCTAAAACGCAGTACTGCAGCTAGGGACAGCGCGCATGCGCACTGACTAGCCTGAAGCCGTCCACGCGTTGACCTTAAGGGCGAAACGGAAACACCTGCGGGCATGCGCAGTGCCTTGCCCGAGTCCCGTCATGTGGTGTTTAGGGGCGGGAGGGAGCCGGACAGTGGTGCGCATGCGTACTGCTCCGTACGCGCTGCTGCAGCTGGGGGGGTGACAGCGGGTGTCGCTGTCACTGAGTGGTGGCACTGTCACTGGGTGTCGCTGTCACTGAGTGGTGGCACTGCCCGCCGCTTGGGCAGCGGTGTAGGCGCGTAAAGCGCGACCGCGGTGCCCGGGAGCAGCCTGGGAGCGCTCGCCGCGGTTGCCGCTTGCGGCAGTGGCTGGCGAGGGCCGTGGTGACGGTGGAGGAGCGGGGCGGTTGCTGCGGCTGCAGCGAGGCTGAAGGTGAACGGGGAAGGGCGATGCGGCAGGTCCCGGAACAGACCTGCGGAGGGCGGTGTCACCGGCGGGGGGCGGCCCGGAACGGAGCCAGGCGGGTGCGAGCGGCGGGGGCTGCGCGGGGCGACGGGCGGCCCGGCGTGGGCACGGAGCCGGGAAGGAGCTGCGGGGCGGGCGGGCGGCGCGCCGGGCCCCCCGGCAGGGCTTTTCCACGGAAACAAAATGTGGAGCTTCTCCCACTTCGGCCCCGTGGCAAGGGGCAGCGCAGCAGAGGGGAGCAGCACCTGAGCACGTGGGGCAGTGTAGGGGCGCAGGGAAGAAGCAGCGGGGGCTGCAGAAAGAGCTTGCAGGTTTCTTATATTTAAATGAACGTAGAAAACGGGGAGAGAGATGATTTAAAAGCACTGTGAGTGCTCGGGCAGGTGAGACAGGATTCAGCAGAGGGAGTCACTTTCCTGAGCTCCTAAGCGTTCATTTGCCTCTCTCAGGAACGGTCATGAGAAGTTTCCCGTTTGGAGTTGAGCTCCAAAAGGAAGGAACCTGTGGAGGACGGGAGCTGGGATAAAGCCTTTGGAACAGGGTCAGGGCTGGAACACTTCAGAGCAGGATTTCTGATAAAAAGTAGAGAACAAGAGAGGCTGAAGTAGTGAAGGGCAATGGGATGGGGATCACGCGGGACAAGAAAATAACACAAAAGACACACCAAACAGACAGAAGAAAAGGGGTAGAAAGTTGGCTATAAGGATGAAATAAAAAGAGGAATAAAACCCACAACTTCGTAGAGAGTGTGGCTGATGAACATGTAAATAATCCACCAGCTCCAACAGAACCGGTTACTGTCACGGCTCGGCCTTGGACTCATTAATGAACATCTGTCTCTTAGCAAGGCCATAACCCTGTGATAAAACCCCCTGATGAGGTGAAAGCTGAATGGATCATGTGTGCCAGGTTTGGTGCTGCTCAGCCCTAATCCCAGCCCGTGCCACCAGCACCTGACACAGACAGCTGTGTGTGGATTCCAGATGCACTTTTCCATGTGCCAGGAGCAGCCCCAATCCCACTGGCAGTACTATGGCAACAATGACCATTTCCATTGATACATAACATGGTAGTATGAAGGCACCTACTCATCTTAGTTATGATTCACTATCACACAGATTTTAAAGAAAAAGAGGGTATGAAAGGAAAAAGTAAGATTGACCTTTCTGTTGAGTGTATATGTATTAATTTCAATAAAAATTCACTGAACATCTGAGGACAAGTTGAAGAACAGTGCACTTGTAATCAAGTAAGATATTTTTGCATAGCTTGCATTGCTGTTGGCCCAACCTCGAGAAAAAGGCATTTTAGGAAGTATGATATAGAACTGAAATGTCTCCAAGAACATTAAATAGCATCTAACATCTTCTAAGAACAGAAAAGTATTGCGTAACTTAGCTTGCTTTCTGAACATTTTTACAGCACTAATCTGTATCCATTTCTATTACCTATTTTCCTATTACTGATCACAAGTCAAAAGCAAGAAATTCAGGTTTTTGTCTAAGACTTGTTTTTCAGCTGGAGACTCTCTTTTCAGTAATGCAAACTCTACTCCATACAGAATATATTTCTGTGCTAATCTGAATGTTTTTTTCATTAACTGCATACTGAGATAAGTACTTTAATGGCACTGTGCAGTGTTAAAGTTCAGGAAACGACTATGTATTTTCTGGAAAATTTTCTAGGGAAAAAACCCATGGAACTGTCAGGTGTTTTCTGTCTCCTCAGCTGAGACTCCTGTCAAATTCTACATACAATTAAGCTCACTTGAGCTTTTTTTAAAATGCTATTCACAGATATTTCAAAGACTGCAAAATGCAAGAAAACATGAGATGAAATTAGGAGAGGCAGCAAACACCACATGAATTCAGAAGCAGAAAATAGAAGTATAATTTCAAATTTGAGAATTCTTAGATATGAAAACCTTATTTTCACCGGCATTTTTATCCCAACCCAACAAGATTTTGGGAAAGTAACTGAATGGAATGCTTCATTAACATGTGGCATCTTCTCCCTGTGGCAGGTCTCCAGAGAGCTGTAAAAATGCACCAGCACTACTGAGACTGCATCAACAACACCAGCTTCCCTATGACTGCTCATCAGAACCAGCTAAGAGTAGAACTAGAAGAAGAAACAAGACGATAAAATACGTTATGAATAACACATATTTCTGTCAAGTGTCTTGAAATCCTGTTAAAAACGGTTTTTCTCTTACTTTAATTGCTCACCACCTGTGGACTGTGTTGATTTTTTCCATGAGGGTTAGTGCCAGAAAGAAAATTCACTAACACATGGGATCTGATGTTGATACCTGGGCAGTACTTTCCTGAACTCCAATGGCACTGCTTGGAGCAGCTTAGAAAAAAGACATAAAAATTAAATGCGAAATCTTAAGCATTAAGCATAAATCAAATATTTATAGTGCAAATCCCTTTTATTTATTTCATGATGTGGAGATATTCTCGGCTAAATCACCTACCAAAACGTGCTTTCTCAGGACTGCAACTTTGAGTTTTCCAGTAAGTAGAGATAGAAAGCCCCAAAACTGTCCAATCAGTATTCCAAGCTTGCTAAGGCAGTATTCCTGAAAACAGAGATTAATTTTGTGGGTGTGATACATACAGACATTTTGATTTGTCTCTTTTTGTTAGTCAAACACTTTAATAATGCTTAAGTGCATTTATTAGTTTGTCAGACAGAGACCAAGTGTTCTGGAGATGCAGGGAGGAGGTCTCTGCTAGAGATAGGGGAAATGTCCCTCCTTACTCTGTCCTTGGTGGGCAGAGAACTCTGATCTTAGCAAGAAGGTGAGTATTTAATTGGTGAGTATTTCATCAACCCTACATCCTTTTGAAGGAGTTGTTTTAATTAGTTGTCAGCAGGGATCACTTTAAGCTAGCCTTAGTGAAATTTCTTTTTCACAGATTTCTTGTTCTTTTGATCATGAAATCACCAAAACCTTAAGTTTGCTAAATGAGCCCTAAAAAGCTTCAGTTAACGAATCTGGAGTGAACTGGGGATTGCAAATCTGGGATTTTATGGCCCTTCGAGTCCATGTTGGGTGTATCCACTGCTTTTGGTGCCAAGGGAAACTCCCAAGTTACAAATAATCCAAATACGAACCAGTTCTCATGAGACTCAGCATTCCAAACCTTGATTCAGGCTAAAAAGAGCTGGGAATGCCCCTGGCAGAAAAGCACCTGTCAAGCAAAGAAGGTTTAAAATGTCTGTAAGCAGGAAATGCAAGAGAAATGGCTGCATTTTCCCCCCTGCACCCGTGCCGGCCCCGTCCCGCCCCGCCCAGCGATCCCGGCGCGTCCTCGCCTGCTCCGTTTTGTGCGGCAGATGCTCATCTCGGGATGCGGCGGGACCCTGGCTCGGTGCGCTGCGTGCAGCTTCGCATCGGGGGCTGTTCTCGGCGCTGCGGGGAGCCCGAGGCGCTGAGGCGGGGCCGGTACCGGGATCCGGGCCCGGGAATTCGGGTCCGGGTCCTGCCGGCGTCTGATGGGGATCCCGGGCGGAGCCGGTTCTGCCTGGGCGGGCGGGGTGCGGGTCCCGGGGCCGGAGGACCGAGGGGGGACTGGGGCTGCGATGGGGACCGGCCCCGCCGCCCCCGGTGCGCGCTCCCGCCCCGACCCATCCGCCCCCGGACAGAGCAGCGCCCGACTTCTCCTTTCCCCCGCCGCCGCGTCCCCGTGGGGCTCCTGCCCACCGCAGCCCCGCGGCCCGAGCGGGGCTGCATCGCCGCGGGCGGCAGGAGCCGCTCCGGGCCGGGCGCTGAGTTCCGCGCTGCCGCTGGGCTCGCTGCGGGACCGGCGCCCCGCCGGGGCTCGCTCTGCTCCAGCCGCTCGTCACACACCTGCCGCCCGAGACCCTGATGCTCTCCCTCCTCTCCCCGCCCCTTTTTCTGGGGAAAAACTACTGGCTTTCCAAAGGCAGTGAAAACTGCTTACTCTTTATTGCCAGGGCACAGGAGCTTCTGACTTGGAAAGACACACAAGGCTCGTCAAGCAACTGATAAGAACTGATTGGCCCCTATGGGGATCAAACACACAATCTGGGTGTAAGGAAGAACCGCTTTTGTGTAGAGCCAAAGGAAAAATCAAGTGCACTTAGAAATAGCCAGGGTTCTTATAGAGAAGACAGTGTGTACAGGGCCTTGTCTGGTGTATGGTTTGAGATGATTCTGGAGCAGGTGGAGTTAGCCTGCTGCAAAAGGGCTGAGAGCTCTGACTTGCTGCTGCTGACTTCAATACAGTGGAGGCACAAACAGCAAGTGTTGCTTGCATTCCTCTGGAATAAAGATCGGGGTGTTTTCCTGTATATTGACTGATAATAAAGCAGCCCTTTGACCTGTGACTGAGCTACAGCAGTGCAAGGGACAGAGCTAAGAGAGGTGGGTCAGGTTGAAAAGAGACCTGGGGAAGGAAAGACCTGTGCTTTCCTTGGTCCATGAGGGGGGCAGAGGCGACATGTGGTTGGAGCAGTGCTCCGGAGCGTGCAGTGCTGTTCGTGTTGAAACTGGCTGGGGGGCAAAAGAGCAGAGGAAAGGGAAAAGATACATTCATGTATTAAGAGCAGTTGTAATTCCATAGACGTTTTAGGGTAACATACAGCCAGGGGAAAGCTGTACATTGCTGAGGAAAAGCCGTTGAGATACTTGTGAAGAACCCTAAAAAAATATTAGCAAAAAGTGGAAAAGAATCCAAAAAGCCTTTTAAGAAATGATATGTGGTGGTAAGAAGAGGTTTCAAAACATGTAAAAATCCCCTGAAAAGCCCTTCCGAAATTGTGTCTCAAGACGGCTGTAAAAATGATGGAGAAACTCCAAATAAAGTGCTGAGAAGGTGCCGAAAAAGCTTCCATCGTTGCCATGGTGACGGGTGGTGCGGGGGCGTGGCCGTGGGCGGAGCGAATGGGCGCCGAGGGGCGTGGCTGTGGTCGGGTGAGTGACGTCAGGGACGGGGCGGGCAGGGGGCGGGGCAAGAGCAGGATGACGTCAGGGGCGGGGGGCGAAGGGGCGCCTTACACTAAAGGATGCTCGCTCTGCTGCAAGCTGCATCTGCTCCCCCTCGCTCTCCTTGCGGGAACTGCAAACGGACAGCAATGGCTCCTGTTTCACTCTGCACCTGTGGCTGCTCCCTTAGTCCATCTCTTTGCACGGCTACATTGCTACGAACGTGCCACACTTCACCTTCTGTGACACATCTGTATGTGCCATTTAAACACTCAGCTACTCTGTTTTCCTCTCGCTAATGGAGACGCTTCTAATTTCAAGCACAAAAGAGAAAAGCCCTATCCCTTTTTCTTAGCATTAGCACTTCAGAGAGAACTTCAAGCATTACAATTCATTAGGTAGGTCTACTTTCATGTCCACTCCCCTTGCTTAGAATTCCTTCCAACACCACCTTATTTCTCTGCTCATG
Source organism: Entomyzon cyanotis (assembly GCA_024500445.1). Taxonomy (NCBI): domain Eukaryota; kingdom Metazoa; phylum Chordata; class Aves; order Passeriformes; family Meliphagidae; genus Entomyzon; species Entomyzon cyanotis. Next base: position 21,365 of record JAKEPQ010000146.1, on the reverse strand, counting down.
CACAACCCTCTTTTACAGGCACGATCACCTAGGCACAGGCTAATTCTCTGTGTTGCATAACTACAAGTACTATATTGTTCAATATTATCTCTTCATTTGATTTTATCTAGTTTTCTGTGATTTTGGAGAGCCTTGGGATTTTTAGCTGCTCGTTGCACCTGTATTTTTAACCTCCCTCCACTGTATCCCTTGATTTCCCTAATAATGAAATGAGGCATAGTTATATGGAGCCAGGTATATTGCATTGCCAATTTATTTGTGCATTGGCACAAAAGGTCCACTCACACAGGTAGCAAACAGGTTTGCTGCAAGACATAAAAAGTTTTGAAGATCTGTGCAAAAGGTGGCTTCCTACCGTGCTTAGCAGCCATGGAACATGCTTCACCTGGTGTCCCCACAACAGCCACCCACGCTATAACTGGGAACACCACAGTTCCACCATTCCCAGCACAGATGCAGATGGTAATCGTTGGCGAATTGTTTCTCCAGTGCCAAAAACACATTGAAACACCGAGAAACTACAACCTCCTCACTGCGATTGAAGTACATCACATTTATACCTTCAGTTTGCAGCCCACTGGTCTCTGGCATCCTGGGCCAGGATATCTTGCCAGCGGACTGCCTACAATGCAAAATTGACCATGGCTGCAAGAGCTGCACCAGAAATTGAGAACCAAGCAATAACAACTCATTCTGTCTGCCGGTTGCTGCTCACCACACACACCTGACCTTGACTGCTGACAGTTGGCATTCCTTCCTAAAGAATAAAACAAAAGAAGGCAAAGAATAACCCTGTAACAGAGTCACCATTTCACCTCCCCCTGCCAAGACAAACATTGACTGACCTTCCTGTGGGGACCCACTGAGACCCTCGCAGTATGGGGCACTGTGCCACGGATTCAATCCATCTGCATCTGAAAGAAATTAATTGCAAAACTCAAAGCACAACAAGGTAACTTAACATCTCTTGGCAATCTACAGATACCACCTACACTCTATCTACACCCTACAGCACAAATTTCAAGTCCCTGGGTGGCAACCCTCCCACAGATCACACACATAAGGCCAGTGACCGGGAGGTGTGGGATGGTTGCAATCTGTAGGCTCCACTGGCTAAGCCTCTCAACAAATTAACAGTACAGCCTTAGTCCTGTTACACCTACACAGCAGACCCCGCAGCAGGGCAGAGCAGCTCCAGGCCAAAGACACACACAAACACACACACAAGACACATTAGACAGGACATGCAACAAGGGGACACGACAATGAGAGAAAACTCTCAGTGAGATGACTGCAATGATCAAGAGGATGCGGAAGGAGATGACCCAGGTGAGACTGATGGTGAGCCAACCAGGCCCAAAGAACCCTGGCAGAAGATGCTAACACAATCACCTTAAGACAAGCTCGCCAAAATGGCAAAGATGGATGCCCGGGAATCGCAAAGATAGGGAGAAGATTCCGACCGCACGTTCTTACAAGTCCTAGCCTGCTATAATGGATCACTGCCGTGTACAGCTGTGGACACAGCTCAGAACAAGACCGTAAAAGGCATCCGACTCGATGCTTCCAAAGAGATGCAGAGATTCCGATGCGCACCCGAGCTCGGGAGTTGAAGGTTCAAAGATATCGGCGCCAAGCCGAGGAACACTGAGATCAGAGATGGTAAGGCTGGCCTGGCCTTTTTGATAATCCCCTCAAAGGGGTAAGGCAAAAGATAGGCGACACAAGACACACAAAAGACAGGGAACACACGGTAGACAAGAGACACGACATGCACCGGGCCTGCTCTGCCCTGCGCACCTCTGCGTTGTCATCAAAAGTCAGGCTCTCCCTTTACGTGACCTAAGGGGTCCTTTTTGGGACATCCCCGTCTCCAAAGCTAATACAAAAATCCCTCCCGGCGTGTCCCAGCCCGGCACCCGGCTTCCATCCCCTCTGTGGGTCATAGCCCTCGACTTATCTCTTGGACATGCAGGGATGTGAAGCCGTGTCCAGTGACAAAGAATGCGTCCTCGCCGTCTCGGAAGTTCCTGCCGTCACCGAGCTGCTCTCTCTCGGCTGGCTACAATAAAGAAAGCCAAACATCCATGTGTGAGCTTAATAGCACATCAACCAAAACCCGACAATCCCGCTACCTGCCGTCTCCTAAGAACGCCTGGCTCCGGAGGACGCAGGCTCCGGCCGCGCTCGGAGGCTGATGCTGTCAGCGTGGGGTATACCTGGGTTAAGAAGAGACAAAGTGACGTGGCATTGATGAAACCCCAGTGGAACCTCCCTCCTCCTCCCTACCTCCCAAACTCACCGCAAATCCTCACCTGTTGCCAAACCCAGTCCACCAGCTTGTCAGCGAGGGCCTTCAGCCCTGAGAGCTGTAATACAACTGGACTGCCTAAAACACACAAACAACAATGGATGCTTAGAGCTTAGCACACTGCCACGTAGCACTCACCTAATAGTCACCCCATCCAAAAACCCAGTCACCCAACTCTCCTCTATTCCTTGCCATGCCCAGGGTAGCGGCAGCACCTGCAAAGAAACAAAGACAAAAAACCCACATTGAGACACTGAAAAACTACAACCTCCCCGCTCCAACTGAAATACGCCACATCTGTACCTTCAGTGTGCACCCGGTTGGTCTCTGTCATCCTGGGCCAGGACATCTTGCAAGTAGACCACCTAAAAATGCACAAATGACAATGGATGCTTGGAGCTGCGCCAGAAATTGAGAACCAAGCAACAGTAAGTCATTCTTGTCTGCTGGCCACTGCTCACCTCACTCCATTGACCTTGACTGCTGACATCTAGCATTACTTCCTAAAAATACAGGCAAAGAAAAATGCTCTAACAGAGCCACCAGTTACACCACCCCCAAAAAGGCCCTCCTGGGGGAGAAAGGGCAGAACAAAATGGAAAAGCGCATACTGACGTAGGGTCCAAGAGCATCACCTTTCCGTGGTTGTTTCCGTCTGAAATCACTTGACCGTGACCACTTTCCACAGGGGTCTCTGTTGTATTGGACAAGCGGTTTGAGTGCTGCACACCACCTGTAAAACAAAAAAAAACCATCACCTGCAACAAAAAAAACCATCACCACCACAACTCCAGTAGTACCTACTTCTGCTCAGGAATCAATACTCTCCTCCGTTCGTGTGGGGTTTACATCCTATTCCCCCGCCTCTGCAAAAGAATCATTTGTCAAAGTCACCCAGACACACAGGGAAGGCTTAACCCTTCCAAAATTCTCATTTCTCAATGCAAAATGCCTAGGATCCCACAACAGCATGCATTAAGACAAACAACTAACAAACTGCAAGATGCTGCTGTACCGCTCCCTGCCATCTCCCCCGAACCCTGTGTACAGACCAGCCACGGTTGCTCTGTCTCAGGCGTGGCTCGGGTGGCTAAGCAAAACGACAGATTACTTGGCAAGCCTTCTCTCTACTCCACCTACCCCCCAGTCTATTGCACAGGGCAGAGCAGTTCCAGGCTAAACACTGACACAAACAACACGTTATGCTACGGTGCGGCGCAAGGATGATAAAAGAAAAAAAGTCTCGGCAAGAACAAAGACGGCAAGGATCGAGACGACGCCAAAACAGACGACGCATGGTACGGCGATGGTGGACGGAGGAGGCTCTAAGGAGCCGAAGAAAAGATTGTAACAGAGCAACCTGTTACAAGAACTGTCGGTCACAACGATCAAGAAGGCTGTGAGATAACGCCACGTTCAGAATGCTCCACGTATCCTTACAAGCTCTAAGACCTTACAGCTCACATCTGGAAAGGATGGATGGCAATAGAGCCAGGAACAAGACCTCAAAAGACATCTGACTCCATACTTCTAACACGCGATTCCAAGACACGG